>OY856409.1:1271348414-1272670914 GCA_963693085.1 Alisma plantago-aquatica | reverse complement strand
TATGTTTTCTCATATGTGACCATGTTGACTGAGGCAGCTTTGAGGACAACCTATCTCATGGTGAAACCCCCACCCTTCAAGCCCACAAGTGGAGAAACCTCAATAAGATCCACACACATGCTTCTTTCTAAGACTTCAACTCAAAAATCAAGAAATCAACATGCCTAAGTGTCCATCTCCTCTCTAACAGGTCGTCAAAAATTCACATTTGCCTCTTTCTTAATAGTAACCTAGGAAGCACGAACACGGACTCAAAAACGGACACGGATACGGACACGGACACAGACACGGACACATGACACGACAATTTTTTTTTAAAATGTAGGACACGGACACGGGGCCGGACACGGCAAATTGTTTTTTCCACATATATATGTATACATTATTGATGTATAAACACATTCTATTATAGAAATTTAATTGTGGAGTTTGCATTTCATTTACTTAAAAGACATACAATCATCCATCAAACACATTCATCCAAATAGGAAAAACCCATCAGATACAACAAGCATGGCCTAATGATATTTATAAATTTGTGTAAATGCATTCATGTCCATGCTTCCAATCAATTAAAGCAAATTGTCAATTTAAATCATAACACAATGACTTTTGAACAGTAAATAAACAATAATTAGACCAATTCAAAAATAAAGAAATCCAACTCAGAATGATGTATGATTAAATACAGTAAATACTATAGATTTGTATAACATAACTGAACCAACAACAACAATTATTGTTAATATTATAAGTTATAACAAAACAGAAGAAAAAGACTTATTAGAAAAATTGGGCATAGATTGATAGAGGGGCAGGATTACAGTAAGAAAATAATGAAAATTTGGAGTGAAATTGAGGAGAAGGGGAGCAAATTCGGTGGGTTAGGGAACATGGACGGGTTTAGTCTTTTTTCCTAACATAACTGGACCTGGATGTGGCTGGGCTGGGTCAGCCGTGTCCAAGCCGTGTCCCAGCCGTGCCCTAGCTGTATCCAAGCCAAAAACTCTTCAAAAAAAAGTTGGACACTCCGGGGCCGTGTCCACCGCGTGTCCAGCCGTATCCACGACGTGTCCGCGTCCGACACGCGGCAGACACGGCCACGACACCTCCCGGGAAGTGTTCATGCTTCCTAGATAGTAACTTTTGCATATATGAGTACATCATAGAGAAAATCTCAAATAAGATCATGTTTGTACTTGAAACTAGATAGCACCCTGCATTGAATTGCATGTCCCTTGTGGCACATTGAACATATATCCCATCAACGGAAAATAAAAGAAGTGTAAGGTGATACCTGAGGATAATATGATGCTCTACGTGTGACATATACAAGCCAAACCAATCAATAGGAATGGCAAGAAGAAAATTGTGAGCATGATCTGTTGGGTTTTGTGGGACAGAGAAGGCAGCGGAAACACAAATTTTCTCACCACAAACCCATAAAACAACAGATCGCATCAACGACTATGAAATAGGAAGGATGGTTCTAGTGAGGTGTACCTGGTCCTGAGGCTTGTTCAACGACAATACCTCGCTGCTAGTGCGGTCATCAACCACCTAGTCTTGGACGGTGTCTGTGCAGCTCCTGGTCTCCCCCCAGACTGCAGTTGACCGTCATCCTCCTGAGCGGCAGAAACCTCCTGCCTCTACAGATAGTCCACATGGACTACCGGGAACTCTAGTCGTCCTGTCCCACAGGACACTAGAAGGAGTCATCCCCTTCTGTCGGCGTACTAGTCACATACGCACTCTCCCGCCACCAGTTGTCATCCTGTAGTTGTCTTTCCCTCGCCGTGCCTCCCTAGTCGGGTAGCACTTTCTTGGGCTCTCTCGGTTACCAAAACCAGAGATGACAACTTTACAGAGCAACTGATGTTCTGAGTTGTACTATCTGGGAAGCCCCGTATACCCCTCTATTTATAGTAGAGGGCAGGGTCAAGGTTAATTTGTGCGGGAGTAGAAGGGTCTGGAATTTCCATGAACTGATTGCATTGCGGCAGGCGAATCGGTCGTTTCACAAACGAACCGGTCGGTTGGGAGTGTGAACCGGTCGGTTCACCCAGTGAACCGGTCGTTTCACATTCCTGACTGGCCTGTAATTGATTTTCCTCTTTCGTTTCCAATTAATCTAAAGATCAATTCTTGTCCCAATCGAATTGTACAAGTAAAACGAAAATCTTTTCTCACAAACCGGGACAACCCTACCTCACTCATCTGGTCCAGCTGAACTGATCGGTTCATCAAGGTGAACCGGTCGTCTCATTGACTATGAGTTGATCAGGTTGATGGTCCACGTTGTGCAAAATTCAGTCATGCAATTCTCAATCAATCTGACACTCTAATCAGTTGGTTCAACACTTGAACACTATGATTCTGAGTCAAGTCAATTGATTGAAAGTTTAATTGAGTACCTAAACACTTTAGTAATCAATCTAAAATCATTCGTGGATAAAATCCTCTTCCAGGTTAATCCTATGTGTGTGCCTATAGGTTCCATTTCACGTTGGCAGTGAAAGTCCATAACCACTTATGACTTCACAAACAAAGAGCGGTGCCTAGTCGCACATCAGTGCTATCCAAGTGAAAATGAAAGTTGGAGAACAACTTTCAACCCTACAATTCGTAATTGGTGTTACAGTGAAGTATAGTTCCTTTGTCACTGATATCTGGATTGAACTTGAGGCATGGACATGTCATCCTCAGACGTTCAATCCATGTTTCTTGATCCAGAGTAGACTGTCTGAGATATATGTAAGCTCAATGTCACACATTGACTCACATGCGCATGGCCATGCTTTTCTCAGTCTCACTCATCAAGTGGCCAGGATATCATACTCCCTTAGGAGGGACAAATCCCATATCTATCACTCACAGTCAAAACCCCATGTGTCAAAGTCACCCAATCAACACCTTTATAACAATCCATATATCAGGACTGCGTTTGATGATGTCAAAGTGTACCCAATGACATGTGATGAGTGCAGTGATTTCAGGTCTAAGAATCACAATCACCACCGATACTATAAGAGATGATGCTGACTAACCAAGCGTGGTTTCCATGCATCACTCTTATGGTGGGTCTGTCCGATACACTGTTCTCTAACATGTATCTATGTGCTTGGTTAGATATCCTATATCATGACTAATGAGATTCTGTCATCAACCAACACACAATCCAGTCTTTTGTGTTATTGATGTCTATGGTTATTTCCACAATAACAATCGACTAGGGACAAAACAAGAATGTATACTCTTAACATCCGTATTATCTCATCGTTCAGGTCCTTAACCCGAAGGCATAATTCATTGAGTAAAACAATTCTTTAGACATCTATCGTGTTATACCATTATCTCAAAATAGTTAAAACATATAGACGAAAATTGCCTTTATTATTATTCAAATCATTTACAAAGTATCCCATTACAATCATCATATGACTTGCTCTATGGGCATACATACCAACAGACTCCCACTTGCACTTAGAGCCAATCACCCAGGAACCTCAGTCCTTGTGACCTAGCATGACCGTCATGCTTCTGCTGTGAAAGTGCCTTCGTCAGGGGATCAACTATATTGTCTTCAGTCGGTACTCTGCAAATCTTCACATCTCCTCGTTGTACGATCTCTCGTATGAGATGGAAGCACTTCAGTATGTGCTTGAACCGCTGATGTGATCTGGGTTCTTTAGCTTGAGCCATAACTCCATTATTGTTACAATAAAGCTCAATTGCATCACAGCTGCTCGGAACCACCCCAAGTTCAAAGATGAACTTGATCCACACAACCTCCTTTGCTGCATGGGATGTAGCAATATACTCAGCCTCTATAGTAGAATCCGCAATTGTCTCTTGCTTGGAACTCTTCCAGCTCACAACTTCGTTGTTCAGGCAAAACACAATTCCTGACTGTGATCTGTAATCATCTTTATCGGTGTGGAAGCTTGCATCGGTGTAACCCTTTACCACCAACTCTTCCTCACCGCCGTAAACGAGGAACTGATCCTTAGTCCTTCTCAAGAACTTCAAGATGTTCTTTACGGCTGTCCAGTGAGCATCTCCGGGATCTGACTGGTACCTACTCGTCATGCTGAGTGCATACGAGACATCGGGACGGGTGCACAACATTGCGTTCATGATAGATCCAATGACTGATGCATACAGAATCCCATTCATACACTCCCTCTCTTCACAAGATCGGGGACACTGAGCTCTAGAGACGGTAACTCCATGCACCATGGGTATGTTTCCTCTCTTTGAGTTCTCCATGCTGAACCGCTTCAACACTTTGTCAATGTATGTGCTCTGACTTAGTCCAAGAAGCCTTCTAGATCTATCTCTATAGATCTTGGTTCAGATGCTTCTCCTAAGTCCTTCATTGAGAATGTATTTCCTAGCCATGTCTTTACCTTCTGTAAGGGAGAGATGTCATTCCCCATCAACAGTATGTCATCTACATACAATATGAGGAATGTAGTCATGCTCCCACTAACCTTCTTGTACACACAAGGTTCATCTTCATTTTGACTAAAGTCAAACACTTTGACTGCTTCGTCAAATCGAAGATTCTAGCTCCGAGATGCTTGCTTCAATCCATAGATTGGCCTTTGCAGCTTACAGACTTTATTGACATTCTTTGGATCTATAAAACCTTCAGGCTGTGCCATGTACACGTCCTCGGCAAGATTCCCGTTAAGGAATGCGGTTTTAACATCCATCTGCCAAATCTCATAGTCATAGTCATAGTCACAAATTCGGTATTCGGGATACGTACGGCCAAGTTGAAAAATTCGGAAATCGGGAATTATGCGGAAAATTCGGATAAAAATCGGTCAACGTACGGTAAAAGTTCGGTCAACTATTCGGAAATAAGTCGGCAAAAAAGCAGAATATATATATATATATATATATATATATATATATATATATATATATATATATATATATGGGTAGCGATCCAGTGAGAAACATCCTACGGTGAGAGCATGAGAGGCATTTGAATAACTATAAACTAGTAACTATTTTTAAAAATCCAACCGTATAGATGGAAAAAGCATCATTTCATTTACCTTGTCGTAAAAAATCATTACAATCAGACATTGTTTACATGTCCATGTGTACAATATACACTTTTTACATCCAACGGTCAACTTGGAATTCAATATAGATCGTCCAAAAATATTTGGTTGTTGTGAATGATCTACAAATTAGATGGTGATAAAATTTTATAGGAAGGTAGATATTAAGGTATACTTGTAATCTGTATGGTTGGATTATGAAAATTTGATCTATGTGTAGAGTTATTCAAATGCCTCTCATGCTCTCACCAGATATGTTTCTCACTGGATCGTTGCCCTATATATATATATATATATATATATATATATATATATATATATATATATATATATATATATACACACACACCCACACATATAATGATTGAAAATGACTAAACATCGAACTGATTACTCAATATTAGAAGAAGGGGAAGAAGTGGGAGCAGCAAGCGCAAATCAGGGAAGAAAGGGGGAGAATGGAGGAGAAAGATGGAGCGTACATGTAGAATGTCGAGGGTTACTACTCTTGGTGTGTCGGGGGATGAAGGAGGAAGGTTGGACGGTTTAGTGGCACCCTACTACAAGTTAAAAAGGACGTGGAAAAAATAAATGTGAAGCAAAAGTACAGAACTGTTTAAAACGGCAAAAAAACGTATTCAACACGTTTAAAACGTAATACGCGAATAAAACGCGAATAAAACACGTTTAAAATGTATTATTCAGTTTGGAGTTTAAAACAGCTGTCATATACGACACATGAATAATACGCGTTTTAAACGCGTTTAAAAAAAAAGGAGTATATTGCAGTGTTTTAAAAAGCGGTATGCGTTATGCGTTCGGAGATGTCACCTTGTAGAGTATATGCGGTATGCGGGAGTATATGCGGAAGTATATGCGATTTTGGATTTTTTAAATTAATTATTATATATATGTATTAATCATGATTTACATATTTAATTTGTGCAATTGTGTATCTAAATAGTACAATTACAAGAATAATGGATGCAATTATGCAAATATGCAATCATCACAACTTAAATAAATACAAACATGCACTATAATCTAAATTTAAACAATGTAAATGTATAAAACAAGAAATCAGAATATCTCTAACTAAAAATCGGGGTATAATCGGCCTTGTATGCGGCCGTACAACCGATTATGCAGCTTGGACCGCTTTTTGGACCGATTTTTATTATGCGGATTTTTGGAGGACCGCACCTTGTATGCGGCCGCTTATGCGGGCGCATACACCGATTTTTAAAACACTGGTATATTGTGACTATGGCCATAGTAGGCTGCAATAGCAAACATGATCTTGATGGAGTTAATCATGACAACTGGAGAAAAGGTTTCGTCATAGTCAACACCTTGAACTTGTCTGAAACCCTTTGCAACCAATTTGCCTTTATAAGTTTGCACATTGCCATCCATGTCGGTCTTTTTCTTGAAGACCCACTTGCACCCTATGGGTTTTACCCCTTCAAGTGGTTCTACCAAGGTCCATACCTTGGTATACATAGATTCCATCTCAGATCTCATGGCCTCAAGCCATTTCTCAAAATCTGATCCCTCTATAGCTTCTAGATAGGTAGTTGGCTCATCATCTATGACCAACTCACCGCCTTCCTGAGTCACAAGATATCCAAATCTCTTAGGTTCAAGGCGTGTCCTACTAGATCTACGAGGTCCCTGTGTTACTTGAGGAGACTGAGATTCCACAACCACTTATGAATCTCTATGTTCCTCTTGTACATCCATTGGTTCAATGTTTTCTTGTTGGTCTTAAACCTCTTCGAGTTTCACTTTCCTCCCACTGCTTCCTTTGGAAATAAATTCCTTTTCTAGGAACACATCATGCCTGACAACAAACACTTTGTTGCCAGTTGGGTGGTATAAGTAGTATTCCCTTGTCTCTTTGGGATATCCAACAAAATAACACTTATCGGATTTGGGTCCAATTTTATCAAAAAACATTTTCTTGACATAAGCTTCACATCCCCAAATCTTCATAAAAGACACATTGGGACGCTTCCCATGCCATATCTCATATGGTGTCTTTTGAACCGATTTAGATGGTACGCGGTTAAGTGTAAATGCAACGGTTGTTAGAGCATGTCCCCAGAATGAAGTTGGAAGATCGAAAAAACTCATCATAGATCGCACCATATCTAGTAATGTGCGGTTCCTTCTTTCTGACACACTAGTATGCCGTGGTGTTCCAGGTAGAGTCCATTGTGATATAATACCATGGGCTCTCAGAAGGTCCTCAAACTCCTGGCTTAAGTATTCTCCACCTCGATTAGATCGAAGTGCCTTAATACTTTTGCCAAGTTGGTTCTGTACTTCATTCATGAAATCCTTGAACCTTTCAAGGGTTTCTGATTTATGTTTCATCAAGTAAACATAACCATACCTACTGAAGTCATCAGTAAATGTAATGAACTACTGATACCCACCTCTAGCATTTGTTCTAAAAGGCCCACATACATCAGTATGTATGAGTCCTAATAGATCACTGGCTCTCTCACATTTTCCTGAAAAGGGAGTCTTGATCATCTTGCCCAATAAACAAGATTCACATGTATCTATTGATTCATAATCAAAAGAGTCCAGATAACCATCCTTATGGAGTCTAGATATGTGATTCTCATTTATGTGCCCTAGACGACAATGCCAAAGGTATGTTTTGTTTGAGTCATTGAGTTTCTGTCGTTTGGTGTTTACGTTGTATACACTTGTCTGTAGATCTATCAAGTATAGACCATAAGACATAGGGGCACTTCCATAAAAGATCCCATCTTTAGAAATGGAAAATTTTCCATTCTTAATAAGAAATTCAAATCCATCCTTGTCCAAACAAGACACAAAAATGATATTCCTATTTATGGCAGGTACATAATAGCAGTTCTGTAACTCTATTATCAGCCCACTAGGTAGAAATAACTCATAGGTTCCTACAGCACTGGCGGCAACTCTTGCCCCATTAGCAACACGTAGTTCAACCTCGCCTTTCCCTAAAGGCCTACTTTTTTTCAGATCCTTCACATTTGAACAAATGTGTGATCCACATCCGGTATCAAGTACCCATGATGAAGAAGTATTAAAGTTAATCTCTATCACGTATACACCTGAAGTAGAGATCTCTATCTCTTGCTTCATCTTCCGTGATTCCTTCAATCTTCTCCATGTTTTAAGCGCAGAAGACATGGATTTCAGCTTGGCGAGAGAACCCTTCTCTCCCTTGCCTTTGTCCTTGGATTCCATTCCACATATCACTATCATGGAACTATCCTTCTTCTTATCAGCCTCAAACAACGCCTTAAGCGTACATAGAGCAGATTCTAAGGCCATTGGTATCTTAGGATTATGCAAAACACTTTTCGTAGTCCTTAACCAGTTATGAAAATTTATCTCAATTAATTTGCCCGATTTAAAAGATGATTTCTTTTCCATTTGATTCTACAAGAGAAAACATTTACATTTTGTCAAAAACTCATTTTTGATTTGAATAAAGTTTGACGATATTTAATTAGGCCTTTAATTAATTATCCCTCCTACTATTTTGATCAAATTGATAGCCCTCACCATCAATCCGAAAGATTGCAGCGTACAATCTTCTAGTGGGTCAAGATCCTGATTTCCTCTCAGTCATGGACCAACTAGGGCTGTCACCCACAACTAGATTCTTTTAGGTAGGCAACTTTTGCCAATTGCATCCTATGCAACTCTTGAAAGATGTCATGCGCAACTCCTTGTCATGATCACCTCCATGCCTCAAGGTGCTTGATCCGATCAAGGTCACCTTGTTAAGTCCTACCAAAAGCCAATACAATGAATATGCACCCTGCTAGGGCAGACCCACATATTCACCAACACACTTGTGCGAGATAGACGGTGCACCACACTAGGGCGTGTCCACAATTAGTCGATCAAGTTTTTCATATGTGCTGCTTTTAGATGACATCTAAAACTTAATATTTATTGTGGGGTTTGGTTTTTATATACATATACATATCCAATCACCAAAACAGTATGCATCATATACATGCTATATCCCACAAGAAAACATGCGAAGCGATAAAACGATGATTATGACCATCCTATTGTAATTCCTTGAGCCACAAGGAATTACGGTCATCTAGGTCTACATCATATGCAACAACCTGTACAAGATGAAGTCCTGTGCTGTAGCCGTTTTGGGTTGATCAGCTCATCCCATGTCTGATTGAATCCCCTCCCGGCCGGTCGGTTGGGTGCCAGACGATCGGTTTGTCAGGTCGTTGTGCATCTCCTCAGGCCACCAGCCGCTCGTCTCGGTCCACCAGCCGATCGTCTCAATCCTCCAAACGCTCGTTCGGGCGCCCGCCGTTCTTCGACATAACAGGAAATAAACTATCCTCTTTTACATATTGCTTTGGGAAACCCCAAGTTACATTTGGGGAAGCAAAGGTAGAAGAGAAAGCTCGAGTTATCTCGAGTTATATCGGGAATAGGAGAAGGTACTCGGTACGCAGATCGAGATGCAAACAACCACAACCAACCAAGCACACTTAGGGATTTATAGGCCATAACCACACTACACATCCACCAAAAATCGTTTTAAGGCGACGCGTATCGAATGCATTTATATACCATATCATATATGTATATTTGGGATTTGTGGATTTAAATTGGACATGCATATAAGCCAGTTAAATATTTACATTGCATGCAATGAATAAAAGGCGTAAAACCAAAACCGATCATATCGATTAATCTTAAAATATAGAACGTTGACGTGGCTCTGATACCACTATTAGGTTTTGTTGGACAGAGAAGGCAGCGGAAACAAAAATTTTCTCACTACAAACCCATAAAACAACAGATTGCATCAACGACTATGAAATAGGAATGGTGATTTTAGCGAGGTGTACCTGGTCCTGAGACTTACTCAGCGACAATACCTCGCAGTTAGTGCGGTCTTCAACCACCTAGTCTTGGGCGATGTCTATGCAACTCCTGGTCTCCACCCGGACTGCGGTTGACCGTCGTCCTCCTGAGCGGCAGAAACCTCCCACCTCTACAGATAGTCCACACGGACCACCGGAAACTCTAGCCGTCCTATCCCACAAGACACTAGGAGTCGTCCCCTTATGTCGGTGTACTAGTCACCGACACACTCTCCCGCCACCAGTTGTCGTCCTGCAATTGTCTTTCCCTCGCTGTGCCTCCCTAGTCGGGTAACACTTGCTTGGGCTCTCTCGGTTATCAAAACTAGAGAGGATAACTTTGTAGAGTAATTGATGTTCTGAGTTGTGCTATCTGGGAAGCCCCCTGTACCCCTCTATTTATAATAGAGGGCAGGGTCGGGGTTCCCAATCTGTGCGGGAGTAGAAGGGTCCAAAATTTCCACGAACTGATTGCACTGCTGTAGGCGAACCGGTTGTTTCACAAACGAACCGGTCAGTTGAGAGTCTGAACCGGTCGGTTCACCCAGTGAACCGATCGTTTCACATTCCTGACTGGCCTGCAATTGATTTTCCTCTTTCATTTCCAATTAATCCAAAGATCAATTCTTATCCTAATCGAATTATACAAGTGAAACAAAATTTTTCTCACAAACCGGGACAACCCTACCTCGCTCATCTGGTCCAGCTGAACCAATCGGTTCATCAAGGTGAACCGGTTGTCTCACTGACCATGAGCCGATCGGTTCACCAAGTGAATCGGTCGGTTGGTGGTCCAGGTTGTGCAGAAATCAGTCATGCAGTTCTCAATCAATTTGCACTCTAATCAGTTATTTCAACACTTGAACACTATGATTCTGAGTTAAGTAAATTGATTGAATGTTTAATTGAGTACCTAAACACTTTAGTAATCAATCTAAACATCATTCGTGGATAAAATCTTCTTCCAGGTTAATCCTATGTGTGTGACCCTATAGGTCCATTTCACGTTGGTAGTGAAAGTCCATAACCACTTATGACTTCACAAGCAAAGAGTGGTGCCTAGTCGCACATCAGTGTTACCCAAGTGAAAAGGAAAGTTGGAGAACAACTTTCAACCCTACAATCCGTAATTGGTGTTACAGTGAATGTATAGTTCCTTTGTCACTGATATCCGTATTGAACTTGAGGCATGGACATGTCATACTCTACAAACGTTCAATCCATGTTTCTTGATCCAGAGTAGATTGTCTAAGATATATGTAAGCTCAATGTCACACATTGACTCACATGCGCATGACCATGTTTTCTCAGTCTCACTCATCAAGTGGCCAAGATATCATACTCCCTTAGGAAGGATAAATCCCATATCTATCACTCACAGTCAAAACCACATGTGTCAAAGTCACCCAATCATCATGTTTATAACAATCTATATTTCAGGACTGCGTTTGATGATGTCAAAGTGTACCCAATGACATGTGATGAGTGCAGTGATTTCATGTCTAAGAACCACAGTCACCACCAATACTATAAGAGCTGATCCTGACTAACCAAGCGTGGTTTCCATGCATCACTCTTATGGTGGGTCTGTCCGATACACTGTTCTCTAACATGTATCTATGTGCTTGGTTTGATATCCTATATCATGACTAATGAGATTATGTCATCAACCAACACACAATTCAGTATTTTGTGTTATTGACGTCTATGGTTATTTCCACAATAACAACCGACTAGGGACAAAACAAGAATGTATACTCTTAACATCCGTATGATCTCATCGTTCAGGTCCTTAACCCGAAGACATACGTCATTGAGTAAAACGATTATTTAGACATCTATCATGTTATACCATTATCTCAAAACAGTTAAAACATATAGACGAAAATTGTCTTTATTATTATTCTAATCATTTACAAAGTATCCCATTACAATCATCATATGACTTGCTCTATGGGCATACATACCAACATAATCAACTTACAGACACCCAAAAATTATTTTTTATCTAATGATAATGTCAAACTTAACTTTCATATCCTCAATTATTTTACTATAAAGGACACTAGCTAAATTATGTTGGGCTTTAGGGGGTATGATGCCTTTGTTAGTAAAAATACTAAGCTCAAAAGTTGGAATTATAACACAAAGGCGATTCAAAGAACAATAAAAAATTAGAGTCCATATCAAGAATCCCACTGCCTCTCAAAATAAAATCCTGAAGCAACCCTGATTGGAATCTGGAGGCTAAAAAGAGTATAAGGAAGCCTCTACTGTCTAGTACAACCCCAATCTACCGATCCGAATGGGTAGTGAAGCCACCAATCGTTGAAGGTCTGCAAAGAAAGGGCCTCTGCAAATCAAAATATCCTCAACAGACCCTCGTAAGCCTCTACCAAACCATGTTGCCGTCTCCTCCATGTGTACATGCTGACATGTCCTTAGACCGAACAATAGCTTGGTGATTCTCATTCAAGAATGGAGAAAAAGGAGCTCAATCTATGGGCCATGCAACTGAGGCAGATGATGTATCAACTCAACAACTTTGAAAGGATCCTCATGGCCAACCTCTCAATAAAACTCCAGTCTCTACTAATTACTTGTCCAAGTAACTTTACTCCTAGTAAATGTCTACCAATATCTATTGGGAACATCTCCTTGTAAAACTTCCTACCGCAAAATAGCTCAATTTTTACGAATATCCAATTCAAAAGCCAAACTTAGGCCGCTCTGCTGGGTGATGTTAATCACCTTGACCACCTCATTAGTATCTTCAATAACATTCTATCATTCAAATACCAAGCTTGGAGAAGAAGCTTACTGCTGTCTTTGATCTCACGAACAAGTAGATGCAGTACAATGGCAAAGAGAAGTGACCCCAAAGAGTCTCTCAGTTGCTTTCCATTGGTCGATCAAATATGTCTATCCCTAAGGTACAACCTTGCTTTTTGACCAGATAAGAACTCCACCCACAAAGAAATAGACAAGCACCTCCCCCTTACATCATGAAGTAGCACCATCCTATCCACCACATTAAAAGCATTTGAAAAATTCACTGTAAGCATGCAAAGAGTCCCGTCTTCACATTGCTCTTTTAATATCCTATAAATAATGTGTAAGCTGAGCCTCTTCGTTGCCAGATACATCGTCTCTGAAATGAAAGTCATTGAGACATTTGGCCATATCTTTACCAACTCTTATCATGGAAACTTTTGACACAGACGTCTCTAAATAATCCCCACGAAGATGGGATGTGTCACGGTGTTAGACTTGACTAATAGTGTAAGAGGTGCAAAAGCTATAAAATCTATCAAATTCAGGGGGAACCTCCTTTCAATCATAAGTTAAACACCATGGTAATGTCATATAAAAGATTTGTGTCTGCAGATAAATCTCTTTATACAAAACGTCTTAGATGTGTTAGGCCCTCAAACCATCCCTTTCGCATGAAGTTCTTTTGGGAAATGATTTGACACAACCAAGAATAGTGTAAACATCTGCTACAAGGGCAGCTTTAGAAAAAAAAGAACCCAACATGGTAGGAGGTGATTTGTACGAGTGTCTAGCCTCCAAAGCCTTCATGGTATCCTCATTGTATGAAGCCACTCCTAATGAACACTTTTACAATTACTATAAAATAACCATTTGTAATCTTGCGGAGGCACTGCCTGATGATAGGGTTTGTTTTTGTATCCTCATCTCTAGAGTTATCTCCTTTGTGGCCAATAGTGGCTTGTGTAGAATAGTTTAAGAATTGGTCCACTAACTTCCTAGTATCATCTATTTATCCCCTGTAGCAAGTGAGCTCAGAGTATGACATTGCAGTGACTTTCTGTTGCTGGACCTACTCCGTCTATTCTTAGGTTTGAACACCCGCAAGGTACAACTGGGAAGAAGCAACAACCTCACTCAAGCAACTAAGAACTCAAATTTGCAATAAGTTTATAGATAGTTGTCTTCAACACCAGAGAATGTAAAAAGACAACTATGGGAATGCTCTTCACAGTGATGACATGTGTTATGAAAACACAATCGAGAAGCTCAACTTCTAGGACCAGATCCTCTTAAGACATCGGATGTCACATGGCTCTTTGGGAGGGGCTTTAAGATGGAAAAAATGTGTCTCACATGCACCTCGATTTCATCAAAAACCCAAACAAGGTTATCTGCATAGTGGCATGCACGACTTACAGTTTGTATCTTCATACACCTTCCTAATAGCTGTTAATCAAGGACCCTTAAAGTGTGCTCCACGGTAAGAAATAATTCAAGTTCAGAACGGCTTCCCGCACCCGATGTTGAAGTTATTAGTTCAGTTACCCAATGAAATTTCATTTCATCAAGATATCAACTATCAAATTAGTTTAATTGAGCTCTCTCTATATAGACAACCATATCCGTTTTAGTTTTTGAATACATCAACATCATTATTCATGATAGTTCATTTGTTATTTTGTTTGAATTAGCCTAGGAAGCATGGACACGGACACGGACACGGATACGGACATGGCCACAGACACGGGACACGGGAATTTTCAAAAATATAGGACACGGACACGGCGCTGGACACGGCGAAAAATATACATATACATATACATATACATATATATATATATATATATATATACATACATATAATATTTTTATATATAGCACAAAAAAGAACAAGCACATTCAAACTTAAAGATCATTTCATCCAAGCTATATTCACTTTCATATGTTCACTCAAACACACATTGCATACATCATAAAATTAAGTCATCAAAGGCATACGATAAAAAAAGTCCACATAGTAAACACAATAATAGTAATATAAATTTTATTCACAAACAATAACAAGTTAAGCACTACAAGTATGGACCCATATAAAAAAATTGCACAAGTAAATTTGGACAGTAAAAAGATAGTAATGGTGGTAGACAACAAAGAAAAAAGAGGAGGTATGTTGTTATTTGTAGAAGAGAGTGAAACATTGATGTACATTCAGATTTGGGAAGAAAAGGAAGGGAAAGAGGAGGTTGGTGGTGGTGGTGGTGGACAAATAAAACATAGATATTGGAGATGGAAGAAGAGGAAGGCGAGAGGTTGGCAACGAGCGGAGAGAGAGGAGAGGCCAAAGTCTTTAGGTGGATGAAGAGGAGTAATTACCTAGGTGGTGATGTAACGAGGGGAAGACGTGCATCAGGGGTGGAGAGGAAGTTTATGTGCAATAGGATATTTCCCCTTCTTAATTTGTGATGTGTTGTGTCCTAGTGCGTCCAAGCCGTGTCTAGGACGTGTCCAACTCCTGATAAAAAAATGGGAGACTTGGACACGTCTGAGAAGTGTCCACCACGTGTCCACGTGTGTCTGTGGCGTGTCCATGTTGGAGACATGTTGGACACGGACACGGCGGCCTCCGGGAAGTGTCCGTGCTTCCTAGGAATTAGCTTATCAACTTAGTTCTGTATAGGTTGAATATCTTGTGATATGGATGTTGCATCTGCCTAAAAGATTTTGTACCTGATGGAACTTGTGGCATTTTGAGTCACACTTTTGATCTATTGTTTATTTCTATTTTCCTTGTTCAAAATAGGTTATCATATATGCATTTCCTTGCATATGTCATGTAGAATCAATTTGATATCATCTGAAACTTTCAATGCTCATTTGCTTAGAGTGGATACATTAAAGAAGATCTTGAAGGTATCTGGACCTGAGGGCCTTGAAGAACTCAAAATCATGGCTGTTCGATTTGAGAATATGGTTTTTTATAGTGCCAAAAGCCAGGTAATGTGTCTGCTTTGTTCTTTTACCTTTTTAGTTTGATTCTATTTAGACGTCAGGGGGACCTTCTGAAGCCTTTTGATAGGATAAACGTTCATGACATTTATATATGATAGACTAGAATCAGAGCTAGAAAATATATTTATATACAGGGTGAGGGGGTGGTATATTGCAACCATTTGTCCATACATACGAATCTATTTCAGGTATTGTTTTTTCACATTTGTTTTGTTTCTGCCACTCATTACATTGTTGGTAAGTGTCTATTGTATCAAGTTAACATCACGAGTTATGCTTTCTCGATTTTTGGTGGTGAAATATTGTTGCTCATTGCATGAGTGTTGTCAATACAACGACGTGTTATTTCAGTTCAATGAGTGTTGTATGCTGAGCATATACTTTTCTCATCAATGTACATATATTGTTGGCCCACATTCAAATTTCACCCTAATTTTGTGGCATTACACATTTATTTTTTGCATGATTTAACTAGACCAATATCTAATTTACCATTTTATGTAATTTATATCTCCAAAATCATTAAAATTAGAATTTTACATCCCATCTATAACCATATTTCATGTACATGTAAATCAATATTAACTTTGAAATTCAGTGTCTATCACTTAAATATTTAGCAAATATGTTGAATGTATGGAAGATTTATACGTAAACCTTAACCTTGTGTAATCCAAACCATATTCTTGTAATTGATATGGTAGGATATATGGAAGGGTCAGTACTGATACTAGCGGAATTATTATAGGATATTACATTTAGGTGCATGCACCCACTAAATCCTCCTTGATGGGGGTATCTTGGTGGGACCAATAACCCCAAGTCTTTTTGATGGGCTAAGTGGATATATTCCATCAGGTGTAACTCGGCTAGGTACAAACAAAGTTAATCAAGACAAAGAAAAAGTAATCATTTTGAGTCTAGTATATAAATGTTATTATTGATCATGTTCCTATGCATGATACTTGTAAGTAATATTCCATTCATTGTATGTGGTTATACCATTAATTACTCAACATCATATCTTTTACTGTTTTAATCCAATTTTAGAATGGAATGGATATCCTTCTCAAGTAAGAACATACTTCATCTCAGGACCTATGATATGTAATTAATCCATTGAAAGAGGAATCTTGATTATCTTCCAATTTGCTTTAGGGTCTCACTCGTTTGCGGTAATTTGTTCCGAAAACACTAGAAATCAAGTTCTCTTTCCAATTTCACGTGACTGGTCAGGCGAAAGTCTGGAATTTGAGTTCCTCAATTTTCCCTAGACTTCTAAAAAATATATATAGTTTGTAGTTTTAGACTTCCATACCAAATCAATAAGAAAACCAGTTCCATTCCTAGCAACTGTCTCATGCTATTCGTTTGTTTCGTGCGGTGACTACGGGGCATATCTGAGCGAAGGACATCCCTTCTTCCTCTTCCTGCCCTGGTTTTTCATCCTCGTGGTGTTCCTCGTCTAGGAACTGGGAGCTCTCGGACCGTGCCCATGTCCCCCGGGGCTGGCCGCCCTCTTTCTTAGGCTACCGGAACCACTTTGTCTTTGTCGCCATCTTTGTTTGCGGGATATAACTCCTGTATTTTTTGGACAAGCAGAAGATCCATCTAGTATCCCCCATAGATCAATGACTTAGCCGTCAGCTGCAGGCGTGAAATAATTTTTCTAAATAATGTATGGCGTCGGAGAGGGATGATCGAGACTTATTCTATTTCCCTTCTATTACTTCCAATTTCTGTCATTTGCATCTACTCGTTCTAGTCTAATTAAGAACGGCATCGGTCCTTCTATTCCCTTAGATCATTGATGTCTTGAAGTTGTTTGATGTAATGTCAAAGAAATTTTGTATAAAATTTGATGTATAGCCTTGAAGCTGTTCACGGAAATCTCAGATTGTTTTAGTTACAGTTTGAAGTTGTTGAATAATTTTATATAAGTAAACATGTTACGTTTGCACGGATCAAAATGAATTGTATCATTTACCTGAACCATTTTACACATGCAAAATAATTTATATGGCTTATGTGGGTGTTAGAAACATTACATACAATATGATAGATAACTTACAACAAACCAATCACATGGAAGTCAATTCTAGACAAAACTCAAGTTTCTAACCAATCAACTGGAACTCCTTTTCACGGAACTTTTTTTCAATTCTGGGAAAACAAGTTCTTTGGAAAGTTGCAGTTCCACCAAAGCTATCAGAATCTTAATACTTCTAATATACTATTGGCACATGTTACCTATCTTGAATGGGAGTATTCCACTCATTGGGGATCTATAGTCTTGTGTCCCATGAAGTGCAACAACAAGTGCAAGTAGCAGCAATCCAGGGCGCTAGTGGGAGAAGGTGGCAGGTGGGATCAGAGCATGTGACTACGATAAGGAAAGGGGTAAAGATTGTTGGAGGCAGTGGGGAAAGGAGGTGGTAGGGGGCGGCTACTGTGAACGGGAAAGGGTCTGATTGTGGCAGGTGGGGGATGAGAGAAAGTGGCACTAGAGGGTGGCAGATGATAGGGTGGCAATGACATCAATTAAAGGAGGAGTCGGCGGATACGAGTAACGTGGTGGCGACAATGGGTGTGGGAGTAGTAGTAGCCATATAGAGGAGAAAAGGGGAAGAGGAGGGGTGATGACTGATGGAACGGAGAAAGCAACCACTTCAGGAACTAAGCAGTGCCCATAATTAGGTGAGGAAGGACATTGGTCATGTAGTGTTTGGGTTTAGGTCTAATCCTTTGATATCATGTGGAAATCAGGATTGGTTTTACTTAATTAACCAAAATTAATACACCAGACTTCTTATATAATGGAGGCATATGTTATGATGTACAATCATAACATAATCAGAGAGGGACACTGACTTGAGTAATAAACCATAAGAAATGGGCCCTACGCCATTAACAATTGTTATTATGGATCTATCATAATAAATAGTATTGTTAAGTTGTGATTCCTTATAATGTAATGTGTTATAAGGATTTTTTTTGCAAATAATTGTATCACCTATAAATTTCAAGAAAGTGATGTCTTAGCTTGTGTTGTAAGCCTGTGATGGATTAGGATGTGTCTACATTTAAAATAAAGATATTAAAAAGTGGGCTATTATGACCTTACACAATATCTTAAAAGCAATTCTATGGAATTTATTATATCGTATAGTTAGACCTTTAGTTCATTTTAGAACTTTTATTGATAGTTGTGAAGTTAAATTTAATACACCAGAAATTTGTGTAACCAAGCCCTAATAATACGTTCTCATAAAGCATTCAAACTTTGAAATAATTTTTAGGTCTAAAATTTACTCGTCTTTTC
The DNA here is from genome assembly GCA_963693085.1 of Alisma plantago-aquatica. Classification (NCBI taxonomy): domain Eukaryota; kingdom Viridiplantae; phylum Streptophyta; class Magnoliopsida; order Alismatales; family Alismataceae; genus Alisma; species Alisma plantago-aquatica. Next base: position 1,272,651,817 of record OY856409.1, on the reverse strand, counting down.
AAAATCTATCCTTGTCTAGAAATGATGCCAACATCCACTGCTAGGTTCAATTCGAGGCCCTCAATGAAGTGACCTAGATCCGAACCCTCCAAACCATCCTTGAATTACCTCCTTGCCACACATCTAGAGTTTGTGCATCTATTAGGGAAGCAGAGGTGATACACTTTACTGTTTCATAAGAAAAACATGCTCAGACATCTGCATTTTGTTAAATGGTTTCCTCTCTATTGAATCTGTTAGACACTTGACATTAATTTCTTACAATCAACTGTGCATCCAAATGAGTCTTTTCAAGATTGTAATTCCATAACTATTCATCAAATTTGACTCATCATACAATTGAACAAAAATTGATAAGGAAATACCGTCAAGTGTCTATCAAGTTAAGAATAAAATTTCATAGTTTCTCATTACATTATGCCATAGTATTTTTGAAATCATCAACATGATGCACCATAATTTTGAGGATAAAACCCTTTTATGTTATATTTCGAGTTCTGAATTATAAATTACATATCTAGTTGTTATTGTGTACCATAGAAAATACCTATAAGAAATGGAGGTACAATGTCATAAGACCACTATGTTTGTTTGAAAATTACACTTTATGGAGCTTCCATGATGCCATGGTTGTCTCCTAGCCTCTATTGTGAATTTTAGGTTCTACATTTATACTAATACTTTTATGGTGAATCATAGAGAACACCTATAATAAGAGTATAATATCATCACAACACGATATTTATTGTTAGGTGATATTTAATGCAACTGCTATAACGTCATTAGGGAGGTTAAAACATCGTTGGCTTTATGTATAGTCAAGAGGTATGGGAACAATTTGTAACAGATTGGCCTTGGGGGTAGTCTTCATAAAAACAAGGAGATATCCTGCTTTACTATTTATTTTAGAATACATTACTTTATTTAATCAGGCATGTTGTTTCTTCATCCTAGAAATATTGTGTCACTTAAAAATATGCTATAGCTGATGGTTAAGTTCTGGTCTGGAACTGGTATCAACCCCCTTGAATTGTGGCCATGATGACTAGCGGATTTTCATACAGGTCTGTTCTTTTTTCATTGTAGTTGTGTCATTATAAAATGTTATCATGCTTTCTGTTAGAGATTGATATTTTTTAATTTTGTCCTGAAATAAGGTAACTAACATATTTTAACTAACAACTTTTATAGGTTGAGTATATGCGAAAAATATCAATTAAACTGCTTAGTATGGACATAATGACTCGTGGTAAAGGTTCTGTCAAAGCTTTGCCAACAAATTCTCACGTTGCGGATTGCAGCTGTAGAATAGGTTGCAATGGTTGTTCAAGGCCTCTTTAGGTGGATCCCAGACTGAAGACAAATGCAACTGCATCAACTTATTGGCGATTACAGTTCCTGACAGAAGCTCGTTTGTAGATAATATATTGGATGTATGGTAGATTTTATTGGGATGACCAGTTTCAATTAGATATGTGTTCTGGCTGGATCTAGTTCATCTATTCATATGTAAAATCCAATGTCGCAATCATTTAAATCTACGGTGGGTTGTTATTTAATATTTTTGGAAAAATATTGAAACTTGTTTATAGTACTGACATAATCAGTAATTTCTCTAGTATTTCTTTGGTTTTATCAACCTATTCAGTTCGTATGTTTAGCCCTTTTAAGATGCCAGCTGGGCTACTGTTGTTTTCCAAAAATTTATCTGTGCTCTCGTGCTTAATTGCTCATTCGCTCTATTATCTGATTATACTTCTCTACTTGGTGCTACGGTAGTTAACATTATATAAGATTGATGCTGCTTCCAGAAAAGAAGTATGGCTACTTTCCAGAACTTTTTATCTCTCTTGATTCAGAATTCTGATCTTCTATCAAATTCTGATGTTCTTATTGAAAATGTGTTATCATGTGTCTATTTTTGTCTCATGGCATACTTACGTGATAGGTTATGATTTGATCCTAGGAGACTTACAACGTTCATTTTATTAAAATGGACACAGTAAAGAAACAATGATCCCTTCTATAGCCGAGGATTTTGACAAAGCTTCAACAGACTGCTGTTGGATATGAGATGGATTTTTTTAATGCCATTAACCAGTTATTCTATCATTCTATCTCTTGCTTCCTCTTTTTACTAGTTTAATATTTCGTTTGATTCTTATTACGCAACAAGGACATTTGTCTGATACTCTAGTTGAGAGCGTAAGAGTTGAAACTTGAGAGCGTAAGAGTTAATACTTGAGAGCATAAGAGTTAACGACTGTTATAAGCAGCATATCAGAATCTAGTATAGAAACCGAATGGAATGTAGGGATAGCTGTTACATAAGGAAAGATCCTCGTACACACAGGCAATGGAGACTATCCTTTATACTTTAGGAAATTGCCTACAAGATTCTTGATTTGGATATTAACGTTTGACCTTTTTCATGTGATGTACTGATTGCAATAATATGATATGTTTTGAATTACATATAGTTGAAATGTCATATAACTTTTATTTTACATTATTTGAGTTATCATTCAGAACATTCGAATGGTGATTGCTGAAGCCTTGGGCATCCGCCCAAAGTGAGGAGAAATATAAATTAGCTATTCCTGGCAGAGGATTCTAGGGTGGGGAAAAGCAAAATGACATAAACTGTCCTTGGGATGGACCCGGAGTTTTGTCACCATTGATATTCATTTCATAAATCTAATGATGAAGAAGTTAAATGACCCTTATTTGATTGATTTCAGAAACTGACTATTGGAGATAGTAGACTTTTATCCATATGACCGGATTATACATAAAGGAGTTAGTAACGATACAAAAACAATGATCAATATATGCAATGAATCTCCTTCTCCACAATTGCACTAAGGCTCCGATTAGTTTGGTGTAAGTCATAAATTTTGTGGAACTCATTTTCTAAGAATTCTACTTCAGTTTCTGGAACTTAAGTTCCTTTCACTTCCATGTGATTGGTTTGTTGTAAGTGTAAATATGAAAATTTAATAAAAAATTGATAATTTTATTGCGTGATATATAAAAAGTAAGGACGGAAAAGAATTAAAGAAAAAATCACATCTGTGACTAATCATACTATTTTTAACCATAATAACCTCCACAAGCAATCATGATGTGGATATTGTTCCTTTGAAAATATTTTAATGAGATATATTATAATTTTTATAAAATTATTATGATTCAAATTATATTATGATATTTAATTTCACTTTGTATGTATAAACTATTGTAATGATATGTACATTTTATGTGTCTGTAAATATAAGTTTTGTTTCATCATTGTTTATCATTATTTCAACATTAATTTTAAGTATATTTTTCATATACGATTATAGTTCATTATCATTTTTCATATTATATTATTTAAACATAAAGTATAAAAATATGCTAGGCAAATCACATTTTATGTCACATGGTGCGGTGTAATTACTTTTTCATAGTGTTCACATATATTTTTATTTTATTGACCACATTGATAATGGTAGTTGTAATGTAAAATATTTTACATGGTGCTTCATATTGTATAGTGTTTTGTCATATTATGTTATGATTATGACAATAAACCATATTTACACTACTAACATTCTTAGTCATAAATATTTTACATGTCATTTATGAAGAATGAAAATATAATTGTACATGAAATGTTATCAATTATTTCAGAACTCGTTTTCCGCCCTTTTTAAGAGGGAACTCATGAACTCTATTTTGTATGTAACTTTGTAACTCACCAAAAGTCACGGAACTCAAGTTCCAGTAATTACTTTAAACCAATCATGAAAAACTACTTTAGGAACTCCAGTTCATAAGTTTTTCGGACCAATTACAGCAAACCATTCAAAGCCTAACTAGAATGTGCATGTGATGCGATGCGTGCAAGTCTTTTATTTTTAATATGAACAACTAATCTTCTTAAATATCATATGAAAAATTAGGATATGAAGTTTAAGTTTCATGTGAAAACTTATTGGTCATGCATAGGAAGGCTTCAAAACGACAACCTGGAAAACTTTTTAAAATGAGTTGTAGTCCTCTTCAACCTAAATGCTCACATTTGAATGGGTTCCTAATGGTACCCTTGCGATCTTAATGAAGATGTACATTTTGCAATTTTGTTCTCTTCAAAAATCTATATTTTTATGCATACATAACCATGGTATTTTGATGTTAGTAATACACTTAAGTGTACCTTAGACTCCCTCTCTCTCTCTCTCTCTCACTCCCACCCACCATACGGAGGTAAGCTCAATGTACCAATGTCTCCATACACTCTGTTAACTTGAGTAATGCAACTATTATTTTGAATATCCTAACCGTCGATCTTATAATTATCATATCAACAACATAAATACCAAATTTGAACTATGAGGATATTTATAGGTAATACGTCTTAGCACTATTAAAAATACATTTTGTAAAAATTTCATGACATTGGTTTTGAAGACTTTAAAATCAATGCCTTACAATTTACAAGTATCCAAATGATCTAAACATTAGTATTAGGTGCTTCATATAATATTTACAAAGAATATTGGTTTGAGTTTTCCAGAAACAATTGATCTCTCTCTCTCTCTATATATATACATGCATATATATATATATATATATATATATATATCTATATATGTATATATACACATATACATATTCATAAATATACATATATATATATGTGTGTGTGTGTGTGTGTGTCTATATATATATATATATATATATATTACACACACACACACACACGAATGCGCAAACACGCACACATGCACGTCCACACACACGCATGCACACACACACACACACACAGAGCCAAGATAGAATACAGACGAGTGTACAGATCACATCATACACCCTAATGGTATTTGCCTATCTAAACCACATATTTGCAAAATTTAATCTATTAATCTTCATTGTTATAATTATAATAGACCACATAAAAAATTTGAGCCCATTTAGAGTGTAAGTCACTCACCCAAAGACTACAAATAATAAAATCGATGTTCATAACAATGTTGATATACATAATTTTTTCATTGTTTAGATGCATGACCTATAAGTGTCCAAATGGGCTCAAATTTATTATATAGTATGTTCTTAAGATATTTATGAAGATCAATAGTTTAGATTTCCCCAATAATTGCTCCATGATAGGAAATGATTGAGGTTTATAGCATCTCTGAAGTGTTCCATCTTAACTTTATATATATATATATATACATGTAGAGAGAGAGATCCAGGATAGAATATAGTCGAGTGTACATATCCTACCATACACCACAATTGTGCTTACTTATCTAGACTATGTTTTTGCAAAATATAATCCATTGATCTTCATAAATACAATAATAATAGGTCACATACAAAATTTGATCCCATTTGGATGAATATAAGTCACTCATCAAAACAATAAAATCAACACACAAAATTAATTTGAAATACATGACTTTTTTCTCCTTTAGATGCATGACCTATAAGTGTCCAAATAAGTTGAAATATATTATGTAGTATGTTCTTAAGATATTTAAGAATATCAACAGTTTTGATTTTCAAAATAACTGCTTCATGATGGAAAATGACCGAGGTGTATAACGTCTTCGGTACACTCAAGTGTATTCCAGCTTTACTCTCTCTCTCTCTCTGTCTCTCTCTCTATATACATATATATGTTTATATATGTGTAAATATACACACATATGTATATATATAATGTATATATATGTCTATATGTATGTATGTATGTATAGAGAGAGAGACATAGTAGGCTAGAATACACTAGAGTGTATAGTCACATCATACACTCCAATGGTATTTGTATATCTAAACTATTTTTTTTACAAAACCTAGATCATTGACCTTTACTGTCATAATCAAAATAGGCCATGTAAATTTTTTTGATCCCTTTTGGATGAGTGTCATTTATTCAAGGACAATGAAATCGACACACATAACTAATTTTAACTACATCTTTTTGTCTTTCTTTATAGATCTATAAGTGTCCAAATGAGATCAAATATTATATAAGATATTAGAATTGTTGTATGATGAATAATCATTAGGGTATATAGTGTGAATTGTACACTAAAGTGTATTCTTCTCTCTCTCTCTCTCTCTCTCTATATATATATATATATATGGCCCATCTTTATTGCCCGTGCGGGTAGCTACCCACCCACCCTTCCGACCACTTTTTTGGAATTTTTTTTTTCACAATTGCAGAGGAGCATTTTATCTAGCTCCCCAAAAAATTTCATCCAAAAATAATATCATTTGCCCCACTAAAATTAAAAAACCCGTCCTTATATATATCTGTTGTATATTTTGTACAGAGCTACTATAACGACCCACCTCCCGGTAACCCCCAATTAAGGGAGACCCGAAGGACAGAGCCGTTATTCAATTACAGGATCAAAGGTTCGACAAATAATCAATAACAATTAATAAATTTTACCAACTAAACTGGAAACTGGTACAAAATAAAACTTTGCATACCTTTTTCAAAACTGGGATATCTACATCTATCCAAGCTTGAATCTACTCTATCTAATCCTCCTTGCACTTTATGTTTTGTTTTCACAAGGTGTCACCTTACTGTTTGTTCTTTCAATTGTTGTTCCTAAAATGCCGACAAACAAAACGTCGGTCAGTATATCGAAATATACTGGTATGTGGGAACAACCAAAATCTTGTAAATATGGCTAACAATTTAATAATTACAATCAAATTAATTAACAAGCCAATTTACACTTTTCAGTATGACATTCTCCACTACTTTTGCCCTAACCCTGGCATACCCACCTTAGGGTGCCCTTTGCCAATGACTCAAGGCCACCTTCTCAATCCCGAGCTTGGTGCCTGGGGGTCACCACTCATGGTGCCCACTAGCCATGCAATATCATAGGCCACCTTCTTGGTGCATGGGGTCACCACTCAAGGTGTCCATTGGTCTACCCATCTGGGCCTGACCTTTGACATCATCCATCAGGGTGGCATGTAGGTGCGAGAATCCATACTTCTATTATTAATGTGATAATTATAGTGACTTTATAATTTGCAAGTATGAACATCCAACAGATAATTTGCATTCAATGCGATTAACCAGTAGAAAAATCATCGGGAAACTAAGGCGGTTATTCGTAATTAACCACATACCTGATCCAGAGCAACTTGATTGTCCAAGCAATAAGGATAAAGAACAAGCAACAAGCAATCAACAATATCATGAAATTAATGCATGGAATCCAAGTGTTATAGTTTATCCAGAACATTCTAAAGCTAGACTTGGATTCCACCTTAGGCTTTCTAGACCACATTAGGGCTTTATTAGGGTTTTTGCCTCCATAACACTTTTATCATATTAAATGCTCTCTTAGTTCATAAACCCTAATTTCAACATCATAAGCCCAATTAAAGTTGATTATTTCTCTTTTATACCAAAACTACCTTTTTATCCTTTTAAGTTATTTCAAGGTCATTATACTCAATTATCACCTTTAGTTTCTTTTAGATTAACAACTCATAATTCCTTATGATCTAATTCACCTATGAACTCCATTTATTAATAATTCCAACTTTATCCATTAGAAAACCCTACTTATCATATTAAGGGTATCTATCCATGATTAGGAACTTTTATACCATAACCATCATGTTTTATTCTTTTTAGGTCATGTCAAGATCATTAAGGCCAATTATCATTTTCAAGTTCTTCATCAATGATTATAGTTCAATTGATAAATGTACCTTAATTACTATTTATCACATCTGCTAGGTTAATAAACCCTAATTTAACATTGATTGCACCTTTGCTTATAGGAAAACCCTAATCAAGAAAATCATGGGTTTTTAAACTCAAATCATATTCCCATTATCCTTTTTATGTCAAAAGGTCCAATCTTGATTCAGAATATTAAACTAGTCATTAAACTCACCATTAAACAAATCTAGGGTTTTAGATCCATTTAAAGCATCAAAGTACTAACTTTATGTATTTTTCGAACTAGAAGTAAAACTGGCCTCTACTAGTATTTTTATTGAATTCCTCGTACTTTTCTGAGCAAGATTCATGTATTAACTTTCCTCATCAGAGTTTTCTATCAAAAGATATGATTTTACTAAGAAAACTTCTTTTTCTAGTTTATTTGCTAATTTTAGAAAAACACAGATCGTCCGATTAATGGACCGCTGGTCCACTTAGGATCCAACGTTCCCAGATGCGCGCGCCCATTGTGATTAAAATGATCAAAATACAACTTTACCCTTACCTCTTCACTGTGCGCACAAGGGCAAGGACATCTTTTAGCCCTTTATCTTCTTCTTCTTCCTCGCGACTCCTGTTCGCAATCCACTGTTGCCCGGCGGTCAACTCCGAAGTTGACCCTATGATCCTGGCTTCCCCAGCAACCGGTGATGCTTCCTCCATCTACGCCATGAGCCACCGAACTCAACAGTGGTCTCATCTCTGCTAGAGCCTGCCGGAGTCACCGGGACGGAGGAGCTCTTCTCCGTCGATGTAGCTTGGACCAGGAGGAGTGAAGACCATCGTTCAGAGTGAATTCGTTCACATGGTTGCGATCGCGAGGAGCAGCAGGCTCCCTCAGAGACGGTTTGCATCCCTGTTGGGGGTTCGACAACCCTCCTTTTATAGGAGGAAGTTCATGGAACTGACCTGCCTCCGCGGCAATTGGGCGAATTTGCCAGAAGCAACGAAACCCTAAGAAATATAGGATTAACCAACTCGGACCAGCCTCCCGAAATTGTTGGAATTGTTTCCAAAACACGATATGGATCAGAGAGGAAAAGATGTGCTATAGAAGAAATCGGGATTGCTCCCAGGCACAAGGAGCACGATGACCGTGGTCCCTAGGATCCAAGATCCACGACTCAGATTATTTCGATTAGAACTGTTAAATCGTGACATTTAATGAAATCCTATTACTTTAGGGATATTTCCAAAATTCATAACTCCCGAACCAAATGTCCAATTAATACCAAATTTTAAGGGAAACTTAGTAATGATTTAATCCACCTCTCGGCCAAAAAAAAGCTCATTATCTAAAGGAAAATGTGCCTTTTATTTAGGTGCAAGATATTGCTCAAAAATGTATAATTCTCACCTATTTTCTCTTTCTTATTTCCTTATTTCCCATTAATTCTATTCCTTGTAATCCAAGAAAGCAAGTGGGGTTCGAATTATGACTCATCATGGACAAACCCTCACTTCTCTTTTTATTTCTTACATTATCTTCTTTATTAAAATATCTCCCTTTTGAGGATTTCTCTTTTATTTTCCTCATTGGAATCCCTTTTAACATTAGAAACCTCATGGATACGAAAATCCATCAAAGATAACTCAATTGTACTTCTTTTCACATATTTTCCACATTTTATTATTATTTCCAATTTCTTTCTTAATAAGGAAGTACTTCATTGATCTTTTCTTTTCTTATTGCTCTCTTTATGCAACTTTGGACTCCTTGGAACCCAAGGAACCCAAAAGGCACGAAATTCATTCTTGGATTACATTCCTTTGCCTTCTAGAGGTTTCTACCTCATCTCTCTTTTCTCAACAACTCAATTATTCATTAATTAATTGAATTTCCTTGTTATTGGGCCCAATAGCCAATAAAGCCCACAAATCAAACAACAAGGCTATTTCAAACAACGTCCATTTATACACAACAAATTATATCATTATTTGTCCAAATATCTTTAATATGAGAAATTACATTTCTCACCAAAGGAACCCAAAATTTGGGGTTGTAACATCCTTCCCCTCATTTGAGAATTTTGTCCTCAAAATTCCATCAAATAAGCAAGCAAACAAGATAAGTCTTCTTATGTCCATCAGGGCTCCCATGTGGCTTCACCCTTTCCATGGTGTTTCCCAAGAACCTTCGTTATCTCATTTTCTTCCATCTGAGTTCTTTCTTACCTTGGTATATCGTACCCTCATAGGTGACTCAGGACTTTTCAGCCTATCAAAAGCTGAATAGGTTCAGGGCACAACACCTGGCTTGGGTACCTCACATAGTGCTCTAGATCGGACTCATGCAACACATCATTTTATCCTGAGGGGTAAGGTTAACACAACCATCTCCGCCAATCCATCTCAAATGGACCCATATATCGGGAACTCAGCTTTCTCAACAGTAGCTTAGAGGGGTCGGATTTTCTCATCACATATTCTCCCACAGTGAACTGCATATCAGTCTACTTTGCATCATCTCATGACTCATGTCACCACTGGGCTCTCTCTCAGCCATTACACGATCAAAGTGACTTCATCTGCACACACTTGTGGTTCTTTTCTGACCTTCACGAGGCCTCCCTCACCAACATCATCATAATGAAGTGGTGACCGACACAACCTCCCTATAGAACTTCTTGCATCCCGATAAAGGCTATGGTGGTTAACATCACATCTTAAGAACTGTCTCTTTTTATCACCCTAAATGAGCACACATGCTCTCATCAAATCGTACTGTCCATTAGTATGGGGTGATAAACTGTACTATCATCGAGTTCTTCATGTATCCACTCCCACCTCATGGAAGTGAACCTTGGTCATACCCAAGAACTTTTGAACTCGCATCATGGTGTAGTTGAACCATCTCTTGTCATATGTAGTTCATCTAGATTTGTCCCTTGACCGAACTCTTCCTTTCTCATGTCATCTAGGTAAGGCGATCTACCATAACCCATATTGTATCTTGACCTTCTTGGTCTAGGAGAGACTCACAACATCCATAGTGATGAACTCCCATTCCCTCTCGGGAACTCTTTATACTTTATATCCATGTACTGGGTTACTGGTGTTCGTCCTTCACCTCCTAGCTTGTATGGCCACATGCTACATGCAACTTTGTTTTAAGCATCCAGAATGCTACCATCACTTACTATCTTTGTAGTATCAAGGTATATCATGACCTCCTGTATTGTTATGATTCCTCAAGCTTGATACCTCGGAAACCCTAAACCACTCTCAAAAGGGTTTTATTACCTTCCTATCCAAAGAAGTGTATCTGGGGTTCTATCACCCTCCTTTTACTACATCAAGGATTAAACTGGCTACCCAAACAACCATTAACTTGTTCAACATATCTTATTACATCCGAGTATTAGCCAAAACACATCTTCTTTCCAAACTTAGGGTTAGCCAAACAACCTCAACTTCTTCTAGCTTCTAACTAAACTAGGCAGCTAGATCTCAACCAGAGCATTCATTACCACCTCTCATCCTTAAGTGTTAGGTAACATACACCTCCATGTATCAAACTTATCATCTCATTTCGAACTCTAAGTCCATCGTCATCAAGAAGCTCTGAGCTCATCCTCACTGTGATCGAACTCGACCTTGGTTAACTTGCAAATTCCACATAGCTTCTATAAAAAAAACATCCTTATTTCTCTTACTATTTGTAAATCATCCATGTATCGTTCACTCCACAAGGGTATGTTATTATCTCTATCCTCATACCTCATAGCAATGTTCCAACTTCCATCATCTTTTATCCGTGGTGTAAGGCATGCGTACTGTCCTATCTCTCACTCCCATAACAAGAAGAAATAAGCATTTGGCGGCCGTCCAAATACAGAGTTCTTCCCATTCTAGGAGTAGAGATGGTATATCCCACCTTGCCAGTACACCTTCAAATCTAAGTTGGAACGTGCAACTCATGTCTCCACATCACAAACATCATGATATCAAAAATTTCTTCCATGGAAAAACTGATCCGAAACCTACTTGGGTCACCACACAATCCTTGGTCATCTCCTCTAGATCTATAGGGTGCCGACACTTTTGGGGTCATCCCTCTTCCCTTATGCATCCAGAGAGTGCCCTACTCATCTTCCGTTTGGGTCCCATGAGTTCATGAAGGTGATCAATCTCCTAACCCATGGCCCTCAGACAATGATAGTTGTTACCTCCCGACCCTATGGTCATGTGCAACTAGGGAATTAGGCAACTCCGTATTTCATCGGTCTTATCCCTACCTGACCCTTGGATAGACTTAGTATTCTATCATAGTACATGTTCAACTCAGAACCTTACCTAATCCTTCATCATATCTCTCTGCATTCTTGGACTGTCTTTTATCCTTTCATAAGGGTCATGGCGACCTGCCTACCTTGTTCGAGCCCCATACCGGTTACCTCCATGGTAACACATCATAGAGATGCCATGTACTCTACACTTAGCTTCTCAAGATCCTATGAAACCTCCTTAGGTTACCTCAAAACCAACCAAACTGGTAAACTTCCTACCAAAGGGTCGCTCTCCCAGGATGGGAGGAAACTACACCTTTATAACAAAGGTCACAAGCATACTTAGGGTTTACATCCATATGAGCATGCTTAAATTGACAACTACTAAGGCACAAGCGTACCTACAAAACCATGTTAGGTCGCACTTGTTCTCATCCTCAACATTACATCAACTTAGTTGTGAGGGGTTCATCAAACATACCCTTAACGTAAGGGATTTCCTTTACCTCTACACATGGGGAGTACCATGCTCAAAACTATAGAGACTCAAATCTCATCATGAGCATCGGATACACTGCTTCCCCTCTTAGGCCTAGGAATCCTAGGTTCTCCTTTTGGTTACATGCTCAACCTCTTAACCACGAATCAAGCATGTCCAAGGTATGTCATGTACCTCCATGATCTTTCTACTCGAGCAACACTTTGGAGTTGAGTCCTCTTCCAGGGCAACCAACTAGGTATAATGCCTCACCACTGGTTACTTAAACCTCCTTAGGGTCTAAAGCACTCTTTATCTCATCCAGCAGGTAACTACTTATACCATGGGTACTAGAAGCTTCGTCCTCTCTCTAGGGTTTGGCAACCAAGATATCATCAGCCTCCAGGGATTAAGCATAAGGCAACCACTAGTATCCACTTAGGTTGCATCATTCTCGACTCCCCATTGTTCCTCATATCTCAGGGTTTTAGGCTTCCAACCTCCTTGCTGGCTTCTTGCTTTCTCTTTTTAAGGCTAACTCCATGAAGGATCATGCTCACAAGCATACCCCTAAGTGGGTGAAGCCTATCCATATTTCTTTATGCTTATCTCATAAGCCATCCCTCATGCCCTTCTGGCCAGGGTTTCAACCTGCTACCGTACCACTGACGTACTCTGGGTGTATGCTATCCCCTACTTGCATAAGCCATAGGGTTTCTATAGGTCCTTCACTAACTTCATCCATGAAGGAGCTACCCTTTGCTTTAACATGCACGACCCTTTCCTGGGTTGCCAAAGGTGCTAAGTCACCCAACCTCACACAGCTCGTATGACAAACCAAACATCTGGTCAACCATGACATCTAACTCATCATGTCATCTCTCTCTCTAATCTTCACTTAGGGTTAGGGTTAACATCATTCTCAAAGGATGTGCTAGGTCTCTACTTTTAATGGAGGTCTCTACCTCCAAGACTAATTCTCTCTACTCATCCTCCCGACAAGGAGGTCCATCCTCAGGTCTCTCCTGAGGGCAAAGACAACTCGTGTCATACGACCTAAGCATGTATCTATTCTTTAGTTTGCGCTTAATCTATTAAGCTTATGTCCATGACATCTTATTTACATGCTTTTTATTAATTTGGTGGAGGATTCCTTAGACTTAATTAACTTTTTCCATACCTCAAGAGGGTGAGGAGAAGAGAGAAAACCCTAATCCTTAAGGTCCTTAACCAAATTTGAGTTGAGAAGGGATGAACAAGATGAGAGAGTCCTAAAGGTATCTTATTTCGATTCATACCCTAAGACTTTGGCCAGGCAGTCACACAGACCCGAGAGTCCTCGTATTCCGACTAGCGGTGTAGAGGAAAATATTGCCAGCCCCCGGTCGTGATCCTTTTCTAGACACCTCTGTCTTTTGGATAATCCTCTAATAACACCCTTGGGTTCTATAGAATTTGTAAAATTTAATAATTATTAAGGATTAAGTGAGGAACCTATGCTCTGATACCAATTGTAACGACCTCGCCTCCCGGTAACCCCCAATTAAGGGAGACCCGAAGGATAGAGCCATTATTCAATTACAGGATCAAAGGTTCGACAAATAATCAATAACAATTAATAAATATTACCAACTAAACTGGAAACTGGTATAAAATAAAACTTTGCATACCTTTTTCAAAACTGGGATATCTACATCTATCCAAGCTTGAATCTACTCTATCTAATCCTCCTTGCACTTTATGTTTTGTTTTCACAAGGTGTCACCTTACTGTTTGTTCTTTCAATTGTTGTTCCTAAAACGCCGACAAACAAAACGTCGGTCAGTATATCGAAATATACTGGTATGTGGGAACAACCAAAATCTTGCAAATATGGCTAACAATTTAATAATCACAATCAAATTAATTAACAAGCCAATTTACACTTTTCAGTATGACATTCTCCACCGCTTTTGCCCTAACCCTGGCATACCCACCTTAGGGTGCCCTTTGCCAATGACTTAAGGCCACCTTCTCAATCCCGAGCTTGGTGCCTGGGGGTCACCACTCATGGTGCCCACTAGCCATGCAATATCATAGGCCACCTTCTTGGTGCCTGGGGTCACCACTCAAGGTGTCCATTGGTCTACCCATCTGGGCCTAACCTTTGGCATCATCCATCAGGGTGGCATGTAGGTGCGAGAATCCATAATTCTATTATTAATGTGATAATCATAGTGACTTTATAATTTGCAAGTATGAACATCCAACAGATAATTTGCATTCAATGCGATTAACCATCCGAAAAATCATCTGGAAACTAAGGAGGTTTTCGTAATTAACCACATACCTGATCCAGAGCAACTTGATTGTCCAAGCAATAAGGATAAAGAACAAGCAACAAGCAACAAGCAACAAGCAATCAACAATATCCTGAAATTAATGCATGGAATCCAAGTGTTATAGTTTATCCAGAACATTCTAAAGCTAGACTTGGATTCCACCTTAGGCTTTCTAGACCACATTATGGCTTTATTAGGGTTTTTGCCTCCATAACACTTTTATCATATTAAATGCTCTCTTAGTTCATAAACCCTAATTTCAACATCATAAGCCCAATTAAAGTCGATTATTTCTCTTTTATACCAAAACTACCTTTTTTATCCTTTTAAGTTATTTCAAGGTCATTATACTCAATTATCACCTTTAGTTTCTTTCGGTTTAACAACTCATAATTCCTTATGATCTAATTCACCTATGAACTCCATTTATTAATAATTCGAACTTTATCCATTAGAAAACCCTATTTATCATATTAAGGGTATCTATCCATGATTAGGAACTTTTATACCATAACCATCATGTTTTATTCTTTTTAGGTCATGTCAAGATCATTAAGGCCAATTATCATTTTCAGGTTCTTCATCAATGATTATAGTTCAATTGATAATTGTACCTTAATTACTATTTATCACATCTGCTAGGTTAATAAACCCTAATTTAACATTGATTGCACTTTTGCTTATAGGAAAACCCTAATCAAGAAAATCATGGGTTTTTAAACTCAAATCATATTCCCA
Organism: Alisma plantago-aquatica; assembly: GCA_963693085.1. NCBI lineage: Eukaryota > Viridiplantae > Streptophyta > Magnoliopsida > Alismatales > Alismataceae > Alisma > Alisma plantago-aquatica. The sequence continues at coordinate 1,272,636,289 of OY856409.1, read as the reverse complement.
TTATCCTTTTTATGTCAAAAGGTCCAATCTTGATTTAGAATATTAAACTAGTCATTAAACTCACCATTAAACAAATCTAGGGTTTTAGATCCATTTAAAACATCAAAGTACTAACTTTATGTACTTTTCAAACTAGAAGTAAAACTAGCCTCTACTAGTATTTTATTGGATTCCTCGTACTTTTCTGAGCAAGATTCATGTATTAACTTTCCTCATTGGAGTTTTCTATCAAAAGATATGATTTTACTAAGAAAACTTCCTTTTTCTAGTTTATTTGCTAATTTTAGAAAAACACAGATCGTCCGATTAATGGACCGCTGGTTCACTTAGGATCCAACGTTCCCAGATGCGCGCGCCCATTGTGATTAAAATGATCAAAATACAACTTTACCCTTACCTCTTCACTGTTCGGACAAGGGCAAGAACGACTTTTAGCCCTTTATCTTCTTCTTCTTCCTCGCGACTCCTGTTCGCGATCCACTGTTGCCCGGCGGTCAACTCCGAAGTTGACCCTACGATCCTGGCTTCCCCAACAACCGGTGATGCTTCCTCCATCTACGCCATGAGCCACCAAACTCAACGGTGGTCTCATCTATGCTAGAGCCTGCCGGAGTCACCGGGACGGAGGAGATCTTCTCCTTCGATGTAGCTTGGACCAGGAGGAGTGAAGACCATCGTTCAGAGTGAATTCGTTCACATGGTTGCGATCGCGAGGAGCAGCAGGCTCCCCCGGAGATGATTTGCATCCCTGTTGGGGGTTCGACAACCCTCCTTTTATAGGAGGAAGTTCATGGAACTGACCTGCCTCCACGGCAATTGGGTGAATTTTCCAGAAGCAACGAAACCCTAAGAAATATAGGATTAACCAACTCAGACCGGCCTCCCGAAATCGTTGGAATTGTTTCCAAAACACGATATGGATCAGAGAGGAAAAGATGTGCTGTAGAAAAAATCGGGATTTCTCCCTGACTTGCCTGTTTAGGCGCAAGGAGCACGATGACCGTGGTCCCTAGGATCCAAGATCCACGACTCAGATTATTTCGATTAGAACTGTTAAATCGTGACATTTAATGAAATCCTATTACTTTAGGGATATTTCCAAAATTCATAACTCCCAAACCGAATGTCCAATTAATCCAAAATTTTGAGGGAAACTTAGTAATGATTTAATCCACCTCTCTGCCAAAAAAAAGCTCATTATCTAAAGGAAAACGTGCCTTTTCTTTAGGTGCAAGATATTTCTCAAAAATGTATAATTCTCACCTATTTTCTCTTTCTTATTTCCTTATTTCCCATTAATTCTATTCCTTGTAATCCAAGAAAGCAAGCGGGGTTCGAATTATGACTCACATTGGACAAACCCTCACTTCTCTTTTTATTTCTTACATTATCTTCTTTATTTCAAATATTCTTTATTAAAATATCTCCTTTTTGAGGATTTCTCTTTTATTTTCCTCATTGGAATCCCTTTTAACATTAGAAACCTCATGGATACGAAAATGCATCAAAGATAACTCAATTGTACTTCTTTTCACATATTTTCCACATTTTATTATTATTTCCAATTTCTTTCTTAACAAGGAAGTACTTCATTGATATTTTCTTTTCTTATTGCTCTCTTTATGCAACTTTGGACTCCTTGGAACCCAAGGAACCCAAAAGGCACGAAATTCATTCTTGGATTACATTCCTTTGCCTTCTAGAGGTTTCTACCTCATCTCGCTTTTCTCAACAACTCAATTATTCATTAATTAATTGAATTTCCTTGTTATTGGGCCCAATAGCCAATAAAGCCCACAAATCAAACAACAAGGCTATTTCAAACAACATCCATTTATACACAACAAATTATATCATTATTTGTCCAAATATCTTTAATATGAGATATTACATTTCTCACCAAAGGAACCCAAAATTTGGGGCTGTAACATCCTTCCCCTCATATGAGAATTTTGTCCTCAAAATTCCATCAAACAAGCAAACAAACAGGATAAGTCTTCTTATGTCCATTAGGGCTCCCATGTGGCTTCACCCTTTCCATGGTGTTTCCCAAGAACCTTCGTTATCTCATTTTCTTCCATCTGAGTTCTTTCTTACCTTGGTATATCGTACCCTCATAGGTGACTCAGGACTTTTCAACCTTTCAAAATCTGAATAGGTTCAGGGCATAACACCTGGCTTGGGTACCTCACATAGTGCTCTAGATCGGAATCATGCAACACATCATTTTATCCTGAGGGGTAAGGTTAACACAACCATCTCCACCAATCCATCTCAAATGGACCCATATATCGGGAACTCCGCTTTCTCAACAGTAGCTTAGAGGGGTCAGATTTTCTCATCACATATTCTCCCACAGTGAACTGCATATCAGTCTGCTTTGCATCATCTCGTGACTCATGTCACCACTGGGCTCTCTCTCAGCTATTGCACGATCAAAGCGACTTCATCTGCACACACCTGTGGTTCTTTTCTGACCTTCACGAGGCCTCCCTCACCAACATCATCATAATGAAGTGGTGACCGACACAACCTCCCTATAGAACTTCTTGCATCCCGATAAAGGCTATGGTGGTTAACATCACATCTTAAGAACTGTCTCTTTTTATCACCCTAAATGAGCACACATGCTCTCATCAAATCGTACTGTCCATTAGTATGGGGTGATAAACTGTACTATCATCGAGTTCTTCATGTATCCACTCCCACCTCATGAAAGTGAACCTTGGTCATACCCAAGAACTTTTGAACTCGCATCATGGTGTAGTTGAACCATCTCTTGTCATATGTAGTTCATCCAAATTTGTCCCTTGACCGAACTCTTCCTTTCTCATGTCATCTAGGTAAGGCGATCTACCATAACCCATATTGTATCTTGACCTTCTTGGTCTAGGAGAGACTCACAACATCCATAGTGATGAACTCCCATTCCCTCTCGGGAACTCTTTATACTTTATATCCATGTACTGGGTTATTGGTGTTTGTCCTTCGCATCCTAGCTTGCATGGCCACATGCTACATGCAACTTTGTTTTAAGCATCCATAATGCTACCATCACTTACTATCTTTGTAGTATCAAGGTATATCATGACCTCCTGTATTGTTATGATTCCTCAAGCTTGATACCTCAGAAACCCTAAACCACTCTCAAAAGGGTTTTATTACCTTCCTATCCAAAGAAGTGTATCTGGGGTTCTATCACCCTCCTTTTACTACATCAAGGATTAAACTGGCTACCCAAACAACCATTAACTTGTTCAACATATCTTATTACATCCGAGTATTAGCCAAAACACATCTTCTTTCCAAACTTAGGGTTAGCCAAACAACCTCAACTTCTTCTAGCCTCTAACTAAACTAGGCAGCTAGATCTCAACCAGAGCATTCATTACCACCTCTCATCCTTAAGTGTTAGGTAACATACACCTCCATGTATTAAACTTATCATCTCATTTCGAACTCTAAGTCCATCTTCATCAAGAAGCTCTGAGCTCATCCTCACTGTGATCAAACTCGACCGTGGTTAACTTGCAAATTCCACATAGCTTCTATAAAAAAAACATCCTTATTTCTCTTACTATTTGTAAACCATCCATGTATCGTTCACTCTACAAGGGTATGTTATTATCTCTATCCTCATACCTCATAGAAATGTTCCAACTTCCATCATCTTTTATCCGTGGTGTAAGGCATGCGTACTATCCTATCTCTCACTCCCATAACAAGAAGAAATAAGCATTTGGCGTCCGTCCAAATACAGAGTTCTTCCCATTCCAGGAGTAGAGATGGTATATCCCACCTTGCCAGTACACCTTCAAATCTAAGTTGGAATGTGCAACTCATGTCTCCACATCACAAACATCATGATATCAAAAATTTCTTCCATGGAAAAACTGATCCGAAACCTACTTGGGTCACCACACAATCCTTGGTCATCTCCTCTAGATCTATAGGGTGCCGACACTTTTGGGGTCATCCCTCTTCCCTTATGCATCCAGAGAGTGCCCTACTCATCTTCCCTTTGGGTCCCATGAGTTCATGAAGGTGATCAATCTCCTAACCCATGGCCCTCAGACAATGATAGCTGTTACCTCCCGACCCTATGGTCATGTGCAACTAGGGAATTAGGCAACTCCGTCTTTCATCGGTCTTATCCCTACCTGACCCTTGGATAGACTTAGGATTCTATCATAGTACATGTTCAACTCAGAACCTTACCTAATCCTTCATCATCTCTCTCTGCATTCTTGGACTGTCTTTTATCCTTTCATAAGGGTCATGGCGACCTGCCTACCTTGTTCGAGCCCCATACCGGTTACCTCCATGGTAACACATCATAGAGATGCCATGTACTCTTCACTTAGCTTCTCAAGATCCTACCATTAAAATGGCATATGTAGCATCAATTAACTGAAATGGTAGGTACACATGTAAGTTATGTGTACCTACCATTAAAATGACATATGTAGCATCAATTAACTGAATCCATCCATAAGGATTGAATTATCATTGTATAGATTAGATTTGTTGAAAAACACACATCCATATGTCATATATATCATGAGATATAGAAATACAACATCCAATAGTCTCTACAAATTCTGCAACTTACTATTGATCAGAAAAATTACATCTTCTTTCATCGTGTCATCTATGAATGCATATTGAGATGGTTTTTGATAGAAAAGTTATCCAAGGGGTATGCATCACCTCTAGACCTATAAACAAATCGAATATGAAGCGGTTGATTCTTATCTGATATCTAAATCTAAAAAAATATATTCGATCTGATTTCTGATCTGATATCTGATGGATATGATGTAATAATATACGAATCTGATCTGAAGGGATAATATCTGAATTCGAATAAATATCCGATCCGAACATTAAATCATAAATTTATTGTTAATAAATATATTATATGTAGAAATTATTGATATTCATATGAATGTATGAGAAAATATCTATATTTTCATATTTTATATATAGATAATATATATTTAATAATATATGTATAGATTTGTTGGGTTCACACTTTTTTGGAGCAAATATAGCCATATCCGACATCCTATTTGAAATTTTCAAATATAAAATTTGATATCCTAAATCTAATCCATATTATGCAGATGTCAGATTGTTTTTCAAAATTTCGAACTCGAATTTGGATCGAATGTGCAAATTCTAGATATCCATTTACAAGATTACTTTATATAATTTTGCAAGCATCATAAAATAAAGTGGGTACATATAAGCCATATATATGTATATATATACATATACATATATATGTATGTATATATATACATATGTATGTATATATACATATGTGTGTGTATATATATATATATATATATATATATATATATATATATATATATATATATATAGAGAGAGAGAGAGAGAGAGAGAGAGAGATAGAGAGAGATAGAGAGAGAGAGAGAGAGAGAGAGAGAGAAAGAGAAAGAGAGAGAGTCAGGCTAGAATACACTCGAGTGTATCCAGAGCGAAATACAGTCAAGTAGGTTTTCATGATGCAAATTTTTTTTTGAAAATACAATCCATTATCTTCTTAAACATATCATGAACAACTCATATATAAAATTTGATCCCATTTGGACATGTATAGATCATGTTATGAAGACCACAAAAATTATACATTTCAAATTAGTTGTGTGCGTCAATTTTGTTTCCCTTGGATGAGTGACTTGCACTCATCCAAATGAACTCAAAATTTTTATGTTGCCTAATTATAGTATGACAATGAAGATCAACGGTTTACATTTTGCAAAAAAATAGTCTTGATATGCAAACACCACTTGTGTATAGCGTGTGATGTGTACACTCAAGCATATTCAACCTTGACTCCCTCTCTCTCTCTCTCTCTCTCTCTCTATATATATATATATATATATATATATATATATATATATATATAGGCTATTCATTCACTACCCGTGCGGGTAACTAAGGTTAGTTACTCATGCATATGTTTTGTGATAGGAAGGCACCATATTTGTAATGAAATAGTCAAAATTATATATATAGGCCATTAATTCACTACGCATGCGGGTAACTAAGGTTAGTTACTCGTGCATATGTTTTGCGATAGGAAGGCACCATATTTGTAATGAAATAGTCAAAATTATACTGAGATGAGCAAAATTGTAATAGACTGACTCATTTTGTAATACATTGTAAATTATTTATAGTTTATCATAAGTATCATTTTTACTATTTTCAGAGGGACAATGAAAATTTCACACTGTATTTTAAAAAAGTCTTTCTTTTATAATTTTAGTCATCTCATTACAATTATGTCCCTTCCTATTACAAAATAGATCCACAAGTAATAAAAGTTAGTTACCCGCGTGGGCAATGAATATACCCCCCATATATATATATATATATATATGCATAAAAGTATTGTGTACCTGAGTACATGTATTTTATATATACTCATCTTGAATAACGATGGGTTGAGGACTTTATAGAGCAATCCAACCTTATGGATGTGATGTATACCCCTTAGATACCATGTATATAAAAATCACCTTCATCTGACATTCATATTTTATATAATGAAAGTAGATGTGTATTTTCTAGTCATTATTCAGTAGTAAAAATGGTAAAAACCCTTAGATGAAATATAGTGATATCTCATGATATATATGGGATATAGTTGTGATACTTTAAGCATGTCTAATCTAAACAACGTTGCTTCAATCTATATGGTTGAATCTAGTTGATGTTGTCCACATGTGCCATTTGAATGGTCAGTACACGTAAATTACATGTACCAGGCAGTGCACACTATCTAACACACACACACACACAGATATATATATATATACATATATATATATATATATATATATATATATATATAGAGAGAGAGAGAGAGAGAGAGAGAGAGAGAGAAAGAGTCAGGCTAGAATACACTCGAGTGTACAGATCGCATGAATACACTCAAGTGTGTTTGCATATCATGACTATTTTCTATATAATGTAAACCGTTGATCTTCACTATCATATTATAACTAGGCTACATGCAAATTTTGACTTCACTTGGATGAGTATAAGCCACTCATCCAAGGGTAACAAAATGGATGCACGAAACTAATTTGAAATGTATAATTTTTGCGGTATTTATAACATGACCTATAAATGTCCAAATGTGCTCAAATTTTTTATATGAGCTATTCACAAGATGTTTAAGAAGATCAATGGATTAGATTTAAAAAAACATTACATCATGAAAAACTACTTGAGTGTATTCTGCTCTGAATACACTCGAGTGTATTCTAGCATGTATATATATAATAATAATAATGATGATAATAATAATAATAATAACAACAACAATAATAATAATAATATAAAAAGAGGGAGTTTTTCAACTAATTACAAGTATATGCCATTTTAACCCTCTTAGCCAATCAGAACACAATATTTGAAATCCTTTGCTCTTCTTCACTCTCTATTTTCACAATTTTTCTTATCTTTTCTCAATTTTTATTGCCTTTTTTCTCTCACATCTCAATTGTAAATTCACTACCCTATCACCCCATGAACTTTTTCTTCTACCTTAAGGCTCTGTTTGGTAACACAATTATTTTCACCACGGCTATGCATCCAAGATGAGCCACATCATAAAATTAGTCCGACGGATAATTTCAGTTGGGTAACCACAGATGACTGTGACAAGTATGTAGAAATTTACCAGTTGTCAATATGGTATTTTAGGATTATTTTTTGACTACTCACAATTGACTTTTGGTCTTCCACTACTAATGTATCTGAAGTAATCACCCTACCAAATGCTGCATAAACCATGCACACTACCACGACCATCACCCCACTCTCTCCCCTGTAACTCTCTCTTCATCCCACTGAAACGGTTCCTTGATTCTCTCCTTTCTAACAACTAATGAATATATCTTCTATCTAAATTAACTTCTATTTTGTCCTAATAGTTTCTCATCCACCGAACAACCTCTCCTTCTCCCTCCCTCCATGATTCCCATTCACTAGAATGCCCGTGAGTGGGGGTGCCATTTGGCATAGAGGGTGCACCTCCAGTCTACAATGGAGGTCGCCATGATTCATCATCATCACTACTACACTAGAGGCTAGTACAATGGTTACGATGCAATACTCTTGAACTACCACAGTCTGAGATCTGTCATGCCTTCTTCGTCCTGTTAAGGGTCCACTAGAAGGTCCCATCCCAGTTACAAACATGGTCTCGATGACTACGCGGTACTACGGTGGCCCCAATTCCATGGCTCAACCAACAAAAGGTGTTCCATCCCTGGTTTGTGAAATCTACCATCATTGCAAGGCAGCAACGACTTAATATCATCATTGGTGTCATTCCAATATAGTGATGGTGCCAAAACTAGAAACATCACTCCTGCTAGCATTGCTAGGAGGAGGTGTGGTACCTGATGTGGACCCACGGATGTTACCCCGTAGGGAACTGGCTGTAGCACTACAAATGGTGCATTTATATATAGGTTCTCTGCTTCACCTAATGCTTCTTTATCCTCTTCCTCACCGTCTTCTTTCCTAAATTGAATCCATAAATACTATGTGAACTCGATGCGAAAGGCTCTGTTAAGAGGCAAGGATTACCAGCTCAGCCTTGATTTGTACTTGTAATGAATGTAAATTTCAATTTCTATACTAAGCACTGATTGATTTTTGCAGATCACCGATGCTTATGAGAAATACCTCCTTTTTCATTCTCTATATAGGTAGTTGAACCAAATGCATAACCATAGATAGTTCCCTACCTTTGAGCACTTTATTTTCCCATGGCAGTTTGGCAGTTTCTCTGATACATGCACAAGTACGAATACACATATCCAATGTGTCTCACGCCCACATCTATACTACAAGAACCTGCTAATATGCAGCTCTGTTGTTTTGAGGCATTAATTGTCATCCAAAACTCGCTACATGTTAACTTCCAATTATAAGCTTGTTTAATTAATTTCATCAACTTTATAACGATCCATTTCATTTTTGTGATCATTGACATTCAGATATCATTTACTTACTACACAAAGCTGCATGTTATCTTCTGATTATGTGATTGCTGACCTAATTTGAAGTTAGCAGTCCCTTCAGACATTTCAACAGGGCATCATATTTTTAGAATTGCAGAAGAAACCTAGATCTCATTCCTTAAACTCGGTACAACATATATTGTATACATATATTGTCATCAACCATACCAATTTAAGAAATGCTTAAACTAGCTGAGGACATACTCCTTCAGACAATTGTCCAACCATTGAATAAAAGATATGCAAACTAATATTTGATACAACTTCAATTTCTTGTCCTTTACCCTATGATTTTGCACCCTCTTTCTTGAAAAGGACATTCATATTTGCAGTTACAAATATTATTTATGAATTTGTCAGGGTATGTAATTCTTTTTGTATAATTAGTAGTACCATTTAGGTCAATCTGACACATTTCACATTAAGTCTTAGACGTAGATACCATCTAGAAGACGTATTATTTTAGGTTTCTTAATATTAGAATGACAAAAAAGTATAAAGTCAATAGACCCACTGCAACCATAGTGCTTTACCTTTACATTTACCTGCTATTTTAGTGGAGTGGTATGAGGCATGAGTGCATACATAATTTTTCCAATTCTTACCTCTCTCTCCTATTGTCCTCTCTCACACTCCTTATGTACAAAAAGATGCTTCCCCTCCCACTCCCCTCTATGACGATGCCGTTATTTCATTTCCTGCTTCTGATCCTCACCATAAAATCTTTCTGACTATATATATATAGTCATGCTAAAATACACTCGAGTGTACATATCACATGTTATACTCAATTGGTGTTTGCATATCAAGACTATTTTTTTTTAAATGTAAACCATTGGTCTTTATTGTCACACCATAATTAAGCTACAAACAAATTTTTAGCCCATTTGGAAGAGTGTAAGTCACTCATATGAGGGCAACAAAATCAGAGCACGAAACTAATTTGAAATGCATTGATTTTGTGATCTTTACATGACCTATAAATGTCCAAATGGGCTCAAATTTTATATATGAGCTATTCACAAGATGTTTAACAAGATTAACAAATTAGCTTTTTTTTTAAATATTACATCATGAAAAATTACTTGAGTGTATTCAGAGCAGAATACACTCGAGTGTATTCTAGCCTATCTCTCTCTCTCTCTCTCTCTCTCTACACACACACACACACACACACACACATATATATATATATATATATATATATATATATATATATATATATATATATATATATATATATATATATTTCTGGATAGGAGAAGGGATATAACTCAGCGGTAGAGTGTTATCTTGACGTGGTGGAAGTCATCAGTTTGAAAGCATGATTATCCCTAAACCCAATGCGAGTTTTTCTATTTTGTTTGTCCCCTATCATGATCAGACGAAAGAGGCTCGTGAGATTGACATGATAGGGCAGAGATGGCTATATTGCTGGGAGTGAACTCCAGGCTAATATGAAGCACATAGATACAAGTTATGCCTTGGAATGAAAGATAATTCCAAATTAGCTTTGTCTATAGATAAGGAAGCTATAAATAACACAACTATGAATCTCATGGAGAGTTCGGTCCTGGCTTAGGATGAACATTGGCGACATACTTAACACATGAAAATCAGATGGAAAGTGGTCTTTCCTGTGGTGGATGAGAGAGTAACGCATAAGAACTTGCCCTTGGGAGGGGAACACCAATTAGAAACGGTTGCTAATACCCCATAGGATGAGGAGCAAATAGAGGAATCTGCTCGAGGAGGGGCTTGCGTCTAATTAGCTTATTGGTGATGCAATGGCTTACCAAGGCGATGATCAATAGCCGATTTAAGAGGATGATTAGCCACACTGGGACTGAGACACAATCCAACTCATACAAGAGGCAATAGTGGAGAATTTTCCGTAATGGACGAAAGTTTGACGGAGCAATGCCGTAGGAGGTAGAAGGCCCACAAGCCCTGAACTTCTTTTCTTAAAAGAAGCAATAACAAAATTTGAGGAATAAAAATCGGCTAACTCTCTGTCAACAATCGCGGTAAGACAGAGGATGCAAGCTTTATCTGGAATGATTGGGCATAAAGCGTCTGTAGGTGGATTTTTAAGTCCACCGTCAAAGCCCTGACTCACCCTTCGTGGACGAACCTTGTCGATGAACCCTTAGGTTTTCGGGGCATTGGCTCTCACTAATGTTTGCATTATTCAAGCCGACATTCTCGCTTCTGCTTTGTCCACACCGACTTGCGTGAGCACTTGTCTTTAAGAAAGAACACTCCCGTACCGATGCCTTTTCACATCCCACAACTTCGACAGATTGTTTAGCCCCGTTCATCTTCGGCGTAGGAGCGCTCGATCAATGAGCTATTACACATTCTTTTAAGGGTGGCTGCTTCTAGGAAAACCTCATGGCTGTCTCTGCACCCCTACCTCCTTTATCACTGAGCGATCATTTAGGGGCCTTAGCTGGTGATCCAGGATGTTTACCTCTCGACGATGAATCTTATCCCCATCATCTCACTGGCCAACTTTGACCCCCATTTTGTGTTCATATCTAGTATTCAGAATTTGACTCGATTAGGTACCGCTCTCGCGGCCCGCACCAAAACATTGCTTTACCCATAGATGTCCAGTCAACTGCTGTGCCTCAATGCATTTTGGGGTGAACCAGCTAACTCTGGGTTTGAGTGGCATTTCACCCCTAACTACAACTCATCCGCTGATTCTTCAACATAAATCGGTTCAGACCTCCACTTAGTTTCACCCAAGCTTCACCCTGATCATGGACAGATCACCCATGTTTGGGTCCATAAGCAGTGACAACCACGCTATAAAGACTCACTTTCACTACAGCTCTAGTGGGTTCCCTTAACCAAGCCACTTCCTATGAGTCGCCAGCTCATTCTTCAACAGGCACACACAATCAAGATCACATTTCTCCTCCCACTGCTTGGGAGCTCATGATTTCATGTTCTATTTCACTCCTCGATGGGGGTTCTTTTCATAGCAGATTTCTTGTTGGGAGAAGTCTTGCTCCCCTTTGACCGAAAAGAAAGACTAAGATCATTGTCAAAATATTTGTGTTTGTGATCGAGATCTTCTGGTGTTTTGTTATCTGTATTTCTCATCCCCTTTCCTAATTCTAGTCTCACTGGGGAATGCATTGGTCCTTAAAGTCTCTGTATTTCTCATCGTTATGAAATACACTGCAGGTGTACGATGTAATGGGAATTAAATAATGCGCAACTTGACACACTAGTTAAATTGTAGCATTTGATAACTGAGATTGACGATTCATTACTTTAAAGAACTAGCAATGATCTGGTCCACAAAGATTCACACCTTACTGTGTATTAAAAAAAACCCATGTAAGACAATATTCAATGTCCGATCACTATTGGAGTTTGCATGTTTAAATAAGCATCTGTATTTTGTTTACAACCACACGCTTACCTACAGATGGTAACTAGTTCATATCTTTGTGGATTGTTACTTTTGATGATTTCACGGACTCTCTTGAGTCAAATAATTATTTTTCATATTAAATAGTTTTTTCTAAGCCGGAGTTATTTTCATACTAGTAATGACTTTATATATCACATAGTTAATTTTCAAATGAAATATTGATTTTCTATACTGCAACGTTAGAACAGGTTTTTGAAAGTGAAGCATCCACCATTGTGGTCGTTCTCGTCTCCTTCTAGATCGTGGTGGTTGTTGATGCTACAATATAGGGAATTCAACTACTTAGATTAGTGTTAATCCCATGACAGTCATTGGGTTGAAAGATACCATTACAATCTCTCTTGACAACCTCACCATCTTCGAGTAGCTACAAATATATCATGTATCACATAAGAAGGGTTCAATAATGCAATACCAACCTCATTTGACTAGTCAAGATGGGGCACTATATAGTCCCTGGAGTATGTCAGAGCTATCCTCGCTCTCACGTTGCTTGATTGTCTTGGTAAAATTCTCACGAATGAAGAACACTTTGTTTGGGACGTCCATGCACACATCTCATACGAAATATCAAAGAGAAATATATTATGGTGTTTGTCTTATTTACATTTTGTAATTTATTTTTGATTTTTGACAAATAGTTACAAATTTTATAAAATAGTTCATTCTAAGAAATTAATATATGGTTAATTTTCTATACAATAAGGTTACTATTGGTGTCAAATAGTTACTTTCTTATGCCTTGAGAATTGAGAGTGAGTTATCAGGCAATAACAGGATAGGACATGCCAAGAGCATGCATCACCGAATCCTCTTAGTTCATATGCTTAGCGGGGTTGCCAATTTAAGTGGATAGACCGATGCTAGTCGAGGTTTTGTTAGATAGGGGGTATGGTCCTTCGTGGCACAACAACAAGAGAACCTCCTACCTCCTACCCAGATCCTTTTGTGAGTAGAGGAGAGGCTCACTAGGGTGAGAGGGATGGGGTTCATGCTTAATGACACTTCACTCTCCAAAGATTACATAGTGCCTATTTCTTAGGGAGATTTTGCAGTGCTGCACATGCCATATTCTAGACATCGGGGGAAATGAGTCGAGCTATGGGAGCATATCAAGATGGATGAAAATTACTAGGGATGGAATCCATTAGTATTCCTCTTTCATGAGTGTTATCAGAGAACACAAGATGATCCTTGCTCATCCAACCATCCTTATGTACCATAGTATTAGTTAAATATCTATCTATCTATCTAGCTAGCTAGTAACTGTTCTTCTGAATGAGATGGGATCTCAAGAGTCTATGTTTCATCCCAACTTTGTCAAGCTAGATGAACCTCAGAGGTGAGTGACATATCTACTTTTCGTCGGGAGGCGACCTGTTCATGAGTTGGGAGAGATCACTGTTGCAAGAACAAAGGCTCTGTAAATTTGTTCTTACTTTTTAGCATAATTTATGAGGAACAATATGCATACGTGAGGGGTACTAATATCAGATTGTAGATGGAACAATATGTATATTTGACCTCATACATGATTGTATTATTTCTACGGCCATACATTATTGTTGGTCCATCATGTGAATAACATTAGTTTCTTATTCTTCATGGAAAACTAGACAATCAATGAGGAACAATTACTTGTTCTGTAGAACAAATTGGAAAGAAGGTGGATATATATATATATATATATATATATATATATATATAGAGAGAGAGAGAGAGAGAGAGAGGGTGTCAGACTAGAATACACTCGAGTGTATAGATCACACTGTAGACCCCAAGTGTTTGCCTATCTAGTTCATATATTTGTAAAATATAATCTATTGATTTTTATTGTTAAAATAATTTTAGATCACATACAAAATTTGATCCCATTTAGATGAGTGTAAGTCACTCATCTAAAGACAATAAAATCTTTTAGCTGCATGACCTTTAACTATTTAAATGAGCTCAAATTTATTATATAGTATGTTCTTAAGATATTTAAGAAAATCAATGATTTATATTTCCAAAATAGTTGTTTCATGATGGAAAATGATTGATTTGTATAGCATCTCTAATATACCAGAGTGTATTGCAGCTTTACTACACACACACACACACACACAAAGGTACCCAAGTTCAAATATCAGTTTTCGTCTTGATTTACCACCCTCTCGGGCGTTTGGCTTCCGCCACAGATGTGGGAGAGGAGGAGATAAATCTTTCTATCTTAATCCCCCTCCCTCCCTCCACACACACACACACAAACATAAATTCTCTCTCTCACACACAAACTATAACGTACGGAAACACCACGTACGGAAGGTGAACATTTTGTAATACTAGTAAACACACACGTACACATGTACGTGTCCCATAAAATTAGGGTTGTAAATGGGTAGGATAAGACAAGGTAGGGTAAACATTTATCCTTAACTTTACCTGCATCAAACATCAAAATTATGGGTATCGATATTTTTTACAAAAACATGAGATGGTTTTGCAATGTAACACCTACACACCATTATTATCTAAATTTCCATGTTAAAACTGAAGAAAAAAAATGATAAATTTCTCTTAAGTTAGACTAATGAAAGATAATCAACTTTTAGTATGCTTTATCAACTTCTAAAATTTGAGACACTTATTTTTTATGTTGCTAACATAGTCTTACCTCCAAAACTTATACTATTATTTTACGTCCAACATTATCCCGAGTGTAAATTCTTCCACGCCGATTCAACATCTTGACTGGACTTCTGATTTCAGTGCAGAGGATTGGAAGAATGCAAAAATTAATTTTTCATTAAATATAATGTCACAAACCAGCCAGTCTTACCTCCAAAACATCCATTATTTAAAAGTACCTTGCATCCAGGAATGGAAACTCTTCCTCCTTGTTGATTGAAGTTCACCTTTTTAACAACGACCAATTTCACAAAAGATGAGGGAGGAGATAAAAAATGAGAATCATAAAGATTAATGAGGGGAAGAACGACATGGAAATCAAGAGAAGGAACATGGAAAAAGAAGACAATGTGTAGAGAAAAAGAATGGGGAACGGAAGTGAAAGATGAAGAGAACACTCTAGACAAGAGCATTGCATCACTACATCAGGCTGTCTGATGATGGATCATCTTCTTGAACTTGAGGTGAAGGTGAAAAAAAATCCTGCTTTGACAAAGGAAGACAATGGAAGATGCACCTGTATAGTGCCAGAAAAATTGTTGCCTTACGACAATTATATATATACAATATGTTCTTGTTAGTCGGTATATGGTGGATGTAGGTGAAAGCTCTGTCATAGTAAATGGCGAATTTTGTTTGCCAAGTAAAGGAAGCTATTGTCAAATCAGATTTAACACATGCCAACATACAAAGAATGTACATATCGAATATACATACATACTTGCTTAGTGTTATGTTGGAAAAAGCTAGAGGATAGTTGGACCATTGATGATGCTCCTGTTGGTCAATAAACCATCATCCTTTAGTTGCTTGTTGTATAGGTATTACCAATCAGGTGAAATATCTTCATATAAATAGAAGAAATGTAAATGTTAATTAGAGTATTTACAAGCAGAAGTAACTAATCAAGATTGTTCTTTAGCATGCACCTGTTGGATCTATAATTTTATTGGGTTGGATTCACATAGCAATAAGCATGGTGCATTGAAAATGGTACAGAGACATAGGTTAGTGAGATGAAACATGATCGTATGAAAAAGATTTGGAATTGAACTCACAAACAATAAATTCCTACCTTTTGGTCTTTTCTCTCCATTAATTACTACCCCAGTTTCCTATGTTGGTGGCTATGGAATGGATGGATGGGAGGACAACTACTACTCACAAAGCTGCTCGTACGCACTGTTTCTTGCAGTGGTTGTTGGGGAAGAGGTCCATCTCCTCCACCGGTTTCCTCTTGCCGAGCCAAGCTCCCAGCTGCGTTACACCAGCAGTAGCAGATGCTGGTGCTTTGGCAACGTTGACCCCGAAGAGGCGTACCGTCTGTACTGGCGGTGGCGGGGGAGCCACCGGTGCCTGTGCCCGGTGATGAATGGATGTCATCGGATTATTAGTGTGATAATACGCTCCAACCGGTGCTCCGTTAGCTGGGGCGGCAGGAGCTAGGGCTGACCTGGGCTTGCAGTCGATGTAGAGCTTCCGATCAGGTCCAGTAGATCTGTGGAACGATGCGACGTCACCAGGGTGCAGGCTCTTCTCTTTGACAAACCTGCTCCACCCTTTGGTCAGCACGTAGCTCTGGTTGCTGTTGCAGTAGGAATATCGAAACCTCCACACCTTCCCTGCGGCGTCCTTGAAGTTCAACAACACACCCTTACACGCCGCCGCCGCTGACCCGGAGATCTGGAGTGGGAAGTGCTTCTCGGCATGCTGCTTTGGTATGACTAAACGGTTGAGCTTCCTGGCGTCGCTAGGCGTCACGGCTTTATCGAACAATTACTCCCGGCAGGCAGCGGATGACGGCGAGAAGAACCGTAGCCCCACACCACTGTGCCTCTGGAGGTGGTGCAGGTGATGCGCGGCACCGACGAGCCTGCCTTGGAGCTGGTACCTCCGTCGGCTCTGGTGGAGCTCGTCGGTGTACGTGTGCTTGCAGAGCATGTCGACGATCTCGTTCTTGGAGTGGTTGGTGAGGAAGAAGAGCTTGGCGGCGTCGACCTCGGAGGACTCCGATAGGGGTTTGAAGTTGGTGACTGCGTCGCGCCGTCGCGGCCACGGAACCGCTGCGCCACAACGTCCTATGCCCTGGCGGCCTTGGGAGAGTGAGATAATTATATGGCGTTTTAATAGGCGACGTCAGTTGCCTAGAAACAAATCTTTACGTGAGTTGTGGATTCTGTTTGCGTAGTAATAATGGTGGTTTTAAATAAAAGATATTTGTGTTGGTGGTTTGAAAGGAGAGAATCAAGGAATCGATTCCGTGAGATGGAGAGAGAAATATAGAGTTAAAGATCATAAAAGTTAATATGAGAATGTAAGAATAAATATTTGTAGGAACAAAATTCCTTGAAAAAAGGAGAGAAGAGAGTGAATTAAGGAGAACGCAACATCAAACTCACTCTTTTTATAGTAACTAGTGAACAGAGGCACAGTGAAAGGGTCCTTGAAAGGGTCATATAAAATTTGTTAAAAATATGCGGGGAGATGACTCGTCCGTAAAAGGGTCCTTACGGTAAAAGATATTTTTGTATTGGTTGTTTGAAAGGAGAGAATCAAGGAACCGTTTCCGTGAGATAGAGAGAGAAATACTGAATTAAAGAAAATAAAAGTTAATAGGAGAGTGTGAAAATAAATATTTGTAGGAGCAAAATTCCTTAAAAAAAGGAGAGAAGAGAATAAATCAAGGAGAGCGTAACATCAAACTCGCTCTTTTTATAGTAGTATAGATATAGATATAAATAGAAAGTATAGTATGTGAGAAGAAATTTGCTGTACATGTTAAAGAGGAAAACAAAATGTAGTAGCCTACAAAATACATATTAAAATTTAATATATACTAAAATATAACACAAAGATATATAATGTAATATGACTAAAAGGAATGTAATGTACAAACAACAATAACTATTCATAAAAAATGCATTACATCTAAGAACTGCCATGTAAGAATAAAATGGGTGGAAATTTTGTAATATATGAAGTGAACCTATAACAAGCCTTGATATGTAATTTATTCTGCTCTTCAGAATGATGAAATTGAGTCACAAACAAAACAAGAACAATTTTTTATTTCTCATTAGCGGCATCTATCGTGCAACTTAAGTGTAGGACTGTCAATGGGGAGGGTATGGGGAGGGTAAGGTCTTACCCTTACCCTTACCCTCTTTGGGTAGCGGGTAAGAGTAAGGGTAATTATCCTTCTCAACAATCCCCTTACCCTCCCCTTACCCTTACCCTCTTCTCCACAGGGTAAACAGGGAGGGTAAAGGGTAAGCGGGTAATTTTGACAAAAAAGAACTTTATACACATTGTGTGTTGATTTTTAACAATTTTATAACTAATTTATTGATAACAACATATAAAATATTATATCCAATTCAAAATCATATGTTTCTCCATGTAAAGTTAAGTCAATTCACACAATAACAATTTTTTATGCATAAATTATTTTTTTTCCTTTGCATAAGTATGCATAACAAATAAGTATTCACCAACACCTCATTTTCCGCAAGATATATATGTTTTTCTCTCAACAAGAAAGTATTACAAGCACAACACCAAGTCATTTTCCAATGATAGAATAAAGTATTAGGGTTAAACATTTACATACAAACCCCTTTAGAATATTTATATTTGTGTAACCTTTATATCATGTGCGGGTAAAAGGGTATGGATAATGTCTATACCTTACCCTCCCCTTATAGTATAGCGGGGAAACGGGGAACGGGTAAACGGATAAAGGGTAATAAAAATCTTTACCCTTACCCTTACCCTCCAGGGTATGGGTAAGGGTAAATGGATAATACCCTCCCCATTGACAACCCTACTTAAGTGTAGCTGGAAACTGATGCTACCGCACACATACTCTGATCGACATTGAGAGAGAGTCGTCTTATTTAACAGAAATATAACTCCACTCTTATCATTATGCAACTGTATTAAAATTTTTAGTTATGCATCTACTTTGTTGTTATGCTGTTTGTATGTGCTTGTTTGAAATTCATTCTTCTGATTACATTTTAATATGTTGGATTTCTAGTCTGCCATTAAGAATTACAATTTATTGATTTATTTTATTTCTTAGAATTGATTCATTCTTCTGATTAATTTTTAATATATTTGATTTCTTCTGCCGTATTACGGCTTTTATTTGTATGTTACAAAATAGATTACGTCCTAACAATTTGATCATGTCTATTACTGTTCCTCTATGTATATTATAACATGTCTACCTTCCTATACTAAAATTATTCTTCTCCATACATTATTTTATCCATAAAGTGCATTCATTACGACCATAAGTTTGTATTATATTTTTAAAAGATTCCGATTCTAGCATGCTATATTAGTATGTACTTGTCATTTTTTGTCCTTAGCATGTGTAATTTTTCCTGACAATTTACAATTGTTCTGCGGACGTTATAAAATTTTAACTCACCTTACAATTTAATCTTGATTGTTACAAATTTTCCTATAACTTCCAAATTTGAGTTTTTGCCATTCATTTTTCATTTATTAAGAATATACATTTTTTATTTTAGTCTGAATATATATCAATAAGACTTCTTAGTTGCTCAATCCGGTTTATCAACATGGAGGACTACCGTCCCCATATCATTCAGAAACAAACCCATATCAACGCAATAAAAAATATTAATGTCGAACTGGTCTTTTGGGAATTCAATCACGACTTTTTTCTCACTTGAAAATCCCAGGGATCTTGACACTGTACAGGGATGCCACCATAAATGCCATCCGAGTATGTATGTGATAAGCTCTTGCATCTCTGCTTCAAATACATTTTGGCTATTATTCTTAATTGCTTAGAAAGTCAAAGTTCCACGTCTCTTTATTTTGTTAATATCTTGTTTTGTTTACAGGTTTTGACGGAGTACAGATCCATGGTGAGTGCGGCTACTTGATCGACCAGTTCCTAAAAGCCAGAATCAACTGCAGGATGGGCCTTGCACTAGCTAACTCCGAGCACGGGTACATCAAGCTCGTAGCCTCGTACCCCAACCCAACTTGTTGCGTAGGTGTTTGCCTCAACTCCATGTGAACGGCAATAACAGTACGCGAATGCATTAGAAGCGGGGTTTTCTAAAAGACGCGGTGGTATAAAATAACTATCATTCATTCGTAGTATAACACCCATTTACAAATTTATAAAAATGTCTTCTTAGAAGCGTGGGTCACAAATTGGACTGCCAGTCCCTTCTGGATGACAAATCTAATAGATCGAAAAATAACATTATTGGATGTAGATGAAGGTAATATAAGATTTTTAGTGGTTACACACTGAAGGCGTCAAATGAGAGAAATTGAGTCATCAGCTAGAACGCCAAAGGTATCAAATGCGAAAGGCAGAAAATGATGGTGATTAGCCTCACAAGTAGCTCTATGTTTATGAACCTTCTGTGTGGCAACGTCAGAAGCTGCTTGGCCAACTTTAAAATTATCTGAAAGGGTGCCGGTCAATGGGGAAACACTAGTGAGGTCAACACAGGTGTGTCTTCCATCTGTCTAATCAAATAATAAGACATCAGCAGGTCGTTGTGAATGTAGGCCATCAGAACGTGTGCCAAGAAAGGTAATAGGGGCTTCGTTCAAGGCCTTTATCCCAGCACGGGAGATAAGGTCGAAAAAGACATCACGAACAACATCATGGTAAAACTTATATCCAAGTTGTGTACGAAAATGCACAACATGATCGACGAAGGCATCGAACTCTGCAATATTGCAGAGAGAACAACGTTCATCACCAAGATATAAGGGAATCATAAGCCGATACCAAAGATAGCTTGATATTCAACCAGATACTTAGATAAGCCAAGACAGTCATTAATGAAAATAACATGCAACAAATCTTGTGCATGATCAACTTGTAGACAAGAAAGAATTGCTCGTTGCCGCAGGGATAGGTCGCTTGCAGTGATTTACTGAATAACTATTTTGTAGTAAACGCCTGCCAAAATAGACTGGGTCTTTGGGGTGGCAGAAGGCGTACGTGACAGTCTGGACTAGCTAAAAAATGACAACAAAATTAGCATGGGTAATCAACGTTGATCCCCACATTGGCAACGAAATTAACCCCATATATATGTGTATATATACATATATATACATTTGTATATATACATATATACATTTGTATATATACATATATACATTTATACATATATATACATATTTATATATACACATATTTACACACACATTATATATATATATATATATATATATATATATATATATATATATATATATATATATTGCTATATGTGCATCCCAAAAGTAAATATATGGTCAGAAAAGAAACTATTTGAACAAAAAAGCAATTATGTTGTTAAAAAGGTAACTACTGGACTGAATAGATAGAATTGGACAGATTACACAGTAAAAATTATAGTCAAAAGATGTAATTGTACTTATACAACAACTGTAACTACTATGCATGCAATGTAAATATTTGGAAGGTAATGTAACCACGTACACGTGTAAAGTAAAAAATTACAGAAAAATAACTATTTCTGGAGTGGGTAGCTACCCGCGTATATATATATATATATATATATATATATATATATATATATATATATATATATATATATATATATATATATATATATATATATATATATATATATATATATATATATATATATATATATATTGGTATATATGCCCTGAGAGCCAATCATATTATGATTGGGATGTGACATTAGGTAACTAATTTGATAATAATACAAGTAATTTCATCTAATATATTTGTTCCAATCATTAGATGATGACACAGACATAAGTAGATGTCTAAATAATTATGTTACTCGATGTCATATGTCTTCAACTATGTGACTTAAACAATGAGATCATACAAATCCTAAGAGTACATACATTCTTGTTATGTCCCTAACTAGATATTAATGTAGAAGCGAAATAGACAACAATAATATATAAGACTGGAGTGTGTGTTGACGGATGACAGAGTCTCATTAGTCATGATATGTGATATCAACTCAAACATACAAGTACATGTTAGAGAATAGTGTATCAGACAGACCCACCATCAGAGTGGTACATGGAGACCATGGAATGATAGTCAGAATTAACTCTCATAGTGATAGTGGTGATTGTGGTTCTTAGACCTGAATCCACTACATTCATCACATGTCATTTGGTATACTTTGACATCATCCAACGTAATCCTGAATAAGGATTGCCATAAAGGTGATGATTGGGTAGTTGTCACACATGGGGACTGAGTGTGAGTGATGTAGATGGGATTTGTACCTCCTATAGGAGATTGATATCCAAGGCCTCTTGATAAGCGAGACTGAGAATTGTAAGGCCGTACTCATGTATTTCTATATGTGATATGTGAACTCACATGCATCTTAGATAGTCTGCTCTAGTTCAAAGAATATGATTTGAATGTTGAGAGGATGACGATTTCATGCCTCGAGTTCAATTTGGATATCAAAGACAAAGAAACTATACGATCACGGTAACACTAATCACAAATTGTAGGTTGAAGTTGTTCTCCAACTTTCCATATTACTTGGGTAGCAATTATGTGTGACTAGGCACCACTCTTTGCTTGTGATGTCATATTTAATTATGGACATTCACTGTCAGCATAATTCTGGACCTATAGGGTCACACACATAAGATACACTTGAATTAAAGGAATATATTCATGAATGATGTTTAGATTGAATATTAAATGTGTTTAGATATTAAATTAAACAAATGAGGTTCAAAATTGAATGACTGGACTCTGAACCAATCGGTTCAAGTATTGAAGCAATCAGTTGGAGTGTCAGGTAAATTAGAATCAATATTGGTTGAACTTTGCCTAAACTGGACAAGTGAAATGACCATCTCACTTATGAAATGACCGTCTTACAATGTGAAATGATCGCTTCACTAAGTGGGACGATCGGTTCACCCTCTGGGTTGCCCGGTTCAATTTCCAATTCAATTGGAATAAGAATTGATGTTGATGTCATGTTTAGCATCAATCAGGTGTTGAATACCAATATGATTCAGAATGATAAAGTGCGTGAAATGACCATTTCGCTAAGCAAAATGACCAATTTTCTACTGAGACGACCGGTTCTCCGTCCACAGGTTCTAGAAGATTCATGATTCTAGATCCTTCTACTCCCACACAGTCTGGGAACCTTGACCTTGGATTTTATTATAAATAGTGGGATACTGGAGGCTTCCCAAGACATATAATTGAGAATCAGTTACTCTAACAATTGTTGTCCTCTCTGATTGTGGTAACCAATAGAGAGGCCAAGCAAGTCCTACCTGATAAAGGGATGGATAGAGAGGGAGAGAACAACTGAGAACAATTGTGGGAGAGCATGTTGGTGACTAGTACACTAACAGAAGGGGACAACTCCTTCCCATTGGCTCTGGTAGCACAACGTGGAGTTCCCGATGGTATGGGTGGATTACTCTAGAGGAGGGAGGTCTTCTTATGCCACTAGGAGTACATCGTCAACCGCTATCCATGGTGCCACACAAGGAGGCTGGCAAAGATGAATGTTTGACTGCTGCTGCTACCTGAAGAAGAAGAAGCACGATGCTACTGCAAGGGTAATTTCACTGGACTTGCTCCAGGATCAGGTATAACCTTGCATACCTTCCTTCCTAGATACATTGTTGTTGATGTGATCTTACTATTTTGAGAAATAGGCATTTGATTTTTTTGTATTTCCGCTGCCTATATCTGCGCCCGATTTCCCTATAGTGGTATTAGAACCCCGTCAATTTATGACGTGTCTGGGATTTAAATTGATATGATTGGATTTAATTTTCATTCTTCAATTTTATACGATGTGAATATTAAAATTACTAATGCGCATATTTGATTAAAATCCACAAATGACTACACAAACTAATATATATATATATATATATATATATATATATATATATATATATATATATATATATATATATGATGCATGTGTGACCCTAAAATCAGTTTTGATAATGGATGTGAAGTATGGTTATGACTAATAACCCCAGATCTGTATGTGTATGGTTGTGGTTTTTTATTCTTGTTGTTATTCGATATGGGTACCGAACCTCTCTCTTTGAATGTAACTCGAGGTTTCCCACTTACAATGTAATAAGGAATATGATAGTTTTAATTTATGTTTTGACGTGAGATGATGATATGTAAAAAGGCAAAATGACTGACTCATGAGATGACCCGATCGATTGGAGGACCGAGGAGGCTAGATGATAGGAGGACGAACTAATTGACTGGTGGCCCAACTGATCAGATGGATGTGTCTAGACGACACTTGGACTTGAGAACTAGATGACCGTTTCAAGATCCCAACTGAGCGACCATGAGGCGAGACGACCGATTCAAGAGTTGGAACCGATCAACCTAGATTGCTGCAAGCACAGATCTTCATCAACAATAGGTTGCATATGATGTGGACCTTAGGTGTAGTAATTCCTTATGGCTCCCAAGGAATTACAATAGTATGGACATAACCATCACTTGTGTATTTTAATTATTGCATGTTATCATTCGTGGTTATAGTATGTATATGATACATACTAAGTATGTGGTGATTGAATATGTATATGTATTTATATATAAAATCCCTCAAATATAATATTAAGTCTTAGATGCTTTCCATAAGTAACCCACACATGAAAAGCTTGACCGACTAAGTGTGGGCACCCCAAGGGTGGTGCACCATATATCAAAGTGTGATGGTAATAATGTGGGCCTGCCAAGTGGGGTGCATTATTAATGTGTTGGCTTTTGGATCAGGCTTAACTGTGTGGTACTAATGGGATTAGACACCAGAGGCATACATATGACTATGACAAAGAGTTGCGTATATCATCTATCTGAGAATTGTATATGATATAGTTGGCAAAAGTTACCTACCTTAATAATTGACTATGGATGTTGGTGTATCGACTGTGTGATAGTTGAATTAGTTTGTATCTTGGCTCACTAGAAGGTTGTATGTTGCAATCTACCAAATTGATACATGAGGGTTATCAATTTAAACAAAATAGTGGGAGAAATTATTAATTAAAGGCCTTATTAATATCATTAACTTATCAAATCAAACAAGTCAAAAATATTTTGAAAATTTACAATATTTCTTTGTAGAATCAAATGTCAAATACAAACACGTCAGTCCTTAAGAAGGACAAAACCAAACATGATTGACTTCCACTTCTGGTTAAGGACTTTGAGAAGTGTTCTCAAACATGATCCAAAGCTCTATGTCCTTGAAAGAACAAGGCTAGAGGAATCTGTTCCAAATGTTCTTAAGACTAAATTGGGTGCTTACTTGAAGCATGCCAATAATTTCATAGACATTAAACACCTAATGATATGCTATATGAACTATGAGTTGCATGAACAACATGATAACATAGACATTCTTGAGATGGTAACACATCCTAAGAATAATGTAAAGAAAACAAGGTATAATGTCTCCAAGGCGCTATTTGAGTGCAAAATGACAAAGGGAGTCCAATAAATCCCCATGTGCTCAATATGATTGGGCATGTGGAGTGATTGAGATTTCTCGTAGGTCAAGATTTGACCATGGATATGATTCTACAAATAATTGCATAAATCATATAGTTAGTTTATCAAATGCTTGACAGGTTGATGCCAAAGTCAGAATGAAGAAGGACAAATCCATGATGGTGATCAACGTAAGTGAGTCCTAGGATAAAGGCAAGGCCAAGAAGAGTTATGCGGATAAGCTGAAATCCAAGTCTTCTGCACTCAAGATAAGGAGAAGGGTAAGTGTAAAAGTAAAATGTCCTTTTCACTTAATGGATTAAGGAAAGAAAGCTCCATCATTGTCACATGTCTGGACATTGGAAAGACCTATCTTTATTATAGAGGATCCCAGGAAGAAGATGGAGATAGAGATCTCTACTTAAGGACCTGAGAAGAAGTAAGATAGAACTATATGGGGCAATGGCTGCTGCCTCTACAGTTAGAAACTATCATTCATGAACACATAATAGAATTAGTGAATTGCTATTATGAACCTGCCATTGATAAAAAAATATATGTCTTGTGTGACAAGAACATTATGTTTCATTTTAAAAGATATGATCTTTTATGAAAATGCCCTATTTCTCACAAACTATACTTGATAGTTGTAAAGACAAATGTGCATGACACACATACTGAATGACTTGATGACTCAAACAACTGAATACTTATAGCATTGTCATGTAGAGAGCAAAAAATGAGAAATGCATTTTTAGAATCCATATGATGGTTATCTAGACTCTTTTGGTTATTGAACTAATAGAGACATGCAAGTCTTATTCATTGGGAAATATGACAAAAGCATCTTCACTAGATGTAGTAGGAGAGAGACTATTCTATCAGGACTCATACATATTGATGTACATAGACCTTTTAGAATAAATTCTAAAGGTAGTTGCAAGTACCTCATTATATATCGACTGATGTTATCAATAGATATGGAAATTTTTATTTAATGAAATACAAGTATGAATCTCTTGAAGTGTTCAAGGAGATTGTGAATGAAATACGTAACTAACTTGATAAAGGTATTAAGATACTTCAGTGTGATCGATGTTGAAATATTTTAAACCAAGATTTTGAGTACCTTCTGGTAAATGATGATAATGTATCATGATGAACTGCACATGAAACACAATGATAGTGTATCATGAAAGTTTATCAGATAGAAGGAATCACACCTTGTTAAGTCATGGTGTGATTATCAATACAATCTATCTAATCTTCCAATTTTCTTTTGGGCACATGATTAACACTAAACAATGTACTATCTAAAATGGTTAAAAAAGACACCATATGAGATATGGCATGGGAATTGTCCTGATATGTCTTTTATAGTGATTAGGAGTGAATTCTTATATATGAAAATATTTTCTTGAAAAGCTTTGTCCACAAAATTACATAAATGTTATTTTATTGAATACTACTCTTATCCCAATCCGACAACAAAGTGTTTGTTAATCTGGATGGTTGTATTCCTGAAGAGGAACTTAGTTCAAAAGGAATCAATGGGAGTAAAAGTAGAACTGGAAATATTCAAGACAAATAAGAAAACATTGAACCTAAAGAGGTACAATAGGAACAAGGAGAATCACAAGATTTTGTGGAATCTCAAGTTCTTTATGTAACACAAAACCTTATAGTTCTAGTACAACATGCCTTGAGTTTAAAAGATTATGATATAACTCAAAAAGACAATGAGTTGATCATCGATGATGAGCCAACAAACTACCTAGAAGCTATTTAGGAACAAGAATCTGAGAAATGGCTTGAGGCCATCAGATCAAAGATGGAGTCCATGTAAACCATCAAGATATGACCTTGATGTGCATTTGGGTCTTTGAGAAAAGACCAAAATGGAAGGGTATATTGGTTGCAAAGATTTTCAAGTTCAAATTGTTGAACATGATGAAGTCTTTAAATATATACCATGGTTAAATCCATCAGGATCATACTTTATATTGCAGCTAATTATGACTATTGAGATTTGGAACATGGATGTTAAAACCACATTCATTTATTGGAATAATTATAAGGATGTGTACGTGACACAACCTAAAGGTTTTATAAATCCAATATTGCAAACAAAGTCTATAATAAAAAAAGGTCAATATGTGGATTGAAGCAAGCACCTCAGAGTTGTAATCTTCTATTTGACAAGACAGTCAAAGAGTCTGACTTGAGTCAAAATGAAGATGAAATATGTGATTATAAAAGATTTAGTGGGAGCATACTTATATTCCACATAATGATGGGGAATAACTGTTGACTCTAGGTTTAAATTGAAACCCTTATTTTGTTGATGACTAAACCATTCCAATTACTTGTGTCTATTGTCTCTACTTGAGTGATTTCAAATTAGTTATAGATAAAATCCAATTTCCCTAACTTGTACATCCTAGTTGGATAAAAGACAAGTCAAAATCAATGCAAGTGTACTTTTGTGGAATATGATGTATATTCATTAGAATCATGTTGTAAATCACTTGTAATGATTGTCTGACTAAGCTTAGAAAAACCAGGAGCACTTAAATCAAATATTTAAGTACTTTAATAAAATTTTCCAAAATTCATTATAGGTTGTTTATCGGTCGAGTTACAAACTTGACCGATCCCTTAATGCATCTTGAAAATACAATGGTTTAGTCGAGTTACACACCCACAGAACTCGACCGATCCCTGTACTAGGCAAAATTTATTTAGGTGATCGGTCAAGTTTCATCCAATATAAACTCGACCGATTGTTGAAATCTACTTTTTCATATAGTACAATCGGTCGAGTCACCTTTATTGAAACTCAACCAATCTCACCATATGGAAAAATGTAGAAAAGTGTTTCTAACCATTGGAGTATTGCAAAACTAAAAAAAATATCAGTTGCAACACCCCAAATAGATAGTATTCATCCTTAAGTGTTCCCAAAGGCATCTAGGCATCCCCAACTATAAACAGGATTCCTTGGGATTCATTCCATGGTTTGCCAAGCACTATGAAGGTACCTATTCTATAGTTGAGTGCATCCTACAACCTCCTCCTCTCTCTCTAAGCTTAATCACTTGCTACATACATTAGAATGAGTAGAAGATTTGTAAGAGAGATAGTCCTACATGTAAATCTTGTGAGGCTCTCACTTCCACCACCTCCCAATCTCTCTTTTCTACCATGAAGATGAGGATGAAGGTTATCTCTCTTGGCTAAGAGATGTGAAGAAGAACAAGGGAAGGAATCCTTTAGTGAAAGTTTCTCATTGGAGAAGGTGAAGTCAAAGGCAGAAGATCCAAGAAGAGTGGGTAATTCCTCAAAGGCCGAAGACTTAGGCAAGAGTGGTTAAGTCCTTGGTGAAGGCCGAAGACTCATTGCAAACTGGGTAAGTCCTTGGTGACGTAGAAGACTCTTGGTTGGATAGGTAAGTCCTTTGGTAGGTTGTTGGCTCCCTTCCCCTCAAAGGGAAAGCTGGGTATCCTTGTCCTATAAAAGGAATGCCATATGTTGCAACTTTTATAAGTTAATATAAGGAGTACACATGGTTAAAAATCCTAGAGGTTGACCTCAGTGGACTGATAATCTCCAAGTTTGGAGATTGGAACCACTCTACATAGCTTGTGTTCTTGTGTTTGTTCCAATCTCTTTCCTCCTTGCTATGTATGTTTAATTGCACTAAAATTCCTATTTAGCAACCTTATTTTGTGATATATCTTGAAGGTCTAATGAATTTTGTTTAAGTGCTTTTTAGCTACATTCACCCCCTCTAGGGCAAATTGCCCATTTTAGGATCCAACAATAACGTCCTTATCTTACAAATGTTAAAACCTGGATGGAAACACCTTCTCAATGAAGGGTTTAAGCAAGAGATACTATGTGATAGGGATTGATATCTATAGAGATAGATCTTGAAAGTTTCTTGACCTAAGAAATAGAACATACATTGGCAAGATATTGAAGGGTTTAACATATAGGACTCAATGAGAGAGAACTTGTCCATGTTCCATGGACTTAGTCTCTCAAGAGTCTAGTGTCTTAGTTCTTATGAAGAATAAGAATAAATGGAATCGATGCCATGTGAATTTGCACATGGATCTATCTTGAATGCAATGCTATGTACTTATCATAATCTCATATGTATTGGACATGACAAAAGGATATCCTGTTATCTCATATGTATTGGACATGACGAGAGGATATACAATTATCTCATATGTATTAGACATGATGAGAGGATATATATGCCTATCTAGAAATCTCATATGTATTGGGCATGATGAGAAGGTATATGTCAGATACTAGTGGAAGTCACTAGACTACCATAAAGAACATCATTAGGTGCTTGAGAAACACTAAAAGGATCGGTTCCTTGGTTATGGTAATAAGGAAGAGTTGGGTGTAAAGAGGTAAACCGATGCAAGATTCCAAACTGATGAATTAATGATTGCAATATATATTCATGTTTGACCTTAAAATAAAACTATAAGATAGAAGAGTTCCGAGCTAATGACGATTGTTTAAATCTACAATAGAGAATGAGTATATTTGTGTTATGAAAATAACAGAGGATATTGTATGAATCAAGAAGTTCATATGGGTGAAGTTGTGTGGGATTCCAACCATCGATGACACAGTAGAAATATTGATGACAACAATGAAACTACTGGTTAGGCTGGGAATCTCAGATAGCATACTACAATACTTCCATCTCATATGAGTAATCGTGCAACAAAGAGATGTGAAACTTGCAATATTCTGACTTGAAGCAAACATTACTACACCCTCTATAAAAGTGCTTGTGCAATAGAAACATGATGGACATGTTAAATCATTAGGAATATGATTCGTTGGTGATTGCCTCTAAGTACAAGTGGGAGTCTATTGGTATGTATGCCCAGAGACCCAATCATATGATGATTGGGATGTGGTCTTAGATAACTAATTTGATAACAATAAAAGTAATTCTGTCTATTATGCTTTTCTCAATCATGAGATGATTACATATATGTAAGTAGATGTCTAAAGAATGATGTTACTCAATGTCGTATGTCTTCAAGTACATGACTGGAACAATGAGATCATAAAAATTCTAAGAGTATATATACTCTTGTTATGTCCCTAGTCATATTTACTATGGAAGCATAATAGACAATAGTAATACATAAGACTAGAGTGTGTGTTGACTGATGACTGAGTCTCATTAGTCATGATATGTGATGTCAAGTCAAGCACATGAAAGTGATACATAGAGAGCATGTAATGGTGTTCAGAATCATCTCTCATAGTGATAGTGATGATTGTGGTTCTTAGACCTAAAGTCACTACACTCATCACATGTCATTTAGTATACTTTGACATCATCCAACGTAAACTTGAATAAGGATTGCCATAAAGATGATGATTGGGTAGCTGTGATACATGGGGACTGAGTGTGAGTGATGTGGATGGGATTTATCCCTCCTATAGGAGATTGATATCTGGGGCCTCTTGATAAGCGAGACTGAGAATTATACGACCGTATTCATGTGATTCAATATGTGATATGTGAACTCACATATCATTTGTTTGATAAGCGAGACTGAGAATTATACGATCGTATTCTTGGGAAAAAATCTGCTCTTGGTCAGGAGCCCCTGCATGTTTATTGTGTGGTTTACACAGTGATTCGACATCTCATTTGTTTGATGGCTGCAAATACTGGAGATATATATGGGGTCGAGCACAACTTAAACTTAACATTAGAACTTCTTATTCTCTTCATGAATGTCTTGCTGAGCTCGGCAGGAGATCCAAGCATGCTAGAATCATTGAGCTTTGGGCTATCACCAGTGCAGTTCACCTTATTTGGACTGAACGC
The DNA here is from genome assembly GCA_963693085.1 of Alisma plantago-aquatica. Taxonomy (NCBI): domain Eukaryota; kingdom Viridiplantae; phylum Streptophyta; class Magnoliopsida; order Alismatales; family Alismataceae; genus Alisma; species Alisma plantago-aquatica. The sequence goes on along the minus strand of OY856409.1, from coordinate 1,272,604,691 downwards.
AACAAGAGACTACATAATGGAGGCTCCTCGGACTTCGTTATCATATTCAATCATCTTGCTTTGGAAATCAAGAGAATGTACTTTTCATTTAAACCAATGATTGATGTACCTCCTATAATTGCTAGGAATTGGGATTTGTTGTAACCATTTCCTAGGAACTTGTAGCCACATGTTAGGGTGTGGCTTGTAATTTTGTCCCTCTCGGGGGTTTTGGAATATACTTACCCAAATTTTCCAAAAAAAAAAATATGTGATATGTGAACTCACATGCATCTCAGACAGTTTTCTCTAGTTCAAGGAACATGGATTGAATGTGGAGAGGATGATTCCATGCCTTGAGTTCAATTTGGATATCAAAGAAAAAGGAAATATAGGATTACGGTAACACTAATTACAAATTGTAGGTTGAAGTTGTTTTCCAACGTTGTGAATTACTTGGGTAGAAATGACGTGTGACTAGGCACCATTCTTTGCTTGTGATGTCATAATTGATTATGGACATTCACTACCAACCTATTTTTGGACCTATAGGGTCACACACATAGGATACACTTAGATTAAAGGAGTATATTCATGAATGATGTTTGGATTGCTAAAGGTGTTTAGGCATTCAATTAAACAACTAAGAATCAAAATTGACTGACTGGACTATGAACTGACTGATTCAAGTGTTACATTGACCGGTTGGAGTGTCAGGTAATTTGGAATCAATATTGGTTGAACTTTTCTTGATCTGGACAAGTGAAATGACCAATTCACCCTCTGGGGCACCCGATTTAGTTGCTAATTAGATTGGAACAAGTATTGATGCTATTGTCATGTTTAGCATTAATTTAGAATTGAATACCAATATGATTCAGAATAGGAAACTATGCAAAATGAGTGGTATGCTCACGAGATGAGCAGTTTGCTATGTGAAATGACCAGTTTGTCGTTCACGAGTTCCAGAAGATTCATGATTCTGGACCCTTCTACTCCCACACAGACTGGGAACCCTAACCCTGGCCTCTACTCAAAATAGAGGGGTACTAGGGGCTTCCCAAGACATATAATTGATAATTAGTTGCTCTAACAGTTGTTGTCCTCTTTTGTTGCGGTAATCAATAGAGAGCCCGAGCAAGTTCCTGATAAAGTGAGGGATAGAGAGGGAGAGAACAACTAAGAACAATTATGGGAGAGCATGTTGGTGACTAGTACACTGAAGGGGACAACTTCTACCCTTTCACTCTAGTAGCACAACGTGGAGTTCCCGATGGTCTGCATAGACCATTCTAGAGGCAGGAGGTTTTCATCTGCCTCTAGGAGGACATCGTCAACCACTGTCCATGGTGCTACACTAGGAGGCCGGTGGAGATGATTATTTGAGTGCTGTTGCTACCTAAAGAAGAAGAAGCACGATGCTACTACAAGGGTAATGTCACTGGACTTGATTTGGGACCAGGTATAACCTTGAAAACCTTCATTCCTATATACATTGTTGTTTACACAATTTGTTGTTTTGAGAAACAAACATTTAATTATTTTTACTTCTTATATTTATGACTGATTTCCAAACAACATATATATTGTTGACTATAAAAATGCAGGACGACTACATAGAGAGTGTGTAGAAGAATGTATGAGAAGAAAATAGTGTAACCGCACAACCATAGAACATATATTTGCATGGTCCAGTTAGGATGAACTACTTCTCAAGAGTAGATGAAGAGTTTCACTATGTTAAAGTTGGGTACAAGAGGATATCTCTCTAAAGAAGACATAATACACCCTAAATTATAGTCGTTGGCAGCCTCAAATACAAAATACTGGATAAAATCATCCCTTTGATAGGGTATATATACATATATGCATGGAGATATAATTTGACCATTATATGGATCTAAAATTATTTTGTAACATACTATAGGATTTCTCCCTTACACTATCTTGAATTTGGCATGGTAGGGACTTCAAAAATCCCACTTATTGGGTTGGATATTCATTTAATTTTTCTTAGATCTACAATCATATCAAAATAATACTTTAAGGCAGATACCAATATCATCCTAGACTTGAAGTCTGTAAATCTATAAAAAAAATAAGAATACTAGGTGGTGATATTCTTCAACATAATGTTTCCATGTGCTATAAATTTCCTAATGGAGTGGTTCTTGACATAAATGTGATCTGTTCTCTCATGAAACCTTTGGAAATTTACAAAATGAATTGCACATTAATTGTCATTGTATATTGCTATTGTCTTTCAAGAATACATAACTTTATACAAAGACCTATAATCCATATAGCTTCTTTAATGACCTTTTATAATTCCATATACTCAACCCTATTAATAGACAATAAATATTAGAATGTAATGTAACTTTCTAGCTTCAACACAAAAAACAACAACAAATAGATAGTCGTAAGAGAACAACAAATTAAAATGGTCATTTTCAAAGTCAAAATAAACATATCCAACAAGTATTTATATGTTCCTACTAAATCCAATACATACAAAAAATCACCCTTTAGGTACCTAAGAATGAAATTACTACCTTGTAATGTAGCTTTCTAAGAAAAAAAAATGTATATGATACACATGCTAACAACTTGTCTAAATTTTTGGACATTAAAAATCACAACATACATGATGCTACCAACTACATTGGAATAGGGAACAAGTGATATATTAATTTTTCCCTCATTACATTGTGGGAACATGACAGATGAGAACTTCTTTAACTGATAACATAAACAAATATATACATGAATTGAATCAAACATAGAAAACAGTGTATATCTAACTTACTTTACATATTTTTTCTGACTATGAAATAACCTTCCATCTTTCCAACTCATAATGATTTCAACCCTATAATTTTCTTTACTTTTCTTAAGTCTTCATTTCAATTTTTTTACTAAATAATAATTTCAATGAGCTGATTTTAGAAATATCTTTCCAAAATTAAGATGTCATCAACATAAAAAAGAGGTAAATAAATAACCCAATTGGAAGTTTCACCAAGTAGACATATGAGTTATTTCTACTCCTATAATAACCATGTATTACCATGAAGGAATAAAATATATGGTACCACTATTTTTTGGTAACCCAGGAGACTCGTAAGGCTTGTGTCGAGACCAACCTGGGGAGCTCACCCCCATCCCGTAAGGAGCATATCCCATTAAGTTGCGCAGAGGCCAACTACACTACAGGAGAAACAATTCCGAACACCACCACTAGGGGGATTCGAACCCGAGATCCTTCACGAGGGGCCCCGTGCTATGACCACCTGAGCTACTTCTTGCCATCATATATTGTTGGATCCTAGATGGGTGATTAGATGCTCTAAAAGGGGGGGGGGTGAATAGAGCTGAAAGCACTTAAACAAAACTCATTAAACCTTCAAAATATATGACAAGATAAGGTTGCTAAATAGGCAATTTGAGTGCAACTAAATCATGCATAGCAAGGATAAGAGAGATTGAACATGCACCAATTAGACAAGCTATTTAGAGTGGTTCCACACTTCAAACTAGAAGTGTGTCAGTCCACTTGCCTAGAGAGGTCAACCTCTAGGACTTCCAACAATTGCACTCTTCTATTCACTTATAAGACTTACAATACATGACCAACAAAGGACTTACCTATCCAATACAAAGAGTCTTCAACCTTACCAAGGACTTACCCACTTTGCAAGAGTCTTCGGCCTTCTCCAAGGACTTACCCACTCTTGCACAAGTCTTCAGCCTTGTAGGAATTACCCACTCTTCTTGGATCTTCCGCCTTTGACTTCACCTTCACTCGGAGAAGCTTCCACCAAGGTCTTACCTACTTGAGCTTGAGTCTTTTGCCTTCTCCAAGGGCTTACCCACTCTAGCTCCAAGTATTATGCCTTGATCTTCACCAAGGGACTCCTTCCCTTGTTCTTCTTCACCTCTCCTTGACAAGAGAGAGAACCTTCATCTTCATGATTGCAAATGAGAGATGGGGAGTTGGTGGAAGTGAGATCCTCACAAGATATACATATAAAACTAGCTCTCTTACAAATCTCCTACTCACTCTAATGGATGTTGCAAGTGATTAAGCTTAGAGAGAGAGGAGGCTGTAGGAAGCACTCAACTATAGAATAGGAACCTCACAAAGAGTTTGCAATGAATGCTCAACCTTGGAATGAAGCCCAAGGGGTCCTATTTATAGTTGGGGATGCCTCTTAGCCTTTGGGAACACTTATGAACGAAAACTAGCCGTTTTGTGGCTTGCAACAGATCTATTTTCACTTGTTGCAACTCCACAACGGCTAGAAACACTTTTCTACACTTTTCCGTACAGTGCAATCGGTCGAGTTTTAATGGGTGTAACTCGACCGATCAAGTAGGAGGCAAACCGATGTTCAAAGGATCGGTCGAGTTTGTCCTGAGGAAACTCGACCGACCATTTCAAATGGAAATGACATACTACCCAACCGGTCGAGTTCTGTGAGTGCACAACTCGACCGATGCAATCTTCAGAAAATCGACCAAGGTGGATCGGTCGAGTTTCAGGGTGGGAAACTCGACCGACCGATTTCCTGTAATTGATTTTCAAAGATGCATCTAAAGTGCTATAATATTCGATCTAAGTGCTCCTCATATTTTTCTAAGCTTAATTACAAGTCATACAATCATTACAAGTGATTTACAACATGATTCTAATGGATATACATCATATTACAAAAACGTGCACTTGTATGACTTTGACTTATCTTTTCTCCAATTTGAGATGCGCAAGTTAGGGCAATTTGGAGTGTGTCTATACCTAATCTAAAATCACTCAAGTAGAGACATTAGACACCAATATGTGGAATGGTTAGTCATCATCAAAACACGGGTTTAGTCAATTTAGACGTGAGTCAACATTGACCTAATTGACCTTGAGTCAACATTCTCCCCCTTTTTGAAGATGACAAACCATTCCATAAATGTATTGAAAGCTTTTAAGTAAAATCATACCTTTGGAGAAACCTAGGGGTTTCAATGGAATTGAGTTCATATGCTCCCCCTCAATTGATGCTAGTGGAGTTCTCATACTCCCCCTCAATTGATGCTATTTCTCCTGCATGGTTAGCTTTCATAACATTTATAGAATACTATGTCTTCTACTCATATATGTTCTACACATATATGTCTTCTCCCCTTTACCTTCTCCCTTTACATGAACATATTTCTCTTCTTCATGTAAGACATGCCTTCTTCCTCTTTTTAAAAGAAGACATACCTTTCTCCCCCTTTGTCATATCAAAAAGTGGGCTTATGAAGAAATAAGAGACATCACTAGTTAAAGAGAAAGGAGATAACATAAATATATATAAGGAGAGTAGAAGAGCACAGATAGGGGCTTGTCCAAGCATAGAAAGAAAAGCAAGTTAAAGAATATACTTGAACAACCCAAAAATGCAAGATGAAGTGCTGCAGAAAATAATAAATCGCAATTTTGACCCTCAAGATGATGGAATTTGACCAAAAACCATCGGAGCTCATAGCAAAAGTCTTGCTCAGAAGGTTGTTTCTGCATGAAAAACACTAGTCTTGCACCAAAAACTGAAACTGGAGCAAAAGCTGCATAAAATCCAAAAATACTCCAATTTCCACATATAATGTAGATCTATGTACCCTGCATCACAATGTTATGCAAGCAACTCAAGATAATAGATAAGCAATTCAAAGAACAATCTTGAGCATGTATGAGATAAGATACAAACATAACATATAGATGATCAAAGATGCCAATTTTAAACAGAGTTAGAACTACATGTATATGAACTACTAGTAGATGATATCACAAGTTAGGACTACTAGTAGGATCTAGATCATAGCAAGAGATACACAAGATAAAGCAAGCTATGAGTAGATATAGATATATATCCAAACAAAGAGATATGCAATTTTAGAAGCATGAAAGTATATAACTCACTAGATATGCATCCTTACCATAAGATGATTACCCCTAAGAACCTCAAGGTTGTATCAACACAAGATATACACCTAGATAGATGTAGCAAGTTAGAGTACAACGGAAGCAATTTTTAGACACAACCAAGAGATCCAAAGAGATTATCATCAAAACCTACAAAACAACTCAAAGCAAGTAATTGCAAGATATAGATATACCAATTTAGAGCAATAGTTGCATGTGCCCATAGTCTTGGAACTAGAGGATTCTCCATGGAATATTGGAGGTCCTTTATCTTTGTTGTACCCTTGACTACTATCATATCCTAAACCATGTCTACCAATTTGTTTAGTAGTATAGTGTAGGATATCATTAAGATTCTTTTTACCCACTAAGAATCTTTGCAAAGAAGATCTCAAACTATCATTATCATGCTTAAGAGAAGCAATAGTAGAAGACAATTGATTAATATTATCTCTAGCATGTAAAAGATCATTTTTTAAGCAGAGAGATTTAGTTGAAAGAGAATATCTATCAATATGAAGAGCAGCAACATCATTCTATCTATTTGTAGAACTAGAACAAGATTCATGACCATTGATTTTAGCAAGCAAGGAGGCATTTTCTATTTCTAATTCATGCAAAACAAAATATTTGTCCTTGTTTTCAGATTTAAGAACATCAATGTCATGCATGAGAGAATCAACAATTAAAGTATGCTCTTCATTAGAACTAGGCATGAGAGGTTGAGCTTTTAGAAATTTTATCTTATCAAGCAAACTATAATTTTCAAGTTTAAGAGAATCTACTTGACTAAGACAGTCATTTTTATCATTAAGCAAGCAAGAATTAGCATATTCAAGATCATCTAGTTCTATATGCAAATTATCAACAATTCTAGCAAGCTTTTTCTTTTTCTTTTTAGAAGACTTATAAGAGGCACAAATATCATGAATAATAGTAATTAATGATTCTTTATCTAAAGAGTCTAGATTTACCTCACTTGAGTCTTCACTTGTTGACACTATAAGGGCAAAATGGCATTCTCCTTCATCACTAGAGCTTGAGCTTGATCCTTCACATGAATCTTCACTTGAGCTTGAGTTGGAGGAGCCACTTGAGCTTGAGTGCCATTTCTCCTTCTTGTGAAGATGGGTATTTTTGCCTTGTGGGCAATCTTCCTTGTAGTGACCCTTCTTTCCACATGTGAAGCACCAGATGGAGGAGGACTTGCCTTTGTAGAGTCTACCCTTGGAGTACATGGCATCTTTTTCAACTTGAGAGGATGGAGAAGCTTGACCAACAATAGCCTTGATTTGAGCTTTGATTTCAGCCTTCTTCATTCTATTGAGTTCTTTCTCCTCTTGTCTTTCTAATTCCTCCCTTTTGTCAAGTGTGGCTTCATGTGCTTGTAGATTTCCAATGAGCTCTTCAATAGGAATATCCCTAAGAGACCTTGCTTCTTCAATAGAAGTCACCTTGGATTCCCACCTCTTGGGGAGAGTTCTAAGGATCTTTGAGTTGATCTCTCCACTAGACATAGGATGTCCTAGAACAGGAAGACCATTCAATATGGAGTTGAGCCTTGAGTACATGTTGGCTATGCTCTCCTCCTTTCCCATCTTGAAGTTCTCAAGCAACCCTTTGAGCATGTAGACTTTGCTTTCCTTCACTTGATATGTCCCTTCATAAGTGATGCAAAGCTTTCTCCATACCTCATAGGCCGTCTCACAAGAAGAAATCTGGTTGAACTCGGTGGGGGTCATGGAGGCATATAAGATGTGCATTGCTCTAGCATTCAAGGTTGCTTTCATCAAGGCGACTTCATCCCATTCTTCAATCTTTGTCTTTGGTTGCATGTATGGGCTATTCACCATTTGCCACATCTCAAGACTTGATCCTTGGATGTAGAATTGGAGCCTTCTTCTCCAATAGAGGAAATTTCTCCCATCAAAGATTGGTAGGCTGATTCTCCCTCCTTGGTAGTCACCCATCTTCTCCTACTTGTTGAAGTATGCTTGGAGAAGACCCGCTCTGATACCACTTGTTGGATCCTAGATGGGTGATTAGATGCTCTAAATGGGGGGGTGAATAGAGCTGAAAGCACTTAAACAAAACTCATTAAACCTTCAAAATATATGAAAAGATAAGGTTGCTAAATAGGCAATTTGAGTGCAACTAAATCATGCATAGCAAGGATAAGAGAGATTGAACATGCACCAATTAGACAAGCTATTTAGAGTGGTTCCACACTTCAAACTAGAAGTGTGTTAGTCCACTTGCCTAGAGAGGTCAACCTCTAGGACTTCCAACAATTGCACTCTTATATTCACTTATAAGACTTACAATACATGACCAACAAAGGACTTACCTATCCAATACAAAGAGTCTTCAACCTTACCAAGGACTTACCCACTTTGCTGTTGGCTAAATTGACATTATGATAAATCCCTTTGTTTCGATGATGACAAACATTTCATTCTTGTCGATCTAACGAGCTACTTGAGTGTTGCAGGAATAAGGTGGATGACAAAGTACTAGGGAATCTATATGCTTGAATGCTTGTAAATTTCATGTAATCAGTTGTAAACTTGTACAAGTATATAATGTACAAGTACTTAGACATAATGTAAATCAAGCGTTAGATCTTCCCTAGCCAATCACTACACTTAGATAGGTCATCCCCTTCAACAGTGTCACCTATGCACACTCATACACACACTCAATGCATTAAATTGAAACATTGAAACAAGGTCAATCTCGGTCGACAAACTCCTCGACCGAGACACTCTCGGTCGACAAACTTCTCGACCGAGAAAGACCCAAGTAGCCGTTAGACACAGCTGACAAGGTAGTCGGTAGTTGGAGCTAAACGTTGCTAACACTTGATCCAGAGTACCTGTTGGTCGACAAAACTTCGACCGAGTAGGCATCTCGGTCGACAATTCTTCGACCGAGATGAACTCTGACAGAAACTGCAGAATTAATTAACTAGCCGTTGCTGATGCGCCTAACTTGTACCTAACGGCTAGTTAAGCACTTAGAACCCCCTAGAAAGTGTCTAGAACGTCCTTAAGCACTTGTAGGTCATTCCTATAAATAGGACATGCCTTAGGACACCTAAAGACATCTAAGCTACACTTGTGCTACACTTGAGATTGAATACTCATTGGCAATCTGTTTTGAGCAATAGAGCAATTCCTACATTGGATATTCATTCCCATTGCTCCAACTTCGTGTCCAATAGGCTAGCATCTCCTATCCACAACACTTACACTTCTACATACATTGGTTAGGAGATCAAAACGCTTGATATAGGAAATCAAGCCTTGAGCTACAAGTGGTATTGTAATTTCTGTTTTCCTTCTTGTTCCTTTGTATCTTTTGTATTCTCCTTGCTACTCCTAGGGTTGGAGGCTGCGGATTGGAGAAGGTTCTTCTCGGAGGAGAAGGTGGACTTCAAGCTACTTCAAGAAGGCTATCGCAACGGGAAGCTACTTCAAGAAGATTATTGCAACGGGAAGCTACTTCAGGAGGAAGGCTGCTTCAAGGTTGGTGCAATTGCTTCTAGGTGAAGGCTGCTTCAAGGTTGGTGCGATTACTTCAAGGTGAAGGCTTCTTGAAGGGTTTAGGGAGAGAATTGTAATTTTATGTAAAGTCCTTGCGAGGTAATAAAATTAAATTCTTTCCAAATCCCGGTTGGGTAAGCAACCGGGTAGTGGACTGACTGCCTTAGTATTTGCTAAGGTAGGAACCACTCTAAACCCTTGTCTCCTTGTCCAATATTTTTGTGATTGGTTGTTTGAGTTTAAATAATTGTTAAAATATCTCTAAAACTCTATTCACCCCCCCTCTAGTGTTTTTCAATCGGTATCAGAGCAGGCTTCAAGGAACCCTAACCAGGTCTTAAAGAATGGAGGGTAATGGTGATTACAATCGCAACAAAAGGTGCAGCTTGGACAAATCTACAATATGTTGCAATTGGTGCTTAGGAACAAGCCACACAACAACTAGTTGCCCATGGAGATCAAAGAAGGAAGATGAAAACAAGGATTGTATTATTGCTACAACTAGTGAAGAAGAAGAAGAGGTAAGTCTTTTTGATTTATCTAAAGAAGAACTAGTTGCTAGTCTTGAAGAGACACATAATAAATATGTTGAGTGCAAGAAGAAACTAAAGAAACCCAATAAAGAAAATGATGAATTAAATGCTAGACTTCTTGCTCTCACATATGAAAATGAAGATTTATATGCTAAATTAAATGATCTTGGTTTTGAAAAAGATAGCATTATTTCTGAAAATCATACTTTGAAATCATCTCTAAGTAGTAGTAATGTGAAGATTTTTACTCTAGAAACAAATTATGATCTTCTATCTCAAGAAAAGGTTGGATTACTTGTAAAATTAAATGATCTTCAAAAACAACCTGTCTTGTGTACACATCTAGATTATGATAATATAGTGAAATAAAGGAATTCTTTATCATCTAATCTAGATCAAGCAAAACTAGATATTAAGAAAAGAATGGATGAGATTGCTAAGTTGCACCAAGAAGTTAGTAGGTTAAGCAACAATGGAATCCTTGATAAAATATTGGATGATTCCTATCATCAAATTGGGAGAAGAGGACTAGGTTACAAGCCTAAGGGGAAATCTTATCAACAACCTAGTTGGAGAAAGACACGAGCACATCAATCTATATATGTACCTAAAGGAACAAATACATTTGTACCAAAGAACAACCTAGAACAAAACCATAGAAAAAGACTTGAGGTTGATTCTATATGTTGCCATTATTGCTTACGTCTTGGACACTACTCATTTTCATGTCCTTACAAAAGAAAAGATGTCGAGTTAGTTTGGGTCCCAAAACCTCCAAACTAAATAAACACAATTAAGTTGAGATATGACCAAGAACCTTAGTTGCATAATTCTACGTCTATCTCAACTCAACATAATGGGATAACAAATAAATTTAAGTATCTAAATATTTAACTTGCATAATTATGTTTTATTTGGAAGAAATTAACAGTTTTAGGAATATTGTCGGTCGAGAGACTGTCGACCGAGATACTGTCGGTCGAGAAATTATCGACCGAGCATGTCACTGAATTGCTGAATTCTTTGATAAAATTGCTATCTATTCATGATTGATGATTGGATATATATTTTTTGGAAATCATCCCTACAAAGTTAAATTAATATTAATTTATTCCCTAAATGATTTAATTTAAACTGAAATTATGTTTAGTTTAATGAAAAGAAAATTTCTATCATTATTCACACGATTTCTTTATTTTCTGGTATATCCATATAAAAATCATGTGATTAAAATCATGTGATTATTTACTGTTATTGTTCTGTTATTACATCATGGATATGCTTTCACCATTTGGTATTGTGATTAGCATGATAGACAAGCAAATGCTTTATTGGTAATATGTTATGCTTGCAACACATAAGATAAAATCTCTCAATTAGTATCTTTAAAAGACTTGAGATATTTAGTGTGCCTTCAGTAAAGAATCTTATGAGGATACTAAACGACGTGAAATTTGATATTCATATTACTACAACAAAGTCTATATTTTAAGAAAAGGACAAATATTTTCATTTTAAGTATTATGCTTCAACTTGTTACTTAATCAAATTTTATGCAGATATTATACTTGATATATTCAATTTGAAAATCTGCAAATTTGCCTCTCGGTTAAAACAAAATTTGACCAAGGGGCGCTATGGTCGTAGTCAAGGGCGACCTAAAATAAGCTTGACATAATGCTTATTTGCACATTTTTTTTACTGCACTTAATCTTAGTATCTTGAATCAAAATGTGTTCATTGCAAAACATAAAGCTCCAATGAAAGGTCAAAATCAAATCTTGTTTGTGACTTTAGAATCCTTAAAATGTTTTAATTATAAGATTAAGGGGGAGCTTACAAAAACCATTTTGATTATAAGATTAAGAATCTTACGAAACTTTGTAGATATCATTTGAAGCTTGTTATGACCTTAGTATTTTTAATTATGAAAATAAAGGAATCTACAAAATACATGAATATGATATATATTTCTTATTGATGGAATTCTCTAAAATCAGGGCTTAACATCCCGTGTATTTGGTTAGAGATATTTCTTATAAGCTCAAAGGATTCTCATTTCATTTTCATGGCTTAACATCCCTTGCAAAATGGATGAGAAATCAATATGTATTCATCATGAGCTTAAGGGCATCTCATTTCATTTTCAGGGCTTAACATCCTTTGTAAAATGGATGAGAAATCAATACACATATGCCATGAGCTTAAAAGGAACTCATTTCATTTCAAGGCTTAACATCCTTTGCAAATGAGTGAGAAATAAATTGTGGCTAAATTTAACAATAATTGCTTTGCATTAATCCCTTGTTTTTAAATTGAATATTTCTTTAAGGGGGAGCATAGCATAAAATTAAGGGGGAGAAATATAAGTCATATAAAATGATTTTATTGGATATCTTTTTGAAATGACAAAGGGGGAGAAATAATATAAAATCCAAATCAAAAACATAAATGAGTTTCATAATATCACGGCCAACATTCACTTGCAAAACAAGAATGGCTACAAAAGGTAAACTTCAGGTATGAAACTCACATGATTTATATTTCCTTATTTTATATTTAAGAAATGTTTGTCATCTTCAAAAAGGGGGAGATTGTTGGCTAAATTGACATTATGATAAATCCCTTTGTTTCGATGATGACAAACATTTCATTCTTGTCGATCTAATGAGCTACTTGAGTGTTGCAGGAATAAGGTGGATGACAAAGTACTAGGGAATCTATATGCTTGAATGCTTGTAAATTTCATGTAATCAGTTGTAAACTTGTACAAGTATATAATGTAAAAGTACTTAGACATCATGTAAATCAAGCGTTAGATCTTCCCTAGCCAATCACTACACTTAGATAGGTCATCCCCTTCAACAATGTCACCTATGCACACTCATACACACACTCAATGCATTAAATTGAAACATTGAAACAAGGTCAATCTCAGTCGACAAACTCCTCGACCGAGACACTCTCGGTCGACAAACTTCTCGACCGAGAAAGACCCAAGTAGCCGTTAGACACAGCTGACAAGGTAGTTGGTAGTTGGAGCTAAACGTTGCTAACACTTGATCCAGAGTGCCTGTCGGTCGACAAAACTTCGACCGAGTAGGCATCTCGGTCGACAATTCTTCGACCGAGATGAACTCTGACAGAAACTGCAGAATTAATTAACTAGCCGTTGCTGATGCGCCTAACTTGTACCTAACAGCTAGTTAATCACTTAGAACCCCCTAGAAAGTGTCTAGAACGTCCTTAAGCACTTGTAGGTCATTCCTATAAATAGGACATGCCTTAGGACACCTAAAGACATCTAAGCTACACTTGTGCTACACTTGAGATTGAATACTCATTGGCAATCTGTTTTGAGCAATAGAGCAATTCCTACATTGGATATTCATTCCCATTGCTCCAACTTCGTGTCCAATAGGCTAGCATCTCCTATCCACAGTACTTACACTTCTACATACATTGGTTAGGAGATCAAAATGCTTGATATAGGAAATCAAGCCTTGAGCTACAAGTGGTATTGTAATTTCTATTTTCCTTCTTGTTCCTTTGTATCTTTTGTATTCTCCTTGCTACTCCTAGGGTTGGAGGCTGCGGATTGGAGAAGGTTCTTCTCGGAGGAGAAGGTGGACTTCAAGCTACTTCAAGAAGGCTATCGCAACGGGAAGCTACTTCAAGAAGGTTATTGCAACGAGAAGCTACTTCAGGAGGAAGGCTGCTTCAAGGTTGGTGCAATTGCTTCTAGGTGAAGGCTGCTTCAAGGTTGGTGCGATTACTTCAAGGTGAAGGCTGCTTGAAGGGTTTAGGGAGAGAATTGTAATTTTATGTAAAGTCCTTGCGAGGTAATAAAATTAAATTCTTTCCAAATCCCGGTTGGGTAAGCAACCGGGTAGTGGACTGACTGCCTTAGTATTTGCTAAGGTAGGAACCACTCTAAACCCTTGTCTCCTTGTCCAATATTTTTGTGATTGGTTGTTTGAGTTTAAATAATTGTTAAAATATCTCTAAAACTCTATTCACCCCCCCTCTAGTGTTTTTCATTTGCAAGAGTCTTCGGCCTTCTCCAAGGACTTACCCACTCTTGCACAAGTCTTCAGCCTTATAGGAATTACCCACTCTTCTTGGATCTTCCACCTTTGACTTCACCTTCACTTGGAGAAGCTTCCACCAAGGTCTTACCTACTTGAGCTTGAGTCTTTTGCCTTCTCCAAGGGCTTACCCACTCTAGCTCCAAGTCTTCTGCTTTGATCTTCACCAAGGGACTCCTTCCCTCGTTCTTCTTCACATCTCTTAGACAAGAGAGAGAACCTTCATCTTCATGATTGCAAATGAGAGACGGGGAGGTGGTGGAAGTGAGAGCCTCACAAGATATACATATAAAACTAGCTCTCTTACAAATCTCCTACTCACTCTAATGGATGTTGCAAGTGATTAAGCTTAGAGAGAGAGAGGAGGCTGTAGGAAGCACTCAACTATAGAATAGGAACCTCACAAAGAGTTTGCAATGAATGCTCAACCTTGGAATGAAGCCCAAGGGGTCCTATTTATAGATGGGGATGCCTCTTAGCCTTTGGGAACACTTATGAACGAAAACTAGCCGTTTTGTGGCTTGCAACAGATCTATTTTCACTTGTTGCAACTCTACAACGGCTAGAAACACTTTTCTACACTTTTCCGTACAGTGCAATCGGTCGAGTTTTAATGGGTGTAACTCGACCGATCAAGTAGGAGGCAAACCGATGTTCAAAGGATCGGTCGAGTTTCCTCAGGACAAACTCGACCGACCATTTCAACTGGAAATGGCCTACTACCCAACCGGTCGAGTTCTGTGAGTGCACAACTCGACCGATGCAATCTTCAAAAAATTGACCAAGGTGGATCGGTCGAGTTTCAGGGTGGGAAACTCGACCGACCGATTGCCTATAATTAATTTTCAAAGATGCATCTAAAGTGCTCTAATATTCGATCTAAGTGCTCCTCATATTTTTCTAAGCTTAATTACAAGTCATACAATCATTACAAGTGATTTACAACATGATTCTAATGGATATACATCATATTACAAAAACATGCACTTGTATGACTTTGACTTGTCTTTTCTCCAATTTGAGATGCGCAAGTTAGGGAAATTTGGAGTGTGTCTATACCTAATCTAAAATCACTCAAGTAGAGACATTAGACACCAATATGTGGAATGGTTAGTCATCATCAAAACATGGGTTTAGTCAATTTAGACGTGAGTCAACATTGACCTAATTGACCTTGAGTCAACATATATGGTACCACTGTTGGGCTTTAACCAATATAGAAACTTCATTAATAATCACACATGATCCTTATTTATAATAGACACATAACCTTTAGATTGATGCATGTATATCTACTTATATAAGTTACCATGCCATTATTTGATATTTACATCAAGAAACCAATTCAAATAGAAATTTGATGGAGGAATGTTTGACAACATGAGAGAATATATCATTGTAATATTTGTTTTCCACTTAATGGTATACTTTTTTCAACTATCCATGCATTGAAATTTCCAATAGTATGTCCATGACCAACTTCCCATGTTTTCAATACCCATTTGCATCAAATTAGTTTCCACTAGGAGGTTTAACAAGCAGCCAGATGTTATTCCTTTCAAGAGAATCCATATCTCCCTTCATTGTTTCAACCCACATAGAAGAATCTTGATAAGACATAATGTCAAAACATATACATAGTTTACCATATTCATTTTTTCTTCAAATAATCAAGGCATAAGCAACAACCTAATATGAATGCCTTCTGGGTGTTTCAATCTCTCTTCTTTCTCTTTTATAAGTAATGTTATAGGGTTTCAAGAGTGTCATTTTTGACATTATCTTAGGTTTGTTGTGTAGAAACATGAGGTGTTGAGTTGTGTGCACTAACTTCAAACTCCACCTACTTGGTGGAATAAAAGAAGATATAGCACCATCCCATTTTGTAGAAAATTTTGAAGAGTCATAAAATGTCAAATTTGTTTCAATTTTCAGATTTGATGAGTTTGGATCAATGCACCAAAATATGTATCCCTATACACCATTAACTTAACATTGAAAATGCATTTTATCACTCTAGGTCAAATCAACCTATATTCTAATAGGCATACACATGATAACCAAAATATACACACTAGAATAGTTTGCATGGTGACTAGATCACACATCTTCTAAAGTTTTAGAAACAAGTTGATTAGAAGGAGAACAATTGACAAGATAGGATGCAATGGATATGATTTAGACCACAAGTCATTCTAAAGGCTGCATTGATCAACATGCATCATGATCACTCTGGAAGAGTTATGTTCATGCACCCTACAACAACATTCTACTCAAGTGTATGTATGACAGTGCAACTTCTAGAAATACCTTTTGATGGACATTATTCAATAAATTTATAAGAACTCATTTCCATGGTGTTATCTATCCTCAACATTTTGATGTAAATCTACCAATGGGTAAGGGTAAACCCATTTACCCTTTACCAATCCCTTGTCAGGGAAGGGTAAGGGTAAGGGTAAGGATGAAGGATTTTCTTACCATACCCTCTAACCCGCTACCTTCCAATATATATACACTATGTTAAATATATTGTAATTTTGTTGTTTATATATACGAATGATTCAATTTTATATGGTAATCATTTAATACAATACATGATGTCTTTATCTATTTCTTATGTAGCTAATTTGGTTGTGTATACAACACCATTTGGAGGTGTAGGATGCACAAGTATGAGACAACAAGATTTTGTAGTTTATGAACCATGCTATATGCTTTTCTATGATATTTTCTACTTATTTTGGGACTTATTTTGATGGAATATGCTACAAAACCCAAAGTTTTAAAATGCAATGGCATATAATAACACAATTTAGTTTTTAATGTACCATTCCATACATATTTATGATGGTGTTAGATACTTCATTTATGTTTAATTATTTTTATACAATAACATTTTAGAGGGTAAAAGATATGATGTTTGCAAAAATAACTTTTTTTGGTGTATTGTCATTTAATATCATCTTAGTGTAGCATTATTTTTATTTTTTAAGGTGATTTGTGTGTTATACACCAAGGTAAGGAGTACTACTATTTGTATATGCATCAACCATTGCCTTGATAATACATTGTTAATACAAAACAAACCGAGTATATAATATTGTATAAGATTTTATACAATCATTTTGACTAATTAAAAGACATCATGGAGCATCTTGCTATTTCACTTAAACATATAATGTATTAGGCAAGCCATTACCATTAATATTAGCAGAATTTTTTGGAAGACATAAATTCTTCGCTTTACCCTTACCCTACCCATTTATCCTGTGGGTAAGAGAGTAAGGGTAAGGGGAGGGTAAGGATATTGGTGGAATGGGGAACTACCCATACACTTATGCACCACACTTGGTGGGTAAGGGTAAGGGTAAGGGTAAGGGTAAGGGTAAGGGTAAGGGTAAGCCCTTCCCCTCCCCATGACCTTTCCACTGACAACCCTATTTTGATGTACTTTCTTTTTATTTTCTCAACCACAATCTTCCATTTCTTAAATAAATCAAAAGAATTGTAATTATGTTTTAGAAATTCCACCCCATGACTTTACAAATCATCAATGAAGGTAAGCATATATCTATAATCACCCTTGGAAGGACTTTGAAAATGACTCCGTATATCTAAATGAAAATAATCAACAATACCTTTGGTAGATAAAATGACCTTATTCCTACTTGTTGATCACACAGTGCTCATAAAAATCAATTTTTTGTGTACTAGAACCATCTAAAAGTATTCTCTTGCTTATAATTCAAGAGATATGTGGCTCATGTGTCCCAATCTCATATGCCACAACCTTCTACTATCCAAATTAGAAGCAGTTGAGGAAGGAACAATGTTTGTACTAGGTGACATTTTCACTCTCATATTATATAGATTTTTATGCATACACATTCCCTTAATCAAAACATCATCTCCTTTGGTGATTGTTAAGTTTTGTATATAAGTATAATTTTTTTCACTCCCTTGCTATGTGTATTGTAGTTGTGAAATAAGCTTTAACTTGTGAGATTAAGTAGAGTTTCTAAAAATCTAGTTAAAGAATACCACACATCCTTTGTTTTAGTTAGTCTGGAAACTTCTCCTGGCATCTCTTTAGTCATCAGTCCAATCTTCTAATCCTTCTCTCAAATCAATCAATGCATTTCCATGATCAATAGTTTGAGTTCACCTTGTTACCTTCATCTGCATAAGGTATATAAGCCAGGGAGCTCAATCAATCAATTCACTTCCAACAAGAAGCTTTCAAGAATATCACTCTCATAAGAACTTTGATTTGAGATTCCCATTGCAAGAAGTTTAAGAAATTTAATCATGAGAAAAAAGTTAGCAATGTTTATACAAATGAGAAACATGGTGATCATAGGAATAGGATTTTTTTGGGAGCTTAAGGTTGGATAGTACATATGATATATAAGGATGGAAGATTTGAGATATGAATCAAATCATTTTCCCATAATATACAAGGAGATGTTAAGTACTTAAACTTAAGGTGAGAAAAAATATAGTAACCCAATGACAAAGCTTGATGTGGAATATGTTGTGAATGACATTAGAAGTTCTTCGGTGTCACATGAGGCATGACAATACAATTTCATTATGAGTTCTTATTGAGGTAGATCACCTGAAATGAGACTTGTTGAAGACAGGACACTCAATTCGATGATGATGCTATGGTCATAAAGGAGAAAGGCCAAATTCTGGGCAAATGAAAAGCAAGGGAAATAGTTACACACCGCTAAGTTTTAGGGCGATTCTTCAGATAATAAGGTATGTGGTATGTCACTCATTGTAATTGGATTAGAGTTGAATATTCACATTCATGCACCCTAGAACCATAACTTATCAGAGGATGGCTGATCATGACTTAGAGCACTTTGGCTAGCAAGATTATTAGAAGTCCTATGTTTATCCCATCCCACATTGGTGAAATGATGAATTCCAAGATCCACTAAAATTGAATTTTATGTCTATTTTTATGGATTTGACTAGTGCAATACTTTTTTGGGTATATTGACTAGACAAGATTGGATTTTGGCATCTATCATTATTTTTATGCATACCATAATGGGGATTTACATCATATCCAAAAAATCTCAAGATTATCTTGATTTTCACAATCCCACAAATTAGACATGAGATTTTTACACATGGATTCCAAAATACAATCCAATAAAATGAAATCCAATTAATCAAACATGCCCTTTAAACCATACACATTGTAGGGTGGTTGATTGTAACTATGGCCGGTTACTGATGTTGTACCACACTGCTTACCTAGTAACCATCACTACAAAACTTTCTTACAGAAATTCAAATAAAATGTAATAAAGTAAAATATAAAAAGAATACAAATATAAAAATACCAACTTATATACACTATGAAAAAGATTAATTTTCATCATGTTGGAGCCTAACTATATCAATTTGAAGCCAACTGTTATGTTTTAGAGCCATAACAAAAAGGACAATTGTAGAATACACAAAATGGATATCGAATAAGATATATCTCAATCGATGTCTATTCTCTAGAGCATATACAACAATGTACCCAAAATTCTATTCCATAAGAATATAGTTATACAAGGAAGCACAAGTTGGCCAACTCTTCCGGATAGTACATCTATTTCTCTACAAGATTATAATTGTCCATGATTTGAAACAACACATTGTTTCAAGTTATGAGGGTGAAAAAAAAGTAATTGGATTTCTTTGGAAGTTTTCCACTATGATTGCTTCTCTTAAACATATAAGTAACAACTGGCTCATCCATACTACTACTGGGACTTCTAACGGTGCATCCCATTATAATACTTTCAATATGTTTACTTATTATTATAGCATGTGATATTTTTGAATAGGTGAAGCAATACGTGGATGAAATATTGTTATGTCAATGACTTGTAACAAAGGATGCAATCCCTCCACCCCCAAAAAAGGACACAATTTTCTAATTATTTGTATATAAAATCTTATTGAAATTTCAAAAACATATTCATAATATATTGGTTGTTTTAATGTCTAACGATTGGCACTAAAAGTAACTACATGAGATAGGAATATAGTTATTTTACAAAAAATATAATTCATTTCCTCAAAAGGAACAAATAAATCCTATTTAAATTGAAACAATATAAAAAGACAATGACTTACACAAAAAAACTCTTGTATACATTGCATGAACAAATAACATAAATATGTTTCTAAAACAAGAAATGGGTAATTTGGTATAAATAGTCAGTCTTTGTTCATCGACCTACAGAGAGATTGGGATTGTTTGAGAAACTCATGTAATTGTTGACCTCTTTCCAATTGATTCTGAGTAGCTTTATCAAGATCAAAAGAAAATTACACAAAACCTTCAAACTCTGTAAAGTGATCCCATTCCAATTGGAATTTTACAGCTACTTGTTTCATGGCTTTAATTTGTGGATCCTACTCTAGAAATAAAATGATTCACTTGGATAGCAGGTCATATCCCAACATTGAATAAATCAGCGGATCAAAATCTTTGTCCATATGTAATGGGAATCACATGGGTAGGAGTATAAGTTGAAACATCCCTAGATTGCAAAAAAAAAGGGTCCCCCCCTATGTAAGTGCAAATTTGTTCCATTAGGGGGGGGGAGATTGATTGTAGAAACTATGACACGAAAGGGAAATCCTATTTCGGTAAGACTTTCTATGAATCATAGTCTAGATTCAAGTTGCTTCAGTGATTATTATGGTAAATTAGTGTAATAAAATGTCAATCTGAGATCTTATTTTGGTTTGATACGCCCACCTACGATCTCCACCTTTGGCTTTTGTCTAGGTATGGCCACCCTCCAGACAACTTTTTATTTTTGCCTTGGTAGATCATAGAGTCAATTCCACTATGCAGATATAAATCATAGTAGTAAAAAATATATAAAATGAAAATGTTATAAAGGAAAGCAACGTGTAAAATTTAAAGTAACATTCTAATGTTAACATTTTGATGTGAAAAACAATTATTAAACAAGAGGTGTAACTATGACACAAAGTGCATGAAGTCCAAATTATTTTAGAGGGGATCTCAAAAATTTATTGTGCTAGGGTTTTATTGGATTTGAAGATTAGGGTAATTGGTTATAGCACAAAGGTGATGATGGGGACAACCCCTGCATATTGGAGGCCTATAGAGGAAGAGGTGGATAAACATCCATACAATCTAATAGAAGTTCAAAATATGAGTTTCAACCTAGTTTACCATGAGATCAGATAGGAAACAAGAAGGAAAATACCAGGGTTGTACATGAGAACTTATATCATGCAAGAAGGGTGGAAGTGGATACACATATATAACAAGAAGAAATAAACAACTTTTCAGTGGGATCACCACTAAGGACCCTCACAACCTAATCAAGGTGTGAATGTGTCACACACTAAATTTCAGGACCTAACAAATACATGAGAAAGTTGATAATGAAATTATTATAGGTTGAGCGTTCGACATATCAGCCCAAATATGAAACATTTGATCTAATTTGACTAGTAGTGGGAAATAAGGATTAAAGTTGTAATTTGACCACACTCCATGTTATTTTAGAACAAATTAAATCTAGGAATGGTTTATATTTACAATAAGGTTCCATCCTTTTTGCACGATGCTTGGATATAAGGGAAAAGTATGTAGAGAGGGTCCTTTATACAAATTGGTCATTTTTTATGTTTAAGAATCCTTACAAATGAACTATAATAATGTTCGTATGCTTATTAAGACATAATAAGATCATTGTTCAAGTATGGTAAAGTTTGATATTTATTTGGTCATTCAATCTGATTATATATATATATATAATTGGATTATATGGTCATGTTACCCTAAGTTAAGGATAGTTTTATGATTTACTTAATATGATGGGTGTGAATTAGGCTCTCACATGCATGTAGTTATGAAATCAGGAGTGATGTTATGTTCTTTATGATATATATTTGACGTGGCACAATTTAAGTGAAGTGTAGAGTTCAATTTATGATTCAATTTAGGTTGTAGGACTAGTGAAATTGCACACACTATACTAAACTAGTTAAGATAGTTATTTAGGTCTTGAGAATTTTCTACACAAAGGTAATATCTGTATCAGGTATTGGTCAAATATTTGGACCAATAGGGTGCAAGGAGTTGCTAATAGAAATTTTAGAAAACACTAAAAGGAACATGATATGTTAAGGCCTAAATTGGACATTAAAACAAGGAATTTGAAGATTGAACCATTGGTTCATGGCCAAGAGGCTGGCTCATGTGAGTGTGATCTGGTTCAGTGAGGAGGCACACAAAAAAGAGAAGGGTTTGCAATCCCTATTCCAAAAGAACATGGACTAGAAATGAAGTCTATGGCAAGGGATGATTCTCATAATTAATCAAGGCAGCAAGGGCTATACAAATGTCATGTTGTAGAACTAGAGGGGGTGGCAAGTTTGTATCTAAGTTTTTCTCTAAACCAAAGGATAGAGAAGGAGAACAAAGAAGAAGATCAGGCAGAGGCAACAAGGGTTGTGGTTTTAGGGCTTCATCCCGACAACAACCAAAGCAACAGAGTGATGGAGAAGACAATGAGGATGATGATCACATGGGCCTAACACTAGTTGAGGTCACAAGACCTCCCCTCCCCCCACCAGAAACACGAAGTAGTGGTGCTCGGATCTCATGCACAAATAGGGGACTCTTAGTCCCTGTGCAATTACAACTATGCAAAGAGGAAGGGGGCAACCACAGTTGGGCCGATCCTAGTATGTGCATGCTAGGATTCTAGCCAAGCTACACTCTTGGTGGCCCAATCATCCTAAAAAATAATTAAGGTAGGTAAATCATAGAAGCTTTTTATCGAACTTTTGTTAGAAAGATCACAACATTCAACCTAGTTGTCAGAACAACATGTCCAAAGGCTCGTTAGAGAGATATTGAATAGTAGATTTCTATAGAAATAATAAGTTGAGGTTATTTTATTATTTATTAGGTGAAATATTTGGTGAAAGGAGATAGGTCTTATGATGACATATATGTCATAGCTTGAGATGGAAATAATGGAATTTGATAAAATAAATTTCCTTGGTCTTGATTTTAGGTATATATTATAGATGTGAGGTCTGATCTAATTAGTTTGATGAGTACAATCTATTGTGTTGAGTTAATATTTTGGGATTGATTGTGATAATCTTAGGTATCCAATGGAGATGAAAAATTAAGGAAAATTAGGTAAAAATTCTAGTTCAAGGTATAATCAGTAAATCATTGTTGAATTCATGTTTAGATGATGGTTGACATATTGTAAGGATTATATGTTAGAGATGTTAGGTTATGGTCTTAACTGATGAGATTCATGAATCAAGGATGGTAATAGTGATCTAATATGAAGATGTCAGATATTTTGAGGATTCATGAACACATGAAATTTATTAGCGGACATGATGGTGTGTAGTATGAATACAGAAAATCTAACATGCATATCAAGACATATAGAGCCTAATGGATGAGACATGAGTTTTGAATATGGTTTTGACATATGTATAGGAAGGATTTTATTTGACTAAGACTTGAAAGTATATGAGGGTTTCATGAATCTCACCAGAGTTGCTCAAAGAAAGGTAAGTGGGCCATGTCGATTGAATTTCATTTTTACTATAATCCAACCTAGACCTTCCTACAAAGTAACTTATTCATTAATTTACTTTCAAACAATCAATATTCATGTTTATATGATATCCAATGATGCTTGAGTAATCAAAGTTTATTCAGATGACGTTATGTTGTGAGAATATTAGATTTAAAATTTTTAATACTTGAGTTATTTTTAGAAACTCTGTATTTCTATGTTCAATTCCATTTCTTTTCTCAAGACTTACTTAGATGTCATATATCTAATATCAGAATTAAATTAAGTCATCATAATAAAGAGATTCAAATTTCAATTAATCTAGTCAATAAGTGTATTGATTTAGATTCAGATTTAAACTCAATTTAGGACTAAAGAACAAAGATACAAATTTAGAGATTATAGATTCATATTCAAAGATAAGAAATCAAAGACAGACATAGAGATAAATCAAGAACATATTCAGATATAATAGAATAAAAATCATAGATAAGAAACTAAGAATAAAGATAAAAAGGACATTAGAACATTAACTATATACATTATAGGATAAGTCCTCACTAGAAAGTCTCGAGAGGATTCAAAGGACATGTAGTGCTAGCAGATGGTGCATTGCACCATAGAGGACACTTCAGTGTCAACAGAGGGAATGTTGTGCCAATAGAAGGTGTGCTGCACCATACATGCACAGAGGAGGACTTATCATATAACAATGTCCACAAACAAATAAAATATGCATTGATTTAGTATAGGTTTCCAACTTTCAGGTATTAGTTCAACTTCCAATTATAGTGTATTCATGTTATCATATTAAGAATTCCATGTCACTTACTCTAATAGTAGTTTCCTTATTTGTGCACGTCTGGGAACAAATGTTTGCAGGTAATAATCTTTAAGAAGATCAATCAAGAGAGAGGACACATCAACAATTTTAGGAGGTTTGCTTGGTGGGGCTCCATCTACATGACCAAAGATATTATGACAGAGTGTAGGTTTTTACATCATGTAATTGGAATTTTTATAAAGTTTGATGTAACCAAGTTTCTTTTCTAAGATTTTATGGAAATGTATTTTCACACTATTTTATAATGGTTCTTATCTGTTGTTATTGTGATGAGTATCATGTTTGTAACACTCCCAAATTTGAAAAAATAAGATTTAGCTTCCGCTCATGTGATATGAAAATGGGGATTTTGTAGAATGTAAACTCATAATGTAAGAATATCCTAGATAAGGGAAATAGTAGTGAACTCTAATAACCTACTAAATACAAAGAATGAGTATAGTAAAAAGTAAAGAAACAAGAAACATAGTCCTACTAGGAAAATATGGTCCTGTCCCAACATTGTCGGTCAATCAATAGGTTGACTGGGTGGTCGACGCCCTCAAAAATCATGGTTTGGAGAATTTATTGATCGATCAACATGACCCCCTATACATACTTGTTGCAGAGTGATATGACTCAAAACCTACAATAGGAGTCAAGTAACTTCCTAAAATTCTACATAAAACCCTAAGTAGATCAAAATAAAGCTATTTCCAGTGAAAATCAAAAGGTTTGAATGCTATACTAGACTAAGGATGCAACTAAAACTAGAATGAATATGCATTCATTAGAATATTCTAAACATAAGCATTGCTCGTCCCCGAGTAACACAAAATCGAAATCACCAAATTAATACTTTCGGCCCATGTGATAGCCTCATCCTCCAATCATGTTGTTTTCCTTACCACCTAATATGGTTAAGATACACTATCTTCCTGAGATCACATAAATTTTTTTTCTATATTTTTGTTCCTGATTTCATTTCACAACGACACTTCCTCACCACTATCCCAACATTAATCATGTCAAGGAGTTTCAAGAGAGTTTAGAGAGACCCACAGAACAACAAATATGCACTTGATCTTACACTATTGTAAGTCAAGAGAATGGTAAAAAATTGGGGCATTTATTGTATCTATAGCTAGAAAGGAAGTGAATGGAGGTATGGAAGAAGGTGATCTCTCCTCTATTTGACTCAAGATCTTTTAATTTCTCTAATTGCAATTATATTGATTGCATGTTTTGGTGTGCACTTTGACATCTTTTCTTGGTGGTACACCTCTATTAAATTTATGAGAGGTATGGAAGAAGTGATAGAGAGGGAAGAAGGGGGTGTGCCACCCTGAACTTAGAGTTTGGCCTAGTTTTGTGACTTTTTATTTCTTTTTTGATGGAATGAAAGGTAAGAAGATGGAGGAAGAAGTGTAGAAGAGAGTTTGGATTGTCATGCAACTTGATTTACAATTCATTACACCAGGTTGTTCTCTTTACCCACTATGCTCTAATAATGACTTAAAGAGGGAACAAGTCACAATTCAATGCAATTGTTTCACTAGTTAGTAAAAATCATGAGGTGTTTGATTCCTATCAGTTCCTTAAGATCTTACCATCTTTTTCAAGGAAACATGATTTTTGGATTCTTAGTCCACAAAGGATAATTTCTAGCCATTGGTTAGTTTCATAAATTGGCCACTTTTGAGGCTTTGCATTGAAATAAGAGGGGTTGAATGATGCAAGCATATTGAGAAGTTGAGTCTAAGCTAGCTAGGTATTGGCTTTAGTTATTCTAAAACATTTCTTTTTAAATTTGACTAAGTGTTGCAATGATAGAATCTTAAACAGAAAATTTGATAAGAGTGGTCGGGAAACATAATACATACCACCCACCCTCCACCCCAAACTTAGAATTTTCTCATCCCAAGCAAACACTAAATATGAAACGGAGGGGAAAAATTGTGCTGGTTTGGACCACAAGATGTGGTTGTGCTCCTATCTGCAATGTTTTCATCCATCTAAAATCTAAAAAGGAAGTATTAGAACTTAAGATTGCATCTTATGATGCTTATATGATGCATGTGAAAAATGAAAATAAGATCTAAGGTAAAAATAAGTTTGCCTCCCAATAAGCCCATGTGCTTTATGTGCATGACTCTACACCTAAACCTCAATCATGATATGTTGGAGGGAGAAGTTAGAGATTTTACTTGGTCTTCATATCAATCATTGTGAAATAACATTTGAGATGATGGCCATTAACTTTGAATACTCCAATTTTCTCACTCCATATCACAATAGCTTCATGAGGAAAGATATGCTTAATAATGAATGCGCTAGACCATCCGATATTTAGCTTTCTTGGGAAAAGATGAAGATGTGAATTGTGTAGTAATACTTGATCTCTGACTTGCAAATATTTTCTCTTCAAATGTCCATCATGCCACGTCTTTGTGTGTTGTTTGTAAATGTGTGCATCTTCACATGTAGTCAAGCATAACTCTTCCAGCTCTTGTAATTGAAGCAAAATGATTTTCCTTTGCTACATGAAAGTCAAAGTTGAGTTCCTTAATAGCCCATTGAACCTTATGTTAAAGCTCCACAGGGAAGTGAAAAGTCTTGCCATAAATCAGACAAAAAGGTGAACTACCTAGTGAAGTTTTGTAGGCAGTCTGAAAAGCCCAATGTGTGTCGTTCAATTTTTTAGCCCAATCCTACCTTGTTTTAGTGACTCTCTTTTTGAGAATGGATTTAATTTGGCAATTAGAAATCTCAGTTGACCACTCGTCTGAGGATGGTCTGGAGTTGACACTATGTGGGAAACACCATATCTGCAAAGGAGTGTTTCAAAGTTGTGGTCGAGGAAGTGTGACCTTCTGTCAAAGATGACAGTGTGCGTGACTGCAAAGCATGGGAAGATAATATCTATGAACATCTTTATAACTAGTTAGGAGTCACAAAAAATGTTGGAGATGGCTTCAACCCACTTAGAAGCATAATAAACTGTGATGATCATGCCTGAGAAGCCATAATAAGAGGGGAATGGACCCATGTAGTCCACAACCCAGACATTGCAAATCTCCACTTCTTGCCAACGATTGAGGGGCATCTCATCCCTCTTAGAAATATTTCTAGATATTTGGCATAGATCACATCACTTGACAAATCTAGGAGCATATTTGAAGATTAAAGGCTAGAAGATTCCACATTGAGGGACTTTGAATGTAGTCTTCTTAGATCTCATGTGGCCCCTAGTTGGGCCAGAGTGACACTGCTCCAGAATGAGAGGAGCTTCATCCTTATATACACATCAGTGGTAGAGACCTTTCGAACATAGTCGGAACAAGTAAGGTTCATCCCATTAGTAATGATGGATATTTGACATGAACTTCTTTCTTTCAATTTTGGTGCAATCTGGATAAATGAATCCTGCACCAAATTAGTTTACAAGATTGGCATATCATGGTGTGAATGTGGATACCTTCAACAAGTGATCATTGTGTAAAGAGTCATTAATGGGGACCACATCAGAATCTTGAGTATGCAATCAACTGAGATGGCCAACAACCACATTTTCAATCCCCTTCTTGTCTTCTATCTCTAGGTCAAACTTTTCTAGAAATAGGATCCACCTGATCAACTTGGGCTTCACATCTTTCATTGACATTAAGTACCTTATAGAAGAATGATCAATGTGGACTATCACCTATGATCCTATAAGGTAGGATAAAAACTTAACAAAGGCATACATGATGTCTAGGAGCTCCCTTTCTGTTGTTGTATAATTCTTCTACATGTCATCTAGCATCTTTCTAGCATAATATATGGCATGAAACTCTTTGTCGACATGTTGCCCAATACTATGCCTATGGTGTAGTCATTGACATCACACATGATATCAAAGGGGAGAGACCAATATGGGGAATGAAGGATGAGGGTTGATATGAGATATTCCATCAAAGTGTTGGAGCTCTTCATGTAGTTAGAGTCAAAGTTGAAGTTCACATGCTTCTGGAGAAGGTTTTTTACATGCTTGGTGGTTTTAATGAAATCATGGATAGACCTCCTATAGAACCTGACATATCCTAGGAATGCCCAAAATTCTTTGAAGGTGGTTGGATGAGATTGCTTGGCAATCACTTCAATCTTTTGTTTGTCAACCTCGATGACTCAAGAGCTAACACGATGTCCTTGAACAACACCTTCCTTCACCATGGTAGAAATTTTCCCAATTAAGCGTCAGATGTGATTCTTTGCAATGTCCTAAGACTAGGCTAAGGTGGTGTAGACATGATTCAAAAGAACCTCAATAGACTGAGAAGTCATCCATGAGGATTTCCGTTATCATCTCTGTAAGGCCGATGAAGAGAGGAGACATGCAACGTTGGAAGGTAGCCTGTGTGTTGCATAGTCTAATGGGCATTCAGTGGAAAGCATACATGCCAAAGGGACACGCGAATGTAGTCTTCTCTTGATCACTGGGATGGATGGGTATCTAGTAGAAACCATAATATCCATCCAGGTAGTAGAAAACTCTTGGTGTGTAAGTCACCCCAGGGCTTGATCAAGAAAACGAAGTGGAAAGTGATCCTTCCTAGTGCATTGTTAAGATTACAGTAATCTATGCACATACGCCGCCCAGTCATAGTGCGAGTGGGAATAAACTCATTCTTCTAATTTAAGACAATGGTAGTTCCTCCATTCTTTGGCACCACTTGCACATGACTCACCCAAGGCGAATCGGAGATGGGATAGATATTCCTAGAAAGCAATAACTTTATCACCTCCTTGGAACAACTTCCTTCATGATTGGATTTAGCTTTCATTGAGGCTCGATGGAGGGCTTGTCATTATTGACTATGTTGATTTTCTGCATGCAGAGCGATTGGATTACTCCCATTAGGTCAGTCGTTTTGTATCCTAGTGCTTTCTGCCTCTTTCTTAGTTTGATCAAAAACCTATCTTCTTGCTCGACAGTTAGATCTACATTGATGATGACTAGGCATACCTTCTTCTCATCTAGGAAGACATATTTTAGCCCTCAAGTAGAGGCTTCATCTCTGTTGTAGTTGGTTCCTTGTCTTCTTCTTCTATGACAAAAATAGACTTCAGATCTTCAAACTTGGCTTTGGAGTTTTCCTCACTAGAATTTAAGAGGAGGAATTTCTCCACATGTTCACCATTCAGTTCTTGAGCATTGGCGTTGATGTGTGCAGTCTCTAGAGGGTCTTTAGAAGTATTATTCTCTATCTGTAGTTGTGGAATTTTGTCAAAATAATCAATCAAATGGCATTATTCCTAAAAGGAGGGACCCTTGAGGCTCTTAAACACCTTGAATCAATAATATCTATCCCAAGCCTCAATGTCAAGATGGCTACTTCAACATCAATGGGTGTGCAACAGTTGCAAGAAAAGGGAGCACAAAGATAAGAGGGTAATATTGCTCTTTCTTGATGTCCATGATGACAAGGTCACATGGGCAATATGATTTGGGTTCCACTCAAATAGGAATGTCCTCTATGATACCCATGGGGTAGTCATAGAGGAGTCAAAAAGTTGTATCATGATGCTGGTAGGAAGAATGTTAGTGGTGAAGCCTAGTTTCTTGCACAATATGTATGACATGATAGAGATGCTTGCTCTGAGATCAACCAGGCCTTTGCATCATGTAGTGTCCCCAACAAAGCAGGAAATGCCAAAAGATCCATAATCTTTGAGTTTCTTGGGCATCTTGCTCTAGATAATGTCTGAAGATATCTGTGCTAGCTTCACAGTATCAACTTCCTTTTTAAGGTATTTGCGAGTGAGGAGGGTCTTGAAGAACTTTGTCCGTGAAGGGATTTCTACAAGAGAATCAAGGAAAGGAATATTGACATGAAGTTTCTTCATCGTTTCTTTGAACTTCATGAATCTTGAGTCTAGTCACGTTTGAGCTAGATAGATCTAGTATGTATTACATGGCCTTTAGACAGGCAATACATGATGGATGGAGAAGATGGTGAAGCTTTTGGTGCCTTCTCGAGATTGGACATGTTGTCTGCCACTGGAGATTCAATTACTAGTTCTATTGGTATGACTATCTGGAGTGACTTCTTCATCTTGTTATTGATGACTGGGACTGGGGGATCGGGAAGGGCACATCCAGAACGTGTGCTACCAACCTTTAATTCCTCCTCTGGATGCTTGAGATTATTCTCTGGTTGGCCTGTAAAGGAGCAAGCCAGATGTCTTAACATAGATGCGATCTGAGCAATTTGGGCTTCCAAAGACTTGGTGTATGCTTGTTGGGCTTGTTGGTGCACTTGCTGTTGTGTTTTTTAGGTTGCCAACAATTTCTCAATCGCTTCTAGGATACCTTGATAGTTGGATGCTGGCATGATCTGCTGGCCACCTTGGACAAGGAGAATTTGTCCTTGCTGATTGTAGGGATAATGCCCTGCATTGTAGTTGTTTCCCTAGTTGGAATTATTACTATTCTGACTAGGATTATAGTTATTCTGGTGGACAATTCTATTTTTGTAAGAAACCCAGAAGACCTCAAACAAGGTAAGTGTTTGTTGCTCCATCTGTGTTTCCATACTAGAAACCTGGATGATTTCTGTGTCTATTGGGTTTGTAGGATCCCTGTCCTAAAATAGAGTCGAAGACATTAACTTCTTTTATGATGGGACTACTATTAAATCGGGACTGGTTCATGTTCAAGGTAGTCTGGTATAAGTAATTGCACTCTAGAGTTGTGTGGCCTTATGCAGTGTAGTCCTAGAAGACTTCCTGGCCTACCTTAGGTTGAAAGGTGGATTGTCCTCTTTGCCCACTATTCAGGAGGATATACTCTAGGTTGTCTTGCTTGAGGGTGAGCATCTTTAGAGATTCAACAATTTTCTTCAGCTTAGATTTGTCTTCTACCATTGCCATCCTAAGAATGCCTCAATTGAGGAATGGACTCAATTAGCTTGGTTCTTAGTTCCCATGCTTATGACTTTCCATGTGTCATCAAATTTTTTCCTTATGAAGTCTCCATTAAAAGTGATGTCAAGGAACTGCTTGATGTCATCATCAACTACCCTATAGAATTTCTTGATGAGTTGGGAAGGGGGAATGTCATGATGAGAGCATTTGTTTGCAATTATCTAAATCTTTCCCAAGCTTCAAAGAGAGTCTCAGATGGATCTTGCTAGAACTACATGATTTTCCCTCTGTTATGAATAGTGAGTGAGGGTGGAAAGAACTTGTCAGGGAACTAGTTTTGAAGTTCCTCTTGAGTTATGATTTAGCAATCATCTAAGGAGTTGTACCACACCCCAGCCTGGTCAGTGAGGGAGTAATAGAATGACCTTAGCTTCATGGCTTCCTCTAGCATGCCAAATTGCTTGCTCAGTCCATAGAGGTCTATGAATTTTTGCAAGTGGTCATGAGCGTTGTCACCAAACCATCCGACAAAACTATTATTTTGCATCATGATCACCCATTGTGTCTTGATTTTGAAGTTTTGAGCTTCAATGGCCAGTTGAACATTGGGGTTTCATATATCATAAACTTTTAGAATAGAAAATTCTCATAGTTCTCTTTGTTTTTCAAATTCAGTGGTTTCTTGTTGCTGTACTTCTACAACAGCTCTGGCTTCAACCACGAGCCTCTCTCTTTGTGCATTGAGTGTTGCTTGCACCTTGTGTCTACGTCCTCATGTTCATCCTAGCTCTTTTTTCATGAAGGAGCCTGTGATAGGTTCTTCCAATTCAGGGTCAATGGGTGAAATGGAATTGTCACCAGAGGAGCGTCGCCTGCACATGAGTTATCACCTGAAAAATGAAAGACTATCAAGTTTAGATAGTTTGGAGATGGTTCAAGATGATATGAAATAATATCAATTAAAAAGCCTGCACATGAGTTATCACCTGAAAAATGAAAGACTATCAAGTTTAGATAGTTTGGAGATGGTTCAAGATGATATGAAATAATATCAATTAAAAAAGAAAATTAGTAACTAATCCAAGATGGTTAAAATGATCAGAAAATTACATTGTCCCCAACAACAACACCAAAATTGATGTGGATTTTATCACATAGGCGAATTCACTAGGGGTGAAATCCCTTGATTTTACCTAGACTACGTGCAATGATCATAACATGCAAGTAGACGATTCTTATTGTACTATAGTTTAGGATCAAACCCAAAGGATGACATATTTAAGAATTAATTGATCAAGGTGACCAATAAATAAATAGTATTTATCACAAGGTATGTGTTGGTTTAATTAATTAAGGTTGTAAGAATGAAAAGAGATAAATTAAGGTTCTAGTTATCAATAGATGGTAACACTAGTGTGGACCTGGGTTTAACCATCACTGTATGAATCTATGCATTCATTCAATCCCAAAAATGTATGAAGAGATAATTGGAGTTATGCAAGTTTCACCTTTTGACGTTAGAAAATTGCATGAGTAAATATCTCTATACGCTCGATATCTTATTACTACTCTAAAGATTCCCATCAAAAGTTCTAGTCAGGCAATCAACCAAAGATGATTGATATTCAAATATTAAATGTTGAGGTTCTCGCGACATAATATTATAATAAATCACGTAAAGCGGGTGATCAATCCATAAGACATGTAATAAAAAAATACCAATGAATTAAACAAGTTCATAGAAGAATTGGAACATGAATGAAATCATAACAAATGGGTATTGGGGCTAATCCCCACACCCCAGTGAAAGAACTACTCACTCCTCATAGAGATATCAATACAACATAAGAAAAAATAAGGTGCAATCATCTTCATGAAATCAGTAGGTGGCAACACGGTGTGCAATGCATATTATTCTTCATTGGGTATCGACCATGGCTTATGGAAACATGGTAGATGGAGGGATAACGGTTGTGTATGGTGGATGGATTGGTTGGATACCAAGTCAAGAGGTCGATGGTCTCGCTAGGAATATGACACTAGTATCTAGGTTGATGGTCCTAAGACTTGGATATGGAAGAAAATAATGGATATGGGTGCCAAGGTGAGAGGTCGATGGTATCACTAGGTCTATGACACTTATCAGGTCAATGGTCTCAAGACATGGACACAGAGGGGAATGATGAAGATAAGAGAAGAAACATTCTAAGAAACTCTTATGGAATTTTCCACCTTGTTTGTGGAGGCTATGGGGTCTATTTATAGTCCATGCATGGAAGCATTAGGGTTAGTGGTGATGGGTCCCACCCACTGAGCTCTAGGGGTCAAAAATTGGTTATCAACATGATGTTGATGACCCTTGGGCTTCCTACCATTGACTTGGGAGGTCGATGCATGACTGTATCTCCATTGTTGATGTCGACCTGGTGTCTAATCTACTTAAGGTTGATGGATTTAGGTTGACATAGTTGGTCCTATAGGTCAACAAAATGGCTGTCAAGCTGGTGGTTGTCGACCTTGGTCATCGATCTAATGAGCCATCGATATTGAAGGTCGATGGATGCTAGAACATGAGGCCGACGACCTTCTTGGGAACTCTTGGTGAAGGTTGATCGATATGAAGGAACTAATTTATGGAGGCCAATTAGTAGGTCAACTGGGTGGTCGATGGCCTTAAAAATCATGGTATGGACCAAAAGTTATTGATCAATGAGCGGGACCCCCTAGGCATATTTGCTGTAGAATGAAGACTCAAAACGTGCAAGAGAAGTCAAGAAAAGTATCAAATTCCTACAAATTAGCATAAAACCCTAAGTAGATTGAAATAGAACTATTTCTAGTGAAGATCAAGAGATTTTAATGCTAACTAAACTAATAATGCAACTAAAATTGGGATGAATGCGCATTCATCAACAATGAACTGTGTTTTCTTGCTTCAGATTTATTCATAATTGATAGTTTTCCCTTCTTAACAAAAATTATTAATTATAACAACCTTTTTGTAAAGAACCACAAAATCATGAAATTGTTATCCTAGAATTATATATATAGCATTTATGTTATGTATGCATATATACACATATACATATATATATATATATATATACAAATATATATATATACAAATATATATATATATATATATGTATATATCTATATATATACATACACACACACATACACACACACACACACACACATATATATATATATATATATATATATACATATAGATATATATATATATATATATATATATATATATATATATACATATATACATATATCTATACATATATATATATACATATATATGTGTGTATATTTATGTATATATATATACATATATCTATACATATATCTATACATATATCTATATATATGTATATATATGTATAGATATATGTATATATATATATATACAATCTATTGTGGAACCAAGACCTTATGAGTAGTGTATACAATGTTTCTCATGAGGAGATTGCAAAAGAATTGATATGGACCATTTCTTCAAGAACATTTTCCAATTAGCATCTTGCTCTTAACACCCAATTTTAGAATCTACCCAATATGGATGCAAGATGAGTTAAATTGATGACAATTGTGAATTAAAATGATTAATAACTAAATGAATATATGTAAACCAACTTGAAAGTTATCATAGATTCGATAATTAACTATGAGCATAGCCACAATCATTAAAATATAGCAAAGTAGAACTAAAGGTCGTCCTATAGTGAGAGAAAGAAAATTTTACATCTTAGGTCCATGGGTTACATATTGAGGGACAATGCTCAAATACCAAGGATCAATCTCCACTACATTGATCGATTGATGTACTACACAACTCATGTTTTTACAATACTTGAACTTTGAAAATTGTATTGAACCTAATTTTAAGATAACTTCTCCATACCATACAAAATTCGCATGTGAACCATCATGAAACATGATTATATATATAGAGTAATCCATATTAAATCCATTATCAATCACATAAAGCATGCAATTAAGGAAAATAAAGCAATAAAATTTAGAAAAAAGATCTTTCATATAGAGAGTTTAGGATCTAACGATAATAGTGAATGATGTAACTATGGAGAAAGGTGTACGTAGATATACACACATACACACAAACAAGTACATACAAACACATACACACACACACACATATATATATATATATATGTATATATATGTGTGTGATATATATATATATATATATATATATATATATATGTATTATACATATATATTAGAGAGAGAAAGAGACCTAAACAATGATATCAACATGGATACTATAAGTGAGTTATCCATAACACATGTTATTGTCTGAGTGATTAATGTATATAATGAATACATATTTTTTTAGGATTCATTAAGGAACAATTGTTTATGTTATTAAAAA
This sequence comes from Alisma plantago-aquatica, assembly GCA_963693085.1. Lineage (NCBI taxonomy): Eukaryota > Viridiplantae > Streptophyta > Magnoliopsida > Alismatales > Alismataceae > Alisma > Alisma plantago-aquatica. The sequence continues at coordinate 1,272,568,839 of OY856409.1, read as the reverse complement.
ATGTTTTTAGTGTACATAATTTTTATTTTGTTATTAAAAATTGTTTTTTTTCTACATTTAAGGAATAATTATAAAATTTTACATTATTTATAGTTTATATCTTGAATTTACAATATCTGTGTTGTATTTATAATTTGTGGCTTCATTTTTCACCATATTAATTATAAGTAATATTAGTCTGTTACCCACACAAGTACTATACATGTGTGTATAAGATCTATAGAGATGTTAGGGAGTGCGTACTGGCCAACACACCTCATTTACATGTGTTGAATAATAAAAAGACACGTGTAGAATCAATTAACTAAGTCATAACATATCAAATTTATTATATATTTCCCAAATTAGTTGTGCTACAAAATCACAACCATATATGAAATATATCATGATACATACATGTCTATCCTCCAATGACTTTTGTAATTTCTACAACTTACTGATGATTAGAAGATATACATCTTTTTTAATTAGATGGTCTATAAATGTCAGATTGATGTGATTGCATACGATGTGATGGATATATGTCATATCCATTACGTTGGATTGTTTAGCAAAATATTGAAAACATCATAAATGACGAAGGGTACAAGAAATTAGGTACATAGTTCTCTTAGGCACACACACACACACACGCACATATATATATATATATATATATATATATATATATATATATATATATATATATATATATATATATATATATATATATATATATATATATATATATATATATATATATATATATATATATATGCGCCAGTGTGCTACCTACCAGTGGCGGATCTAGAAATGTAGTGGATGGAGGGCTTAGTTAAAAGGGTCATCACCAAGTTTGACGCTCAACAAATAGAGTTATTTGATCAACTAAAATTTTATATCAATAAATATATGATATATTGAAGTTGAATTTGTTAATAAATATATGTAAACTACCAATCAATTCTAGTTATAACCCACATCTGAAAAAACTAGTAATGAAAATAATTATATGATTAAATATATGGCATTGGTACATCACTACAATATGCATTACTAAAAATTATATACTCCAATAATAAAATTAAAACAACACTAAATAGAAACAAAATGCCTTTGTATCTCCTTCTCAATAAGCTTGTAATATTGTTGTTAGAATTATGATTATTTACTTTATTATGTCATATGGGCCTATTTGTCTTGACCCATTGGTGTTAAATTCACTTTCATTGTACCTTCCTCCTTTCAAATATATAGGAGGGGAATTTTCCTTCTATCAATAAGAAAATATCCCATTAGACTCCCATATCATTTTGCACATGGTATCAGAGCATGAATCCTAAACCCACAGAGAAAAGGAGAGAGCCTCCACCTGCGGATGACTACCATCCGTTCTGGCTTGTCTATCTTTCAAGCATCATCCCGACCTTCATGGTCATATTATCTCTTCTTCTTTCATAAAGATCCAATTATTTTCATCCCTACGTCGATGCTTTCCATCCCAATTAATCATCAATATTTATTTACCGCCCCTAGTCTTATTTATCTAGTCATTAATTCTTGGCATCCTCCTTACCTTGGTGTGAAACATTAAGAAAATCCTTCTTTTGGTCTAAGGTTTCATTTTCTCATTTCGCTCTCCTATAACAATGCGAGTCAAATTTTCCTTTATGGTTGGTTTACTTCATGTCATCATTATTTGTGCAATCTAAGTTTCATTTTTTTTCTTTTCTCATACCATCAATACCAGCCAGCATTTTCTTTTCACATTTTATTTAAACCATCATCCATTATTATTTCAATTTTTTTTAAAGCCTCTTACCAACAATCCGAAATTGTTATTACATTAACCAAGCTCCTTTCTAATATGCTTCTTACTGATTATTTTCCCATATACAATTAAAGATTTGTTGACCAGGCCAAAGGAGTTGGTGAGACAAAAAAAATAGAACAAAAAGTTGAAATAGAAGTTGACAACTTGGAATGACATAAAATAATAACAAAAAAAAGAAACATATTGAATTGAATAAAATAAAGGAAACACTGAGGAAAAAGATAAAATAAAAAAGAGAAAGGATAGACCTTGTTCTAGTTTATAAAACATCTAGAAAAGGAGCATTGCGTTTTCCCCTCTACATTGAAAAATCTCCTCCTACCATTCATCGCGTGTGTATCAATTTCTACGTGCAGGGGGTGTTATTTCTTTTCCACACCAAGAACTCAATCACTTCGTAATTGGTGTATTGGGGGGAATAGAGGAGAGTGAGAGTATGAGGAGAAAGTGTACACGATTAAAGAGATATGTATAAGTCTAGGCTATTTTAATCATAGATCTCTTTGTTCTTTAGCACATCGATCTTTTTGATATTTTTATGGCATTTCATTCCCACTAATTGTCATGCTTGTAGTGCATTATTGACATATCTTTCCCATTGACATGTGCTTCTCTGTGATTCCAATGTATCGTTCGTGTATCTTTTCCAATGACACTGTGCTTGTTCATGTTCATGTCACGATTTGCACGTGGGTTGTCTATCTGTGCTTATTCCAATTAGCAACACTTAATGAAACATTGAAGACCCTCAATTTTAACATTGATCTCATATTTTTCATGTTCCTATCACATTATGTATGTTAGGAAAAATGTTTTCGTGCTTATATCTGTTGGGCCTATGTTTCCAGCCCATGAGGGGAAAAATCCATTAGGGAATTACTTCCCTTGTTCCCTCTTCCCATGGGATATAAATCCCATCCACAAGCAACACAATGAGTGATGCAGCCAAGAATAAACAACAAAAGGGCAGACATCATGTATAATCAGAAAGGTAGTCGCCAAGCCACTATTAAGGTAGAAAAAGCAAAAAAGGTAGGGCCTTGGAGATGGGGAAGAAGGCAAGGAAAGAAGAAGGAAGAGAAAGAAAATGAATAAGAAAGGAAGTGGGACAGGATTGCCAAGGCATTAGGGTATCTTCTTCAGGCTATCTACTACATTACACTTTGTGGAAGAGTACATCTTCCTAGGAAGTTCTGGGGTGGTGGAATTGTATGGATCTCGCTCCACAGTGTGGTATTGTGGGTGTAACACCCCTCCTTTAGACATATATTAAAACTGAGTGGAAGGTTTCATCTTGCAGGGGGATGTCACATTAATATGATCATAGCAAATAAATACATAAATCACCATTGAGATTCATACATTGTTATTTACATAGGAAACTATAATTGAGTTCTATAACATGTCTAAACATTTCTAAGTATGGAAAACTAAATATGAAAGTAAACATCTCTATATAATTGGATCGCCTAGTATGGATGGCACCCCACCAGTTAGCTCTTGAAGGTCTTCTAGTCCTTTCTTGCTTCTCTTGAGTCCTTATTTGCTCCAATTCCTAGGGACATCGCATCCCCAACCATGCAAAGGGGAAAAACAACACATCAGTAAATGGTACTAGCACATTATAACATAACAAATTACAATGTACTTGACATGTAAGAAAACTTGACATGAATTAACTATAATTTTTTTTGAATCATTATTAACATGAAGAATTGAAAAGTAAATGCATGCATCCCTGTATGACACCCCCTTGGGAGCACATGATTATAGGAAAGCCCTTAATGATAGGAAAGACCTTGATGACCCCTTGAGGTCCATGATTCAGGAGCATATAAAGACTATTTCAATTCCAATTAACATGATTATTAAAATTAACATAATCATGATTCTTGAACTTAACATGATGGGATTTCTCCCTATTAAAATTTTCTCTTAAACATGATGGATTTCTCCCTCTTGATCATTAACATGATTTTCATGAGTCATTAATCATAAGATATAATCATAGTGAACATTATAAACATTGGACATAACATATACCTATCATCAAGCAGTGATATAGTGAACATGATTAAAACATTAAACTTGAAATGATAATGTCTACTTTGTTCTTACAACCAAACAACCATAAATACTTGTGCTTGATAGCATGACCCGTTTACCTTGGAGCAATGTATATCCTAAGATAGTCTCTCTATGATCTTGATCAAATCTTAGGACAAAACTTCTATTGTCTGGATTAGGCCCTAAACACATGTTCATAATTATTAAATATCATAAATTAATACATGGTATTGATCCTAGGTTGAACTAGGGTGAATAGGGTTTGAGTGTATTAGGGTTAGGCTCACTGATCAACATTACAACATTAGTAAAACTGTATTGACTTTGTTCATATTAATTACATGTAACACAAAATTAGGGTTTCAATGGGACAAATTAGGGTTTCTAATAAAACATCACATTATAAAGGAAAATTATTGATTAAAAACCTTAAAATCATCTTACTCTCGAAAAATCCTTTCCAATGACTATTTCTTCGAGAATTTCGGACCACCCTATGATTAGCTATGAATTTTTGAAAAATTAACCAATCAAAAATAGGGTAAAAGCTACATGTGCCTCTTTATCCAATTTAGAGGACATTGGCTTGGGCTCGTGCTGACCTGGGCCAATCAGTGCTTTCCAGATAGAAAAGGGGCTCGTTACAAAGGTTAAAGAAGATGAGATACAAAATTCCTCAACTACCCTTGTAACTATTTGTAACATCCCTGACCTGGGTTATGCCTTAACCCTGGGAGTTTTGCTTAAATAAGTTAATTAGATCCTTAATTTTATCTTGTTAAAGTAATTAAGGCCCATGAGGAACTTATGTTTCAATTTTGGGCCTGTTTGATTTATATTGAAGCAATGTTTGTTTATTTTGGACTAAAATGCAAATTACCCAAGTTGAGGGGTTAACTTGAAAATGTTACATTATTAAATGTTCCTCATGTGATGAATCATCATGAGAATGAAGACGATGCAGAGGTATGGCTTGAGAAAGCCTGAGTACCAAGAAAGAGCTGATTAAGCAATGTCTGTGCATTAAAACCCAATTTTGGTGTAATGTGCAATTTACCCAAAAACCTAGGGTTTAATATGCAAATTACCACTTTAAAATAGTCCCTAATATTTCTTGGAATCATGTAGAGCAAAGAAAATGAGAGGGGCATCTCATTTGTATCACTTTGAAGGAGAGAGAATCTTGATATTAAAATAATCAAGATTTAAGCATAATTGAAACCTTAATTCAATTTAATGCAAAAATAATTAAATTAATTGGATTGCCCTTCAACCAAAATTGTGTTGGTTGAAAATCAACAAGTGTGGACGTCCTTGTGCCTTGCAAAGGCTACGAAAATATCCAAAGGAATGGATAACTCACTCACGTTAAAATAAAGGAAAGTAATATCCACTAACTTATGGATATTACTATTATATGATTAAGGTGCTTAGTTTCTTTTCCATTAATTCATGGATAATTGAAAGGAATTCGGAGGTGAGTAAGATATCTTTGCATGCAAGGAATTGAGGGGGGAGAGTTGGCACCAATTTTGGAATTAATTTTTTTTTATGTTGCATTTTCTCTCTCATTGATTTTCTTATAAAAACACCTTTTACAACTCAAATCAAAGGCTTTTTTGAATCCACTTCTTCTCTTTGCTTGAAAAATGACCAAGGGAGCTCTGGAGGATCAGGAGGACGACTCCCAACCTGTAGGTAAGCTTCATGGCCCTCTTTCACCTTGATTCTATGGTGGAAATCACAAATCAATGCTTGATTTCTTCTTATCTTCACTCCATCTTCAATTCTAATCATTCCTTTTCACTCAAAGCTTGAGGACGAGCATTTGGATAGTGAAAGGAGTTGCATCCACCATTGTTGACGTGAACTTGAAGCTTTGAAGCTCAAGTGGAGGCGGGTTATATAACTTGAACCCTTATTCATTGTTATTGAATTCAATTTCTCGATCAATTGAAGCTCAAGTGGAGGCGGGTTATATAACTTGAACCCTTATTCATTGTTATTGAATTCAATTTCTCGATCAATTATGTTCAATTGCTCTTTCTTCAATTCTTTTGATTAATTGATGCAACTACCATGATAATGGAAGTAGTTTTCGATGGATTAAGGCTTTATGATGATGAAATCATCTTAGGTACACATTCCAACAAGTTTCTTTTACAAACAGTTTTAAGACTTTGGTCCAAACGGTTTCACCAAACCGTTTGGAGACCAAACAGTTTGCAAACCGTTTGGAGGTTTGGATCCCAAACCATTTGGATGGGTTGACTGTTTGAGGTCAGGACCCTAGTAAATGTTGGATGATGATCTAATGGATCCAATTGATTAATTCAATATATGGACAAACCTCAAATTAGAAACCCTAATAGGTTAAGTGCTAAAATTTCAATTGGTTGAATTAAACTTTGGGTTGTCTAACCCAAACGGTCTCAAGACCGTTTGGAGGTCAACCAAGATCATTTGGAGGTCCAGGGTTGAGTATGGTTGAGTAATTGAAGATTTAGAGATATCAAATCGAAATGCAATCAATAGCTAATTTGGTGATCAATCCAATGATCTAAACCTTAAATGGATTTCACAAATTTTAATGAATGATGAGGAAAATGATCTCAAGACCGTTTGGAGGTCATCCAAATGACCTCAAGACCGTTTGGAGGTCATCCAAATGACCTCAAGTCCGTTTGAGGTCAGGTCATATCATAAGTTGATGATGATTCATTGATTTCAATTGAGTTAGTTCCACAATGTTAACCATTGATGGTTCCTCGAATTCACAACCATAATTGATGGTTTATTGATTATAAATCCTAGTTCAATTGGGTTCAAAACCCTAATTGATGGTCCAATTGAAGGATGATTCAATAGTTCAATTGATGAATGAATCAAGGATTCAATTGATAGTCGGTTCATTGATTGAAACCTTGAATTGTTTAAGTGTTGAAAGATATTTTTGGTCCATTCAGTTTTGAGAGGGTTTGGACCAAACTGTCTTAAGACCGTTTGAGTCCAAACGGTCTCAAGACCGTTTGGGTCCAAACGGTTGCAAACCATTTGAAGACCCAAGTTCATACAGTTTCAACACATTCCTTGCTTTAACGGTTTCAAGGGCAATATGCCCCAACAGTTTCAAACCGTTTGAATTCTGAGAAACCAAGACCGTTTAGGGTCTAAGTAATCAAAACTATTTGAGGTTCAATATGATTAATCCATTTGGATATCTAATGTAATTGAAGACTTAATTGGTTAATCCACTTGGATACCCAATATAATTGAAGATTCAATTGGTCAATTTATTGGATACCTCATGTCATTGAAGGTTCAATTGATCAAATCTTCTGGACACCTAATGTATTTAGATGGTTGATACCCTTAGTGGGATTAATCATTGATGCATAAGGATGCAATAATTCAATACAACATGCTAACCCTAAATGCATGTTTTTGGATAAAGAGTAGGCTCAATCTAGCCAAGAATTGAGTAGTGGACATCCTAGAAGAGGATGAGAGAGAGATTCATACATGTAAGATAATCATGCAGCAATCAAGCCTATACAATTTAGGGTATGATCCATGATAAAGAGATCATAAAACCCTAATTGTGTTAATTGATGAACTCAAACCCTAATTTAGGACAATTCTGAGTGAAACCATAATCTAGGAGGATAATGTGATACGAATTTAGGGTAATGACACGAGTAACCCTAATTCAGGGTATTTTGATGTAAAATCCTAATTGGGATGAATAGAAAACCCTAATCTAGGGTGATGCCATGTGGAACCTAATTAAGGATATGCCATGTGAAACCGTAATATAGTGTGATAGTATGTGAAACCCTAATTTTGGGCAATATCATGATAAACCATAACTCTAATGGTATGAGAGAATCCCTAATGATAAAATAAGGGATAATACCTTATAAAGGTGAAATATTTCAAGTGGTTGATTATAGGCAACCTTACAGTAAGTAATGTCCTTATCATTAGATAAGTCCATATCATAAAAGATAGTTGGACAATTCTAATGTGTGACCTATGCACTACATGATAAAGGTGATAGGTTAAAGTTTAAAAGTATTAAGAGGGAAATACCTTAATACCAAATAAGTTGATATACTCAGGCAAGTTAGAAGTGATGAGAGAAGTGATACATCAAGACATGATAATTATTACTTTTAGCATTTCAGGGTAGATATACCTTGATGAACCTCTAATCCAATATTTTTGGATAAGAAACACATGAAGAGTGTTATGTAAACTATTACAATAAGATGTAATGAGTTTGATGTATTTGATAAGCATGGACTATATACCTTGAGAAAAGGATAAGACAAACTAATGAGTATGATATACTCATACCATGGAAAGGATGAGAAATGATCTCATACCTTGTATTGATAATCATTAATGATATATGATGAAAGTAATAAGTTTAAGTGAATACTTGAGATGTCAATAGATGCTCCTACAGGTATGGAGCAATATGTTAGGGTTGGACTAATAATGTGAACATGAAACCCTAACTAATGAGAAATGGGAAATCCTAACCCTAAATTGAGCAATGGAATGGAAATTCCTATTTGATAGTAAACCCTAATCCTGATAAAGGAATGGTGGTGTTACTATTGTACCACATGATGTGATAAGTGATTTTTTTATGGATGTTATTATATATATCCACCATACATGTATCATGATATGATAAGCATAGCCAAATATGAGCTATGATGATTAGTTGATATAAATGTTGATTGGCCTCGTGTGCCTTAATGTTATTGTTGCTTAGTAAACGTAACAAAATGTGTATGGACTTTATGAGCCATATGAGTAAGTTGTGAGCCATGTGAGATACTTGTGTAACAAGTATCATGTTTACCTCGGTCTGAGGACCTAGAGGTAATAGTTACCTAGCAATTGGTAACAGTAATTAGTGATGAACTGAGGGTATGAATACCTAGATTTGATAAGTAAGATAATGATGTTGCTGTGAGATGTGAACTTTCAAGAGATGAGATAAGGGATTAAGATCCCAATGCATTATAAGTTTTGGTAAAGCAATTGATAAGAGCTTATATGTTTCTTTGTAGCAATTGTCACAATAATTCCTATTTGAGAACTTGGCTGATGCTAAAAAATGTGCTAATGTACTTAATTAATCAAATGAAATCATATCATGTAGAGCCCTAACCATAGATCCATCATCGTCAGTAATTTGTTGATGGTGAAACGGGTTGCTCCACGGAAAAACCCGGAATGCATATTTTTGAATATGTGGGGGTTGATGGGCGAACATATCCTTACGTCCTAATGGAGGAATTGATGGAAGGTAAACATTAAACCTCTCAATCCTTCATTGTTTGTACCAGGATGGATGTATCACGAATCTCCCGATGATTGGGATAGATGCAGTACACATCTCCCATTAATATTAATTCCAGATCGATGGAGGTAAAAATGAAATCTCTCGATCGCGAAGAGAGTGCAACTGACCCTGCCTCTATAGCAAAGTTGCCAGTATATCCTGGAAAGCTATATAACAGAGACACAAGATGTCCTGCATGTGATCTCGCACTGACCGAGATGTGGGAGGTCTCGGAAGTGAGCTCTTCCATTGACCTTGTATGGTACCAATTTCAACTTCGCAATGGTCGGTTGGAGTATGAGCGGTATACCTCATCTCCTCAGGGCATAAGTGTGATTGTAAAATCTAATCAGCCGTATAGCATGTTTGCTTAAGGATTGAATACAGAAATTTGCTGGAGGATGTTACATTTCTTTTATGCATCTTTAGTTGATAGATGTTATTTATATCTCTTTATGTTCATTGCAAGTATATGGATGAATTACGACTCTACCATAGGTAGATGCAATGTTCTCCTTAGGAAAGGAAATTACTTCACTCTATTCACACAGTGATTTATTTGCTGTTAAATATATATAAAGAATCCTTATGCTTAGTTTTATTCTAATAAAATGCAATAATAATGTTTTGGCGGAGAGTTATATCTCTCACTGGGGCAATTTACAATTGTCTCACCCCCGTGGGATCCAATGTTTTTAGGTGGATGCAGACAAAGAAATAGAAATCCCTATAGAAGAGGAAGGACAACAACAACATGGATAGCAGTGAGATATCAGGTGGAGATATTGTTTGTCAAGTCATATAGATAGTAGTCCTATGTATCGTGTCTGTACTCTCAGATCCTCAGAGTTAGTAGTTAATGCTTTTGATGAATTGATCTGAGATTTTGGCTTGATGCCTTGAGGTTTTTAAACTGCTTGTGTACAGTGTTAACATGGCAGTTAATGTTTGTAATCCTCAAGAAGAGATGGTACAAGGCATGTACTTATGAACCAGGTTGTAAATGTATTACATTGGTTCCTGATGAAAGAGTTTTCCTATGTTTGGATCTCTTTGTAAATGGTTTTAATTTTTAGTGATTTTTGTTAATCCGCTGCTAATGATTGCTTCCGCTTAAGTAAATCTTGTTCTTATGAGTTGGATGTCACAAATTGTTGGTATGAGAGCTCTAGGTTCACTGAGTCTACAGAGACATAGGATTAAGGTTGTTGAGTCTGTTCTAGTGTCTTCCAGTGTATCTGATAGTGTCTTCTTCTCATATAGGAGAAGAAGAACTTGATGATGTCTGGATCACACAAAGAACATGATGCTGAAAGCAGCATTGCTGCACCAGGAAGTGGTGTAAGGGACTGGACTAGGAAGGAACCAGTATATGAATATCCTCAGTTGAACCAAGCAATGATAGAGAGCCCAACTTTCCAAGCTCTATATGGGTAATTTAGGGCAGATGTGATGCATGTAGTGGACCATGCATTAGCAATACAACCCAGATTACCAACCCCCAATGATGAAGTTATGGGCTCCAACATGATTCCTAATCAACATCAACATGATGAAGCAATAGAAAATGTGGGAAGGAATAGGTTACAACCCAAAAGCAGAATTTTCTATAGGTGTAGGAAGCCTGGACATATCATAAAGAATTATCCAATAAAGAATAAGGAAGAAAGAATTGAGAAAGGGCCTATCCAAACTCAGGAACAGAGGCCTAGTAGTTCCAAAAAGAAGAACTTTTTGGTACCACCGGTACAACCAGGGACTAGTGCACCAAGGCAAGGGCTACCCAGAAGGGGTAAAGAACCATCTAGGCCTCAGTGGGAGACCATAACTTGTTATCAATGTAGACAGGTAGGACATCTGGCAAGAAATTGCTCAGCCAGAAATGTTATGGTGAATCAACCCCTAAGGCAGAGTCAGCATGACTCTCATAAGTAGTGCTCTAGTATTAGCACTCGAGGAAGTGGACAAACGTCCCAGGCAAGGTTCTATGAAAAGAATCAGCCTGAGGCAGCAAATAACTGCAAAATGAAACAGGTCAGACAAAATAATGTCATTCTAATATGTCTTTTTATGGTTTCCTGAGTTAAATTGAGAAAGTAATTGATTGGGTTTTCCTTGAATGGTCCTATGAGGATTTATATTTTTTACAGTAACATTATAGATGTTTCATATTGTTCTTACCTCTATATTGGAGGATGAGGTATAGAAGAGATGCCTGGATAAAATCTAGGAATGTTAAATCTTATGCTTGTAATGATATGAAAAGGAAGGAATATGATAGTATACAAAGTGCATACTACTTAGTCTCAGTATTTATATACCATGGCCAGGTATACAACTATTTATGATAAAGTAAGTATGGAAACTCTTAGATTTTTATCTTTTTGATTGCTCTGATCAAGTAGTCATTCTGAGACAATCCAATGAGTATCATGAATTAGAAATATGGAATGGAAAAATGTGTCATATCCTAAGAATGAGAAAGAGAAATCTAAAATAATCCCAGATCAGTATGTGTGTATGAGGAAGTAAAAAGTATACTCCTCACAAGATAATAATGAGAACAAGGGAGGTGATCCCTGTTCGATAAAGTTTGTGTGTATAATAAAGATCTTTTCCCATAATGAGGAAATGGGAAATGTGATGAGATCATAAGATGCTCATGAACATGTTAGATAATAACAAAGAAAAGGAATAATGTCATGTGATCATCCTTAAAAATTCTTGTGCAGAGGGTAAGGAACCTAGGATGAGACAAAGAGTAAATGATTCATCAATAGTTGAAAACTCATAAAATAATAATGCGGAATATGATTCCTTGTTTTCTTTCCTCTCGGGGACATGGCAATGAAGTAAGTCTTAAGATACTTTTTGTGCATAAGATAAAAATGTTCATATGATGGATACTTAGAAAAATATTAGTTTATCTTGGACTTTGGTTCCAAGGTAAAGATATATGTAACAAGTAATGTCCCAAGATGAAAAGAAGATAAATATGTGATGTGGTTTCAACACATGTGATAGATACCAAGGTAAGATATTCTGGTATCTGAAAAATATCAAGTGGTTTATGTTGGCTACCTGGACTGGTCAACCATGAAATCAGTTTAATTATACATAAAATAATATGAACATCATATGTTAGGGGTTTATGCTTTGCATAAACATAACAATTAAAGATATCTTTAAAATACATTCTTAATTGATAAGTACTTCTCTTTATGATGAGAAAATGTACAAATAATGAGATAGTTGGTACAAGTAACAAGGAATCCTAGTATTATGTCAGCAGATTAGAAGGCACAACCGAGGTATGAAAAGACTTATAGTCCCAAGAGGGTGACAAAACATAATTGTGATCATGAAAGTGAAATGCTGAATTAAATAAGGAGCGTGGGAGACTCCTAAAAAACAAGGATATGTCACATGAAACTGTAAATTAAGAAAAAAAAAGTGTTACCTGACACAAAATTGATTCCACAGTCAATAATAAAAGGACAGTGGAGTATGTGTCCTATGAAATTGATTCTATTGGAATCTTGTGTAGAAAAACTTTGTGTTGATAAAAGTTTTATGGTGCCTCCATAATAATGAGATGTTATGCGGAGACTAAATAGTATGATGAATGAATAATATCTGTCTTCCTTTATTTGGGATTTTGGGGACGAAATCCTTGTTAGGGGTTTATAATTTGTAACATCCCTAACCTGGGTTATTCCTTAACCCTGGGAGTTTTGCTTAAGTAAGTTAATTAGATCCTTAATTTTATCTTGTGAAAAGTAATTAAGGCCCATGAGGAACTTATGTTTCAATTTTGGTCCTGTTTGATTTATATTGAAGCAGTGTTTGTTTATTTTGGACTAAAATGCAAATTACCCAAGTTGAGGGGTTAACTTGCAAATGTTACATGATTAAATGTTCCTCATGTGATGAATCATCATGAGAATGAAGATGATGCATAGGTATGGCTTGAGAAAGCCTGAGTACCAAGAAAGAGCTGATTAAGCAATGTCTGTGCATTAAAACCCAGTTTTGGTGTAATGTGCAATTTACCCAAAAACCTAGGGTTCAATATGCAAATTACCACTTTAAAATAGTCCCTAATGTTTCTTAGCATCATGTAGAGCAAATAAAATGAGAGGGGAATCTCGTTTGTATCACTTTGAAGGAGAGAGAATCTTGATATTAAAATAATCAAGATTTAAGCATAATTGAAACCTTAATTCAATTTAATGCAAAAATAATTAATTAATTGGATTGCCCTTCAATGAAAATTGTGTTGGTTGAAAATCAACAAGTGTGGACGTCCTTGTGCCTTGCAAAGGCTACGAAAATATCCAAAGGAATGGATAACTCACTCACGTTAAAATAAAGGAAAGTAATATCCACTAACTTATGGATATTACTATTATATGATTAAGGTGCTTAGTTTCTTTTCCCTTAATTCATGGATAATGGAAAGGAATTCGGAGATGAGGAATATATCTTTGCATGCAAGGAATTGAGGGGGGATATGTGGCACCAATTTTGGAATTAAAAGATTTTATAAGGCATTTTCTCTCTCATTGATTTTCTTATAAAAACACCTTTTACAACTCAAATCAAAGGCTTTTTCGAATCCACTTCTTCTCTTTGCTTGCGAAAAGACCAAGGGAGCTCTGGAGGATCAGGAGGACGACTCCCAACCTGTAGGTAAGCTTCATGGCCCTCTTTCACCTTGATTCTATGGTGGAAATCACAAATCAATGCTTGATTTCTTCTTATCTTCACTCCATCTTCAATTCTAACCATTCCTTTTCACTCAAAGCTTGAGGAAGAGCCTTGGGATAGTGAAAGGAGTTGCATCCACCATTGTTTATGTGAACTTGAAGCTTTGAAGCTCAAGTGGAGGCGGGTTATATAACTTGAACCCTTATTCATTGTTATTGAATTCAATTTCTCAATCAATTATGTTCAATGGCTCTTTCTTCAGTTCCTTTGATTAATTGATGCAACTACCATGATAATGGCAGTAGTTTTTGATGGATTAAGGCTTGATGACGATGACATCATCTTAGGTACACATTCAAACAAGTTTCGTTTGCAAACGGTTTTAAGACTTTGGTCCAAACGGTTTCACAAAACCGTTTGGAGACCAAATAGTTTGCAAACCGTTTGGAGGTTTGGATCCCAAACTGTTTGGATGGGTTGACCGTTTGAGGTCAGGACCCTAGTACATGTTGTATGATGATCTAATGGATCCAATTAATTAATTAAATATATGGACAAACCTCAAATTAGAAACCCTAATCGGTTAAGTGCTAAAATTTCAATTGGTTGAATTAAACTTTGGGTTGTCTAACCCAAACGGTCTCAAGACCATTTGGAGGTCACCCAAACGGTCTCCATACTGTTTGGAGGTCAACCAAGACTGTTTGGAGGTCTAGGGTTGAGTATGGTTGAGTAATTTAAGATTTAGAGATATCAAATCGAAATGCAATCAATAGCTAATTTGGTGATCAATCCAATGATCTAAACCTTAAATGGATTTCACAAATTTTAATGAATGATGAGGCAAATGGTCTCAAGACCGTTTGGAGGTCATCCAAATGACCTCAAGACCGTTTGGAGGTCATCCAAACGACCTCAAGACTGTTTGGGGTCAGATCATATCATAAGTTGATGATGATTCATTGATTTCAATTGAGTTAGTTCCACAATGTTAACCATTGATGGTTCCTCGAATTCAAAACCCTAATTGATGGTTTATTGATTATAAATCCTAGTTCAATTGGGTTAAAAACCCTAATTGATGGTCCAATTGAAGGATGATTCAATAGTTCAATTGATGAATGAATCAAGGATTCAATTGATAGTCGGTTCAGTGATTGAAACCTTGAATTGTTTAAGTGTTGAAAGACCTTTTTGGTCCATTCAGTTTTGAGAGGGTTTGGACCTAACGATCTTAAGACCGTTTTATTCCAAATGATCTCAAGACCGTTTGAGTCCAAACGATCTCAAGACTGTTTGGGTCCAAACGGTCTCAAACCGTTTGGAGACCCAAGTTCATACGGTTTCAACACATTCCTTGCTTTAACGATTTCAAGGGCAATCTGTCCAAACGGTTTCAAACCATTTGAATTCTGAGAAACCAAGACCGTTTATGGTCTAAGTAATCAAAACCGTTTGAGGTTCAATATGATTAATCCATTTGGATATCTAATGTAATTGAAGACTTAATTGGTTAATCCACTTGGATACCCAGTATAATTGAAGATTCAATTGGTCAATTTATTGGATACCTCATGTCATTGAAGGTTCAATTGATCAAATCTTCTAGACACCTAATGTATTTAGATGGTTGATACCCTTAGTGGTATTAATCATTGAAGCATAAGGATGCAATAATTCAATACATCATGCTAACCGTAAATGCATGTTTTTGGATAAAGAGTAGGCTCAATCTAACCAAGAATTGAGTAGTGGACATCCTAGAAGAGGATGAGAGAGAGATTTATACATGTAAGATAATCATGCAGTAATCAAGCCTATACAATTTAGGGTATGATCCTTGATAAAGAGATCATAAAACCCTAATTGAGTTAATTGATGAACTAAAACCCTAATTTAGGACAATTCTGAGTGAAACCCTAATCTAGGAGGATAATGTGATATGAATTTAGGGTAATGACATGAGTAACCCTAATTCAGGGTATTTTGATGTAAAATCCTAATTGGGATGAATAGAAAACCCTAATCTAGGGTGATGTCATGTGGAACCTAATTAAGGATAATGCCATGTGAAACCCTAATATAGTGTGATAGTATGTTGATAACACCAAATTTTGTAATATTTTTTTTCCTTTATTCTGTTATCAAAACTGCCCTTTTCTGCCATTTTCCTCTATTTTATATGCAATTTCACAATAATTAGCCAAGCAATGCTCTCAGTCCAATATTTCCATCTTTTGCAGAGTTTCCTCCCATTTTGGCCCATTTAGCACCAATAAGGCCGTTCCGGCCCGGAAATAAGTCCAAGACTGTCTCGGTCCCCTGACGCCCGATACACACACTGACCAGCAAGGCTGCGCGATACGACGACGCGCGACGCAAGGATGCCGCGCGAGAAGGTACCGATGGACGACACGCCTCTTTACCCGACAGGGAGCCAAGCGCGCCGCAACTACTCCATGTGCTGCGCGATATCGGCCACCCACCGACAGGTGCCCCTCGCCACGACGCCCGACAGCCGACCTCCTTGTGCCGGGCGATACCGGGCGATACCCGCGTCAGCCGACCACCAACTGAACGGCGGAAAGGAGGACACGTGGCGTTTTGAGCACCATATCTTCTCACGACCAGCTGCCTATAAATAGCAGCTACAGGGAGCTGAAAAGACAACTTAGACAATTCAGACAAGCTTGGTCACTTCAGGTTTGGGAGAGTCGAGTGATCTTCGGAGGAGGCTGCGAGAGCAGGCGTATCGTGCTCCAGTGTTCGTACCGGGCGACACTAGGTGAGCTCTTCCCCATCCCGAGAGGGAGGGGACTGGTTCACCTAGGACTGTACCGGGCGACACTGGGAGCCGATATCGGCCGATGTAGATACGCGACATGAGTGCCCGACACCAGTGCCCAACAATAGGATATGCAGCTCCATGCCCGACACGATAACGAACCCGATACGCTCCGCCCGTCAGGCGTGTCGCCCGAGAGGGTGTACCGCCCGACTTGAGCGTATCGGCCAGGTCCTTGAGCGATGCAGTCGCCCGTCGCGGCGTGCCGTTTGAGAAAATGTGCCGCCCGGCACGGATCTATCGGGCTAGGCCCCTGTCCGATATCGGGCGGGATGGTTACTGCAGCCTGTCGTCCTTCTACATCAAGAAGGCGACACCTATATTTAATTATGTTATTTAATTCCTTTACTTATGCATTGTAATTAAGACCTTTAATGCTTATAGAAATGGAAATGCTTAATTACTTGCTGCTCTATGCTTGGTGCGATATGTTGGATGACTGCTATGTTTGATATCCGAACTCTAGCTTGCATGTTTTGGATCGCGTTTCGCTTAGCTACCAAATCGTGTTTTCCCGTCGCAACAACTTCGAGAGTTGTGTTGTGGCTCTAGTGTTTGGTCCGGTTCTGGAGTACGAGAGTGCCTGGAACGGAGTTGTTTCAGTAACATTTCACTCTAACTTTGAGCCCAGCAACCTCGAGAGGGGTGCCGAGGCTTGGTTAGAGGTACCCACTTTGAGAGGAGGGGTACAGGATGTTACCGGTGCCGCTTGTTTTGCTATAGTCGTATCCTTTGTACCTTGTTCTAGCTCTAGTTTTATCTTTCTGTTTCTATCGCATGAAAACCCCTAAAAACTGCTAAATGACTAAAACCTTAAATCTTTCTAGTAACTCCACTTGGAGATAGTTTTCTTGTTTTGTTTGTGACATCTTTACGCTTCCCTTCTGGGGAATTTACAATCTCTTCTACCTGCCGGAGTGTAGCGTGTCGATTCTGGGTTCTCAACACTACCCCCTTGTCCCTGTGTTCGACCCCGTATATCTACTTTGACCCCATAAACAAAGTTGCAGGGGCCTAGAAGGATTTGGGTTTATAAATGTAAAAGCCCGACTACCTCAAATCCGCCTCGAAATTTAGGACGCGCGATTTAGGCCGGTCATATGTGAAACCCTAATTTTGGGAAATATGATGATAAACCATAACTCTAATGGTATGAGAGAATACCTAATGATAAAATATGGGATAATACCTTATAAAGGTGAAATATTTCAAGTGGATGATTATAGGAAACCTTATAGTAAGTAATGTCCTTATCATTAGATAAGTCCATATCATTAAAGATAGTTGGACAATTCTAATGTGTGACCTATGCACTACATGATAAAGGTGATAGGTTAAAGTTTAAAAGTATTAAGAGGGAAATATCTTAATACCAAATAAGTTGATAAACTCAGGAAAGTTAGAAGTGATACATCAAGACATGATAATTATTACTTTTAGCATTTCAGGGTAGATATACCTTGATGAACCTCTAATCCAATATTTTTGGATAAGAAACACATGAAGAGTGTTATGTAAATTGTTACAATAAGATGTAATGAGTTTGATGTATTTTGATAAGCATGGACTATATACCTTGAGAAAAGGATAAGCCAAACTAATGAGTATGATATAATCATACCATGCAAAGGATGAGAAATGATCTCATACCTTATATTTATAATCATTAATGATATATGATGAAAGTAATAAGTTTAAGTGAATACTTGAGATGTCAATAGATGCTCCTAGAGGTATGGAGCAATATGTTAGGGTTGGACTAATAATGTGAACATGAAACCCTAACTAATGAGAAATGGGAAATCCTATCCCTAAATTGAGAAATGGAATGGAAAATCCTATTTGATAGTAAACCCTAATCCTGATAAAGGAATGGTGGTGTTACTATTGTACCACATGATGTGATAAGTGATTTTTTTATGGCTGTTATTATATATATCAACCATACAAGTATCATGATATGATAAGCATAGCCAAATATGATCTATGATGATTATTTGATATAAATGTTGATTGGCCTTGCGTGCCTTAATGTTATTGTTTCTTAGTAAAATTAACAAAATGTGTCTGGACTTTATGAGCCATATGAGTAAGTTGTTTCCTAGTGAAAGGTGACAAGACACTTAATGGGACTTGTGAGCCATGTGAGATACTTGTGTAACAAGTATCATGTTTACCTCAGTCTGAGGGCCTAGAGGTAATAGTTACCTAGAAAGTGGTAACAGTGATTAGTGATGAACTGAGGGTATGAATACCCAGATTTGATAAGTAAGATAATGATGTTGCTGTGAGATGTGAACTTTCAGGAGATGAGATAAGGGATTAAGATCCCAATGCATTATAAGTTTTGGTAAAGCAATTGATAAGAGCTTATATGTTTCTTTGTAGAAAATGTCACAATAATTCCTGTTTGAGAAATTCACTGATGCTAAAAAAATGTGCTAATGTACTCAATTAATCAAATGAAATCATATAATGTAGAGCCCTGACCATTGATCCATCATCGTCAGTAATTTGGTGAAGGTGAAACGGGTTGCTCCGTGGAAAAACCCGAAATGCATATTTTTGAATATGTGGGGGTTGATGGGCAAACATATCCTTACGTCCTAATGGAGGAATTGATGGAAGGTAAACATTAAACCTCTCAATCCTTCATTATTTGTACTGGGATGGATGTATCATGAATCTCCCAATGATTGGGATAGATGCAGTACACATCTCCCAATAATATTAATGCCGAATCGATGGAGGTAAACATGAAATCTCTCGATCGCGAAGAGACTACAACTGACCCTGCCTCTATAGTGAAGTTGCCAGTATACCCTGGAAAGCTATATAGCAGAGACACAAGATGTCCTGCATGTGATCTCACACTGACCGAGATGTGGGAGGTCTTGGAAGCCGGCTCTTCCATTGACCTTGTATGGTACCGATTTTGACTTCACAATGGTTGGTTGGAGTATGAGCGGTATACCTCATCTCCTCAGGGCATAAGTGTGATTGTAAAATGTAATCAGTCGTATAGCATGTTTTCTTAAGGATTGAATACATAAATTTACTGGCTGATGTTACATTTCTTTTATGCATCTTTAGTTGATAGATGTTATTTATATCTCTTTACATTCATTGCAAGTAGATGGATGAATTATGCATATGTTCACAAAGTGATTTATCTACTGTTAAATATATATAAAGAATCCTTCTGCCCAGTTTTATTCTAATAAACTGCAATAATAATGTTTTGGAGGATAGTTATATCTCTCACTGGGGCAATTTACAATTGTCTCGCCCCCATGGTATCTAATGTTTTTAGGTGGACGCGAACAAAGAAATAGAAATCCCTATAGAAGAGGAAGGACAACCACAATAGGGACAACAGTGAGATCTCAGGTGGAGATACTGTTTGTCAAGTCATATAGATAGTAGTCCTATGTGTCGTCTCTGTACTCTCAGGTCCTTAGAGTTAGTAGTTAATGCTTTTGATGAATCGATATGAGATTTTGGCTTGATGCCTCAAGGATATTAAAGTGCCTGTGTACAATGTTAATATGGCAGTTGATGTTTGTAATCCTCGAGAAGAGATGGTACAAGGCATGTACTTATGAACCAGGTTGTAAATGTATTACATTGGTTCCTCATGAAAGAGTTTTCCTATGTTTGGATCTCTTTGTAAATGGTTTTAATTTTTAGTGATTTTTGTTAATCCACTGCTAATGATCGCTTCCGCTTAAGTAAATATTATTCTTATGAGTTGGATGCCACACTATAATTGTTTGATTGAAGTAGCGGGGACACCGACATCATAACATGACTCGAGTTCTTCCCCCTCCTCAAACCATGGCACAAGGGAGCAAGACTAGAGATGGAACTTTGATCAAGACTGGGAAGACCAAGTCATTCTCGCAAAACTAAGGTCTTTGATAGGTTTCCCACCACTTAAAGAAACCAACGAGCCATCTAGAGACCCTGGCCTATACTGGAGTCTCCAGGCCTTCAAACCCAAGCCGACGTCATCCATCAAGTTCGGAAAACAAATAGCAGAGCAAGGTGAAGAAAGGTGCGCTACTTCTGAGGTTGAAGGGCCACTGGATGACCAAGGTAGTGAGAAGTCGATCAGGTCCAGAAACTGGTTTATAGGATGCGGTGATAGGGGGACAAATAGGGCAAACCAATGAGTCTAAAATGAAGCACGAGAGTCGTGGATGCTCACCACATTAGCAATCAGACAGGGGTGGTCGGAGTTGTGAGTACCTGGATGCCATCACTGGAGAGGAAGGAGGAGAAAGGTGGGGAGGCTCGAGGCTTCTGGGCATCAATTGAGGGTGGAGGAGGGAAGAGTGGAAGTTGACGATGATCAAAGTTTCCTCATGTAGGGGAGAGGGTGGTAGAGACGACGTCTGTATGTCCATGGCGAGAGGAGGGTTGGCCGCTAGTTTGGGAGTTTCTTCCCTAGGGCATGAGAGGGTATGCATTAGGGTTTATATGAAAAGGCTGACTTAATGGCAAAGAAATCTCATTGATCCATTCAAAGATGAGGGAGAACATGGTAGAGAGAGGAGAGCCAGGTGACTGTGTTCAGATTGCGAGAAGGTCGCGAGGTAGGGGATAACCATCGACTGTTGGATCGAGAAAAAAATGAAACGGGTGAAGCTATCCGTCCGATCGTGCAAAAAAAGGAAATGAGAAAAAGAAGCGCGTGACAACGCATAAATATTGAATTATATAACAATTTGACACATTTAAATGCATTTTTGATTTAATATTTATAAACTATATGGAAACTTGTATAATCAATTTGAAGGGTCAAATGTGGTAAAAAAGCTACCAAAATTGGACCACATATCCAAGAAGTTTTCTAGATTCTTCCTATATAATTCGATTTCTATTTTTCACTTATTTTGACCCTTATTTCCACAAATGTCATTCCACTTGTTTTTAATGCATTAATAGACAGAATAATTTAACAATACCTTCCCTTTGTGTTTCATGGAGTCAAATTTTGAGATAAATACTTATTACTCACTCCATGATTATTACATCTACTTTCTATGCCGCTTGAGAAACTTTTCTTGTAGGAGAGAGAAAAAGGATTTTATTCTTAGTAAAACTATGAAAGGAAAGATGATTACTTCTTGCTTAAGTTATACAAAGTATATTTTTGAATTTAATATCTTTTATTTCTCTCTTCCACTTCCCCTAAACATTTTTAAGGTTAGGAAAGAGAAAGGGTGAGGGGCCAACATCTATTTTCTTGAGTGCATAATTTATATTATAAAGGAAGAAAAGGTGGGTTGATCCTATTATTATTATTATTATTATTATTATCATTTTCTAACTTCATTATTTTTTAAATAAAATTACAATTCATGGTTTTTTGCCAATAACCCCCTTAATTATTACTATTTAGGAAAACCCCATTATATGGTCTAAATTTTCTTTGAAAATTGGGATGTTACAGAGGGGACCTATCTTTTGATCAACGTAAATACCAACCATTTGAGAGAATCCCTAAATCTAAACCCAGATTATGAAGTAAAATAACTAATTCTCGATGAAGGCGATTAAACAATATATGAAAATCACATGTAAATTTTTCATTTTTATTTCTCATAAAACCTTGTAAAATAATAACACATTCAAATATCAAAAATTATATTCAATTCTATAAAATCTAAAATCAAATCTTACTTCTCACATGAAATTCAGTTTACATCACTTATGTGTACATGAAATAACAAACATAGTATACTATCCATCCTAGGAAAGAGAGTGTATAGGGACAATCTAATCTATCTAGATTATGCTATTTATATCTTCTTTGTCATGACCTTTCCTTTGGATAACATTATACCAAAAAACATTTAAAGAAACCTCATGAGACTCATATAGAGCCCCAATAAGTGGATATCTCCAACTCAAGCTGAGTACATGCATCAACATTAGATTATGTATTATGAACTTAAAAGAAACTTGAAAATAATGAAAGGTCTAGTAGATAGTTCTAGTATCTAATCAGATCCAGTTTACAAGAATAGTGTAATTAAATAGATAAGGTAATCACTTAACCAAATCCAACCTTAAAACATCTTTTAGAGTATGTTTACAAACAAAGCAGTAGATACATCTTAGTTCAGATTAACAATCCTTTCATATGAGTAACAAGTCAAGATCTAAACATTTTGAATCAATACATAACATTAGCATCATATTTGTGACACCCTAGCAGTCGAACCAGGGACACATCCTATAGTCCTGAATCTGAAGTACACATAAGACACGTCTACCAAATAATACTATCAAATGATAAGTAATCCCAATCATACTCAGAGTAGATATAAATCCCAACATTTATTATTTGTCTACAAGAAATATCAAAATATGAAATAGATAATATCTATCACAACATGATTAGTTTCTATAACAAGAAACATAATCAACAATAGTAAATCATTATCTAACAGTACAAAGAATGTAACAAAATTTAGATCATATTCTATAGGGCTTGTTATCTTTTATTCATTTGCCCTGAAACTACTTGGCTTGTACCTCGCCAAGTAACTACGCCTGATTCTCATGTCAATAACTCACACTTAGGGTTTAATCGGACACCCTAACATATCAACAACAGCCTTAGCCACCTCAGGGTTGCCTAAAGAGGCTCACATCCTCATCTCAAGTACGCAAGATAGGAACCATCAAAATAGTATATCACATTTCACAAAATTTCTCATATTTTTAAATATCACATATTTCATTTCATCAGAGTCTATTCCTCATGGACATAGACTTTCACAACAAGGATTTAGGGCAAGAGGTAGTCCAGATGTCTCACTCCTAAATCTTGGTGGTTTAACCTTTGAGGTCTCAATCCACACTCTACAAATCCTTCTCATAATTCATCGATTACTACAAGGACATCCATTTAGTTTCCCAGTGTTGTCCTTGAGGGAAAGTCATGGTGTTCAGGGCACCTAACTATATGTGTTACCATTTCACTTGTTATTAATATATTTTTCTCATCTTAAAAGAATTCAAAACATCATATATCATATGTGTGTATTCTTACGTAAATATATTAACATGAAATAGATTAGGCTTATCAAGAATGACAATGACAAAAAAAAGCACAACAATATGTAATTTGCAACAAATACATTTCTTTACATTTCCACATCATCTCATAGCAGTCATCATCAATGGGCTTTCAACCCAATACATAATCTCATTGTCCAACATTTACCCAGATCAAGGTTTTATCGTCATCTGTGAGCTTTTAGCATGAGACATATTATCATTGTCTAGCATTTACCCTCGTCAAACTTTCTCAAATGTAATTAGTGCATTTTAAACTCAATATCAACGTGTTTCTTATCAGTTCATTCTATATCACAATTCTTAACAATTATTTACTAAGACATTAGAACTAGAAACAGTAAAATTATATAAATATCTTGTATCATTCATCATATTCAGAATAGATTTGTCAGAAAACATATACTTATTCCATCCAATTTTAGTATATTCAAATACATTTTATGCATAAACATTCATAACACACTTAGTTCTCTTCTTCTTTTATTTCACATTCTTAAGTTAGGGTTACTAATCAACACATGTTGAATATCTTTTGAAGTTCATCAAAATAGTCCATCCCCAGAGTACATGTATTCTATCACACAATCACAATCCAAGAACACATTCTTGTAAATCAAATATAAATGTTTGAACCTCATCTCTTAATTGAATTCAACTAAAGTTATGTACGTTCCTTAATCCCTCATTTGATATAGTTATTCATTATCATCATATACTTCATCATTCTAGGGTTGGAGTTAGGTTCTTAGATTCATCTACTAATTCACATCTTTTTCCTTCATTTTATATTCGTTAGTCTCAACTTCTTTCATTCATGTTCATTACATAATTGGAACCAATCAGTCTTAGTTCACTTGATATACAATGCTTCTCTCCTCATTAACATCTATAAAAGTCAAATTTTAATATATTTCATTCAATTTTAGTTAAGCCACATGTAATTAAAATAAAATATTATAGACTTCATCATAATAACTTCATTAGTTTCGCCTTTAACTTGCCATTACCATTCAGTACATTTTGGTTCATATGGTTTGTTATATTTAGATAAGTGTACCATGTCATTGGCTTCCTTACTCATTCTTATAGATTAAAAAAGATCACTAGGTCTCTTATGATACTACTCACTTTATATTAAAAGAATGGTTTAGGATACATCATCTTACATCATAATCTCTAATCATTCTTCCCAATTCATTATTGTGTAGCTTATAAAAGGACCCACATTCAATGAAGGTTTACTCATCATTTCATAAGTCATACTAAAATAGATTCATTAGGCTTAGATCATATTAGTATGATTCATCATCTTCAATTGAAGTATTAATACCCACACTTCATCATTTCATCACATTTACAACATTACATACAAGTTCTAGCTTTATCACTCATACTCGTATTAATACTATAATTCTAGGGTTTTTAAGAAATCATGCTTCACATCTTAGGAATCATATAATTTAGTATCTCATCATGAAGCACAATGGTTCATTAGGGATATTCATACACATGAAAACCCTAGTTTCCATTTCCACATATTTCATCCATTATTCATAAGTATACATCGATCAAATAAATCATTTGATTCAATCTCTTAACACAAACCCTATGTAACATCCCAAAATTTATATAAATAAGATGTGGGTTTTAATAACAATTTTTCCAACTATTTAAATTCAAATCTTATACCTTGATGAAATTTTACCAAATTATGATTACTTGATCAGAAATAAGATACGAAGAGAAAATAGAAATATATTTGTTCTTTTATTCTTTATGCATAAATGAATTCAATATTTATAAAGAAAAAACTTTCACTCTTTCTCTCTCCTCCATAAATATATAATCTTCACCTAATGAAGAAAACCCTAACTAATGTAAAATTATTTGGAGATAAGTTTAAATACATACTTTATTGGTAATTGAGTTGAAGACCCATTATCTCATTTAAAGTATACAATATGTACATTAAGGAAATTATTCATGAATTTACTCTCAAAATTGGAAAGTAATCGGTTAGGCAAGTTCTAAACCCTAATATACATTCATGGTCAAAATTTCTAATCAAATTGACTTTGTTTGACCATTCAAATGATTTAGGGAAGTTTATTATATAGTTTGATAATGATATTACCCAATTATTCAATGAAATAGTTGGAAATATATATGGTCCAATTTATTTCATTCTGTCACGTGCCCAAGCTTCAATTGTCTGCTTGGAGTTGAACCTGGGTATCCATGATGGCTTGAGTCACCTCTCTCATTCGATTCCCAGTCTCATTGGGACTCTTATCATGCTGACTCCCCTAAACATATCTACCTCTCCAATCACTGGGTACCTCTCAAATATTTTGGCTGTTTGGTGTTCCTAGATGCGTTGTGAATCTAATGATCCCTATTTTAATATGGTTTCATCCATCAAGCTTCCTAGACCATAAGGGACTCATTCCCTTCCCCTATTTCCTCCTCCGTAGGTGACTCTAGCTGTCTTAGATCACCGATCTATAAAGGGACACCCCCAAAAACCATCGCGGATGTAGCATCCCAGGATTTAAGGCCATAAAAAGATCTTATAAGGAATTATTGGACTACCCATATCACCAAGGTGCACCTCCTTTTCAGGGATCCCATCACCAAAGAACTCTATAGTTAAGCATGCTCAACTTAGAGTAGTACTAGGATGGGTGACCAGTCGGGAAATTTATCATGGCTTGCATGTGGGTGAGGATAAAGTGTGCAATTAAGGATAGTGGTAGTCTGTGGGGGCAGTCATCATTCCTAGCTACTAGAGCCTTGGGTAGTGGCCCCCAACATTACAAATGGTATTAGAGCCATAACCCCCCAGTAGGTGGGGCCCACATGGGCATGTGGCATGCCAGTCTTGAGCCATGCAGTCCGGACAAGTCAAAAAGGGTTATCCATAGTGATGTAGCCACTCTTGCACTGGTATTTTGTGATTGGAAATAGTGGATGCGATAGAAACTCACTGGATTCACCCTCTTGTGTTGATCTGTTCTCCTTCGTGCTAACCTGACACCACCTCGCTGTCGCCAAAGTAGTTCGCCATCGCGGCCACCTCTAAGGGACTGACCGGTCTTCTCATGGACCCAAGAAGCTTAAATCAAGACCAATTTCAACCCAAGCTTGTAGGTACCTCAATTCCCTCTTTTTGTTCTAAGGTCACTATTTTGACCACCACTTAGCAATATGAGGTTTTAGGACACCTTTGTTATGATTTTCTTCATCACGGTCTTTTTCTAGGATGATCAAACCCATCCCAATCACTTGTTTTTCTCCTAGTTGACTTCTATGAGCTCTCTTCTTCCGATCTTTTGATCTACGATGGTAGAGGCCGCTTGTAGGACCATCGAATGCCCTGCTAACCTTCTTGGTCTCATTGAGACTGTGGCAACCTTAGGATCTTAGTTCCAAAGTTGTTTCCTGAGTTTGATCCCAAAAAATGAGTTTTGATTCATAGATTTTTACTATTCTTCTCTCTGTTCTGCGTTGATCAAAGCCAGAACAAGACGATCATTGCGTTTCCATTTTTGCCCTTGATGGATCAGTTCCTTGTGCCACGCCCATGAGGGTATATTTGTGATTGAGCGCCTGATTTTTCTTTTGATCATGTGAAAAAGCCATGGCCAAGTGGCCGTCTTTCCTTGGTTCATCTCAGGGAGGCACCCAATCTTTGGTTGGCCCCCTCTTACATGTGGATTTTCAAGGAATTTTCTGATTGGCCCATAAAAGGAAATTCATAGATTTTTATTGGTGTGTCCAATGAGGTGAAGTAGTATATGTATTTTCCTCACTTTTTAAAGATATAGATGATGGACTAAGTTTTAGAACCTGATTCAACTCCGTTTCCCCTATTTTCATCAAGAACCCCAAAACCCTAGAAATGAGGTTGAATATTAATTATTAATGAATGATAATTACTTTAACAAGGTAATTAGGGTTTCAAGAAATCCCAAGAATGAGATTTCAGTTTCATGAACCTTAAGAAGAAAGTAGTATCTTCTCTAAGAGAGAGGTAACTGGATTCATGCACTCTGAGTTAACAAGTATGGGTAAGGAGGTTTATATTTGCATATATTTATGAAATTAAAGTACAACAATATTTTGTACATGTTTTAATGCATACTTATAAGAAAATTGACTATGAATCAGATTATGGTTTTCAATATGTATTTTTCACATATTGCTATCATCATAATATGCACATGATTTCAAAGTCAAATTTAATGCTTTAAGTTACAATGCTCACGATTCAATGCTTCAAGTTACTATGCTCCAAGTTAATGCCAAGATCAATGTTAAGAATATGATGGATGAATTATGATTGTTCCTTCCAAGATTAAGAGGCCTTTTGGCATAAGCTCTGTGTGAGAAATGATCACTTGGGTGCATAAGCTCAGTGTGACCAATGAGGTATTGGGAGCATACACTATGTGTGAGCAATGTAAGGATGAAGGACAACATATTCAACCCAAGACAATAATGGTAATGATTAAGATAATTAAAGATGAAGTTATATGACATGATTAGAGTTCAATGTTATCGTGTTTAAATTTATGTTTTTTTGAAAAGTATAGTATATTTTCAGTTCTAATAATGTTACTCATTGCCACATACTCTAACGAAATATTCATTTTTCTTTGAATGGCTGGGGATGAAATGTCCGCAAGAAAGAAGGGCTCAGGAGCTTAGACAAGGAGCACACATCTCAAGGACGAACCTATATGAGAATACCTAGTGGGGTGCCAACTATAACAGAATATTAATTTAGACTTACTTTCAAGTTAAGTGAACCATGTATTAGTTTAAAGTATGAGTGTTATATTGAGGAATTGAGTATGAGTACTGTTATATCGTGCTATGTTGGTTTATATATGAACTTTTTTATACAACAATAATCATTTTTTGACATCCCAATGAGATCTATGCTTCCACTTAGTGTTGTGCATGTTTTAGAAATTGGAGTGTTGCACCCTAAATAGGGAATATCGCCGACTCATACTAATTCTTATGTATATATTTCATATTCAGTTTCAATAAGACTCAACAAAACACTTGTATAATTCATTCTTATACAATTCAAATATGATTCTAGACATGTCATTTCAATTCCGAAGCATATGGCACATTGGACTGATTTTTAGACAACATTCACATGAATAACATAGTCATCTATCCATAGAGTTTTCCATGGAACATCAATCAATATGTATAAGGAACTTAGCAAGTTCCATTCAATGAGAAATAGTCAAAATCAGTAGAATTCGATTCCCTAATATCTTTCCCAATCAATACCTAATCACACACACACACACACACACACACACACACACATATATATATATATATATATATATATATATATATATATATATATATATATATATATATATATATATATATATATATATATATATATATATATATATACAAGAAAGGTTTCTGAAAATGCAGAGATTAAGAGGGAGATAAACACTCACCTAAGGTGTCAAGCACATTTAAAATGTAGGTCAAACTCTGAATTTTTAGAAATCCATTAAAACTCTAGCAACTGAATCCATTTCTTCCTCCTCTCAACTCGAAAACCCTAGAAATTGTGAATAGGAGAGAAATAGTAAGAAAAGAGGGAGATTTGATGTCATTTCAAATCAAATCAGATGAGGGATAGAATCTTGACATATGAGAGAAGATTCACCTTGAGAGACTATGCAAAGATGCTAAACTTACTTGATTTCATCATAACTCAAATAGTGAAACCCTAGGTCAAAATCTCCACCATTTTCTCCCCTCAAAACCCTAGTAGCTCTCCTCTCTCTATAGGATTTTTTTTCTTCGGAATGGATCATGAAATATAAGAGCTCCTTGGTTTCTAGATTGCTCATATAGATCAATTAAGGTGCTTGGGTCAATTGCAAATTGAACCAGCTTACACTTTCTTTTATTTCAACAAATTTTTCTATCATAAAACATGTTGCAAAAAATTGTGTAATGAATAGGTCAAACCTCCTCCAAAAATTATGAAAATTTATTATGTTCTGGGAGATATCATTTCAGATCTCCATCAAAAATTTGAGATCAATTCAATTTACCAATAAATAAATAATAGTCAAATATGAGAATGCTATATTTTAGCCAGAATGTATGGTCGACTGAGTTTGTTCCGGGAAACTCGGCTGACACCACACTATGTAGAAATCAAACATAATCCAAAAATTATGAAAATTTAATAGGATGTCCAAAATAGAGTTTCCCAACTAAATTATAAACTTTAGATTAATTGAACATACAAATAAAAATATAAAATTCAAATACCTAACTTCCATATTTCAATCTGAATACATGGTCGGCTGAGTTTGTCCTGGGGAAACTCGATCAAAAAAATATCATAAAATTATTCAAAATTTTGATATTTTTCAACAATTCTTTAATTTGAGTTTCCTAACACATATACAAATTTCAACTAAATCTGAGTTTTATGTAAAATAGTAAAAATCATTAGTGAACCATTATAGTTAACAAATTATGTATTCATGTGCTACTAAAACCCTAATTTTAGCTGATTAGGGTTTTCAATTATCAAACCCTAATTATTTGAAATAAAATCATATTTAGAGTTTCTCATTAGGTTTAAAGAATCATGATTAGAATACCATCATTAATCAAGTTTTAAACAATGATCAATCTAATTAAGCATGCAATCACCAAGTAAACCCTAAATAGATGACTAATTTGAGAAAGGGTCATTACATGTATCTTCTTATTTCTCCTTCTTGGTATATTATATCAGGTTTGGGTTAAAACCTGAGAGCTAAAATTGTATATTTGCTTCTTATAGTGGATTTTTCTGTGGTTGGCCCCGTGGTTATTCCTCTCACATCGTGAGGGTTTTCCACGTAAAACATGGTATTTTCTCTTCTATATTCTTGTGGTTCTATTCTTGGGTTTACACACTTGTCGGTAATACTTCCACATATATTTCTTTTTTTGCATCAAGGTTGCATAATATAGATGCACATATTCCCATCACTAAACCTATCAAGTGGTATCTGAGCCCATGTTGGGCAGATCTAGATGAGGAAGGATGATGACACAACGATGGAAAAATTGACGGACAATTTTTTATAGATTCGGAAACCCAAGATGGATGATAATCTTTATTACACTTTTAGTATTATCTGATAGAGGGACAAAAGATAGGGAATATTTCTGATACAAATTGGAAGAAAACTAAACAGGAAGACCATGGGAACAATGTGAAAGTATCTTGATATTTCTATGTTCAACCATGTCTCAGAGGAGACCGATGCTAAAGATCTGTGGTAAAACTTCAAGAAATTATATGAGTGGAAAACTGCCACAAATAAAGCTTTCTTGATTAGGAAGTTGGTGAACCTAATATACTGGGATGGTACAAGAATTTCCAAGCACATGAATAAATTTCAAAGTCTTATAAATCAATTGGGGTCCATAAAGATGGTTGGTTCTTGCTGATGAAATCCAAGCTCTTGTTCGTCTGGGATCATTACGTGATAGTTTGAAGACACTCATTGTGACAATCGACAATTGTGTGTAGGAAGGCAAGTTAACACTTGATCAGATGAAGAACAGTCCATTGAATGGAGAGAATCGTTGATAAGGCTCAGGCTACAATGCATCAGAGGTGCACTTCACAAAAAGTAGGGGCATTGATAGAGAGAGAGACCATGGTAGATCTCAGAGCCATGGTGAGTCCCAGGAAAATGGGAAGTCTCATGGTAGATCCAAGTCAAAGAGTAGAGGATGCTTCCATTATAGGAAGACATGTCATTTTAAGAAGGTTTGCAAGGTTTCAAAAAGAAAACATGGGTCTAATACCAAAGACAAGAAGAATGATGACAAGAATAATGCTGCAACAATTTCAAATGAAAGGAATGGTGATGCTGATGTGGTCTTGATAGTCTAGGAGCAATGTTTGCATGTTGAGGATAATGATTCCGAGTGGGTGATGGATACTGCTGCTTGTTATCATGATGCACCTAGTGAGGAGTTCTTCACTTCATACATGAAGAAAGACTTTGGGAGGGTGAATATGGGAAACTCCATCTTATCTAGAATTATTAGGATTGGAGACATTTGTGTACAAACAATTGTACATTTCATGATCACACTCAAGGATGTTCATCATGTTTCAGACTTGCACCACTGTTTGATATCTAGTTCTTCATTTGATAGAGAAGGTTGTGATGCTCACACTCAAGGATGTTAATCACATTTCAGACTTGCGCCACTATTTGATATCTTGTGATCTGGATTTTGGTGGAGGCAAATGGAAAATCACAAAGGGGGCTTTGGTTATTGTACAACAAAAATTGTGTCACACATTGTACTAGACCCAACTTAAGGTGCTCAAAGGTGGAAATATCAATGCAATATAGGATCACCAAGAATATATATGGCCCATTAGGATAGGACACATGAGTGAGAAAGGCTTGCAATTGCTGTCAAGTTAGGGGTTTATTTCTTTTGGCAAGGACCCCAATCTCAGCTCATGTGATTTATGTTAGATGGGAAAGCATTGATAAGTTTCTTTCATGACAAGATCAAAGGTGAAGACAAATGTTCTATAGTACTCTCTTTCATATGTCTGTGGTCCCTTTGTGGCGGCTTCACTAGGTGTAAATAGATATTTTCTCACATTCATTTATGATGCATCTAGGAATTTGTGGGTCTACTTGCCGAGACCAAGGATCAGGTCTTTCAGTGTTTTTAGAATTTTCATGCCATAGTGGAGCGAGAGATAGAAAAAGCTGAAGTCTCTCTATGCAAACAATGAATAAGAGTACATCTCTTGGGAGTTGTAATATTATAGCATGCAACACGACGTACGACATGAAAGGACAGAGCTTGGCATACCACATCAAAATGGTACAGTTGAGAGGATGAATCGTACCATAGTGGAGAAAGTCAAATGCACATTGAAGACTATACAATTGCCAAAGACATTCTAGGGCAAGGTATTGAGTACCGTCTACTATCAGATTAATTGACCTCCATCAGTTTCTTTGATGTTTGATATACTTAAGAAGGTATGGACATGCAAGGATTCTTCTTATGCTCATTTACACGTATTCAGATACAACTCTTATATACATGTTCCATAGGAAAAAAAGACAAAAGCGGGATGATATATCAGTGCCATGTATCTTTTTTGGCTATGTAGATCTACAGTTTGGCTATAAACTATGTGACTATAAAAAAGACCATGAGCAGACATACAGATGTGATGTTACACATCTATTTATTACCCTAAGCCCACACTCCTAATGGCTACACAACCAAAGGTGAGTGGACTTGGTCATTCATCCCTAGAATGGATCACATAATATATGCACAAATAAAACCACGAACAAGAATATGATAAGAGACAACATGACATATGAGGAAGCTAAACTAGTACCTGACATAAGATATTAGTCCCATATATTAACCCATAAGTATTCCATTTGCATGTCATTAAGATCACCAGAGTATGAGCATCATATTCTAACCATAGAGAAGAATCAACAATCATAGCATGAGAGTCTTAGTGTACATGTTACCTAAAATCATAAAAAATGGTACACATTAGCACAATTGTGCTGAGTATGCTATAAAATACATAAACTCGCAGGTTTAAGAAACATATATGCTTGGAAATTTTTTATATGATAATGTAAGGAGTGGGTCCCTAGAGGGACCACTCCTTAGTTCAATTTAAGGAAATAATTGCAAAACTATCCAATAGATTAAATCTGACAAAATAAAATCCACTCAAATAATTGGGGTTCACAATATTTCTTTAAAATAGAATGATAACATGAACATAGTTTTGTTGCAGTGGAAATTTAAATCTAACTATTACATGATCATCTCATCAGAGTTCAATTAAAGAGACGTAGATGAATTCTAACTGAAATTAAAGGCTAAACTACTTGGATTGGTTTGTGGTGAGTAACCTTTCCATCTTAGAAATCCTCAACAGCTAGTTATGGGCATCCACACCTATCTCCTGATCCTCAGGTTGTGCAACCTATGGGTGGGTTGAAAGAAACACCCATGATAGTTGAAAACAAAGAGAAAAGTATGTTAGCGAAAGCTGAGTATATGCAGTAATTAACAACTAGGAAATACTCGAAGATAAAGGGAAAGTCAAGGCATGATATCAAATCAAATAAAGGTTCAAAAAAAGAAGTTCCAACAAGATTCATCAGGCCAAAAGATGATGGATTATAATAAAAGACATGATTGACATTAAAATTATCTTGCCATATACCAAAAATAATAATTTCTAAACAATGCATATGAACAATTAGACTATTTTTATTTATGCAGGGCTGAGACCCATAAATTTCAAGCCTAAAAATATTTTGGGTGGATGATGCACATCCTAGGCGGAATATGTGTGCCCCTATAAATTTGATCGGAAAACGCACTCTCAAGACGAAATACACAAGTCCAATATGATATGGAAGTATAGATGTACTAATACAATAAATAAAATCTAGTCTACTTTCACACACACATTAATGTGAAGGTAAGATTCAAGTTTGATCATAATAAACATGAAATAACTGAAGATGAGATAAATATTAGGATGAGATCATCCAAGTCAAAAAATAGGTCACAAGACCTTATAGGATAACATTAGAAATGATTCAAGAGGTAGTAAAGAACTTGGAGATATGTTCAATAGTAATCATGTTTTAAACAAATAATGCCTCATATGGGAAAAATTATTAGTCATCATAGTATTGCCTAGATAATCAGGAAATGATGCACATACCTTATCTTGAGTTATTAAATTAGGGGTTGAATCCTAACCCTCCAAGTCTAAAGTCAAAACAACCTACATATACATTTATATCCATTAGTTAGGGTTTATGTGTATGTATTGGGAGAAACCCTAGAAAACCAAATCCATTAGTAAAAACCCAAGTCGATCCTTGAGATTGACCCAACACTATCTTCAGGGTTTCTTGAAGATAAATCTTGACTCAAAATTACATATTTATTCATTATTAGATTTTCTTTTATGATCATAAGTGAAAACAAAACCCTTAAACTAAAATCTTTAGCAAAACCCTAGATTGACACTTGATTCGATTTCAAAGAGTAAGTTTAGGGTTACTGGTCATGGATGTGTTCATGGTCAAAACACCTCTTCTAAAAGGACCACATACATCAATATGTATGAGTCCTAATAGATCACTAGCCTCTCACTATTTCTAGTGAAAGGAGTCTTTGTCATCTTTCCCAACAAACAAGACTCACATGTCTCTATTGATTCAAAATCAAAAGAGTCTAGATAACCATCTTTATGGAGTCTAGATATGCATTTCTCATTTATGTACCCTGGACAACAATGCAAAAGGTATGTTTTGTTTGATTTATTGAGTTTTTGTCTTTTGGTATTTATGTTATAGACACTTGTCTCTAGATCTATGAAGTATAGACCATAATACATTGGGGCACTGCCATAAAAGATCTCATCTTTACTAACAAAACATTGACCCTTCTTTATAAGGAATTCTAATCCGTTCTTGTCCAAACAAGGTACATATATGATGCTCCTATTAATGGCAGGTAATAACAATAGTTCTCCAACTCTATTACATACCCATTAGGTAGATATAACTCATAGGTTCAAACTAAACTAGAAGCAATTCTTGCTCCATTAGCAACACACAGTTCAACCTCACCTTTCGCTAAAGGTCTACTTCTTTTCAGATCCTTCCCATTTGAGAAAATGTGTGATGCACATCCAGTAACTGGTACCAATGATGAAGAAGTAGTAAAGTTAATCTCAATTACGTATTTACCTAAAGGAGAGATCTCTATCCCTTACTTCATCTTCCTAGGTTTCCTTATCCTTCTCCTTATCTTGAGTGTAAAAGAATTAGACTTTTTCTTAGTGTTAGAACACTTCTTGGCCTTGCCTTTATCCCTGGACTCTATTCCGCTGATCTCCATCATGGATTTGTCCTTCTTCATTTATGCTTTGACATATACCCACATGTCAAGCAACTCAGACAGCGGTCTAGCCATGTTACTCAAATTGTAACACTTGATAAAATGGCTATATGATTTAGGCACTGATTGCAAAATCATATCTGTGACCAACTCTTAACCTAAAGGAAATCCTAGTTTCTCTAGATTCTTCACATGCCTAATCATATTGAAAATATTGGGCTCTACTGGATCTCCCTCTATCAGTTTGCACTCAGATAGAACCTTCGAGACATTATACCTTTCTTGCTTATCATGTTGTTTATGCAAATCATAGTTCATAAAACCCAACATAAGGTTCTTGATGTCTACAACATCATTGGCATGCTTCAAATAAGCATCTATTACAACCTCAGGTCCATATGGAGCAAATTTCACTATCACTTGTGTTTCCAGAACACAAAGAACACTTCTCATAATCCCGAACCAATTATAGAAATATATCTCATTTAGTTTGTCCTTCTCAAGGACGGATCACAATGATGATTTGGTTGCCATTTGATTCTATAAGAGAAAAAATTTGCATTTGTCAAAAACCCCCTTTTGATTTGAAAAATATTTGATGATATTTAATTAGGTCTTTAATTAATTATCACTCCCATTATTTTGTTCAAATTATTCATTAAATTATGAGTCTACTTTGACTGATCACCCACAACTTGACTATTTAGGTAGATAACTTTTTCCAATTGCATCTATATGCAACTCTTGGATAGATGGTGTGCACAAATCTTCATAACAATCCATCTCTATGCTTCTACAAAAGCCAATATGATAGAATATGTACCCTACTTTGCCAGATCTACATATCTACCATCACACTTCCACGAGATAGACGACACACCATGCTTTGGCATCATCTATGCTTGGTCGATCAAGCTTTTCATGTGTGTTGCTTTTGGAAATCATCTTAGGCTTAATATTATATTGAAGGATTTGTATTTATAAATACATATACTTTATCCAATCGCCACATATATATAGTACATATCATATACATTCTATATCCCACAATGAATATATGCAATAAATAGAAAACAATAGTTATGTCCATCCTAATGTAATTCCTTGGAGCTACAATGAATTACCACAACCAAGGGTCTTCATCTGATGCAAAAACCTATTGTTAATGAATATATGTGCTTACCAATCTAGGTTGATCGATTCAACCCTTGAACCGGTTGGTTCACCTCTTGGCCGGTCGGTCGGTCATCTCACCAGTTGTCTGGTCTGCGATCCACCATCTTCTGGGTCCTCCAGTCGATCGGTCGAGTCCACGAGCCGATTGGTTTGTTTTATCCCCATTGGTCCTCCAACCGGTCGGCTCGCCTTTGAGACAGTCAGTTGTCCTAGTCTACGAATCTTCTTCTTCTTCATCGTAACAAGAAAATAAACTATCCTACTATTACATGATTATAAAGAAAACCCAAGTTACATTCTATGGGAGAAAAGGCAGGAGAGAATAATACTTTTATAATTAAAAGATAAGATAGAGTCTCAATATACAAATTGAGATAAAATAGGAATAACCAACCATATAACCATGAACAGATTATAGGGTTATTGATCATAACCACGCTACACATCCACCATTAAAACCCACTTTTAAGGTGACACATGTAAATTGCATATATATATTAGTTTGGGATTATGTGTGGTATTTGATTGGACCAAATTATTCACTTCACATGACATAAATAAATGATAAAACCAAAAATCCGATCATATTGATTATCCCAAAATATAGGAGATTGGCATAACTCTGATACCAATGTAGGGAAATATGACATCAGGTAGGAAATGAAAACAAATTTTTTTTACTATCATATTCCCCATTAAACCAACAGATTGTGTCAACTACTATATAATAGAAAAGATAGTTTAGAGTAGATACTTGGTCCAGGATCAAGTCTAGCAATATCTCCTTGTTGTTGTACCGTGCTATTGTCTTCTAGTTGCAATGGGACTTGTCTGTTGTGCCTCCTAGTTTTCACCACAGACAACATGTTGACATTGTCCTCCTAGCAACAGACAATGACCTCCATGCCTCTATAGAAGTCCACACAGACTACCTAGAACTCCTATCGTCTTACCAAAATAGATAGGAAGGAATTGTCCCTCGTATTGGTGTACTAGTCACCAACTTTCTCTCCTATAATTGCTCTCACTATCTATCCCTCCCTTTATCAGGTAGGACTTACTCGGGCTCTTTATTGGTTATGAAAACCAGATAGGACAATAATTATCAGAGGAATTTGAGTTGTATCTCTGAGAATCCTGCACTATCTCTCTATTTATAGGAGGGGTTAGGGTCAAGGTTCACAGTCTATGTGGGAATGGAAGGAACTAGAATTTCATGAATTTTCGCAACCTACAATAAGAGACATGATCAGTTTACCAATGAACTGATCGATTGGCATGTGAGTTGATCGGTTCACTCACTGAACTGGCCATTTCAACAAGTTTTCCAATTGTAATTGCAATGACAATTCTGATCCAATAATGCACAACATGACATTAGCACTAATCCTTGATGCAATCAAATTACACATTTAAATAAGGTGGTTCACCTATTGAACCGGTCATATCATGACCATGAGTCAATCGGTTCACAGAGTGAACTGGTCAGTTTGACCCTGATTCATCCAGAATTCATCCAATGCAATATCTAATCTACCTGGCACTCTGATAGGCCATTTTATCACATGAGCCGATTTGTTGGGAGTCCAATCAGTTTAATTGTTGCTTGAATTGAATATCTAAATGCTTTAGTAATCAAACTAATTATAATTCATGATCAAAACTCCTCTTCTAGGCCAGTTCCTATGTGTGTGACCCTATAGGTCCCATATTACGTTGACAGTGAATGTCCATAACCAATCATGACATCACAAACAAAGAGTGATGCCTAGTCACACATCATTACTACCTAAGTAAATGGAATGTTGGAGAACAACTTCAACCTACAATCTATGCATGGTGTTACAGTATTTGTATAGTTTCTTTGTCACTCCAGATTGAACTCGAGGCATGGAATAATCATCCTCTAGAACATTCAATCTATATTCCTTGAACCGGAGCAAACTTTTTGAGATATAGGTAAGCTCAATATCACATATTGACTCACATTTTCATGGCCATGCATTTCTTAGTCTCTCTTATCAAGAGGCCTAGGATATCATACTCCTAAGAGAGGGACAAATCCCATCTACATCACTCATAGTCATCCCCATGTGTCACAACACACCCAATCATCACCTTTATGGAAACCCTTATTCAAAGTTATGGTGGATGATGTCAAAGCACACTGAATGACATGTGATGAGTGTAGTGACTTTAGGTCTAAGAACCACAATAACCACCAACACTATGAGAGCTGACTATGACTATCATTGTAATGGCTTCCATG
Organism: Alisma plantago-aquatica; assembly: GCA_963693085.1. NCBI lineage: Eukaryota > Viridiplantae > Streptophyta > Magnoliopsida > Alismatales > Alismataceae > Alisma > Alisma plantago-aquatica. The sequence goes on along the minus strand of OY856409.1, from coordinate 1,272,529,496 downwards.
TGTCAATCTCATGGTGGGTTTGTATGATACACTGTTCTCTAATATGTATCTATGTGTTTGGCTTGATATCACATATCTTGACTGATGAGATTCTGTCATCAACCGACACACACTCTAGTCTTATGTATTAGTGCTGTTCACATTGCTTCCATAGTAATAGATGACTAGGGACATAATAAGAATGTATACTCTTGACATCCATATGATCCATTGTTCAGGTCCTCAACCTAAAGACATACATTATTGATTAATATCATCCTTTAGACATTTATTATGTTACATAATTATCTCATAACTGAATAGAACAAAATAAATTGGAAGTTTTCCTTTATTATTAATCAAATGATTTACAAGTTTTGTAATTACAATCATCACATGATTGACTTTCTGGGCATACATACCAACACATATAGCCTACATATGTTCAAGTACACAATTCTTTTAGTATAATATACCAACTAACACACACGTCCAATGTACTAGTAGAAAAAATGATATCCATTATAATTCTACAATTAAAATCAATATATATATATATATATACAACTTCTTAGCTCTAAAAGGAAATATTGATATTCTTTAATTTTCTAAAACAACAAAAAATGTAATTTAAATTTCTATCCCCTCACAACTTAAGAATAATTCCCATCACACATGTAGTCATACATTACTTTGTTTGAGTCCATGAATTAATATCTACCCCATTCATAACATTAAATGGAATTTTATATTTGATTGCTTATTTTTTCAAAGTTATAACTATTTTTCTAATATCCGTACAACCTTTCTTTTTATATTTCAAGTACCATTGATTTAAATAATGTACAACTTTATGGTAGATAGTTAACACACCATCATAGTAGTAGCCTTTAAATTATTTCTACCCTTGGCCATTTGTAATAACTCACTTGAAAGTATGTAAATACTCTATATACATATTTGGAAGTTAGGTCCTAGACATCACCGTAATATTATCACAACTTGATAGAATTCTGAAGTACTTTTTACTGATTTTTTCATATAAATCTAAATTTTCACATTTCTTACTAATAGAATTTCTTTGTAAGAAGTATGAATACAAATTTTTATATGTTATTATGATCAACTCACTTCTGTGTATACATGTTCTTGTGTGTTTGTCTGTTTCTATATTATATTCATATATGTGTTTCAATATAAGACTTGCAAGGTAGATTTCTTGTTAGTTCTGGAAACATATATTTGTTACTAAGTGTTTTCCTATACCTTGTCATACCCACCTTCATTTATCCACATAAATGTGTTGACTAATTACCTTAATGTTCAAACCAATCCAACTAAATAACCAATCCCCATACATTGTTCTTTTGTAATGATTCATTATAAAAAATACACATAGTTTTCTTATACAAAGTATAAAATGGAATTTAATTTAGTGTAATATCCTAAATTACTTGAAAGTTTATCATATATGTCATGTTGAGAGATTAAAATTAATAGTCATCTAACATCATGAGGCCATATCAATAACCATACTAATCACCAATGACATACTAGGGAACTAGTACAACATAAAAAACTTACATTCTGCTAAAATTGAGAAATTTATAATCCTTTGTTACAAATAGAAACTAACAAATGTCATTCATGATACAATTTCTAGGCTCTTATTTTCACATGATTCATCTTTTTAAAAAGCTTTGAAACCATATGGCAGATTTTTTAGGGTATCTTTTTAGACCATTCTTGAAATCCACATAGTTCATGCCAAATCTAATGGTGTATCCGTCTGTCCATTCAAAGTTATCTAGCAAGGACCATGCAAAATAGCCTCTAACATCCACTCCTTCCCTGCAACAAAGTGTCAAACATAAATATATCTTGAGAAATAAGAACTGGCTAATCATAATATGTTTTGATACTAAACATATTTTTAAATTATGCATACAATATCACATGTTATCAATTATAACTATATTATATATTAATATTTCTATAATTTGAAATGTAGAAGAGGCAACTACTATTAGTGGATCATAATAGTTTTGAATTGTTCTTGCAAAGTGTGTAGCCTTGGGTTACTAACTACTAACTATTTTTGATGCTTGAGAAGTATGAGACTAAATGTAGTTGGTACAACCTATGGTTGATTTGCATATTCATAAAGAATCAAATTTTGACCCAAATATGGATATTTTGTTAACACGAGAAAAAGGAAATATAGTTAAGACAAAGCCAATCACAAGTGCATAGAGTTCATCATTTTTTTTAAATTCAACAATCTTTTGAATAATTATTTTTTTTAATAGAACTAGATCAAATTATGATTTTTTCGTGATCCAATATAGTGAATATTAAATAAGATCATCTAAAATGAAATAATAGGAATTTTCTTCTGGTAGGAGTATAGGAATATTTTCATGTAGACATGCTATTTCTATATATCCTTATTGTTTTTATATAACTAAAGTGTATGCATTGGTTTATGTTGAGAAACAAACATTGTAGGTGACTAAAAGTTTTCTATAAATCGCTATCAAATTCATGATGTAATTGAGGTTGTGAAATTCTAATTTGGAAAATATTTGTCAATCTAAGAAGTATCGATCTTATCTTAGATTATATTCCTAAAACATATTTGAGATAGTCTCAGGCATCAAATTTATATTAAGCTTCTTTTCTTCAAAATGTAGTTTTTCAACATGAGAACAAACACTTATATAATATATGCTAGAATAAATATAAGTGATAATTTGTGCGTATTATAAAGTGTAAGATAAAAAAAGGGAATGACAAGGGATATGTTTTATGAGGAAAGATGCCAAAAACATTAATAGAACAAATAATTATAATTTAATGATATTTGATTTTTTTTGAAAGAGTTCTTTTTTGTTTCCACAATATTTAAATAAAATCAACCAACAACCATACTATGGATACTTCAATGACATTAACTCTTGTAAAATGTAAAACATCATTTCAAAATTTTCCATGATATATGATAGGAGGACAGAACTAGTCAAAATGAATGCTGGATAAATTGGATAATTTCTAGAGATAAGAACACAATATCATATATTATCTAAGATCTTTCAACATGTATATGATCATGATCACACCATATACTTATAAGTATATGTGTGTATGTATATATATACATATATATGAATGTATGCTAACATCTCTAGTAGACATAATGGTGTTATTATTATTTTTTAAACTTCATATTCCTTTAAACAAAAAAGAATTTTTAAGTAAACTAGAGTTTGTTATGTGAGAGTTTGAACGAGATCATGCTCACATATTCTGACAGAAAAATGTTTTCCATACAAATTTAAGGCATATTTTTGAATTCAAAAGAAAAACAATTAATCACGAATTTAGAGAACCTTATTGATTCTTGCAAATAAAGTAGATGTCCTTTATGATAGTAAACCCTTATGTTGTCCTCTAATGATTCTTTCAGTGGTAAACTATTATTACTTGTATCACCGACTCCTGCAATAATGTAAAACATAAGTAACTTTGTAGACACTTTTAAAACAGTAAGCAATCACGTTAGTAAAATTAATTCTTACTTTTGTGTATACTATAATATATGCAAAATGGAAGAGAAAGGTAATTTAAGTGAACACACTAATAGAAAACAAGTTAGGATCATCTAATGAATTTGTGTCGTTAGCCTTTCAGTTATATATGATAGTGGGTAACAAAAACACTTACCATTTTCAGTTATATATATTATTGGATTTTGGTATTTTTGCTTAATGTAGAGAAGCAGTTCCTTCAAACCCTTTGGATATATAAAGATCCAAGAAGCTCCAGCCTGAAAATATGTATATGAAATTGGAAAACACATATTACAATATGAATCTCTACGTAAGTAATTGAATGCAAAGGATATAAGCTATTATGACAACAATGTTTAGGTAACAATCATTTCAGTGTATGATCATTTACAAAAGAACTCATCAAGCTCTTACTTGTGGCCCAATTAGTCTTCCATTGCGTTCTCCTATGAATATTTGATATAAATCCATTAAAAATACTAAAAATATATTTAAATGAAAAAAGTACTCTTTGAGATCATACCGCTTGTTTGGGTGAAGGCATCATATAAGTAATTTTGCTCATGATTCTCTACGAAAGGAATACTTTTAGCATAGTTTGATGTATAATAGTTGAGACCAAGGAAGTCAAATGACCCTTTGACCATCTTAGATTGTTCTTTTGTGAATCTTGGTAGTCGGTCCCTTACAAGTGCCCTCACGATGAAAGGATAGTCCCCTTCTGTAAGTGGATCCATGAACCTACATATTTTATTCGAAAAAGTGATCAAACGATGCACATATATAGGTATATTTACCTCAATTATATATAATATATATCTTATATGCTGCATAATGTCATATAACCTAGTTAGAGAACTCTTTTTTGTTGTTGAAATAATAGCAAAAAGAAACTTGGTTCTCTAGATAGTTATGCTATGATTAAATGTGTTTTAGCTTGAGGCTTCCTATATGATTTACACTTCATGTCATTGAAGTATATTTTTCACAAACATAATACTCATGTTTTAAAGCATAAAGTTTATTCCTATATTGTAGGTTAAAGATCTAAAATATGGAAATGCATTCAATTTTGATACAAAATCAAGCATCCAATTATAAATAGGACAAGATGATCACCTCCAAAATGTACTTGAATTGTTTGGCTTATTCAACTAAAACCATATATAGTAACTCCAATGAGATATCAACTCTCATTGACTATTTATTTGACTAATACATGATAGATTGACAAATCACAGTTACATTGATGTGAGCATTAAATATACTCCATTTAAAAGTGTCACATGTGTTATTCTCCTAATATCCTTCTTTGAGATGAAATTACTAGAGAATCAACCATTTTTTTACTATGAAAATAATGACTATACTCCAAGATGGGATATCACTAGAGGGAGAGGATATCGTTTATCTAGAATACCCTCACATACATGGTATTTGATCTATTATTCTGTGTTGTATGAGGTGATAGTTCACCCATCATGGGAAAATGAGCTCCTCACCTCTCTCAAACTTCCAATAGTATCTCACCAACATTAAATGGGAAATTCTTCCAATTTTACACCAACATATTCACAACTTAGAAAAATAATCATATAGACTCTTATTACAGGTAGGATTTTAATAGTGGGATCCAAGACCAAGCTGTGTTGGGGAACTTAGACTCTCTCATATTGAAGGTACTCCTTAATTGCTTGCTTTTCATTTTTTCCCCATCATAGTAAAGGCATACTTAACACCTCCACTATGTGCACCAAACTCCATTAATCATCAATATATTTTGAGGTGTCATGTATATATACTTTTTAATATATATTACCCATGATTTTATACCATTTGCCTATATAATAATATATCTCATGAAATCCAGGTTTTAGAAAACTTATCCATACTAGGGTCATATATAATTCCATTTATTACAATTATGCATGGTTGAATTGACACCTCGCTCTCCTATAAACCTTTTAAGTTTTAGAAACTTATCTATACTAGGGTTGCATACAAACTGATTTATTACAGTTATATGACTGGTTGAACTGACACCTCATTCTCATGTTAATCATTTTATCTCAAGCAAACAAGATAAAATGTTTGTGCCTAAAGACATAGTTTTCATAGGTCAACCATGATTACATCTCATGTTGCTTTGTATTCCACCATAAAGTTATGAACCTAAAAAATTCTTATAAATTCTTGTGTCAAATGTATGTTTTGTAACTAATAATTAGTTTATACAACATATAGTTTGACATATGTTTTCTGCCATAAGTGTGAGTAGTGTAAATGTATTTTTGATCTTTGTTATATTGACAAAGGTGGGCCCCAAAACTATTTTGACAGTCATCTGAAGGATTTTATTTATATTTGGGATTTAATGGTGTCATTTTTACTAGAATGGATGTATTGTCCAATTTCCTATGAATTTAACGGTATCCTTAGCACTATCCAATTCCATCCACTTAGTCTAACAATAACCAATTATAGTGGTATGATGTCTTTCTGCACAACTTCTTTTCATTTCTCCATAGTTTTAGGAGGATTTTATTATTGCAATATATTGGTTCATAAAACAAGAGAACATTTGTTCAAACATAAATTACATCCATGAGGTGGTATCCTGGTTAACTAAGTAATGACATAATGACTCCAATACATTTGAGATAAGATTATTATTGTCTAACACAAATACATCACTTCGGGGCACTATTTTTATATGAATGTCATCTCTCATTGCGTTGCAAAGTCCAAAATTACTAACCATGGTAAAAAATGAAGAGATAATATTTTATAATAAAAAATTAACTTTCAAACATGTGTCATGATATTTTTTAATTTGAAATCAATTTAATTTTAGAACTTTCATTCCATATTAATTTTACTCATAAACTATGTTTTCTGAATAAAGACGTCAATATTAAATAATATAATACGAGGCATGCAATCTAAGACATATTTCATATGTGGAACTTTCTATAATTCATGTTTCAATCATAAATCTTTTACCTACTATATGATGAATACCTAAGTAATGCTAAAAGCGAAAGACAATGAGATTGGAGTTCCACTTTTACGCAAAGAACGTGTCACATCAACATGTCAAGAAAGTGTGAGTAATTGTAAGATCATCCAATGATCTAGTGTGAAAACTATCTAGACCAAAGTTTAGTAGTTTGATCTCATTTTGAGGGTTTGCATTGACCATTCAAATATATATATATATATATATATATATATATATATATATATATATATATATATATATATATATATATATATAAACACGTGTGTGTAGACTAAAGAAACACCATACTAGAATCAACTTTAGCAAAGTATGAACAGAAGTCACTAGTTTCACATCTTGTATTGATAAATGTACAATACAACTATGATATCTTATTTTACACCTCATAGTTTATCTATAGCATAATTTTCAAATCGTCTGAATACTCTAGGCCGTTTTCTTAACATGCACAAAACTTGGTACATATCACTAGCTTTGTGATGGTTAGGTACGATGGCTTTAGTTATTCAGTTGAGCTCAAAACTTTGAGTTTTACTATCAACAACGTCTATTTATTTTTCTCATTAAATATTTATTTTAAAATATAAATATAAGGGAAAATGGATTCCATGCAGAATCAAGTTTATTCGGATTTTATTGTATATATACAAAATATAGTATACATATATATATATATATATATATGTTTCAGTAAAAATATAAAATATATGTTTTCATATCAATACATAATACCAATAGGGAAGTGTCTTATATGTTTTGTGGCTACTAACAAACTAATTATCAAAACCTTAAGTATTCATTCATTACTCTTCGATAGGATAATAATGTAACATTTTACAAAAGATAATTTAGTTTCTTTCTCTCTATTCTAGATACTAGCGCGAAAGGATTTAGACGCAACTATACACTGGTGCCCATGCCCTCTCTCTCTTGTTTATAGACCGTGAAGCATTGATGTCTGCGTTTAACAACACAAAGAAGTTCGCGTTGCCTTTATTTCTCTTTAATTAATATGTGTAGATGCAACATTCTCCCTCGATCTCATTGTTAGAAGATGTTTTTTTTTTATTGACCGCCTGGCACACAACTACACCCTTTTAGTGTGCTAATAGATTATATTGAATTAATACTGATATGAAAATATATCAAAATAAAGGATACATTGACTTATATTGATTTTTAAGTATACCAAATTGAAAGGAAGCAAACCATAGCAGTTACGGTTGCAGTCTAGTACGATCCGTCTTTGACTTCTTAATAGAGTAAATTAAACTAATTTAAAAAACAAACTAAATATAGATTGATTTAAGCTTTTAGGTCCAGTAAATTAAACTAGAACATATCCGCTCCTAACATAAAGCAATCTATTGTATAATCAATGGTTGATTCAAAAAGTTACATTAGGGAGAGTTTAACTAAGGAGGGCTGAGTCATATTAGGAAATCTTAGTTAGACAAAGTATGTGTATTCTCTTTAAAAAAAGTTGTAACTACTACAATTTGAACCCACGCACTAGAAACAAGTAACGAAACAGATTACACTCCAGCGAATTCTTTTATTTGTTCATTTCTGAAACAAAGGTATGAATAATGTGTTTAATTTCATATAAACCTATAATATGACTATTTTGATTTTCAATTTAGGAGGGGAGCTAGAGCCCCCTAATCACTCATAAATCTGTCCCTGTGTATAACATATGCAAACTATTGCTTGAATATGTGTACTATGTCTGCTGGCTATTCTGGACAAAACGTCATGATGTAGCCTCTCTATTAAGGAGTAAAAGTGGCTAAGAATACATTGCTGGAAATTAAAAATATTTGCAGGTCTAGGTTCATGGAGTATTCAAACATAAGGAGTTAATTCTATTAGAAAAATAATAAGACAACATTCTAAATTATTTTTTAGGAAAGCCAACGAGAGTTGAACAGCATTTCATTTTCAGAACCCACCCCCTTAAAGTAAGTATAGAAATTTTTTGATCATACATTATAAAGAAAATCTGTTGACTCCTACCCATCATGCATGATAGGAGCCGTCCATTAATGTGTCCGGTTCCTTGGGTTTAAGCACTTACCATCCAAACATAAACTCAAGAGCTCGTTGCGCTGCATCCCTGTCGCGCTTGGTATCAGTCATTGGAAGGAACCAGCTGGATGGCATAGTTATGCCAATGAGTCCCTTTTGGGTAGCCTGCACGCAAGCAATTAAGCGATCAGATTACCAGTATACACACACAAGAAGCTGCAGCACAGCTACTTGAAGGGCATGAAGCTGGGACCTGAAACTTGGCTTTGTAGAGGCTGGCGGCCGCGGCATGAGCGAGCAGCTGGTTGTGCGCCACAAGGTACGGCTCCCTGCCGGAGTCTCCAGCCGGGCAGCCGCCAGTGGAGCGAGTGCTGTTCCCCTTCCTCGAGCAGCGGCCGGGGGCGAGCTTGCCACTGGCGTAGCCCAAGTTGGCGTACGTCCACGGCTCGTTCAAGGTGATCCAGTGCTTCACGCGGTCGCCGAACTCCCGGAAGCAGATCTCGGCGTAGTCGCGGAAATCCGCCCTGTAATGCGGCGGGGAATGTGCATGTAGAGCTATTGTTTAACTAAATAGCGTACTTCGGACTTGTTATAAAGTTTTTCAAGACAGAACATAAAACAAGGAAAGCTTATAACTAGAAAAGTAGATATTTATACAAGGAAATAGATTAAAAACAGAAAGTACTGACGCAATTTTGTCACTTAAAAAGCCTCCATATTGGTCCTCCAACGCCTGTGGTGTGTCGAAGTGGGTCAGGGTAGCGAACGGCTGTAAGCCTGCCCAAGGCAGGAAGATGACAGGAAAAGAAAAAGAGGCAAATGCTTATATAGATCATGACAACACACGTCACAACCAATGAGTCATCAAACGAATAAAATCAATGTAGTCAACCAAACATGATTTACATTATTTTCAAAAGAGAAAAGAATAAAACGACAAAGCAAGGGATACGTATACTATTCAAACGGTACCTTCAAAGACGACGGTGTTGATAAGGTTGTTGTAGTAGTTGATCCCTTCCCTGTTGATACCGCCCTTTATGCTTCCTCCTGTAGCAAGCCCATCCACAAACAAGCAAAAGGTGTCAAGTGTTGGATGAAATTATGCGGCATCTCATGCGGAGGGAAATACATACAACGAGCAAAAGTTGCCAATTGTTGCCCTGACATTATGCGCATCATCATGTGGAGGTGTAGAGGGTTGACCAAAGGCGTGGCAGAATCCAGACAAAGTGGAGGTGTAGAGGGTTGACCAAATGGATAGATTGGGCCATTTGACATGCGCGGAGAGTGTTGTGCACTGTGCAAAGAGATAGAGGGTTGCCCCTGATCTTTGTTTGTCGGATGCCTTGTAGTTTCCTCTCAAGTCTTATTTTATTCTTTTGAGGGTGAGTTACCATGTGGACTACAGAGGAGGGAAGATGTGGAATATATAGTTTATAATACGTATAGGCAATGGCTCCTTCAAATATGAATAGCCAGCTGACCCATATGCTTTGTATCAGATTCAATTGAAACCCTCTAAAATGAGTAGCCTTGCCTTCGACGGCCACGTGAAAAATAATATAGGCGCAACGCAGTGAATGCACCATGTGTTTTGGGCATACAAATCTGCTGTGGCTGTGACGAGTTCATGTTCCACATCCTGTTGCAGGCAATCTTGACCATTCTTCTAGACTCCAAAATCCCCTCAGAAAAATTAAGTTGGTGCGTCTGCAACATGCTCCTCGGAACAGAAAATTTGATCCCGTATTTTGGGTTCTACTTCGTATACAGGATAATTGCTATATATCTATATCCAAGGATAGGATATACATGGCACCCGACTTGTATTATGCAAAATGAATCTCTACTATTAGTGTCTACTACGATACTAAACACCTTAAGTTTTTCATTTGAATGTTTTTCTACCAAATATCCAAACGCCTTCAATCTAAATTCTTGAAAACTTTTTTTTTTAAAGTAAATTCCAACTCGCCACCATGCCATCACATATACTACACATGGCATGTTTTCTACCAATTAATAGTTACTATATTATGTCATTGGAATATATCTTGTATGTAATATTAGTAATTAATGCTCACGATTTTTTACTAAGTTTCAAGTATATGATAGATCAATATCGAGAACTATGTTTAGTTTCCCATCGTTGAGTCCCAACTTAGTGCTTGTTCAAGAAAATGGATTTGAGATGAGTTGCATACAAACAAGTTCTTAGCCTTATGTTGACTTGCAACACTGCATAAACTAACTTCTAGATTTGGAACGGATTCAAACCATACTCATGGCATAATCTTTTTTCCAAAAAAAATTGTAGCTACTAATATTTGTTTTCTAGGCTTAGTTGCAAAAGTTTTACTCACGTAAAACTATGTGGACGCCTTGCGTTACAAGGATGGGTTTGTAAAAATTGTCTTCAAGAGTTGGACAATAAATATGTAGCTAGACTACTCCATATAAGCTAAGAACATTACACTGACCTAAAACAAATTCTCAAACACCAGGATTTAACCAACAGTATAAAATGGATATTAGAACTAGGTCCAGATTTTAAAATACATACGATACACTTGTAAAACATTTAGAATTTAAAAATTGACTAGTAATATATATACAATTAGAATTTACATATGACAGAGACTTGACAAGAGAAATGGCCCACTGTATCCACCGGCCATATTAGTTAGATGTCATGATAAGGCACAAAATTTATGAAAATGTGATATATGTATACCCATACATGATCATGGAAGTGGTTAAGTAGTAATACTTATTGTATAGGAGAATCAATACGAAGCCGACAACTAAAACCTAAAACACACCCGCTAGAAATAACAAAGGAGAGATAAATCATTAGTATACACAAACACGAATTCTGATTAGTCTCCTATCATATTGTTATCGGAAGCCTCCAATAAAAATGTAGTTAGTTAAGTGGGTAAGCATTCAAATAAAAGAGATGAAGAGGACTTTATAGGATATCGATTGAAGGGAATTAAGTGGGTAGACCACTAACAATCCATAGTCATATAGAAAAACAAATTTAGCAGATTCTTTTAAGCTATTTCTTGTTAGGATACACCACGAGGTCAAGTGTCTTGACCATCTAATATAAATGTAGAGAGTCGACAACGTTGATGCATTATTTTTATGTTGGACAAGAGTGCGACGTTTTACCTGACAGAAACAAACATCACATTGCATTTTATAGTGAGACATGCGCATGCTTTAAAAACTATATATCTTCTTTTTTTAGTCTAAACTTATGTTCTTATTTCTTACTTGGAAGTATCCTCGACCAGGATATGGAGAACCTATATGCATCCAGGCCCATGCTCTTCAAGATGCTGACATCTTCCTGCAAATAAACCCATAGTCATTGTCTATGCATATATTGAGTTATAATAGATACGAATGACAAGACAAATGGGTCATCATTGTCTGGTTTGATATGAAATTTAACGAGGAAAGGAAGACAACTTTTTTCAATTGATTCTGCAAAAAGTTTCAACGGCGCACCTTGTACCGATGGTAGGAATCCACAGCGACGTCCCCGTTGCCCCGGTCTTTGATCTTCTCTGAGGAATAATTGCAACGGGAGAATAAGGATAACGATGAGAATGGAACAAGATTCAAGTTTGGTTGGCAGAAGATTAAAATTCTATTAACCAGGGGCGGAACCAAGGGGGGGCGGGCAGGGGCCATGGCCCCCCCAAAATAAATAAAAAAATAAACATACATATACATATCTATACATATATTTGTAACTTATATTTATAATATATATCATGTATGACGCATACAGGACACGAATGTGAAAGTAGTGTATTGGTTTGTTGCTGCATTCATGTACCAAAGGTCATGAGTTCGATTCTTGGTGTTGGCATTATACGTTTTTTGGCAATAAATGCAGAATACAATTACTATTAATATAATGTTTCACATATAAAGACACAAAATTGAACATGCTGTAGCGGTTGATATGTTATTTGATGTACCAAAGGTCATGAGTTCAAACCTTATAATGAATATTTAGTTTTTGGCCCCCCAACCTATAGGTTCTAGTTCCGCCACTGCTATTAACAGTATCAGAATCGGCTGCTACATATAATGAAGTAGTACTGGTTTATCAGAGGCTCTTTGTTCTTTGGTTGGTGCAGAGTCAGACTCAGTAGCAGGACATATATACACTATTGTGGAGGTCCTTTTCTCTAATCGCATATATTCAGAAGGTCTAGTAGACACTTGCTTTACCACAATCTAAAGCTTTAATATATGTTATATATGTAGAAGTTAAAATTATCGAACTGTTCTAGGAGAAAATGTTTCTGCTCGCATATATGCCACTTTACCGAATTAACTGTTTAAGGTTCTGTCTTCCAGCCAAGCACTTTTGACAGTGAAGCATAAAGTATGTATATACCAGTGCATGTGACTGTAAAAAAGTTTCAAGGGGAGAAACTTGCGTGTTAACTTTTGTTAAGCCTTTTCTATTAAAACAAACGGTGCTAGTAAACTTTACATTCCTGCGAGAGTCTCGAAAAAGCCTCCATCTTTGTTTCCCATTTCTTTTTAATAAAAATTTATTAGAAACGTGCCGAAATACCACAAATTGGAGGAAGGGATATAACAGCGTCAGGAAAGGCAGGCGAGATGGATAGAGAGGACGAAGGGAAGTTCGTACAGGTTGATCACATTAATCGAGTGTCTGCTTAACAAGGGGAGAATGCATGTGAGAGCTAGCTAGCGCATGCCTAGCATACCTGGGTGTTTGTGGGTGAAAGTGTCCCAAATGCTTGGCCCCCTTCCGCCTTCTTTTGCAGCTCCCTCGTACTGCATAAACCGCCGGGGTTTGCCAATCGTCTGGGTCAGATGTACGTACTGATGGTCATCAGAAGCCAAGGTTTGAAGGGAATCGAAAACCAACCTGGTAAGCAGATGAGGCGGCTCCGAAGAGGAAGCCCTTGGGGAAGTCACTTCGGCCAAGCTCATGAGGAATGGCCGCCGTCGAAGCCTCGGGGGACGCCGACGAGTATGCTTTGACGATGAGGAAGAGGAGAACGAAGAGGAGGGTGCGCTGTGGTACTGCCATCGGTATGCAAAGCTCAGCGAATCAGCGAGAGGCTGCTACTGGTCATGGGATGCAATGCTATGCTAGCCTGTGCCTTGTATTTATAGAGAATTACTGTGCTTGCACCTCGCGAGTGCGTCATGCGGCATTCGTGGGATGTAGGATACTGAAAGGGTCCACAGTCCACTCCTACCCCGCGCCCCCTGGCCATAGCAACCGCATATGCGGTACTTTTCCTTCTTGAGGTAAAAACAGATGTGTTTTAAATGTGCATCTAGCACTCTATGTATTTTCAGTATCTTTTTTAATGACATGTTTGTTTTGACGTCAGTAAATGATTTGTCAATTCGGTTTCTAGAAATGACAAAAATAAATGAACATTATAAAATAAATAGCCTAATATAACCACCTTTTGTTCCTTTTTTTTTATAATATGTTCCATGTATTGATAATAAAGACTTATGCATATCCGCGATAAGTCGATGGAGGACAAAATACTAAAAAAAAAAACCATAGAGAAAAAAAAAGGTGTTACATATCGTCCCAAATACTAGAGAGGAGATAGATCACGAGTGGTGTATCCCTCATAGACGTGTCAAACGGGTGGGTGGGTTGGGTTTGGGTTGGGTCATTGCGGGTGCGGGTCTGGCGGGTGCGGGTAAAAAACATACACTTCTAAACGGGTGGAAGAAAAGCACACCCAAACCCGACCCAGCGGGTTGCGGGTTGCCCGCGGATGCCCATATAAAATGTGTACAATCAACAATAAGTTACCAATTGCTTTCTTTAACACTAAAAATAACATTTTAAACAACTTGAAGCTATTATTTTTATGTCAAATATAGTGCAAAAGAACCAACCAACTACTATGTTTAACGTCAAACTATTCAATTAGTTTTTGATATATGAAAAAGTAGCAACTAGTTGTATGTTGATTTAAATTAGGAAAATTGATGTAGTTTTCATAGATAAATATCACAAGAAAAATACATAATTTTTTCATGTAACATTAGGCATTCCTAATATTACAAGTACTTATTATTGCCTATTGCAAATACAAAATAAAGAGAATACAATTGTTGTTGGTAAAGGTAAAGAATTAACTTGTACAAAACAAACAACATATTTTAATAGGTGTGTGTATATTATGTATATGAATATATTTGCTTCAATTAACTGGGTCACCTGCGGGTGCCCGTGGATCACCCGCGAAACCCACTTAATAAACAAGTGGGTATGGGTTTGGGTCATTTTCAGCGGGTGGCAAATTTTGCCACCCAAACCCAACTTAAACAGGTCGACCCATGGACGCCCGCAGATTTTGACCCAGTTTGACAGGTCTAATCCCTCATGAGCGTGAGTTCAGGTTATATTTACATATGATAGTTAAGAGGAAATAAAGGATCTAAAACTACAAAAAGTAGTTTGATGCTCCTATGAGTGCAGCAATCAGCATAGTTAAAACCTTGGTTCCTGCTAATCAGTATGTCACTTCAAATTTCACCTGCTCCCTCCATCAGGATCCTTGGAATGCTATTTTCATGCATCATGGTGTATTGTTCTTTGTTGGTTCTACCCCCACTATCGTTGTTGTGACGTGTTGCACATAAAATCTTAATACGTTGAGTCCACCTATAGAAGTGTGTGTTGTATGGAAAGGGTATAGTTATAAAAAATAATCTTGTTTCCGATATTCCATATAACCCATATAATGGCCATTGTTAGTATGTCATGATTGGGGTATCAGTCTGTAAGACTTTTTGTGTGTTGTATTTTGTGCATAGTGTTGAGGTAGGCATCTGCTAGAATGGTGGTGGCTATGTGTAGTGAGTCCATATACATCTAGAGGTGTGATACCCATATATAAGATGTAGTGTGGTTTCTTCATGATAATGACATTGCCAACATTTAGAGGGTCCCTCAAAACCTTTGCGCCTCCTCGCCATGTCAGTGGGTAGTTTGTCATGACAGATGAGCCATGCCAGAATGTGTAATTTGGGTGGGCATTTTATCTGCCAGATCTTAGAGTATGGTCTAGTCAGTCCTCTGAAAGTGAAGTGTCGATATACATCTTTTGCCGTGTATCTAGGTCCCCAAACCCATGAGATGTTTCTGCTAACGTTGTGTTCTAATTGATTGTGCATGCCCAATATGTGGCTGGGTTAGTCCATTCTCTGAGGCATCACTTGAAATTATATTCTCTATTGTATCCTAGTTTGGTTAATGTTGTGCAACTCTTGAGATTGGTAAGCGCACTTGGTATGTGCCTGGTAGGTAGTTGTTGGTCGATAAGCTTTTGTCCATGCCACTGATAATACCAAATTTTGTGACGTTTTTGCCCTTTATTCTGTTATCAAAACTACCCTTTTCTGCTATTTTCCTCTATTTTATTAGCATTTTCGCAATAATTGGCCAAGCAACGCTCTTATTCCAATTTTTCCTATCTTCTACAGAGTTTTCCTCGTTTTTGTGCAATAAGGCCGATTCCGGCCCACAATAAATCTAAGCCCGTCTCGACCTTCCTGACGCCCGATACAACCCAGCACGACAGGGGCTGAGCGACACGAGAATGATCGGCGGAGAAGGGCGTTGCGCAAGGAGGACGTGTCGCCCGACATACCGTCTACCCGACAGGGAGCCAAAGCCGCATCGACGACCAAACTCGTCGGGCGACACAGCCACCCACTGGCAGGTGTGCCGCCAGCCACGTAACCGATAGCCAGCGCCTCGTGCCGAGACATACCTGTATCGGCCGTCCACATCCATCGACCGGCGTATAAGGGAGCTACGTGGCGTTTCCAGCACCATAACTCCTTCAACCGCCGCCTATAAAAAGCAGCTACAGGAAGCCGAAAAGCGAGGTGGGATAGGTCGGATAGGTCGGACAAGTCGAGAGAATTCGGACAAGACAGTTCGTAAGTTCGGGAGCCACCTTCGAAGGAAGCTGTGAGAGCAAGAGTATCGCGCCCCAGTGCTTGTGCCGGGCGACACTAGGTGAGCTTTCCCTCATCCCGAGAGGGAAGGGATGGTTCACTTAGTGTTGTCCCGGGCGACACTGCGGGCCGATATCGGCCAGCGAAGATGAGCGACACGAGTGCCCGACAGTAGACTCGTAATTCTTTGCCCGACACGATATCGAACCCGATACGCTCCGCCCGTCATGCGTGCCGCCCGAGAGGGTGTTCCGCCCGACATGAGCGTATCGGCCAGGGTCCTTGAGCGATACAGTCAGTCGTCAGTCGGCGCTGCCCGAGAGGGGGTGCCGCCCGACACTGCCGTATCGAGCTCGGCTCCTGACCGGTATCGGGCAGGAGAGCTACAGTAGTCTGTCGTTCTTCTACATCAAGAAGGCGACATCTATCTTTAATTATGTTATTTAAAATCTTAGCTTATGCATTGTATTAAGACCCTTATTGCTTATGGAAATAGAAATGCTTAACTGCTATTTGTTTAAATGCTTGGTGCCTTATGATTGGGTAACTGCTGTGTTGGATATCTGAACTCTAGCTTGCATGTTTTGGATCGCGTTTCGCTTAGCTACCGAATCGTCTTTCCCGTCGCAACTACTTCGAGAGTTGGGTTGTGGCTCTAGTATTTGGTCCGGTTCTGGAGTACGAGAGTGCCCGGAACGGAGTTGTTTTAGTATCATTCCACTCTAACTTGAGCCCAGCAACCTCAAGAGGGGTGTTGAAGCTTGGTTAGAGGCACCCGCTCTGAGAGGAGGGGTGCAGGGTGTTACTGCTACCGCTTGTCTTACTGAAGTCTTATCCCTTGCATTACGCCTTAAACTGCAGTTTATCTTTCTATTCTCTGTTGCATGAAAATTCCTAAAAACTACTAAATGACAAAATCTTAATCTTTCTTGTAACTCCAGTTGGAGATAGTTTTCTTTGATTTAATCGTGATAGCTTGTTGTTCCCCTTCGGGGAACTTTAATATCTCTTTATACCCACCGGAGTGTAGAGTGTCGATTCAGAGTCGTCAACACGACCCACCTTGTCCCTGTGTTCGACCCCGTATGACTACTTCGACCCCGTAAATAAAGTTGCGGGGGCCTAAAAGGATTCGGGTTATAAATGTGAAGGCTCAACTACCTCACATGCGTCTCCAATTTTAGGACACACGATTTAGGCCGGTCAACTTTCTGGCGCCGTTGCCGGGGACAAGGCAAATGGCACTGTTGACGAATCCGAAGCCACTAACTACACTCCCGTGCCTCAAGCTTAGAAATAGGCTTGACAACACCTCTTTTTCTTTTTCTTTTTCTTTTTCTTTTAGCATTATTCTTTGCCGGAACCAAATAACTCTGTGTTCTAACTTGATTTCTCGTGATATTTCAGGTACCCTGCAAAGCTGTAACCTGCTCCACCGAGCCTTGATACCATGCCTCGTTGTGAGCAACCCCTTTCTGAGGGCGAATGTCAGAGCCAAAGCGAGAGGGCGACCCGGCCTAATTGGGTTGGTCAGCTTTCCGCCTACATAAAAAGACAGGACACCATTATCAACCAGTTGGTACAGGGGACGTTTACCAACCCTGGATCTCTGAATTCCATGCAACACCAGATGGCGAGTCTGCAGATGCGCCAATGGGAGGTCGATCAACGGCTGGCTCAGATGGCTGCTCTGATGAAGAACCCTGCAGGAAAAACGCTCCCTCAGCCCGAAATTGCAGTAATGGCAGTGCTTAGATCAGGAAAGACGGTAGAGCGCGCTGATGAAGCCCCACCGGAACATGAGCAAGGGCCCAAGGATGCTATTCCAGCAGGAGGCGGAGGTAGGCCTGCAGAAGCCCAAGAGCCTGCACCGAGACCGTCCGATGAGCCATCTGGTGGGAGGAATCCTTATGCTCCCAGGATACCGTTCCCGTACAAGCTGATCAAGGCAAATCTGAAAAAGCGGCACGAAAGGTTCATGGACTCGATCAGGAAGCTGCATCTTGAAGTCCCCTTCCTTGACGCTTTGGAGGAGATGCCCACATACGCCAAGTTTCTCAAAGATCTAATAATGAAGAAAAGAAGGGGAGGAAGGATAGAGACAGTGTACCTAGCCTCTACTTCCTCTGCCTTCGTGGTGAGTATAGTGGTGAGTATTCCCGCCTGTCACGCGGGTGACCCGAGTACGAAAGTACTATATCGATATAGCAGCGCTGATACAACCATTCCTGGGAATGCGAGCAAGAAGCTGGCATGAACTCCAGTTCTGCCACCGCAGCCCGCAGCAAATTCAACTATCCAACGACTGCGGCATCTTCGTCCTGGAATGGATGGCAAACGAGGCAACGCCTGATCAGCTCCTCCACATCGACTATCACAGCAAAAGAGGAGAATATGTGTGGGAGCTCTTATCTAGCCCAGGCGCGCTGATCATCTAACCCTCACTGATTAACATTTCCTTACCTCATCTACTTCACAACTCTGGGACAGAGTGTGGAGTAAGTTTGGGGGGGGGGGTACCATGTACCAGTGAGGGAGGTACAAAACTTTTCTCCTTTGATCCCCCTCATCCTATCCAATTCAATTAATGTACATATAACCTTTTTAGTGTACATATAACTTCTTACACAACCTTTTTCCTTCTTGCTAAAAGTCTTGAAAACTTTGAAAATTTTTGCTTATGATTCCCTATACTTATATATGTATAAAGTTTCTATAATAATAATAAAAAACTGTTGTGACTTCTTGCAAAGTTTACTTTCTATATATTTAACAAGTTACAAGTTCTGTCATATCTTTCTGATAATGCTGTCTCAAACAAATAAAAGATTGTGCCTTGCCATCCAAAAATTTTCGAAAAATAATAATCTTGCAAACAACTAAAAGACGAGTATGGAGAAGGAAAAAGCTGCCCAAACAGCAGATATCTCTTTTGTTTTCCCTTACCCAGCAAAAATCCCAAAAAGAGAAAGAAGCCTTACGAGCGTGAATAAAAGCATGAGAGTTGTGCCCAATAAAAGAAAAGAAAAAAAATATATATATATATATATATATATATACACACTTGTTTTCCAAAAGTACCCATCTTTAGGCATGGTAGATCCGGGGCAGTGGTACGTAGGATGTGAAATCACTGCTCTAAAGCCATCTGGCTTGGACTGCAGGAACACTTGCCCGTTAATGGACCCTTACCTGGATGGACTGATGGGAAACAAGAAGAAAAACCCAAAAAGCCTTAGCCTACCCTATACACAACTTTCTGCCCCTAAAATAAAGCTGTTTGGTGTGGAAGCTAACTTCGGAATCATACACCAAAGTCTCGCTGAAGCTGTGGAGAAGAAAAATTTTACTTAAATAATAAGGCAAGTAGGGCAAGGTCTTTTGTTCGCATTAAGACAGCATTACCTCCAAGACATCGCAAATCTTGTGCTACCCTTTAGCCTTAAAGTTTTGCTGTGCAAGAAGAAGCAACACAAAGTTTAGTTTAAATATTGATTGAGGACAATCAAAAAGCTAAGTTTGGGGGAGTTGGGTACCATGTACCAGTGAGGGAGGTACAAAACTTTTCTCCTTTGATCCCCCTCGTCCTATCCAATTCAATTAGTGTACATATAACCTTTTTAGTGTACATATAACTTCTTACACAACCTTTTTCCTTCTTGCTAAAAGTCTTGAAAACTTTGAAAATTTTTGCTTATGATTCCCTATACTTATATATGTATAAAGTTGCTATAATAATAATAAAAACCTATTGTGACTTCTTGCAAAGTTTACTTTCTGTATATTTAACAAGTTACAAGTTCTGTCATATCTTTCTGATAATGCTGTCTCAAACAAACAAAAGATTGTGTCTTGCCATCCAAAATTTTTTGAAAAATAATAATCTCACAAACAGCTAAGAGACGAGTATGGAGAAGGAAAAAGCTGCCCAAACAGCAGATATCTCTTTTGTTTTCCCTTACCCAGCAAAAATCCCAAAAAGAGAAAGAAGCCTTATGAGCGTGAATAAAAGCATGAGAGTTGTGCCCAATAAAAGAAAAGAAATATATATATATATATATATACACTTGTTTTCCAAAAGTACCCATCTTTAGGCATGGTAGATCCGGGGCAGTGGTACATAGGATGTGAAATCACTGCTCTAAAGCCATCTGGCTTGGACTGCAGGGACCACTTGCCCGTTAACGGACCCTTACCTGGATGGACTGATGGGAAACAAGAATAAAAACCCAAAAAGCCTTAGCCTACCCTATACACAACTTTCTGCCCCTAAAATAAAGCTGTTTGGTGTGGAAGCTAACTTCGGAATCATACACCAAAGTCTCGCTGAAGCTGTGGAGAAGAAAAATTTTACTTAAATAATAAGGCAAGTAGGGCAAGGTCTTTTGTTCGCATTAAGACAGCATTACCTCCAAGACATCGCAAATCTTGTGCTACCCTTTAGCCTTAAGGTTTTGCTGTGCAAGAAGAAGCAACACAAAGTTTAGTTTAAATATTGATTGAGAACAATCAAAAAGCTAAGTTTGGGGGAGTTGATAACACCAAATTTTGTGACGTTTTTGCCCTTTATTATGTTATCAAAACTACCCTTTTCTGCTATTTTCCTCTATTTTATTAGCATTTTCGCAATAATTGGCCAAGCAACGCTCTTATTCCAATTTTTCCTATCTTTTACAGAGTTTTCCTCGTTTTTGTGCAATAAGGCCGATTCCGACCCACAATAAATCTAAGCCCGTCTCGACCTTCCTGACGCCCGATACAACCCAGCCCGACAGGGGCTGGGTGACACGAGAATGATCGGTGGAGAAGGGCGCTGCGCAAGGAGGACGTGTCGGCCGACATACCGTCTACCCGACAGGGAGCCAAAGCCGCATTGACGACCAAACTCGTCGGGCGACACAGCCACCCACCGGCAGGCGTGCCGCCAGCCACGTGACCGATAGCCAGCGCCTCGTGCCGAGACATACCTGTATCGGCCGTCCACATCCATCGACCGGCGTATAAGGGAGCTACGTGGCGTTTCCAACACCATAACTCCTTCAACCGCCGCCTATAAATAGCAGCTACAGGAAGCCGAAAAGCGAGGTGGGATAGGTCGGATAGGTCGGACAAGTCGAGAGAATTTGGACAAGACAGTTCGTAAGTTCGGGAGCCACCTTCAAAGGAAGCTGTGAGAGCAAGAGTATCGCGCCCCAGTGCTTGTGCCGGGCGACACTAGGTGAGCTTTCCCTCATCCCGAGAGGGAAGGGATGGTTCACTTAGTGTTGTCCCGGGCGACACTGCGGGCCGATATCGGCCAGCGAAGATGAGCGACACGAGTGCCCGACAGTAGACTCGTAACTCTTTGCCCGACACGATATCGAACCCGATACGCTCCGCCCGTCATGCGTGCCGCCCGACATGAGCGTATCGGCCAGGGTCCTTGAGTGATACAGACGGTCGTCAGTCGGCGCTGCCCGAGAGGGGGTGCCGCCCGACACTGCCGTATCGGGCTCGGCTCCTGACCGGTATCGGGCAGGAGAGCTACAGTAGTCTGTCGTTCTTCTACATCAAGAAGGCGACATCTATCTTTAATTCTGTTATTTAAATTCTTAGCTTATGCATTGTATTAAGACCCTTGTTGCTTATGGAAATAGAAATGCTTAACTGCTATTTGTTTAAATGCTTGGTGCCTTATGATTGGGTAACTGCTGTGTTGGATATCTGAACTCTAACTTGCATGTTTTGGATCGCGTTTCGCTTAGCTACCGAATCGTCTTTCCCGTCGCAACTACTTCGAGAGTTGGGTTGTGGCTCTAGTGTTTGGTCCGGTTCTGGAGTACGAGAGTGCCCAGAACGGAGTTGTTTTAGTATCATTCCACTCTAACTTGAGCCCAGCAACCTCGAGAGGGGTGTTGAAGCTTGGTTAGAGGCACCCGCTCTGAGAGGAGGGGTGTATGGTGTTACTGCTACCGCTTGTCTTACTGAAGTCTTATCCCTTACATTACGCCTTAAACTGCAGTTTATCTTTCTATTCTCTGTTGCATGAAAATTCTTAAAAACTGCTAAATGACAAAATCTTAATCTTTCTTGTAACTCCAGTTGGAGATAGTTTTCTTTGATTTAATCGTGACAGCTTGTTGTTCCCCTTCGGGGAACTTTAATATCTCTTTATACCCACCGGAGTGTAGAGTGTCGATTCAGAGTCGTCAACACGACCCACCTTGTCCCTGTGTTCGACCCCATATGACTACTTTGACCCCGTAAACAAAGTTGCGGGGGCCTAAAAGGATTCGGGTTATAAATGTGAAGGCTCGACTACCTCAAATGCGCCTCCAATTTTAGGACGCGCGATTTAGGCCGGTCAGCCACCATGGGTCATGCCGGAATTTGGTATTATGCCATAGGTGGGGTGGTATATGGATTGTGTTGGATATGATGTGAATGGTGTTGGCTAAGTGTTTCCACAGTGGTGATGTTGTTCTATTGATTTTGATCGACCATGGTGCTTGATGTAGTAGATATTTGTCGTGAAAGATCTTGGTCCAGATTTTGTGCTTTTTATTGCTAATAGCTATTGTGATATTGTGTATGAGAGTGAGAGTATGAGTGTTGATGTTGAGGATGCCCCATCCTCCCTCCTTCTTTGGGCAACATATAGTTTCCCATTTGGCTAGATGAAGTTTCTTTCCTTTGTGTTATCATAGGAACTTTCTATGGAATCTGTCGACATGTTTGTGAACAATAGATGGGAGTGGTATGCATGATAAATAGTGAGTGATGATGGGGTGAGAGATGTGTTGATAAGTGATATGTGCCCTGCCATAGAAAGGTAATTGTTTTCCCATGCACTAACTCAATTGTTGACTTTGTTGATGATAGGGCTCCATGTTGTATTGGGCAACCGAGCTGGCGTGAGTGAGAGTCCGTGATATGTAAATGGGAAGGTTTCCTGGTGACATCCCAACATGTTCTATATCTATCCCTATCTGTAGAGTCCATATGGTTGCATATGATAGTGGATTTAATGTAGTTGATTTTGAGTCCAGACAGTTTGGTGAAAATGGATAGAATCCTTGTCAGATTAATGACATTAACATCATTTGGTTTGATGATGATGATTGTCATATGCATATTGTATCCAATTGTGTGGGCATCTATGTGTGGGCATCCCCTGGGTTTTTTTATGTATCCCACCTATGTGGCATTATGTATGAGGGTGTTTAGTACGATCGTGATGATGATGAATAAGTAGGGGGATAGTGTGTCACCCTACCGTAGCCCATTTGAATTTGTGAAGAAACCTTGTGGCGACCCATTGATAAGAGTCACAAAGGTACTAGTTGATATACAAGATTGTATCCATGCACACCATTTTTCGAGGAAATTGAGTCCCCACAAACATTCGATGAGGAAATCCCAATTAATATTATCAAAGACCTTTTCAAAATCCAATTTGAAAATAAGAGTAGGTTCATGATTTGTGTGGCGTGTATGTAGTGTCTCTTATACCGTGATAAAAGCATCCTGGATGCTTCTACATGGCATGAATGCACATTGTTGGATATCGATGATGTTGTTGATGGCATGTTTCATTCAACTGCTCATGATCTTGTAATAATTTTGTATGTGGAGTTGATGAAGCTGATGGGTCTGTAGTCCCGTATGGAGCTAGGGTGATCAGTTTTTGGTATTAGCGCAATGTGGGTGTGGTTGATGGGTCTGAGGATATGGTTAATGTTGTGTTGTCAGTGGATCTCCACCATAAGATTAATGATGTCTTCTTTGATGATGAGCAATGTGGCTATGAAGAATGATATGTCATATCAATCTGGCCCTGGTGATTTGTCCAGTCCTAGTTGTAGGATGTCATTGTGGATTTCCGTTTCAATAAAAGGATCTAACAGTTGATTTGTAGAAGGGATCTTTTGAGTGTATATGTGATTCCAATCAATGTTGATCTGTGGTAGTGGAGTGTTCCCATTGTTGTATAAGATATTGAAGAATTTGGTATTGTGGTTGATGAGGGTATGTCTAGGTTGAATAGTTATGTCTATACCATCGATGTTGGTGATCAATTGTCGGTTACGTTTGGTGCTACAGGTGGAGTGGAAGAATTGGGTGTTTCTATCTCCCTCTTTTAACCATTTGATCTTAGCTCTTTGTTTCCATACAATTTCTTCTTGTGCCTTGAGGTTGTTAATATCTTGGACCAGATTGTTTTAGTCATCCAAGGGTTTTTGAATGATAGTAAGAAGTTGTTCTTCTTTTCTCTTGATGGTTTTGGGGATGGATCCGAAAGTATCATGGTTCCATGTTTTGAGGATGGGTTGAAGATGTTTCAGCTTGTGATGTATGTCCCTAGCGTGATTTTCAGAGGTTGGCTGAGAGAGTCAATCGTTGCTGACCATGGAGCTGAAATCTTGGTGTTGGGTCCAAAATTTATCAAAGAAAGAAGGTTTTGGTCCCCGATATGTGTGCTAACTGTGGAGAAGGACTGACAGCTGACTAGATAAACTAGATGTGATGAGAGTGGTATGGGACCCCGAGCGAAGTTGTGGCCATAGGTTATTGCATAAAAATGGTTTAGTCTGGCTCTCAGTGAACCCCTATGCCATGTCCAACATCCGTTATTTGCATGAAGGTCACGCAAGTTATGTGTGGTGATGAATTTCTTAAAGATGTTTGCATGGCGTGGGGTCATAGGGCATGGTGTGATCGAATTATGGGATCGTTCATCCGAACATGTGACCATGTTGAAGTCCTCCCTACGATCCATGGTATGTCCCTGTATTGTGATGCCAAAGAGTGTAACTCCAATATGAAGGGTGCTTTATTGGATCCAGGTGGTCCATAACACCATGTGAAGCGCCAAGTCTGGTTATTGGCGATTTGACTAAAAATGATCATAACACATTGGTTTTGTATGGTGGGTTGTGATGCTCTATATGTGTTGTCATTCCATCCTATAAGGATTCCTCCACTAAACCACATGGGTGGTTGTTGGTACCATCTTTAATATGACGTCCCACCATATGTTTAAGTTGGAAGTCATTGAGGGTGGTTTTGGCTTCTTGAATGGTGATGATGTCAATACGATGTTGATAAATCATGTTTTTGATGGTTCTGCGGCGGTTTAGAGCAGCGACTCTGCATATATTCTAGGTTAAAATATACAATGCTGTAAAACTCCATATAAAATGATGTGTAAAGGTTCATGAGAAAGAATGATGTGCAAAGTGAAGTGCGTGTTAAAACTTGTTATCCTTGCAGCCGTTCTGTTTGATCAGGTTGGTAGGGAATATTTCCACATCCAAAGGATGGGGAAAACAGATGTCAATGTTGTGACAAAATGTGATGAAGGCCTCGTTGTGTTCCCATGATGTAAGTTAATTAATGTCAACCAAAATAGTATCCGCAGGTGAGTGTGTAGGCCTAGAGTTAACTGATAAATCCTATATAATAAAAGGTGACAAAAGTGTATGCGGTACTAAATCAGAAGTTGTGGGTTGCTGTAGTGTCATACCTGAGTCATCTACGGAGAAGAAATACTTCCTCTTTTAAGACTTGAGTGTGCTTAGTAGTGTATAGTAGGAGAGGACTGCTTCATGTTCTTTGTTCATTGGGATGGAACAGTTGATGGCTGGACCCAATGTGGCACGAAGCTCATCGATGATTGTAGATTTTAGCTTCAGGAAGGTCTCCCAATCCATCCCATTGCGAGGATCATGTGTCCTGCTTAGATGGATGAAATTTGGATAAGGATCAAGAGGGTTTGGTGGCGGCATCCGGGGAGCACTGTGGTGAGTACGGGCTCGCTTGTAACATGGTGTCGGTCGATGAAATTCATTGTTGAGGGTCATATTCAGGTGGTTGTGGGATAGGGATGTATGGGTTGATGCAATGTGTTTGCAAGGGAATGACTAGTGGTTGGGTTCAAACCATGTAGCAGGGAGTTGTTTGAGATCTTTGAAGTGGCATTTGTATGTGGATGGGTGTTCCATATGAAGTTTGATATTGTATATCATGTTCCCACATCTGATGTTGATATCACCAGGGATCGTGGTATCCTTCATGATAGAGAAAACATAGAAAGATTTTGTGTAGTCACATGTAAAAAGAGTTTCAGGGCTGATGAACTATAGGATGGGTGTTCCATATGAAGTTTGATATTGTATATCATGTTCCCACATCTGATGTTGATATCACCAGGGATCGTGGTATCCTTCATGATAGAGAAAACATAGAAAGATTTTGTGTAGTCACATGTAAAAAGAGTTTCAGGGCTGATGAACTATAGGATATCCCCTACTGAGTGAGAAATGTCGTGGTAAACCTCTTCATTCCATAGGTGTGGTGGAAAATTAGAGATCAAGATCCAACTAGAAGCACCCGTGGATGCAGGTGTGGTGCCCTATTCGACCATCCACCTTGTGATCTTGGCTTGAGCAAAGACATTTCCACATGCGAAGGTGAACACATGGCCCAGAGCATGTTTGAAAGTGGAGTTCTCAGGTAGGGTATATGACAAGGATATATCCTCAACTTGCCACCCCCAGATACTCAAAAATATGCACTCTGAGTTTCCCTTAGGAATACTCATTTCTCCATCCAGCAAGTTTTGACACTGGAGATGGATCTACGGTATAGGGCACTACATGATTACAGTTGCACTTGATTAGTTATGCCAATTGGGTGAATTAATGCATCAAATAAGTGGACATACAAACCCTAATTCACTTCTAGTAAGCGTATAAATATCACAAATTCAAAAGATATAAAATGTGTGAAACCTAATTTCTCATCTCATCATCACATGGTACTATTCACTTGCCATTAAAGAGACTACACTAGTCATCATACTATCACAAGATATAAATATTTTTTCACAATATCATAGGGTATCAACCCTTATCAACACATGAGTATTACACCTCATTCGGGGCTCAACCATGCCCAAAGGTCATTAAGACCATCATACTATTCCCTACAAGATCATCATTATCTTTGCATGCCTTATAACAAGGCTCAACAACATCACTTACATATAATACACCAGATCAACACAATATTGCATTAACGAGCTAGGAGATATTCATAAACAATCGTAGTAGGTCTATATTAACATTAAGAACATTCCTTTATCACATAAACATGCAAGGAATCTAGATATGATTAACCCTCGTCATATTCATAATGCACATATTTAGTATAAGAAAGTATCAACCATGTGGCTATGATAACCACCAATTAACATATTACGGTTATGATCATATTAAGGAGGTTATTTCACCATCATTCCATCATATAAGAATGTTAAACATGAATACTCATCTTTATCTATTTGCATTAGAGTTAGGTTCAACAAGATAAATTATATTAATGTTACTAATCATCACTTATACCCAAACCCTAACTCATGACATCCCCGTTGGATTATGGATGCATAAGGTGAAGCATCACCATACCATTTCATACTATTCTCAAGTATGAATCCACACATAAATCAAGGTGTAACCATCGAGTTATAGAACACTAAGGTTTTTTACAACAATAAGAGAGTACTTCTTGATTGTATTAATCATTAAAGGACTATTCATACCAATCACCATCATTTAGTTATATTAAAGCTAGGTATAACAAGCTATGCCTCATCAGGGTTACCCATTAATTCATTATGGTGATTATAAATCATAATCATACGAGGGTAAGGGAAAGACTACAAGTTTAAGGCATTGAATCATCAAATTCTCATCATTAGAATCATAACATTACACTATAGGCTTCACCAAAAATAATGGGAATATTGAGGCATCGACTTCTAACCATTAAATGTCGAAAAGGTAAAGTCATTGGTCGTTTACATAAGTAAACATCTTGAACAAACCACCTATGAAGTCATTGAGTCATGCTCTAGAAAGAGTCACCATCTAACCCTTGACATCCCTTGATTAACAACATAATAAGTTCTATTGAGAGTAGGGTAAAACTCACAAGCAATTGTTTATTGAAAACAAGGCATCAGTAAATGAGCTTCTTAAGTTGATCTCATAAAGGAAACCATTTAAATCACTTTATTCGGACCAACATATTACATTTAGGCATCATTCCAATCTATAGGATGAAGAAACATTAGATCTTAACCATTAGGTCAAGTTCATATATTAAAACCATCAATTGGAGTATAGGTCCCACCATTGCATCAAATGACCCAAGAAACCATTAGTTTAAGGCATAATTGATGCTACAACTACATGCTTAACTCACCATGGGTTTTGGAGACCTGATCCACCATAAGTAGTGACCATTAAGTCACCATAGGTTGTTAGATCAACACTATATTCATTAATCACCATCGAATATCAAGCTAATACCACCACTGATTGATAGCATCATTAGGGTACTTAGTTGTTAATCACTAAGATTCTAATTATGCCAACAACTGACATAAGGGGTGAACGTCAATTGTCACCCTTGGTCACGATCATCAATTGTCATGAAGACAACACCATCGGTTGTTGCAATGGTACCACCATTGAGTCATGTGTTTATAGAAGAAATTAGCTTTACACCCTAAAATTGACCATTGGTTGATATGTGTTTAGCACCATAGGTTGTCAAACCAACCTAATCCAAGTAATATTATACCTTAGGAATAATGCACACACGATCACATGTTCATCTAGAACTGAAATCAGAACAAGAAACATTACAAAAATCAAAATCCAAGTCAAGCATAGCTTTTTAGTGCATGGATCATCATTTAAAAGCAGGAACAAGAGCTAGCAAGCTTCTGGTAAGGAATAAACGTGGAGAAAGTTATAAAATTTTCCTCTAATTAGAATATAAACTCCCAAACAAAAGAAAACAGGAGCAGGTAGGGTAGAAAATCCAAGCATAAGTTGTGAACTCATCCATCTAGCACCTTTCTTCATCAAATGAGCAGACCCTAAGCATAAGGAGCAAGAAAGGTAGAGTTTTAGAGCATGAGAGCAATTTCTACCATGGAACAACAAGGTTACAACCTGTAGGAAGGTCTAAGGAAGGGGAAGAGTAAGAGAAATGGAGAAAGAAGGAAGAAAACAACTTGACTTGGTTGAAATCCCTAGAAGATGACCTTGGGAACCCTAGGTAGGCTAGATGAAGCTCTAGGAGACCTTCTTCTCCAAAAAGAGGTTGTATTCAATCTTAGAGCACTTGGATCCATAGAAAAATAGAGTGGAGTCATTGTTATAGGTTATAGGAAAGAGAAATCAAGCAAGGTTTCATACTTGGGCAAGGAAGAGGTAAATATAGCCCATGGATAAGGATGGAAGCAAGCATGAGGTGTACAAGTTGCTTCCCCATGTATCCATGGCCTTAAACTATTAAGGATATAAAAGCATCCACACAAGAAGCTGATCCACTATCCATGGATACCTGCTTATCCCTCATTTCTTGATTTTGTAAGCAAAGCAAATAAACCATTTGCTTGATAGCTCCTAAGGGTAGCTCATCCATAAAGGGGTAAACCCTAAAATACCCTTGAGGAAAACACCTCCAAACCAAGGTTCAACTAGGCTCCCCATGGATCAACAAGCTCAAGAATGATGAGAGAAAATCCAAAGAACATACTTAAAGTAATAAATTTCAAAGGAAACCTCTCAATTGTGTAAATTGCAGAAAAGTCCAAAATGTGCATAAAATTGCATAACTTGCACAAACAATGTCCAAATTGGACCAAATTGAAACCTAAGCTTGTATTATGATTACAAAGAACATATAAAGGTTACATTAAGGTTATAAATATTCTATTATGATATTTAAGTATGTTCAATACTTCAAGAAAGGTCAGGGGTCTCTCAACCATAAACCCCAAACAAGGATTTCGCCCCCAAAATCCAAGGTAAACAAAGATGGGTACTTCTCATGAATCTCATCCTCAATATTCCACATGGTAAGTTTCATCTCATGATGATGTCACATTATTCTCATAGAAGTCATATTCTTCTCCCTCAACTTCTACATGTGTAACCTTAGTTCATCGTAGGAACTGTTGTACCACATGTACAGGTCTGGTAGTACCTTTCAAATTTGGGACTCGATTGTCATCTTGAACTATTATCTATGTTGTATCACCCATAAATCAAAGGCCATACTTGTTGGATCTTACCAAACATAGAACATCAGGTATCTCTTATCATATGCAACTTTACAAGGTTTCATCCCTATGCCCCTTTAATGGTTGTTGTAATTAATAACTCAATCAACCAGGTACACATCTCCTAATTTTTAAGAACTATGAAGCATATATATATATATATATATATATATATATATATAAGATTCTATAATCATCTCAATGGTGGTAGACCATCTGTTTGGTTGAGGAATCATACATTTGTCTACAACCATTAACAAATATAACTTCCTGATTTACCTTGTTAGGAGTAGAACAACGACACTATCTTCATCTTATCCGGATTCACATAACATACTTAACAGAGGTATCATAACTCCAAGAGGATACTCTAGTTGTAACATCCCAAGATTTGAGGCCTCGGATAAAATGATCTTAAAAGGAATGATTGGACTACCCATATCACCAAGGTGCACCTCCTTTTCTGGGAGCCCATCACTAAAGAACTCCATAGTTAAGCGTGCTCAGCTTGGAGTAGTACTAGGATGGGTGACCAGTCGGGAAGTTGACCTCGGCTTGCATGTGCATGAGGACAAAGCACGCAGTTAAGGCTAGTGGTGGTCTGTGGGGCCAGTCGTCATTCTTGAAACTCTACTAGAGCCTTGGGCAATGGGCCCGAGCATTACAAATGGTATCAGAGCCATAACCCCTCCAGTAGGTGGGGCCCACATGGAAATGACATGCCAGTTTTGAGCCGTGCGGTCTAGGCATGTAGGAAAGGGCTATCCATGATTGACGTACCCACCCTTGCGCTGGTATTCTGTGATCGGGAGCTGGGTGTCCATGGGCCATTCTGGGTCTGCATTGAAATGGGGAAGAGATTATGAGGCTTTATAATTGAGCCTTGATGAGGATGTCAAGAGCCTAAGTGGGGTAGATTGTAACATCCCAGGATTTGAGGCCTCAGATAACATGATCTTAAAAGGAATGATTCGACTACCCATATCACCAAGGTGCACCTCCTTTTTCGAGAGCCCATCACTAAGAACTCCATAGTTAAGCATGTGTGTGAGTGAGGACAAAGCACACAGTTAACACTAGTGGTGGTCTGTGGGGACAGTCGTCATTCCTGAAACTCTACTAGAGCCTTGGGCATTGGTCCCGGGCGTTACACTAGTCAACCCCCAACTCAATCTTCCTAGAATTTTCACACATAAGTACAATTACTTCAACATTTGTAAGGTTTAACAAAGATATTGACCATGTTACTGATGGTAACACCCCATCCTCAACAAAACACAAATTACATGCTAACCAGCGGATTACCGAAAATCACGAGAAATAAAAACCGATTTATAATGAGCACCACAAGATGAGACATATAATATTTGAGCCAACACTTTTATTTCATAACATATTTCTAGGGTGCTACAACATAATTTCCCATCATCTCATTCCATGAAATAATTGTTCCACACGCTTATTTACATCAAGATGCATAAACCGAAAACTGTACATTGATCCTAATACAAGAAACATCAAAAAGCTTCCCCAAGACCTAAGTGTACAGGGATGACACATAGGACTCTATTGCTAGACACTATCTATTCCACCAGGTACGATACCTCTGCATATTATCTCAGCCACATGATCTTCATCTCGCCAGGCATGTCCACCTAAAAGGGTATTAATCAGCAGGGTGAGACACACAGTCCCAGCGAGAAACATAACCCTCTACCAACTTTATTATGATCCTAGATAACTGGTATAAGTAGATTATAGGAGCAACATACTAAGCAAAGCTAACTTTATTAACAATCTTACCAAAATATCCATGAGGCATATAGCATGCATTCATTATGGGACATGATTGACAAGATAAGCTTTATAAGAACTTATCACATGATATATGATAAACTGCAAGGTATAACTAGATCAATTATACAAACAAGGCCTTAACCAATGTTTTGTGTTTTGCCTTGAGTAATATATTCTATACGACTGGATTACGATTTATTATGCCCTGAGGAAGTGAGCTGTCCTGCTCAAATCCAACCTTCGGCTGCGAAGCCCAAAACTGGTGCCATACAAGGTCAATGAAAGAGCCGGACTGCATGACCTCACCTCTTCGTGGTCAGTACACGACAACCAAAGTAGGACCGCAGTCTCTTGCTTGAGTGGCCTCAGCCACAGGGTTAGCTCACACAGTCTTCCCCTTTTTATCATGAGCCACAAACCTATTCACTGTGCTCCTGAGCCATGAACGCATTCATGCTCCTTCACACTGAGCCATGGGCCTGATCACCATGCTCTTATACACATCTTGAGTCCACAACCGCAGTCACACTCTAATCCTCCTATTTTCAGCTTGGAGAAACCCCACATATTCAACAATATGCGCTCCAAGTAATCCTGTAGGAGAAACCTGTTTCACCATCACCAGTTACTGATGATGATGGATCTATGGCTAGGGAAAACTACATGTAAGGTTCCTATGTAAATAATTAATACATTTTAAGAGGATTGCAAGATTCAACCAAGTTATGTAACATGTAAACTAAATCACCAGTAAACATCATAGATCTCATTATCAGGTGTTGCATTGTCATTATTATTCTCAAAGACAACATTACATGTTACCACTTGGCCTCTTTCCAATCATCAAGATCCATCTCAAGGATCGATGACACGATTTTACCGTGCGTAGAACGCAAGTGCACACATCAGAGTAGTATAGGCCTTTATGAGGCCCGAGTCGAACTCAGGGAAACATACTTGTTGGTAGACTACTACTAACTACTTGTAATCAGCTAGACCGATTAGAATGATTTGAGAGTTGATTGAAAAGAAAATAAAAAAATAAAAGAAAACAACACAATCGATTAAATGTTTGGTTTAATAAATTTAAATGGGAATCTTTAGGATTACGGTTTCACCACAGGTTCTTGTTGTATCAATTTCTACATAGTTAACCTAATCCGTCTCTCATTCTGGGTAGTGGCCTGTATTCAGAATTGCTCACTTTCGTGATACAATTCACTACCTAAATCTAGGTCGGTTCCATGGTAGTAGTAACCTATACCCTAAACTAGATGCATGAAGACCATACTCTGGGTTTCCACCATTAACCGTACATCGCCTTGTTCAAAGGATTTATTAGTTAATGTGAATTTTGTCTCTTTTCAACCATTAATTCTTCTTTCAAAGTAATTAAAGGCATTAGATGATCATTAGAATGATCAATCATAATGATATAATGGAGAAAACAAAATCATACCACGGATTTAAGAGACAAATTATGACATACTATTGTAAAAATGTCATACAACCATCACCAGGGCTACTCCCAGTCCTAAAGACAAAGGGGATTAGCCCCGCATGTTCATCTCAATGAAAAACAACATTAGGGAAAAAGAAGACATGGAGAAAACGTGGATAGATATTGTGTAACCCCTGAACGGAGGAGATCCGATCATTCCTTGGCGTGGGATGAGCGTTCTACAGCCTTCTGGCGGTGAAAAACTCCTTTGACAGCCTTCAGAACGGTCGGGAAGTGGTTCTCGGCTCCTTTCTCTTCTCCTCTCCTCCTTGAGACTTGTGCAGCGGCTAATGACGTGATCCCCTCCTTAGGGCCGCCACAATTAGGTATATGCACCACTTTAGATCGCCAAAAGATCACCACCATCTGATTGGAATCAATCTGAATCAAAACATGTCCTAACGGCGTCGATGGTATCGACCCGTGAGAATATCGACAAGTGTTCTTTTTCTGACGTTCTGCCTGATGCAGACTCGATACCATCGACTGTAATGTCGATGGTATCGACACCTTTAGGCGTTGCTTTTGTCACCAATCCGACGCTAAAGCTGGGCAATGTCGATATTATTGACTTTGCGTCGATAGTATCGACCAGTTGATTGCTGGCTCGCTGTAGGTATCTCACTACCATCGACTTCAATGTCGATGGTATCGACACATCTTGGTTCCTTGTGACTATCTCACTGTGACCGAGTCGATACTATCGACATCTGTCGATGGTATCAACATCTGCATATATTCATTTTTCCTGAAATTTCAAGATAATTTCGAATTAGCCTTGCTACAACACATCAATATGATCATTTATAACCAAAAAGATGAAATACAGTAGATTTGATGCAAACTGAGATTATAGACTAAAGCGAGTGAATCATGCGATATTAACCACAATTGTGACTAATAAACACATAAAACATATGTAAAACCAGTCTATAAAAGTGACTCAAAATCCTCGCATCAAACTCCCCTAAGCTTAAACATTTCTCATCCTCGAGCAACAAAACTATAGAATAAAACTGCGAGGGTCAACTAAAGAACATACTATCACAACAGACATTACTGTATGCTTCCCACCAAACATTTACATACCTGCCCTCACTAACCACAGAATGGTAACTACCCTCCAGGTGACGATGATCATCCATAATAGATATCCGCTCCAAGATTGGTGAACACTATCAAATAAGACAGTTAATATAATAAAATCTTTCGGTTTAGGCTTGGTGCATCTTGTGATCTCCTATCTATGTTGCTCAGAACCTAACTACCATCTAAATGGAAACAGATCTCCTAAAATACAAAAGTGAGAAGATAATCACTGGTGGCCTACCATTTTGAGCAACAGGTGGATGGAATAGGCAGTTTTTGTAAGAAAGAGTAGCACAATACAGTTTGATATGCAATAGTGCGACAATGACCTACATGATGCTCTTGCATATGAAAATGACCTAATGCTTACATTTTAGGTGGAATGATGCATGCATTACTATTCTATCCCAACGAGAGATAGAATATCTACAAAACTACACATGTGCTTATTCTTCTTATTATGCATGTGAACAAGTTCCTTAATCTTTCCGATCTTCACTTACTTGTTATTTTTTATTCAGCCCTTATTTTTCTTCATGACTAAGATGAAATTTGCACATCTTCATCTTGGGCTTATTCTCACAACTACTATTTCTTTTCCTCCTTTTTTTATTTCAAAAAGTACAAAACAAGTTCCTTATTTTCAGAAGAAACAAGGCACATCATGTACAAAATGATTAAGATCATGCAGAATGCAGCTAAAATGACATTGACATGCATTCTAAAATTTGTGCATGCATGACTATAATGCAACATTTTTTTTAATAAATGCAACAGATGTAAAAACTAACTAGAATGCAATCCTATCTACATGATATGCAATCAAGAGATGACAAACTGTAAAGTGCTCCCAATTCTTATGGTGGAGTGTAAATGAGATGAGGTGGATAGATCACATGATTAATTAACAGAACCCTTAGAAGATATTATATGTCCCTCCTTACTGACATGAGTAAAATCAAGGAGTTTCCCTCTATTATTTCATATTAAAGTCCCATTACCATTTGGTCAATTTAGGCTCAACATCCAATTCCGTCCACTTTCCTTGAATCATAGGCATGTAGAGTTGTGATCTTATGTTTTAAAGTTGACAAACCCAATTATTTTCATAAGTTAAGCGCTGAAGTTCAAACAAAGCAAGCTTGCAATCACATGAAAATTTTTCAAATTTACCCATAACTCTCATATGACCAACATAGAGATGACAAATTACACTAGACATCCACGGATACACTAGATAGCATGTGGATCCTAAAATCTAAAAGCTAAGAAAATTGCTAACATAAAAGAAAAGGCAATAAATGATAAAAACTAAGAAAAATAAAAGATAGAAAAAGATAGAAATTGTTCCATCTCCCCCCTAAGCTTGAATCCGACTATGGCCTCATAGTCAAAAATGATCTTAGCAGGTGGAACAGTGATACCATTTATTGCCCAGGTGGGGGGTATTGTGGGGCGGTGGGATCCCATGATGGATATTTCCCCTGGAAGTTTGGATCATATGGGGGCATTGGTGGAGGTTGAGGATATCCTCCGAAGTAGTTTTGGCTCCAGTAGTGATCATAGAACGGCTGTTGTTGCTTCTCGATCATCCCCAGCCGATCGTAGTCCTACTGTTGATTGGCGAACAACTAACATTCGTTCTCAAAGATAGCTTGTTGATTAACATACAACTGATTTGTAGTCTCCTCGATATCAAAAAATGACGCAATGTGCTGCTTCTGTGTCTCTTGAATGCTCTGTAGCATGGTGTACATGCTCTGCATAGAATAGACATCCTCTCCTTGTTGAGAGGGCAGTGGTGGCGGAGGCTGTGAAGATGATGATGCACCTGGGTAGAAGCGTGGATGCTTCTGCGGCGCCACTCTTGCATGAAGAGGAGTGAAAGCCTCCTATTCCTCCTCCTGCTCGTCGCCTTCGTCATTATTGTTGTCATCCCCGACTTCTTCACTCTCAGAATCATCAATAGCAATGATGGGCCACCTGAAATGCTGGCCCGCTTGAATGTTGAAGACGGGGTCAGGGAGTGCACACTCCTGATACTCCTTGTTGACATGGCAATGCACATAAACCATGCCGTCTCAGAACATTAATAAATTTGAGCGATGCAAATGAAGAAGATTGACAGAGCTTTTGCTCACCAACGGGGTCAGAGAAGAAAGATCTAGCCCAAGATAGATGGCTAGAGGTGTAATAAGTCCCCCAAAATGAATTGGGGATTTCCGGGTGCTCCTCTTCACATCCATAACACGCGTTAGAAAAAATGCACCCCAGTTGAGCTCTTCTTTAGTCAGCAGTTTGTAAAGGAAGAATAGGTCTGCCTCTTGAAACTTGCTTAGTTCCAGATCGTCGCGAGCGAAGAACGTGACACATAACATTTGGTGTAGAATCCAAATGAACGGGTGCTCGAAATCATCCACGACGGAATTATGGAAGCTTATTGACTTTCCCGCCAGAGTAGTCACCAGATCAGCAAATATCGCATCATAGTCCGCCCGACTGTCTGGCCTCCGGTGCTGGTAAGGATCATGATACCAGTTATAGATAGAATTGAACTGGTCAAGGGTGATGGTGTAATTGTTGTTGTAGAGCCGGAAAGACACTCACCCTTTTATCCACTCCCTGTCGATGGCGATAAGGTCGTTGGGCACGACGTTGATATCAAGCGAAGACATGAATTCTACCACTAACTCCTTATAGGCCGAGCACTCGTCGAAAAAGGGGTGGCCCTCGGTGTGGTACTAGACATCATCTTCCATCCTATCTGTATGCTTCGCTTGCCCCTGGAGGACATAAGCGAGGTTGGCCTCAAACCCGAGGTCACGAATCATGGCTCGATCAACATATCGAGTCGGTTCAATTTTTCGCTTTAGCAACTCCTTGTAGATCTTCTTTACATTCGCCGAGAGATGAATGATCCTCAGACGAGGAATGGAGCCGGGTGGTGGAGGAACGAACATCTCTATCTCAATCGGGGCTGCCCACGAAGAAGAAGAAGCCCCTGCCATCCTCACCATCATGAACAGAAAGGAATGGAGAATAGGAAATAGAGCTCGATGAAGGTCGGAGAAGAAGATCTCCGCTCAGTGCAAAGCTCGGGGAAGATATCTCGATCCCTTGACGCTCGATGAAGGCCTCCGGTTGCTCAACACTGCTCGATGCACAAGTTGAGGGGAGATGCTCTGAAGGTGTGAAGGGAAAATGAAATCAACTTCTCCTTTTATAGATGAACTCGTCGCCACTGTTGACCCGTCGATACCATCGACGGGGTGTCGATGGTATTGACACCTATAGCACAATCTGGGTCTTTGCTACTATCAATGGTCATTGATGGCTAGATGTGGGGGCCCAGATCGATGACACGTCGATACCATCAACAAGGGTCGATGGTATCGACACATCCCATGGATCGACTTCTGAAATTGGCGGGCTCCGTTGATTTCTTCTCGCAAATCGGTGATGTGTTGCGTCGATACTATCGATTGGGTGTTGATGGTATTGACTCTTCATGGTTCGATTACCCTCGTGAGGCCTGGGCGCCGCTTCCTTGCTGTTTCCGTGTCGATACCATCAACTGGGTTGTTGATGGTATCGACTTCCCTGAGACAAATTCTTCTGTAATTCTTCAGGGATCTCGCGAGCATCGACTTCCTAGTCGATACTATCGACTCGGAGCTATTTTTTTCTTCGACGTCGCTTATGGTAGGTCGATACCATCGACGCGACCGTTGATGGTATCGACTCAGAAAATTTTCCGCAGTCGATTCCCTGTACCCATGTCACTACTATCGACACTATGGTCGATGGTATCGACTCTGACGCAGTACTGCACACTGAGCAAAATGATTAAGGTATCATTTTTACATACAAAAATGAAATTAAACAAAACTAACTTGTAAATGCGAAAGAAAATGAAGGAACTACAAATGAAAACTACCGATGGTTGGGTTGCCTCCCAACAAGCACCCTACTTTAACATCTTAGGCTAGATGCAATAAAGCTCTTCATTCATCCTTAAATGCCATGAGTTTAACCTCATTCACTTTTCTCGTGTAGTCCTCGCCAAAGTAAAGCTTCAACCTTTGACTATTAACTAGGAATGCTAGCTCTCCATCTCACACCATAATAGAACCATGCGGGTGCACCTCCTCCACAACAAAAGGTCCACTCCATCGAGATTTCAATTTCCCAGGATGCAACTTCAACCTCGAGTTAAATAGTAACACACGATCCCCTTTTTTGAAAACACGTAGTTGAATGTGACGATCGTGAATTTGTTTTGTTCTCTCTTTGTAAATCCTCGAGTTTTCATAAGCGTTCATCCTCAGCTCTTCTAACTCATTGAGCTCTAGCATTTGCTTCTTCCCTGCATCATCATAACTCAAATTAAGCTTCCGTAGCACCCAGTGCGCCTTGTGTTCCAACTCTACCGGCAAATGGTAGGCCCGCCCATAAGCCAACCTAAAAGGCGTGGTGCCTATATGTATCTTAAATGTGGTCCTATACGCCCATAATGCATCCGGTAGTAGTGTACTCCAATTCTTTCTTATCGAAGCCACTGTGCGCTCCAAAATCTTCTTAATTTCTCTATTCGACACTTTGGCCTGCCCTTGTGTTTGTGGGTGGTACGGGGTACCAACATTGTGCTTCACCTCGTACTTTCTCAATAACGCAACAAACTTTTGATTTTTGAAGTGGGTGCCTCCATCGCTAATAATCTTCCTTGGCACACAAAATTTGTAGAAAATATTAACAACGTCGTTAGTCCTTGTGGGTATTGCCTCTACCCACTTCGATACATAATCAACAGCAAGTAAAATGTATAAATTAGAATTCGAGGACACAAAGGGTCCCATAAAATCGATGCCCCACAGATCAAATACCTCAACTTCTTGAAACACGTTGAGGGGCATCTCTTACCGCTTTGAAATATTACCTACCCTTTGACATGAATCAAATCTTCTCACATAGTCATAGGCATCCCAGAAGAGTGTAGGCCAATAAAGACCACTCTCTAACACCTTGGCCGCCGTTCTTGAGCTCGCATGATGACCACCAGTTGGTAGTGTATGACAGTGACTAAGTACAATGTCATATTCAATCTCCGGTACACACCTACACAAAACGCCGTCCCTGCATTGCTTCAACAAGATGGGATCATCCCAGAAATAATATCTCAAAGAATGGAAAAATTTCTTCTTTTCTTGATAAGTCCAATCATCTGGAATCTCTTTATATGCAAGATAATTAACAATGTACGAAAACCATGGATCCTTAGATTTTAAAGAAAGGATTTGCTCATCAGGAAATGTCTCGGTAATGGGTATATTGACATCCCTCTCATCTACCCACTCTAGACAAGTGGTCCGCAACCACATTCTCAATTCCCTCCTTATCCTTTATTTCAATGTCAAATTCTTGTAATAATAAGATCCACCTAATCAATCTAGGTTTGGCATCTTTCTTTTCCATCAAGTATTTTATGGCGGCGTGGTCCGTCCATACCACAACTT
Organism: Alisma plantago-aquatica; assembly: GCA_963693085.1. NCBI lineage: Eukaryota > Viridiplantae > Streptophyta > Magnoliopsida > Alismatales > Alismataceae > Alisma > Alisma plantago-aquatica. Next base: position 1,272,488,872 of record OY856409.1, on the reverse strand, counting down.
TTGACCCTACTAGATATTGTCAAAAATTTTCAAATGCAAAAACCACGGTGAGAAGTTCCTTTTCAGTTATGGTGTAGTTAAGTTATGCCTCGTTCAAAGTCTTTGATGCATAGAAAATCACCGCCGGTTTGTTGTCGAAACACTATCCAAGAACAACCCCTGCTACAAAATTTGAAGCATCGCACATGAGCTCGAAAGTCTTAGTCCAATCCGGTGTTTGAACAACCGGTGCAGAAATTAACTTTTCCTTAAGTACATTGAAAGCATGCAAGCATTTTTCATTGAAATCAAACACCGCATATTTCTCAAGAAATTCAGACAACAATTTAGCAATTTTCGAGAAATCTTTGATAAAGCGGCCATAAAATCCTGCATGACTGAGAAAACTCCTTACCCCTTTCAACGAGTTAGGTGGAGGTAATTTTAAAATAACCTCAATCTTGACTGGATCTATCTCCAGCCCCTTGCTAGACACCTTGTGTCCAAGCATAATTCCTTCGCTAACCATCATATGACACTTTTCCCAGTTGAGAACTAAATGTGTGTCATCACATCTTTGTAAAACTTTATCCAAATTGTACAAGCACTCATCAAACGACGCACCATAAATGGAAAAATCATCTATGAAAACCTCTAAAAAACGCTCAACCATATCAGAAAAAATAGCAAGCATGGAGCAGTGAAAGGTTGCTGGTGCGTTGCACAAGCCAAAAGGCATACATCGGTATGCGAATGTTCCATAGGGACAAGTGAAGGTAGACTTCTCTTGGTCCTTAGGATCGATGGAGATCTGATTGTAGCCAGAGTAGCCGTCTAAAAAACAAAAATGAGATCGACCGGCTAGTCGCTCTAAAATTTGATCGATGAATGGAAGAGGAAAGTGATCTTTTAACGTAGCAGAGTTCAAGCGATGGTAGTCAATGCACACACGCGACCCAGTTTGGGTCGTGACCGATTTGTTTAATAAGTTATGAGTGACAATGATTCCCCCCTTTTTAGGGACTACCTGTGTGGGGCTTACCCATGCCGAATATGAGATAGCGTAGATGATGCCTGCATAAAGGAGCTTGATCACCTCCTTCTTGACGACCTCCATCATGCTCGGGTTGAGTCGACGTTGTAGCTGAATGATAGACTTGACTCCTTCCTCGAGCTGGATCTTGTGCTGGCAAAGTGTAGGGGAGATCCCCTTAATATCAGTAACTGACCACCCGAATGCGCCAAGGTGGTTCTTCAACACGATCATCAACTGCTCTTCTTCATCGGCACTCAGATATGCCGAAATAATCACTGGTAGTCTTTCACCATCGGCTAAGAATGCATACTTCAAATGAGGAGGCAGTGGCTTCAGTTATAACTCTGGTGGATTGATCAATGATGATTGAAGCGGTGGTGGGAGTGGCCCAAGATCCTCATAATGCTTGGCATAGTAGAACGGAAGCACTTGAAGCATCTTGACACATTCTTGTAACGACTTGCTTCTCATCCAATCATGCATTATGTTGATAAGGCAAGCTTCAAGGGGCAGTTCTGGATATGCGTCAAGGACAGAACTTGCTATTGCATCATCTTCAGTAGAAAGAGGAATTTCCTCCTTTTCATCATTTAGATAACCCACAGCTCTACAAAGAGAAACAACTTTGGTTTGTTCCATAATATCCATGACCAACGTTCCCTTGTCTATCTTGGTCATAACATGAGCCATATCCAGAAATGGCTTTCCTAAACAGAGGGAAATGTTCTGATCATAGTGCTTCACCTTACGACATTGTTCCTTCGCCTGTGATTGTTTTGTGTTCGGTGGCATGACCATCTCAAATATGTCATCAGCTATTCCCAATGTCAAACAACCTCTACCCATTTCCAATATCATATCAGCAGTAGCCTGGAAGGGTATTCCTAAGATCAACTCATTTCCTTACTCATCCTGCATCTCCATGACTACAAAATCCACTGGGAATACAAATCTGTCAACTTTTACCAAGACATCCTCACAAATGTCATACGGCCTAACCATAGAATTATCTACTAGTTGAATCGTCATGTTGCTTTGCCTAGATTCTTTAAGTCCTAGCTTCTTGAACGTAGAAAGATGCATCAAGTTAATACTTTCCCCAGAGTCGCACAATGCTTCACCGAATTTCCCCTTACCTATGTAACATGAAATATTGAAGCAGTCCAGATCTTGTCATTTTGGTGGCAATGAGCCCAACATGAATGCGCTAACCTGCTCTTTAAGAACTACCACCTCAGTATCATGAATCTTTCTCTTCTTGGTGATTATATCTTTTAAGAATTTACCATATGAAGGTATCTCTTCAATCGCCTCTAGCAACGGAATATTAACAGAGAGCTTTCGAAAATTGTCCAGAAATTTCTTGAACTGAGCATCAACTTTCTTAGATTTAAGACTATTGGGATAAGGGATAGGAACAACTTGTGCCCTCTGATGGGGTGGCACATAAGGCGTCATGGTATCCTTATCCTTCTCCACAATAGCCTCTATAGTGGGTTTCTCTACAACATCATCCACTAATCCTGACACTATGACTTCCTCGACGGCCTCACCTGTTGATTCCGGCTGTGTTGTGCTTGGTTCATCAGCCTTAGAGTTTAAAACCTTTTTTCCACTTCTCAACAATATTGCCTTAGCTTGCTGATTCCCTCCTGGAATGTTGGTATTTCCCAGAAAACCTTGTTGTGTTGGCTTCTTCAGATTTGCTATCTCAGCTACCATCTGTGCTAAAGATGTCTCAAGAGTCCTCATTTGAGCCCCATGACTCTGTAAAGTTTGCCCAAATTGATTCATAAATTCTCCTTGTTGCTTAATCTGTTGGCCAAATGTGCTCATCAGCTCTTGATTCTACTCAGTTACTTGATTGAGCAACTCATTGCTCTTTTCTTCTGCAGTGGGTTGTGGCTTAGCTTTCGGATCCTACAAGAAATTGTTGGGGTCTTTCTAAGAAAATTTCTTATCCTTCCTCCAAGAATAGTCATTATTCCTATATCCCTATTACTGACACATAAATTTCACCTGTGCTTCATCATCAGACTCTTCATTTTCCTTTGCCAGAAGTTTCTTTGCAATAATATCCATCTTGTCATTCAGTTCTTTAATGGCTTTAGCATCCCCTATAGATCTAAATTTCTCAGGTGCATCTCTGGTATCCCAAGACTGCTTCTTTGCCATGTTTTTAAGAATCTCCCAACACCTTGTATTCTTATTGTTTATAAAAAAATCCTGATCCTGCTGAATCCAAATTGCTTCTGTCATGCTCATTAAGCACGAAGTAGAAAATCTTCACCTATTTTTCTTTGTCTAAACCATGATGAGGGCATCTTCTCAGCATTATTTGAAATCTCTCCCAGGTTTCTGAATAAGTTTCACCCGCATTCTGAGTAAAGTTGTGGATTTTTCTGATTAAATCATTAGTTTTTTAAGGTGGGAAGAAACATTCGAAAAAGACCTCAATCATCTGATCCCACGTCTCAACAATCTCATCATCTAGATTATAGAACCACTCTCTTGTAGTTCCTGCAAGAGAACTTGGGAACAATTTCAGATACAATGTCTCTTACAGAAAATGATCGATCTTGATCATATCACAATTTTCCACGAAAGTGCTTATGTGGGCCACTGGATCTTCATTCTTTAGTCTATGGAATGCTTGAGTTTTGACTAGATTTATTAGTGCCAGATCAATTTTATAAGTCAGGATGTTGATTGCCTGCCTCTTGATCGGCCCTTTCGATGCAGAGGAAGAAGACGCCTTGATCTTTTCCCATATCATCTTTTCTTCAGCCATCTCTTCTTGTTTAGAATCTGAATGCACTCCCTTGGATTGATTCTGAATGTAGTGCTCCTCGTCGTCTGATCTCGAAAATGGGACCTCTGGTAGAGACTACACGTAGTCTGTGCTACGCGTACTCACCATGCACTAGTACCTGCAAAGTGATATATTTAGTTAAGTACAGTGTTAAACGAATATAAATTTCTGAAAAATAGACAATTAATTTCAAGAATTTAAAAAAATGTGATTAAAAGAAAAGGGTAGCCTAGAGTGGCCGCTTATAGCACTCGTAGTGCCAACAATTGTCGTATCCCCAGCAACGGCACAAAAAACTTGACACGATTTTATCGTGTGTAGAACGCAAGTGCACGCGTCAGAGTAGTATAGGCCTTTGTGAGGTCCGAGTCGAACTGAGGGAAATGTACTTGTTGGTAGACTACTACTAACTACTTGCAATCAGCTATACTGATTAGAATGATTTGAGAGTTGATTGAAAGAAAAGAAAAATAAAAGAAAATAACGCAATCAATTAAATGTTTGGTTTAATCAATTTAAATGGGAATCTTTAGGATTACAGTTTCACCATAGGTTCTCATTGTATTAATTTCTACATAGTTAACCTAATCTGTCTTTCATTCCAGGTAGTGGCCTGTATTCAGAATTGCTCACTTTCGTGATACAATTCACTACCTAAATCTAGGTCGGTTCCACGGTAGTAGTAACCTACACCCTAAACTAGATGCATGAAGACCATACTCTGGGTTTCCACCATTAACCGTACATCACCTTTTTCAAAGGACTTATTAGTTAATGTGAATTTCATCTCTTTTCAACCATTAATTATTCTTTCAAAGTAATTAAAGACATTAGATTATCATTAGGGTGATCAATCATAATGATATAATGGAAAAAATGAAATCATACCCTAGATTTAAGAGACAAATTATGACATACTATGGTAAAAATGTCATACATCCATCACCCGGGCTACTCCCGATCCTAAAGACAAAGGGGATTAGCCCCACATGTTCATCTCAATGAAAAACAACATTATGGAAAAAGAAGACATGGAGAAAACATGGATAGATATTGTGTAACCCCTGAACAGAGGAGATCTGGGCATTCCTCGGCATGGGATGAGCATTCTACAGCCTTCCGGCGGTGGAAAACTCCTTCGACAACCTTCGGAACGGTCGGGACGTGGTTCTCAGCTCCTTTCTCTTCTCCTCTCCTCCTTGAGACTTGTGCAGCGACTAATGACATGATCCCCTCCTTAGGGCCGCCGCAATTAGGTATATGCACCACTTTAGATCGCCAAAAGATCACCACCGTCCGATTGGAATCGATCACAATCAAAACCTGTCCTGACGACATCAATACCATCGACGCGGGTCGATGGTATCGACCCGTGAGAATATCAACAAGTGTTCTTTTTCTGACGTTCTGCCTGATGCAGACTCGATACCATCGACTATAATGTCGATGGTATCAACACCTTTAGGCGTCACTTTTATCACCAATCCAACGCTAAAACTGGGCAATGTCGATAGTATCGACTAGTTGACTGCTGGCTCGTTGTAGGTATCTCACTACCATCGACTTCAGTGTCGATGGTATCGATACATCTTGGTTCCTTGCGGCTGTCTCACTGTGACTGAGTCGATACTATCGACATCTGTCGATGGTATCGACAGTTTCATATATGCATTTTTCCTAAAATTTCAAGATAATTTCAAATCAGCCTTGCTACAACACATCAATATGATCATTTATAACCAAAAAGATGAAATACAGTAGATTTGATGCAAACTGAGATTATAGACTAAAGCGAGTGAATCATGCGATATTAACCACAATTGTGACTAATAAACACATAAAACGCATGTAAAACCAGTATATAAAAGCGACTCAAAATCCTCACATCAATCAACATCACTGGGACTCAATCCCATCATCAAGGCACACATTTCCATTCCATGGGTAACACCCATCATATATCACTAGGTTCATCATAACCCTTTAATGTTTAACATTATATCACTATTATGCCATTACAATGGCCTCATCATACAAACGTCTCCTGCATGGTTAGTGAAATCACAAAGGAGCAATGATACTTATACAAGGAACATGATCATTTCTTAGATATTTCACATATACTAGGTGCCACACCAGACACATATTCACATAAGCATCATAGCCCTTGCTTGGCTATGTATTTCAATTAGTAACACCTGCATGGTTAGATTGCACATCAATAGAGATAGCTTAGTCACCAACAACATAACATGATTACCACATCATTAGGATTTGGACATCATCCATTATCATGAACACATGGAGCATAAAGTCATAGATGGTGTATTAAACAATACTCATTACTGTTACCATACCATGGGTATCCACTATACCCTATATCTTGTATCATCATGCACGCCATCCCTCAAGATTCATCTTTAGGGATCATACAATCATGATCAACCATCAAGCATTATCAAAGGTTCACCTATCGTCAACCATAGGTAACCCCCATACTGACGTTCACAACCTACTCATCATGTTTTATCATCATGATCAAAGATACAGCTCAAGGTAGCAAGATAACACACTATCATATAAGGCTCAAGATAACTTTTAAGGTTATCGGGTTAGGGCACAACCCTCACTAGAAGTGTCTCCTACCCTCACCAGTACTAGGCAGCGACCACAAACCCTCACTAAAGGTGTATCGGGTAGGGTACTAACCCTCACCCAAAGCTGTCAGCCTCAAGCATGACATGCACCCATGCACAAAGGGGATAACGACCAGACTTAGACCTAATGATGTGTTGTGCAGGCATGGACCAAGAGTATATCGGTCAACATATGATAAAAAAAACCTTTTTGGTCAAGACCCCCTTATAGCCCTTCTAGGGTTAGGGTTCATACCGAGCAACCATCAAATCATGTCACCCAAAGCCACAACTATATCGTCAAATAGGCACCCACTTGGTCAGCACATCATGATGTCCAAGGAACTCTCACACCGCCCAAGCTACATTGCTACCATCCATCAAATGTTTCCATGGCGCCCTAGGTAGTCTATCATCCAACTAGGGTTTGGGACCCTATAATGGTCAAAGTACTATATCATCTGACCCTCAACTTATATCATCCAAGACCTTATACTGTCCATGCTCAACACATGTATTGGCCAAACCTTCAACCCTAGGACCATCCAAGCTATCAAGCACATATATATGTCAGGTAACCAACCAAGAGAGAGCACGTATCGAGCAAGGCATATCAGCCAAGAAACACATCTCCTTGTGGGGGTATTGGTCATGCACTTAACCCTGATGTCGCCCAAGATATGCACACATACACACTTATAGCATTCTAGGGTTGATGATATCAGGCAGCGTATCAAGGGACCATCCATAACACCCATCCTCTCATCCTTTGTCATTCATGGAGCACCATCTTGGGTTCCCAGCATATCGCCCAAGGGATCGTTACCACAAAGGCACCCCTATCGGTCAGCTAGAATTAGGGCAACCCCCAACACTCAAAACTCCATGACGTCTAGTATACTATATCGGGAAACTTGGGTTAGAGGTAGCCTATCGGCCAAGGCATACCATTGCCAATGGAAACATGTCGGGCACTCTAGGGTTAGGACCATCCCATTGGCCAAAGCAATCATATCGACTTAAGTTAGGGTTAGGGCATCCATACCGCTCAAGCCACTACTTCTAGGGCTATCCCCCACACCAAGGAACAACCTATCGGTTTCCCTACACTTATCAATGATACCTATCACCAAGGCATTACCACCATATCACCCATGATACTATCCAAGGGCCCAACCCCAAAAGCTTGTCGTGAAACTAGAGTAGAGCATCCATGTCACCCAGGGCAACCCCATCGCCCAAGCTAGGGTTAGAGCTCTATGTCAGCCAAGACACTAAGGTTAGAGTTTGAGGTCGGCCAACCACTATATCGCCCACCATCATCATCTTGGGTACAGGTGCATATTGGTCACAAGGTCAACAAAGGGTTCACTTAGCATATCACCCAAGGCTCAACTCTAGAAGAGGGTATCGGGCAACAACCTCAAGGAGCCACCATCCATAACGTCCAAACCCTAACCCTAGGGTAGGAAAGAGATATCGGTCACCACATCATATTGCCCCAAACATCTAGGCCATAGGCTCACCTTTCAAGTCCAGAGAAATGGGTATTGCCACAAACCATCAACCGAAGTATAACCTATTGAGCAAGGTATTATGTCGGACAAAGCATAGTATCGGGAAAGCCCCCATATCGGGTAAAGCACCCTATCGGCCAAGTCATCCTCAACCTCTAGCCACCCGTTACCATCTAACACAAGAAGAACAAGATAAGGATAGTAGTAAATCATGACCATTTCCATTAAAATAGATCTCAAGTTCCACATGCACGAATATCATGGAGAAGGGTATCAATTTAAAGACAAGAATCATTACATGCACATATGGAGAGTGAACATAATATAGATGGTTAAGAGTAATGTAACCTGTCTTAAGAGGATCTCCATGAAAGTCATAAAGCTTCCTGATCCAAGCAGCAAACCCACGTTCCTCTCCATGGAAACCATCCATCCGGAGCTCTAAGCTTGTCTTCGTCTCCATCATCATCACCTCAAGGAACAAAAGAAGAAGAAGAGGATACCATGGTTATGTATAGCTCAAGAAGAAGAAAATAGGGGGAGATAACCATAGCCTTGCCTACTCACATCAAGGGCCCATCCATGGCCGAGAGGAGGAGAAGGGGTTGAAGAAGAAGGCACAAGGAAAAGCTAGCAAGGAAGCATGACTCACCAAGGTCAGATCTTGAGCAAGGAGTCTCTATGGCCAAAGAGCTCGCCCTCCCAAGCTCCATGGGAGTTTACTTGAGCTCCCAAGCTCCCATGCTCGTCCCAAACATGAAGGATAAAGAAGGTGGCTGGAAGGGAACACTTCGTTAAGGAGGAAGTGGGCTATATACACCAAGGAAGAGAGAGGTAGCAAAGGAGAGGCGTCATAACCACATAACCCAAGATGCCACTTGCTCATGCACTTAGCACCACTTGTTGCCACACAAGCTAAACATGCATGGCCTGGTGATACACTCTAGGATGTGTATCATGCAGATGGGTACCTCCCATGGGTGACACACTCTCAAGCTTCTACCCGATTCACTAAAAGACAAGGTAGCATGTGTGACACATATGCGATATAAATACCATATAAAGATGTTACTCCTCAACTATCAACAAAACAAGGCACCCCAACTTCTATACACGTCCTAGATTATGACAAACAGAAGGGAGGTGACTCTAGAGCCGATAAATTGCATATTGACCCCTCCACTTTGGGTAATTTGCAATTTGCACCAAAACTAACACATAAGGCACAAACATCATCCAACTAAGCTCAAACTTGGAACATAGGTCCTCCACAAGGTGCCACACCTTATCATTCTATTTATAATGATGCTAGAGAACTAAAGGCATGCTCTACATGTGAGATATTGCAATATGACCCCTTACTTTGGGTAAATTGCACTTTGGTCCAAAATAAGCAAACATTGCTCAAACAACATCCAAACGGGACCAAACTGGAAACATGAGCTTGTCACATGATATCAAAACATCTTAAGAGATTAGATTAAGGTTCTAAGCACCTTTCATAAGCAAATAAAAGAGGGTTAGCCCAAAACTTAGGTAGGGTCCTTGCAAGTCATAACCCCTAACAAAGATTTCATCCCCGAAATCCCAAGCGGAAAGAAGACGAGTGTTACTTACACGTCGAATGATACATCTCCACAAAGCTCCTAGGTGTCACAAATCCATGAACAATGCACTTTCTCTTCTTCTAGAGATATCATAGGGTTTCCTTGTGCTGGTCACAGACTCAACCCTCTGTCTCATCATCCATTGTCTGATAACACTCTTTATATACTAGAACATCACATGCAACTTGTATCACTCTAGTATCCATTCCTTTACTGATATATCACATTGCTCATTACGTTTCCACTGTGCTATTCTGATCTCACACACTTGACACTTAAGCTTTGCATAACTCGTATCACTACCCTTCTGCTATATATGTTCCGACTATTCCTTCTCCTTCCACAAAGGATGTCTTAATCCAAGGGAGATCTATCTCAGAAGAGGTTATCACAAGATACATACTCTACAAAACACATGTATGTACAAGAAAGGGCTCACAAGGCACCTCACTATGTATCACTTAAGTCTTAACACAAAAGGAGTTAAACATCTTGGTTAACAACAACCACATCATCTCGGTTTCAAGCCTGCCATGTCTTCATGTCATCTCCCAAGGGCACAACAAGAACCAACTCATAGGGTGATAGATATGCACTATCTCAGTTGATCTAGATAGGATTCACAAACCTCGTTCATCCATCTCTATTCAAGACACATCCTTCCTAGGTCTTCCTTCACTCAAGACTTAGCTAGGAGTATTCCAAGGAATTAGGCTTAACTTGATGGACTTTTCCCAATACGATCTTACAATGGTTCTTTTTCTTGGGTGCATACCTTCAGTCATCATGTTTATGCAGAGCATAAACCCCTAACAGGTGATAGCCATACTATAGGCACTTAGCCCAGTTGAGCCAAAGCCAACTTCTCCATATGAGACCACTTCACCCTTTCCAAGGATATCCATTTCCAGGGTTATCTCGATCCTCGATATGTCAAGTGGAAAGAGATTCACTTGGCTATCATATGAGAAGGATATACTTCATTCAACACAACCAGGTCATCCAACAGGGTTTTTGACAACATGTTATCTCTCTCCTGGCTAACAAGAGGGAAACATCCTCGAAACACACTACAAGCGCTCAAAGGAGGGTACACCCTATAACGGATCAACTAGAGCATATAAGAGGCAAGAAGAAGACAAAGTGTAAAGGAGTAACTCCATCCGTCCTGCCAGCACACACTATTCTGGCCAACTCATGTCATGAGATCTAACTGTTGTCTTCCACTTCCTGGTCAGACTATCCGACCCTCACTTGCTTATCCTCATCAGCGTTCCTCTGTGTTGCTGGACTGCCGCCTCAAGGGTCACCACATAGATCTAGACTCCAAAACAAGCTTCAAGCTTGTTGGTTCTAGGTCAAGGATGATCTGTCAAGACGGTTCACCACCGTGCCTTCATGATCCAGGCTTCTTGATTCTCAACCCTTTACCATAAGGCATGTTCTCATGATCCCCTACGCTTGGCACTTCTCATATACTAGTTTTATTTACCTTGGTATCCATCTCTTGAGTCAAAACACATCACTTCCGGTCTCTCCTTCATAGTCTACCATTGTCATTGGTTCAAAACATGCCAAGAGGATCCTACCATCATCATTTCTCACAGATATCTCTATCTCGGAAACTAAAGTCCAAGATCAACTGATACTTTTCAAAGTATCCAACCAGAGATCACTCCAAAGGAACACATATCAAGTGACACATGGTTCACTTGACTGCCACTCCCTCAGAAGGAAGGAACAAACTCCTACAAACACCCCAACAACACATATGGTTTCATATCAAAGGGGATGATATTATCACTTTCTTTGATCCTTACATGAGCTTTCAACTATTTGTGCATCTTTAAGCCTTATTCCATCTGGTTTTATCTTGTTTCTTCTTAGTTTCCTTGCACTCAACACAGGAAGCATCAAGACTATTATGTGTTATTATTCTTTTTCCTCTTGTCGTCGTTCATTGTAATTATGATTATTTCCTGATTATATCAACTTTTGTTTCCTTTTTGTGAAAAAGATCGTTACTCTTCACACATTCTTTATTGAACAAGGATCATCTCCCTTGTTCCCTTTTTCTTACCATGAATTTGCACTTTATACTCTCTCACGTTTGCTTACGTTCATTAGTTGGTCTGAGATTATCTCAGGTTCCATCTTATTTATTCATTACTTATTATTCTCTTTCTTCCAACCTTTTGCTTTCTTTCAATCATTTTCTTTATCTTGAGTAAGTTTTATGTTTTAACTCTCCATGTTATCACAGATTAATCTATCTTTTTCTTCATATATTTCTTAAGATTATGGTTTCCGAAACTTATCTCATCATATTCTTATACGGATTTTAGGTTTCATAGAACCATTACTCCCTCTTTGGATTACCAAGCATCCAAGTTTTAAAGAGTTATGGTGCATTTATTTACTCCCTTTATAACAAGATGAAGGTATTAGCATCATATTCCTGATTTGCTATGCTCTTTAGATTGCTCCACAATGACTAATTGATCAGAGTAATTAAGGAGGAAACAATCTAAGGCTCCACACTTACCTATGTCTTCAATATTTGAATGCCTGTCCAGGGCATCAAGTACAAAGATTAGGTGGTACGCACCATATTTTATGTCACGGTCCAACCTTAGACACCATCCTAATCCTAGTCCTAGTGTCCCTGTAGACTCAACGAACCTAGAGCTCTGATACCAACACTTGTAACACCCCATCCTCAACAAAACAAAAATTACAAGCTAACCAGCAGATTACTGAAAATCACAGGAAATAAAAACCGATTTACAATGAGCACCATAAGATGAGACATATAATATTTGAGCCAACACTTTTCTTTCATAACATATTTCCAGGGTGCTACAACATAGTTTCCCATCATCTCATTACATGAAATAACTGTTCCACACACTGATTTACATCAAGATACATAAATTGAAAACCGTACATCGATCGTAATACAAGAAACATCGAAAAGCTTCCCCAAGACCTGAGTGTACAGGGACGACACATAGGACTCTACTGCTAGACACTATCTATTCCACCATGATACCTCTGCATATCATCTCAGCCACATCACTACTACAGAAACAACATTCAACGTCATTTTTCTAGGCGTCGTTTTTTTGTAAAAACCGACGCCTATAACATTCAACGTCGGTTATTAAGGAACACCGACATCTATATTCAAAGACCAGCCAAGCACAAGTATCACTTTGTATTCAGCGTCAGCTGGATAAAAGAAACCGACGCCTAAAATCGCCCACGAAATCCAATTTTTGAGCAAAAAAAATGGCCCCAAAGTGTCACATACAACATCATTTTTTAAATTAATGACTGACGCCTATATAAGATAAAAATTTGTGCGAAAAGTTCTAATTTCAGCGTCGGTTATACTTTGATAACCGACGCTGATAATGGTTCCCGTCAAATAATTTAGGGCAAAGATTGTCTAATTGGATGTCGATTTTTTACTATCAACTGATACTTAAGATGTTTAGGTGCCGATTTTGTAGATAACCGACACCTTTTACAAACTTAATAGACCCACGATCACCCGAGTCTTCCCCTTTCTTCTATTTCATCATGAGAATTCTCCTCTCCTACTGCTCATCTAAAATCACCTGACGACGCCCCCGCCCGCCCGCATTCAACCTGCTGCTCGCCGCCGCTACTGCTGGTGCGTCTCTGCTCGCCGCCGCCGCCACCACCACCGCGTCCTCCTTCTCCTGTTGCCATTCTTCTCACCGCAGCACCTCCACCGCCGCCGCCTGCTCTGCTCGCCGTAGTCAACCTCCACTACTTCCGTCTGCTCTGCTCACCACCTCCTTCTCTTCTCACCACCGTTGCTCTCACACCACCGCCGCCGCTCTTCTCCACACTCTTCTCCACGCTGCTAGGTAGCCCTCTTCTTCTTCCTTCATGCCCCTCTTTTCTTCCTTCTCCCTCCTTACCAACAGTAAGCACGACCGTGGCTGTGTTGGCCGACCACGGCCGTGCTTCCCAGCACGGCCGTGGTCAGCCAACACAACCACGACCGTGCTTGTTGTTGGTAAGGAGGGAGAAGGAAGAAAATAGGGTATTTTGTTCATGTACTTTTTATCTATTGCTTTGTATTTGTTTATCTACTGATTATATTTATTTATCTAATGCTTCGAGTTTACTTATTTAGATGTTGCTATTGTAAATCATCCTAGGATATGAACAAATATTTTGCCTGCATATATTTGTGCTTCTAATCCTAATGCTTGACCTAATTCAGTAAATTTTGATGCATGTTGAAATAAGATTTAAACTTGTCCATTCTAGCATCTTAATTTGATTTGATTATACCCTAACATTGATGAAACCCTAACATCAATTGTGATGAAACCCTAACATGTACATATCTATCATTGTGTTTGTTGGCCTAGAAACCCGTCCAAGATTTACTCATTAGGAGTAAATCTTGGATATTCCCTGGTTTGGGATTGTTATTGAACACCTAATCTCACTTAGGATGTAAGTGTATAATGTGTATTTGGTTTTCAAGAAAATTTCAGCAGCGTTTCCCCGTTTGTTTTCTAAGAACATATGTACTTAGAGAACAACGGGGAAATGCTGCCAAAATTTTCTTGAAAACCCAATACACATTATACACTTACTATTGATATTAGGTGTTCAAAAATGGGATAGGTGGTACACATTTATTATATATAAGAATGACAACACATGTATTTGTTGGACTAAAGTTTTAACCATGCAAAAACTCTAATCCTAGACCCTAATCTTGTTATAATATATACTTGTTTTCTCTTTGATCATAGAATGGATAGATCATGGATGTCCATTCACAATCGTTGCACCCCTGAGTTTATTTCTGGTCTTGACCAGTTTATTAGATTTGTCAAGGAACATAGGAAACAACCTGGAGATAGGTTCTACTGTCCATGTAGGCATTGCGGTAACAACTTGAAAGTCAGCACTGGTGACGAAATCAAAAGTCATGTCATGTGCAATAGGATTATACAAGGCTATACAGAATGGCACCAGCATGGAGAGATTTCAAACCTGAAACTAGTGGATTTCGATAGTAGTGCTTGTGTAGAAGAAGAAATTTCCTCCGATGACGTAGATGTGAATGAACCAGTTCCACTAGACATCATTGATGCGATGCTGGATAGTTGTGGGGTAGAGCACACCGATCCACCTCTCATTTTTAGAAACATTGTGCATGATGCTGAGATATCATTATACACAGGTTGTACTAAGTTTACGAAACTTAGTGATGTATTGAGATTGTATAAGCTAAAAGCTAACAATAGATGGAGCAACAAAAGCTTCACATCATTGTTGTCTTTGTTGAAAGAAATGCTCCTTGAAGGAAACGAGCTGCCAATCTCAACATACCAGGTAAAGAAATTGTTGTGCCCAATGGGAATGGATGCCAAGAAGATACACACATGCCCAAATGATTGTGTATTATTTCAAAAGGACTATGTGGATTTGAAAGATTGTCCAAAATGTGGTGCGTCACGACATGAATTGACGACTTCGGGGGAGTCCAAAACTGGTTGTTCTGCCAAAGTGATGTGGTATCTACCTATAATATCACAGTTTCAATGCTTGTTTGTCAATCCGATAGATGTGAAGAATTTGAGGTGGCATGCAGATGTTAAGAAAAATAATGATGGGATCCTACGACATGCGTCTGATTCCCCACAGTGGAAGAAGATTGATCTATTGTACCCTAAATTTGGTGTAGAAGTCAGGAATCTAAGACTTGGGCTTTGTACAGATGGGATGAATCCATACGGGACATTGAGCAACCAACATAGCACTTGGCCAGTCATGCTTGTTATATACAATCTTCCTCCCTGGCTGTGTATGAAAAATAAGTACGTAATGCTATCATGTTTGATATCGGGCCCTAAACAACCTGTAAATGATATCAATGTTTATCTTGAACCTCTAATTGATGACTTAAAGAAACTCTGGGGTGAAGGTGTGATGACCTATGATTCTTATATCGAGGTCACTTGTATATTTTACACAACATGGACGAAGTGAGTGTTTATATCGAGGAACATACCAATTTCATCAAGAGACAATATCCTCGAGCCAATACAATGTGGCTTGCTAGAGAGCATAACAAGACATTTATTAAGTGGTTTAAAGATAAAGTCTTACATAAACTATCTCAAACACCAGATGATATTACTGAAACTATCAAATACCTCACCTTTAAACCAAAATTGAATGTTATGTCTTATGAAGGGTATGACATTAATGAATTCACATATTACACCAAGCGCCAAGATGATAAGAGTGTCGTCCAAAACAGTGGAGTCACCCTTCAAGTGTCGACTATGTTTTTTGCAAGTGCAAAGGATAAGAGTCTACATGAAGCTAAAATGTCATATTACGGTGTCATTGAAGACATATGGGAGTTTGACTACATAGATTTCAGAATTCCGCTCTTCAAATGTAATTGGGTTGATAACACCAAAGGAGTTATAGTGGATGAATTGAGTTTCATTTTAGTGAACTTTGAAAAGATTGGTGAGAAGGGTGAACCATTCATATTGGCATCTCAGGCAAAACAAGTATTTTATATCGATGATCCTACAAATGATAAATGGTCGGTTGTTCTTCATGGTAAAAGATAGTTCGTTGAAGATCCTACAGATGAAGAAGAGTAATATGATAAGTGTGATGACTCCAGTCCATTCCCAGTTGGGTTGCCAACACCAACAAATATTGAAGCTAATGATGACTTGTATGTGTGCGGAGATCACACTGAAGGATTGTTAATTGATAAAAACTTGCAATATTAGAGGCATGTTTATATTTTTATATATGTTTTATTTTTCTGAATGTGAACTCTACAATGTGAATTACTTTATAATGTGAATGTGAACTTTAAAATGTGAACTTTACAATGTGAATTACTTTACAATGTGAATGTGAACTTTACAATGTGAGATTTACAATGTGAATTACTTTACAATGTGAACTTTACAATATGAATGTGGACTTTCAGATGGCTGAGCATTCTCCTGATGACTGTGTTGATGATTATCGTGAGGGTGAGGACATCAATGTGCCACCTCACAATGTAAGTTTTGAAAATATATCATATATTTATATCTACATATCCATTTATAGTTATATCCTGTAAGTGTGTTTATTTTGTCAAATTTTAGGTTGATGATGCACATGTACCCTATGAAGCACTTGAGACACTTGATGAGCAGCACCAAAACGTTGACAAGAGAAGGGGCATCACTATGATGAAGAAGTTAATAGTGCAAAGGGGCAATGGACCCAAACTTGTTGTGGATTTTGATAATGCAGGTAATGCAATTGGAGCGAATCACAATTCATTTGTTTCATATCTTGGGTATGTTACTCGTAGCCATTGTGGTTGTAAGATAGATTCTTGGAATAAAGTTCCTAAGGGGAAGAAAGACGTAATATGGAAGGATTTATGTGTGAGTTATTATTAATTTGCAATTCTATTTTGTAGATTACTAATTTTTTGGATACTAGTTAATAGAAATTCTATTTTGCAAAGTATATTTAAATTGGATGAAAAGCTGCATCGTAAATGCGTGATGCAACAATGTGGGAGAGTCCTAAGGAACTATAGGACAAATCTCACCTGAGAATACATAAATGAAGGTGACAAGTGGAAGAAGACAACCATTGAACAGTGGAACTTCCTGGACCAAGAAGAATGTGACGTGTTTGTTGCTTCAAGACAAACTGATGAATTCAAGGTATTAGGCATCACTCCCAATTTAATTAATATACGTTGTATTCACCTATTCAAGACTAACATTTAGTGTTACTAACCAAATCATTAGTGTGCATACTAACTAGGCCCTCAGTGAGGCGCAAAAAGCAAGGCGTGCATTGAATGTGCATGACCACACAATGGGTCCAAAGGGGTATGTAGGCATTCACCAAAGACTACAGGATGAGTCTACTGCTCAGTGTGCTTCTACTCAGGAGTCCTCTACTATAGGTAGCGCACCTCTACCTCGCCATGATGTCTGGATAGCTGGGAGGCAAAATAAGAAAGGAGAAATAAGGAAACCCACAACTGCTGAGGCGACTGCAAAAATGGTAAAATACAACTCTTAGAGCAATCGTTCGAATATTGATTATTTGTGGGTTTACTTAATTAAAAAATTTTGTTTTGGCAATTAGAGGGAGCTACACGAGCTGAGGAAACAAGGAAAGTTCATCCCTGAGGGCACAAAGGATGAATTGACAGTTTCTCTGGGTAACCCAGAGCATCCTGGACGTGTTAGGGTTGCATGCGCTGGTGTGGGCATCAAAGCGTTCTTTGGGCCATCCCAACACAAACATGTCCCAAAAGTGGGACTTTCACAAGAAGAGGTAACCTATTCTTTCTTTATAATGTTACTATAAAAGACAATTCAATACTCAGAAGCTAACATTTCTTTTATCCATGTATAGATAGATAAGATAGTTGATAGGAAACTCAAAGAAGCAATGAGCAAGTGGCAGGAAACTCTGACTGCCACTCAACAGACAGTACATATGGCATCCCGCTCTACTCCTACTACAGAGGTTGGGAGTAATCCTATAGAGCCACCACCTAGCACATCCACTGTAAGTATTTTTATGACATAGTAACTAGTCCTTTCAAGATGATATGTTTTCAAGATGATATGTATATATGTATATAACATTCTTTACACAAAAATTTGTAGGGGTTGAAGCCATGCCGTCTAAAAAGTAAAGAATTTTTCGTTGTAGAGGCATCGACTTACCCATCCCTACTAGGGAAAATGTTTCATGGGTCTCCATTACCAGCTGGTTGGGTTTGTGTGAGCCCGGTACGTATATTCCCCAATTGGATGGATCTTCCATTGCCATATGCCAACCCAAATTGTGAAATGCTTGGTGAGGCAGAAGGCGGAGTGATATTGTGGCAAAAAGTAGTTGTCCTCTATACTTAAATTGTATGGTAAATTTACATTATGTTAAATTGTTAGTGTGTGTATATGATGTCAATTGATATGAAATTATATATATATAAAGGTTAAAAAGAAGACACCCAGAGCACCGGGCCTCCACCTCCACCTCCTACATTACCAAGTTGGGTTCCACAGGACCTACCTGTCCTGTTAGGTCCTAATTGTAGGGGTATGGCAATATGGTTAGGCGAACATGATATAAAATTCCCTATAACAGTTTCTATAGATGCGGATGTTGCAGGTCAATCATACGAAAGCAAACTATTTATATAAGATATTTTGGAGTTGTTTCGATATGATTGGTTGAATACATCTGTGATAGAGATATGGATAAGGTGAGATCTTCTTTATACATCCATATACCTTGTGTAGGATCTAGTGATCTTGTTTCTTATTTATTAATGCATATGTAATACATGTTTTGTAGCTACTTAGACAAGATATGTGCAGATTTTTTATTCGAACATGTAGGATTTTTGATTCCATCTTTGATTAGTCTAGTGGCTGAAGACCCTCCGTCAGTTCAACAATACTACTGTGATGCTTTTAAAAATTTTTCTCAAAATAAAAAGACGGTGATAATAGCTCCATTCAACGTGGAGTAAGTTTACTTTGCTTATAATTTAGACTTAAGAAAATTACATTTTTATTGTGGATTTTGAGTTATTCATTTTTAACTTTTTTACCTCTAGTGGTATGCATTGGGAGTTACTAGTTATTTTCCCCGAGACATTCACTGTCTATTATATAGATCCTAAGGGGACTAAATTGAATTCAAAATATGGACACAAAATGAAAATGGCATTATTCCGGTGAGAAATATTTCATTTTCATATCCGTTAACATATGTTATTATATTACTATTTAATTATGCATTGTATTGTGTTACATTAACATGTAGGGGTTTAGATGAGTTCAAAAAGCCTGGAGGAAAGGTTCCCAGGAAAAAGAACCAGCAAATAATTTGAAAGAATGTGGAAGTAAGTTCCCGACTACAATGTATATATTATTTTTATGAACAATGCTTAATTAGTTGTATTTTTTAATATTTTGTATGTCTCAATTTATAGTGTGCTACAAAAGACAACGGATGGGCTTGTGCATACTATGTGATGCGATTTATGCACATGATTATCAAATATGCCACAGTGGACATCGATACCATTCTTGAGGTATTATATATAGTCTCATTAGATAATATGAAATATATCAATCTTATTTATATATTATTAATTATATATATACATCATTCTCTTTGCAGGTGTTTAAAACTGACCACACTACAGGAAAGGCCTTACTAGATGTACATTCTCCCTATAGATGGAAGAATTAAATGATGTAAGAGAAGAATGGGAAACAACCATACAAGTAGTGGGGGTCTTAACATATAATTGGGATGTTGATAGCGAATAATGACTAAAGAATGATATTTTGTAAACGAATTTCTGAATTATAATATGTGTGAATGTTTCTACATGTATGAATGTTTCTACATGTGTTTGAATGTTTATACATGTGTGAATGTGAAAATGAATGAAACTGTTGGTTGCTATTTGAATGTTTCTACATGTATGAATGTGAAAATGAATGGAACTGCAGATTTCTACATGAATGTTTCTACATGTGTGAAAATCGAATGGAACTACAGGTTGCTAAATGTGTGAAAATTAATGTTGTTAATTTTGCAGGTTTGTGGCATGTTGTTGGCTGATATCAATGGATGTTGTAAAACCTACAGTTCATAATTGAACTGTAGGTTTCTCATCCTGCGACCAGCCATAACAGGTCTGCAGACTGATAGAAAAAAAACTTGCAATAGGCGTCAGTTATTTGTTTAAAACCGACAACAAATGATTACAGCGTTGGATAAATAATTATAACCGACGCCTAATGCATGTGATGTGGCATCGGTTATCAATAACCAACGTCAATTTCCCTAATGAAGCCAGACACCACGGCCGTGTTGGCCAACACATTCGTGGCAGTGGGACAGATAACACGACCGTACTGGCCAGCACGATCATGGCAGCGGGTGAGATGGCATCATTTATCACTAATAAATCGACGCTGATAGTGCCCCAGATGGCGCCCTTTCTATGGCGCGAAGGTTTGTGGTGTCAGTTTCAAAGCTAATATCCGACGCCTATACCCCCCTGCTGGTGCATTTTTGGTGGCACACGAAGGGTTGTGGCATTGGTTTGAGAACCGACGCCTAACGGTTGACCTTTTAGCGGCGCCCACATAGGTGTCGCATTAAAACTGACACTAAAGGCCTTAAATAACCGACACTAAAGGCCGGTTATGTACTAGTGTGTGATCTTCATCTCGGTAGGCACGTCCACCTAAAAAGGGTATTAACTAGGGGGTGAGACGTACAGTCCCAGCGAGAAACATAACCCTCTACCAACTTTATTATGATCCCAAATAACTAGTATAAGAAGATTATAGGAGCAACATACTGAGCAAAGCTAACTTTATTAACAATCTTACCAAAATATCTAGGAGGCATATAACAAACATTCTTTATGGGACATGATTGACAAGATAAGCTTTATAAGAACTTATCACATGATATATGATAAATTGCAAGGTATAACTAGATCAACTACACAAACAAGGCCTCAACTAATGTTCCGTGTTTTGCCTTGAGCAATATATTATATACAGCTGGATTACGATTTGTTATGCCCTGAGAAATTGAGCCATCCCGTTGGATTACGATTTATTATGCCCTGAGGAAGTGAGCCATCCCGCTCAAATCCAACCTTCTGCTATGAAGCCCAAAACCGGTTCCATACAAGGTCAATGGAAGAGCCGGACTCCACGACCTCACCTCTTCCTGGTCAGTGCACGATAACCAAAGCAGGACCGCAATCTCTTGCTTGAGTGGCCTCAGCCATAGGGTTAGCTCACACAGTCTACCCCTTTTTATCATGAGCCACAAACCTATTCACCGTGCTCCTGAGCCATGAACGCATTCATGCTCCTTCACACTGAGGCATGGTCATGATCACCATGCTCTTATACACATCTTGAGTCCACAACCACAGTTGCACTCTAATCCACCTCTTTTCGGCTAGGAGAAACCCCGCATATTCAACAATATGCGCTCCAAGTAATCCCGTAGGAGAAACCTGTTTCACCATCACCAGTTACTGATGATGATGGATCTATGGCCAGGGAAAACTACATGTAAGGTTCCTCTGTAATTAATTAATACATTTTAAGCGGATTGCAAGATTCAACCAATTTATGTAACATGTAAACTAAATCACCAGTAAACATCATAGATCTCATTATCAAGTGTTGCATTGTCATTCTTATTCTTAAAGCCAACATTACATGTTACCACTTGGCCTCTTGCCAATCATCAAGATCCATCTCAAGGATCAACATCACTGAGACTCAATCCCATCATCAAGGCACACATTGTCATTCCATGGGTAACACCCATCATATATCACTGGGTTCATCATAACCCTTTAATGTTTAACATTATATCACTATTATTCCATTACCATGGCCTCATCGTACAAACGTCTCCTGCATGGTTAGTGAAATCACAAAGGAGCAATGATACTTGTACAAGGAACATTATCATTTCTTAGATATTTCACATATACCAAGTGCCACACCTGACACATATTCACATAAGCATCATAGCCCTTGCCTGGCTATGTATTTCAATTAGTAACATCTGCATGGTTAGATTGCACATCAATAGAGATAGCTTAGTCACCAATAACATAACATGATTACCACATCATTAGGATTTGGACATCATCCATTATCATGAACAAATGGAGCATAAAGTCATAGATAGTGTATTAAACAATAGTAATTATTGTTACCATACCATGGGTGTCCACTATACCCTATATATTGTATCATCATGCACGCCATCCCTCAAGATTCATCTTTAGAGATCATACAATCATGATCAACCATCAAGCATTATCAAAGGTTCACCTATCATCAACCATAGGTAACCCCCATACTGACGTTTACAAGCTATTTGTCATGTTTTATCATCATGATCAAAGTTGTGACTCAAGGTAGCAAGATAACACACTATCATATAAGGCTTAAGATAACTTTTAAGGTTATCGGGTTAGGGTACAACCCTCACTAGAAGTGTCATCTACCCTAACCAGTACTAGGCAGTGACCACAAACCCTCACTAAAGGTGTATCGGGTAGGGTACTAACCCTCACCCGAATCTGTTGGTCTCAAGCATGACATGCACCCATGCACAAAGGGGATAACAACCAGACTTAGACCTAATGATGTGTCATGCAACCATGGACCAAGAGTATATCGATCAACATATGATCACAACAACCCTTTTTGGTCAAGACCCCCTTATAGCCCTTCTAGGGTTAGGGTTCATACCGGGAAACCATCAAATCATGTCGCCTAAAGCCACAACTATATCGCCCAACAGGCACCCACTTGGTCAGCACATCATGATGTCCAAGGAACTCTCATACCACCCAAGGTACACTACTACCATCCATCAAACGTTGCCATGGAGCCCAAGGTAGCCTATCATCCAACTAGGGTTTGGGACCCTATAATGGTCAAAGTACTGTATCGTCCATCCCTCAACTTATATCATACAAGACCTTATACTGTCCAAGCTCACCACATGTATCAACCAAACCTTCAACCCTAGGACCATCCAAGCTATCAAGAACATACATATGTCGGGTAACCAACCAAGAGATAGCATGTATCAGTCAAGGCATATCGGCCAAGAAACATATCTCCTTGTGGGGGTATTGGTCATGCACTTAACCCTTATGTCACCCAAGCTATGCACACATACACACTTATAGCGTTCTAGGGTTGATGATATCAGGCAGCGTATCAAGGGACCGTCCATAACGCCCATCCTCTCATCCTTTGTTGTTCATGGAGCACCGTCTTGGGTTCCCAACATATCACCCAAGGGATCATCACCACAAAGGCACCCCTATCGGTCAACTAGGGTTAGGGCAACCCCCAACACTCAAAACTCCATAACGTCCAGGATACTATATCGGGAAACTAGGGTTAGACCTAGCCTATCGGCCAAGGCATACCATTACCCATGGAAACATGTTGGGCACTCTAGGGTTAGGACCATCCCATCGGCCAAAGCAATCATATCACCTTAAGTTAGGGTTAGGGCATCCATACCACTCAAGACACTACTTCTAGGGCTATCGCCCACACCAAGGAACAACCTATCAGTTTCCCTACACTTATTAATGATACCTATCACCAAGGCATTACCACCATATCATTCATGATACTATCCAAGGGCCCAACCCAAGAGCTTGTCGTGCAACTAGAGTAGAGCATCCATGTCACCCAGGGCAACCCCATCACCCAAGCTAGGGTTAGAGTTCTATGTCGGCCAAGACACTAAGGTTAGGGTTTTATGTCGGCCAACCACCATATCGCCCACCATCATCATCTTGGGTAGAGGTACATATCGGTCACAAGGTCAACAAAGGGTTCACTTAGCATATCACCCAAGGCTCAACTCTAGAAGAGGGTATCAGGCAACAACCTCAAGGAGCCACCATCCATAATGTCAAAATCCTAACCCTAGGGTAGGAAAGAGATATCGGTCACCACATAATATCCCCCCCAAACATCTAGGCCATAGGCTCACCTTTCAAGTCCAAAGGAGAGAAAGGGGTATTGACACAAACCATCAACTGAAGTATAACCTATTGAGCAAGGTATTATGTCAGGCAAAGCATAGTATCGGGTAAGCCCCCATATCGGGTAAAGCACCCTATCGGGCAAGTCATCCTCAACCTCTAGCCACCCGTTACCATCTAACACAAGAAGAACAAGATAAGGATAGTAGTAAAGCATGACTGTTTCCATTAAAACAGATCTCAAGTTCCACATGCATAGCTATCATGGAGAAGGGTATCAATTTAAAGACAAGAATCATTACATGCACATATGGAGAGTGAACATAATATAGATGGTTAAGAGTTATGTAACCCACATTAAGAGGATATCCATGAAAGGCATAAACCTTCCTGATCTAAGCAGCAAACCCACATTCCTCTCCATGGAAACCATCCATCCGTAGCTCTAAGCTCGTCTTCGGCTCCATCATCATCACCTCAAGAAACAAAAGAAGAAGAAGAAGAGGATACCATGGTTATGTATAGCTCAAGAAGAAGAAAATAGGGGGAGATAACCACGGCCTTGCCTACTCACATCAAGGGCCCATTCATGGCCGAGATGAGGAGAAGGAGATGAAGAAGAAGGCACAAGGAAAAGCTAGCAAGGAAGCATGACTCACCAAGGCCGGATCTTGAGCAAGGAGTCTCTATGGCCAAAGAGCTCGCCCTCCCAAGCTCCATGGGAGTTTCCTTGAGCTCCCAAGCTCCCATTCTCATCTCAAACAGGAAGGGGAAGGAAGGTGGCTGGAAGGGAGCACTTGGTTAAGGAGAAAGGGGGCTATATACACCAAGGAAGAGAGAGGTAGCAAAGTAGAGGTGTCATAAGCACATAATCCAAGATGCCACTTGCTCATGCACTTAGCTCCACTTGTTGCCACCCAAGCTACACATGCACGGCCTGGTGATACACTCCAGGATGTGTATCATGCATCTGGGTACCTCCCATGGGTGACACACTCTCAAGCTTCTACCTGATTCACTAAAAGACAAGGTAGCATGTGTGACACATATGTGATATAAAGATCATATAAAGATGTTACTCCTCAACTATCAACCAAACAAGGCACCCAAACTTCTATAAACGTTCTAGATGATTCCAAATAGAAGGGAGGTGACTCTAGAGCCGATAAATTGCATATTGACCCCTCCACTATGGGTAATTTGCAATTTGCACCAAAACTAGCACATAGGGCACAAACATCATCCAACTAAGCTCAAACATGGAACATAGGTCCTCCAAAAGGCACCACACCTTATCATTCTCTTTATAATGATGCTAGAGAACTAAAGTCATGCTCTACATGTGACATATTGCAATATAACCCCGTAATTTGGGTAAATTGCAGTTTGGTCCAAAACAAGCGAACATTGCTCAAACAACATCCAAACGGGACCAAACTGGAAACATGAGCATGCCACATCATATCAAAACATCTTAAGAGATTAGATTAAGGTTATAATAACCTTTCATAAGAAAATTAAAGTGGGTTAGCCCAAAACTTGGGTCAGGGTCCTTACACTGACCATCTGTGGAATACTTTGAGATGTCATCATTCAAAGCTTGCTACAACTTGTAAGACATGACCTGAACACTCTATTCCTCCTATTCATAAATTCTATTGATACATTGGTTAGTCCATAGGATATAACCATAAACTCATCACGGTCATGTAACATATGTCATCCACTCTAACTCTTATGTATTGATATTTGATCCTAGGTTTATCTTAAATGAACACGGTAGCACATGTGTACTGATCAACAAACCATCTATCCTTGATAGTGGTCTTGTCCAGCTATCATTGAACCATACACAACATTATAGAATCACTTTTGTTTTTCCTTTCAAATCACATTTATAGGGTCATCATCAAGTCTCTCTCTCTCTCTCTAAGGGAGATGAATACTTGGAATGTTCATTTAATAAACATCTCCAATCTTCACATACTTCCATACTATTGATACATCTCAGATATTAGGATTCATTACCTTGGTATCCACCACATGCACTATAAGGAACTCACATTCTTATCTCATCTACTTTTACCAACATAACAAATCTTAAGAAATATAAGAGGAGTCTTCCTAATTATTGGAAGGCTCAAAAGTAAACTCATCACAAACTTTATGATCTTGGAACCATAGTCCAAGCAACCTTATGCTATAATAATCTATCCATCCTCATGTTTATAACAAATCCACGCATACCAAGTGGTAATGATCTACTTGAAAGATGTGCCCTAGAAAGGAAAGACACAAAGGGAAACACACTTCCTACATCATAACAACATGGTTCAAGTGTCACTAGAAAAAAGGTAATCAATTCTATTTTTCATTATGCAGGTTAAAACTTCTTATGTATCATTTTACCTTTTTCATTTTGGGTTCCTTTCCATTAGCATAGGAATCATCATGATTAACATATCTCATTACTCCTTCCTTAGTGACTATTTATCACACTTGGATATGTGCTCTTGTTTTATTATGTTTTTTAACCATTATCCAGAGGTAAATCATAATATTCCAAATGTTCTTCATTACACAAGGATCATCTCCCTTAATTTCTTTCACATGCCATGCTGATTTTACATTAAAATTTTCTTACATACATAGGTTGATTTGTCATTGTTCCCATTCATCTTCTCATTTTATACTTATCATAGGAATTCTCTCCATCTTATGTGAATTTCATACCTTGAATCACTTTATAAGAACAGCCTTTTTTGTCTTTGACTTTATTATCTTCTTGAATTACATCTTCAAGAACTCCTCTTTTGCTTATTTGTATTTGGATTTAGATTTCATGTTATTGTATCTTTCTCTTATAGTTACCAAACATTCAAGTTTTAATAGTTAATGATGTAATTCTCATCTTCTCTTGAGGTAATATTGAGTTACTTGCACCATGATTTCTAATTCATTATGCTCTTTAGATTGTTTCAAAATGACTACTTGATTAGAGTAATTAGAAAGATAACAATCTAAGAGTTCCATACTTACCTTTCTTCAATAATTGAATACCTGGCCAGGGCACCCAAATACTGAGATTAGGAAGGATGCACCATATTTTTATGTCATATTCCTAATTTTGACATCATCCTAGTCCTAAGTCCCAATGTCACTGTAGACTCAGTGAACCTAAAGCTCTGATACCAACTTGTGAGAACTCATTACACTAAACGAGATTAATTAGAACATAAAACACAACCGATCACTAATTAATCACATACCCAAAAATAGGGGTAAATTAAAATTGATTTCAACATATAAACACATGCTAAGAAACATTTGCATAAGAGCCCAACATATTGCTTGTATTCAAGCTATGCCAAGACTTTTATACAAATTGTTCTATTGCCTTAGCCACAACATATACACACAGGAGAACAATATTCGTATATGCCACACAAATAAGCATTAAAATGCTAATAAAAGTCTGATTTGTTTGAAACACCATATACAAACTATTCCTACCCAGACCTGAGAGTAAAGGGATGAGTCTAGGACACACTAGACATCTAATCAACTTTCTCGAAGATTCATTACTGTAGTTCCTCTTTACTTCCACAGTTTTGTTGTCATCACTACCGATTACCTAAAACAATGTGGCGAACCACTAGGGTGAGACCCATGTCCCAACAAGAGATATAACCTCCAACAACACTTATTGATTACAACATTTTAAATAGTAGATAACTGAGAAGTTAGAGTATTTAATAATCAATTGAACAAATTGAACAGTTCAAGTATGCTAAATATATTAAGTAATTAATCTTAGCAACAAGTATGATTATCAATGAATATATAGGTAACAAATAAATCCATTTATCTAGATATATATCTACTCAAATTTCATCAAAGTGCATCTAATAACAATCCTCAATATTAATCTGACTATCATCATATTCCTTGCTAACAACACAAACAATCTAATAGCATTAGCATCCCTGACATCTCAAATATGTCTAGTAGCATAACATGGCTATCATTATTGGCATATCAAATAAAGGGAACATATCTATATCATAAGTAGAACTAACATCATAGCACAATGAACTACATAGGCATGATTAGCAGTTTAAGCATTTCTAATTACATAGGTATGGATAGAAATATTAAACATAGCTAGAAGCATCATCTTAACCATCAGTGTCAGTATATTTGACAACATAAGCATGTTTACAACATGAGAATAAATACAACATAAGCATATCTATTATATCTTATTATACTATACATGATCTCAGTGAAAAGAAAGCAAACAAGGGTTATCATCCAATATGAAGCGTTGTGTATAACCCTAAACAAATATGCTACACATTTGTCTTACATCTTTTATTATGCCCTGGGGAGTTTGAGTCGTACCACCCAAAATCCAACTGACCCCTACGAAGGGCTATTCGGTTCCTTACAAGATCTAGGAGTGCTGGTATCCTAAGATTTCTTCCCCTCAGTCAGTACAAGTAAAAAGGTAGTGACATATCAGTCAAAGCTGCCACTACAACGACATATAGTCAAGCTTCTAACCACTAGTCCGCCCTTGGTACAGGTCACGACACTAGAAATCAGGGTATACAAAACCCTCTAACCCAAGGTACAACCGCAGTTGTATTCAATCACATCAAATGTTTGAGGCATGACCATAGCCATCCTCCATAGCCTGTATTGTGGATGACAACATTATATCCTCAACTTGCCACCCCGATATTCTCCAAAGTATGCACTCCGAGTTTCCCTTAGGAATACTCGTTTCGCCATCCAACAAGTTCTAATAATGAAGATGGCTCTACGACACAGGGTGCTACATGATTAGAGTTGCACTTGATTAGTTATGCCAATTGGGTGAATTAAGGCTGCATCAAACAAGTGGACATACAAATCCTAATTCACTTCTTGCAAGTATATAAATATCAAAACTTCAAAAGATATAAAATATGTAAAACCTAATTTCTCATCTCATCATCAAATGGTACTATTCACTTTCCATTCATGAGACTACACTCGTCATCATACTATCACAAGATATAAATCCTTTTTCACAATATGACTGGGTATCAACCCTTATCAACACAAGAGGAGTACACCTCGTTCGGGGCTCAACCATGCCCAAAGGTCATTAAGACCATCATACTATTACCTACAAGATCTTCATATCTTTGCATGCCTTATAACAATGCTCAACAACATCACTTACATATAATACACCAGATAAGTACAATATTGCATTAATGAGCTAGGAGATATTCATAAACAATCATAGTAGGGTTATATTAACATTAAGAACATTCATTTATTACATCAACATGCAAGGAATCTAGATATGATTAACCCTCATCATATTAATAATGCACATGTTTAGCATGAGAAAGTATCAACCATGTGGCTACGATAACCACCAATTAACATATTACAGTTATGATCATATTAAGGAGATTATTTCACCATCATTCCATCATATAATAATGTTAAACATGAATACTTATATTTATCTATTTGCATTAGAGTTAGGTTCAATGAGATAAATTATAGTAATGTTACTTATCAACACTTATACCCAAACCCTAACTCACAACATCCCCATTGGATCATGGATGCATCAGGTGAAGCATCACCATCACATTCCATACTATTCTTAAGTATGAATCCACACATAAATTAAGGTGTAACCATAGGGTTATAGCATAATAAGGTTTCAACAACAATAAGAGAGTACTCCATGATTGTATTAATCATTCAAGGACTATTCATACCCAATCACCATCATTTAGTTATATTAAAGCTAGGTATAACAAGCTATACCTCATTAGGGTTACCCATTAATTCATTACGGTGATTATCAATCATAACCATACGAGGATAAGGGTAATAATACAAGTTTAAGACATTGAACCATCAAATTCTCATCATTAAAATCATAACATTACACTAAAGACTTCACCCAAAATAATGGGAATATTGAGGCATCAACTTCTATCCATTAAATGTTGAGAAGGTCAAATTATTGGTCGTTTACATAAGTAAACATCTTAAATAAACCACCTATGAAGTCATTGAGTCATGCTCTAGAAAGAGTCACCATCTAACCCAAGACATCCCTTGATTAACAACATAAAAAGATCCATTTTTTCGAATAAATATTATCGTCATTAATTCAAAACCTGGTACAGACTGCTTGCCCTCACCTCTTCTTCTCCTAGACAGTGCCAGGGAGTCTTATTGGGGTGACATTCGCTAACATAAATAGGCAAAATATCCTGAGGGCAAGATGCTAATCTGATGTTGGGGGCTGGTTTCTTGAGGAACCATTTTGCGTGAGCATCGACTAGTCTGTTGAGTTCCCGTGGACAGTGGATCAATCTGTAGTCATGATTGGTCCGCAACTTCTGCACTCCTTCTTGTTTCAAGCTAGATAAGTATGCCGACACCTCTACAACACCCTAAATGAACTTGAATGAGAGTTGGGAATCAGAAAAAGATCCATTAAGAGTAGGGAAAAACCCACAAGCGATTGTTTATTTAAAACAAGTCATCAGTAAATGAGCTTCTTAAGTTGATCTCATAAAGGAAACCATTTAAATCACTTTAATAGGAACAACATATTACATTTAGGAATCATTCCAATTTATTGGATGAAGAAACATTAGATCTTAACCATTAGGTCAAGTTCATATATTAAAACCATCAATTGGAGTATAGGTCCGACCATTGCATCAAATGACCCAAGAAACCATTGGTCTAAGACTTAATTGATGCTACTACTACATTCTTAACTCACCATAGGTTGTGAAGACATGATCCACCATCAGTAGTGACAATTAAGTCACCATAAGTTGTTAGATCAGCACTATATTCATTAATCACCATCGAATATCAAACTAATATCACCATTGATTGATAGCATCATTAGGGTACTTAGTTGTTAATCACTAAGCTTATAATTATGCCAACACCTGAACTAAGGGGTGAACGTCAGTTGTCACCCTTGGTAACCACCATCAATTGTCATGAAGACAACACCATCAGTTGTTGCAATGCTACCACCATTGAGTCATGTGTTTATAGAAGAAATCAACTTTAAACCCTAAAATTGACCATTGGTTGATAGGTGTTTAGCACCATTGGTTGTCAATCCAACCTGATCCAAGTCATATTATACCTTAGGAATAATGTACACGTGATCACAGGTTCATATAGAACTGAAATCAGAATAGGGAAGATTATAAAAATCAAAATCCAAGTCAAGCATAGCATTTTAGTGCATGGATCATTATTTAAGACAAAGAACATGAGCTAGCCAGCTTATGGTAAGCAATAAACATGGAGAAAGTTATAAAATTGGCATATAATTAGAAGATAAACTCCCAAACAGAAGAAAACATGAGCAAGTAGGGTACAAAATCCAAGCATAAGCTGTGAACTCGTCCATCTAGCACCTTTCTTCATCAAATGAGCAAACCCTAAGCATAAGGAGCAAGAAAGGTAGGATTTTAGAGCTTCAGAGCAATTTCTACCATGGAATAGAAAGGTTCTGACCTGGAGGAAGGTCTAAGGAATGAGAAGAGAAAGAGAAATGGAGAAATAAGGAAGAAAACAAACTTGCCTTGGTCGAAATCCCTAAGAGATGACCTTGAAAACCCTAGGTAGGGCTAGATGGAGCTCTAGGAGACCTTCTTCTCCAAAAAGAGGTTGTATTATACCTTAGAGAACTTGGTTCCATAGAAAAACATAGTGGAGTCCTTTATCCAGGTTATAGGAAATAGAAATCAAGCAAAGTTTTGTACTTGGGCAAGGAAGAGGTAAATATAGCCCATGGATAAGAATGGAAGCAAGCATGAGGTGTACAAGTAGCTTCCCCATGTGTCCATGGTCTTAATCTATTAAGGATATACAAGAATCCACCCAAGCATCTGAGTCACTATCCATGGATACCTTCTTATCCCTTGTTTCTTGATTTTGCAAGCAAAGCAAATAAACCATTTGCTTGATAGCTCCTAAAGGTAGCTCATCCATAAAGGGGTAAACCCTAAAATTCCCTTGAGGAAAACACCTCCAAACCAAGGTTCAAATAGGATCCCCATGGCTCAACAAGCTCAAGAATGATGAGAGAACACCCAAAGAACATAATGCAAGTGATAAATGGCAAAGAAAACCTCTAAATTGGGTAAATTGTAGATAAGTCCAAAACATGCATAAAATTGCATAAGTTGCACAAACATTGTCCAAATTGGACCAAAATTGAAACTTAAGCTTGTATTATGATTAAAAAGTATATCACAAGGTTATATTAAGGTTCTAAATATTCAATTATGATAGTTATGTGTGTTTAATACTTTGAGAAAGGTCAGGGGTCTCTCAATATAGATGAGTCTGGTGGGTGTGAGGCACTTTGGCTTCAAAATTGTACAGTCTGGGATGAGAAGAGTGATGGCTCTGGTGATCTCAAGGGTTTTTATGTCATCCAGGGTTGAGCATTGGATGATATCCACCTGAATGGTGTGGGCTGTGAGTGCCTTAAGAATATGCATGCTCTGGACCGGCAAGTCAATGGAGCACTCCCGCGATGGGGTGTTTGTTGCCATGTTATGATCAGGGTTTGTTGCAGTGGTTGGATAATGGTGAAGAGATAGGTGTGGAGTTCTTCTTGTAAGGGGGTTGAGGGAATGAGGGGGAAGGGAGTGTTGTAGTAGCAGATCCGGTAGGGTAGGCAGGAAGGATATCATTAAATGGCTTAGTATCTTAGAGAAGGAGGCAAAAAGAACTTTCATAAAAGATACAGTTGTCAGCTTTGTGGGTCATCATGTGAAATGAGGTGGATGTAAAGGCGGATGGCCTTCTCATCATGCTCACAAGTGGATTGTTTCTGTGTGGAGGGAGTGTGCCATATGTTTGAAAGGGACGTGATTGCCAATCCGACGTGGTTGAGTGTAGAGTCTGGCGATGTGGTTGTCTTAGGAGCAGGGAAAGTAGTAAATGTAGTTGTGAGATTGCCATTGGTGGTGGCTGACCTAAACGCAATTTCCACATCTAGGATGGTGGTGTAGATAGGGTTTTCTCCTGGTAACAAGGGTCCATGGGGTGTTTATCTTAGGATTGGATGAATCAGGGGGATCATGTGGTGTATCCGCTAAATATGGTGGTGTTAAATGATTGAATATGGTTGGTTTTAAATAGTGGTAAGGGTTCAGAACATACCTGAAGCATGGGTGTAGGAGATCTTCAAAACTTGGGGGGTCCCCTAACAAAGATTGGGGAAGTGGCTGTATCAACTAATTCATTATTATCTATTTCCCGATTACCAGGTGCATGTTGTAGGACCAGATGTCCATTCATACCCTGCATCATCTTGTCTCTAATGTTGGTGTCATTGGTGACTTCCTTAGAGGTAGATTGATGGTATCTTTCTATGCGGTGTATGCGACACATGATTCTGGGGATGGAGTTGTTGATGTCCTTCAGCCAAAGGTTGATGCTCATGTCTCCCCATGGGTGGAGAAGGAGGTGCCATCCCACACATAGGTTTAGGATGGTGAGAATTTCTCTCCATCCTCTAGTGGATTCTAGTATGCCTCTGTGGGTGAGGTAGAAGTTGATGGGGAAGGCTTTTGTTCCCACATAAAACTAAATGATTCCTCCATCCATTTGTACATTGAGGTATCTCCAAGATCTGGGGATGAAGATGCATTTGATCGTTCTATTATTGAGGAAGACATCCAGATATACCATCACTGGAGATGATGTAGGACTGAGAGGGATTCCTGAGCGATGACGTTGTTGTTACTCGGTGTGTGTTTGACACTGTTGTTGTTTCAAGTGGTAATATATAAGCCTGGTGAGATGAGTAGTTGGGGAGTAATAACGTAGAAAAAGAGGATTCACATTGATTATAGATGTAGTATCTATCTTAATTTTTGTATCGTCTGACTATGTGTCTCATAAAGGCAGTTATTTAGTAGTCATCTAATATGATGTTGGTGGAGCAACTCAGTGCATTGTTGTTATTCAGAGCATGTCTGCTCTAGGACAGTTTAAAATAGGTGTACTTCCATGAAACTCGAAGTGTAGTTGGAATCAGGGCAGTCCTACTCCACAGGGAAGTAAGAGATTAAGAGCTAGGTGGTGCTGCAGCAACCAGCAGATGGCAAGACTCTAACCATCTATAAATATTGTCGTAGAGAGAAAGTTGTTTTGTGTCTAGAGATAAGGTGGAGCTCTCATTCTCACATATGTGGGACATTTTCTAGTAACTCAGACCAACTATACTGTGTCATTATGAAATGATGACAGTGCAACACAATCTAAGGTAGGGTATGGAGTCCTTTCACTTCCCCTTTCTTCCTCTCGGCATCGGTTCATTGGCTCAGTCTAAGATCTGACTTCCCTCTAAACCCAATGCCCACTTTGGAGGAAGGAAAACTTTCACAACACTATTATAACATATCTTACTCTTTAAACATCAGTTCATCTATTTGATTTGTAGCTAAGTTTGCAAATGGAAGAGGAAATTAAGGTTGAGAGGCAAAGGGAGAAAGATGAGAGCATTATGAGGGGTGACAAAAATCTCCATAGCAAGAAGGCAATCAAGAGCTTGGTCAAGTCATGTGTCAAAGGCAAGCCTGCTTTAGAGAAATGACTAAAAATTCCCCTGTAATAGTAGTCTAATAGAATTCGCTAGGTTGTGTTGTCCCTCCACGACTTTGTTATTAGGGAGGGAATAGAGAGAGAAACCAAACTACTTTGTTTACTTTTTTGTGAAAAAATTGGGAGACTTTTTTTTGGAGTTTAAGGTTTGAGTTTTGTAAAACCAAAAGCTTTTTATGGAGATTCCAATACCCCCAAAAGAATAGTATCTTTAAAACTTGCACATAATTTTGTTCCCTACTGTCATTAAACTCTGGTTGTATATATAGATGAATTCAAATCTTAGCAGACCCATTACTTGGCCTTCCCACTCTCTCACCTATCCTCTCTCTCCACACACCTAAAAAAAAGGCTCAACTCTTCCCTATTTGTGCAGTACAAAATCCTAGCTAGGGGTGTAAATAGTGTGGGTATGGTGCGGGTCTAGCCATATCCATACCCATACCCATTTAATTATGTGGGTTCGGTTCCAGTTCTAGACTCACATTATAGAAATCTAAACTTGCACCATACTCGTACCTGCAATAATAGTGGGTTTGTGGTGCGGGTATGTAGGCAAACAATTCTATATAAACATGATATTGTTTATGTAAAAAAATCACTACAATGTTCTATTAATTCTAATACAACTAGATATTACTATTATATAGGATATAAACATGCACTTGTTATATTAGACAATGTAATATTTTGTATATTTTAGACCAGTTGAGTTAATTATTTACATATTTGTAGTCATCGTCATAGTATTTTAATAATGTAGCATATCATGTAACTATTTTGATTTTAAGCTTACATGTGTTTCTCATGATATGTAATTAGAGTAGTTAATTCTCAATTAGATGACTAGTCTTACCCTTATTATAATTAGAGTAATATGTAATATCAAGTGCTATATTTATTAGACTAGTAAAATATGATATAATATCATATTATTTAAGTATTTATCAATGTATAGTGGGTACACGGGTCTGTGGGTCTGGGTTCAAACATACCTATTAGTGGACCCACTTTTATATGCGAGTCAACGGTTCTGTGGGTCCAAAAATTCAGACCCATGATGGGTTTTTAAAGGGCCCAAATTTATGGGTCCATAGGTCTACCAGTACCCATTTATAGCCCTAATCCTAGCTCCTTCTCTTCCATGTCTTATTGCATCACCCCCACACTCAACGCTTACGCTATTCACAACCTCCTATACCTCCGATCACCCACCCACTTTTAGGAGGTGAGACATGGGAGCACTGCTGTTGTGCTAGAAGAAATACCCACTTTTTACATCTAAAAAAAGAGAGAAAATTGTTCTGTTCATGACTTTTCTCCTATTCATTTTGTTTGGAGTTACACTACGCACACCCTCCTATACCCCTGGTCACCCACCCGCTTGTTAGGAGGCAGGACGCAAGAGCACTGCTGATGTGGTAGAAAAACACCTACATTTCACATCAAAAAAAGAGAGAAAATTGTTCTGTTCATAACTTTTCCCCCACCCATTTTGTTTGGAGTTATGCTACCCACACCCTCCTATACCTATGATTATCTACCCACTTGTTAGGAGGCAAGACACATGAGTACTTCTAATTTGGTAGAAAAGTTACACACTTTTCACATCTAGAAAAAAGAAGGGAGAGAAATTTGTTCTTCTTATAACTTTTATCTACAATAAATTTTTTGTCAAAATTTAAAACTTTAGATTTCCTTACAAAACAACTTTTCAAGTGGACAAATATTGACATACTTGAAAAAATAATGATATGAAAAAGTATAAAAATAGATTAATAAAGTATAAAAAGTAGAGTAGAGTTTCAAATAAAGATGGATGAAATAGACAACAGAGAGGAGAGAAGTAAAAAAGAGACAAAGGAAGTATAAAAGGAGGAGGGAAGAAAATATTGGTATTTTCCCCCTAAACGGGGGTAATGCACCCCAAAACATGGGTATTATACCCCAAACATGAGTATTGTAGTCAAAATGTTTCTATCATACATAGGCAGATAAATAAGAGAGGTATGTGACCATATTTTGGGGTATGTATCTTTCATTCTAGGGTATAGTTCCCATATTTGGGGATAAAATACCTGTATTTGGGGTACAATACCCATGTTTTAGGGTACCTTACTCACATATTAGGGAGACAATTCCGCTATATAGTACACATGTTTTCGGGGACAATACCCATATTTTGGGGTACATTACTCCCATTTGGTATTTACCAATGTTTACTTTACTCCTCTCTTTTTTCACTTCTCTCCTCTCTCTTGTCTACTTCCCTCACCTTTAATTTTATATTTTCCTATCTTTTCTATAATTTCTTCCTCTCTTTTTATACTTCTCTCATATTTTTATATTTCTAATTTATGCCTATATTAGTTTTGTTGGAAAGTATTTTTGTAAGAAATATTTTTTTTAAAAAATTTTGCTATTTTTTATTACATATTGAAAGTAATGAGAAAAATGATTTTATACTTCCTTCCTCTTTTTTTCTACTTCTCACATATTATTTTTTCTTCAAAGTATGTCAATATAAGTTTTGCTGGAAAGTATTTTTTATACTTGTCTCTCTTGGAAAGATACAATGAAGATAGTGGGAGAGCCTTTATACAGACACATGTAATTGGGATAGTAGCCATGTGGTCGCACAGGTAGATTCCGTAAGTTGTCTAGATTTTTTCTTTCATTTGTGTGTGCCTTTTTTAACCAGTTCCTATCCACCAGGAAAATCACCAGACAAATCATTGAATGACAGACATTGGCGATAGTGGACGTCAGGCGATGGACATTTCCCCTAACAGTTGGATGGCCAAAGCATAGTGTCTCTAGAACATGGATGTCAGAGTTGGGTTATGAAAGCATGTTTTGGATGAAAGGCTTCCGCCTCTTAATGAAGGATCTACTAGATTCTACCAGTTTCTTCTAGGAAGGATGACGTATAACTGAACAAAATAGACTCTTGGTTCTACTTACTTTTAAAGGAGGATCTTTGTTAATTGTGAATCATCTGGTTGTTTGAGTGTGGATAATGGGTGATGATCTATGGCCTTTACTTATTTATATATTCTCTTGCTCTACATATATTCTTTTTTGTTATCATCATTTTAGAATTTGTAATAGCCCATGTTTTCATATGTGAAGCTTTTGTCACTTTATCAGATTTGGGTGTCTTGACTGCTACTAGTTTGGAACATCATCTAGACACACCATCTTTGTGATAATATCTACATATCAAGTTTGGTGACATCTATAAGGTCTTTAACTCAAAGATTAGAAATATAATATGTCCTGGAAAATCATTTGGCTAATGTGTTTTGTTCGCTTCTAGTTTGAATTGTCATGCAAACACCATCTTTGTGACAACATTTTCATATCAATATTGCTAACATCTGTAGAGTGCTTGGCTCAAACTTTAGGGAGATAAACTACCCTAGAAAATTATTTTGCTAATCTTACCATGTTGACATCTTGTTGTGACATTGTTTATTGATTATATCTATATTTTTTATATATAGCATCCTGAGCCATTTAGGTAGAATTAACATAAATAGATTGATTTATACCTACTGAAACATTCACTTCACTCAGGTTGAATGGTTCCTTATTCCACCAAGACACACTCCTTTGAAGTTCTTATCAAACAGAGTGCCCATATTGAGGAAACTAGTACTTTATACAACATTATGTGATGAATCACATCAATCAATTTTTTTAAAATAAAGTTACTAGTTCTCTTTTCAAACTTATTTAAACGTATCATAATCTTATCAAGTAAGAAATTTTATATACTTTCATATACTTGTATTGGATATTATGGGGTCAATTCTAAAAGCTATACTAGAAAATGTGTTTTATTATTGGAATTCACATAGATATTTTTTCTCTCACTTAAGTGTGTTTCCCTCTTATTACTATAGAAGGATGAACCAACACCACACTAGCAAGAAACAATGTATGTGTATAAGTATAGTGAGGGGAAGGGCTATACAGAGAAGAGACTTGTACAAAGAAAAAAGAACGAAATGTATAAGAGATCAAAGAATGTAAAAAAAAGCAAGGTAACTGAATACCCAAGCCTCGTTGATACAAAAACTAGAAGAATCAAAACAAAGGGAACACCAAATCAAATCAAGAGAATCACAGACTCAAGCCACACCTCCATGATTCAAGCATACAAAAGGACAGAGATCCAAGAACCACCAAAAATAGGCCACAAGAACCATCATCAATAGCAAGAAAATTGGATGTTAGAATTCAACTTTGTCTCAAATGGAATACGAATACTGATCCATTATTCAAAATTGAACTTATTTTTGAGCTTCCAGATATGATAAAGGATAGTAACATTGCCCAGATAGTGAGACTTATTACTGGAAAAACTATATCAAAAAACTTTTAGGGAATAGTAGAAACCAACATTTCAAACTTAGCAGAATCCCAGATGGATTTCAAAACATAATTCTAGACATCTTTCACAATCTGACATTCAATGAAAATGTGAGTGATTGAATCATCATAATTTTTTCAGAGTATACATACAAAAAGACAAATGAAAATGCTTCTTCTATATTTTTCAACATAGGTAGGTTATCACAACCATTCTTCCCAACCATAATCTTAAAATTTTTAGGTCTTCTTTTCTTC
Organism: Alisma plantago-aquatica; assembly: GCA_963693085.1. NCBI lineage: Eukaryota > Viridiplantae > Streptophyta > Magnoliopsida > Alismatales > Alismataceae > Alisma > Alisma plantago-aquatica. The sequence goes on along the minus strand of OY856409.1, from coordinate 1,272,449,329 downwards.
CATAACCAACTGGTCCAACCTATATTCGGGAATTTATCTCTACAACCTTCCCATACACCTTTGAGATTGATTTTTTCCCTTCCCATCAAACAAAATAGGATCCACATTGGAATTTTAAAATGGGATATAGATTCAAGAAATGTTTAATATGTATTAATCTTCTAGTGGTAGGGATGAAGAAAGCTTCATCTTGGATACATGAACTTGCCTTAACATACTTCCCCTTCCCTAAGTAGAGATAAATCCTTGGCTCAACTACTTTCTCAAGAGAGATATTATTAGTAAGACATGCATCCCTCCATAAAAAGATTATCTTTCCATCTCCATTATTAAACTTAACATGGGCCAAAGTGATACTTTCAATTATACAAATTTGCTTCCACATCTAGGATTTATGGCATGTAGGATAATGTTTTCATACAGAGTCTTCATTTAAGTACTTCTCATGGATTCATTTAACCCACATGTTATATTGTTTACAACCAATAGATAACAAGTTCTTAACCATTCTAGCAATGTTCACTTCCCTAGTATCTCTGATTTCAAGACCACCCTCTTTTTTGGGATTGTAAACATTGAACCACTAATAAGATAAATACCCTCTTATCTCCCCCCCTAGAAAATAATCATGTGGATGAAATTCATTTGATTTAAAGTATGTTGGGGTAGGGGAAACATAGAAGTCCAGGAAAGACTATAAGAAGAAAAATTAAAATTTGTAAGTTCTTCTCTTCCTGCAGAGGAAAGCATCTTCATCTTCCAACTATCCAACTTAGTTTTGAGTTTGTTAATGATTGGATGGCATATACTTTTTGTTATTATACCAATGAAGAAAAACACACCAATATATTTTGATGGAAAGGAACCTTCCCCAATGTTAATGATATCATAAAAAGACACTCAATTAGAATTCTTACTAAAGTATCAAGACTTTATTAATTTTGATGTTAAGACCAGTTACAAAATTGAAGTTAGTGAGAATCAATTTTGAGCATTTGATATTAGCTTAATCAGCACTACCAAATACCATTAAGTCATCAACAAAAATGTACAAGATATTGAAATTTGTGAAGCTTATAAGGGCTTGAAGAATGATCGTTCCTTATTCTAGGTTGCAATGGTAGAGAAATATTGCATGCATAGAACAAATAGTATTGGGCCAGGGGGTCTCCTTGTATCGGTCCATTTTAAAGATAGAAATTTTCAATTGGTTCCCTATTCAGTAGGATCTAATAGCTTGTATAATTTAGAATAATTGAAATTTAGTTAATCCAGTAAGGAGGGAAATTCATATGGTACATGATATCTAAAAGACAGTTCCAATTAATGGAGTCATAACCTTTGGTAATGTCAGCCTTAAGATAGAATTTAGAACCATTGGAACCAAGATTGAATCACAAACTAGTTCATTAGCTAAAAAAATAGCATTACAGATTTTCATATCCTTCACAATAGCACTATGGTTCATGTCAACCAAGGAAGGAAGGACATACTTAAGTCTATTTATAAGGATCTTAGAATGATCTTAAACAAAAAATTATATAAGGAAATTGGCCTCCAATATCTAATATTGTTTGCATTATTACTTTTAGGAATTAAAGTAATAAAGGTCCTATTGATATCCTTTAATTTTTTTTTCTTTAGAGAAGAAATCTAGGAAAGCAATAGAAACATCATTCCCTATGATATTCTAGGCAGACTTCAATATTTTTGCATCAAAGCCATTAGTCCCGTGGGACTTGTCAAGGTTTAAAGATAGAATGACTTGGTTATCTAATCTCTATAACAGTTTTACACAAGTCATTGTATTTTTCCTTAGTGAGAGAGTAGAGCTTCCATTTGTCATCCTAGAACAATTGACTGTCTTGGGCTTGTGGAACAACTTAGAATAAAAATCAACTACAAGATCCTTGACAATATCACAATGATTACATTGAGTACCATTTATCTCAAGAAGCATGTTGGTTTTCTCTATCTTCTAGTCTTGAGATAAGAGTAATTGAATTTAATATTCCTATTCCCTAGAGATATCCATTGAACTCTAGATTTCTATTTATCTAAGGATTCTTCATCTTTAGGAGCTCTAATCTCTTTAATTCTAGTAATATAAGAAATAATTGTCAGATCAAGGTCACTAGGGTTAAGATTTTCCTTTTCATGTGCACATAGAGCTTCCGTCTCTAATTATTTGGCTTTGTCTTCAATATTTCCCATAACTTTCTTATGCTAGGATATCATATCTTTTGTACCTTGCTTAAGTTTCTTTAGAATTCTAAACATAGGGCAACCTTCCACTTTAATTCTCCAAGATTTTTTAACTAACTCTGAGTAACTATTCACATAGGTCCATGCATTGATAAACCTGAATGGGATGATTTTCCTTCTACTAGTACAGTTCAAGGATATTTTGAGGATTTTATGGTTATTGTGAATAGTGAAAAGAATTTCTCCAATGTAGTTAGGCCATTAAGAAAGAAGCATGTTATTAAAGATAATGTGATCAATCTAGGAAGTTGTAAAGTGAATTCCAATTTGTTTTTTATCCCAAGTATATAGGGGACCTTTCATGTTAGCTTCAAACAACCCTTCTTATTCATAAAAGAATTGAACTCAATCATAGAAAGTTTAGGAGGATTGTATCCCCCATCTCTTTCATAGTTATGCCTAACACAGTTGAAAACCCCACACATAATCCAGGGAGAAAAGATAGTATATGAAATAACACTAAAATAATCCCAAAGAGAAGTTCTTTTCCCGTATTCATTCTGACCATATATAGTAGTTATTAAGAAATTGTAACCATTTTAGGTGCACTTACAATGTATCAACTAATTTGTTTCATTAATAGGATCAATATAGACTATGATAGGATCCCACAAAATAACAATCTTCCCCAGGGGATGAGAGTGGTGATTGGAATTCCATTATAATCACACCACATTCTTTAAATAGTCTTATATATTTTCTTTATCATTATCTTAGTTTCAAGGACAATATTTACAAGATATTTCACTTGTCTAAATTCTTCATGAACTCTACGTTAGTAGTCAATTTTACTTAGACCACAAATATTCAAGAAAGATATGGAGAGGGTGTCATTCATTGAAACTAGGGGCCAGATACCTGCTAGCCATAGTAACTTCATCACCTTCATCTTCCAAATCATTCAATTCTTGGAATTTGTTCAGAGATATGACATCAAATATGCAACATGTGACTTATCTTTCCCTTATTTTTTTCAATGAAACACTTAGGCAGTAACTTGGATTTTTTTTTTCTAACTTTCTTGAATCCATCATCCTTAGTAGGATATAGAATACCATTAGTCTTTAGGGATGATTTAGAAAGCCTTGTAAGAGACTCAACTTTCAGATCCCTAGAATGTTGATTATGTCTAATAGGTTTATTTGAGTCCCCATAAGAAGTAAAATGGAATTGCAACACACCAGAAGACCTCATGTTAATAGTACCTTCATCAATGGAAACAACACCAACATAAGTGTCATTAGGACTGTGTTTTGACATTTTAGCTATAGGCAATGAATGTTTTGGACTTGACTTGGTTGAATCAATATGGGAATCTTGCGGTATAGTTATTTTTCTTGTAGGCTTAACCTTCCTGACCCATATATTAATGGTCTCCACCTATTTCCCTTTTTTACTTTTGAGAAATAAGAAGAAAGCTCATGCCCAAACAGAACACAACCCTAACATTTCTTTGGCACCCATTCAAACTTAATCATAAATTTATGTTCAACCCTAGGATCACTAATCATTTTAACATAGTCAGGGAATGAGGTATTCATAGACATCACAACATTAATTCTAGAAAATTCAATTATAAAACAAGGTTTACTAGATCCATCAATATCAATTGGTCTTCCCAAAAAGCTCCCGACACGATAGAACATATCCCCCACAAAAAAAAGAAAAACTTGAGCGGTATATTGGAAATATAGATCCATATAGGAACCTCATAAATCTTTGATTTCTCTAGATGACTTATGATTTTCTACTCCTTTAGAATTAGGGATTTATCTTTAATGAACTAGGGTCCATCTTCAAGCACATTTATCATGTCCTTCTTCTTCTTCAATAACTTAATGATAAAGATGCCATGAGATCTAGAGAAAATCTCAATCCTTCATGTTATCTTTTAAAAGCATTCTAGATGATTAGCAAGAGTAAGGAGGCGATCTTTAAATTTGATTATGTATTTAGAGACAACGTTCCATTTTTGTGCATTCTTGACAACCTCCACTTGCCAGCATACCAATTTACCTCCTAAAAGCTCAATAGGGATAGGGTGGAGCTTCTGATTATCCCCCTCCTTTGTCCGTTTGAGAAGATCTGACCATGATGAAGAAGGTAGAGGAGGATGAAGAATAGAAAGACCTAGAATATCCACATGTTGATGTTGGAATTCATCTCTACAAACTATCAGTGTTGTCCGAACTATTTCCCAGTCACCAAGCATGGATCTCGCCCTGGCCACATTCAAGTTTGGGAGCCCATATCTAAAGAGCTCCATGTTAAGCGTGCTCAACTTGGAGTAGTATTGGGATGGGTGACCTATCACGAAGTTGATCCTGGCATGTGTGTGAGTGAGGACAAAGCACGCAGTTAAGGCTAGTGGTGGTCTGTGGGGACATTCATCATCTGTGAAACTCTACTAGAGCCTTGGGCAGTGGGTCCAGGTTTTACAAATGGTATCAGAGCCATAACCCCTCCAGTAGGTGGGGCCCACATGGACATGGCATGCTAGTCTTGAGTCATGCGGTCCAGGCATGTAGGAAAGGGTTGTCCATGGTTGATGTAGCAACCCTTGTGCTGGTATTCTGTGATCGGGAGTTGGGTGTCCATGAGCCATTGTGGGTCTACACTAAAATGGGGTCAGATTATGAGGCCTTATAGTTGAGCCTTGACGAGGACGTCAAGTGTCTAAGTGGAGGAGATTGTAACATCCCAAGATTTGAGTCCTCAAATAACATGATCTTAAAAGGAATGATTGGACTACCCATATCACCAAAGTGCCTCCTTTTCCGGGAGCCCACCTCTAAAGAGCTCCATAGTTAAGTGTGCTCAGCTTGGAGTAGTACTAGGATGGGTGACCTGTCGAGAAGTTGATCCTGGCATGTGCTAGTGGTGGTCTGTGGGGACAGTCATCATTCTTGAAACTCTACTAGAGCCTTGGGGTAGTGGGCCCGGGTTTTACAAATATGATTCACCACTAATATCAACAATAACTTACTCTTTATCAACTTAAAAAAAAGAAATTTTCATCTAAAAGAGTCTTAAGCATTTGCAAAGAACCAAGCATACTTATCACTTGAAATTACATTATATGGTTAGAGAAAATATTACAAATCCATTTCCTAGCAAAAAAAGTTCTTATATGATTCCAAGACTTGTTAGATTTGTATGTCTTAGAAGAATAGGATATTGAAGTCAAAGGAATACATATTTCAAAGAACTATGTTTTGTGACCATTTTCTAATTACTCACACAATTATTAGGGCCCTCACCTTGGCTTACTTGGATAGGATAGGATCTATAAGAGGTGTCAAAGTATGGGAGTCTAGTCCCCCAACAGAATAGGTTGAAACATTGGGCCTTTTAGGCCCAATTTAGGTCATTTTAGCACTATAAATAGAAAGTCTTATTATATCTTAAGATAGGTACCTAGAGTCATAAATATAGACTCTTCTCATGGTTTAATATTTTATAGACACAACATAAAACAAATTTGACCAATAATAATGGGGCTTAGTAAGGCCAAACTATTTAGCTATTACAATGAAATTAAATAACAATAACAGTCCCTCTCAAATTGGGGTGTACATATCATGTACTCACATCTTGCCACACATATAGGAGAAGGATGAAGGTGGAAGTGGCTTGCTGAAGAAATTAAAAGTACATTATACAATTTTTGCGTTAGGTGTGATGATCTTTTTGGCACAAATTTGATCTCTCATAAATTGGTATTCAACCTCAATGTCCTTAGTATGTTTATAAAAAATGAATTATTAGCAATACAAATTGATTTCTAATTGTCACATGTGAGGGCCAATTGAGATGAGAGAGGGAAAGTTGGTGTTCAAATAATGGGTCACCCTTTGAATTTCACAACATGCATGTAATGTGGAGTAATATTTTGTGTTAGTGCTAGAATGAGTCACAAACAAACTTCTTCTTAATCCGCTAAATGATGCGATGACCTCCCAGTTAATAAACATATAATCCAAAAATAGATCTCCTATCATTCACATCTCTGGACCAATTAGAATCTGCATAGCAAGTCAAAGAGATGGCTGAAGAAGGTGGTTTCTTATATAAGAGAACCCGACTAGGTCAACTTCTCGAGTATTATAGAATGTGTTATACATGACTCTACTGACAGTAAAGAGATTTGGACAAGTGTTGAATGACTAGACTAATAACAAAGGATATGTCTAGTCAAGTAATCATTAAATAAATGAGTTTTCCAATCATGTATCTATATTTCTCAGAATCAGAATATGAATCTTCCTTAGATAGAACTTTGGTGCGATATCCATAGATGAAGAAATATGTTTTAATTGAGCATATTGAAATCTTGATGGAGATCAAGAATATACGTATGATGAGATAAATAAGTGTCATGATTAGAGTGTAGAAATTCAACCCAAATTAGCAAATTTCCCAAGGCCTTGGTATGAAAGTGTAGTTGGATTACATATTCAGTGTTGAAATCTCAGGAGCATCACTACATTGACAATGATATTATAGATACAAACGGCAAGGATAATGACTCCATCTTGTGATATAGAAAAGTAGAGGCTATTATCACTGGAAGATATGATAAAACTCATACTAGAAAGAACTCTACTGAGTTTTATAAACCAGACCCTTAATATTTGCTCGAGACCATACAAAGAGCATTTGAGATGGTAGACATGAGAAGACTCCCCATGTGCACAAAATCCCATTTGTTTTTGCATATAAACTTCCTCCTCAAATTTGTCATGGAGGAAGGCATTTTTATATCAAGATAGAATAAGCATCAATCGATGTGAGTAGCATAAAGCAATAGAAGTGGTCGGTAAGAAGGGTTCAAAAAAAGTCATGTCATATGCTTGGGTGAATTCTTTGGCAACAAGATGGGTTTGAGTCATTCCACCAATCCATCAAACTTAAATTTGATAGTGAAGACCCAATGAATGTTGAAAGTATTCTTTTCTGGAGAGAACACGACAAAATCTTAGGTCCAATTCTCATGCAATTCTATCATTTCCTCTATCATCATAACTTTCCAACTAGTGTGTGGAAGGGCCTCATAGTGATTTATTGGAATTGGGACGGAATAAGGTCAATGAACAATGGTTCTTGTAGTATGGGAAAGTTTGGATAGGTCACATGTATGAGAAATTGGATGACAGAGAGTGTTGGAATGTATACCTTTGCAAAGAGCCATGGTGGGTGATAAATCCTCAAAAGTGGACGATTGTGCTGGGTCATGTGCTGGTGATGGAGGAACGACAAGAGTCATCGGAGGATTGGATACATGTACATAGTGCATTGGGTCAGAAAGATCCAGCTCAACAAACTCATATTGACATAGATAGAATGATGAAGGAGAATCAAAGAACACATATGATTCATAAAATGTAATATCGACGGAAACGTACATACCACAGTTGCTTGGGTTATATAGAGGTAACCTTTTGTAAAGGTAGAATATCCAAGGAAAACCATTTTGGTGAAGCATGGATCGAGTTTATCTTCCTTCAGATCAAATTTAAGAACAAAGATAGTGCACCCAAAAATACAAAGAGGAAGGTGAAAATCCTTCTTATTGGGGGGGAAAAAGCCAAAAAAGGAGTCTTTTTTTTGTAAAATAGAAGATGGTTGTCATTTGATAAGGTAGGAAGTGGTGAGGATAACTTTAGAACAATGAGACTTAGGTACTTGTCTTGAAAGGTAAGAGTGTGAGAAATGTCAAGTAAATGAAACGTTCAGAAATGACATTTTTTTGTGGGGTGTGAGTAAATGAATGTAGATGGATAGTTCCAGTGCTAGAGCAAAATGTTGACACCTAACCCCAAACATATTTAAAACATTGTCAACTTGAATTATTTTAATAGATTTATGGAAATATGTTGAGATCATTTTATGAAAGTACTAAAAACATCAAGCATCTCATCATGGGATTTCAATATGTATAACCAAGTCAAGAGAGAGAAATCGTCAACAATGGTAATCAAATTTAGAATCCATTACAGATAGTGGTTCAAAAAGGACCAAAAATGTCACTATCAATGGAGTTAAAAATGGATTTAGAACATAAACTAACTCATTTGATGCTTCCAAAAATGACAAGAGTCGTATGGAAGACTTCATAAACTAGATAAAGAGGGTTTCGTGTGCTTCCATTTTTTAACAGAGGGGAGACCATATTGGAGAGGAGTACATGCAAGAAGGACAGACGAAGGGGAATCATCATTAAAATGGTACTAATATCCGACTCTTGAACCCAAACTAATAATCATCAAAGTCCAAGAATCATGCATCACAAAAACATGGCTACTACATGTTAAGTTATAAGTAAAGGTGTCAACTAATTTAGCAACTAACATCAAATTAAATGGAAAGTTGGGAATTAAGTGGACATTTTAAAGTTTAAGATTAGGTGATATGTTAACACTCCAATATTTCTGGAAATTTTAACAAATTCATCTACCAGATTGAAAGATGAAGTTGGAATATAAGACTTAGTAGAGAAAATAACGTGTCTCATACCCATCATATGTCAAGTGGACCCGATGTAACATACCAAAACTTGGTATATTCTTAGTTTAGACTTAGTCCAAGTTTTTTATAACCCTTATATCCTTTTTGGCCTGATGTTTAATTTGTGGAAATATTAATTGTTTTGAAACACTAATTATATTAATGTAAGGTTATATGCAGAAATATCTTAGTTGATGTTTCAGTGAGAGTCGAAAATGCAATTTAACCATTTAACTAGGATAATGATAAAATAAATTCGACCTAGAACTTTCTATGTTGTTTTGGAACAAGAAAGAGAAAAATGAATAAATAGAAAAGCTATAAACATGAAAATGTGGCATTAAATGATTCAATTTGATAAGTGATGATAATGTGAAGTAAATTGCCTAAAATTCATAAAAGGGAAACTCAAGATAATTCAAAGCTCAAATTCATTTTCCTTGAGTTTGAGTTTGCTTGAATGACAAGTTTCACAATCTTAGAAAATTAATAATTATCTTTGCATTAAATGGAATTTGAAAATATGAGCTTTCTCCAAATTATTCAATAAATTATTACATGACTTAAAAAGTAGAAACAAACCTCAAATTCGTAATCTACATGTCAACATTAGTCTATGTGTGAATTTTCATCTAATTTGGACAAACTTAAATATTTTATTTTATTTATGAGAGAGAATATGATTCAAAGACCAAAAATATTAAATAATATGTTTAAAAATTAATCAATGGTGAAAATCGTATTCTCCATACTTGATATTTCTTGTAGACCAAATTTTATAGTTTTGGAAAGTTTCCAGATGCCTTTAATTAATTAAAAGGATAAAATAAGTGATAAAATTTAAATGTATTAAATAAAATACTAGAAACTTAAAAAATAAACTAATGACAAATTCGTATTCTACATTCTAAACTAGGCCTTTTGGTGAATTTTCACTCAATTTGGAAAACATTTGATAAAAAGGTGAATTAGGAGAGAGAAAGTGTGTAGAAACTTCAAAATATTAACTAAAATAATAAATGACATCAACATATGGAAATAATGATAAATTCCTATCCAACACACTTAATATGACTTGTGGGTGAAGTTTCATCAAATTTGGAGATTCCTTGAGTCATTAATGCATGATGAAAGAGAAAATAAGATTTGTTTAATTAATGAATCAAAAGTTCTCAAAAGGAAAATATAATTGCATATTTGAATTTTACACACTCAAATTAGCTTAGGTGTCAAAGTTCGTTAATTTTGGAGTTCGTTTGTACCCTCAATTGAGGAAAGAGAAAAGGTTTAATAATCGAATAATGCACTTTGGTCAAATTGGATTTGGATAAGAATTAAATGTCACACCGATATTGGATGTGTGTGCCAGTTTGGACCATCAGATCTTGGATCAGTCGGCTGACAACCGTATCCTACTTGAGCCATGTAAGGCAACATACTGTTAGATTGTGTGATTTTAAAATGAGGATTTCTTGGTTGACAATCCATCTTTTCTCGAAATTTCTTCACCTACTGATTCATAGTTTGATTCCACATCAAATGACCCATTGCGTGCAAGTTTTCATCAAGTAAATATGATTTTCCCAATTTTGCATCCCTTACTTCTCAGGACTCCTACCTCCTTTGGACCTCTACCCATGCACACCTATATATACCATTACCTAGGTCTTCGTTTCTCTTTGTCAAACCTGCCTCCTATGCTAATTTCTTCTTTGATCGCACGTTGGTCTACCGTAGAATTAATTTTTCTCCTTGGCTTGTGGGGGTTTGTACTCTGTCCTCTCTTCTCTTTTGGTACATAAGATCTAGATGATGCAGATATGTTGATGACAGACCTAGAAAAGGCCTTTAAGATCCTCAACATCCCCGAAGGGGATAAGGTGAAACATGTTGTGTATCTTTTGAAGGGGAGTGCTGGACACTGGTGGGCCATAGAGGAAGAGAAAAGGTAGGGTGTTGTGATTAATTGGAAAGAATTCTGATGAGAGTTTGTAAGTTGATACTTGTTGGAGACATACTTGGATGAGAAGATTGTATAGTTTGAGAATATCTAACTGGGATATATGTTAGTTAGTGATGTAGTGATTGATACAAATAAACCCTAGATTTGTCTATTAAAATGTTGGAAACATTAAAAAACTATTCCTTGGTGTTATTGTAGAACATAATGCTAATTTAATATGTTTAGGATCATAATGATGTAGATAACTATTCATATGAAGATTAAGAGTTTTTAAGATAAAGATGATAAATTTAATGAATTCAGACTAATCCAAGTGATCATAATGAAAGGGTATGTTGGATATAGTAATTAGGGTTTCACCTAATGGTTAACATAGATGGGAATACGATTTATACTCTCATTCCTCATGCAAACCCTAGAACCCTAGATTAGTACATGAGTAGAGTTTAATCTATTTAATGTGATGGTGATACTTTAGGATTTACATACATGCAGATATAATGTGATTGCTTGGATTAATCTTTGTTGATTGGATTTCTTGAATGTGATTGATATATAATATACATGGTGCCACAAAAGGCACATGGTTACTCTTATGACTACCCTCATTAATTTACCAAGGATTCTGAGGATTTCTCGAGGATTGAGTAACTAAACTATGGATGTTTATTTACATTTTGTTCAATTATAATGCCACTATAAGTATCACATAAAGGAAGATTATGTGAAGAAAATGACAGTTCTTATTTGAAAATATTTGATGGAACATATGTTCTTAGTTTACTAGCATGCTTTTTCATGCACCTGCATACACAATATATTTCAATATGTCGATTCGTGTATTTGGTTTCATGACATTTTAGGTACATGCTAGATAAGAGGATATCAAGATATAATGGGAAAATGAAATTTATTCAAGACACTAAAGTTAATTTTAATGAATATTACCTAGATACTCCTTCTCATATGTACAATTATGATATGGAAAGTTATGTAAGTTCTAGAATAACATCTTGTGAACAATCTATTTGAATTAATGGAAGTTATTTACTATTATTTATTATTTTCAAATTTGGAGCCTTGGGAAAATTTTAGGTAATGGATCTCATCTTTTTGGCCTTCCTTAATTGAGGGTGTTGAACAGTGAGGTTGTTACAAATATGTAAAAGTAACACAATAGATAATGAACAACAATGGATAGGGAAATAAAAAAATTCAAAGCTAAACTAATTAGCTAGGCCGATCGTCCTTCTTCCCAACAATAGTGCTAAAAAGATTGATGTGTTGGCTATAGGTTCACCCAACCAATTGAATTTGATTGGATGCACCATAGGCACACAATAATGTCTTTCAAATTTATAACACCTAATGGACACACTTCTAAACAAATCTACAAGCACATGGGCTTGGGAGTAGTATAGGAGTTGTAAGTTGGGATCAAACCCAAGGGAGAGAGGTGGAACTAGAGCTAAGTTAGTTTACGCTAGGTTCCTATTGAGGATTCTAGCGTTCTAGGGTTTTAACTTGGTTTTGGTTGATTACACTAAGGGGTCAAGCAAGCAATTAAGAGAGAAAAAACCAAAACCTATGTAATCTTAGGAAATTAATTCTAATTAATAAAGAAAGGAATCTAAGAAAGAAAGGAGAAATTTAGACTAAGACAAGCAAGAAGCAAGTTAACACTAGCACTGACCTAATAAAAAATTTCTACTTAACAACCTAGAGAGAGCAACTAGCTAGATTAGGTAAGAAACTACACTTGACTAGCAATTTGCAATTAGGGCAAGCAAAACACTAAGTTAGAGACTAACTAGATAAATTAATCACAAACAAGAATGAAAGAACACTAACTATTCTAGCAAGACCGAACTATCATGAATGAGATAATTAACTAAGAAGGAAAGTAAAGATACTAGCAAACCAAGCATTAATAAAACAAGAGAGAATTAGGGTTTTATCATTTAATGGGAGGTGTGTGTCATTTGGGGTAACATGACTAGAACCTACATTTGGGCATACAAGCAATGTTCATTCATTTTTATCATCAAACCAAAGAATAAGTTAAATGTTAGAGATTTACCCTAAACTACTAATTGTTCAAGGATGGAATAGGGGGTGTATAGGGGAATTACTCCCTATCCACCCATATGAGGCTCATTTGGACTAGGGCTTAGGTGGAATTGTACTAGGATCTAATAAGGTCTAGGTTTCTAGGATAAAATCTCCTAGGAAAGTTGGGATCCAAGGGTAGTAATGGAGGATGGAGGTGAGGGACTTACACCTCATATCACCTACCATCTAGCCTTTTGGGTATCTCTAAACATATTTCACTAAATGCTTATAAACTAGCTACTTAGATCTCTCACCTAGGTGTAGGTGAATGGATTAACATGTAGGAAGATGGGGAGCTAGCTAGGGATCCACTAATTGGACCTAGAAGCAAAACTCAAAATAACTACATATAAGCCATCTCTCTAGAATCCTAGGTGATTTTAAGTATAAATAAAAAAGAAATCCATGGTAAATAAGATAAAAGTAGAACATAATCATTCCTAAATAAAATTATGAAGTTTACATATTACTTCCCCTTATCATGGTATCAAACTCACATTTAACCTCAAACAGTCCACTTGGGGGGGGCTTAGCTACTCATAGAAATCGAAAATATAAAAAGGGAGAAGAAAGAGGAGGATGAGCCATGGATATCAATTCAGAGAATAAATCCTTCTTAGACACTAGATACAATCACAATCACAATCACTTACCTCCTCCAAGGTGTAATGGCATGGAAATGGAATGGAAAGTGTCCAAAGCCCCCAAAGGAAGGGTTCAGGGAAGAAGGTGGTGAAATTGAAGTGGAATGGAGTAGGTGGAAGATAGAGAGGTGAAGTGTATGCTCAAGGAGGCTAACCTTTGACCTCCAGCTGCCTTTCTCATATAGAGGTGTAGGTGGTATAGAGTTAAGTGAGGTGCAAAATAGGGAATTCAATGTAGAAAATACTTAGTGTTTCTAGTCACCACGACAGTGTTTGGTGAAGTGTAGAATGACCTTTCTTGGAGGGAACATATGTGTTGAGGAATGGGAAATGTCAAGTTGAGGGTGGATTTTGGAAGTTGGAGCATGACCATGGTGGGAACCACGACTATAGTGGGGGATATGTAGTATGACCGTGGTGTAGGGGGAATTTCTTGGCCAATTTTCTTGGAACGAGCTTGCTGACATCTTGGAAAAAGGGTCATGGTGGCTACCATGATCGTGTTGGGTCCTTCATGGCATGAATGTGGTTTCTGGCATGGTTGTGCCATTGATCTTGTCTTCATCAGCTTCACTTGGATTTTTCAAAATTTGACATTGCTAGCACGAATGTTCCTTGGTACCACAATCATGTTAGGCTCTTTCACTTGAACTTTGATCTTGACTTTGACAATCTTTAGCGTTATTTGCTCTAACACAACCTTTAGCCATTAGGGGTGGATTGGAGAAGATCTTGGAGCCTCCTTAGGCTCTTCTGAGGGTGGAGAAATCTTAGGATCATCCTCCTTCTCTCCCATTCATCCAAAGCATGGTCCAAGTACCTAAAAACATGCAAAGAATGTCCATAAGTACATTTGGAAATAATACACTTATTGAGGGAAGTATTATGCACTCTAACATGTTTAAATGCAATTATAGTACAAAAAGACACAAGTTGAAACTGTACAATAGGACTACATCAACAAACACAACATGAAATATTTGCTCCTTCTAGATATTGAAAGTTTGAAGATCTGTGACCTTAACAGGGAAATGCATTGGTTTCTTGCTTGGAACAAAGCTACTAGATCCTTGATTTCCATTATCGGGTTAATCATTACATGTTGAATTACATGCATAACTTCTTGTATTGTAGTGAGCCCAAACTTTTTTTAGCATGTCTTCCCTCTTTAAGGTCACCACAAATATATTTTGTATATCTCACATATTACTGGATATAAAGTAAGTATTGGAATTGATCTATTGGAACTTTGACTCCCTTTGGGATTTGTCCCCTTAGAGATTTGGCTCACTTGAGGTTGGGTAATATCTGATCTTCCTGTGCACAAGTTGTCATTGATTAGTTCTCCACCAGAATAGTGGTTTACAAATATCAATTAGACTATTGTGTCATTCTCTCATAGATGATCGAATACATGGCACTTTACCGCTTGATAAAGATATGGTATGAAAATGCTAAATTATATTATTCAAATTCTATCTTATTATTGTGAAGAATATCCTTACTATAGAACAATCTTGAATACTTTATAATTGTACAATCTCGAGAAATTTTCATATGGAAATGTGAACATTGAAAACTTTGCTCTCATGATCCTTATTTTGCTAAACTAACTCCACCAAATAGTTCTTACCTAGATTTGAAATTGCAATAGTCCTGTATTTCGTGCCTATGTTAAATAACTCAATGATAATGAATTATTATCAACAATTTCTCACCTTTTTCCTATGTGGCCCATGTTGTAGTTAGATTTATTCCTTTGGGATATACATGGACATACTATTGATGTAATATTAAGAAAAGACATGCAAGATGTGCCCTTTATTGGATGAAGAGTATATATGACTCATATATTTTTAAAATTATAATTATTAATTATAGCCTTTTATGAACTCTGATGGAAAGCATGAATGCGCAAAGACTTGTTTATTTATTCTGATATAAATTTGTAAAAATTTGATCATAAAGATGGGCCTTTAGAAAATGGTATCAGAGCTGTAAAAATCCAGCATTCATGCATTTCTCATTGAAAAATAGGGTGAGTTAGAAAACACAACTGGAATAGTGAATCTTAGTTTGGTATTTGATGAAAATCCTTAACTGAACTATTATGAGCTACTTATAATACAACTAGAAACACTATAAACATAATAGTCATGTATGTTCCTTAATCTAGCAAGGCATGGAGCTTGTAGATAACATCAACTAGAAATTGGACTTATCTAGTTAGTTTAGGACCATACATAAAGTAAGGAAAAGTCATGATAAAATCTACTCAATGAAGATAAAATGATGAAATTTCAAAAACCTTAAATTACTTGATTTAATATATATTATTATATTACATCACAATAATATATTTCAAATTCATAACACCTGATGGACACACTTCTAAAACATCTGCAAGCACATGGGCTTGAGAGTAGTATAGGAGTATTAAGTTGGGTTCAAACCCAAGGGAGAGAGGTGGAACTAGAGCTAATTTAGTTTAGGCTAGGTTCCTATTGAGGAGTCTAGGGTTCTAGGGTTTTAACTTGGTTTTGGTTGATTACACTAAGGGGTCAAGAAAGCAATTAAGAGAGAACAATAGAAGAACCTATGTAATCTTAGGAAATTAATTCAAATTAATAAAGAAAGGAATCTAAGAAATAAAGGAGAAATTTAGACTAAAACAAGCAAGAACCAAGTTAACACTAGCAATGACTAAAAAAAAATTCTACTTAACAACCTAGAGAGAGAAACTAGCTAGATTAGGTAAGAAAATACACTTGACTAGCAATTTGCAACTAGGACAAGCAAAGCACTAAGTTATAGACTAAATAGATAAATCAATCACAAACAAGAACAAAAGAATACTAACTATGCTAGCAAGATTGAGCTATCATGAATGAGAAGTTAGCTAAGAAGGAAAGTAAAGCTACTAGCAAACCAAGCATTAACCAAACAAGAGAGAATTAAGGTTTTAACTTTT
Organism: Alisma plantago-aquatica; assembly: GCA_963693085.1. NCBI lineage: Eukaryota > Viridiplantae > Streptophyta > Magnoliopsida > Alismatales > Alismataceae > Alisma > Alisma plantago-aquatica. The sequence continues at coordinate 1,272,432,867 of OY856409.1, read as the reverse complement.
AATGGGAACTGTGTGTCTTTTGGGGTAACATGACTAGAACCTACATTTGGGCATACAAGAAATTTTCATTCATTTTTATCATCAAACCAAACAATAAGTCAAATGCTAGAGAATTTCCCTAAACTACTAATCGTTCATGGATGGAACAGGGAGTGTATAGGGGAACTACTCCCTATCCACCCATATGATGCTCACTTGGACTAGGGATTAGGTAGAATTGTACTAGGATCTAATAAGGTCTAGGTTTCTAGGATAAAATCTCCTAGGACAATTGGGATCCAATGGTAGTAATGGAGGATGGAAGTTAGGGACTTACACCTCATATCAACTACCATCTAGCCTTTAGGTAGCTCCAAAAAAATTGCACTAAATGCTTATAAACTAGCTACTTAGATCTCTCACCTAGGTGTAGGAGAATGGATTAACATGTAGGAATATGGGGAGCTATCTAGGGATCCACTAGTTGGACCTAGGAACAAAACTCAATATAGCTACATATAAGTCATTTCTCTAGAATCTTAGGTGATTTCGAGTATAAATCAATAAGAAATCCATGGGAAATAAGATAAAAGTAGAAAATAATCATTATTAAACAAAATTACAAAGTTTACATATTAATTCCCCTCATCATGGCATCAAAGTCACATTTTAACCTCAAATAGCCCACTTGGGGGGGCTTAGCTACTCATAGAAATGGAAAATATAAAAAGGGAGAAGAAAGAGGAGGAGGAGCCATTGATCTCAGTTTAGAGAATGAATCATTCTTATACAACAACTACAATCTCAATCACTTACCTCCACCTAGGTGTAATGGCATGGAAATGGTATGGAAAGTGTCCAAAACCCCAAAAGGAAGGGTTCCGGGCGGGAGGTGATGGAATTGAAGTGGAATGGAGTAGGTGGAAGATAGGGAGGTGAAGTGAATGCTCAAGGAGTCTAACCCTTTACCTCCAGTTGTCTTTCTCATATAGAGATATAGGGGGTCTAGGGTCAAGTGAGGTACAAAATAGGGAATTTAGTGGAGAAAATACTTAGGGTTTCTAGTCACCGCGACAATGTTTGGTGAAGTGTAAAATGACCTTTCTTGGAGGGAACATATATGTTGAGGAATGGGGAATGTCAGGTTGAGGGTGGATTTTGGAATGTTGGAGCATGACCATGGTGGGAACCACGACAGCAATGGGGGGATATTTAGCATGACCGTGGTGGCCACTATGACCATGGTGGAGGGGGAATCACTTGGCCAATTTTCTTGGCACAAGCTTGTTGACATCTTGGAAAAATGGTCATGGTGGCTACCATGACCATGTTGGGTCCTTCATGGAATGAATGTGGTTTCTGGCATGGTTGTGCTATTGATCTTGTCTTCATCAACTTCACTTGGATTTTTCAAAATTTGGCATTGCCAGCACGAACGTTCCATGGTACCACAGTCGTGCTAGGATCTTTCACTTGAACTTTGATCTTGAATTTGATAATCTTTAGAGTTATTTTCTCTAACTCAACCTTTAGCCACTAGGGGTGGATTGGAGAAGATCTTGGAGACTCCTTAAGCTCCTCTAAGGGTGGATAAATCTTAGGATCACCCTCCTTCTCTCCCATCCATCCAAAGCATGATCCAAGTACCTAAAAACATGCAAATAATGTCCATAAGTACATTTGGAAATAATACACTTATTGAGGGAAGTATTATGCACTCTAACATGTTTAAATGCAATTTTAGTACAAAAAGACACAGGATGAAACCGTAAAATAGGAATGCATCAACAATCACATAATGACATGAAATATTTTCTCCTTCTAGATATTGAAACTTTGAAGCTCCGTGACCTTAATAGTGAAATGCATTGGTTTCTTTCCTGGAACAAAGCTACTAGATCCTCGATTTCCATTATTGGGTTAATCATTCCCTATTGAATTACATACATAAATTCTTGTATTGAGCCCAAACTTTTTATTAGCCACTCTTCCCTCTTAAAGGTCACCAAAAATATATTTTGCATAGCTCACATATTACTGGATATAAAGCAAGTATTGGAATTGATCTATTAGAACTTTGACTCCCTTTGGGATTTGTCCCCTTAGAGATTTGGCTCACTTCAGATTGGGTAATATCCAATCTTCCTATGTACAAGTTGTAATGGATTAGTTCTCTGCCAGAATAGTGGTTTAAAAATATCAAATAGGCTATTATGTCATTCTCTCATAGATGATTGAATACATGGCACTTTACCGCTTGATAAAGATATGATATGAAAATGCTAAATTATATTATTCAAATTCTCTCTTATTATTATGAAGAATATCCTCACTATAGAACAATCTTGCATACTTAATAATTGTACAATCTCAGGAAATTTTCATCTGGAAATGTGAACATTGAAAACTTTGTCCTCATGATCCTTATTTTGCTAAACTAACTCCACCAAATAGTTATTACCTAATTTTGAAATTGCGACAGTCATGTATTTCATGCCTATGTTAAATAATTCAATAATAATGATTTATTGTAATCAATTTCTCACCTTTTTCCTCTGTGGTCCATGTTGTAGTTAGATTTATCCCTTTGGGATATACGTGGACACGCTATCAATGAAATATTAAGAAAAGACATGCAAGAGGTGTCCTTTGTTGGATGAAGAGTATATATGACTCATATATTTTTAAAATAATAGTTATTAATTATAACCTTTGGTGAACTCTGATGCAAAGAATGAATGCAAAAAGACTTATTTATTTATTCTGATATAAATTTGTACAAATTTGATGATAAATATGGGCCTTTAGAACATGGTATCAGAGCTATAAAATTCCAGGATTCATGCATTTCTCATTGAAAAATAGGGTTAGCTAGAAAACACAACTAGAATGGTGAATCTTAGTCTGGTATTTGATGAAAATCCTTAACAGAACTATTAGTATATACTTATAATACAACTAGAAACACTATAAACACAATATTCATGTATGTACTTTAATCTAGCAAGGCATGGAACTTGTAGATATCATCAACTAGAAATTGGACTTATCTAGTTACTTTAGGACCATACATAAAGTAAGGAAAAGTCAAGATAAAATCTACTCAAATAGATAAAATGATGAAATTTCAAAAACCCTAAATTACTTGATTTAATATATATTATCATATTACATCACATATGATAACTTTGAAACTGAATCTAGTAACCAATTATGAATATGATGAAACTTGGGTGGAATTGATTTAACTCAAAATTATCTAATACACCCATTAATGGGGAATAACCATCACAATGTAAGTGGAACAAGCTGAGGTTTCTATGGAATGATGTTTATTGAAGTTTCTATCGCAATAAATCCCAATATGCTTAGGTGGTAGTGGGGTTTCCTCAATTTACACACTAACATGGTCTAGGTAATAGCTACAACTTGGGGAAATCATAAATGTTAAAAAAAGTTACCAACCCAAATGATTTTTTTCAAAAAAGGGAGGAAACATGTGTATATAATTAATAGTAATATAAGGAAAATAAATAATAATAATAATATGTTCAAAGAAATAGAAAAACCCTACTGAACACTTGTATAGAAAAACTATGAACTGATAAATCTTTTACATATTTAATCTTTTAGAAATATCAATCATAATAGAAAAATCTATATAATTTGTTGACCTCTCATTTAGAGAACCTTAGTAAATGAGTAACCCAACTAGAAATTTCAAGTCATGTACTTGAAGGGGGGAAAATGCTTCACATACTAAAATTGTTTAGTTTAAGAAAATTTCATATCATAAAATTTGTTAAAACATTGATTACAAGATGACATATACCTACTTGGAGAAAATTGACTCACCATAAATCTCCCACAGGTTCCCTCTACCACCATTCACATGAAAATTTATATTAAAAATGTAATTATAACCTTTAAGAAACTTAACAGTTGACTACACTGGAACTAATGTATATTAAGTGTGCAATGAAGTGCTCAATGTTAGATTTATGGAACCATATCACTACTTAATGTGCTATAAGTTGAGGTACCTAGTGGGGTGAACTAATGTCCTATAAGAGTAAAGTAGTTATTATGATGAAGTAGTTGGTATGAGAAAATTGTGACTTAAATCTCACATTTATTTTGGCACATTTTTCGATTTTGTATCAAAAATATTCTCATTGAAATATTGTTTAATATAATATTAAATGTAAGAAATGATTTTAGAAATTATTTTCTGAGCTAATTGACAATGGAGGGAGTATGAGAAGAACCATAGAGGAAATTTATATGAATGTGTACAAAAACTAGGTCTAGAAAAACAAGACCCAACCTGATGGACCCAACCCAAACTGTAAGCAAGTTAGGGTCTAAGTTTTTTCAACCCAACCCGTAACTGATATGAACCTGAAGAACCCAAATTAAATCAGGGTTGGGTCTAGGTTTGAACTTTAGACACAAGTTTACCTGATTGACCCAAAATTCACAATTATATATTCAAACAAATTTACAAATACTGAAGTTTAAGACACCTAATGACCTACTGAATTATTGATACATCACTCATTAAGTTTATTACGGAAATTCTACATAGTTCGTATTGGCTTATATGATTTATTATCCTAATTGTTTTGTGAATTTGTGTTTCAAACTATCTCACAAACAACATCATGCTTTAAGTGTGTCTTGTGATCACCTCATTTGTGTGTTTGCATTAATATTTGTTGATTACACTTGCTAATTATCAATCATTAGACAAATGTAGCATTTTTTTTAAAATTATTCTCTTGGTAATTAGATTCATAAGTTAAACCCAATAGACCCCAAAATATTTGTGATTTAGGTTATGGCCAAGGGTTTCTATCCAAAGTTATCTTTTGCAAGTTTACGATCTAGCAAAAAATATTTACCCAAAATGACTACAACTTGAACCCGGTTGCCACCCCTAATAGAAACCTATAAGACCTAGACTTTAGTGAATGATGAGGTATTAAATAAATCAAACAATATTTGACATTAGTAGACATACCCTATACACCTGTTTAGATTCTTATTATGGAAAATTCTTATAAGGTGTACAAGGTTGAACACGCTAGACTATGTATATTTTGATCTCGAGGACCATATATTATTAAGGGTGGAGAGTTGTACCATAATGAAATTTGGTACTAGACTTTATTTTGAGATACTATGCACAATTGTCTCTGTTGAAAATCTCTTTTGATAAATCTCCATTATTATTTTTTATATTTTTTATATTTTTTTATACATTCGACTTCAAACACAAAATGTAATTATGCTTCATCTTGATCAATTAATCCTATTTGGGACCCACACTTAAATATTGAACATATTTATGAATTATTCACATTAAAATCCCACCAAAATACATTAAAATTTTAAATATTAATAATTAAATTAATTAGGGGAGTAATTTCATTGACCATCTTGCAATCTTAATTAAGGGAGTTTATATTAATTTAATCTAATAGAATTTGAACACATCGTAAAAGTCTCAAAGTAATCAGAGTAGTACTAGGGGGCCTATTTATGAGAGAACACAAATATTGGAAGTCATTTAGAAGAAACTATTTATTATCTATGAGTGATAATTTCCTTCGAATTAGTAATATATATATATATATATATATATATATATATATACAAATATATGTATGTATATATATTCATATCACATGCATCTATGTGCTATTTTTAATGGAGCATGTGTTAATGAAATTAATATTCTATTCACGCTTGACAATTCTAGTTAGAAAATGTAATTCTACGTTCCACAACAAATGTACATGAACACCATCACATTTTCCTAAACATCACATATGTCTACCTCTTCTATAACTCCCTGTACTTAATTTCATAGATTCACTACTTCACAATTTGATGCTACTCTTTACCCACCTAATGAAGTGTATGTCATCTTCTATAAATATATATTATTATGGATTACAAGTGAAGGATATCATTGATTCTCATGTGGATTTATATTAACTAACTTCAATTCATTCATATCATATATGTAAAGACCCAATCTTTACGATCAATAATTTACAAAATGTATCAAAGTATAAACATTCTTTATTGGAATCATGCTTTACATCAAAGTCACAGAAGCTTACAAATATGATTACAAAGTTTAAGAATGGGCATCAATTCCTAACTACTCTTCAACAAGGGACAACACTTGCATGTCTGTTCTAGTCCTTCTTTTTAAAAGCTATCCATGAGTTCCTAGAGGAGAAAACCACACATGGAACCCATGAAGAGAAAATATAGGTCAGCTAGGATGGTACTAAATCCATTTATTGAGCTATTTAATAATAAAGAGTTATGAGATCAAATCTAGGTAAGATTTCTTGGTGGACAATGTGAATAACAAAAGATAAATTAGTTAACATGCTAGTTTGAAAAAGGTAAAACAATTCAAAGTGACAACAAAAAAAAGATTCTCAAACTAATATCAAGATTTCAAAATGAAATATTATTTCTCAAAACTAATATTAATATATCAAATATTTAAAATGAAAAGATTTATCCATTAGCACAATCAATCTAATATTTTGTCTTCGGCAGTGGCTAGGTGCCTAGTGTTCTTCCCTCTATGAGAGAACTCCACTTTCTCCTATGGGAGTAACTAATACTAGGGGACCTCTATTTATCCATTATTCACTATGCAGGGTTGAGGGATATGACCCACAGAAACTGGTGAGCTAAGGCTCTTAGCCAATATTTCAAATTTTTGTGCCAATATCAAACCAACCAATATTTTCAATTTATCAACAATATTCAACATTCGATTTAATCATAGTGAATTTCAACAAGAGGGAAAGTCTAACAACAAACTTTGTTCACCACTTTGCAAAATTATATATATGAAATTCAAGAGTGAGGAAAATAGTTCAATAAAATAATCAAGAATTTAGTACATGTCCCAATTGAGCATTTTCCAATCAAGGTCTGCCCAAGGGATCAAGATGCCAATTTATCATGAATTAAGCAAAAGAGAATGTACTAGGATTATTTGATGCTTCTTGTCTTGGAATCACTTTATAATTTCTTATCAGGTGAAATTATCATTTTACCCCTTAATGTGTAGGATATCTTAGTAATCCTCTTTTTATGGTTGTAGTGTATAATCTAGTCATTTCTTTGTGTGCATATGATATAGTAATCATTACTCATATACATACATGTATATGATTCTTAGGTTAAGGTGTTCCTTAAAGATGTGATATTTAAAAATGTATATTCTTAAATAAGTAGGATGTGTGTAGAATAAAATAATAAAGTCCATTATATTTATTTTCCTGATTTCATATCCTATCATGTACTTATACATTAAAATAATATGTATAAATTGGATTGTAGTTCACTCCTATCATTTTTCTCATGTTTCATCCATGTTTCTTAATTTTGTTTCTTAATTAGGTGATCACCTTTATTATATGAACCAATAAGGGAAGATATTCATTTGAGGTTGATTGTCTGAAAAAAATATAGTCTGAACAAATATATTATATTAATCAAAAAATGTCTTGATTCTAGATAAAGTTCTAACCATACATTATATGATTTGGTTGTATTACCTAAGTCACACTCTAAACCTTCTATGTATTTGGATAGATTAGGGTCGGTCATAATGTATATTACACTATTAAATTAATACCATGACACACCTGGGTGAATGCCACATTGTGGATTAGTGAAACCAATTCATCTAAATTTCTACTGTTTGGTTTATTCATTTACATGTATATCAAAGAATTAGAGGAACCTCTTGATGGACATGGGAGGATTGACCTGTTGGTAAGGTATTCCTAGAGAGTTAATCATGTGATGATTGACATGACATAAACCATTTAGGATTTCATTGATACTCATAAGGGAAAGCTTCCAATTCATTCTATTTCATTTAGTTATGAGATAATGAGGAAACATTATGAATGTCTAAATAATGGCAATACTCAATGATGTATGTCTTCAAGTATGTGACTTGGAGGATGAGATCATACAAATGTTAAACAATGTGTATATTCTTATTATATACATAGTCAGTTGTTACTATGGAAGGTAGACAGACACCAGTAACACATAAGACTAGAGTGTGGGTTGGTTGATGATAGAATCTCATTAGTCATGATATGTCAATATCAAATCAAGCACACAAATACATGTTACACAATAGTGTATCGAATAGACCCATCTTCAGAATGACACATGGAAACCATCATTTTTGGTCATAGTCATCTCTCATAGTGAAGGTGGTGATTGTGATTCTTAGGCATGAAATCACTGCACTCATCACATGCCATTGGGTATGCTTTGACATCATCAAACACAGTCTTGAAACATGGGTTGTTATAACAGTGATGATTGGGTGATTTTGATTCATGGGGATTGATTGTGAGTGATAGAGATGGGATTTTTCCCTTGTACTGGAGATTGATATCATGGCCACTTGATAAACGAGACTGAGAAATGCATGTGCATGCACATGTGAATCAATATATTATATTGAGGTTACATTAGATCAGACAGACTTCTCTTAGTTCAAGGAACATGGATTGAACATTGAGAGGATGACGATTCCATGCTTCAAGTTCATCCTCGATAACAATGATAAAGGAATTGTACAATCACTTCAACAACTTACATAGATTGTAGGTTGAAGTTCTTCTCCAGCATTCCATTCACTTGGGTAGAACTGATGAGTGACTAGGCACCACTCCTTACTTGTGATGTCATAAGTTAGTTATGGGCATTCACTGATAACATGATATGGGACCTATAGGGTCACAAACATAGGAACTCATCTAGAAAAGGAGTTTGATCTTGAATGATGATTGGATTGATTACTAAAGTGTTTAGGTATTCAATTCACACAATAGATTGGCTGATTGTACTACCAAACGACCATCTCATTGGGTGAGATGACCATTTGGAGTGCCAGATGAACATCTCAAGGGTTGAGATATATGTTTGGATTGTCATGCTAATCACAAATTGAATTGACTAAGATATGCAAAAATTGAGGTGTGAACCGGCAAGCTCATTCCATTGAAATGATTGGCTCAGCTCGGGTCACCAGAGGACCAACTGGGTGGGTGTTACAACCCCAAATTTTGGGTTCATTTGGTGAGAAATGTAATTTCTCATATTAAAGATATTTGAACAAATAATGATACAATTTGGTTCAAATAAATGGATTTCATTTACAATAGCTTTGATGATTGTGTTGTGGGCTTTATTGGCTATTGGGCCCAAATAATAAGAAAATTCAATTAGTAAATAAATAATTGAAAATTTGAGAAAAAGAAAGAGGTAGAAACCTCTAGAAGGCAAAGAGATGTAATCCAAGGATGGATTTCATGCCTCTTGGGTTCCTTGGGTTCCAAGGAGTCCAAAGTTGCAAAGAAAAGGATATAAGAAAAGAAAAGATTAATTGAGTATTTCTTTATTAAGAAAGAAATTGAAAACAATGGTAAAATGTGGAAAAAAAGTGAAAAGAGGTATAATTAAGTTATTCTTGGTGGATTTTCGTATACAAAGGATTCCTAATGATAAAAGGAATACCAATGAGGAAAATAAAAAAGAAATAAAGAGAAAACCTCAAAAAGAGTTATTTTAATAAGAAATAAACATAATAATGAGGGAAAATGCATTTAGATGCATCTAGAAGGATAATGAGTGTCCAATAAAAAGGATTTGGAAATAATAGAGTTTCTTGGGATCCAAGGAGTCCCAATAAAGAGGAAAGAAAGAGAAAATAACAAAATTGCAAAATAAGAGGATAATGTAATGCATTATTAATGAATTTTGTAGTATTGTTAAAAAGAAAGTATTTTCTAATAAAGAAAAATAGGATTTCATGCAAATAGATTAAAAAGCAAGAACAAAGAGAATAAGAGGGATAATTTTTGAAATCCTAATATCAAAAGAAGAAGGAATGTTAAAGAAATATGAGAGAGAGAGAACTAGCTTATTAATGTAGGAATCACATTCCTAATAGGAAAGGGGCATTGCTAATCCCTAGATGAGCATCGTCGGGCGCAGATACTCTCCTCTATATAAGGGGTAGAGCCCTTGGCCGAGTTCGGAGAGATCCCACACACCCCTCTCTCCCCTCTTCTTATTTCTTGCACATAAAACCCTAACGAGGGAATAGTTCTACCCATAGAGCAACAAAGGATGGTTTCGTAGTCTTGATGAAGGCAGGGAGACTCCACGACAACTTAAGACCAATCGACTACCAACCCAGCCCCTTTGTCTTCACATATCTTCCACCGTAGGTCTGCAAAATTGCGGTGATTGCAGCAACAATCAAGAACTGATTCCGAGCTTGGGTGGCTATCTTGACGATAACCAACAACACCCTAACGTGCGCAGAGGCACGATGGAGGCTGAGGAACTGTCCTGGAGGTCGAAGAGGTTGAGGAGGAGGATCCGGAGCAGCGCCTAGGGCTGCAGGTCGACGGCTAGGGCGGCAGCAAGCCGTTGGCACAAGGAAGGAGAAGGGTGGAGAGGCGTTTGACGGTCTTGCCCTCCGCGTGCTAAGGAGCTGTTCAACTTACCCAAGGGCGTTTGCATCATTTTGTTATGTTTCCAGTTTGGGCACATAAGTTGCATGGAAGGAGGCGACGTGGCAGCGTTTGATTGGCTCCAGTAAGTGATTTAATGCAAAAATAATATCTTTCTATTCGTAACTCTGATAACAGCAAATAATATATGTATTTTGCTCAGAAAAATGAGAGGAATCCAATAAAAATATAGTTCGAAGCTAATTCCTCTTGATATTAGAAAAGTAGTGTAAATTATCTTCTTTAATGAATTAAAGATTAATAAGCCCTATTTTCAAATGAATAAAGTGTTTAATAGGGTTTAATGGATCATTAAAGTTGATATTAACATGTTAGTTGTAAAAAGGTACATTCAGATCGAAAAGGATGAACTTTTCATGTAATTAGTTTAATTTAGAGATTATGTGCATAAATATAATTGAAATTTGAAAAGTAAATAAAGTTATCATCTTTAATGATGTAATTAATGAAAAACCCTCAGATTTGATGATAGATGAATTTAATGTTGTTCATTGGATAATTCAAGCCAATATTAGCCTATTGTTAATAAAAGTGAAAATAGGATCTAAAAAGATGATCTTTTTATATAAGTGGCTTAATTTAAGGTTTCGTGCATGAATATGCATTAATGAGCTTGAAAACCCTAATTTAGATGAATATGTCTTTTAATTGTTTCAATTGTTCAAATCCATGAATAAATAGGGATATGATGATCCTAAGTCAATTTGGTTATAAAGACTATTAAAATGGATAATTTGAGCAATTAGGATTTATATGAGTAGAAAAGAGTATTTTAGGGTTTGTTGACCTAAAAGGGATGAAGTTTGAGGAATTGATCTAAGAAACCCTAATGAAGATTAATGAAACCCTAAAATGGATACAAAAACCCTAGAAAGTGAATCCAAGTAAATAAAGTAGATTTTTGATAAAGTGTGTAATAAATAGAGTAAATATTCTTTTCAGGAATTATGTGGTGATTGAATTTCTTGCTTGGATTACATTCTTGGTTGGGTTTGCTTAATGCTTGTGAAATCATCAAATCAGGTATGTGGTTACACTTATGATTATCTCAACTAGTTTTCCGAGGATTTTATCGACGTTTCCCTCATGGCTTGAAATAACTGTTGGATGCTTTTATTTCATGCAACTATAGAGTGACTATGACTATCACTATGAATATACATGTATAACTGGCTAGATCCGGGTCCACCCCTATGGCTATGCAAGGGCTAAAAGGATAACCTAGAGTAAGGTCTAGGATGTCATGAGTTAGAAACTGGGCTACACATGTGTAGTGCCATGAGACTCTTAGCTTGCCATGAGTTAAGGAGTGGGATACCTATGGGTAGTGCCATGTGACTCAGCCCTAGAAACTGATTCACCTGTTAGGTGAAATCATGAGGGGTATAATGGGGATCTACCATAAGAAAGGTAGTATCCAAGCCCACTGCAGGGACAGCGCAGGGGATAGGGTACACATGGATCACACAGTTATATTTAAAATGTAAACTTGTTTGTTAAATGGTAATTGGCTGCAATACATTATTATGAATAATTGCACGATTATTGTTTCCCACACATACCAGCTTCGGCTGACCGACGTTTTGTTTGTCGGCGTTTTAGGTACAAGCCAAATGGACAAATAGTAAATCATCATATTGTGAAATACATGAAGTAAAATGCAAGGAGGATTAGTTAGAGTAGAATACATACATGGATAGAAGTTTAGAAATCCAAAATTTTCAAAAGGTATGAAAAAATTTATTACAGCTTTTCAGTATAGATTGTTGAAATTTAATAATTGTTCTTGGTTAAGTACCGAACCTTTGATCTGGAAGTTATGGGTGCGGCTTCGACCTCTCGGTCTCCCTAAATGGGGGTTATCGAGAGGTGGGGTTGTAACATTTGGTATGAGAGTGTAGGTTCCTCACTTAACCATTAATAATTATTAAATTTTACAAACTCCATAGAACCCAAGGGAGTTATTAGAGGATTATCCGAAAGATGGAGGTGTCTAGAAAAGGATCACGACCGGGGGCTAGAAATATTTTCCTCTACACCGCTAGTCAGAATACGAGGACTCCTGGATCCGTGTGACTGCCTGGCCAAAGTCTTAGGATATGATTCAAAATAAGATACCTTTAAGACTCTCTCATCTTATTCATCCCTTCTCAACTCAAATTCTATTAAGGACCTTAAGGATTAGGGTTTTCTCTCTTCTCCTCACCCTCTTGAAGTATGGGTAAGGTTGATAAGGTCTAAGGAATCCTCCATCAAATTAATGAAAAGCATGTAAATAAGATGTCATGGACATAAGCTTAATAGATTAAGCGCAAACTAAAGAATAGATACATGCTTAGGTCGTATGACATTAGTTGTCATGCCCTTAGGAGAGACCTGAGAATAGACCTCCTTGTCAGGAGGATAAGTAAAGAGAGTTAGTCTTGGAGATAGAGATCTGTATTAAAAGTAGAGACCTGGCACATCCTCTGAGGATGATGTTAACCCTAACCCTAAGTGAAGGTTAGAGAGAGAGATGACACGAAGATCTAGATCTCTTGGTAGACCAGGTGTTTGGATGGACATGCCTGGGATGCCATATGATCCATGAGAGGTTGGATGACTGAGTACCTTTGGCGAACCAACCCTGAAAAGGGGTCGTGTAGGTCAGGACGAAGGATAGCTCCTTCCTTGATAAGGATAGAGAATAACCCATGGAAACCCCATGAGCTGATATGAGCATGGCATAATAGGCACCCAGTAGTCATCATTGGTGCGAGAAATAGGCTGAAACCCTGGACGGGAGAGTTTGATGGATAGCTTATATGACAAGCATAAGAGCTATGGATAACCTTGAGCAAACATAAGTTGAACATAGGCTTCATCCAGGTAGGTGCATGCTTTCGAGGTTGTTCCTTCATGAAGAGAGGTTATCTAATGGTGAGGTTAGTTGTAGGGTTATCTCTAGAGAGAGAGCAAGAAACCCAACAAGAAGGTTGGAATCCTAGACTCTGAGATATGAGGAGAAGTCGGGAGTTGAGGATGATGCGACCTAAGTGGATGATAGTGGTCACCACATGTTTGATCCCTATAGGTTGATGATGTCTTGGTTTCCATGGGAGGGACCAAACCCTAGAGGGAGGATGAGGTTTCTGGCACCTATGTGCCTATGGTATAAGCGTTTACCTTCTGAGAAAGGAAGAAGATGTTATGTATACCCTGAAGAGCATTTGTAACAGGTTATGAGGCCTTGTACCTTATTGTTTGTCCTTGAGGAGGATCCAACTCTAAGTGTTGCTCGAGTTGAAGGATGACAGGAAGTGCATGTCATGCCTTTTGCAAGCTTGATTCTTGGTTAAGAGATAGAACATGCAGCTGGACACCTAAAAGTGAACCTAGGGTTCCTAGGCCTAAGAGGGGAAGTGGTATACCTAATGCTCATGATGAGAATTAAGTTGCTATAGTTTCGAGCATGGTACTCCTCATGTATAGAGGAAAAGGGAAGCCCCTTAAGTTTAAGGTATGTTTGATGAACCCCTCACAGCTAGGTTGATGATAAAGGAAGGTATGATCTTGATCCAACATGGAGGAAAGAGGACAAGTATGACCTAGCATGGTTCAATAGGTGATATGATTGTACCTTAATAGCTTGCTAGGGTTAAGTAGGCTCATGTGGATGTAAACCCTAGACCTAAGAGTTTTTATGACCTTATTGCCAAGAGATAGTTTTCCTCCCATCCTGGGAGAGGGACCCCTTTGGTAGGGTGTATATCAGTTTTGTTGGTTTAAGGTAACCTAAAGAGGTCTCATAGGATCTTGAGAAGCTAAGTGAAAAGTACATGGTATGAAAATGAACCTCTAGACCCATAACCATCTCTAAGTGCATATGGATGTGTTACCATGGAGGTAACATGTATGGGGCTTGACCAAGGTGGGCAGGATTTTCCACAATCCCTGTGAAAGGATGAAAGTCAGCCCATGAATGTAGAGAGAGATATGATGAAGGCTTGGGTAAATGTTCTAAGTTGGACATGTACTATAAATGGAGAATCCTAAGTCTATCCTAGGGTCAGATAGGGATAGGACCGGTGGAAGTAGGAGTTGTCTAATTCCCTAGTTGCACATGACCATAGGGTCGGGAGGTAACCGTTATCATTGTCTGAGGGTCATGGGTTAGGAGATTGATCACCTTCATGAACTCATGGGACCCCAAGGGAAGATGAGTAGGGCACTCTCTTGATGCATCAGGGAAGAGGGATGACCCCAAAAGAGTTGGCACCCTATAGACCTAGAGGAGATGACCAAGGATATAAACCTCAGTAGGTTCAAGACTAGTTTTCCATGGAGGTAACTTTGATATCGAGATGATTGTGATGTAGAGACATAAGTTGCGCGTTTCAACTTAGATTGGAAGGTGTACAGGCAATGTGGGATGTACCATCTCTACTCGTGGAACATGTAGAACTTTGTATTTGGATGGCCGCCAAATGCTTATTTCCTCTTGTTATGGGAGTGAGAGATAGGACAGTACGCATGCCATACACCAAGGATAAAAGATGGATAAGAGTTGGAACATTGCTATGAGGTATGAGGACAGAGAAGATAACATACCCTGGTAAAGTGAATGATACATGGATGGTTTGCAAATGCTAAAGAGAAATAAGGTAGTCATCTTATAAGGATGTTTTTAGCATGAGCTATGAGTTATACCAGGTTGAGTTAAAAACCAAAGGAATAAGCTCAGAATGTTCTTGATGAAGAAGGACTTAGGGCTAAGATGAGATAATAAGTGGCGTACAGGAAGGTGTATGTCATCAACATTTCCTAATCCATAAGAAGGTGAAGTGGTAATGGATGCTCTGGTTGAGATATATCTGCCTAGTTCGGTTGTTAGACTAACCCTAAGTTTGGAAAGGAAGATATGTTTGGCTAACACTAATGTAATGAGATCATTTAATGGTTGTTTGGTTAGCCAGTCTAGTCCTTGATGCAATGAAAGGATGGTGGTAGAACCTCAGATGCACTTCTTTGGAAAAGAAGGTGATGAAACCCAGATAGAATGGTTTAGGGGTTTTGAGGTATTGATCTTGAAGAATAATGACATATAGGAGATCATGATTTTAAAATCACCATACACCATGGATAGTAAGTGATAGTGGTACTTTAGATGCCTAAGATAAAGTTGCATGTGGTATATGGCCATGCAAGCCGAGGGTGAAGGACGAACACCAGTAACCCAGTGCATTGATATAAAAGATAAAGAGTCCCCGAAAGATAAAGGGAGTTCCTCACTATGGATGTTGTAAGTCTTCCCTGGATCAAGAAAGGTCGAGATGCAATATGGGTTATGGTAGATCGCCTTACCTAGATGACATGAGAAAGAAACAGTTCTATCAAGGACAGATCTGGTTGAACTACCTATGAGAGAGACGGTTCAACTACACCATGAGGTGAGTACAAAAGTTCTTGAGTTTGACCTAAAGTTTTCCTTCCAAAAGGTGGAAGTAGGTACATGAAGAACTCTATGTTAGTACAGTTTATCACCCCTAACTAATGGTTAGTGTGATCCAGACTAGAGGGTCTGATGAGAGCATGTGTGCTCGTTCAGGGTGATATCTAGAGACAGTTCTTGTCCAATGAAAGATGTGATGATGACCACCATAGCCAGTATCAGGATTTAAAGAAGCTCTGTAAGGGAGGTTGTGTCGGTCACCACTTCAGTAAGGTGATGTTGGTGAAAGGACCACGTGATGGTTACAAATGGACCACATTATGTGCAAATGGAGTTGCTTTGATCTTGCAATGGCTGAAAGGAGCTCATGGACGACATGAGTCATGAGCAGATGCAAAGTAGACTGACATACAGTTCACTGTGGGAGGATATGTGACATGAAAATATGACCCCTCTAAGTTATAGCTAAGAGAGCTGAGTCCCCAATGCATGGGTTCTTTTGACTTGGTTGGGTGGAGAAGGTTAAGTTTGACCTTACCCCTCAGTATAAAGTAATGTGTGATGAGTTCCATGTGTCCAATTTAGAGCACTATGTGAGATACCTAGACCATGTGTTGAACAATGAACCTAGTGAGCCCAAGGGAGGCTGAAATGGCCTGAGTCACCTATGCAGTTTATAGACGCCGGGATGAAAGAACTCAGAGAAAAGAATATGTGATGATAAAGGTTCTTTGGAAGCGCCATGAGTAAGGTAAAGCCATGTAGGGGCCAATCATGGACATGGAAAAGTCTTATCCTAAATTTTTTGTTTGCTTGATAGAATTTTGAGGACAAAATTCCTATAAGAGGGGAAGGATGTTACAACCCCAAATTTTGGGTTCATTTGGTGAGAAATGTAATTTCTTATATTAAAGATATTTGAACAAATAATGATACAATTTGGTTCAAATAAATGGATTTCGTTTACAATAGCTTTGATGATTGTGTTGTGGGATTTATTGGCTATTGGGCCCAAATAACAAGAAAATTCAATTAGTAAATGAATAATGAATATTTGAGAAAAAGAAAGAGGTAGAAACCTATAGAAGGCAAAGAGATGTAATCCAAGGATGGATTTTGTGCCTCTTGGGTTCCTTGGGTTCCAAGGAGTCCAAAGTTGCAAAGAAAAGAATATAAGAAAAGAAAAGATTAATTGAGTATTTCTTTATTAAGAAAGAAATTGAAAACAATGGTAAAATGTGGAAAACAAGTGAAAAGAGGTATAATTAAGTTATTCTTGGTGGATTTTCATATCCAAAGGATTCCTAATGATAAAAGGAATACCAATGAGGAAAATAAAAGAGAAATACAGAGAAAACCTCAAAAAGAGTTGTTTTAATAAGAAATAAACATAATAATGAGGAAAAATGCATTTAGATGCATCTAGAAGGATAATGAGTGTCCAATCAAAAGGATTTGGAAATAATAGAGTTTCTTGGGATCCAAGGAGTCCCAATAAAGAGGAAAGAAAGAGAAAATATCAAAATTGCAAAATAAGAGGATAATGTAATGCATTATTAATGAATTTTGTAGTATTGTTAAAAAGAAAGTATTTTCTAATAAAGGAAAATAGGATTTCGTGCAAATAGATTAAAAAGCAGAACAAAGAGAATAAGAGGGATAATTTTTGAAATCCTAATATCAAAAGAAGAAGGAATATTAAAGAAATATGAGAGAGAGAGAACTAGCTTATTAATGTAGGAATCACATTCCTATTGGGAAAGGGGCATTTCTAATCCCTAGATGAGCACCGTAGGGCGCAGATACTCTCCCCTATATAAGGGGTAGAGCCCTTGGTTGGGTTCAGAGAGATCCCACACACCCCTCTCTCCCATCTTCTTGTTTCTTACACGTAAAACCCTAATGAGGGAATAGTTCTACCCATAGAGCAACAAAGGATGGTTTCATAGTCTTGATGAAGGTAGGGAGACTCCACGACAACTAAACACCGATCGACTACCAACCCAGCCCCTTTGTCTTCGCGCATCTTCCACCGTAGGTCTGCAAAATCACGGTGATTACAATAGCAATCAAGAACTGATTTCGAGCTTGGGTGGCTATCTTGACGATGACCAGCAGCACCCTCACGTGCGCAGAGGCACGACGGAGGCTGAGGAACTATCCTGGAGGTTGAAGAGGAGGAGTCGGAGCAGCGCCTAGGGCTGCAGGTCGACTGCTAGGGTGGCAGCAAGCCGTTGGCGCAAGGAAGGAGAAGGGCGGAGAGGCGTTTGACAATCTTGCCCTCCACGGGCTAAGGAGATGTTCAACTTACCCAAGGGTGTTTGCATCATTTGGTTATGTTTCCAGTTTGGGTGCATAAGTTGCATGGAAGGAGGCGATGTGGCAGCATTTGATTGGCTCCAGTAAGTGATTTAATGCAAAAATAATATCTTGCTATTCGTAACTCCGATAACAGCAAATAATATATGTATTTTGCTCAGAAAAATGAGAGGAATCCAATAAAAATATAGTTAGAAGCTAATTCCTCTTGCTATTCGAAAAGTAGTGTAGATTATCATCGTTAATGAATTAAAGATTAAGAAGCCCTATTTTGAAATGAATAAAGTGTTTAATAGGGTTTAATGGATCATTAAAGTTGATATTAACCTGTTAATTGTAAAAAGGTACATTAAGATCGAAAAGGATGAACTTTGCATGTAATTAGTTTAATTTAGAGATTATGTGCATAAATATAATTGAAATTTGAAAAGTAAATAAAGTTATCATCTTTAATGATGTAATTAATTAAAAACCTCAGATTTGATGATAGATGGATTTAATGTTGTTCATTGGATAATTCAAGCCAATATTAACCTGTTGTTAATAAAAGTGAAAATAGGATCTAAAAAGATGATCTTTTTATATAAGTGGCTTAATTTAGGGTTTCATGCATGAATATGCATTAATGATCTTGAAAACCCTAATTTAGATGAATATGTCTTTTAATTGTTTCAATTGTTCAAATCCATGAATAAATAGGGATATGATGATCCTAAATCAATTTGGGTATAAAAGACTATTAAAATGGATAATTTGAGCAATTAGGGTTTATATGAGTAGAAAAGAGTACTTTAGGGTTTGTTGACCTAAAAGGGATAAAGTTTGAGGAATTGATCTAAGAAAACCTAATGAAGATTAATGAAACCCTAAAATGGATAAAAAAATCCTAGAAAGTGAATCCAAGTAAATAAAGTAGATTCTTCATAAAGTGTGTAATAAATAGAGTACATATTCTTTCCAGGAATTATGTGATGATTGAATCGCTTGCTTGGATTGCATTCTTGGTTGGGTTTGCTTAATGCTTGTGAAATCATCAAATCAGGTATGTGGTTACGCTTATGATTATCTCGAATAGTTTTCCAAGGATTTTATCGACGTTTCCCTCATGGCTTGAAATAACTGTTGGATGCTTTTATTTCATGCAACTATAGAGTGACTATGACTATCACTATGAATATACATGTATAACTGGCTAGATCCGGGTCCACCCCTGTGGCTATGCAAGGGCTAAAAGGATAACCTAGAGCAAGGTCTAGGCTGTCATGAGTTAGAAACTGGGATATACATGTGTAGTTCCATGAGACTCTTAGCTTGCCATGAGTTAAGGAGTGGGCTACCTACGGGTAGTGCCATGTGACTCAGCCCTAGAAACTGATTCACCTGTTAGGTGAAATCATGAGGGGTATAATGGGGATCTACCATAAGGAAGGTAGTATCCAGGTCCACTGTAGGGACAGCGCAGGGGATAGGGTACACATGGATCGCGTAGTTATATTTAAAACGTAAACTTGTTTGTTAAATGGTAATTGGTTGCAATACATTGTTATGAATAATTGCACGATTATTGTTTCCCCCACATACCAGCTTCGGCTGATCGACGTTTTGTTTGTCGGCATTTTAGGTACAAGCAAAATGGACAAACAGTAAATTGTCATATTGTGAAATACATGAAGTAAAATGCAAGGAGGATTAGTTAGAGTAGAATACATACATGGATAGAAGTTTAGAAATCTAAAATTTTCAAAAGGTATGCAAAATTTTATTACCTCTTTTCAGTATAGATTGTTGAAATTTAATAATTGTTCTTGGTTAAGTGTCGAACCTTTGATCCGGAAGTTATGGGTGCGGCTTCGACCTCTCAGTCTCCCTTAATTGGGGGTTATCGGGAGGTGGGGTTTTAACAGTGGGTGAGACTACTATCTTGCATGTTTGAGATCTCTCAGTTAGTCTGGAGGAAGGTTTTATATACTTTCTTAGATCGTTTGAATTGCACAATACTTGTGGTGCAAGGAATTAATGTCTCGCAGTAATGGGAATCCAATTGCCAATTTCATATGTGATTGGGAGACAATGAAAAGATTGTCTCGTGGTGCTAGATGACCGTTTGGGTCACCAGATGACCTTTTCGTGTCTCGTAGGTTGAAAAAATTCAAGATATTCTGGTCCCTCCCACTCCCACATAGATCCCGAATAGACTAGGAACCCTGGCATTAACCCCGACTATAAATAGAGGGGTATTGGGGGCATTCCAGAGGACAACGACACAACTAAGAATCAGTTGCTATAAAAATTATTATCCTCTCTAGTTATGGTAACCAAGAGAGCCCAAGAAAGTCCTACCCAACTAGGGAGGGATAGCAAGGGAGAGAACAAGTGTGAATTATTATTTTGGGATAGTAAGGTGGTGACTAGTAAGCCAAAGGGAGGGACAACTCCTTCCTATCTGTTCTAGTTGAAAGACATGAGTTCTAGTTGGTCTGTGTGGACTACTCTAGAGGTAGGAGTCCTTTGGCTACTGTTAGGAGGGCAAAGTCAATCTGCAATTTGTGGCTAGACCACAGGAGTGGCTGTAGAAGTTGTATTGTTTGTTGTTCGTGGTGAAGACTAGGAGTTGCATAACCACCGTCCAAAAAAAACTAGAAGATAGTTGTATTGCAATGAGTTATTGTCACCGGACTTGCTCTAGGACCAAGAATAAGCCATTAAACCATTCTTCCTATTTCATAGTAGTTGTCGACTTGCTATTATGGGAATATGAATAGATATTTTTTTTTGTTTTCATTGTTATACTGTGCTAGTATTTTCCAACAGTGGTATTAGAGCCACATCAATTTACTATATTTTAGGATAATCGGTTCGATCGTATTTTTTGCTTTATCATTTATTTATTACATATGATGGGAATATTTAAACTGTCTCATATGAGTATTCGATCAAAGACCACATAATCCCAAACTATATATATATATATATATGTGCAATTTATGTTTGTTGCCCTAAAAGTGGTTTTGGTGGTGGATGTGTAGTGTGGTTATGCCCAATACCTATATATGTATGTGGTTGGATGGTTTGGGTTTATTCCTATTTATCTCGGTCTGTGTACCAAACCTCTACCTCCCTCTTCCAAATGTAAAGTTAATTCTTTCCTACCTTAGCTCCCCTCAAATGTAACTCAAGGTTTCTCTTTACAATTTAATAGTTTAATGGCAATAAGATAGTTTCTTTTCTTGCAATGACAAGGAAGACGTTCACCACCAGATGAGACAACCAGCTCGTGAGATGAGCTGACCATCTAGAGGACCGTGGAGGACAAAATGATGGATCCAGACGACAGCCTGGTGGACCTAATCGACCATTTGGAAGGAGTCTAAACATTGTTGGACAAGAGGCAAGATGACCGTCCCAGAGGACCAACCAACCGGCAAAGAGGCTAGACGACTGGTTTAAGGTTTGAACTGGTCCACCAGATTGGCAAACACAGATCTACACCTACAACAGGTTCATGCATGTGATGTGATGATTGACCTAGGTGGTAGTAATTTCTTATGGCTCCAAGGAATTGCAGTAGATATGACGATAACCATCATTTTTGTTTTATATTGTATGTTTATGTTGTGCGATATAGCATATATATGATACATCCTATATATGTGGGATTGGATACAACATATATATATATATATATATATATATGACCATAACCATCATATTTGTTTTATATTGTATGTTTATGTTGTGGGATATAGCATATATATGATACATACTATATATGTGGGATTGGATACAACATATGTATATATATATATATATATAAATATATATAATCCCTCAAATCAAATATATTAAGTCTAAGACACTTTTTATTAGCTGTAAACATGAAAAACTTGATCAGCCAAGTGTAGGATATACAAAAGCATAATGCACTATCTATCTCGTGGAAGTGTGGTGAGAGTAATGTAGGATTCACAAAAGGGGGATGCATTATTATCATGTTGGCTTTTGGGTAAGGCTTAATTGGTGATTCTTAGAGAGTCTAAGCCCAGGGGCATATAGATGACCATGGCAAGGAGTTGCGCATATCATCTATCCAAGAGTTGCATATAGATGCAACTGGAAAAAGTTGCCTACCTAAATAGTTAAGAGTTGGGTGATCAGCAAAAGTTGACTCATGATTTGATGAAACATGGATCTTAGCTCATTAGAAAATTGTTCATTGTAGTTTTTTGAATTGATACTTGAGGGTTGTCAATTTGAACAAAATAATCAAAACAATAATGAATTAAAGACCTAATTATTATCTCCTAAATTCTAATCAAATAAAACCAAAAATGAGTTTTTGACAAAATTGCAAATTCTTTTGTAGAATCAAATGACAACGAACAACAATCATTTTTATTTATGATTGGTCCTTGAGAAGGACAAACTAACTTGGAACAACTTCCACGACTAGTTCAGGACATTGAGAATCATTTTCATATAGGAGCACAAGCTCTATGTCCTGGAAATGCCAAAACCAGAAGAACCACCTCAAAGTGCACCAAGGACTGACATGGATGATTATAAGAAGCATACTGAAGATGTCGTGGATGTCAAGTATTTTATGTTATTATCTATGAACTATGAGTTGTAGAGGCAACATGAGAACATGGATGTGATTGAGATGGTCACACATCCCAAGAACATGTTCTAAGATCAGCCAAGACAAGAGAGATACAATGTCTCTAAGGCACTGCTCAAATGTAACATGGTAGAAGGTGACCCAGTAGGTCCTCATGTACTCAACCTCATTGGGTATGTGGAGAACCTAGCTAAATTGGGATTCCCCTTGGGTCAAGAGTTGCCCACTGACATGATTATGTAGTCTCTTCTAGAGTCATATATTCAATTTTCCATGAACTACAATATGAACGACTTTGACAAGCCATTGACAGAGTTGTTGGGGATGTTGAGAACAATTGAGACACAAATGAAGAAAGACAAGCCCAAATTTGTGATGATGATCAGCAAGAGAAAGGGAAAGTCTAAAGGCAAAGGAAAAGCTAAGAAGAGTTCTAAAGCTATCCAGAAGCCTAAGTCTTCAAATCTCAAATCAAAAGGAGGAGTGAAGAAAATAATATGTGATTGTCACGGTTGTCCCAGCCTGGATATTGGAAAAGAAATTTCTCACCTTGGTTAGAGGAATAAAAGAAGAAGAAGGAAGACATTGAGGCCTCCACTTCAGGTATAAATGTAAGATAAATTTGATTACTTCTTCATTTTGGTATGTGATACCAAACATAGATCTGATATACTTGATGTGCAGGATCTGACAAGAAGTAAAAGCCTTCATTGAAGGACAAAAATGGACAAGGCGGAGGAAGAGTTGTGGAAGCTTTAGTCTACATTTAAATTTATCTTAGACCAATGGGCATGTAATAGAGTTAGTATAACTGCTATTTCATTATACCATAAAATAGAAACATTTACTTTAAAGCACCTTATATGACACAGATGATAAATCAATAAAGTGAAATATTAATGCTTCATTTTCAAAAGATATGATCTTGCATGGAAACTCCCAAACATCTATTAATCTTTGTACAAAATACTTTGAGATAAGTGCTTATAGCGTTAATACCAAAGGATTATAATTGATAACTCAATACTATCATTAGCAATAGTCACCTTGGATGTACATATAAGAAATTCATGTCTAAAATACATATTGATGTTAATCTAAATTCCCTTGGTTATCAAACCTAAGGAAACATGAAAAACCTTATTTATGCACAATGTGACATGACATCCTTCACTAGATGCAGTGGAAGGATAAGCCTTCTACTAGACCTCATACATGTGATGCATGAAGATCATATGGAATAATTCTATAGATAATTACTTATGACTCATATTCATTTACTGGTAATATGATGATATGTACTCAATAAAATGGAAATCTCTTGTAATGTTCAAGGAGATTATAGATGAATTATGACTTTGATAAAATTATTAAGAAACTTTGATGAGATCAAATGTTAAAATACATTACATCAATAGCTTGAGAACCTTCAAAAAAGAATTGTGAAAATATATCACAAGTCAAATCTGTCTAAACTGATGATGTGTCAGAGTGAAGGAATTATATCAAGACAAGTCATGATATAATTATCAATTAATATAATATTCTTGTATCCTTATAAATATATATGTATCACTAAATAATGTACCATATGAATGGTTTATAAGACATCATATACGATATGATTTGGGAATGTCCCAATATGTCTAAAGGATTGAAACATACATTGAGGAAATAGTTTCTTAAAAAGTTTTATCCGCAAACCATAATTGTTGAATGTCACTGTTAATCTCAATCCACTAACAAAATTGTTTTGTTGATAGGATAACTAAGTCCCTAAAGAATCAGTGGGAGTAAAAGTAGAACTCGAAATGTTTGAGGTCAATAAAGAGGTACAATGAAAACTAAGAGAATCACCAGTTGTTGTAGAATCTTGAGTTCATCATATAACAAAGAACAAAATAGTTCTAATAGAACATGTCTAAGATTGGAAGATTGTGAATCTAACAACTAACATAGGTTGTTCATGATAGGATGAGCCAACTATTCGACTAGAAGCTATTAAGTACCATAATATGATTAATGGCTCAAGGCCATAATGGGGTCCATGTAAGCTAATAAGATAGGAACTTGATAGCACCACCTAAAGGGGTAATACCTAAAGGGTGCAATAGGTTATTTTGGTATAGATCTACATGGACAACATAAAAGGACATATTGGTTGAATAGGTTTTCAAATTAGTTCAAATTGTTGAACATCATACCAATTGTTGAGCTTGGGGTTGTAGTTAACATAGACTAAGAGATTTAGCATATGAAGATAAAAATGGATTCCTTAAAGGGAATACATCAGAGGATGTGAACATGACACAACCTAAAGGATTTTATAACTTCATGAATGCAAATAAAGTCTATAAACTACAAACTTCAATCTAGGATTGACAAGCATCTTTGAGGAAGGATCTTTTAATTTAACAAGATAGTCAAAGAGTTTGACTTGAATCAAAATAAGAGATGAAACCTATGATTGCAAGAGATTTAGTGGGATCATATATGAATATTCCACATATGATGAGGAACAACATCTCAATATTGTGAATATTGAGACCTGGCATGGAAAATCCCTTCATCAATGAAGGATTAAGTGAAACATTTTATGAGATAAGGATCAAGATCTATAGATATAGTCTTGAATGTTTTGCAATATGAGTTTGAGCACATGGAATAGTACGATGTTGAAAGAATTCAACATGGAAAGGATTCAATGAGAGAAAATTTGGATTAGTCTCTCATGAACCTTATGTTCCAATTCTTGTGAAGAATGGAAATGACATGATTAAGGTGATATATGTTGTAGGAATGGATCTATCATGAATGTTATAAATGTACTTATCCCATATAATTTTGTATGTGTAGGACATGACAAGATGATACTAAATTCCAATAAGAGTTATTGGAATGTCATTAAATATATCCATTAGTACTTGAGAAGTACTTAAGGATATATTGCTAGTAATTAGACATAGCAATAAAGTAAGAGTTGGATGTAAAGGGTTACACCGATGCAAGATTCCAAAATGACATAAGATGATTGAAATTAAATATATTTTATTTAAAAGGAGAACTGTTGTTAGTTGGAAGGGTTTTGAACTAATAGCCAGTAATTCTATTCTAAAATAGAAGCTGAGTATACTTGTGTTACGAACACAGAGTGATACTATATGATCTAGAAGTTCATATGATGAACCTATAAATGTTCCAACCATTGATTACTCCATAATGATACTATGACAACAATGGAGCTACTTGGTAGGTGAGGAATATCATATATCATATTACAATGGCATCATCTCAGAGTGAAGAGAAAACAAACATGCAATGTACCGACTAATAGCAAAATGTTGCTAACTCGCTGGAAAAGCACTTGCACATCAGAAACATGGTGGACATGTTTAGATCACTAAGAATGAGATTCATGGGTGATTGGCTCTAAGTGCAAGTGGGACTCTATTGGTAAGTTATTCCCAAAGAGACAATCATGTGATTATTGACATGGCATAAACCATAAAGGATTTGATTAGTACTCATAAAGGAAAGCTTCTAATTCATTTTGTTTCATTCAGTTATGAGATAATGAGGAAACATTATGAATGTCTAAAGAATGACAATACTAAATGATGTATGTCTTCAAGTAAGTGACTAGGAGGATGAGATTATATGAATGTTAAGAGTGTGTACATTCCTATTATGTCCATAGTCAGTTGTTACTGTGGAAGGTAGATAGACACTAGTAACACAAAAGACTAGAGTGTGGATTAGTTGATGATAGAATCTCATTAGTCATGATATGGCAATATCAAACCAAGAACATAGATACATATTAGAGAATAGTGTATCAAACAAACCCACCTTGAGAGTGACATATGGAAACTATCATTGGTGGTCATAGTCATCTCTCATAGTGAAGGAGGTGATTGTTATTCTTAGACCTGAAATCACTACACTTATCACTTGTCGTTGGGTATGCTTTGACATCATCAAACACAGTCCTAAAACATGGGTTGTTATAATGGTGGTGATTGGGTGACTTTGACGCCTGGGGACTTACTGTGAGTGATAGAGATGGAATTTGTCCCTCCTACTGGAGACTAATATCCTGGACACTTGATAAGCGAGACTAAAAAATGCATGTGCATGCACATGTGAATCAATATATGATATTGAGGTCACATTATCTCAAACAGTCTACTCTTGGTTCAAGGAACATGGATTGAAGTTGAGAGGTCCCTTGAGTTCATCCCGGATATCTGTGACAAAGGAATTATATAATCACCACAACACCTTACACAGATTGTAAGTTGAAGTTGTTCTCCAACTTTCCATTCACTTGGGTAGCACTAATGTGAAACTAGGCATCGCTCCTTGCTTGTGATGTCATAAGTTAGTTATGGACATTCACTGCCAATGTGATATTGGGCTTACAGGGTCACACACATAGGAACTCATTTAGAAAAAGATTTTAATCTTGAATGATGATTAGATTTAAAGTGTTTAGGTACTCAATTCACACAATAGATAGACTGACTGCACTGCCAAACGACCATCTCATAGGGTGAGATGACTGTTTGGAGTGCTAGATGAGCTTCTCAGGTGTTGAGATGGACGTTTGGATTGTCAGGATAAATAAAAATTGAATTGGCTAAGACATGCCCAAACTGAGGTGTGAACCAATCAGTTCATTCCAATGAACTGATCGACTTAGCTCGGGTCACCAGACAATCGTCCGGGTGAGTGAGATCACCCAGTTAGACCATAGGAAGGTTCTAGACACTTTCCCAGATCATTTCAATTGCATAATACTTGTGGTGTAAGGAATTAATGTCTAGCATTAATGGGAATCAAATTGTCAATTTCATATGCCATTGGTAAATTGTGAATGGACCATCTCGCAATATGAGATGACTATCTCATAGTGCCATACGACCATCTGGGTCACCAGACGACTATTTCATGTCTTGGAGTTTGTAGAAATTCAAGATTTTTCAGTCCCTTCCACTCCTCACATATCCCGAACAGACTGGGAACTATGGCCTTAACCCCTTCTATAAATAGAGGGGTACTGGGGACTTCCCAGAGTACAACAACACAATTGAGAATTAGTTGCTCTGATAATTGTTGTCCTCTTTGGTTGTGGTTACCAAGAGAGCCCAAGCAAGTCCTACCTAACTAGGGAGGGATAGCAAGGGAGAGAACAATTGTGAATTGTTGTTGTGGGAGAGAAAGTTGGTGACTAGTACATCAACGGGAGGGAAAACTCATTCCTATCTGTTCTAGTTGAATGACAAGAGTTCTAGTTGGTTTGTGTGGACTACTCTAGAGGCAGGAGTCCTTTGGCTGCTGCAAGGAGGGAAAAGTCAATTTGCAGTCAGTAGCGAGACCGCAGGAGTCACTGCAGAAGTTGTCCAGTCCACTGTTTGTGGTGAAGACCAGGAGCTGCACGATCACCTTCTAAGAGAAACTAGAAGATAATTGCATTGAAATGAATTGTTGTTGCTAGACTTTCTCCAGGATCATGTTTAAATAATTAAACCATCCTTCCTATTTTATAGTAGTTGACGTGATCTTGCTATTATGGGAATACTGATAGATAAAAAAAAATTCATTTTCATTGCTATACTTTGTGCCCATATTTCCCAACATGACCGTCATCTAGAAACTGGTGCAGAGGTGATGCATGTTCAAATCTCTAGTTGGCACCACACTAGGTGTTAGTCACAATCACAAAAATTGTGATGGTGATGGATCTAGTTCCTATCCCAGTGTTGTTGAGGTTAGTGTGAAATGCAAAAATGGTGGTTAGGGTGAAGGTCAGTGACACGAGGGATACATTAGTGGTGGCGGCGATGTGATTCCAATGGAAGCATACCCTGGTGTAAAGCTTGTGGACGGCCATGAGATGTGTTGGACAAGAGGATGAGGTAGGTCTGAGGTCAAAGGAGGCTTGCAGGTGGCCACCAAGATCTGTTGCCTAGGTCAACATGGTTCAAATATAGGATGAAATAGGTCAGTCTCTCGATTCATAGTCCTCCAGGATCTTGGCAAGAAAGATGGCATTTATTATTGGGGGGCGTTGTTATAGGTCATTGTCTTCATGACCGAGGGCTATGGCTTCATTGTCATTTTAATGGTTTGAGAAGATTGTCATGGTGGAGCATGGTCAGTGGCAGGTGTTGAGGTTGGTGAGGTTGATCATAGTGCATCCAAAAGGCATTGTCATTCTTGGTGGCCACAAATCCAGTATCGACCATCGTCGCCAGGTGGTGGTACTCATAATGGATGAATAGAGGAAGAAGGAGAAGATGGTGGAGGAATAAGTGAGGGATTGCAAGGTGATGACTTGCAGATGTGGTTGCAAGTCAGCCTGAAGTTGATGTTGCGGGTGGCGGTGGTGAAGAACATGATCTGTAGTGGCATGATTAGCATGGTGGTTGGGTGCATAAGGTGGGATTGTCTTGGTCAATCATATCTGTAACCCGGTGGAATTGGGACTACTATATAGGAAGAGGGGAAATGCTTGATATCTAAAAACCATCGGACAATTAGATTGTGAGGAGCGGTTCACCTCGGGTAATGGACGTCGTCTCATTAGCCTATACTAGAGGATTCCTCGTGGATGACCTAGGGATTCAAATGATGGTCAAGATATATTGGGTGCAACTGAATATAAGGGAACCAAGTCCTTGGTTGGCGTTCTCCAAAGAAGAGATTGCATTCTGTAGAAACTATTGTTGATGGTGTCACATTGGGGAGAAGAGAGAGTTAGCATGGGAGAGAGATGTGAGTAGGTGTCAGTAGGGTCCAAGGTATCTCTGTTGTTGAGGCTGCTATGAATAATAACTTGAAGCAGAGATCTATAGAGGGCTTGGATCACCAAGTGCTATGTAATGTTCACCAGTCGTTCACGCAAAGATGACGACTCGACACGTAGGCATGGGTCCAAGGGCAGTCAAAGATTTGTTTGATTGTGTTATTAGTTGCATATTTAGGACCTTAATTACAATAGGTTTAGGAATTTATATCTCTTGATTTAGTACTCCATTTAACTTGAATTTTGATCATGTGTTTGATTGACATTGTTCTAAATTATAAAAATACTTACTCCCATAACCATGATTCCAATGTGACAAATAAGTTTATTCTCATGGTAGTTATTCCAAACATTAATATTTAAAATTTCATAATATCTTTTTATGTGATTCCAAAGCCAAGAAATTCTAGTGAAATTTATCTGCTCGATTTTGGGTCTCAAGTGGGATGACTAGACCTTAATAAGGACAAATTGTACTTTGGTGCTCAAGTTTTTAAGATATTTTAAATGGAGTGCAAATATGAGTGCAAATTTTGTAAAAGAGAGTTCATTTTTAAGAGATTTTGTATAATAGCTCAAGATTAAATTTAGTACCAAAATTTGGGTATGTTACAACACTCCACTCCTTAAAGAAAGTTTCATATCTGAAAATGATATATCCATGATAGTCATATTCCACCCTCCACACCTTAAAGGATTCAATTAGAAATCTAAATAGACATGCCAAGGTAGTACCCTAAACCTTACCATGTACATAACTCTGAGTTTTAAGAATTTTATGTGACTCTTCTCTAGGGTTTTCTCATATCTCAAGGATTGTGATTTAGCTCGAGAAATCATTAGTGAAATTCTATAAAATCATTTTTCTTTATACATAGAGTATTATAATGAAAATAATTTTTTATGGGAAATTTTTCGATACAAAACTAAAATATGGCCAAAATCAAGTGCAATGAGTAAGTCACAATCATCTTTTCCAACACTCGCCATGTTAACTATTTGACTCAATATTGAAGAGAATATTTGCATGGAACCCAAAGGGTCACCATAGCAGCTTTACGTATAACAGGGAAGAGGACACTATTTTCTATCAAAGGGGTTCATGGATTACAACTTAGGGCTTCTAGTCCAACTATTGACCTTTCAACTACTAATTTGTTCATTGGATGTAATCACATGTTCCATAATTTTTTTCTTGACATCTTGATTTGAGTTGATGATTATGTCTAGGATTTAGGACTTTCCTCATGTAATAGAAATCACATTGGCCAGGTCAGTATGTAAAGTGAGGAAACCACACCACCTCCAAAGTGGATTGGGAGTAATTATGTCAGAACCTTCACTAAGCATCCTTCCTTAGACACCTCAGATTGATTCACTTAAATGGTGATGTTATTAAGTGATTTATTAGGCAACCAATTTCACCTATGTTTCCATTTCTATCTTAGGTGAATAGGCCTAACGAGACTAGGGTTGGTTGTAAACTACTTGCCTAAGTTCTAGGTGTACTAGTTATTTAAACCTAACTTCCAAGAGACGTGCATGACTGTCAAATTTTTATAGCTCTGATATCATGTTGTAAAGACTCGATCTTTACAATCAAATATTTACTGCATGTATCAAAAATATAAGCAATCTTTATTACAACCATGTTTTACATCAGAGTCATGGAAACTTGCAAATATGACTACAAAGTGTAGGAATAGGCATTTATTCCTAACAACTCTTCAACATGGGACATTTCCTACACATCTCTTCTATCCTCTGTAAAACATTCTCATTAGTTCTCAAAGAAAGTAAACCATGCATGGACCCCATGAAGGAAAAATATAGGTCAGTTAGTCCGGTAGTTAATCCAATTATTGAGCTATTTTAAAAATAAAGAGTATGAGATCGATTCTAAGTAAGATTGCTTGGTGGGCTATGAGAATAACAATAGATAATCTAGTTACCATGCTAGTATTAAAAAGGTACAATAATTCAAAGACACAACTACAAAACAACAAAGAGATCCTCAAATAAATATCAAGATTTCAAAATGAAATGATTTTTCTCAAAACTAATATAAAGGTATCAAATATTTAAAATGAAAAGATTTATCTATTAGAACAATCAATTTAATATTTTGTCTTTGTTAGTGGCTAGGTGCCTAGCGTTCTCCCCTCTATGAGAGAACGACACTTTCACCTCTGGGGGAAACTAGTACCGAGGTACCTCTAATTGTCCATTATCCATTGTGCATGTTGGGGGATTGTACCCACCAAATCTAGTGATCCAAAACTCTTAGCTAATATTTAGAATTTTTGTGCCAATATTTAAATCAATCAATATTTTCAATTTCTCAATAATGTTCAACATTCAATCTAGTTGTGGTGAATTTCAACAAGATGGAAAGGCTAACAACAAAATTTGTTCATCACTTTGCAAAATTATATATATGAAACCCAAGAGAGAGGTAAATAGTTCAATAAAAGAATGAAGAATTTAGTACCTGTTCCAATCAAGAATTTACCAAATCAAGGTGTGCATAATGGATCAAGATGCCAATTTATCACGAATCTAGCAAAAGAGAATGCACTAGGTTATTTGATGCTTCTTGGCTTGGAAATCACTTTATAAGGTCTTATTAGATGAAATTATTATTTTACCCCTTAATGAGTAGGATATCTTAATAATCTTCTTTTTATGGTTATAGTGTATTACCTAGTCATCTCTTTGTGTCCACATGATATAGTAGTCATTACTCATATCCATACATGTATATGATTCTTAGGTTAAGGTGTCCTTAAAGATGTGGGATCTAAACATTTATATTCTAACATAAGTAGGATGTGTATAGAATAAATTCATAAATTCCATTGTATTTATTTTTGTGGTTTCATATCCTATCATGTACTTATACATCAAAATAATATATATAAATTGAATTGTAGTTCACTCCTCTCATTTGTCTCATGTTTCATCCTTATTTCTTCATTTTGTTTCTTATTTAGGTGACCACCTTTATTAAATGAGTTGATAAGGGAAAGTCGTCATTTGAGGCTAATTGTTTGAAAGAAAGAAAAAAAATATAGTCCAAAAAATAAATTATACCAATCAGAAAATGTCTTGATTTGAGCTAAAATTTTAATCATACATTTTATGCTTTGGTTGTATTACCTAAGTCACACTCTAAACCTTCTATGTATTTGGATAGATTAGGGTAGGTCACAATGTATATTACACTATGAAATTCATGCCAAGACAAACCTGGGTGAATATCACGATGTGGATTATGAAATTGATTCATCTAAATTTCTACCAATATATTGGTTTATTCATTTACATGTATAGTGATGGATTGGAGGAAAGAACTAAGAAAGCGGTGTCGGGTATTTGTACCTCTTGATGGACAGGGAGGATTGACCGTCGTCCAGAAACTAGTGCGGAGGTGATGCATGTTCAGATCTCTGGTCGACACCACCGTAGGTGTCGGTCGCGATTACGGCAATGGTGACGGTGATGAAGCTAGTTCCTATCCCAGCATCGTCCAGGTTAGTGGGATATGCAGAGGTGTGGTGGTTAGGGTGAAGGTCAGCGACGTGAGGGATACATCAGTGGTGGTGGCGAGGTGGTTTCAGTGGAAGCGTACCCTGGCATAAAGGTCGTCGTCGGCCCCGAGATGTGCTGGAGAAGAGTACGGGGTAGGTCTAAGGCCAGAGGAGGCCTGCAGGTGGGTGTCGAGATCTGCTGCCTAGGTCAGCATGGTCTGAAGATAGGAAGACGTAGGTCTGTCTCTCAATTCACAATCCCCCTGGGATCTTGGCCAGGGAGACGGGATCTGTTGCTAGAGAGGGAGGGGGGGCGCCAGCCGCGCCACTGTTATAGATCGGTGTCTTCATGACCAGGGGTTATGGCTTCGTTGCCATTTCAAACGGCTGGAGAAGACTGTCATGGTGGAGAGTGTACGTCAGCGGTGGGTGATGAGGCTGGTGAGGTTGATGACGGTGCCTCTAGCAAGCGTTGTCTTTCTTGGCGTCCGCGAAGCAGGCATCGACCATCATCGCCAGGTGGTGGTGCTCACAGTGGATGAACAAAGGAAGAAGGAGAAGACGGTGTAGGAATAAGGTAGGGGTTGCAAGGTGATGACCTGATGATGTGGTTGCAAGTCTGCCTGGTGTTGATGCCGCAGGTGGCGGTGATGAAGAACATGATCTGCAGTGGCATGATTAGCCTAGTGGTCGGGTGCAAAAGGTGGGATCGTCATGATCGATCAGATCTGTAACCCTGGCGGCAGTTGGGACTGCTTTATATATAGGAAGAGGGGCAACATCTCATATCTGAAAACCATCAGGCAATTAGATTGCAAGGAGCCATTCACCTGGGGTAACAACCGTCGTCTCGTTAGTCTGTACTAGAGGATTCCTCGTAGCTGAGCTAGGGCTTCAAACGATGGTCAATGTATCTTGCGTACAACAGAAGAGAAGGGAACCACGTTCCTTGTTGGCGTTCTTCAGAGGAGAGATCGTGTTCTGTAGAAACTGTCGTCGATGGTGTCGCATTGGGGAGAAGTGAGAGTTAGCATGGGAGAGAGATGCGAGCAGGTGTCGTTAGGGTCCAAGGTCTCACAGTTATTGAGGCTGCTGGGAATAATAACTCCAAGGAGAGATCTATATGGGGGTTTGGTTAACAAGGAGCTAGGGTAACTACCGTGGGCCATTCACGCAGTCAAAGCCCTGTTTGACCTTGTTAATAGTTGCATTTTTAGGACTTTAATTACAATAGGTTTAGGTATTTATATCTCTTGATTAAGTAGTCATCTTAACTTGAACTTTTAACCATGCCATTAATTGCCTGACCTAAATTATAAAATCGCTAACCCCCATAACCATGATTCCAATGTGGCAAATAATTTTATTCTAATAGTTAATCCAAACAATAATACCTAAAATTTAATAATATCTTTTTATGTGATTCCAAAGCCAAGAAATTATAATACAGTTTAATTTTTCAATTGCGGATCCCAAGTGGGACGATTAGATCTTAATAAGTACAAATTGCACTTTGTTGCTCAAGTTTCAAGATATTTCAAATGTAGTGCAAATATGAGTGCAAATTTTACAAAATAAAGTTTCATTTTTAGAAGAATGTGAATAATAGATAAAGATTAAATTTAGTACCAAAGATTGGGTATGTTACAATATATTACTATTGTCTCCTCTTCCATCGGCTGCCAATGATACACCTTGTCTATATATACTCCCTGATCTCCACATTGACGCATTAGACTGCAACATAGTCGGTGATGATAGATGGGATTCGCAGACATACCTAGACCTCGTCTCAAGAATAGGTCCTACCACCTATTCAATCCCAACCTTCCTCAACTATTGTGACTACTGGTGAATCTTTAATTGTGCTTCAAGCCTAAACCATCCTAAAAATAACTCTGACTGATCATCACACAAAATTGATGTCATAGAGGCTAACGACATAGTGTGACTCACTCTTTCCATTGAAAACTAATCATTGGACGAGTCGTTTAAGTCCAAATCAATCACAACAACTCATAAGTTAGTTCTTGTCTATAGCCATTGTTGTCACAATTATGTGGCATATTTCATCAAGAAACTAGTTAATCAATAATCGAAAAATAGAGTTTGAATAATGATATAAAAACTAAGTTATGTATATTGTATAAATCAGTAGTTGGTCTTATGTAATTTCTAGATACAAAAAATATGTTTAGGATGTTAAAGATATCGATAGGCAAGTTGTTGTATTAGATTTTACTATAAACTTTGAGATATAAGATGTTATCATATTTGTATATCATATTGGCGTATCCATTACATATAAAATTACACTAATGAGATTTACATAATATTGTATTAGTTTTAAAAATTAGTAATGACCTATAGTACAAATTTGATAAAAAAAATATCATTAACAAATAGGCGGTAACTTAAATAGTTTATGATCACTATTTGTAGAGAACTATTCTTACTTTAGTATGTACTTGATGTATACGTGGTAATTAAACATGAAATGTTGTAATCTCGATAAATTTTATTAAAATAAATATAATACTATGAAGTATTTGTATATCTAGTATATATGGTTGTATTGATCGAGGAAGTATGGAAGTGTTCTATATATATGTGTGTGTGAGTGTATATATATATATATATATATATATATATATATATATATATATATAGAGAGAGAGAGAGAGAGAGAGAGAGAGAGAGAGAGAGAGAGAGGGAGGGAAGTGATCTACTGTGGTCTGCGGTCCGTGCGGACACTGCGTCCCACTTTCCGTTCAGTGTTTGATTTGATCTGTTGTCGAACGCCGGATGCTGCACGACCAACGACCACTTCCCAGCCTTGCTCAATCGCGCTTCCATCTTGTCGTCGTCCCATGCTCTATGCTCCGTCCACCGTCCCAAACTACCCCGAAGCACCCTGGTTCAAGACAGCCTTGTACCTGCCAATTGGATACACGCCTTGACATCGGAGGTTTATCATTTTGTTATCAACTCCAGTAGAGTGCAACTGAGTGCAACGGCATCCAACCCGGACAATTACACATACTTAGAGCCGTGAAAGAGGTGACACTGCTCATCAACGTCGTGCTAAATTCTCTGGTAGATGTACCTTTGAAAGGCACAAGCTGGGATTGCGCATTACCAAATACTCCAGAGTATTATCCAAGAATCGTCACAACGATGCATATATGTAGTTCCAGGAACATTTTTTACCGGTCTCAACTTGACACACCACAAACTGTCCAACAAGAACTGATTATTGCAGGGTTCACGGAAGCGAGCAAAAATTGATGCTTGTTGGGATCCAAAGGGATAGGTCCTTGATGTGCAGGGTTGGTGGTTTCGCCGCCTACAGGGACGATGGTTCCTTAGTTTTCTTCAATAGGTGGATTCCACACATAGATGATGTCGTCAGATTGCCCACAGGAGCTCCTCCAGTAGTCTCGTGGATGTGAGATATCTCATCAATGAAGGCACCTGCTAGAATGGAGCTCTGATCCAAAAACTTCAATTGACTATTCTGTAAATATAACTACCAGCAATATATAGTGATGATTCGTTGTTGGTATTACTGAGCAAGCAGGTTTTGAGATGACCCCACGGTTCCCACCATTGTCCGATGGAAGCTTAACAATGAATTGATATTCTGGATAGAA
This sequence comes from Alisma plantago-aquatica, assembly GCA_963693085.1. Taxonomy (NCBI): domain Eukaryota; kingdom Viridiplantae; phylum Streptophyta; class Magnoliopsida; order Alismatales; family Alismataceae; genus Alisma; species Alisma plantago-aquatica. The sequence continues at coordinate 1,272,395,919 of OY856409.1, read as the reverse complement.
ATTTGTAGCCGAAACATGGTCCATTGATTGTAGTCGTCCTATCTTGTTGGACATTGATTTGCATATGTTTATGCCTGTTGGACTTATTGTAATAGTTCACAATCTTAGATTGTCTGTATATGACCGCCTACAACAGAAACCACATGCTTCCTATGGATTCTATTCAGATTTCTTGCCGAAAAGAAAAGGGAGTTTGACCGGATGAACAATGATAATGGGGGAGCGTGGAAGCGAAGAAAAAACTGAGATGAACATGTTCGCGCTCTGCCTTTCCTAATTGTTTGACGACCATATAGACAACCACACAAAATAGTCCACTGGGTGTCTTCCGGTAGCCATAGTGGAGAACTTTAGACACCATGTGCCTTCCTGCCAGCGGCCATCAGGCATCATTTTGTCGGGGAAATTAAAGTGGAAGGAGAACTAGAGGGTAGGATTGCGGGATCAAGCGGCGGTCGACCTTCAAAAAGCGCTCGTCGGGCGATAGATCAAATCAAACACACATATTTCTCCTAATATAGGTACAACCTAAGACATGTTTTCTCCACCTGATCTCCTTTTCATCCATAATCCTGTGGGTCGTTCCATTACTGTCATGGAAACAACCCAACTAGTAAGGCACATCTCTCCAGTATAACTCGTCAACCGCATAACTCTGTCATGAAGCAACTTGACACCCGAGCTACCGCGGACAAGGATAGGTAAGCACATTTGCCAGGGAAACACATGGCATGAATGTAGTCAGATCCAAGTTCAGAATTGTCCATCATTTGTCATTGTTGTTTCCATACTCTCACATGGCTCCCTCATTCTCATCCTTGACTAATTCTCCACCCTAGCTCTTCCTAACTGCACGCTTATGTTCTACAACTTTTACAGAGGCATCCACCAAGAGACACTAGTTGCATCGCCGAAGAGCAGCATGACAGTGACACTGCCATAAGCCAAGACGCGGTCAGTAGGACAACTGAAAGTGTGTGCCTTAACGATGTTACCCTTGCAAATATTGCAGTAGGTACTTCAACATAAATGATTGCTACAACTACGTCTACACAAATGGCCAAGTCTTGATAATTTGAAGCTCTGATGTTGTGGCCAGATTTCTAAACGATGACAAGATCCCTATGGATAAGGCACTCCGGACGTTAATCTGCTGCTATTAAGTGAGTTAATACATCGAGCATTAATAAAGTCATCAATACTCATGATGTCATAAGCCGCCAATAAAAAAAAATTATGCTGTGGAGGGAGCTCAGGTATATTTGCAATATGTATGTGACAGTGATTACATAAATCCTTGTTCTGTTATCTGATTCTTTTGTGTTCTGTGATGTTTCCTCTGTAGTTGTTCCTCTGATGTATAAAGAGCATATGATAGATTGACATAAACCCTTTATAATTCCTAAGTATTACCAGAAATGTGAAAACTAACAATTTAATAACATTTTTCTATGTAGAGATAAACAATAATTGTATCAACGAAGTCTTATTCATGATATATAAAAATATTCCTGACAAACACAAATACGACCTCAATAGAGTATGATGACATTTATAAATCTGACTACTGTATGGAAAAGAAGCCTAAGCCAATCAAAGTACACAACGAGCAAGAGATTGTCAAATAACCATGGGATATGTCGAATGCCTATTTCTATTATATACATGCTTTTCGTTGGATGTAAATGATGTCATTATGATGCATCTAATTGTTAGTATCTCAAACGCAAGATGACTTTTGTCTTTTACTTAGTAAAACCTCTTAGCATTCTTAAGTTTTGAAGGTGCATATTGCAACAAGTTAAAGATAAGAATGTTCATAAATTGTCATCTTCATTCCTTCTAAACTCCTCATATTTACACTCACCCCGGTATTTTTTAAATTATGATATTCATTTTTAAGACTAAGTTCAACATAGAGTTGAAATTTAGTCATTATTTCTTAATTTATTCTTCCTTATTACAGTTTTTTTTTTCATTAACAATTTCTCAGTTGTAGACACTCCAAATCTAGAAGGCTAGGGCCCATGCGTTACTTCCATACAACAAATTGCCACTGTTTGTTTTATCCTCATGTGTCCTTCACTTGTATAAATCCATAAACAAGAAAACAACTTGCATTTGGTTCTATGTCACTAAGAACATGTGGAATGCTCTCCTAATTTAAGCTAAAATAATGATTTGATTCCCAAAATGCAACATCAAGACTAAAATAATTTATATTTATAGTGTCATAAAAAGTTTTACATATTGTTATTTAATAGTGGACTTTTCTTTTGTAACTACATGTAGTCTATAATGGACATGTGGATATCAAATAGGTTACTCCTTTTTTATACAATACTAACATTTGGTTTTGCTTCTTATATAGGAGTTGAATAGATCAAAATAACTTTCATTTTTTGTTTGACTAATTGCATTGACTTTGATTTTAAATAAAAACTAATATCTGGGACTCAACATTGTTTAGATCATAAGAATATGACCAACACTCACTTATATTTTTCATCACTTTTGGAGAGACTTCTTACCACATAGGGGGCATGATCAGCGAGTCGCGTTTTACAAATAAACAATCACGTGTTCACATTTGTATATCTTAAATTCTATGTTCTTATCCCAATCCTACATTTATGGATAGATCAGCAACACAAAAACTCTTTATGACTCTCCCTCTACGTGGCTTCCACTTCCCCATTTATCCTTCATTCAAGACCAGTCTAAGAGAAGCAGAAATAATTTGTATCATGGCGTGAAATAATACTAAAAGTTACTCTTTATGATATCACAACTCCTCATTCTTCCCATCATTTCAGATCCTTCCACTTTACATCCATTTCTAATACTTTGTTCCTACCAAGTTCCTCCTTAATACCACTTCCAATTTCCAGATATGATTTGTAAGGCTACAATCATGCACATGCACGTTGCGTTAATAACATGCAGTAATTTAGGTGTAAATGGCTGATATGTTGACAAAAGTGGAGTCTTAATAAGATGAAGTGATGTATCTCGTACATCACATATTAATATCTTCCTTTTGATTTCTTACCTTGTTCAACTATCAATTTTTCTATTATTTTTGTATTTCCTCTATTATATCACGTGTGTTGGAGTTTGCTCCATAAAGTGTTAGAATTTTTTGGAAGTAAAAGATTTTTTTCAATTTAAGCCTTTATGCATTTAATAATTTTAGGGTCGTGGCTTGACGACGGCCAATACCCATCATGGGTTATACACATGTCCTTTTATGGAATTCTTTCCGTGTGCATTTAACTTTTAGGCCAGTAGAGACTGGTTGGCAACTCTTTCTCAATGACATCACTAGCTGGGAGAAAATTTAGAAGTTTTTTTCATATGAGAGAAAACTACTCTTGTAAACTAGCGTGTAACCTTGATCAAAAACTAAATACATCATGGTATCATACGTAGAACTTTGTATCATGTGTGAATATTATGTCGCTTGAATACCTTTTTCTCTTTCTGTATAACATGTAAGCAAATTAAAGTTCATAGCTTCGATGATCAACTTTTTGTTCAGAATAATTTATGGCGAAATAAGGGTTATCTACTATGCACTTTAACATGAATCTTTATTTGTATATGTCAACTGATACAGTAATGAATCTAAAACTTCTTCTATTAAAGTTGTTAAGTTGTTACGACTAAGATAGAATAGACCATATATGATTATTTCAAAATTGTCCCTCACTTCCCCAAACACTTTTTATTTTTGCGCACTCAACATTGCTTTGTATTCTTCTCTCGACATTTAACGGAGAAATATTGGTTTTGGTTTTTCGTTATACATTTTTATAATTTAAAGTTCCACAATTTCATATTTTCTATGATTTTCTTTTTGAATTTTAAGATAACACTATTGATAGTCATAATACATATGTCATTTAATTTATTTTAAAAATATACTTTTTAAAATCATAATCTAAATTTATCAAATTTCATCCGACATGTGCATGTGCATGTGTGTCTTCACTGGTATATATATATATATATATATATATATATATATATATATATATATATATATATATATATATATATATATATATATATACATGCATGACATGTATTGGTGTACTATATAATGTTGACACTATAGTACCTTATGTATCACATAATTCTTAAAATTGTCCGGACTTAAAATGAATGAAAATGTAATCATGAAGTTATGATATAACTTTGGATGCAACTAAATATACCAAAAATGTAGTTTCACCAAATCAAATTCGTTAAATCATTTCCAATCCAGTAATTGCACAGTGACATGGAATACCTTCTCTTGCTAAGCATTGAAACTTTGGAACTCCTTGAACCTTAATTGTGAAATACATCGAACTATTTCTTGGAACAAACATACTAGATCCTTAATTTCCATAATTGAGTTATTCACTCCCTCTTGAATTACATGCATATAATCTTCTTTTTTGGTGAACCAAAATTGTTTATTAGCCTTGTCTTCCCTTTTGAAGGTCACCACAAATATATTTTGTAAATCTCATATATTGATGAATATTAAGAAAATATTAGAATTAATTTATTGGAGTTTTGATTCCCTTTCAGCTTTGTCTCCCTAGGGCTTACACTCACTTGAGGTAGGGTAATATCCCACCACCCTATGCACATGTTTCATTGAATTAGTTGTCCCCTTGTATACTGTCTGGAATAGAAATTAGGCTACTATGTCATTCTCTCAAAGATGATTGAAAAAGATGTCACTTTTGTCCTTAATAAAGATGTGATACGACAATGCTAAATCCTAATATTCAAAATCCATCTTATTATTGTAAAAAATCTTGGATTGTTTGATATATTGAATATGGAACAATCTTGCATATATGATAATTGTACAATCTTGGGAAATTGTCATGTTGAAATGTGAACATTCAAAGCTTTTCTTATCGTGATCCTTATTTTTCTAAACAAAAACCCACCAAATAGTTCTTACCTAGATTTAAAACTTCATATAGTCCTCTACTTTTTGCATTTTTTAAATAGTTAAATAATAAGGATTTAGTACTAGCAATTGTTGACCTTTTTCCTCTTTCCTCCATGTCATGGTTGAATTTATTATGTTGGGATATACATGGATAGGAGATCGATGGAAGACTTAGAAAAGATGTATAAGAGATGTCCATTGTTTTCTGAAGAGTAGACATGACTCACATATGTCTTTAAATTGTAGTCCTTATGTATATGCTTTCGGAAACTCCCATTGAAATCATGAACATACAAAGAGTTGTTTATTTATTGTGAAATAAACTTTGTAAAAAATTGATCATTAAAATTTGTCTTTATAACATCCCAAACTTGCATTGATCGCACCTCCACAACCCTCTTTAGATTTCCCTTCACCCTCATAGTTGTGTTAAAATACCAACCTTGGTGAGTATTCACACTGATAGCAACGATGAGCTTCCTTTCTTTTGATATGATATCCTATTCCCTTTCTCTCCCTCAAGGGAGGAAATGGAATGTTAGTCCTTATTAGACAACATTTTGGGGACGTTTAGTCCATACTAAACAAAAAAATTGGGTTCTTCTCCATATTTATGAGGGAGGAAAGAAGAACAAAGAGAGTGGAAGCCTTCTCCAATTAATATTCATATGATAACAATGAATTTCTCCTTGAATGAGGCTTTTAGTCCCACTGGTACTAATGAGGAAGTCTATTTCCCTCACTAAGGTTGGGGTGGGTTCCTAGAAGGTATTAGCCTAGTATTTTATGTATATTGTGCTGATGTTTTGAAACAAGTGATTAGAGATATATGGTTTAGACGATCGGCAAGGAGGTGGATCATGTAGTAAGGAATTATCACTTGAGGACATGGGTTTGATTAGTAGGTTGTTGATGGTAGATAGGTTGTTTGTGTTTTGGAACTAGAAGTTTTCTTTTATTTGTAATGAGAAGGACGTCATATCATTTTCCAATTGGTGTAAATGTAATTTGGATATGTTGTTGGTGCTTTGAAATTAGAATTTTTCTTCAAACTGATAAAAAAAGAAACTACTTTCTTAGCTTTTTATTGTATATTATAAGTACATTGAACATGATATGTTTTAGATCAATTATTGCAATTACACACACATACATTATATATATACATAGACATGTATAGACATTTATATGAATAAATCTATACATATATATGTATTTACATATATATATTGGAAATCTTGGTAAACATATTCCAAACCCCAGGGTGCAAGAGTTACGAATCACACACTAGCATGTGATTAACTATAGATATTACATAAAAAAATCACCTATCCCAGGATAAGGTAAAATTTACATAATATCCCACCTCCTCATTATAATTAGAGGAAACCCCTCAATCTATCCCTATGGATTCTACACAACATTTGTATCTCATTCTCCACAATAATAAAGAGTTGTAGTTCATCTTTGGCCTTCCCTCTAATCCTTCTTAGATTTCTTTCTTTCCAGATGGCATCGACATAGACTGTGAGAGACCACATGCATATGATTCTTTTATCACCCAATATCAAACTATTTTCCTTCACTAAATTTGCTAAGTTCAAGCATCTTCTCTTCTTTAATTTTATTCTTGATCTCCCCAATAAATACTTTTGATATTTGCACAAGCCAAATAGGTGATAAGTTCTTTCTTATCATCATCAATTTAACAAGTAGATGGTAAAATATCAGTTTTTCATTTCTGGATCCTACTAAACGTGGGCATGTAATCCATGTAGGCTCTATAAGTAGTTAATCTCCATCTCAGATTATGTAGAGATCCCAATAGAGATTCAACATCCTTATTATGGGGGTGTATCTGTCTTGAACACTCCAATAATTCCTTCTCAGTTAAGTTTTCCCTCCATTTAGGCTAGACGTCGTGCATCCTTCTCCATGAAGTCGAGTATTCCCAATGACGTTTGGGTTCTTCATTTAAGCTTGTTGAATATTGCTTTGTCATCCACTGAGCCCATACAAAATCACCTTGGAATAGTCTTTGAATTCTTCTTATCATATGATAGTTAGTTAACTCATGGAAATCCTAAAAATGTAGCCCCCTTCCTCTTTAGGATAATCAAGTCTCCCCCATCTCATCAGGTGTATTGAGCTACCCCACTAGAAGTCAGACAACATTATCTCCATTCTTCTGAGAACTACTTTAGGCATCTCTCCCTGGGACATCGAGTATCTAATCACCCCCATCGCAACACTCCTTAGTAATACCAATCTCCTAGCCATTGACATTTTGGAACTTCGCCACTTGCTAATAATTTCTTTAAATCTATCCAAGCATTCATGGAAATATTTTCTCTTTAGGTTGCCACATGCAAGGGGGAAATCCAAGTGCATTGTTGACCATTGGCCCTCTTGTATGCCCATAGCCTCTAATAATTATTCTTTCCTTCTGTAATATGTCGAGAAAAATATATGAGATTTGTCTATGTTCAGCTTCATTCTAGATACCCTCCCGAAATCATTATGCAACTTCTTAAAGTTATTATGGCGTATCTTCTGACCTTCCAAAAAGACTAATATATCATCAATGAACAATATATGAGAAAGAACTCTAGTTTTCCTGATAGTATACATTTTGATATCTTTCTTGACAATGTTGGACTCAATCATCCTAGTGAGTCCCTCCATGGAAATCATCAGAACAGAGAGGGTATATATATATATATATATATATATATATATATATATATACATATGTATATATATACATATATATGTATTTATGTGTGTGGGTATATATACATACATACATATACATGTTTGTGTGTGTAAAGACCTAGTCTTTACAATAAAAGTTTTATAAAATTCAAATTATAATATGTAAAAAAGTCTTTGTGCATTTATGCTTCACATCAGAGTTCATTGAATCCTATATATAAGGAGAAAAATTAGAGCATAAGTTCGGTATACTCTTCAATGTAGAGGACATCTCCTACACACATCTTCTAGGTATATATACAATTACATATCCATGTATATCCCAAAGAGAAAAGTTCATTCATGACATGGACCAAAGAGAAAATAGGTTAGTGAATGCTTGTAGTAAATCCTTATCATTCAGATATTACAAAATATGCATAAATTCAATTCCAATTCTAGGTAAGGACTATTTGGACTAGGTTATCAAGATCTGAATTAACATTGCAATATTTGACTTCCGAGATGTCATTTCCAAAAGCATGTTAAAATAGAAAAAATGCAACGTTCTTGTGATAAAGTGGATTTTTCTTCAATTTGTGCATAATTACTCTTGTTACTTTAAGTCCTCACTATTTATGTCGCCTTGTATTTCATAACTCTATAATGTCCACCAAAGTCAAAGATTCCACATTTTGAGTCAATATGATACACATATATACATGAACTCCTAGTGTTGTTATACCCTTGAATCCTTTGATTAAAATCTTGATCATACATGATCTTTTTTTATTTGTAATTTTACACACTTTTTCTACACCCTATTATGAAGACATGGTCCAAATTTGATATCATTTGGATATTCCTACGATTTTATATGAATTTTCTAGGATATACCTTTGTTCTAGCCCGAAATATCCCTTTTCTTGCTTATTGGGCCTGATCCATTCAGCCGCTTGGGCGCCTTCCCGCTCTGGCCCAGCCCCAATGCTTGAACTGGGACTCAATCCCGTTGAACCGACCACAGTTGACCGCGAACTGAGCCCCTCTCTTGGCCAGGCGCACGACCCAACGTCCGTTGGATGGAGATCCAACAGCGTCGGGTTGTCTTCTACCTTGCGCCCAAATGGCAGGTCCGCCATGGATCCAGCTCTCCTAGCACACAACTCGACCCTCTTCTGAGCCCTCTCTTGCCCCATTTTCGCAACCAAGCTCTCTCCCTCTCTCTCTCTCTCGAACATTCCACACCTCTTTATTGTGTGAAATCGAGCTTGGAGGCCAAGCAAAGCCCGTCGTCATTGTACCTTGGTGGGAACCCCTTCGCAAACCCTAAACCTAGTCTAATACCCTATAAAAACCACACACACACCTTCATCGCGCATCCACAAACTCGGCCGGCTCCTCTCTTTCCCCTATCATTCCCCCTCTCATGTTTGCCCTTCTTCTCCGGCCACACCTCCGCCGCGGCACCGCCGTGCCCGTGTGCGGGGCTTCTTCTCCTGGGGCGTCGATCTGTGATCGTTGGATTAGGGCCAAAGGCTGACCAAGACCGGAATCAATGACCACAGGTCGCCCGCCCTCTTTCCCTCTCTCATTCCATTCGTGATCACATGCCCAGGAGCACGCCACTCCTCTGTCGTCGATCTGGCGCGCGGGTCAAAGTGTTGACCTAAGATCAACGATCTTCGTATTTCTCCAATTCTGGTAAATAGCCCCTCTCTACTCAATATTCAAATTAATTGCTTATTCTTGCAAAAATGATAACTCTCTTTTCCTTTGGCCAAAATATATGAAATTATATATCAAATTGATCGACTCGAAAAGATCAACAATATGAGAACAGTGTCAGACCCTGAATCTTCTTCTAAATCTCTGATAATGCTAGATATGTGATATTTGACTTCTTTGACCATGCTTAATGCATAATTGTGATGAATCTTGAATATTTGATGTATACCTACCCTCCTAACCTTGAAGTCAATAACTTCTGTACATATTGAGTTTATTGGGAGTCATCGTCATCCCTATTTCTTATACATTACTCTAGTTTTAGATATATGCTAGTGTTGAGATTCTAGTGATGTACCCTGCCCTAAATTGATAATCTAGCTACTTAATGAGGAAATAATGTCTAATCAACCCCAAAGAAGTAATATATGTCTCTGCTTGACCTTAATATCAACCCCTAGCATCCTCCTTGCTATGGTTGTTTGTTTTGACATCTAATGCATGTTTGATTATACTTTGAACCAATGTTGGGTTGACCTAACCTATGCATGTCTCTATGTCGTTATGTTGTTGATCTTGACCATACTTGATGCTTGGTCCCCTTGAATTGATAATCTTTGACCTGGATTACTATATTATGAGTCTTTGATCCTTTAATGTACTAAGGAACTTGAACCTCAAAATGGTCATATGTAATCCATGGAACATCATAATGATATGAAACTTGAACCACACCATCATGATGACCTCTAGATCAATACAATATCATATAATGAACCAATAAGCAACTTGGAACCCATCTTGGTCAAAACCCTAAAATGCACCTAATTAGGGTTAATGATAAGAATCTAATGTGTATATGCAATCTTGTTCTTAATCAGGTTTGGCCTGTGGCTAGATGGTGAAGAATATGTTAGGTTATGAAATCTCTGAATCAGGTATGGGCCTTATCTAGTTATATGACTACCGCTTTCTTGCTTGAAAAGACATATATTGTATGCTTGTTTGTCTATTTTCTTAAATATTGCCATGTAGTATTGCTATGTGTTACTCGATGTTTGCCTCGTCAGTTTTATAACTTGAACACATATATAGATAGAACTCCATTATAATATTGATTGATAAAGGGTTAGCTCTTTGCTACGGCCTTGAGGTCCCTCTCGTATAAAAGGGTTAGCTAAGCTTGAGCACCCTTACGGACCCTTCCGATGGGAAGATGGTCAAAGGCCTTAAACATGCTTGATATTGTTGGTATAATGGAGTGAAATGACATAAAATATGATTTTGCATTTGTTAAACAATTAACATGTTTATTCTTGTTCGTTTAGTCTTGAAATCTTTTCAAAATTATGCAAAGCTTATATATGTGTGTATCTTTCTGCCCCATACTCAACACCTCGTGTGTTGACCCATTTCTCGTATGTTGTTTTTAGATTCAGAGATGACTAGAAGGTTGATGGGCTTGGTGAGCTATGATAGGTGTACTTGTTGTAAGATCCAGTTTTAGTGCACATGAATGACTTGTACCTTGACTCTAGAAATTTGTAACTGAATTCATGAATATAATACATTTTGTATAATTTATACTTGTTGAATGTTGAGACTATGTTGGTGCCTCTATCTTGTTATCTGTTCATGTGTGCTAAGCTTTACGCTTCCGCATTTCGCCTTTGGTATATGTTTGGTTCATGGGACTGGGATTCCGGTTCTGTGACAGTTCTTCACTATTTTGATTATCCACAAGATATCAGGTATTCAAAATTGTCCAAAATAGTCAAGATTTTTCACAATTATAAGATCAATTTTGATTATTTAGATTGACCACTATCATATCACATCCTTTAATATATAAGAATGTCATGTTCAATCATCTATGAGAGTACGACATAATAACCAAATTTGTTATTTCAAATGGTAATTGGGGGACAACTAGTCCATTACCCACTACACAGGGTGGTGGGATATACCCAGCCTCAAGTGAACTAAAGCTCTAAAGGGACCAAAGCATACATGGATTCAAAACTTCAAACAAATCTATTCCAATTCTAACTTAATATATAACAATATTCAACATCTATCATATAGGGTGGTGATCTTCAAGAGGGAATAAGGGTTTATAAACAATTTTAGGTTCACCACAAACCAACATATCTTATGTGCAATTCATGTAGGCAATGAATAACTAAAAATAGGATAGAATATCCAGTGCCTCAATTATTCATGACTACAAAGTTTGCATAATCAAATTATAGCTCCAAGAGAGAAAAAGCTATGAAGTAAAGCAAAACGTGGTTATGACTTGGTGTGGAACCAATTATTCTTCATTATTTAGGGTTTTATAAGGTTATCGTTGTTCAATAATCATCATTCTGTATAGGATTTATATTTTGATTGTACATATTTGCTTATATAATTCATTACATTTGTGCAAATATGTTATCATCTTATAATATAGATAACCACCACATTACATACCCAAGTTCCATGATGGGCATTCCTTCGTTCAATCCATATACAATATTAATTGCTTGAAGAAATATTCCATTTGATTCTTAGTTATAAATTATAAAGGTCCCACAATATCATTCTCTAAGTAATTTATAGTTAAATAGGAGTATGTCCATTGGGTTCCAATTTGTCAATTTATTTTTCATTTAGTTGTCAAAGGTATCTTCTCTATCCATTTCTCGGGTTAGTTTCTTAACAAAGTATACTACAATCAACTCGATCTAATAAGTTTATTACTTTATATTCTATAAATTAACATTTTTCCCTTAGCACATAAAGGTCTGAATAGGTGTCGTTTATTGTTATAACTTATCTTTAGGATTCACTAGATTCATCTTGAATAAATGGACGCATGATCATACTACTAATAATAATGCATAGGACCTACGTTCTATATTACGAAAGTCATGTTTCATGCATGAATATTCATATGTTCTTATGCATAAGTATGAAAGCTAAAAATAATAATTTAATGAGACGGGAGTTCAACTCAACATGTTATCTAAATTAGATTTTGTAGAATCCATTATTACTATTATATAAGTAATTTTCTTTAATATTTATCATGTATACTATTTTATTTTGAATGTAGTTAAATGTGGATAATTATACTCCATAGACCCATATTGGTCTCAACACTACCAAGTGTGTCTATATATATGTATATTCTATGGATTTTAATTAACAACAAAGAAAAATTCATATTAAGAATATAGTCTCAAGTAATACTAAAATTACAAAGTTTCTATATAAATTAATGTTAGCAATGACCTAATACATATATCTAATCAACATCTAGGTTTCATTGAGTACATAACTAAATTATTGTTATGACTATGTTTAAAACTAATACAAATGTATTTTCAAGCATACTATATACTAGTATAGATACATTAATGTATATACAATCATGAGTCCAATGGTGGAAGAGATTAACCAATCTATTTCACAATTTAACTGAGTTTTATGTATTTTAGAACTTGTGATTATCATCAACCCATATATATATATATAACATATTACTTATTAGTTAGTTTTGTGAAAATAGGGTTACAACAGATGAACCTAAGGTAACACAAACCATTATATACTAATATACTGATATATATTGACAAACCTAAACTATTCTTGTAAAATGTAAGTGTATGCGTCGAGTAGTATAGGCCTATGAGGCCTGAATCTCAAACTTATGGAAATGTACTCCAGAAACTACTACTAACTATAACCTAATCAGCTAGGCCTAAGTAGAAGGGGATTGGTTGTTTGATTATAACTAATTGCAATAATTGTAATCAAAATTAAGTGGAATGTGATCACAGATGCATGGATTTGTTAGGATTATAGTTTCACCACGATTCACATTGCAATTAACACCATTTCTGTTATGATCATTTATTCTAAACCCTAGAAAAAGGGACTTGTAGAAAGTATTGCCCACTAACGCAGCGTAATACATTACCTACACTAAAATAGACCCCACTTCTATAGTGATTTAAGAATTAGATAGACATGTTAACAATATCTCTAGGTTATTTCCTTCACAGCTATAAGCTCTCTCCCAAGGCATGATATTAACTGTGTAAATCTATGACTTATCCAACCCATAATATCTCTCCCAAAGAAATTAACAGTTTATATAATTAAGTGTGGTGATCAAACACATGTATTTCATTAAGAAACCATAGATTTATGCCAAGAATTTAAGAAATTATATATATTTTAAATCATATCATCAATTACAATGCAAAATCGGGCTACTCTTGATTCCTAAGGAACAAGGGGATTAGCCCCACATGACTTCTATCAACAAATACAATAAGGAAGAGAGAGACAAAGATCTAAAAATTAGGAAAACTAATGAAAAACCATGGAGAAACTAGTTTGGATGCTCCCCTCTGGTGAGGCCTTCATCCATAGTGTTTTGGCTGCAAATCCACTTCCCGAAGGTTCCTGAATTGTCTGGTGCATGGTTATCCCCTATGTGTCCTTCTCTCTTAACTTCGTGATCCGTTGAAACCTAATAAAATGTGCTATCTCCCTTTGACTGAACTCCCCTAAGGTCATAAGTGGGACTCCTACCATCATTAAGTCCCAATTGTAATATGCATTTATCGTGGAAAGTCGGTACCATTGACAGTAATTCAGTGGAACCAAGTTTTTGGTTGACTCAAAACCCTTCATAAGTGTTAGTACTATTGACTAGTGTGTCGGTAGTACGAGTTGAATCCTATGAGTTCTAACTTGTTTTGTATGCGGAAGTCAGTACCACTAACTAGGTTGTCAGTGGCAATGAAGCCATGATGTTGGATCGTTATGCTTTCTGGGTGTAGTGGTAGGTAGCACCAACTCATTCTTTTAGTTACATTGAACACCTTCTCAGTAGCATTGAATACCATTTCAATAGCACCGAGGTTACTGACATAAAAGTCGGTGATGCTAACTCAGTAGCACCAAGATTTTGAGATTTCCCTATTGGATTTCACTAGAGTCAGCACCACCGACTTTTATGTCAGTAGCACCAAGTTGTGCTATTATGCTGAAACAAGAGAAAATCAACATAAGTCTGAATAAAATATTTTTATTTAACTCAATTTGGTAAAAAATACTCATAATTTAATGAAATAGTGGTTCATGAGATAATGATTATAAAAATACCTAAATCATATCAAAATTAGCACTTATGCATGAATTACATGGGAAAATAACATGTGAAAAGTGAATAAAATCCAATGCATCAAAATCCCCTAAGCTTGAATATTACTCACCCTTGAGAAACACTACCTTTAGATCTGTTTGAAATAAGTCATCTAGAGGACAAACAATATGAACTATATTTCTCAAATACCCCCGCATGATGGTCGTGAACCGGCCTACTCTGTAGTGACAAAAAATATTCATTAAATATTTTCACCCTTATATCAATGAACATTGTCAATAGAGTACCTAATATCATAGTCAGTAAGTCATACACTTGATGCACCATGTGATTTCCTATCTACATTGGTCTTATCTACCTACCAAACTATGTTGGAAGTAGCTCCCTATGTAGAATCGAATTAGGGGATCAATCATATATTTGGCCTACCATAAATAGCAATGGGTGGAAGGAATATATGTGGCTATCAATAAGAATTCACAAATAACATATGAATCATTTATGTAAAAGAAAAATATGATGAACCTATAGCATGAAGGAACTAGGAAATGCAGGAATCTTAATGCCTACTATTGTGTTGGAATAATAAATTCATTAAAAGTCCAATCTCATTGATGAAAGTGGGATATAAGAATGCATACATGTAACCATTTTTACTTCTCCTTGAATAATTTTTATATTTGAGTTCAAGGCATCTTTTTCCCCTATTTATTTGATTTCTCTCTTTTCTCCTACCCTTTTTATTTTAGCATGATTCATAATCATGCTTGGGAGTTTCTGCAACATATCTTTGCTCTTTTTTCATTTGATATGGATGTGGATGTGTATCCATTCACGTCACATTTGAGGATAAAGCTACATAGATACATGATCAAAGAATGATGCAAAAATATAATACAATCTACATGAAATTTGTTATGCACATCTCTATAGTTTTCTTTTTCTTAATCTAACTAATGCAATAAAAAGAATAAATACAATGCCACCTATTATGATACACATTGCAATCAAGAGGAAATAATTTAGGTCAGTTGATCATCTTAAGGTGTTGGATGAAATGTCATGAAAAGTGGGTGGAATCACATGATTAAGAGACAACGCCTATCCTAAACTATGATATATCCCTCTCCTATGAACTTGTGTACATGGTAGTCTTAAGGTTTCTTCCTAAAAATCCCATTCAAGGTCCTATTACTTGTTTGGTCATTTGATCTCCAACCCAATTGTCATACACCAGTCATGGATGAATTAAGGTTTTCATTCATATGAGTTGTCCTAAAGTTGACTAACCCATACACTTCCTCTATATGGTGTTGCCTTAGACATTGAAAATTTATCTTAAAAGATGAGATCATTAATAAAAAAATATTTTTTATTGAAAAAACATGAAACACATTTTGATGATAGATGAAATCATGATAATTAAGCTCCACTTTTACAATATATAGATGTGGACCCTATACAAGCGACAATAAAAAAAGATAAAAGATAAAATAGACAAAGCCATTCCAACACCTCCTAAGCTTGAACTTGACTATGTCCACATAGTTAGAAATCAAAGAAAGTGATGGAATGGGGTACCATGTGCTCAAAATGGTGGTGGTGGCTGAAATGTTCCTAGTGGCATCTCTAGATCTGGAGGGTAGAATCTGCCAGTGAATTTTGGCGGGTTCGTTGGCATTTTTGGTTGTTGTGAGTAGCTAGTAAAGTTTCCTTGAATCCAATAATGATCATAGAGAGACTATTGATATTACTAAATTTGTTGCAGGTAGGTGTGCATGTTTTCCAGGTTGTCCAGGGGAAGACGCCCATTGGAATAGATTGCATGTTGTTGCTGAAGGAGCTACTCTTGAACATCTTGAATCTCAGTCAAGGTTGATGACTATTGTTATTGACCCTGGTGAATTCACTGTAGCATCCCATACTTACCCTCCATGGAGAAAGCATCTCCATATGGTGGAGATGATAGTGTAATTGTAGAGCTGGATGTTTTTGTAATAGTGGGTGATGCTGCAGAAATGCCTCCATTGAGTAAAAGGCATTAACACATCTTCTTCATCTTCTTCTTTGGATTCTTCTTCTTCTTCCTCCTTGACATCCTCCCCGTCAGGTACAAGCTCAACATCATCTGACGGACAATGAAGATGGTGCAATCCTCAGAGACTGAAGATAGGGTATGGAAGTGCCCTCTCCTTCATCTATTGATTAACCATGCATCATGCATACACTTGTCCTTGGCGTTTGGATACCAATTCTGCAATCTTGAAGTGCTTTAAGTCGAGTGTATATGAAGGCTTCACAGTTGTGGCTTTGGAGAGGTCAAGGCGGAGGTGGAGGGCGAGCAGTGTAGGTGGTTCCCAAAAATGAATCGGGGGTTTAATCTAAGATTGCCTCTTGACTGCTACCATGTGCTAAAGGAAGAATGATCCAAGATTGATTGTCTCCTTCCACAAAGAAAGGAGCACCCATAGAATGAAGAATTTCTCCTTTTGGACCTTCCCCTAGCCTTGAGTGGACCTGGAAAATATTGTATTCATCGGGTAGCAATGTAAGATTCTATCCTTCTTCTTGAGCTTCAGTCATCATTAGAGCTTCATTGGCAAAGTCGTCGTCGATCTGTGGCCCTCTCTGTCTCTCAGCCACTATCCTCGATAGGTGGTCTGCGACCACATTTTTCGCGCCCTTGACCAGACAATACCCAAGCTGTCAAGAATGGATTTTCCAGATGAAGATAAGAAGAATCTATTTGCTTCCATGATGAAGAGGGAGATCATACCAATGTGGTATGGTACTCGTGCATTCCTCAATGACCCTGGCTTCACCAACATCCTGGGCTGAGTCTACACCAGATAGGGTATGGCATGGGATCACATCTTCTTTGGTGATTAACCCACAAATCAAGAGATCACATGCAAGTTACTTTCCACACTGGTGATTTGTTTCATCCCCAAGTAAGGGTAAGGATGGCAGTTAGGCTGGGTGAAGTTCTGGCTATACAACATTGACCACCGTCTCACTTTGACCCCACTGCAATTCCATCTACAGTTGGCCAATGGATAGCTATCACTTCATGCCGAGCAACTTCGCACCTACTGATGATGTTTGCCTCCTTGAAGCCATGGTCTCTAGAGTGAGAAATGGGGGCAAAGAAGGGAGCTCGCTGAATGTAGACGAGAGAGTTTTGGAAGCCTTTAGACTCATTTGGTGCCTTCTCTATTGCAGGGGGAGTGCTTTAGGTGTGTTTGAATAATAACCCAAGCTTTCCCTTATATAGTTGTTGGTCGGCCTTGATGTGTTGTGTCAGTGCCACCCCACTTTCTGAGTCAGTGATACCAACTTCCATCCCTATTTGTGGCTCATCGATGTCATACGTTGATACTGATGGTTGTGAGTTGTCATGTACTGAGCCAAGGATCACTCCATGTTTGTAGTACTGAAAGAAGTCAATGGTACCAACTTTTGTACTGCACACCTGGATTGATGCCACTAAGCATTGGATGTAAGAAATCTCAATTGTAGATGTTGGTTTCATGGATTCTGATTTTTGAAGCCGGTGCCACTGACATGATGTTGGTGGTACCAAGATGTGATGGGGTGAACATATGAAGTCCTCTATAGGTGCCACCAACTTTTTCATGTCAGTGGTACCGAGTTGTGTTTACTCTTATTGATGGAGTTGATTATGTCGGTACCACTGAGAACCCTCTCAATGGTATCAAGTTTCATTATCTGAGATCCTATTCTTTCTTTGCCAAATCATGGTGCTACCGAACTGATTTTTAGTAGAACTGACTTCTTAAAGAAATTGACTTGATAAAGATTCAGTACCATCGACTCTC
This sequence comes from Alisma plantago-aquatica, assembly GCA_963693085.1. Lineage (NCBI taxonomy): Eukaryota > Viridiplantae > Streptophyta > Magnoliopsida > Alismatales > Alismataceae > Alisma > Alisma plantago-aquatica. The sequence goes on along the minus strand of OY856409.1, from coordinate 1,272,377,537 downwards.
ATTTAGGTGGTACCAAAATTTGCAAAGTCCCTACTACAAATTTGGATGCAAGTTGATACCACCGAGCCAAATGTCAGCGGTATTGAAATCTTCATAATCCCTTTCATTCATTTTTATTGCAATTTGGTTACACCGACCTAGTTGTCGATGGTATCAAGTTTTTTTCTTCTTGCACACCAAATCAAATGCAACAAGGTACCCTTTTTTAATTTATATATGAAATAATGTTATCAACAAACTATGAAAATTCTATTAAAAGATGGTACACAAAATGTAATTGACATAATTGAAAAATGAATAGGTTGCCTCCCATAAGAGTCCTTGTTTAGTGTCGTAGGCTCAACGATCTTTATATTAAAAAGATAAATGAAGCTCAATGAGCTTCACCTCCTCCCCCCACAGACCACCTCACCTCCATAGTAATGCTTGAGGCATTGTCCATTTGCTAAGAATGTTTTGACCCCATCACTTATATGAATGAATCCATGAGGGAATGTCTTGGTCATCACATAGGATCCACTCTACTGGGACCTTAACTTCCTAGGATGTAATTTCATTATTGAGTTCAACAATAAAACCTGTTGGCTCGGTAGGAAAACTCTTTGAAGAATGTGGTGATCATGCATTTTATCCTTCCTATCCTTGTAGATTCTAGAACTCTCATAGGCATCTAGCCTAACTTCATCTAGTTCATTTAGTTCTAGTCTATGCTTCTTCCCTGCACTAGAAAGATCAAAATTTAATTTCCTCAATGCTCATTTACCATTTGGCTTTATGCTCTAATTCCATGAGTAAATGACATGCATGCCCATAGACTAGCATATGGCGGGTAGTGCCAGTAGGTGTCTTAGAATTTGTCCTATAATTCCATAGAGAATCATTTATTTTCATGCTCCAATTAGTCTTGTTGGTTGAGGCATTTTTTCTAAGATCATCTTTTTTCCCTATTTGACACCTCAATTTGGCCCTACATATGGGGGTGATATGGGGTTCCTACCCTATGCTTCACTTCATATTTGCTCAATACAGCCCCAAATTTCTGATTAGTGAAGTGGGAACCCCCGTCACTTATGATCAATCTTGTCACCCTAAACCTGTAGAAAATGTGATCCTTAACAATTTGCACACGACCTACACATCATTGGTGCGGGTAGGAATTTCTTCCATATGTTTTGATACATAATCAACTACTAGAAAAATGTACAAATTTGAACTAGAAGACACAAAAGGACACATAAAGTCAATGCCCTAAAGATATAAAAACTTCTACCTCCTGAAAAGTGTTGAGTGGCAATTCATATCTCCTAGAGATGTTGTCAGAATGTTGAAATGCATCACACCTCTGCACATAATCATTTGAATCCTTAAATAGTGTCAGCCAATAAAATTCACTTTCTAATACCTTAGTCACGGTTCTTGATCTTTCATGGTGTCCCTCAGTGGGTAAACAATGACAATGAGCAAGTATGCTCTCAAACTCACACTTTGGGATGCACTTCCTGGAAATTCCATCCCTACACTATTTGAGTAAGATAGGGTCATCCCATACATAAAATCTCAAAGAATGGAAAAATCTTTTCTTCTCTTGATATCCTCAATCCTCTAGTATCTCTCCACACACCAGGTAGCTTACTAAGTGTGCAAACCAGGGATCCTTAACCTTCATGGTGAAAAGATTCTCATCAGGGAATTCATTAATAATGGGCACCTCCAGTCTAGATTCACCCACTCTCTCCAACCTAGACAAATGATACGCTGCTACATTTTTTACTCCATCCTTATCCTTGATTTCTATATAAAACTCTTGTAAAGAAAAATTTATCTAGTTAGCCTTGGTTTAGCATCCTTCTTCTATAATAGATACTTTATAGTTACATGGTCAATCCATACTATCGCTTTTGCCCTTATCAAATATTGTCTAAATTTATCAAAGGCAAAGACTACAGCTAGGGGTTCTTTTTCATTGGTGGTATAATTTAGTTGTGCATCGTTATGGGTTCTAGATGCATAGTAAATGACTGAAAGAGCATGATCCTTATGTTGGATTAGAAGAAACCCTACCACAATATTTGGTGCATCACACATCAAATCGAGTAGTTGGATCCAATCTGGAGCCACCACCATAAGCACGTAATCAATTTTTCCTTTAGTACTTCAAAAGCTTTTAACCATCGATCAGCAAATTTGAAATCTGCATCTTTCTCTAAAAGTTTAAAAAGAGGCTTAGCCATTTTTGAAAAATATTTTATAAATCATCAATAGAATCCGACATGTCCTAAAAAGCTCCTAACTCCCTTCACTGATGATGGCTAAGGTAGTTTAGAGATCACCTCTATTTTTGCCAAGTCAACTTCCATCCCTTTGTTGGACACCTTGTGCCTCAACATAATTCCTTCACTCACTATCATATAACATTTTTCCCAGTTTGAAACCAGATGAGTGTAATTCACATCTTTGTAAAATGCTATCTAGACTAGAAAGACATTCCTTAAAATATTTTCCATACACCAAAAAGTCATCCATAAAAATCTCAAGAGAATACTCCACCATGTTAGAAAATACTACAAGCATGGATCTTTGAAACGTTGTTGGTGTATTACAAAGATCAAAAGGCATCCAACGGTATGCATAAGTACCATAGGGGCAAGTGAATATAGACTTCTCTTAATCATGTAGTTTTATAGAGAATCGATGTCAAGAAAACAAAGTGAGTGGTCGGTGAGCCTTTTGAGAATGTGATCTATTAATGGAAGCGAGAAATGATCCTTCAATGTAGTATCATTCAAACGGCTATAATCGATGCACATACGCCACCCAATCACTAGCCTAGTTGAAACTAACTTAGTAGTCGCATTCCTAGTGACAATGATTCCCTTTTTCTTAGGAACGACATGTGTAACACTAACCCATTTAGAATCAAAGATAACATAAATTATACATGTTGATAGAAGTTTAACTACCTCTTCCTTCACCACCTCTGTCATGATCGCATTTAGAAATCATTGAGCATGTGGTACATGTTATTCTCCTTACTCAATTCGGATGTTGTGTTGACATAAAATAGGGGAGATCCCCTTTATGTCTGGAATGGACCACCCGAATGCGGGCCGATGATAATTTAGAATTGTGAGTCATTGATCCTCCTCCTTCACACTCATTGAAATGAAAATTATCACTAGGAGTTTATTGTCCACTGTAAGGAATGTGTACTTTAGATGTGGCAGTAGTGGCTCTAATTCCAACTCAGTATGACACTTTAGAGATGGGACTAATGGTGGCAGTGGTGGTCCTAGGTTGTCATAGTTTCTTGTGTAGAATCATGGCAAGGTCTTTAGAAATAGAACACACTCCTCTAGTAAATGGTAGAGAGTACAGTCATCTACCAAATTCATCAGATCGACCTCTAACAGTAACAGTGGATATGCCTACATCATTGTAGAGATCATTGTGTCTGCAACTATCATTGAGTATTCCTATTCCTCTGGATCATCATGATACTTTACAACTTTAGTCAAAGAAATCTGCATTGTATGCCCCACTATGTCCACAAAAATAGTACTCATGTCCCCCCTTGTCATGACATGAGCCATATCTAGAAATGGTTTTCCCAAGAATAGTGACAATGAATTGCCCAATAGTTGCATCATGTGGCATTTTTCACTTTTCTTATCCAACAGTTGATAATCAGGTAGCTTAATCTCAAATCGGTCATCTTGAATTTCCAATGGCAGTTGTTGGTTGTACACTAATGAGTTTCAATCATATAAATGATCTTTTACTCAACTAGAAAATTCCCGCAAATATACAGGAGTAGTTGTAGTGAGATCGAACACAAGGATCTTGGTAACCAATTAAACACAAAAGTGCTAAGTTTCAACAATCTAGATCTTTTTTCAAAAATGATTTGGTTTATTAAACTAAAATTCTCAGAATTAAACTAAATAGTAAAAGGATTACTAAAAGGGGTTTTATTTTAGATATGAAATAATCTTGGACTTAGGATTTCACTAGCACATCATAGCATGAAGAATGGATCACAAAATTTAAACATACTAAGCACTTGATTTAAAGGAGATTTGTATGTTATACTTCACCTCCTAATGCAAATACAATGATCCTAACTCCATACAACACTCTCATGTATGTATTTCATTTTGGATCACAAACCTACTCCTCAACTCCATATCTTCCACTCTGGTGGAAAAAGAGGAGTTTCCAAGAGAGTACCTCCTTACTTTCGTACCTACCTTCTCAGATTAAGCAAGAAAGTATAAAATATGCATACATAGTGGCCAGCTAAACAAGCAAGAAGCAAGAAACCGATACTCACAAGGTAGAAAACAAGCAACTTAGCATTTAGTACAAAATTATCATGTTCCATACATACTATGACATGGGAGTTACTCTCCCATGTCCAAAAAAAGAGCCTACTCGTTCATGCTGATGTACAACAGAAAAGATGCAGAATTTTCAGAGTTTAACATGGTTTAGAGAAGGAAAAGCTAAGAGAACCAAAGGTGTAACCCAAGAAGAGTACAATTCTAGTTTGGGGATGAAATTCCACTCCTACTACTGCTCCAAAATGGACAAACTTCCTTCCTGAGAAGCTTGGTGGAGAGAAGAAGCTCTGTTGCACCTTTGGAGAAGAAAATGGAGAAGAAGAGAAGAAGAATGGGGGTCCTTTAGCAAGAAACCACCTTCTTCCACCCAAAATGGCCCTCCTTTTCTCTAGACCTCCTCTTGGATGAAAAGCTTTTGAAATATGACCAGTGATAATTGTTCCCTTGGTTGGTTTTCCCTTTAAAAATGAGATACATCATTTTTTAGATTTGTTGAAACTGATAGAGACACGACGTGTCTTCCTTTGGACATGTCGTGTTCCAGTCTTCGACAGTTGATCCAAGTGTAAGTCACACGACATGTATGAATTAAAACACGCCGTGTATGTTACTAGAAACATACAATCAACTCTGAATTCCCAGGTACACGTTGTGTCTTCGGTGGACACGTCGTGTACTTTTTCTCTTTAGTTGGATGCATGGCTAACTGGAGTCGCACACGCTGTGTGTTAATTCAGACACACCGTGTGCAATGTTGTTTCAGTAGAAATAAGAATGAGTTGTCTGCAAAGCATGGAGAGACTCCAATGATGTCAGAGTTGAGTTGGGCCATCTCCAATTTGACCTTTTTTAAGAATATCTGCAATACACATCATGTGATAAACAAAATAACAAAAAAGGTGGAAAGAATAATATGAATAGAGGCTAAATGAAAAAAAAATTGAATTTGTGTGTAAAATCATATAAGAAGTTGATGTGGAAAGCACACAACAAATCCCCCTAAGCTTGAACCATTGCTTGTCCTCAAGAAAAAAGAGCACAACCACACAAATAAAGGAATATTCAAGCTCATGCATGGATTAAATGAAATGAAAATGTGCAATAAACTCAACCAACCATGCACATTAGGTTTATATTCATAGCCATCACCTCAATCTAAACATCCAAGAGAGAAAGGTTTTAGTTCAGCATGGGTGGTCACAAACTAAGTGAATCATTCAACTAAACAACAATAAACATAATTTCGATAATCAAGTCAAACAATTAGTGGATGTACAACACAAAATTTCAGCTATTATGGATACAAATGATGAAATCTTAGCTAACTTTAACAATCTCAATTGTTCTCTCTTCTCAGAAAGATATGACAATGGATTTTGGGGATTTTGGCATCGACTGCTAATTTAGGCATATGCGCACGTGGAGTGTCAGTTGGGTTGTTATTTTTACCCTCTTTTGATTTCATACCACCTAATCATCATTTTCGGATTGGAATCACACTAGGCTAGCATGATATGTGGGCTAAAAGCCATTTTTATTGGGTAAAGGGAGAAAAGGATAAAAGAAATTTTTGCACAACACAAGAGAGTCAACTAGAATGTTAAGTTAACAAGATTCCATTCATTTTTTGCAAATTGTTCACTGAAGAAATGATTGTATATGCACTAAGGGTTTGGCAAGAGTATCTTGTATTATAAATAGTGTTGTAGAGTTTATTTATTTGCTAAAATTTGAGATCATTACATGTATTGAGCAATCAAAGATGTGAATTCAAGCTACAATTATAAACCAAGATCATGTACATGGGGAATTTTATTTTTCATTTGATTCATGCATGCTCTTTACTAATTCTTTCATATGGATAAATGAAGTACAAGGGATGATATGTTTCAAGCGTACAAGGTATAAGAGTTCACTTCATTACAATAGCCTCATTTCATATTAAAATTTCCGTGAAAAGAAATACATAACATGAAACAAGATGAAATAAAAGACTGACATGACTAACAAAAGTAAATGAAAGCAAAAACTATATTGCAGGCCAGTTGTGTCCCCCCTAAGCTTGAAATCTACAGTGCCCTCACTGCATAAATCAAATTTATGAAGGAAACAACTGAGTACCTATCATGAGGTGAGGCATCAGTGGGATGGGCCAGGGCCCATGTGATCAGAGGGGAAGAACTGGTTGACGAGATCATCGTCATCTGGAATATCAACCCGCATGGGGTGTGGGAAAAACTTGGGATGCGGCGGTGGAGTAGGCTGGTGCTACTGTGGCATAGAGTAGTGGCCTTGAGAAAGGTGCCAACTATCCATGCAATGAACCATATTGTACATAGAAGAAAATTGTTGACCCATCAGGTCCATGTGGTCAAACCGCTATTGCACATAGCCATATAGGTGTCTGACATCAGGCATGGCCCAACAGGAGTACTATGTGTGTGTGCTGGTGGAGGGAGGTGGCGGAGTAGTAGGGGGTGCCTTAGTATCATCAGTAGCTCTAGATGCATCAACTTCTTCTTTAGTGTTCAGGATGACTTTCCAATTATCTTTGTTCTCCAATGTGATATGCTCAGGATCTGGAATGTCAATGAATTGATCATCATCAAAGAATTGCCGAAATTTGGTATCATTGTTGGCAAACCTTGAGATCAACCCTACAGAAAGAAGGTACTGATTGTATACCAAGTTTCTACCTGGTGCAGTCTCAAGACCTGTCAGATCAACATCTAACTTCTGTGCTATCAAAGTGATCAAACCACCACACATTATGTCACCAGCGTCCCTCTTCTTCACTTTCTTAATACTTAGGAGTGTGAGGATATAGTAAGCAGCATTGATATAATAGTCATACATCATTCCTCGTAAAAAGAAAGGATCCTATTTTCCAGCAACCCCTTGAGTTTCTTTCTTAGCAAACACTCTGGTACTAAGAAGGCAGAGCATGTACTGAAAAATAGGGTTGTGAATAGCGGACGCCCTAGCTTGCTTAGCTTCACGACGTTCCTCATCTGATATCTCAAACCAAAATTTGTCACTGTGAAAAGCAAGTGGATAACTAATTGCCCCCATCATAGTGGCAATCCAAAATCTCATAGAAATGCCTAAAGTTAAGCTTAAAACTACGACCCAAAACCAAGAAACGGATAATACCATAAGGTTCCAACTTATTTTTTGGGTCTTGCTCTGTAGTGAGCTTCGTCAAAAACTCATAAACCAAGTGAGGGTAGATGTTTGATACTAATACACATATGTAGCTTAGCCCCCAAATCTTGTAGGCGCACGAAAACCTCATCCTTGAAGCTGAGGGTTGTGAGAGTCTGCTCGCAAGCAAACTGTGTAGGAAGCACCCTCCTTACAATGAGAAACTGGTATTTCGGGTCTTCCTCAGGAGTGACCCAAAATTGAGTTGTGGAGATGTATGTCGGTGCAGAGGAGGAGTTGGCACCATGCTTGTGATTGGAGGTTTGCTTAACAGACACCATAGATGTTGACGGGCTAAGACACGACATGTTCAGAGAAGTGCACTGCGTGTTCGGTTGCAGAAGATCTGACTGTAGAGTGGCAGACATGGTGTGGCTCGGTGTAGATGATGAAGATGTGGCTGCAACTTGAAGAAGATGACTTGGTGGTGTCTTGAATGGTGGAGAACGGTGGCGCGACTAGAGTAGGGCATCCTTGCGCTTGAGCTTGGAGAAGAACACGACATGAGCAAGGAGGACGGCGGTGCGGCTATTGCTTGAAGAAGACATGTCCATTAACACGGCGGAGACACTAGAAGGTGTGCTAGGGCACACAACGACTAGGGAGAAAGATGCAAGGGTGCTAGGGCACACGGCGGCTACGGGAGTCTCACACGGCTCGAAAGAGAGGCGTGAGAAAGAGATGCGTCTCGGATTTAGGATAAAAACCTATATTCTCATCAAAAGACATGGTGTGTCGTTTGAAACACACGGCATGTTTCTTGGAAGAACTTCTTTTCTGCATTACGAGATATCTCGTGTTCGACTAAGTACGCAGCATGTCTGAATCTAGAAATTCAAATTGTGCCCCTTTCACTGATAACTACATGATGTGTTCAAATAAAGACACATCGTATTGTTTTCCAGATAACTTGTGCTCCATGTTGCTGCTGAAGTACACATCGTGTCTAAATAAGGACACGACATGTTCTTTTCCAGATCAAGTAATACCTTGAATCTGCTGGATAGTGACACGGCATGTATTTTTCTGACACGTCGTGTACCTAGAGATATGGCTTGGTTGTTGTGTTTCTAGGAACAATGGCACGCCGTGTCAAATAAAGACACGTCGTGTCTTCTATAATTTCTACAGAAAACAACCTCTCGTTAGCATAGTAATAGTGATAGATATTGTTTAATTTATTACATTCATCCATGACAAGAGTATTTACGAAACTAAAAGTGTTCTTGACTCAAATAACAAAAAAGAATTCTATCCTAATGTGGGTTCAACTCCCATGAGGTCCTCCATTTAGAGTTTGTAGTGAGACTCTTCATTCTTTTCATCAGGTATCTTGAAGGGAGCAAGAGGCTCCCTTATCAACTTCATCTCCAGAAGTGTATAACTTGCAACATTGTCCATTGACTTTGAAAGCTCCATCTTTTCCTTGTAGTTCAACATCTCTATATGGAAATATCTTCATTACAAGAAAAGGACCCGACCACTTGGACTTCAATTTTCCTGGGAATAGCTTGAGTCTAGAGTTAAACAGCAACACTTTGTCTCCTTCCTTAAAATCTTTCCTATGGATTCTCTTGTCATGCCAAGCCTTTGTCCTTTCCTTGTAAAGCTTTGCATTCTCATATGCATCTAGTCAGAGTTCTTCTAGATCTTGCAGCTGCAATAGATGCTTCTCACCATCCTTCTTCATGTCAAAGTTTAGGAATTTGATTGCCCATAAAGCACGGTGTTCTAGCTCTAGTGGAAGATGACAAGATTTACCATATACTAGCTTGAATGGAGTTGTTCCTATGATAGTTTTGTAAGATGTTCGATATGCCCACAATGCATCGTCTATCTTCAAAGCCCAATCCTTCCTTGAGCTAGACACAATCTTTTCTAGAATGCTTTTCAGCTGCCAGTTGGAGACTTCTACTTGCTTGAAAGTTTGAGAATGGTAGGGTGCAGAGACTTTATGGGTGACTCCATACTTGGATAGAAGATTGTTGAACTGTTTCTCAACAAAATGTGTGCATCCATCAGAAATAACAGCTCTAGGAACTCCAAACCAAGGGAAAATGGTTTTTTGGAATAGCTTGATTATAGATTTTGCATCCGGTGCTTGTGTTGGGATGGCCTCAACCCATTTAGAAACGTAATCACAAGCAACTAAGATATATTGATATCTACAAGAAGATGGGAAAGGTCCCATGTAATCAACTCCCCACACATCAAATACCTCAAACTCTAAGATAGAGTTAAGAGGCATATCATCACTTCTAGATATTCCTCCAATCCTTTGGCATTTATCACAACCTTTGATGAAATGGTTGACATCTTTGAACAAGGTTGGCCAATAGAAACCAGTCAGGAGAATCTTTGTTTCAGTCTTCTCTCCTCCAAAGTGACCTCCGTGAGGAGAGGCATGACATTCAGAAATGATTGTCGCAATTTCTTATTCCGCAACACACCTCCAAATGAGTCCATCACTCCCATGTTTGAACAAATAGGGATCGTCCTAATAGTAGAACTTTACATCATGGAAAAACTTCTTCTTCTGTTGACATGTCAACTCTGGTGGCAGATGTCTTGTAGCAAGAAAATTTGTAATGTCTACAAACCATGGTGCTTGTTTGGATGATAAGGCATAGAGTTTCTCAATCGGCAATTGGTCCTCAATAGGCAATAAATCTCCAGCATCTATAGTCAACCTAAATAGATGATCAACAACATTGTTCTCTATCCCCTTTTTTTCTCAGATCTCAAGATCAAACTCTTGAAGAAGCAATATCCAGTGGATGAGATGAGGTTTGGCATCTTTCTTGTTAAGCAAATACTCAATGGCAGCATCATCTATATATACAATTACCTTGGATCCTACCAAATATTGTCTAAATTTGTAAAAGACATACACTATAGCAAGCATCTCCTTCTCAGTGGTTGTATAATTGATTTGTGCCTCATCTAGAGTCTTGCTTGCATAGTGTATGGCATGAAGGTTCTTATCTTTCCGCTGTCTAAGAACTACCCCCACTGCATAGTCACTCGCATCACACATTAATTCAAAAGGGGCACTCCAGTCCGGTGGTTGGATGATTGGGGCTGAAACAAGGGCTTCTTTGAGCTTGTTGAAAGATGTGTGGCAATCATCATTAAATATGAAATTCAGCATCTTTTGCAAGCAAAGAACATAATGGTTTTGCAATCTTAGAGAAGTCTTTAATGAATCTCCTATAGAACCTTGCATGTCCAAGGAAACCAGAGATGTCCTTGATTGAAGGAGTAGATATCTTCTCAATAGCTTCCACCTTAGCCATGTCAACTTCAATACCCTAATTAGATACAATATGTCCTAGTACTACACCGGATTGTACCACAAAATGGCACTTCTCCCAGTTTAGTACTAGGTTAACCTTTTTGCAACGGGCTAAGACTAGTGACAAATTGTATAAACATTGATCAAAGGAATATCCATAAATGCTAAAATCATCCATGAATATTTTTATTATATTTTAAATAAAATCAGAGAAAATAGCCATCATGCAGCGCTGAAACGTCACTAGGGCATTACAAAGATTGAAAGGCATGCGACGATAAGCATAGGTTCCATAGGTGCATGTAAAAGTGGTTTTCTCTTGGTCGGGATGGTAGAATATAGAAAAACCCAGAATATCCATCCAAGTAGAAAAAGTAAGAAAGTTTTGCAAGTCATTCAAGCATCAAATCAATAAATGGTAAAGGAAAATGATCTTTGCGAGTTGTTTTATTCAAGCGTCAGTAGTCAATGCACATGCACCAACATGTGACTATATGTGTTTGTATTACTCGTCATTATCTCCCTTAATAACAGTTGCACCCCCCCTCTTAGGTATCACATGAATGGCACTAACCCAGGGGCTATCACTTATAGGATAAATGATATCGGTGTCTACCAACTTAAAAATTTATGTTTTAACCACTTGAATCATGTTTTGATTTAAACGTCTAGGTGGTTCAATAGTAGGTTTAGCATCACCCCCCATATTTATTCTATGCATGCAAATGGAAGGATGGATGCCCTTTAAATCATCAATAGAGTAACCAATGACATCTTTATACAAACACAATTCAGCAAGCAATTTATTTTCTTTTTCATTAGTTAACTCATCATTGATTATGACAGGAGAAGTAGAATCGAAGTCAAGAAATGCATACCTCAACCCTGGTGGAAGGGTTTTGAGCTCTACCTTTCTCCCAACTATATTCTCTTTGGATATATCATCAAAAAGTGAAGTGTCTTCAGTAGCATCTGATTGAGCAATAGAAAATACTCTAGAATTTTTAGATTCGTTGTTTGTAACTTCATCATCACAGTAATCTAGTATCAAATTAGCAATATCATGATTTTCCTCCAAAATAGAATCAATAGAGTCTATAAAACAGAGCTCTTCTACCCGTGAAGGTGCCTTCATGGCATCATACACAGAAAAATCTATGTCTTCTTCATCAACTCGGAGTGTAAGTTTGCCTTCTCAGACATTGACTAGGCATCCGACAGTTCTCAAGAAGGGTCTCCCAAAGAGAATGGGATTGGAAGGAGATTCTACCATGTATAACACAATAAAATCACAAGGAATGTAGAATTTATCAATTTGCACTAACACATCCTCCACAATACCTTTGGGATATTTGATGGAATGATCGGCTAGTTCAATGGCCATTTTTGTAGGTTTCAGATCTCCAAGATCTAGCTCCTACCACAAGGTAGACAAAATGAGACTAATGCTAGTTCCAAGGTCGACAAGACCTTTGTGAAACATGGTGTTTCTAATCTTTCATGGTAGAGTGAAAGCTCCCAAGTCATCTAGCTTTTCAGGAAGTCTATTTTGAATAATTGAACTTATTCTTTCAGAAATCATGACAGTTTAAACATGGTCCATCTTCCTCCTCTTGGTGAGGATGTCTTTTAGAAACTTGGCGTACGATGACATCTCAACTATAACTTCAGCCAAAGGAAGGGTGACATGGAGTTTTTTTAGGATATCCATGAATTTCCTAAACTTTGAATCCTCCTTGTTTGCAAGTCTTTGTGGGAATGGTGCATCTGCTTTGTAAGAAGGTGGTACTTCAGTTGTACCTTTTCCTTTGTCACCAATAGGGGTGTCAAACTTATATTCATCATCGATCTCAACAATTTTCTCCTTTGGTGGAGAAGGTCTTTGAATTTTAGCTCCACTCCTCAAGGTGATAGTATTCTCATGTTGTCTTGGATTCACCTCTGGTTGGCTTGGAAGAGAATTGGATTGAGTGTTCTTTTGCTGCGCCAAGGCTTGCTGGGCAATTTGGTTCCCCAACATCCTTGTATGAGTGGAAATACCATCCACTTTTACAGAGAGTTGGGCAATTGAGTCCTTCAACAATTTGTCATTGCCCCTGAACTCTTTATTTTGTTGTGCTTGAGTAGAAATAAAGTTCTCCATCATAGTCTCCAAGGAATAACTTTGAGATTGATGTTGTTGTTGGTAACCCCTGTTGTTGTTGAAACTTGGTGGATTTCCATTTGTTTTCCGATTGAAATGTTGTTGTTGTTGTGGTTTCTACTATCATTGTTGAAAGTTTTGGGCATTGCTTGTGTTTCGGTAAGAGAAATTGGGATGATCTCTCCATCCCAGATTGTAGGTGGTGGAATAGGGATTGTATTGCTTGATCCCCTGTATCCCAACTTCATTCACTTGCTCTTGGTTGTCTTGATTCATATTAGGAGCAAAACAAGTAGAAGAAGTATGTCCGGAAAATCTGCAAGCTTCACAAATTACCTCAGCTGCTTGGATCTGCATGGTAGTCATCTTCTCGAACTTTTGTGTAAGGACATCAAGCTTGGCTGCAATCAAATCACTGCATTAAGATTGTGCTTTCCTCCTTGCTTCCCGGTTGAAGAACCCGGTGTTGAAGATGATTGTGCTTTTCTATCCGACCCCCATTGACAGTGTTTGAGTGTTATATCTTCAATGATATCATAAGCATCCATGTAAGACTTATTCATTAAAGATCCATTAGCTGTGGCATCCAATGTCATACGGGTATTGTAGAACAGTCCATTGTAAAATGTTTGAAGTAGCAACCAATTTATCAATCCATGGTGAGGGCAAAGGCGTTGTAGGTCCTTGAACTGCTCCCATGTGTCATATAAAGTTTCTCCATCTGATTGAGAAAAGTTTGTGAGTTGGTTCCTCAGTTGGGCTGTTTTGCTTGACAGAAAATACTTTGCAAGGAAAGCATTTAAAAGTTGATCCCAAATTTTGAAGGACTTCTTAGGAAGAGATAAAATCCATGCCTTGGCTCTATATCTCAAGGTGAAAGGGAACAACATTAGCCTTACTCCATCAACGAATACACCATTGATTTTGAAAGTGTTCATGTACTCCAAGAACTCAGCTACATGAAGATTTGGATCTTCATTAATGGTACCCCCAAAACGGTTTTGTTGGATCATCTACATCATTGAAGGATCAATAGAGAAGTTGTTTGCTTCCATTGTAGGTAGATCAATGGCTCCACAAATGTTTATGGCAAGTGGCATGGTGAAGTCTTTCAAAGGACACTCATCCTACATGGTTGGATCTTCTCGTGTGAATTCTTCAAAGGATGAAGAAGATGATGACGGTGATGATGGAACACCCTCTAGTAGTGGTTTCTCTACTCTTCTTGCTCTCTTAAACTTGAAAGAGTGCACACAATTTCAGGATCTAGAAATGTAGATGGTTGAAGACCCCTCTGTGAGCAATGCATACAACCTAAAAAGTAGCAAGAGATATTGAGAACACAACTAAAAGGTATATGAAATTTTGAAAATGGAAGTGGTGATCTAGTCTCGAATACTATTAGCATTTCTTACTCTAATTAGATTAACTATAGCTCCCCGGCAACGGTGCCAAAAACGTTTTGGTTGTACACTTACGAGTTTCAATCATATTAATGATCTTTTACTCAACTACCAATTCCCACAAGTATACAAGAGTAGTTGTAGTTGAGATCAAACACAAGGATCTTGACAACCAATTAAATGCAAAAGTGCTAAGTTTCAACAATCTAGATCTTTTTCAAGAATGATTTGGTTGATGAAACTAAAATTTGCAGAATTAAACTAAACAGTAAAAGGATTACTAAAAGGGGTTTGATTTCAAATATGAAATAATCTTGGACTTAGGATTTCACTAGCACAACATAGCATGAAATTTAAACATACTAAGCACTTGATTTAAAGGAGAGTTGTATGTTATACTTCAGTACTTCTCGGTGCAATACTATGATCTTAACTCCATACAACACTCTCATGTATGTATTTCGTTCTGGATCACAAATCTACTCCTCAACTCCATATCTTCCACTCTCGTGGTAAAAGAGGATTTTCCAAGAGAGTACCTCCTTACTCTCCTACCTATCTTCTTAGATCAAGCAAGAAAGCATAAAATATGCATACATAGTGCCCAGCCATACATGCAAGAGCAAGAAATCGATACTCACAAGGTAGAAAAACAAGTAACTTAGCATTTAGTACAAAATTATCATGTTCCATACATACTATGACATGGGATTTAATCTCCCATGTCCAAGAAAAAGATCCTACTCGTCCATGATGATTTACAGCATAAAAGATGCAAAATATTTAGAGTTTAACATGGTTTAGAGAGGAAAAGCTAAGAGAACCAAAGGTGTAACCCAAGAAGAGTAGAATTCCGGCTTGGGGACAAAATTCCACTCCTACAACTGCTCCAAACCAGACAAACTTCCCTCCCAAGAAGCTTGGTGGGGAGAAGAAGCTCTACTGCATCTTCGGACAAGAAAATGGAGAAGAAGAGAAGAAGAAAGGAGGTTCTTTGGAAAGAAACCATCTTCTTCCACCTAAAATCTCCCTCCTTTGCTCTAGACCTCCTCTTGGATGAAAAGTTTTTGAAATATGACCAGTAATAATTGCTCCCTTGGTTGGTTTTTCCTTTATAAATGAGAGACGTCATATTTTAGATTTGTTGAAACTGACAGAGACACGACGTGTCTTCCTTTGGACACATCGTGTTCCGGTCTTTGACAATTGATCCAAGTGTAAGGCACACGGTGTGTTTGAATTAAAACACACTATGTACGTTACTAGAAACATACAATCAACTCTGAATTCTCAGGTACACACCGTGTCTTTGGTGGACGTCGTGTACTTTTTCTCTTCAGTTGGATGCATGGCTAACTGGAGTCGTGCATGCCATGTCTTAATTCAGACACGCCGTGTGTGATGTTGTTTCAGCAGAAATAAGACTGAGTTGTCTACAAAGTATGGAGAGGCTATAATGATGTCAGAGTTGAGTTGGGCCATCTCCAATTTGACCTTTTTAAGCATATCTACAATACACATATTGCAATAAGCAAAATAACAAAAAAGGTGGCAAGAATAATATGAATAGAGGCTAAATGAAAACAAAATGAACTAAATTTGTGTGTGAAATCATATAAGAAGTTGATGTGGAAAGCACACATATGTTGTGTCTTAGAACATCCTACCTAAAAGTAGTTCATTTCCATAATCATCATGCATCTCCATGACAACCAAATCTTCTAGAAAAATGAATTTGTCAACCTTTACCTAGTACATCTTCGTAGATACCAATCGGCCTCACCATAGAGTTGTCTGCCAGATAATAATCATGTTGCTCTTCCTGGATTCTTTGAGTCTTGATTTTTCAAATGTAATCAACGACATCATATTTATGCTTGCCTCATAATCGCAGAGTGCATATCTAAACTTGACCCTACCAATGTAGCTTGGTATGTTGAAACACCCTAGATCCTATCTCTTCTTTGGCAGTTTTCTTTGTATCAATGCACTGACTTCCTCCTTTAAGACAACAACATCAAAATCAGATACGCTCCTTTTCTTATTGATAATATCCTTCAAGAACTTGCCATAGGAAGGAATCTTCTCAAGTGCATCAACCAACGATAAATTTATATGGAGATTTTTGAATGTATCTTGAAATTTCTTGAATTTTTGGTCAACTTTCTTGGCCTTTAAGATATTAGATAATAGTATTGTAGTCACATATTTTCACTAATGGGGTGGAATACAAAACTCCTTATTATTTGTCTTCTTAGTTGACTCCTCTTCAATTCTCTCCTCCTATATTGTGGTGTCATTTGGTTTCTCTAGAGATATAGTCTCTATCACCTTTCATGTGTTAGCTGTGGTGATGTTCTTCTCTAAAGACATAGTTATTCCTTCATCAACACTTTACCACTATGAGAAAACATTGTTTTCACCTGTTGATTGTTGAATGGAATATCTGTGTTCCCTGGAAATCCTTACTGGCTGAACTTCTTAAGGGATGCCAGTTCTACTACTAGCTAAGAAATCTGATTTTCTATGCTACGCAACTGTGCCCCTTGAATCTACTACTCTCTTTTAGTTTGATCTAAAAGGCCTTGTTTTGATTCAAAAACCTTCCCAACATGTATTCTATATGATCTATCTTTTTGGGACCCCTATCCTACTGATACTACTGAGACATGTTTTCCTACTATTGTTTATGTTGATGCACCTATGATGGATCTTGCTGAAAGTTGTTAGGATCTTTCCATGAGAACTTAGGATCCTTCCTCCGTGCATAATCATTTCCACCTCAGTTGTTCTACTTCCGTATATAAATTCACTCTTCCTCTTTACCTCCATATCACGTTCTATATTTTTGCTCAAATATCCTTGTGAAGTTGTCCATCTTTTCCTTCAACACGGCAATCTCCTTTGATTCCCTGACACTTTTCACAATTATTGGCGAGTCACACTCCTTTCCACAAGATTGATTCTTTGTCGTGTTCTTCAATATCTTGTGACACCTTGTGGCTTTATTGATCAGAAAGAACCTACTCTTGTGTTTTCAAGAATCTATGACTTACCCAACTGTTAATCCCTATCCCAAAGAAATTAACAGTATAAATAATTGAGTGTGATGATCAAACACATGCAATTCATCAAGCAAACATAGATTTATGTCCAAAATTTAATAAATTATATATATTAAATCACAGTGTCAATTAAAACACAAAACTGGGCTACTCTAGGGTCCTAAGGAACAAGGAGACTAGCCATGTATGATTTCTATCAACTATTGATAAGGTATGCCCATGGAGCCAATCATGTGATGATTCACATGCCATATACCTTAAAGGATTTGATTAATAATTATAAAAGTAAGCTTCTAACTCATTCTGTTTCACTCAGTTATGAGATAATGAGGAAATATTATGAATGTCTAAATAATGACAATACTCAATGATGTATGTCTTCAATTATGTGACTTGGAAGGATGAGATCATACAAATGTTAAGAGTGTGTACATTCTTGTTATGTCCCTAGTTGGTTGTTACTGTGGAAGGTAGATAGACACTAGTATCACTAAAGACTATAGTGTGGGTTGGTTGGTGACAGAATCTCATTAGTCATGATATGGCAATATCAAACCAAGCACACAGATACATGTTAGGGAATAGTGTATCAGATAGACCCACCTTGAGAGTGACACATGGAAACCATAATTGGTGGTCATAGTCGTCTCTCATAGTGAAGGTGGTGACTGTGATTCTTAGATGTAAAATCATTGTACTCGTCACATGTCATTGGGTACTTTTGACATCATCAAACATAGTCCTGAAACATGGGTTGTTATGAAGGTGATGATCAGATGACTTTGTGTGATGTCCCCGAATTTTCTAAAACTTAATCTGATGTGTGACATCTAAATTCAAACCCTTACCTCAGTGAGAATCCCAATTTAAACACCACACACTAGTCTAAGAAAAAGAAAATCAGAGGAAGTCAGAAGGAAACAATCAGTAGCACATACACATGAATAATAATAAAATCATATAACACATGTTTACCATTTAATATATAATTACAACATGAATTGTTACAATATTTGATATTACATATTGAACAACAAACTTCTACATATACATGTACTATCCCTAAACTACAGGATCTTAAGACAATAGGTCCACCTGTACATCAGCTCGCCACACAACTCTCAACTATCCTGGATCTTCACGAGCATAACCACAACCTAAACAAAAGATTATATATGGTACACGTTAGCACAATATTCAAGAATATTGTACAGAGTATGCCTATGTGTCTTTTATATACCTCTCATTACAAAGCTTGGTAATAAGATAAAACTAGAACTTGGCAGTTATAAAGAAATATAAGAAATAACATATACTTGCACAAAGATATTCATTAACAAAAATGAACACATATTTTAAGCTCATTTTCCATTATATATCCATGCATTGATTGTTGAAGGTTTTGATGCATTCTCTTGACTCTCAAGGAGCTCAAGATTAAGGCATTTATGACTGACTACCAAAGAGTTAGATCATATGTACAATGTGACTGACTACCAAAGAGTTAGGTCACTTCCAAGCACTGTACTACCAAAGAGTCTAGTGCCTTCATATAATGGAATCGATATATTATGTTTCATGTGTTCATATCCATAAGTATGGAAAATCAAGCAACATATCATGCAAGAATAATCATTTCATCCAATATCATATGCCAAGTATTTACTACACATATATCACAAGCATATTGTATAATAAGCCAAGTAAAAGGTAATGGCATACCTTGATCACAGATATTCTAATCATCACATATTCCTGATGTCAACTACCATATGTCAACTAGATCTTGGTCAAACCTGATTAAGACAAGATCATATACTATCATCAAGTTCTCATAATCTTGCATCTCATCTTAACCCTAATCATGTTCATTAGGGTTTAGCTTATCACATTAGGATATTCTCATTGTTACTTATATTCTTGTCTTAGATTTATCTTACTGATGTTGTTTTCGAGATTATGATTCACTATCTAAACATTAGGTTCCATATCCTTTTTGTGCACACATTAACCCTAGTTTGTATACATTATTTAGATTAGGGTTACAACCCATGCATTAAGGGTCATCTTTATATAACATGGATTTCGTGCATAAAATTGATTTCATATTTACATATTATCTTTCAATTACTAATATGAGGGTTTTCTATGAATTTCATCATTTATTGAGCATGTATGTATTTATTACATTTTATTTAGGGTTATTAGCCCTAAATAGCCATATTAAGAAAATTACAAGATTATGTGTCATAACATGATCATATTTGACATCTATTGAATTATATATCATATTTCAGATCAACGGATGTGTTTTCATAATTTTGGGTCATCATTTGATATTTATTATCCATCATATGAACATTTCACCACTTACATGATATCTCTGTTATTAGTGCATTAAAAGCCTGATATTATCATTCAACTGTGTTCTACTCATTTTTCTGAGAATTTCATATATTACTTGTATTTTTCTGATGCTCGAGCTAATTGCTATGAATTATACAAGAACTTAACATTATTTGGATTACTGACCTTTTTGGAAAATGGGAGACTGCCACAAGGCCATAAGCTGTCACTACCCCTTGCTTGGACCGGCCGGATCTGAAGTTAGATCCATGGATCCATGGATCCATTATCCCGGGTCAGGCTCTGCCCCTATCTTTCTCATGCGTTCACGGAGTCCCAGTGGGACTATGTTCTCGTGATGCAGCCTCCGCCATGAGGAAGCTCTTCGGTGAGCAATATCTCGTCACCAGGTCCTCCTCATCCACCATTAATCCTTCCCTCAACTTCATCCACCTTGGAGAGATCCCCACGGCTACTGGATTAATGCTTCATCCCCAGACCCTTGCTTCCGCTAGCTCGCCACCATGAAGCTCTTCCACGACAGAGAAAAAGGGGGATCTTGCCCCTGGACCCCTTTCCTGAGCCCTTTCTGAGTTGAGCAGCTTCGATCGACTAGTAGAGATCAAGGAAGCATTTCCCCTAGCTCTGAGCTGGTCTGATGTCATCCTTGGCTTCGGAGGCACTCGAAGCAGCCATCGGACAACCGAAACTTGTGAAATCAACTACCAAGCCTATCTCTTCATTTCCTTTCTTCATCTTGCTCGAAGATCCCCTCTAATCTACTCTCTAGTTCCATCTTCATCCTCGTGAGTTACCTACAAAAGGCAGTGGAGAGGTGGGGAGGAGCGGGACCTGAAACTCTCTAGTCTGGTGGTGGTTTGCTTTAGATGAGGGGTCATCCGACTTCTCTCCTTGTACCGAAGGCAACCGTCCACTTCAGCACTACAAAAAATCCACGATCCATCACAACTGGTGATCCCAATTTCTAGTTCCTCACACCCATGATTCCATGTCTAACTGCTCTTGGAGACACCCTTCTAGACATTAGATCTGACCCATCCAATGGTCAGGATAGGGTCTACATCAGCAATTTGCGGCTCCTCAAGCCAGGGAAGCATGACACTAGATATTACAAAACTTGGACTAAAAGGAAACATTCTTGATCCTAAATACATAAATATATCAAATATTTCACAAATGTTTAACATCCAAAACTTTTGATTGGATGGTCTACTCATCACCAAATTTTGAGCATAGCTTCCTAATCACTCAAGCTACTTTCTACTAAAATTTGGGGACAAAACTCAGCTATATACTCATTCAATTAAATACTCCAAAAAGGCATAAACTTAGGGACATTAATCATTATATCAACCTCAATTAACACTCAAACTTTACTAAAACACTTGGAACTCTCATTATAGATCAAGATATGAATTATAATATGTTATTTGAGATTTCAGGATTCCAAAAGTCCACTCCATCACATCCTACACACCTTAAAAGAAATTTCATCCTCAAAATTAAACCAAAATTCATTTTTTTCACATCATATACATCTTAAAAGAAAATTTGTCCTCCAAATTAAGCCATCCTCTTACTCCAAGGATAAACCAAAAGGTCATCATACACAACTAGGGCACTACTCTAGGTGAAACATTCCATAAACATCATGTCTAAGACATATATATTTGTACCACTCCTAGGAGGTTGTTAAAGCATCTAGGGTGAACTAACCCTTTAAAAGGGTTTGGAAACTCATGTTCAATCATGGCATATCTCATATGTTAGGGTTGCACCCTTATCTTTACCCATACATTAGGGTTCCCACATCATATTACCATGTTCTAAAGGAGATAACTAAATTTAACCCATTATATCAAGGCGTCAACAACATTTTATTGAGATAATTGTTAGAACATGTTCAACATTAACATAAGCATTTCAGGAGAAGGTTAACTAAAGTTAACCCACCTTATCCATCTAGGTCATATCAAGGTGTCATAATCATTATTTTGTGTGAAATGTTAAGCTATATTTTTCATTTTTATTAATCATTAAGATTATCACCTCATGTAACATGCTTCATTCATATGATATTATTTCATTGCTCATAATAAATTGCAACATTTACTAGTGATTTCATCACACAATTAATCAACAATTATTCATGTTATCATCATTATTCATGTATATGGTTAACCATTTATACTTTGGTATCTGTTAAACCATTTCTAGGTTTCCATTATATCAAGTCTATATATCACGTCATCGAGATCATATCACATTCTTATCTTGGTTATATCATGGTTGTACTAGACCAACTTATACAAGTGGCTCCTCAAACATATATCAAAAACTTTATCTAGGCCAAAAGAGGTTCTCCTAACCCATATCATGAGGGTAGTACCATGCTCAGTCTCTCTGAGCTAACTCAACTCTACGAGTATCACATGTGCATATACTTTATCTCTCCTTTCTTAGTATAGGGTTCTCGGATATACCTCATTGGCACTAGTTGATCAACTTCATAAAATCTAGCCACAAGCACAAAACAAAACATCACATGACGTTCACATCATAGGTCTCTACCCATGGTATATTCTTACCCAAAACTCTCATATATACACACCACTAGATTCCTACATAGGGAACCACCAACTCGAGAATGAGGCTTTACACAGACTTACACAGTTGCCTCCTCCAGGGTATTGGGACTCTCTCTCTCTCCCTCACCTAGATGGTAGGTTCTCATAATCATGTACACATGTACGTACATATATCCAGCCTCTCTCTTACTCTAGGGTTTGGTTCTCCCAATGACATCTAGGCTTCAAGAAAGCTATATATGTCATTCATAAAGCAACTCAACTCAATCAGTTAGGAGTAGTCTAGTTTGGGACATATAATATCACATATTCTCAAAATTCTTATACCTTGGAGTTTAGGTTCTCTAACCCTCTCCCTCTGGGTCTCACTCTCTCTAGAGTTAACCCTATAACTGGTCCCAACACTAGATGTCCTCCTTTGTAAAAGAGCTTGAGGCTCATGCCGACTCACAACCTCATCTCAACTTAGCTTATATTATCTTAGAAAAGCCTAGTTACTTGCATCATCAAAATCATCTCAAATACTCAAAACTGAACTTAAGTCCTCAAAGACAAACACAAATCATCATAAACCATCTTATGTCATCTATATATAAGACTTAACATCATCATCTAAACATATTTCATGTATTCCATCTATCATATATTCCAACAAGGCTCTAGACATCTAATCTAGAATTACGCTCTCTTCTAGACTGATGTCATTCACTTTCACTTAGGTTGCATGGCTACCTCCTACTCGTACATGGGTGGGGACACATTTTTATAATACTTACATATATAATAAAATATGATATAGTTTTTCTCCAATAAAACAAGCATCAGAGAAAACTATCAAGGTTCAATCTGATTGGAATAAAAAACCAAATCCAAAAAATGAGTGTCCAACATATAGTAGAGAGTACAGTGTCATGAAAACTAGTGAAAAGGGTGAGAACATGGTGTAGACTAGTTTAGCTACTCTAGACAACGAGCGACATATGTCTAGGATTTCTCTTCCCTTGATGCACGCCATTTCCAAATAATGCAACGTCCCATACCCCTGCACTATAAGGAAAGAACGACATCTAAGGACTTGCTATACAACAATCACCAGTCTAGACCTAGTTCTCAGACATCTAGGTGCTAACCTAGAGGCTAGGTCAGATCTAGTCTCTAAAAGACAACTAAACTAACCCTAAAGATTATTGAGTTTAAGGTTCATTAGTTTTGCATTGAAAAATGGGCAAATGTCAGGCTTTGCTATTGTTCATGCTCTGATACCACCTGTGACGTCCCTGGATTTCCTAAAACTTAATCTAATGTGTGACATCTAAATTGAAACCCTCACCTCGGTGAGAATCCCAATTTAAATACCACACACTAGTCTAAGAAGAAGAAAATCAGAGGAAGTTAAAAAGAAACAATCAGTAGCACATGCACATGAACAATAATAAAACCATATAACATATGTTCACCATTCAACATATAATTACAACATGAATTGTTACAACATTTGATATTACATATTGAACAACAAACTTCTACATATACATGTACTATCACTAAACTACAGGATCTTAAGACAACAGGTCCACTTGTACATCAGCTCACCACACAACTCTCAACTATCCTGGATCTTCACGAGCATAACCACAACCTAAACAAAAGATTACATGCGGTACCCATCAGCACAATATTCAAGAATATTGTATTGAGTATTACAAAGCTTGGCAATAAGATAAAACTAGAACTTGGTAGTTATAAAGAAATATAAGAAAAAGTGTATACTTGCACAAAGATATTCATTAACAAAAATGAACACATATTTTAAGCTCATTTTCCATTATGTATCCATGCATTGACCACCGAAGGTTTTGATGCATTCTCTTGACTCTCAAGGAACTCAAGATTAAGGCCTTTATGATCGACTACCAAAGAGTTAGATCATATGTACAATGTGACCGACTACCAAAGAATTAGGTCACTTCCAAGCATCGTACTACCAAAGAGTTTAGTGCTTTCATACAATTGAACATATATATTATGTTTCATGTGTTCATAGCCATAAGTACAGAAAATCAAACAACATATCATGCAAGAACAATCATTTCATCCAATATCATATGTCAAGTATTTACTACACATATAACACAAGCATATTGTATAATAAGCCAAGTAAGAGGTAATGGTGTACCTTTATCACAGATATTCTAATAATCACATATTCTTGATGTCAACTACCACATGTCAACTATATCTTGGTCAAACCTGATTAAGACAAGATCATATACTATCATCAGGTTCTCATCATCTTGCATCTCATCTTAACCCTAATTGTGTTCATTAGGGTTTAGCTTATCTCATTAGGATATTTGCATTGTTACTTTTATTCTTGTCTTAGATTTATCTTATTGATGTCATTTTCTAGATTATGATTCACTATCTAAACATTAGGTTCCATATCCTTTTTGTGCATATATTAACCCTAGTTTGTATACATTATTTAGATTAGGGTCACAACCCATGCATTAAGGGTCATCTTTATATAACATGGATTTCGTGCATAAAACTGATCTCAGATTTCCATATTATCTTCTTGTTACTGATATGAGGGTTTTCTATGAATTTCATCATTTATTGAGCATGTATGAATTTATTACATTTTATTTAGGGTTATTAGCCCTAAATAGCCATATTGAGCAAATTACAAGATTATGAGTCATAACATGATCAAACATGACATCTATTGAATTCTATATCATATTTCATATCAATTGATGTGTTTTCATAATTTTGGGTCATCATTTGATATTTATTATCCATCATATGAGCATTTCACCACTTACATGATATCTCTATTATTAGTGCATCAAAATCCTGATATTATAATTCTACTATGTTCTAATCATTTTTTTGAGAATTTTGGTATATTACTTGTATTTTTTTATGCTTGAGCTAATTGCTATGAATTATACAAGAACTGAACATTATTTGGATTACTGAGCTTTTTGGCAAATGGGAGACTGCTACGTGGCCATAGGCTGGCGCTACCCCTAGCTTGGACCGGCCGGATCTGAAGATGATCCATAGATCCATGGATCTGTTAGTCCGGGTCAGGCTCTGCCCCCGTCTTTCTCACGCATTTGCGGAGTCCCAGCAGGACTCTATTCTCATGATGCAGCCGCCGCCGCGAGGAAGCTCTTCGGCGAGAAATATCTCACCACCAGGTCCTCCTCGTCTACCATTAATCCTTCCCTCGGCTTCATACACCTTGGAGAGATCTCCAAGACCACTGGATTTCCATGCTTCGTCCCCAGACCCTTGCTTCCACAAGATCGCCACCATGAAGCTCTTCCACAGTGGAGAAAAAGGGGGATCTTGCCCCTGGACCCCTTTCCTGACCCCTTTCCGGGTTGAGCAGCTTCGGTCGACTAGAAGAGATCGAGGGGAACTCATAGCTGGTGTTGAAACAGCCTGAAGCACTGCCCCTAGCTCCGAGCTGGTCTACTGCCATCCTTGGCTTCAGTAGCACTAGAAGCAGCCATCAGAAAGCATGAAACTTGTGAAATCAACTCCCCAAGCTTGGATCTTTATTTCCTTTCTTCATCTTGCTCAAAGATCCCCTCTAATCTACTCTCTAGTTCCATCTTCATCCTTGTGAGTTACCTACAGAAGGCAGTGGAGAGGTGGGGAGGAGCGGGACCTGAAACTCTCAAGTCTAGTGGTGGTTTGCTTCATATGAGGGGTCATCCGACTTCTCTCCTTGTACCAAAGGCAACCGTCCACTTCATTACTACAAAAGAGCCACGATCCATCACAACTGGTGATCCCAATTTCCAGTTCCTCACACCCACGATTCCATGTCTAACTGCTCTGGGAGACACCCTTCTAGCCATTAGATCTGACCCATCCAATGGTCAGGACAGGGTCTACGTCAGCAATCCGCGACTCCTCAAGTCAGGGAAGTGTGACACTATATATTACAAAACTTCTGCTAAAAGTAAACACTCTTGATCCTAAATACATAAATATATCAAATATTTCAAAAACTTTAAACATCCAAAACTTTTGATTGGATGGTCTACTCACCACCAAATTTTGAGCATAGCTTCCTAATCACTCAAGCTACTTTCTACTAAAATTTGGGGACAAAACTCAGCTATATACTCATTCAATTAAATACTCCAAAAAAGCATGAACTTAGGGACATTAATCATTATATCAACCTCAATTAACACTCAAACTTTACCAAAACACTTGGAACTCTCATTATAACTCAAGATATGAATTATAATATGTTATTGGAGAATTAAGGATTCCAAAAGTCCACTCCATCACATCCTACACACCTTAAAAGAAATTTCATCCTTGAAATTAAACCAAAATTCATTCTTTCACACTTAGACACATGGGGATAGACTATGAGTGATAGATTTTCCCCTCCTACTGGAGTATGATATCATGGACACTTGATAAGAAATATTGAGAAATGCATTCGTGTGCACATATAAATCAATATGATATTGCGGTCATGTTATCTTAGACAGTCTTCTCTTGGTTGGATTAAATGTTTGAGAGGATGACATTCTATGCCTCGAGTTCATCCTGGATATCAGAGACAAAGGAATTATACAATTGCTGCAACACCTTACACATGTTGTAGGTTGAAGTTGTTCTCCAACTTTCCATTCACTTGGGTAGCACTGATGTGTGACTTAGCACCACTCTCTACTTGTGATGTCATAAGTTAGTTATGGACATTCACTGTCGACGTGATATGGGGGACCTATAGGATCACACACATAGGAACTCATCTAGAAGAGGAGTTTAATCTTCAATGATGATTTGATTGATTACTAAAGCGTTCAGGTATTCAATTCACGCAACAAATTAACTGATTAGCTGAGTGGTCTGCCAAACAATCTTATCACTGAGTGAGACGGTCGTTTGGGCATGGTAGATAAGAGTCTCAAGTGTTGAGACCTTTGTTTGGGTTGTCAGGGTAATCAGATTCAAATTGGCTAAGTTATGCCCTTGAACTGATCGGCTCATCTCAGACTCACCAGACGACTGTCTGGGTGAGTGAGACGGGTGTCTCGCTTGTGTGAGATGGCTCAATTGGGCTGAACAAATATTCTGGATGTTTCTCAAATAGTTTTAATTGCACAAACTTGGGGTGCAAGGAATTAATATGGGATATTAATTGGAATCAAAATTATCAAATTCATATACGATTGGAAAACTACCAAACAGCCATTTGGCAGTGTGAGACAAACGCCTTGCACACCAGACAACTATTTGGCATCTCACAGGTTGTGAAAATTCATGTTCTTCCGATCCCTTCCACTCCCATACAATCTCGTACATACTAGGAACCCTGGCCTTAACTCTGCCTATAAATAGAGGGGTACTGGGGGGCTTTTCAGAACACAACACAGACAACTGAGAATTAGTTCCTATGACAATTTGTTGTCCTCTCTAGTTGTCATAATCCAGAGATCCCAAGAAAGTCTTACCTGAAAGGGATGGATATCTACGGGAGTGAAACAACTAGTGATTGTTGTTGGTGGGAGAGAAAGTTGGTGACTAGTACACCAACAGGAGTGACAACTCCTTCATGTCCATTCTTAGTGAATGACAGGAGTTCTAGTTGGTCCGTGTGGACTACTCTAGAGGCATGAGTCTTTTGGTTGCTGCTCGGATAGCAAAGACAACCTACAGTCAGTGGCGAGACCACTAGAGTCATTGTAGAGGTTGCTCAAACAGCAGTTCATGGTGAGGACCAGGAGCTGCATAACCACCGTCCAAGAGAAACTATTCAGCAGTTGTAAAGAAGTGAGTTTTGTCACTGGACTTGCTCCAGGACCAGGTATAACTCGCTAAAACCATCCTTCCTATTTTATAATAGTTGACGCGGTCTTGCTGTTATGGGAATATGGATAGATAAAAAAATTATTTTTACCGCTATACTCTATTCCCATATTTTCCAACAGTGGTATGAGAGCCACGTCAATTTACTGTGTTTTAAGATAATTGATATGATTGGATTTTTGGTTTTATTGCTTATTTATTACATATGATGTGAATATTTAAACAGCTCTCATATGTGTATCCGATCAAATACCACATAATACCAAACTAATATATATATATATATGAAATTTAAGTGTGTCGCCCTAAAAGTACTTTTGATGGTGGATGTGTAGTGTGGTTATGGCCTAAACCCTATATTTGTCTATGGTTGTATGGTTTGGCTTTTATTCTTTTTTATCTCAGTCTTCATACTGAGCCTCTACCTCCTTCCCAATTTAAAGTTAACTCTTTCCTACCTTTACTCCCCTCGAATGTAACTTGTGGTTTCTCATTATCATGTAATAAGGTAGCAATAGGATAGCTTTTCTTTATGCAAAGATGAGAACAACAATCATTAACCGGAGGATACGATCAATTGGTGAGACAAGCCGACCATCTGAAGGACCATGGAGGATAGAAGGATGGAGCCTAAGGACCTCCTGGTGGACCTAACTGACCGTTTGGAAGGATTCCAAACATCAGTTGGACTAGAGGCCAGACGACCGTCTGAGATGACCAACCAAGCAGGCAAGAGGCGAGACGACCAGTTTAAAAGTTGAACCGATCTACCCAGATTGGCAAGCATAGATCTACATCAACCGTAGGTTCACACATGTGATATGATGATTGACCTAGGTGGTAGTAATTCCTTTTAGATCCATGGAATTACAAGTGGGCATGGCCATAACCATCACTTTTTGTTTTATAGTGTATGTTTACATTATGGGATATAGAATGTATATGATATGTAATTTATATGTGGTGATTGGATACAGTCTATGTACATATATGACATATATAAATCTTTCAATCAAACATATTAAGTCTAAGATGCTTTCCAATAGCAATACACGTGAAAAACTTATTCGACTAATCGTATGATATGCCTCCGCGAGGTGTGTCGTCTACCTTATGGAAGTGTGATGGTAATAATGCAGGTTCTGCCTCCGCGGGATGCATTGTTATCATATTGGCTATTGGGTTGTGCTTAACTGGTGATTCTCAGAGTGCCTGGGCCCAGAGGCATAAATATGATTATGGAAAAGAGTTGTGCATATCATCTATCCAAAATTGCATATGATACAATTGGCAAAAGTTGCCTATCTTGATGATTAACTGTGTTTTTTGGTGTCGATCGGGCCACAGTTGAATTATCTTGGGTCTGGCTCATTAGAAAATTGTTCACTGCAATTTTTAGAGTTGATACTTGAGAAATATCAATTTGAATAAAATAATGAGAATGATAATTAATTAAAGACCTAATGATTATTGCCCAAATTTTAGTCAAATCAAATCAAATCAAAATGAGTTTCGATATAATTGCAAATTATTTTGTAGAACCAAGTGGCAAGAACAAACAATCACTTTTCTATGTGATCGATCATTGAGAGGGACTAACTTATTAGTAACAACTTCTACGACTGGTTCAGGATGGTGAGAATTATTCTCACACAAGAGTGCAAGCTCTATGTCCTAGAATCGCTAGAACCAGAGGAACTAGCTCAAAATGCTCCAAGGTCTGACATGGATTCTTACAAGAAGCATACTGAAGATGTCGTCGGTGTCAAGTGTTTGATGTTATGCTCCATGAACTATGAGTTGCAGAGGCAACATTATAACATGGGAGTGATTGAGATGGTCACACATCTCAAGAACATGTACCAAGATCAGGAAAGAAAGGAGAGATATGATGTCTCTAAGGTGTTGTTCAAGTGTAGCATGGCAAAAGGAGATCCAGTAGGTCATCATGTACTCAAGCTCATTGGGTATGTGGAGAACTTAGATAGACTGGGACTCCCCTTGGGCCAAGAGTTGACCACTGACGTGATTCCGTAGTCCCTATCAGAGTCATATAGTTGGTTTGTCATGAACCACAACATGAATGAATTTGACAAGCCGTTGACAGAGTTTTTGGACATGTTGAGAACAACTGAGAAACTAATGAAGAAAGACAAGCCCAAGTCTGAGATGATGATCAATAAGACAAAGGGGAAGTCTAAAGGCAAAGGCAAAGCTAAGAAGAGTTCTAAAGCTAGCCAGAAGCCTAAGTCTTCAGATCTCAAAGAAAAAGGTGGAGGTAAGAAAAGAGGTGATTGTCACCATTGTCACCAGCCTGGACATTGGAAGAGAAATTGCCCACTCTAGTTAGAGGAACTAAAGAAGAAGAAGGATGGCATTGAGGCCTCCACTTCAGGTATAAACAATATAAGATAAATTTGATTAGTTCTTCATATTGGTATATGATACCAGATAAGAGATCTGACATACTGATGTATAGAGTCTGACAAGAAGTAAAAACCATCATAGAAGGACAAAGATGGACAAGGCAGAGCAAGTGTTGCGAAAGCCATAGTCTAACTTCTATTTCATTATGTAATTGGAATAGAAACATTTTTTATGCATCTTGTATGGACAAGGATGATTATTAATAAAGATTTGTTAATACTTCTATTTTAAAAGATATGATCTTGCATGGCATTGGCCCAGAAACATCTTGTGATATTTATGCAAAATGATCCAAAGATGAATTTTTATAATGTTTCTACCAAAGGATTATAATTGATAACTCAAGACTATCATTAGCAATAGTCATCTTGTGCGAATATGAGAATTGCATGTCTAGAATACATGTCAATGTTGATATGGATTCCCTTAGTTATTGAACCTAAGGAAAAATGCAATTCTTATTCATGCATAATATGGCATGATTTCCTTCACTAAACGTGATGGGAAGATAAAGCTTTCATTTACTGGTAATATGATGGTATGTACCAAGTAAAAGGAAGCATTAATCTCTTGAAGTATTCAAGAAGATTATAAATGAAGTATAAATTTGATGAGATCATTAAGAAACTTTTATGAGATCAAATGTTGAAATAATCCACATCAGTACCCTGAGTACCTTCAAAGGAAGAACTGTGATAATGTATCACAAGTAAAATCCATATGAACATGGTGATGTGTCAGAATGAAGGAACTATACCGTGATATGTAATGATATAATTATTAATTAATCTTATCTTCTTATATCCTCATAGATATATACTAACACTAAATCATGTACCAAATGAATTGTTTATAAAGACATCATATATGATATGATTTGGGAATGTCCCAAGATGTCTCAGGGATTGAAATCCACCTTGAGAAAGTAGCTTCTTGAGAAGGTTTATTCACAAACCATAATTGTTGAATTTTATTATTAATCCCAATCCAATAACAAGTTTTGTTGATAGGACAACCGAGTTCCTAAAGAATCAGTGGGAGTAAAAGTAGAACTTGAAATGTTTGAGGTCAACAATGGGTACAATGAGAACTGTGAGAATAATAAGTTGTTGTGTAATCTCAGGTTTTTCATTTAACACAGAATAAAATAGTTCTAGTAGAACACATCTGAGATTGGAGGATTGAGAATCCAACAATTCAGATGGGCTGGTCAAACAAGATGAACCACCTAGTCAACTAGAAGCTATTTCTGAGTAATATGGGATCCATGTAAGATGACAAGGTAGGACCTTAATAGCACCACCTGAAGGGGTGACACCTAGAGGGTGCAATAGGGTCTTGTGGCAAAGATCTACATGGACAACATAAAAGGATAGATTGGTTGAATAGGTTTTCAAATCAGTTCAAGTTGTTGAACATGATAGAAATTTCTTTACCAATTGCCAAGATTGCTGTTGTAGTTAAAATAGACAATGAGATGTGGCATATGAAGATTAAAATTGGATTCCTTAAGGGAATACATAATAGGATGTGTATGTGACACAACCTAAATAGTTTTATAACTTCAAGAATGCAAATTAAGTCTATAAATTACAAAGTTCAATCTGGGATTGAAATAAGCATTTTAGAAATGGGATCTTTTATTTTGACAAGATAGTCAAAGAGTTTGACTTGAATCAAGATAATAGATGAAGTCTGTGATTACAAAATTTTTATTGGGATCATATATGAATATTCCACATATGATGAGGAATAACATCTCAATATTATGAATATTGAAAAATGGCATGATAACCCCTTCAACAATGAAGGATTAAGTGAAACATCTTATGGATATAAGGATCAAGACCTATGAGATAGTTCTTGAATGTTTCACAATGGAAGTTTGAGTACATACAATAGTAATGTGTTGAAAGAGTTCAACATTGAAGGATTCAATGAGAGAGAATCCACATTTGTTTATCATGAACCATAAGTTCCAATTCTTGTAAAGAATGGAAATAACATGATTAAGATGCCAAAGGCTGTAGCAATGGATCTATCATGAATTCTATTATCCCATATGATCTTGTATGTATTGGACATGAAAAGATGACAGTAAATTCCACTAAGGGTTATGGGAAAGTCACTAAAGACATCCATTAGTACTTGTGAAGTACTTAAGGATAGATTGCTAATCAATAGAGATAGAAATAAAAGGAAGAGTTGTATGTAAAGGGTTACATTGATACAAGATTTCATAATGACAAAAGTGATCACAATAAAATATATTTGATTTAAAAGAAGAAGTTTTGATTAGTTGGAAAGATTCCAAACTAATATCCATTATTTCTATTATACAATAGAAGCTGAGTATACTTGTGTTATGAACACAGAGTGATACTATATGGATCTAGAGGCTCATATGATGACCTTATAGATTTTGCTACCAATGATGACTCAGTAGTGATACTATAAACACAATGGAGCTACTTGTTAGGTATGGAATATCAGATACCATATTATGGGGGTTTAATCTCAGAGTAAAGCGATAAGAAACATATAATATACTGACTAAATAGCAAAGTGTTTCTAGCCCACTCGATAAAGCACTAGCACAGTAGAAGCATGTTGGATATGTTTAGGTCACTGATGATGAGATCCATATGTGATTGGGTATAAATGCAAATGGGAGTCTGTTGGTAAGGTATGCCCATAGATCCAATCATGTGATGATTGACATGGCATATACCTTAAAGGATTTGATTAATATCATAAAGGCAACTTCCAATTCATTCTATTTCACTCAGTTACGAGATAATGAAGAAATATTATGAATGTCCAAAGAATGACAATACTGAATGATGTATGTCTTCAAGTACGTGACTTGGAAGGATGAGATCATATGAATGCTAAGATTATGTACATTCTTATTATGTCCCTAGTCAGTTGTTAATGTGGAAGGTAGATAGACACCATTAACACTAAAAACTAGAGTATGGGTTGGTTGATGACAGGATCTCATTAGTCATGATATAGAAATATCAAACCAAGCACAAAAATACATGTTAGGGAACAGTGTATCGGACAAACCCACCTTGAGAGTAACACATGGAAACCATAATTGGTGGTCATAGTCATCTCTCATAGTGAAGGTGGTGATTGTGATTCTTAGACCTGAAATCACTGCACTCGTCACATGTCGTTCGATACGCTTTGACATCATCAAACACACTCATAAAACATGGGTTGTTATAAAGGTGATGCTTGGGTGACTTTGACACATAGGGATAGATTGTGAGTGATAGATATTGGATTTCCCCCTCCTACTAGAGTATGATATCATGGCCACTTAATAAGAAAGATTGAGAAATGCATGTGCATGCACATGTGAATAAATATATGATATTGAGGTCACATTATCTCTGACAATCTGCTCTTGGTTCAAGAAACATGGATTGAACATTTGAGAGGATGATGATTCCATGCCTCAAGTTCGTCCTGGATAGCAGTGACAAAGGAATTATAGAATAACGGTAGCACCTTACAAATGTTGTAGGTTGAAGTTATTCTCCAACTTTCCATTCACTTGGGTAGCACTGATGTGCGACTAGGCACCATTGTCTGCTTGTGATGTCATAAGTTAGTTATGGACATTCACTACCAATGTGATATGAGACATATAGGGTCACACACATAAGAACACATCTAGAAGAGGAGTTTAATCTTAAATGATGATTGGATTGATTACTAAAGCATTTAGGTATCCAATTCACACAACAAATCAACTTATTGGCTAACTGGTCTACCAAACAACCATCTTACTGAGTGATATGGCCATTTTGGCATGTCATACGGGCATCTCAAGTGTTGAGACGGCCATTTGGGCTGTTAAGGTCATCAGAGTTCAAATTGGCAAAGTTTTGTCCTTAAACCGGCCGGTTCAATGTGATTGAACCAACTGGCTCATCTCAGACTCACCATACGACTGTATGGGTGAGTGAGACATGGGTATCGTTTGTGTGAGACTGATTGGTTGGGTTGAACAAATATTTTATATGTTTCCAGAACAGTTTCAATTGCACAAACTTGGGGAGCAAGGAATTAATATGTGATATTAATTAGAATCAAAATTGCCAAAATCATATAAGATTGAAAAACTAGCAAACATCCATTTGGCAATACGAGATGAATGTCTTGCACACCAGACAACCATCTGGATGTGCCAGATGACCGTTGGGCTTCTTGCAAGTTGCAAAAGTTTAAGTTCTTTTGGTCCCTTCCACTCTCACTCAATCACGTATAGACTGGGAACCCTGGTCGTAACCATGCTTATAAATAGAGGGGTATTGGGGGCTTCTCAGAACACAACACAAACAACTGAGAATCTGTTCCTATGACAACTATTGTCCTATCAGGTTTTGGTAACTGAGAGAGCCCAAGCAAGTCCTACCCGACAGGGAGGGATAGATACGAGAGAGAAACAACTGGTGATCGTTGTTGGTGCGAAAGAAGGTTGGTGATTAGTACAACAACAGGAGGGAGAACTCCTTCATGTTCGTTGTTGGTGAAGGACATGAGTTCTAGTTGGTCTGTGTGGACTACTCTAGAGGCATGATTCCTTTGGTTGTTGCTCAGAGTGCAAAGTCAACTTAAAGTCTATGGTGAGTCTACCAGAGTCACTACAGAGGTTGTACAGATAGTTGTTCATGGTGAGGACTAGGAGTTGTACAACCACCATCTAAGAGAAACTAGTTAGCAGTTGCAAAGAAGCAAGTTTTATCACTGGACTTGCTCCAAGACCAAGTATAACTCTCTAAAACCATTGTTCCTATTTCATAATAGTTGACGTGATCTTGCTATTATAGGAATATAGATAGATAAAATTTTTTATTTCCACTGCTATAATCTAATCTTGTATTTCCCAACATCAACAAATATAATGAAAAAAGAGAGACAAAGAGCTAAACATCAGAAAAACTAATGAAAACCCTAGAGGAACTGGTCTGGATGATACCATCTAGTGAGTGCCTCGATCTATAACATTCAAACTGTAAATCTGCTTCCTAGATGTGCATGAATCATCTGATACGTGGGCATCTCCTCCTCTCTTGGATTGATCTCTATTGGAACATGATAGAGCGTTAAATAACCCTTTGGCCAAACCCCTTTAGGTCCTAAGTGGGACTCGGGCCATCATTAAGTCCTAACCATTGGATATTTCTTAATCTTTAATACACACTGATTATGAAAAGTTGACCATCGATAGGAAGTCAATGGAACTAAGTTGTTGGCTGACTATAAACCCATGATAAGTGTCTGTACTACTGAATAGTGTGTCGGTGGAAATGAGTTAAATTTTATGAGTTTTGACTTGTTCTATATTAGGAAGTTGGTACCACTGACTAGGCTATCAGTGGCACCAAACCCATTATGTCTTGCACGTGATGCTTTTTGGGTGGAGGTTCGATAGCACCCTACTCATTGTTTTAGTAAAATCGAACACCTTCTTGGTAGTAGGGAGTGCCACCTTGGTACCATCGATATTTTGAGATTTTCTTGTTGGATTTTTCCTAGAGTCGGTACAACCAACTTTTATGTCAGTAGCACTGAGTTGTGTTGTAAATGCTAAAATAAGAAAAAACCAACATAATTCTGAATAAAAGTGATTGTTTAACTCAATTCAGTACAAATACTCCTAATTTGATGCAATAGTATTTCACATTCTAATGATAATAAACAATGCCTAAATCATGTCAAAATGTATACTTATGCATGAATTACATGGGAAAATAGCATGTGAAGAGAAAATAAATCCAGTGCATCATATATGCACCCAAGATAATATGATTAGTAGTACTTCATTGACTAACCTGATGTTTGTAACCTTATACCACTTGAATTTAGTTAGACATTTAAATTATCTAACCATACATTATTCATTTTCTATATTGAGATATAAAGGATGATTTGTATGCTTACATATCGTGGAAGTGATTTGAACTCCATCAATCATAAATCTAGATTTAGTGGAAGGAGGGGGGTCTGTCATACATCTCTTATGCACAAATTGGGAGTTTATTCTAGTGGAAACATAGTATGTTAAGTTGTGTTTGCTTCTACTAGTAGGCTACATGACACATAGTCAGTTCTAAAGATGTCCTACTATAATTGATGTTGTATTTTAGTTGAGCACTCATCCATGGTGGTGGGAAACTGATGTCTTTTATCTTTAGTTTCTCATGGACTCCCTGGAGATTAGGATTTTTGGCAATGAGGCCAAGGATTGTATGTTTCAATGGTATTTTGTTGTAGATTTTTTAATGGTGTTTGATGGTGGTGCTTTAGAAAATGTCTTAGAAAATCAATTTGTAGACAAGGCCAAAGATCATGCATCTATTTTCTTGAACCTAGAGGAGGTGTAGATGTCTGACGAGGTGGGTTTCTAATCATAGGGTTGTGCTGAGGAGCTAAGAAATATCAACATGATGTCATTTGCAAGTGTTGTTGGTAAATTGGTCTATGATCCTAGATAGCTACAATGTAGTGATCCCTTATAGTTGGGGTCAAGGTAGTTTCATAGGAGGGGATAGACAAACATAGAGGGAAGGTTGTGAGGAGATAGGGGGATATACATAAAGCATTGGATGATGTTGGGAAGGTTGGGCATCTTGAATATATTCTTCTACATTGCATGTATTCATGGTGGTTAGATTTGGGATAGTTGATGGTCTACCTTCCTTTATAGGGTGATAGGGTGATGTGTGGAACATTCTGGTTACCGGGGTATCACAGAAGAGGTTGTAGAAACCTAGGATAAAATGTTGGTGAGTTTCAACTTGATGCGAGATAAAATGACAGAGTACAATGGATTTAATTTCATTTTTCAAGTGAGCAAAAGGTGGTTAATGTGACGTCATGCTCTTTAGGGTTTGGATCTTGGGGTGTACCATCAGGTGGAGGGACAAATGAAGAAGGGAAGGAAAAAGGAAATGTAATGACCCCGCTTCCCGATAACCCCCAATCAAGGGAGACCAAGAGGTCAGAGATGTTATCCCAAAATTCAAGATCGATGGTTTAACAATTTAATCAAAAATAATTATCAAATTCTACTAATACTAAACTGGAAAGTTGGTATTAAATAAAACTTTTGCATACCTTTTCAAAATAGGATGTAAGACTTCTATCCACAGTAGAAATCTAACTATCTAATCCTCCTTTGGATTACTTAAATTCATCTTCACATATTTCACTTTATCGTTTGTCCTTTTCAGATTTATACCTAAAATGGCGACAAACAAAACGTCAGTCGGTATATTGCTATACTAGTATGTGGGGACAAACACAACATCATAAATAAGCTCTAATAACCTTAATAAAGCAAATAGTTGATTAATAATCCAAATTATGCTTTCAATGTGACTTCTCAACCGCTTTTGCCCTAAACCTTGGATTACCCTCTCTTAGGGTTTTGTCCTTGCAATGGACATAAGGCCACCTTCTCCATCCTGAACTTGGTGCCTGGGGTCACCTCTCGAGGTGCCCAATGGTCTTCCCTTTGGGGCTTGACCAAATTAGACCTT
This sequence comes from Alisma plantago-aquatica, assembly GCA_963693085.1. NCBI lineage: Eukaryota > Viridiplantae > Streptophyta > Magnoliopsida > Alismatales > Alismataceae > Alisma > Alisma plantago-aquatica. Next base: position 1,272,339,290 of record OY856409.1, on the reverse strand, counting down.
CCCTCTAGGGCTTGGTCTTGCAACATACATCATTGTGACATGTAGGTTTGAGAAACACATTCATATTTAATTGTGATACTCATAGGGACTTTACAGGATTGCATAATTAAACATCCAACAGTTTAGGTTGAAATAAATTGAGAAACATTCGGGAAACACTATGAAACTAAAGACGATTATTCATAAAGTAACCACATACCTTATGCCATTGTAGAAACCATGCAGAACATCATATACATTACGAGTGTATCCAAACATCCAATTAACCCAACATATAATCAACAATATATGAAACATGCATACTATATATGTGACACCATGTATTCACATTACACTACTCAGATCTAGATTCACTCCTAAACTAGGGTTTTAGGTTATCTCATGTTTGGACTAGGGATTAGGGTTACAAACCCCAATTCCATAATGTCATGATCTCTAAGATTACGAAACCTAGTTATGCATATTAGGTGAAACCCTAATCATCATATTAAGCTTATTAGACTATTCATGATACCTAGATCACATTATTAGCATTAGATCATAGCAATCTATTCATATTGGTTTCAAAACCCTAAAACAACATATATATATATATATATGTGTGTGTGTGTGTGTGTGTGATTACTAATCTAGAATCATCCATTATTCATCACGATCAAGATTTTACTCATTATACATGACAAGATCAGGTGTTAGCCTAACATGAATGAATCTAATCAATTAAGCATCATATTAAACAAAACTAGGTGTTCCTTTTACATTTAACACACTAGAACATGTATTGCCTATACGTTTGGAGTAGGACACTTAACCAGATTCTAGTAGTATTTTATTTGGATTCCTCTCATTTTTCTGAGAAAGTTTCATATATAACTTATTACGAATAGAGTTACCAATAATTAACTATAGATTTTATAAGATAGATCATTATTAGCCAATTAGAGCATGTCACGTCAGCATATTACATTTATATTTGCAGTCGCTTGAAATAGTAAAGGACCAACCCACCCTCACATTTTGAACATACATAGAGGGGAAGATGTGTCTTTTGATTATAACCCTTCTTCAACCTCATGCGTCGGCCAGACGAAAACCTACTGTCTACGTCGGATCGCTCCTCCGGTCTGCCGCCGAGTGCTGAGGGTGGACAACCCCATGCACAGGATGCACCTCAATGCCTTCTGCCTTATTCTCTGCCCTTAGGCCTTCCTCGTTCCTAGTACTCAACCCCAAGCCGTCGTTCCCATACAACATGTCGTCCCTACTGTTTGTGACGCTATCATAGGGAGATGCATGGATGAAGCCTAGTTGGCGCTCCCACACCAGTGAGGTCTCTACACTGCACTGACCCTTTCCTTTTAGCTCGTGACAGCTTCCATCACTCCCAACAGAGGTCCTTGGCAGTATTCGTTGGTAGGAAGAAGAGGAAGGCGACCAGGATGGAGGAGTTACATGCCATCAACCATGAAACCAGAGATTCGAATCCTCTAGATCGCCGACGAGGGTGGATACTCCAAAGAGGGGCGTAAAGAGGATGCCTTGAAGGTGATAATAAAGGCAGGGTTCACTATTACAGCAACCAACCTTTTCCATCCGAACCCATGGATGAAGAGGGTCCTTTCAAGAACACCAAATCGATGAGGAGGGGCACACATCCAATATGTGGAGGGAGGTATGATTCTGACCATCCTTTTATAGGACTAGAGGAACATAGACGGATAAGGATGGATGGAAGATTGTTATGGGATTTGCTTCCCTTATTGTACACATGGTAAGAGAGGGTCTTAAGGGGAAGTATGGGTTTTCTTCTCTTATCTTCAATTATTTTCCCATCCTTATCATGTACACGATTTCATGCCTTAGTCCAAGGATTTTTCTCTTATTAAACTCCTCCTCGTATATTACTTCTTTTTCCTTGGGGTTTAAGTAATCCAAAAGTGGCAAGGAGTATTACAACTATATGTAAACTCAATTTTCCAAGATTATTTAATCTCAACACCAAAGAGGAAAGAAAAATACTCTTTTATATAAACCCATTGGTTGTATTCCAAAAGGCCATGAGACGCACCACCATATGATTTCCACATAATTCTTATCTTTTCCTCATTATTTCAAATTTCCTTCTTAATAATGCATTATTGATTTCTTCTTTTTCTTTTAATCATATTGGACTCATTAACATATTATGATCCACAAAATCACATGCACAAAGGAAATATTGCAAAGGAAATCCATTCATTACATATAAATCATACAATTCCCATACCCATACATTTATTGGGAAAATTGCATTTCCAACCATATGAACCCAAAAATTGGGGTTGTAACATCCTTCCCCTCTTATAGGAATTTTGCCCTCAAAATTCCACCAAACATTAAAAAAAACAATTTAGGATAAGACTTTTCCATGTCCATCGTTGGATCCTATGTTTTTATCCTCTCCATGGTGCTTCCAAAGAACCTCTATCGTCTTATATTCTTACATCTGAGTTCTCTCTCACCTTGGTATCTAGTACTCTTGTAGGTGACTCAGGATATTTCAGCCTCCTTGGAAGCTCAATAGGTTCATGGCTCAGCACATGGTTAGGATACATCACATAGTGCTCTAAATTGGACCCATTGAACACATCATACATCATGTTATCCTGAGGGGTAAGGCTAAACATAAGCATCTCCACCAATCTGTCTCAAATGAACCCATGTATCGATGACTCATCTTTCTCAGCTTTAACTTAGAGGGGTCGGGTTTTCATAACACATGTTCTCCCACAGTGCTATGCATGTCAGTCTGCTTCACATCTGCTCATGACTCGTCACCCCTTGGGCTTTCTCAACCATTGCACGATCAAAGCGACTTCATCTACACACATTGTGGTCTCTCTGACCTTACAAGGTCCTCTCGTCGAAATCATCCTAATGAACAGTGATCGACACGGCCTCCCTTACAAAGCTTCTTACATCTCGATACTAGCTATGGTGGCTATCATCACAAGTAAATTCTCTTAGGGCAAGAACTACTCCCATGTATCACCCGAACAAGCACATGTGCTCTCATCATACCCGCTAGTCTGGATCATACTCTCTTGACCGTCTATCAGTCTGGGTGATAAGTTGTGCTAAACTTTAAGCTGGCATCGAGTTCTTCATGTACCTACTTCCACCACATGGAAGTGATCTTAAGGTCATGCTCTAGATATTGAACTTGATCGTGGTGTAGTTGAACTATCTCTCTCTCTCATGCATATAGTTCAACCCGATCTGTTACTTTGACAGTGCTCTCTCTCTTAGGCAAGGGGTTAGGTCAACTTGGTAAGGCGATCTACCATAACCCATACTACATCCTGACCTCTCTTGGTCCAGGGAAGACTCACCACAATGTCTATGGTAATCTGCTCCCATTCCCTCTCGGGGACTCTTCATTATCAGTAGCAACTCACTGGGTTATTGGTGTTCGGCCTTCACCTCCTAGCATGCATGGCGACCAATGCAACTCTATATACTTCTTCATCTCAAGCATTTCAAAGTACTACTACACACTTTTGCTATCTTAGTAGTACCACGATGCAAGGTGTACTTAACGTCATGAGCTCCTGCATGTCATGATTCCTCAAGGTTGACTCCTCATAAACCCTAAAACACTCTAGTCGTGGGTTCCATCACCTTTCTTTCTAGAGAGGTGTATCTGAGGTTCTTCAACCATCCATCTATCGCATCAAGCTCTAGGCTGGCTAACCAAACAACCACTAACTCGACCAACTGGTCTGGTTGTATCAGAGTGTTATCCCTATATGTCTCACGAACTTAGGGTTCACCTAACAACCTCTTCTAGCCTCTCTACTGGCTAACAAGACATATGTGTCTCAATAAGGAGCATCCATTACCACCTTACATCCTTATATGCTAGGAAACGGTGAAGTCATAAACCTTCATATACTCCACTCATCATCCTCATCTCAGATTTAGGTCTAACTGAGTCAACAAAACTCTGAGATCATCATCTTGGTTATCAAACTCAAACTTATATAACTCATAAATTCCATACTGCCCTTGATAAGAACGTCCTCATGATGACTATCTTAGTTCTTCTCGTGTTTGTAAACCATCCATTCCATGTACTCTCCCAAAAAGGTATGATACTTTCTCTATTCTCAAACATCATAGCAACGTTTCAACTCACATCATCTTTATCCTTAGTGTATGGCATGTGTTTTGTCCTATCTCTCACACCCATAACGAGAGGAAATAATCATTTGGCTACAGTCCAAATACAAAGTTCATCTCATTTCAAGAGTAGAGATGGTGCATCACACATCGCCAGTACACTTTCCAAACTAAGTTGAAATGTACATCACATGTCTTCTCATCATAAACAACTCAATTATGGGTCTACACCCATGGGAAGACTTTTCCCATCACCTTTTAGATCTTAACATATCTCCTTTATGTACAATCCTTAGTTGTTACCTCAAGGTCTCTAGGGTGCCGACACTTTTGGGGTGATCTGACTCTTATGCATCTAAGGAGTTCCTCTCACTTTTTCCCCTTAGGCCCCATGAACTCATGAAGGTGGCCAACCTCCTAACCCATGGTCCTTGGTCAAAGGTAGTTGTTAACTCCCAACCCTATGGTCTCGTGCATACAGGGAACATGCAACTCCTACTTCCATCGGTCTTATCCCTTCATGACCTTAACTTAGGATTCCATCATAGCACATCTCATTCTTGAATATTTACCCAAAACTCCATCATCTCTCTGGGCACTCATGGTAAAACTTACATCCTTTCATAGGTATCATGGCGACCTACCTAACTTGGTCAGGCCCCATAAGGATACCTCCATGGCAACATATCTCCATGCCCCTTAGAGATGGTCACACAAGGGTCTGTAGATTCGTGCTCATACCATGTGCTCTCAACTTAGCTCATCAAGCTCCTATGAGAGACCTCTTTAGGTTACCTTGAACCTACACAAAAGTTGTACCTGACAAAAGGGTCCCTCCCCAGGATGGAGAGAAAACTATCTCTTGATAGAAACAAAGGTCACAAACGTCCCTACGTCCAGGGTTTACATCATCATGTGCAGGCTTAGCCCTATCATGCTACTTAGGCACATAGCTAGTAAGAAGACCACCTACTAAACCATGCTAGTTTTTCTTGGTATGCCATACTAGTTCCTATTCCTCAACATTGGACCAATATCATACATGCATATGTCACCAACCTATGCGTGAGGGGTTCATCAAACATATACCTTAGTCAAGGGGTTTCCTTTTCCTCTAACCTAAGGGGTGCCATGCTTGAACCCATAGGAACTCAAACATATTCATGAGCATCAGGTGCACCGGGTACTACTACTTCCCCTCTTAGGTCTGGGAACCCTAGATTCACTCCTTATGCATCAGCTGTCCAACCACGAACCAAACATGCACAAGGTAAGGCATACACTTCCCACCATTCTTCCACGTGAACAACACCTTAGAGTCCTACACAAGGACAACCAACTCGGTGTGAGACCTCATACTTGTTACCGTAATTCCCCAGGGTCTAAGGAACTCTCCTTTCTATACCTATAAGGTAAGGTAGACACCTACAACTTCTGTACATCGGTTCAAGAAGCCTCTTTCTTCTTCTAGGGTTTGGTTACTCTAAAGGCAACCAAGGTACGACGAGTCTTCAAGGATCATGCATGATGAAACCATGTATATCTACTTAGGTTCGTCCATCTAAGCCATATCATACCCAACTTCCATAATTCCTCATGTCTCGGAGTCTAAGCTTCCAACCTTCTTTCTCAGGTCTTGCTCTCTCTCTAGAGCTAACCCTACATCCATCCTTACCACTGGAGGTTCTCTCTCTAAGAATGTGGATCAAGCTCTTAAGGATACATGCATACACCTACATGGGTGAAACATATGATCCAAGCCTATGTTCGATCAAAAGATTATCCAAAGCTCAACATGTTCATCTCCTAATTAACCTATCAGGCATAACCCTTTAGACCCAAGTCTCAACCTACTTCCAGTACTACTGATAGTTTCTCATATATAGGTGCATGCTCTTCTATGTTCTTACATGCCCATAAGGGTTTCTATATGGTCACCACTATCCTCCTCGATGAAGGAGCTATCCTTCTCCCTAACATGCACGACCCTTCCAAGGTTGGGTCGCCAAAAGGCACTAGGTCAAACCACCTCACATAGCTCATGCTTCTCACATGTACTCAAAACCTATATGCATGTTATCCCACATACATCCTTTCATGGTCAACTGTGATATCCAACTCATCTTGTCATCTCTCTCTAACAATCACTTAGGGTTCGGGTTAGCATCGTCCTCAGAGGATGTGTCAGGTATCTACCTCTTTCTGGAGGCCTCTGCCTCCAAGGCCAACTCTCTACTCATCCTCATGACAAGAAGGTCTAACCTCAGGTCTCTCATGAGGGCACGACAACACATGTCATGTAACCTAAGCATGTAACTCATCTTTAGTTTACGAATAAACTAGTAACCTTATGTCCATGACATCTTGTTTACATGCTTTTCATTGATTTGATGGAGGATTTCTTAATCCTTATTGTACATACCCTGGCCTCAAGAGGGTGGGGAAGAGAGAGAAAAACCCTAAATCCTAGAATCCTTAATTAAATTAAGGTTGAGAAGGGACGAAATAGATGAGAGAGTCCTAAAGGTATCTTATTTCGAGTCAAAACCTCAGACTTTGGCTAGGCAGTCACACCGCATCTGGGATTCCTCATGACTGACTATCAGGAAGAAGAAAAAAAATAGCCAGCCACCAGACCATGATCCTTTTCTAGACACCTCTGTCATCATAAAATCCTCTAATAACTCCCTTGGGTTCTACAGAGTTTGTAAAGTTTAATCATTATTAAGGATTAAATGAGAAACCATTGGCTCTGATACCAAATGTAATGACCCCGCTTCCCGATAACCCCCAATCAAGGGAGACCAAGAGGTCAGAGGTGTTATCCCAAAATTTAGGATCAATGTTTTAACAATTTAATCAAAAATAATTATCAAATTCTACTAATGTTAAACTAGAAAGTTGGTATTAAATAAAAAATTTGCATACCTTTTCAAAGTAGGATATAAGACTTCTATCCACAGTAGAAATCTAACTATCTAATCCTCCATTGGATTACTTAAATTCATCTTCACATATTTCACTTTACCGTTTGTCCTTTTCAGATTTGTACCTAAAATGCCAACAAACAAAACGTCAGTTAGTATATTTCTATACTGGTATGTGGGGACAAACACAACATCATAAATAAGCTCTAACAACCTAAATACAACAAATAGTGATTAACAATCCAAATTATGCTTTTAATGTGACTTCTCAACCGCTTTTGCCCTAAACCCTAGATTACCCTCTCTTAGGGTTTTGTCCTTGCAAGGGACATAAGGCCACCTTCTCCATCCTGATCTTAGTGCCTGGAGTCACCTCTTGAGGTTCCCAATGGTCTTCCCTTCGGGGATTGACCAAATGAGACCTTCCCTCTAAGGCTTGGTCTTGCAACATACATTAGGGTGGCATGTAGGTTCAAGAAACACATTCATATTCAATTGTGATACTCATTGGGACTTTATAGGATTTCATAATTGAACATCCAACAGTTTAGGTTGCAATCAATCGAGAAACATTTAGGAAACACCTTGAAACTAAAGACGATTATTCATAAAGTAACCACATACCCTATGCCACTGTAGAAACCATGCAGAACATCATATACATTACGAGTGTATCCAAACATCCAAGCAACCCAACATATAATCAACATTATCTGAAACATGCATACTACATATGTGTCACCATGTATTCACATTACATTACTTAGATCTAGATTCACTCCTAAACTAAGGTTTTAGGTTATCGCATGTTTGGACTAGGGATTAGGGTTACAACCCCTAATTCCATAATGTCATGATCTCTAAGATTAAAAAACCTAGTTATGCATATTAGGTGAAACCCTAATCATCATCTTAAGCTTATTAGACTATTCAGGATACCTAGATCACATTATCAACATTAGATCATAGCACTATATTCATATTGGTTTCAAAACCCTAAAACAACATACATATGTGATTACTAATATGGAATCATCCATTATTCATCACGATTAAGATTTTACTCATTATACATGACAAGATTAGGTGTTAGCCTAACATGAACGAATCTAATCAATTAAGAATCATATTAAACAAAACTAGGTGTTCCTTTTACATTTAACACACTAGAACATGTATTGCCTATACTTTTGGGACACGAAGCTTAATCAAATTCTGATAGTATTTTATTTGGATTTCTCTCATTTTTCTGAGAAAGTTTCATATATAACTTATTGCGAATAGTGTTACCAATAATTAACTATAGATTTTATAAGATAGATCATTATTAGTCAATTAGAGCATGCCACGTCAGCATATTACCTTTATATTTGCAGTCGCTTGAAATAGTAAAGGACCAACCCGCCTTTGCATTTTGAACATACGTAGAGGGGTAGATGTGTCTTTTGATTATAACCCCTTCAACCTTACACGTCGGCCAGACGGAAACCTGCCGTCCACACCGGACCGCTCCTCCAGTCTGCCACCGAGTGCTGAGGGTGAACAACCCCATGCACAGGCTGCACCTTGATGCCTTCCGCCTTGTTCTCTGCCCTTAGGCCTTCCTCGCTCCTGGTACTCAACTCCAAGCTATCGCTCCCATACAACACGTTGTCCCTGTTGGTTGTGACGCTATCACAGGGATATGCATGGATGAAGCCTGGGTGGTGCTCCTACACCAATGAGGTCTCTGCACTGTACCGACCCTTTCCTTTTAGCTCATCATAGCTTCCATCACTCCCAACGGAGGTCCTTTGTGGTATTGGTTGGTAGGAGGAAGAGGAAGGCGACCAGGATGGAGGGGTTACTTTCCATCAACCACAAAACTAGAGATTGGAATCCTCTAGATCATTGACGAGGGTGGATACTCTAAAGTGGGGCGTACATAGGATGCCTTGAAGGCAATAATAAAGGCAGGGTTCACTGTTACAACAACCAACCTTTTCCATCTGAACCCATTTATGAAGAGGGTCCTTTCAAGTACGCTAGACCGATGAGGAGGGGCACGCATCCAAGATGCATAGGGAGGTATGATTACGACCATCCTTTTATAGGACTAGAGGAACATAGACGGATAAGGATGGATGGAAGATTGTTATGGGATTCACTTCCCTTATTGTACACATGGTAAGAGAGGGTCTTAAGGGAAAGTATGGGTTTTCTTCTCTTATCTTCAATTATTTTCCCATCCTTATCATGTACACGAGTTCATGCCTTAGTCCAAGGATTTTTCTCTTATTAAACTCCTCCTCGTATATTACTTCTTTTTCCTTGGGGTTTAAGTAATCCAAAAGTGGCAAGGAGTATTACAACTATTTGTAAACTCAATTTTTCAAGATTATTTAATCTCAACACCAACAAGGAAAGGAAAATACTCTTTTATATAAACCCTTTGGTTCTATTCCAAAAGGCCATGAGAAGCACCACCATATGATTTGCACATAATTCTTATCTTTTCCTCATTATTTCAAATTTCCTTCTTAATAATGCATTATTGATTTCTTCTTCTTCTTTTAATCATATTGGACTCATTACCATATTATGATTCAAGAAATCACACACACAAAGGAAATATTGCGAAGGAAATCCATTCAATACACATAAATCATACAATTCCCATACCCATACATTTATTGGGAAAATTGCATTTCCAACCATATGAACCCAAAAATTGGGGTTGTAACAGGAAATGTCAACTTGTACTTCTTAGTTAAGGATATGCCCATGTGTGGGTGTATTAATATATATATATATATATATATATATATATATATATATATATATATATATATATATATATAATATGTATATATATTATATGTGTGTATAGAACTATAGAAACAAGCTACTTCGTAGTTGAAATTTACCTAATGTGTTGGTTTGATACTGACACCCAAGTGGGTCCTTCATGAATTCAAATCTCTAACACCGGTCATAGATTGATACATTAAAGTGTGTGTCGACGATCCTTAGTATAGATCCAACATGTTAAATAATCAATAACATACAACTTTCTTAAAAAATTGAGCTGATCGATTGTTAGTTTCTCCTAGGTTACAGAACTCTCAAAACTATCGAAATAAAAATAAATACTAACTTACATAATTTGACAAGCATACAAACTTGTATAACGTGTTAATACTCATGTCTTAATGTGAACTTGCGTTGAATACCATGAACTATGCAATTGATATCAACATGCAACTATTTGTTTGAAATTTAAAGAAAGTGCCTGAATGAATAATTTAATAATGAAAATGCAATATAATTAATCATTTGACCCAAAAATAATTATTATAATTAACTACTCACTTAAAAGAGATGATATAAGTCATATTCAATATGCATATCCAAGTTATAAGTTAATAAGAGAAAACTAGATTGAATAAAATAAAATAATATATAAGAATTGCCACAACATAGGAACCATCCTTTGTAAAAAATATATATAAATTAAAAAAAGGAAATAACATAAATTATGTTTAGTCACTTAATACACTTCTCACTCAATCAGAAATCACCATTAGTTGTGTCTGCATAAGAAGATGATCTGCCTCTACCAAAACACCAATGTCTTTGGGGCTACATGATATCCTTGTATCATTGACATGTGATCCTTCAATATTTACTCTAAATGGTAATAATCTATAAAAGTAAATATTGGGTATGCATTTGTAAACTCCACTTAGCATCAATATCATATACATGTACTATTCACTAATGATCAGGAAATGTGTATTCTCCAGAATGATGATTAGAAAAACATTTGTCAAATTTGCTCGTAAACAATACACTCCCTAAGTTCACAAATGCATAACCCATATTTCCTTTAAGAAAACCTAAAATTACTACCCTAGATAAGAAATGTTGGTAGATCATATGTCATAGTACAAGGACATCATGGGGCCCTAAGTTGTTGGTGACAAACATACAGTCTTGGGTTCCCTTTAGCATGAGAACAATATATCATCAACAATTAAATTATATCAAATTACACTACATTTTATCATAATAACTCAACTTAGTTCATATTAGGAAAACTTGACCCAATTTATACTACATTTTATTATATAAGAATCCAAATTAGGCCACATCAGGTAAAATTAGATCAAACTACATTATATTAGGTCATGCTAGGTCATATTGGGTTTAGTAGGTCAATTTAGTCTTTGTTAGGCCCAAAATAGGACAAAATTCAGTTTTATTTGGCCAAATTGATGCTTATATTTTATTATTACAAAACAAAATTTATTCATTCAGATCAAGTTACACCTAATAAACTTTTTTGTCAATAACAAATAAACAACCAAGCAAAGAATGCAAAATAATTATATACCACCATGAATAAAGTCAAGGTTGTAGTGGATCCAAAATTCAATTGTGATCCTCCAACATGTGCATTATCTAAATAATACTAATATAATTTATATCATTTATGTACTGGGCAATTAGGATTATCCTAGTATTATTTTATTAGTAGATAAGTTTCACACATTAATGTTGTTTAATTTTCTTTGTTTCACCCAAATTCAACCTGAAAAATCAATCATTTGTGATCCTAATTTAATCATATCAATAACTCATGAGTGAATTTAGTGGTGTACTTTCATGGTATCAGCATTAATAATTTCCTCTGCATAGACTCAAAGGTAAAGATACAAGAAATTATTTATATATCTAATTTCCTTTTTGAAATGTTGAGGAGGAGATGAGCAATTTTTATTAGAGGATAGAATATAAGAAAGATTATTATCATTTCCCACTTGATACTCACTATTTAAGTAGATACGATTCAGGATACTATATGTTTCCCATGAATTGATAGCTAGATTAAGATATTTATTTCCATTATTAGGAATAGAAAGATTATATTAGACAATATAATATTTTTTATTATAAGGGAGAGACATAAATTTTTTAATTAGGTTATGTGGTCATTTATTGAATTATATATTATTTTGGAGTTACTTAATCATTCCTAATTTATGTTAACTACTCTAATTCCAAGTTAGATGTGGGAATCAAGTTCTTTCAAGATTTTCCCACTATGAGCATATTTTATTATATTTAACAATCAAAACAACAGCTTTTTCTTTTAACATAATCATGACTTTCTTCATTATTATTTAACTAAAAAAGGATAGGATATATTATCCAACATTATCTAAGTAGTTAGCAAAGTATAATTATATGTGTTGGAAATGTTACACCTACTTAGACATATGTAATCATATTCTCCCATATATGTATTATAAATGTATTAATATATCTTGATGCATACTGGAATATCATTTGGTTATGATTTATCTCCTAATCTGATTATCAATTCAACCATGTTGTTAGGATTAAAAGAATATGTTAACTCAGGTTTTGAAATGTTACACGAATACTTGTAAGTGATTTGCTTTTTTAGCACCAGAAGCATAGTAAACCTTAAATAAAGAATGTTTCCTAATATGAGAATGCTCTTTTTCTTGTTTTATTTTGGGTGGCTAAACGTCATCTATTTTGGAACATTAGAGTATAAATATAACTAGATAATTTCTTCTTACATCATCTTTGACTAGTTGGCTCATGCTCTTTCCCCATGTACTTGTTGTGCATTGACTTTATACAATAATTTTATATGCCAACATATAACTTGGTGGTCATTTCTACTTCTATCTCACCCACCATAAACTTAGGCAACATTTTGGACACATGCAAGTTATACATGTCTTGACTTGGGACAATAGGTCTGGTCCCAATGCATTGCATTCAGAAAAGATTTTGGTAGACTAGACTGTGAGAGTAGTTGTAGAATAATGATTGAATACATATTCAAGATACTCATCGAAATTATCTCTCACTCTATATATCTATCTATCTGTTTGTTTTTTTGTCCATGCATATATATATATATTATATATATAATATATATTATATATAAGCCACACACCTAATTGATACTAGGGCTTATTTGGTAGAGAGAATTCAAAGTGTAAATTGTGATTCTAACAAGAAATGGTTTAAATACAAGGATTTAGAAACATCGAATTTTTTTTTGTGGTTCGATGTAGGTCAAATGCATTGACTTTGTATTTTTTGGGTTTACAATTGAGAATACACAAAATGTGTTTCCATTTAAAAGTTTATTTAATATATCATTATGTGTAGACCTTTATAGAAGAAGAAAAAAGTTGTCGCCACCTATGGTCTAGCAAATACTTGTAGGCATATCAGATGGTAAGACAAACAACGATCCATCTTTATTGGCCTTCTATAGACAGACACAAAATGATTGTTGCTAACTTGTGACAACGTAAAACCACACCAAACCATGCTTTATCCAAACATTGAACAAACTTGTAGCTTTTTGACAACATACAACTAAATGCATCATATTATGATCATATTGGTCCACAACTATATGAATGATAATCTTTATAATTTCATTGACATCAGATCTTGATGATTAGATCATGTATGAGAATGGTGTAACTGCATTGAATAACAATGCAAGTTATTGTAAACCATCTATTGAATAACAATGCAAGTTATTGTAAACCATCCATACAATTTTGATTGAGATTGTTTTTTAAATGTATGACTATTCAAACTCATTGACCTCATACTAATGGGAATGTTGAAAAAAGTATTATATAAAAGTGTAAGTTACATGTATCATGTTTGTGGAGTTTCAAAAGTGTATAGCGCCCGACATGTGCTACTTATAGTTACTAACCATTCAAATGGCAGATGCATGACTTGTTTAATATATCAAACCATATGGACTGAATTATCATATTCTAGATTAGATTACTTTTGAAATATCACATATGTATTCAGATATAACTAGAAACACTGAGGGCTTTTATAACTTATGCAAGTCACAGTTGACTACAAAATAGACATTTTCTTCCACTAGATGGCCCAAGGATATCTAACTTAGACGGCCCAAGGATATCTAACTAAGACTGTATAAGCAAATCTATGCAGTATACATCATAATTGGAATATATAAAAGTACGGTGAACATGCTAAATAGAAATGGATACAAATGAATTATATGTACAGCTGCTGCACAATTTTTTGTATCTTTTGTGGGTGGATAAATAATTACACTTCAAGAAGTAAGTATTAAGTGATACTTTACAATACGGAAACTACTTTTCTAAACCCGATTTGTATACACCCCCAAACAATCCATACTAGACGTTCAACTACCAAACAGTCCTGAGCACCAACCAACATGTGCATAGGCCTCGAAACCAACCTGCACGGAAGCCAGGAATGACCAAATGGTTGGGGTTCCCATCATGGGTAAGCTACGCGTATTCATCCATTTATATGTGTTCAGCAAGAGATGGAAATGTAAAAGCAATCGTTCAAGAAGGGCATGTCAAAGGAAGGATAGAAAGTTGCTAGTGCCTCCACTTCAAGTAGGAGATTCATTGTAGGGTAACCTAGATGCAAAGAGAAGGGAAAACTTAATGCTAGATTCAGGTTGGCTAAATTATATCTTTAGTCTCCCCCAGTTTTCATGTGTGTGCGTGCGTACATGTATGTCTCATGCTTTGGTGCACGCACTATAAATTTTGAAGTCAACTTCAAGAATTATGAAATGTCTTTTTTGATAGTTATCATCAAATTTGAATGTTTGTCAAGTTCCAGGTTAACATTTTGCCTCCTCACGTAAATTATTTACAACACATTCTATAGTAAATCAAGATAACCCCCATTGCATTAGTAATACCACTTAAATATGTATATATACAAACAATTCAAAATAACCCCTATATTTGTGACAATTCAAAAGTGATTTTGGCTATTAAAAATCCAAGTAAAAACTTGAATTTTAAGTATTACCTAGAAGTATTTATAATTGCTTCCCAAATAGTCCATGTGTTCAATAATTAAATGACTGCACGTGTTTCTAACTGAAAAAATCTATGATTTCTTTAACTAAAAGCAACAACATATACATCTATTTTGTTTCACCATAAGCATAAAACACAAGGTTTTTTATTTATTTCATCGTAAAAGGTCAACATATTGTGTTGTATGCTTCTATAGCCATGTTATAAAGTGGATTATAGATTAGCATGACTCCTATATTGCAAACTTATGTTTCATCAAGTTTACTTGTTGTTTTTACATGACGACCATAAATAAATTGCACTACGATCTTCCAAAAAGACTCAAGTGAGTCAGGAAACCAAATGGGACTATAACATGTCAAAAATTTAGTGATGACCATAGTTTCAAGGAAAGAATGTTGTAGCTGAAACCACAATAATTGCTAAATCTAAAGAGCTCATCTCCACATGCTTTCTATATTAATACGAACAAATAAAAACTTTGTCAAACAAGTCTCAAGGCAAAATAGTTTCACCCGAGGTCAAGATCTTTTGTATATTCAAGGAGCTAATTTACACTCCAAATCTTATCCCAACCACAACTTAAAGTTGAATAGAGTTAATTCGACATCTGTCACCATCATCGCATGAAGAGAGTTGCTACGTGTAAAATTCTTATAATGCCAAACTTATCTCTCTAGTCTTATTTGTATTTTTCTTTAGGAAAAAAGTTGTAATATTTGCATTAGTTTCCATTTTTGTAGGATGTCAATATTAATTGATTATCGATTAATCTATTGATTCATTGTATTTATATTGATGTATTGTAGGTTTCTATCACACACTTATTGTATTTATTATTTCTCTCATGTCTCTTAGATTTCTCCATTCCCTCTCATATCATATTGTAAAGAGGGTCTCCTCCCCTATATAAAGGGATATACTTCTTGTAACAAACATATAATAAAATGTATATATTTTTTAACTTTTATGGTATCAGAGCCTTAAAATTAAGGACAAATATTCTTTTGTTGTCCTTTTCTACACACTCTTTATCTTTTTTCTTTTCTTCTTTATTCTTCTCCTCTACTCAATCTTACGGCAATTGAGATGGAATGGAAGAGGAATTTGATCCCTTCATGTGACATATTGCTTGAAGATTTTTCCCAATGGACTGTGTGGTCTTCAAAAATCGAGACCACTTTATTTGGTCACAACTTAGATGATCATAATTTTTGAGAAAAATAAACTGCTAACGTCAAAATTGTAAAAATTATATTGACTGCAATGCAACATGAAAGGAAGTGACACTAACATGTAAAATGGATAAAGCCAATCCAGTATATATAAATTGGCAACTTTGTGATCGACTTGTTAGATCATATATTGTGAACTCAATTCAAAAATGGCATCCGACATAATTACTGGGATAGAGAGGCTTCCACTACTCGAGTAAGGAGAAATATTTCTCATGGTTTTCTTGAGAACAATTCTTCTCGTACATTTCAACTCTGATGTATATTATAGTCTCATCTCAAGGAGAATAAACAATACGTCAATTTCACACGATAATGACAGAGATTTGAAGGTCTATGGAGTTCACGTTTCCTTCTCTTTAATCCACATATAAAAGTTACACTATGTGCATAGTTAAACAACATGACTGGTCTGATCGTAAGTATTTACATAAATTTTTTATTTGTCTTCATTCATAATTTTAAACTTTAGCACAACAACTTATTGCATGTGACCCAGTTCTATGTCATGAGGATGCATTGGTGGAGCAATTGAGACATGTATGAAAGTGATATCCTCTTCTGGTGATGGACTCTCTTTAATACATGTTGCTCTTATCTCTACCACTGAGGAGGCTATCTCAAAAATCTCCACTCCAATATCTTCTTCAAAATAGGCTAATTTAAAGAGTTATGTGTATTGTAAAAAAATTTCATGACAAGACAACTTGTTGGAGTCTACATACTGGAAAAAATATGTGGATAAATGTGCCCCTTAAAAGTCTATTACTACCTCTACATAAACCTCATCTTCACCTCACTTTAAATAAATATTGCATATGCTCCAACATATGCAATCTTCTGTTCAAGCTGATGTAGTATTGTCGACACTGCAAAATAAAAATAGTAAAGATTATGATATTTGGTATATGGATTCTAGGGAATCTAGACATATGACTCATGATGGTACATTCCTTACGTCATGCTCTCTGCTACTTATATGGCCTCTTGTCACACTACTAGTGGAGCATATTTTCCCATAAGTAGATTGGAACACTTAACAATAAAAAAAATCATTGTGCTTCTTGTTCTATACATACTAGATCTCACGATAAATTTATTTTATGTAACATCAAATGTGTGATCTTGGTTACAAAATGGAGTTTGATTCCTCTTTATTAAGCAGGATCTATGTATTAAAGAGTTCATTGGTCGAGAACATCGGAGGGGATATTGATATCGGGTTGCTTAACTGTTCATTCCAATATCACCTTCAACTATTTAAGCCACTACTTCCACCTCGTCTCTAGCTTTCCTTTGGTATCGACATATGGGCCACATGTCAGAGTTGCATCTTAGAATCCTTCTTGAGTCAGGAGTCTTAAGACAGTTCTATAGAATTAAGTCCTTGTATTAGTTGCAAACTAGCAAATCCATTACAACTACCTTTTATAGAATCATTAAGCAAATCATCTTTCAAATTTGATCTTGTGCATTTTGATATTTGGGGTCCAACACCAACTGATTCTCTCAATAATTTTCAGTATTTTGTAACTTTTATTAATGATTGTTTGAGGTATACCTTTATATACTTAATAAAGAATCACTCAGAATTGCTTCAATAAACTCCCCTTTTACTAATTGAGTGTATACCCAATATCAAACACATCTCAAGATTTTTAAATCTGATAATGTACATAAATATACTCATTCATTCATGCGCTCCATGTTATAGGACCATGTCACTTAGTGGCAGGCCTCTTACCCACACACTCATCAAAAAAATGGTGCGACGGAGACGAAACATTATCACATTCTTGATATTTCTAGGTTCTTTATGCTTCCGCTCCTCAATCATATTGGGCAGAGGTTGTTGTTGCAATTAATAGTCCACATCATCAATAGGATGCCTACTCCTATTTTGAGTGGCATTTATCTCTTAGAGACTTTTTTTTGCTCAAACTCCATATTACTCCTTTTTGGGAGCTTCTGGGTACATATTTATTATCCTTCTTCGTGGATAAGAGAGAGACAAACTATCACCCAAATCAATTTATATTGGCTATACTCCAGAGCACAAGGGATATCATTGTTATCACCCTCCTACTAGACATATAATTACATCCATACATGTCTCATTCAATGAAGACACTCCTTATTTTTCTCTCGAGTCTCGTGATTTATAGTTTTTATCCATGTATGATCTTCTTTAAACACCTTTGAATGGCATTCTCTTGTTAGTTAGTTTGGATGAGTTGGTGTGTGAACAAGTAGAAAGCCTCACAACCACGAGTCTGAATTCTCTATTGGAACCTAATGAGATGTTTCTACCTATTGACATTTGTTCTTCTGAAACACTTTTTCATACTAAAATCATGTTGTTGATATCAATCACACATATCTTCCTTCTACTCCCACTCTTGTATATTTTTTAGGTCCTAGGCCCTCTACACGCATTAGACCCACACAAAGATACGGATATGACTATCATAGGGAGATGTCAGATCATATTAGTGATGAGTTTGTGGCTTCTGTGACTCTTTTGTATGCAGGGAGTAAGCCATATACCTGCCAACAAGAAGTAAGTCAGCCAAAATGGCAACAATCCATGGTTGAGGAGTTTCATGCTTTTGAGAAGACATGTACACAGGTGGTTGTTCCTTTATCCTCCTCAATAAAACTAATTAGTTATAAATGGATATATAAAATCAAGTAGTGCATGGATGAGCAGTTGACAAATACATGGCTCATCTTCTTGTTCAAGAATTTTCACAAGAGCACGAACACATTATGAAGAAACTGAAAAGATGTATAGGGGGGTTAATAGAGCTTTATAATAATTTAATCAAATAAAATTATTTTACTTGAAGTGTTGCAAAAATATAGAATAAAGGAGGCAACCACTAGAGTCACACATTTGGAGTAGTTGCGTCAAATGACGTTAGTCCACTACCTAGTTGTTTCCAACTATAATTTCTAAATCATGTATTTTATTCTTTTTATATACAGATACACAATACACAATTTATTGGTGCCTTTTGTGGCACAAGACTAACCCTCCTTTCAGCTCAAGGAGAACTCTCACCTTCTTTGACAAGTCGCAGAAGCTCACCCTTTTCACCTCTTCTTTGACGGCCTAGGAAGAGCACCAACTACAGAAGACTCCTTCTCGTAGGATCTTGGAAAGCCTTCACTCCAAGAAGTAGCCCAAACACAGTATACCAAAGTAGAAAGAGGTTGGAGAAATGAAAAATATAATTGAGCTCACAAGATGTACGATCAAGCTCTATGGAAAAGTGTTGATGATACACTCCAAAAAGTTTAGGCAGAGTAGTATTAGGTGTAGAGGATATTATAACTGAGCTAACGGTTTAGACTAGAATGATAACAACTTCAAGTACATAACCTAATCTCTTTGAGAAAGATGGAAATCCGAAGTATGTTCAAGTATGTATCAAATATTTTTGTAATGTAATGTGCAAAGTTGTGTACAAAGTTGATGTCTAGGTGCCCTAAGACCACTCCTACTTATAGAAAATATTACAAGTGGTTAGGGTACCTACGAGGAGTGTCTAGAGTGTTCTTAGTGGTCAATTAGCCATTAGGACAAAGTTCATCAAGTTGTAATGGCTAATTTGATTGTTAATGAACTAACATTCTAGAATCATTCTCACTCCATAACATTATCGACCGGAAGAGTCTCAGTTTACAATATTGTTGACCGAAAAAAGTTATGGGCTCCAACGACTACGAGTCAGTCAATCTCCTCACGATGACTCTTTGTCGGTCAAACTTTTCTTCGACCAACTTTCCCGGTCGACAATATTGTCGACCGAGATTGACTTAGAACTTTAGATATGCAAGGTTATTTCTCAATTTTTCTTAATCTTCAATTGAGTGTGTCCCGGTTAAAAATTTTGTAGATCAAGGACTCTGTGCAAAGATTTACAATGTATGAGAGGTCTTATTAAAGACTCATATGAAACCTATCAACCCTAAAGTCTTCATGTGAGTGTAGGATAGGGTTTTGGATAAGTTTTAGAGGATCATCACTTGTCCTTACATCAAGTCTATAAATTTGTACGAAAACACACTTGTACAAATAAATACATAAATACATGATACAACATGATTCGCAAGTATCCAACCATATATATTTACAAGGTCTTTGTAGTTGGACCTTGACTTAGTTCCTTGACCACCTAAAATGCTTAATAGACATGTGATATAATTTGGGAAATATTTGCATCATCGAAATATGAGTGTGGCATATCAAAAAGCCAACATAGCTTTTATCCTTGTTGCTTATATAACTACAATCTATTCTCTTTTAGATATTGCAGCTTCTCACAGGTGGTCTATTTTCCATATGGATGTGAAGAATGCTTTTTTACATTGTTAGCTTGTAGATACAGTATACATACAACCCCCACCAAGATTAACAATTCCTGCAGGACATGTTTGTCGTCTTCGAAGAGCAATCTATGGGCTTAAGCAAGCTCCTAGAGCATGGTTTTGTACTTTCAGCAAGCTATAAAACAAGCATGTTATATACAAAGTAATCATGGCCACTCAATGTTTGTTAGGATATCGACTGGAGGGTGTGTCATTCTTCTTCTTTATGTTGATGGCATGATTATCGTTAAGATGACTTTGTTGGTATCAATGAGCTACAAAAGTTCTTCGCAAGTTGTTTTCAAATGAAAGACCTAGTAGGTCTTTGTTATTTCTTAGATCTCGAGATACAAGAAAATCATTCCGGTATTTTTATATCTCAATTAAAGTAAACATCTAAAATTATTTTCAAGACAACCATTTCACATGATAGGGTAGTCGAGACATCAATAGAGCTACATGAAAGCTCATTCCTAATTATAGGACACCTCTAGTGGATGGTACTCGACACAGGTAATTGGTTTGTCAACTCCTCTACCTAATAACCACTAGACTTGATATTTCTTATGCAGTGAGCATTGTTAGTTAGTTCATGAGTGGTCTTTGTCACACTCATTTTTCATTTATTTTGCAAATTCTTCATTGTCAAAGGAACAATACAAAGATCACTTATGATGTACAGAACTTCAAAATCCACTCTTAGAGCATATTTTGATGCAGATTGGATTAAATGCCCAACCACTAGACACTAAAGGATGAATTTCTATTTATTTTTGGTACCATCACTAATTTTCTAACATGGTGGGAAGCAAGACGTCACTATAAGATCTAATTGTGCGGCTTAATATAGACCTTGTAGAATACCAATATTAATTGATTATTAATCAATCTAGTGATTGTTTGTCAGTTTATGTTAACAATGATTTTATTTATATTAATAGATTGTTAGTTTACATCAGACATTTATTGTATTTATTATTTCCCTTATGTCTCTTAAACTTCTTCATATCCTATCATATTATACTAAAGAGGGTCTCTTTCCTATATAAAAGGAGCATACTCCTTGTAACAAATATACAACAAAATAAATTTGTCTTTCAGGTTTCATTGTGAAAGCCTCCTACACCGCCATTGTGCAATGATAACACAATTGATCGGTTTGGGATGAATTATAATATTATACAGACGAATTAAAAATATTTCTTCTCTAAAGCGCATTGCATAAGGCCAGTTTGTTAGTGTAGTTAGGCAGCAAGGTGTAAATTAGATATTCAATTTTACATTGCAGATCCACAGTTTGCAGTCCTACCGCCAATGCAAGCCTAAGCTGACCAACAAGTCCTATAATACATTCCACAACGTCATAATGAGAGAACCCCGAAGCACTCTATCGTCTGCAGAAATCGATGAATAGCATAAAATGAAAGCATATCAAACGCAAGACCTTGCATGGTCAATACATTGATTTTGGTAACATATTTCACGCAAAAGTTGCTGTCACTTACGACTTCTATTGGATGATACATGAGCAATGCCAGTCGTCTGCATTACTCCAGCCCACTTAGTGATGGACAGTCATTTCAGTGGTTAATTGATTACATCTACCAAGATTACTGTCCAAAGAACCAGGCTCGTATTCTCAAGATATCATTTATATGATGTTACCGCGCTAACAGTGACCTTGACGAAGCAGAGTATCCAGCACCAGAGCTCGAGGCCATCGTCGAACTGACTTGGGTGCTCATATCGTCGTATTGCCAGTCAGTCAGGTAAAAAGGCTTGACAAGGGCATCATCAACCTCAATATCACCCACTAGCATGGCTATTACGCGTGACATGGAAGGGCGTTGTGTGGGATTTGACTGTGTGCACAGGAAGGCGACCCGAATCATTCGCAGAGCTTCGTCTTTATTGAAAGATGATAATCTAGGATCTAGCATTTCCAAATCATAGTTTTCCTCGTGCAGCTTCCAAGCCTGCATATATAGCACGGAGAGAGAAACTGATCTTGACAATTACATAAATAAACTTGACAATTACATAGAACGCATCTTTGCAAAATTTAGACGCAGAACATACATATCTACATAATAAAAGTTTCTATAAACAATAGTTCCTTTGTTTATCAGTATATAAACGATTCCATAACATCAGCTCCTTTATTTCACAGTATGTAACACATTTTTTAAGTGTAATTCTATTTATCTACGGTAAGGAATCACCCATGCAAAAATCGATGAGTTATGCCCTTCATGAATGACCAGTGTAGACTGAAAATTGAAGGAGAGAGTAATTTGAAATGTATAAACTATTGTCTATTTCTCACAAAGAGTATGCCTCTTTATATATGGGAAGAACTTTCTTTGCAATGAAAAATTTGAGGGACGTAAGTAAAGTTGAAGAGATGTAACAGGAATATAGATACATTGAATTTGAAATAGAAACTGAATTTGAAATACGATTAATGTGAAGATTATTTGATATTTAATCTTTATATTAATTGTCAATCACTCAATATTGACATTCTACTAAAATAAAAACTAGCATGGCCCCGCAAACTCAATGGATCAAACAACTTGTGCTTGAAAATGAGCAGACTATATCTAGGAAATGGAACGGACTTCGTAAAGAAGTCAGCAATTCAATTTCTTAAAGATATATGAGGTAAATATATGACACAAGCCAATCACTTTTCTCTAATGAAGTGACAATCCACCTCATTGTGCTTCGTTTGATCGTGAAAGACTGGATTTGTCACAATGTATAAGGCACTTTTATTATAGTAAAAAAATGGAGCATTGTTTTCCATGACAACACCCATGTCAGCTGAAGAGCCGACAAGGAGTGAGTCAAATGGTCAAGCACGGTGTCCCATAACAAAGGGACCCAGGTTCGAATCTCAGTTGCCGCCTTGATTTACCACCCTCCTGGGCGTTCGGCCTCCGCCTCGGGCATGAGAGAGGGGAGAGAAATCTTTCTCTTAATCCCATGTCAGCAGAAGTCATCTCAACTGGATGATCTCGGTTGTTGTATCAAAACTAACTATATACTTTGTCTCACAACTAGATCTTTCGGTGACTTCTTTCTTCCTATTGCACCAAGATAAGTGATGGTCCTTGAAATAAACAAAAATTCATCTTAGAGTGTTTGGTGGTTGGGTTACTTGGGTATCCAGCCTGACTTGCATCTGAGTATGCCCTTAAAGAGAGATTTGAAGAGTCAGACAATCAAAAGTGATCTCTATATCATCTTGTTTGATATAACGAAGATACGCAGAATAGTAGAAGTGTGAGATAGATAGGGAACACATATGAATTGGCTAACAATGCTCACTGCATATATAAATATCAGGTGTAGTGATTGTCAAGTAAATGAGATGGCCAACCGATTGCCTGTATCTGGTACCATCCACTAAAGGTATTTCATCATTTGGAGTGAGTTTTACATGCAACTCCAAGGGGGTCTCAACTACTTTGTCACCTGAAATTGTAGCCCGTGCAACTATTTCATATGCATGCTACTGTTGAAATATAAGAATACCATAATCAACTTTTTGAATCACAAGACCCAAGAAATACGGACAAACTTCTAGATCTTTCATTTGAAAATGGATCGTCAAGAACTTTTACTTGGTGATGCCAAAAGTGTCATCTCCAATGATGATTATATCATCAGCATAGAGAACATCGTTCAAAAAAAATGATATGTGGTGTATGGGTCGAGAGGGTTCCACCTAGAGTTTGTGGTATGCAGGAATATATATAGGAGTATGTGTGGTTTTGGATGTTTTGAATAAATTAATTAAATATAATCATAAAATGACATATTGAGCTCATAAATAATAAATTTAAAATGTAACATATACAAATATATATATATATATATATATGGCTAAAAGAATTGTGTGCCTGAGTACATATAGCTTACATGTACCCATCTTCATTTATGATGATTACAACAACATAAAAAGCAATCCAACCTTATGGATGTGATGCATATCCCTTAGATAACATGCGTATCAAAAATCACCTTAAACTGACACTCCTAGATTATCAAATGAAAGAAAATGCATATTTTCGATTGAACGGTAAGTTGCAGAAATTGTAGAAACCTTGGAATGATATATTGTTATATCTCATTACATATACATGAGATATGGTTGTGATTTTTTGAACACTTCTAATCTATTGAAATTTGATCCAATCCATATGGTTGGATTGAAGTAATGTATTCTACAAATGTCATTTTCATGGCCGGTAGGCATAAGTTATATGTATCGGCCGGTAAACATAATTTGCATGTATCAGTCGGTACACACTTCCTAACCTCTTTATATATATATATATATATATATATATATATATATATATATATATATATATATATATATATATATATATATATATATATGTATGACATGTTTATGTATCTTTAAATATGTATAGAAAAATGTGTGCAATATAAATACACATACTAATATTAACACATAAATTTACTAACATTTGGGTAGAGTGTGTATGTATGTAAATAAACCAAAATGTATACATAAAATAGAGATGTGTGTGTAGAATGTATGTATATGTAGTTACATTGTATTTAGATGTATACATATTAAATATATCAAAAGGTATACACATAAAAATTATTGATGTATGTTGAAATTTCTTATATATATTCAAATGTATATAGTTATGAATGTATGAGTATAAATTATGTATAAACTAAAATGCACATGGCCATATATGTATGTATGTACGGGTGTAAGTAGTGGGTTTTTCAAAAATGAAGTTTAATCGGCCGCATATGTGGATCAAGACCACTCATTGGACAAATTAGCAATATGTGATGCGGGGTAGGGTGACCACTTAGGCATATGTAGGAGTATATGTGGTTGCACGGACTACTTCTACACAATGGAGAAGAAAAATAGCCCATCTTCCAATAAATGTCCAAACAAACGTTGAGTGGTCATGATTGTTGTATATATATCCTACATGTTTCATAGCTTGATGAAAGCAATGAAACCAATCTCTAGGAGCTTGCTTGAGCGAAAGATGTCTCTCTAAAGATGACACACGTCCTAAGGGCATTGTTAAGCTCGTGGAGGTTGCATTTCAATTGTCTCTATAAGCTCACCATGTAGAAAAGCACTTTTTACATCAATTAGAAAAAGTGACCATTTTTTAGCAGCTCCAACTGCTAAAAGAGGACAACTTGTAGTCATATGAGCAACGATGGTAAAATTTTATTTATAATTTATGCCATGTCTCTTATAAAATCCCCAAGCTACAAGACTCGCCTTATATCGTTCATTGTTCCATTAGGTTGTTGCTTGATTTTATGCATCCATTTACAACTAACTAATTTATTATGATGAGGAAAGGAGCATCCTCTCACATACTCGTCTGCTTAAAAGGATTAAAACTCCTCAACCATAACATCTTGCCATTTTGACGGACTTATTGATTGTTGATAGGTACACAACATATAACAGTATAATAAAAGCTGCAAACTCAGCACATCACATGTCTCATATCATCCTCGTATCTGCCTGGGTCATCGAATGTGTATGGAGCGCCTAAGACCCAAAATATATGTAGGAATACAAGCAGAGGGAGCTTTACGTGGTCGTCATTGCTACATGTGGTTGGCAATAACAACAGGACTATTAGTATTAAAAGGTCTCTCTGAAGATGTGCGAACACCTCCTCAAGGCCCAATATGGAAGTCGAATTCATGGTTGTGATCCTTTAATGTGTATCATGCATCATACTCATTCACAAACCAACTCATCTGAATAACTACTGAAGATTGACGTTCCAGACTTCCATGTCATGGGTGACCCTACGTGTTTCACAAGTGGTTGCACAATATCAAGCCTTCAACTGACATCAGGTATCCATACCTTTGTTTGGGTCATTGAACGTGTGTAGAGTGCCTAGGGGTTGGCATCAAGAATAGGGTTATTAGTATGAAAAGGTGATTCTGAAGAGGTGGGAGCACCTCATCAAGGCCCAATATGGAAGTCGAATTCATAGTTGTGAGCCTTTCACGTGTATCATGCATCGGTATTTGTTCCCAGACCAACTTATCCAAACTAACTATTGAAGATTGACGTTCTACACTTCCAAGCCATGGGTGACCCTACTTGTTCTACAATTGGCTGCACAATATGGAAGCCTTCTTCAACTATATCGGCTGTTCACAAAGCAACACATGATGTTTGTTGAGGTGAAGTTGTGAGATACCGCACTCACATGGTAGAGGTGATTGTGTACCAGTCTATCATGTAAACACCTGAGCCAATATGAAGGCAGACACATAGAGTCCTTCGTCCTAGTCAACTATGTTGTTATGCCTCAACCTTTCTAAATTAGAGTTAGACACAGACTTAGTCAAGGGGTACACAAGCAAGTTGTACAACATGGTCTACAAGTCCATGATCAGAATTAAACGAGGATTGAACACAAAATATCTTAGCTCTGTTGGCGTCTAAGCTTCCCTAGTCAGACCCTCACTGCACCTGCCTTTTTTCTGCGCCATTGCGAGCACAAGACACACATGCATGGTCATCATCAAAAGTGGCAATTCTACTGATGTTGTCTTTGCATCAACCATCCAACTATTGGGGTTGTTTACAAAACCCCATATGATGCCATACCATCCATGTTGGATCGACAACATCCAACATACTGTCATGTGATGGTGCTCTGTCAAGATTTTGTATCAAGGACTATGTCGATGCGGTGATGTATGAGTACATTATGAAGACTAGCACACTTCATCATGGATCGGCCATGACAGTATGATCGTGCATTACATGACCAGCTCACCAACACAATCATTTCAGATTCTTGGCAGTCTCTTCTGCTAGCACTCTTAGTCTGTCACCCCACAACGACATGATCAACACTTTATGCCCCTTGCAGAAACCTAGACTAGCATTCTGATCCGCCAAATGACTTTCTAGAGGCTTGTCTTTCTCAGCTAGGGGGAATTGATGTAGGACAACTTACATATTTGGCTCATCATCAGCCTCGGCATTCCTTGTGAGAACTCGAGTCGACTAATTATTTGTTTATTAGTCAATAGAGGTTTTAGCTAATTGTAGCCATGTATTGGTGGGACATTGTTGTAAGCTCCAAGTTTTATTAGTTTATACCGAATTTCTTGTTCATTTGATTATTAGTAAGGCAATTTTTCAAATTTGTCGAGTCGCTTGGGCTTCAATTCAATTTAGAATAAATACCAACCTAAGGGTTGATTTATGAATTGATTGTTTCAGGGAATTGGTTGTCCGTCAACTTTGTTTTTAACCATATAATCATATAGTCATTAGTCAAATCCAAAATGGATCCAAGCAATTTAAATAAACAACTCTAGAGCGTTGGAGCTGATATTTTTGTATACTGAGGGAATACTTAACGTCATGATCTACTCACGACACTGGTCGAGTGGTTTAGATCACTTGTGATTCAAATATGCTTAGCATAAATTCAATCCGTGAGGCATTTCACATAGAAAGTTGGTAAAGTCTCCACTTTTTAGCTTAGATAACCTTCCACCTGTGCTTTTTTCTATTGTTTGGTCCACTGACTCAGCATCTTCCGATTTAAGCGGATGGTTATACTTAGTCTTTTATAGTATTGACATGCCACTGTATTAATTACAAAAATGAACTTTTCATTGGGTGCTCATTGGGTATAAGATAGGCGTGTAAGATAGGCCATGTGCCAAGAAAATGGATACTCTAAATACTAAAGAAACAAGTTTAATGGATAAACAAGTAATGGGTATGATCTTATTTTTGTACAAAATGGGATAGATAATGAGTGAATGAGTGATACCGAATTCATAGCACATAGGTATAGGTAGATATACGCGTATTCATATAATATAGGGAAACACTGTTTATTTATTTATTAAAAATATTGGATACGGGTACAAACAAAGGGTCTATTTTGTGTATCTATGTATGCATGTAAGTACACAATGCAATGATAGCAAAGGGACTAGTAAACAAGATTATTGCCTAGATAAGATTGGATTGGGTTACATTGGATGCTATCTTACATAAGGTAAAACAAATATTATTTAGTTAGGTAAACATGCCATTAGGCTAATTATTTATAAATATACAACATCATGGACCTATATGCAGTAAAACTCTTTAATAATCTCACATTTTTTGTGGATATCACCCAATACTATATGCAGTAGATATAGGTGACATGGCTACATGGATGAATCTTGCATATCTATGTATAGAATGCTAAACCTCCTCATTGTGACCCTACAACCAGGACGGTTTGGCTGTGGTCAAACGAGTTGATAGATGGGCATGTTAGAGGAAAAATAAGATGGATGTTGAAATATTTGGGAAACAGGTAGACAGGACATTGCATAAGGGCAAGAAATATTAAGTCAGACTAAGAAAAAAAGTCTAAGATTAGGAAGGCAATAAGGATATCATCTAGCTAATGGTGATACAAACAAGATTAAAATTTAGTTGCCATAGTCTAGATTTCCTACCAAAAATCTCATGGACACGTGTATTCATAGCATCCAATTTCGTTCACTATATGATCCCCCAAACTTTAAGTTGGTCGTCTCTTAACTATGATCATCCTGTTGGCCATAGTATATATTGTGGTTAAATTGTGCAACCTACTATGGGTACAAGACATGTAAAATGACTACACAGATATGTCAAAGCCTAAAACAGGAAAAGAAAGTGTGAAAGCATAACAAGTATCATATGATGATTAGCTATGAACAAGCTCTACAAATTGTTCCTATATGAAGAAGTATACATATTAAAGAATGATGCGGTAAATCTGCATAAATGAAGGCATGTTTTTTTATTTCCTTTACCCATTCAAGGAGAAACGTCTTTTCTGGGCCTAAGGTTGGATCGCAGTTTGACCTTCCACAAATGATCTCAAGAGTGACAACGCCAAAACTGAAGACATCAGCTTTCTCAGTGAGATGTCCTCTCATGGCATACTCAGGTGCAAGGTATCCACTATAATGCATGGACATGACTGTTAGATATGTAATTACATTTTTCAGAAAAGGTAGACAATACAAGACAATACTTACGTTGTTCCCGCGACCCGAGTAGATATGTGACTCATTTTATCATCATATAACTTGGCTAAGCCAAAGTCTGAAATTTTCGGAGTCAGCTCAGAATCAAGGAGAATGTTGCTTGCCTTGATGTCTCTATGAATTATTCGCAGCCGTGATTCTTCATGCAAATATGCTAGTCCTTTTGCTGTACCCAAGCAAATCGCAAAACGGGTGGGCCAATCGAGCTGTAGGGATTGCTTTCCTGCACAGTTGCACTAACTAGTTATGTGCTGGCACCATACAAACTAACATATGTCAAATGAATCATCTAACTTTTAGCTTTCTATTATAGGAAGTACTATTTAAGAATGTTTGCATACCAAAAAGAGCCTGATCAAGGCTTCCATTCTCCAAGTATTCATAAACTATTATTCTATGGCCACCCTCATAACAGCAGCCATATAATTTTACAAGGTTTCTGTGCTTAACAGCAGATATTGTAGCAATCTCAGTGACAAATTGTCTCTTTCCTTGCGTGGAAGTACCTGAGAGTTTCTTTACAGCCACTACCTGGCCATCCGGAAGTTTTCCCTAGAAAAATTAGATGTATATCAGCATCATGTGATCACCCTTCTCGAGTGTAACAAGCTTAAACATATCTTTATATAGTGATTCAAAATTGGAGAAAGATTGTGAGAAAACACTGGTTCAAGAATCAAGTACTCCATGCCATCAAAAAGAGTAATCATCCCATTAATTAGGCAGGCAAGTATCAGCATCATGCAACTGACTTCTGAGAACTTGAATTTGCAAAGCGTGATTATAGGTAGAAGTTTATTGAGGCTGCCAGCAATCTATCTGAACATAGTTCTAGTAAATAACTGAGCCAC
Source organism: Alisma plantago-aquatica (assembly GCA_963693085.1). Classification (NCBI taxonomy): domain Eukaryota; kingdom Viridiplantae; phylum Streptophyta; class Magnoliopsida; order Alismatales; family Alismataceae; genus Alisma; species Alisma plantago-aquatica. Next base: position 1,272,308,733 of record OY856409.1, on the reverse strand, counting down.
ATTTTCACAGACATGTGTAATCGTGAAGCAATGAGGGAACCCAGAAGGTTGGAGGAAAGTCCCAACCTAAAGTTCCTTGGAATCCAGCTTGAAATTCTCTTGATAAAACATGCATCATTGATGAGATTAAATTCGATTAGTTAGAAGCAATCTCATATAGATATTCAAAATATGAATATCATACTTGTTGTAAAGTAAAAGAAAAGGAAGGCTACGTGTTATATTTGATAAGAGAAATTCCCCACCTATATATAGGAGAAGGGGGAAGCGTACAAACTTTGGACTAAACCCTAATGGGCCAATACACACTTGGGCCCATATACAGATAGACTCAAATAACTTAATTAACTAAATTAACCAAATCTCTATCAATACTCATATTCATCGGGATATTCCAGGGTACATTAGTTTGTAGCCGATATCTAAAAAGGTGGAGATTGTTGGAATTGACTAGTGCATAGTGGCCCATTACGTTTATTTAATTAAAGATTATTTGAGGAGAAAATATGACGTACTTATCTATTTACATCATCAAGTTATTGCATATTTTATTATTATAACATATAAGATATCTGATATAATGTCCATATGATTTATCTAGCTAGCAATCTTGCTAAAATCACCGCATTTGTTTTATTACATTATACAATAACAGTTGTAGAGACATGGTAGTCATATCCCCCTAGTTCTAGATTTATCAAGTGATCTCCCCTCAAATTCAAAACCTTGATAAGAAAAGCACAAAATCGGATTTCTTGTTAGAAGAAACATGGTTTACAAATTTGTCTTGGTGAGCTGGTATAGCATCAAAATTCAGAGAACTTTAAGAGAATTAAGGTTCACATTGGATCCTTAGAGGTGGATCACCCGAAATACATACATATATATATATATATATATATATATATATATGATCTAGAAGGTTGTTTTCAGAAATTGATTCAAATAGATCCATAAAGTCTGCAACTTTGGACATAATACATAAATTGTAAATATGTAATTTATGCACAATCAATATGAAAGTTCAAATCTAGAGAGTCCGAACCTTGCAGTACCACATGAACAAACAATGATTTCTCCATTTTGCTGGAAATATGTAGTTACCTTAAATACAGGGCCAAAGCCCCCCTCACCAAGTTTGTTATTTGGATTGAAATCATCGCTGGCATTCTTTATCTCCAGGTAACTGAAACTATTGGGTTTTAGTATGACTCCACTGAGTTCTGCATAATTGTATACGACAAATAAATAAATTATTGATGAGTTAAAAAGGAATTCACTACGGAAAGAGAAGTAAATTTTCTTAGATTCCAAGACATCTATATTAGCTTGTAGTCATACCTGGATCTTCACCCTCATCAAGGTTTCTAGTTTTCTTCCTCCAAATGCAAATTGCAAGTAATATAATAACCAGAGCCACAGAAGCAGCAGATAATCCACCAATTAAAGCCTTGTGTTTACTTTTGGAGGAGTTTGGAGGATGATTGCTTACACGAGGTGGAAAATCTGAGTTGAGGAATAACTATAAGAGAAACAGTCATGTAAACAATGATGTTAAATTTGAGTGTGAGTAAATACTTGGTTTAATGCTGATAGCAGATATAGATGTCCCATAGTAACCCTGAGTTGGAATGCAACAAGTTCCCTTTCCTGCCCAGAATAAGTGTACTTCAAGGTAGTTATCAGTCACAGAAGCTGTGTAATTCCTCTCAAGTGCTATGAATGATCCACCAGCTTCCTTTCTTATATCAAAATCTTTGACTGTTAGTCTCCCCTGAAATCACAAAGCCGGTCTTACAACATATCTAGGCGATTCGTTAAGATGAAAAAAAACTTTTGCCTGTGAACACTTATAAAATTCAATATTTTAGGTGACAAAGAATAGTAGCATGCCGCAAAAAAAATGTGGAAAAATTATATTGACACATCCTTGCCTCTTCACTCAACCAACAGACCAACTTTCACCACTATCATGTTGGGTATCATCTGCCCTCATAAGTAACCACTCTTCTGGGCCTTCTGGCCATTGGGATGCCAGGTTCTTCTCTCCCCTCTCAACAGTCATCTTGACCTGAAAGGACTGACAATAAGTTGCCAGTGGTTTACAGGACCAATACCTACAACAAGCATTGCCAAATCAAAATATGTCATTAGCGACCCTTATCCTTACCACTATATTCAGACCCATGAATCACTCCCAGTCTACACCTACCCTAGATCAAAGTTCCCTCAAGCCTTGAAGGCATTAGATTCCTGAGATCAAGTCTCACCGCTACAAGGAGCAAGTCGAGTTTAGAACAGGCATTTAACGCCTCCTCTGTTATGACCTCTTGATACGCCAACACCTGAGATCCAACAGACTTACACGTGTTTTGCTCACATTTGGGTTATGTGAGGGGTGTCTGAAAACCCCACTTTCTAATATCTACTTCGGTGAATCCCCTGCTTCTCTTCTACTTTCACGTAGCTCCTTGAGTACCAATTTCATCTGCACCATCTGAAGGTATGTAGATCAGAACCTACCCAGTGCTTAGGTTTGGTTTAAGTACTTGAGATTCTAGTGCTCCTTGTCAAAAATCTCAAAAGGCTTGACAGTTAGCTCATTTTGTACTGGGGAGACACTTATCCCTTTATTGTTAGAATCAGTGTCACATAATTTGGCGAATTATTGAAAAATTCGCGTATAATTCGCGCATTATTCCTTAGCCGAATGCAACAGCCGAATTACGCTACATTCCCGCACATATCCCACATTCTACGAATTATTCGCGAATACTTCATGATTCGCGTATTAAACAGGTATGAAACATAAAAAGCATGTTTTTTTCCCGATTTCTTTGAGAAAGCCGGCCCTCTTCTCACCATTTCACGCGGCCCAGCTAAGCCACCTAATTCTGCCAATCTCACCCCCGCCCGATATCCCGATGCCCATCTAATCCCTAACCTAGATCCCTCGACACCACGAAGCAGCAGCTTTACCATCACAAGAGGCAAAGAGAGTTGCAACTGCTACAAGCAGCAGCACTAGCAACGGTGGTTTCAGTGGTGGCGAGCATGGTTGGTATCAACGGTGCCGGCCACTCCCAGAACCAGTGGCACCGACCACTCCCAGAACCAGAACCAGTGGCGGTGGCTATCAATAGAGCAGCAACAATCGGATGGGCTAGGGAGTGATGGCGGTCATCGAATTCAGACATTCTTATACCTTCTTCCTATTTTCTTTCCCCTCAATCTTTCTTCCTCTTATTTTTTTACTTTGATCGGTGCATCCAGGCACGTATCTAATAGTCTAGTTCCTTTTTATTTTATCAGTTCTTCATCCACCTATCTAATTCCTACTTGTTTTTGTTTAGCATTTTATAATTCTTCTCCGTCTACTCCAAGCCTCAACTGGGTGTTTGCTTTTGCTGAGCAGATGACTAGGTCAAGTAAATAATCCTATGTTCTCCTTATTGTCCCACACATCCCTTGATCCATCCTCACTTCCTATTCTGCTTATATGTACAGAAGTAATCACCATCTATGGATTGGAGGTGTGCATTTTCCCAACATTAACCCAATAACATCCAACTACGGTGGGTATCCTTTTGCTTGTTATTTTGTATGTTCTTTCCCTGATTCTATCTCTTCTATATTTATTTAATCACAGCTTGATTGTTGTATATTGGAATTAGATGTGTGATGCATGTCGCGTTTGTGTACGTATTTTTGTATATTACACATATATATGTATATGAAAAATTATGCAAACACACACACGTATATATATATATATATATATATATATATATATATATATATATATATATATATCCGCATTTATCCGATTTTTTCCCGAATAGTTGACCAAACTTTTACCGAATCTTTGATGATTTTTATCCGAATTTTCCGCATAAATCCCGAATGCCGAATTTTTCAACCTCGCCGAATAATTGCCGAATCCCGAATTTGTGACTATGGTTAGAATACTAAGTATTTATTATTTATTATTTTGATTCCTGATTTCTTATTCATATTCTCTGTCAATGTGGAATTAGTTCCATTCTATGTCATTGGGTTGTTGGTCACCATCCAAGTCTGCATAGATAGGTGTGCCCTATTCATAATATAACACAAGTTGCTCTGCCTCCATAATCTCTTACTCACACTTACCTTTGGTGTAATCAGATTTTATCAGGGTGAACATAGTTTAGATGCTTTTTAGTTGACCAAGACACCATTTTAGCACTAATTAAACCACATTCTGGTTTCTATTAATAAATTGACTAACTTGGGTCTGGTTTGTGAAAACCTAACTCTGGATTCAGATTTCACAGAGAAATCAAATATGTTAAAGTCACTTTAAGTTTGAGAAAAAATCTAGTAAACCAATAAATTATGACCTAATCTATGATCAGATCCTCAAATGAGTTTTTGGAAGAAAATAGAGACTAAAAAATCCCCTATTCACCTATTGTTTCAAGTCCAATTATCTGAATAGCCACATATGATGCAAAATCCAATTATAGACCCTACTAGACTAATCCGTTTGACTCTGATTCCCAATAAGGTATGTAGGCCCAACCCTGTTGAGGATGGGTTCCAAGAAGCACACCTTCCTCCCGTATTTTATTTTTTTATATATATCGGCTATATATCTGTGCAAGTCTTTTTCCATGTCCTATTTCTTATGTGACTTATTTAAATCAATTAAACATTTTTGATCTTTGATATGCCATTTTCTTGCTGATTATCCCTGTGCTTATTCAGCTTAACTCAATTCTGGAGTGAAAAATATAGCCTGCCATGTTGAGAGCAATGTATACCCACTGCATGGTCACCCACCATGTGGTATGCAATGTTATAACCCATCATGTGGAGTAGTAGTATGCACCTCATTGTGAGTATATGAATATGAGCAGATGAAGTACTTTAATGTGTCTTATGATCAGGAACTAGAATAGTGGAAGAGCGACATAACTACTGCATGGCCAACAATAGTGTGAACTGCAAAGTTATAACCACTAAGTGGAAGTGTGATGTATACCTCGGCGTATTCACCCAATATGAGTGCATTAGTAGTGTTCCTAAGGTAATTCTTGTGAGGTGCTTCATATACGTCAAAAGGTTCTAGGTAACACCTAATGGACCTAACGCCTGCTTTTTCAGAGTGTTATTTAGAGACTCTAGTATTGACTCGTGTAATAAATTTGGTATACTTGTTTGTTGTTGCCCATTAACTATCCATGCTACGTATATGCTCCTCCAATCCTACAAGACAACATCTCAAAAGTACTGAAATTTGCTTTCCCCATGTCTCTATAATCTCTTTACAAGAGGTTTTAGCAGTAGAGGATGGCAGGAGGCCCTTGTGAGATGAACGATTTCTTAAAAGTGGAAGTATACAAGGATTCATACTTCATGGTGGTGATCATGCAGGTAGCAAGTGATAGATGGCTACTCAAGGTATAATTTTCATGTTGGAACTAGGAACTCGTGGCACAGAAACGGAAGTTAAACCAAAAGAGAGCAATGTGATTGATTGTATTAGGACTTGGTAGTTAGTAACTTGCCTACAGAATATAACATGAGAGAATTGTCTGCAGTTCCTTCTGTTAAATTAGCAAACATTTCTCTTGATTCAGTATACTTTTCCATGTATATCCCCTTCTTCTGGGACCTCCGTGTGAATTCACCCATAAAGGATTTCTTTCCGTATCATGTAATTAGGCTTTGCATTCTTGCATAATCGGTAAGCATTATAGTATCAATAAACATATGATTCAAGAGTGCTTCACTCTCAACATAGTTTAAGACATACTTGTTAACGCACCAATGTGCACCTTGATGCCTCAGGATCGCCTAGGTGACTGTGTTTCCCCTCACGGTTCACCTATTAATAGAATAATATATACATATATTGTATGATTCTCATTAAAATTTCCCCTTTTTATATATATTTTACAGTTATACATCCAGGTACATACATGTATATGTGGTTAATTCCCTCATATGCATGTAGTACGTGGCATAAAAACGTAATGAAACTTCATTTTGTCGAAAACAAGGATAATGGAAAACTCCCATGCATTGTGTTTCTTGTATTGATAGATGGGTAAACCCCTATCATATATATAGGAGAAGGGGGGAGCATGGAGATTTAAGTAAAACAATAATGAGCCAAAACACACTTGGGCCCATATACAATTAAACTCAATAGACTAAATTGTTAATACTTATCAATACATTTGTAATAATTTCTAATTAATATTGATGTCAATAAAAAGAAAAAGAAAAAAAAAACCATGTGAGAGAAAAATGAATGACTAAATGTTATTGAATGTCATAGGTCCAAGTCTTCAAACTATCCTTTATAGTATAGCCCCCAACATATAAGTGAAATTGAAGGTGTATGACAGGAAATATTAAGTAAATGTGCATAGAGAGTATTAATCTCAAATAAAAATGATATTTGGAAATGCTATGAAGAAACATATTCAATTTATACGTTACGAAAATAAAAAGGAACATTAATACCCATTGGTATGCCATGAGACCCACAAGAAAGCCCATGGTGATAAATTATGCAAGGGGCAGAGCAAGATGCCACCACTCTTAAATGTCATGTCATACCTTAACAAGTATGCTATGAGAGAAGGTGACTAATCCACGTCTCTCCCTCTTTCTTCTCCTAGTTTGTGTCAAAGTAATAAGTGTTCTCTATCCAGTTTCAGGTGTTGCCATTTCCCGACACCATCATTGCTAAAGTTTCCTTTTTCCCTCTCCACCAAAAGTTCACCTTTTCACCCATCCCTCCATCTTTCCCCCAAAGTTGCCTATTTTCCACCAATATGTCCACGCTTCTACCAAAGAGTGATATGTTTCCACCAAAATCATGACTTGTCCCTCCTTCACTCAAAAAATCACCTCCTTTCAGCCAAATCTTAGTGAGAAGATCTATGACATACTTCCTCCGTGAGATAACCATCCTAGACTTAGACTTGGCAACTTCAATTCCCAAAAAAATTTAAGACTCCCTAAGTCCTTTGTATGAAACTGGCCCTGTAAGGAGGTCTTCAACTTTGCAATGGCATGCTTGTCATCAACAGTAAATACAATATCATCAACATACCACCAAGAAAATGTTCCCAAAACTCTGTCGCCTATAGAATACTGAATGATCCATAGTACATCTATGGAGTCCAAACTCAGAAAGGGCACTACTGAATCTACCAAACCAGGCACGAGCCATGAGGTGACTGCTTCAATCCATAGAGAGACTTGTGAAGACGGGATACTAGATCTGACTCCCCCCTGAGCAACAAACCCAAGTGGTTGCTCCATATAATCTCCTCATCCAGATCGCCATGTAAGAATGCATTTTTTAATATCAAGTTGGTGTAGAGGCCAAGAGTGACTAGCAACTAGAGACAAGAAGATGTGAATAGATGTCATCTTTGTCACTGGACAGAAGGTCTCTAAATAATCCTCGTCGTAAACCTAAGTGTAGCCCTTGGCTACCAAATGTGCTTTGAGCCGATCAAGACAACCATTTGCACCCACTTTGACAATGTAAACCCAACGACATCCAACAACAGACTTGCCATGCAGGTGTGAAACAAGAGACCATGTCTTGTTCTAGTGAAGAGTTGATATCTCCTCATCCATAGCATGACGCCAACCTAGGTGATCAAGTGCAATTGAAACAGACAGAGGTACAGAGACAGAGGATATAGAAGAAATAAAGACATAATATGAAGGTGAAAGATGGCTATACAAGACAAAATTGGAAATAGGGTGGTGAACATTTTTTAGGGTGTAAGATTGGACACCCTTGCTCAGGGCTATCGGAAGATCATGCACGTGAGGTGGAGTTGTTTCTACCTGACCTTCAAAAGAGGAGGCATCTAGAGAAGGATCCAAATTGGCGGGAGCCTCTGTTCCACCTGCATTGGTACCTAAATCAGACCGTCCACTTGTACCTATACGACAAATGCAGACATGAGTGATCGATGGTCTAGTATAGCTAGGTGGAATTACATCACAAGGACCATCATTGCTAGGGGACTCAAAAACTGGAGACTCGACAATGATAGGAAGAGGCAAGAGATCCTCCACAACTACAGGTGTCATTGGAGAACTATCACCAAAATAGGATGTCTTCAAAAAATATGACATCTACAAATACAAAGAAGCGATGTAAAGTAGGGTTGTAGCACTTGTACCCCTTTTGAACCCAAGAGTAACATAAGAAAACACATTTAACAGACTTTGGACTGAATTTATCCATACTTGGACCAAGACAATGGACAAAACATGCACATTCAAACACTCTAGGTGGAACATTGTACAATGGTTTCATAGGATGAAGGATTTGAATAGGTATGTGGTTTAGGAGAACATATGATGGCATACGGTTGACGAGGTAGGTGGCAGTGAGAACTGTGTCCCCCCAAGTTCTCTAAGGCCATGTTTGGTTAGAAGGAAGGAGTAGAATCAGATACATGATAGGAAAGGAAGGGACGGTACACATGTAGGATACAGTGTCTAGTTGTCCATACTATGTTTAGATGTAGATGGTCGGTTTTCAGGTTGACGTCATATAAATTTTATTTTTCATTTTTAGGTTGGCATCTATCTTACGGCAACCAGTGTCTACAAGCATCGTGCTTTCTTAATTGGATGTGTGAAGCAAGTAAATCGGTAATTGCTAGCGACTCAAAACTTGAGAGTGTCAAGGCGTGGGGCGGAGTGGTCATCTGTGGTCTGCAGGGGCATCGGTAGTCACAGCGGTGGGGGTGTCATAGGTTTGGGGGCTGTCGAGAGTCGGCACACTGGGTAGGGGGAGCATTGGAGGTTTAGAGGCTGTCGGGAGTCTTCCGTGGGGGTTCAGAGTTTGGGCCGAGTCGAAAGTGACAGTTTATTAGGGGTCGGAGGTCGAACAACTGGGTGTGTAATGGAAATTTTGAATCGGAGGTCATCGCAGATTTCTTGGGCGGCCTGTACCTCTCTAGTACTTGGGGGAGTGTTGCATTCACGAGTCCTAATCGCAAGGGACATTTGTTTACTTGGGATTGAAATCCCGATGTCAAATTATCACTAACAAACATGGGAATTGTTAAAACGTTGGGATTTAAGTCCTATCCCATGTCTAATACTAGATACCAAACACGCCCTAAGAACATGCATATGAAGGAGAAGAGTGCGAGCGGTCTCAACTACATGACGGATTTTTCTCTCATCCACCTCATTCTATTGTAGAGTATGTGGAAAAGATGACCGATGTATGATACCATGTTTGGAGGAGAAATGGATGAGCTCACGGCTGAAGTACTCTCTGGCATTGTTAGAACAAACAATACAAATTTTCTTTTAAAATTAGGTTTCCACTTCTGCACAAAAGGATTTAAATATCGACAAAAGTTCATATCGTTCCTTCATCAAATAAAGGCACGTAGTACGAGAATGATCATCAAGTAAAATATAAAAAATATCTAAATTCAAGTTTAGATGTAACACAACTTAGGCCCCATATATTAGAGTGTACCAACTCAAAGACAGACTTTGTTGTTTGACTTTCCCTAGATCTAAAGATAGACGTTGTGTGTTTCCCCAATTGACATGATTCACACTGTAAACTTTCTAGGTTTGACAAACTTGGAATAAAAAACTTAAGTTTTTCTAAAGACGTGTGACCAAGACAACTATGCACCACCAAAGGAGATGCAGCAACACATGTTGTAGAAAGTTGTTGCAAGTAGTAGAGTCGGCCAGCTCATATCCTTTGCCAATCGTCCTCCATGTCTTCAATTCTTTTATAAGACAAGTATCTGGAAAGAAAGTGGCAGAGGCTTGAAGAGAACAAGTTAATTTGCTAATTGATAACAAATTAAAAGGAAACTGGGGAATGCACAAGGTAAATGGAAGGGATATATGTGGGATTGGTGACACCATCCCAATATTCTTAACAGAAGCAACAAAGTTGTCTGCAAGGGTGACACTAGTAGTTTGGGCTTATGGGTGTAGATTGTGAACATCTCTAATACCCCGGTGATGTGATCCGTTGCACCAGAATCAAGGACCCAGACTTGACTTGGACATTGATGCCTTAGATGCCTGTGAAATGCATGCTGACAAATCAAACCTTTGTGCAACGGAAACCGAAGTCATTGCCTGCTTTGAAGCTCAAATACGCATCAAGTCAGCATATTTTTCTTTAGACCTACCATATTGGTGGACTTCACAGCGAATCCATATAACTCATTTTGGCCAGTCATAGTAGATTGGTGAACCATAAACTCATTATCAGCCATGAGAGTAATTGAAAAGATAATGGAGGTTGATGAGAAACAAAGAGAATAACTCCCCAAATAGTCACAATGTGAATACCCAAGTCAAACAGGCTTTTTGGGTGAAAAGCAGCTTGCTGCTACAATAACCTGCTGAGGATAAGCTTATGAAGAAGTCCTCTTTGGCCTCCAAACTTGCTGTAGATGGATTGGACGACTCCAAGGAGGAGAAGTAGGGCCTTGAGCGTCCCTCTAGGAGCTGATTTGGAGGGAAGAAGCCCCCCTATCTCCCAGCTATTTCAGCTGCAAAACTCGACAGCAGCTGCTGCTGTACGTGGTGAAAAATAAAGAGGTCAAAGGAGGACCCTAAAGAGACAATAGGGGCTGAAGAACGCCTCCTTAAGGCTGCAAGGGTTGGGGAAGATCCAACCCAATTCTTCTCTCCCGCCTGCTCTGAAACCATGTAAATGGAGAAGAAAAAAACCTCGACTCTTTTTCATAGCCAGGGTGTTGTATTCATATACAAGAGACTTCACACACTTTACACATAGGTCCTTGTTACTTCCTCACATTTATCGCTAGATCCTTACACATGCATATCAACAGATAGCATATTATAAATTTACAGCGTGTAATTATTGATCCAGTTCCAGCTCTAAATATTTAAATAAGAATTTAGAATTTCAAGTATTTTCTACTAATACCTGACTTCAACTTCCAGGCTTCCTGGTAGCAGTTCACATCTTTACCTAGACCAGGCAATTATGCCATGGCTTGGGTTTTATACTGTTTGTGTATTGGGTTTGGATTTGACCACTATAGAAATATAGTTGATGCAACCCTTACAAATGACATTCTCTTAAACGATGAATGCAGAAGAATAGTAGCTAAGCCCTGGCCAATCAATCAAAATCGTCAAATTTTCAATAAGAAAGACTTTTCAGAACAGTTAAGTTTCTTGGGATAAATTTAAAATAAATATTAAAGCTTGGGATCGAAGAGATATTTTATTAGCATATGCAATTCGGATTATCATCCAACCAAACATAATTCTAATAATAAGCAATATATGGTTACAATGAAACAATGTCCATAACAATAGAACACTCTTAAATACTTCAATGTAAGATTTCAGCTAGGTAAAGTAAATACCTGGATATAAATATCGAAAATTCGCTTTCCCAAACTATCTGAACTACGATCGTTGGGGAAAGCAGTCTCAGAAAACCGTAGACTTATGTTATACTCCCCATTTTCAAGGCCAAGACCGTAATATCTTAGTGAAGAAGGCGATAACCTTGATGACTGAAATAGCTTCATCTCCGAATCCAAGTTCGCACCTCTGATCTTTGATGAACTAATCTCTATATATTTTGGATCTTGTGATTCTACAAATGCTCCAACAGTACTAACTGCCCACCTTTTGTTGCTGGTAACAAAATAACCACTGGCAAGATTCTGATTATCTGCCTCAAACTGGATCCCATCAGATGACACAACTTCACCTCCGCCACAGTTTATTGCAAACGAATAGTCTGAAAAATAATCACCATTACTTCAGAAATGGAGGTCCTATATAGAATTACATATACATATGACTTACGCATGCCGTAGATGAGCACTTAATACAACTCTATGGATTTTTAGAAGATAAAACATACAAAGTAAACTACTGAAGTCCCCTGCAACTATGACATTCTCAAAACATATCGTATACTCTGCAATTTCTAAGATCTACAATTGATCAACTAATAAATTACATTGGTGGTTGTATTTTGCAACATAAAGATACCTTTTGGCACACACCTTATCTGTTCAAACTTCAAAGTTTTCATCCTTACTACAGAACATAAGTATTTTTCAAGTGTCTTTTGATGCCGGAATGAAGGCATCCATTCATGAAACTCAGTGTACATAACCATAATAGACATATGTAGGCAAAAATTTGCAGTCTTGAAGTATTTTCCATGTGTAATTTTTATGTCATGTTACACAGGATAATTGGGGAGATCGCCACGTGTTAATCGGCGTCAGGTTCAGGTATATATATATATAGGGCAGCGATCCTGTCAAAACCATCCTACGGTGAGAGCATGAGGCATTTAAATAACTACAAATTTAAACTATTTTTTAAAATCCAGCCGTATAGATGGAAAAAGCATCAATTCATTTACCTTCTCACAAAAAATCATTGCAATCAGACATTGTTCACATGTCCATATGTACAATATACACTTTTTGCATCCAACAGTCAGCCTGAAATTCATTATAGAGCGTCGAAAAGTATTTCGTTGTTGTGAATGATATACAAATTGGATGGTGATGAAATTTTATAGGAAGGTAAATATTAAGGTATATTTGTAATCTATACGGTTAGATTATGAAAAATTGATCCATGTGAAGAGTTATTTAAATGCCTCCCATGCTCTCACCAAGATATGTTTCTCACTGGATCGTTGTCCTTTACATAGGTACATATATATACATATATATTATACATATACATATCATCATCATCATCATCATCATCAGTCTCAATCCCAACCATCTTTCCATTCAACTCTGTTATGGGTCATACTCTGATCAAGATGTAAAGATTCAAAATCTCTCTTTATAAGCTCTTCCCAAGTTAATTTAGTTCTGCCTCTGCTTCTTTTAGTTGTCCTTAACTCAATAACCTTACTTCGAATAGCTGCATTTGTCGGTCAACTCTGTAATATATATATATATATATATATATATATATATATATATATATATATATATATATATATGTAACTCCGCCTATGTTTTCGTACTTTTTGTGCAAATATAGCCAGTCCCAAGCCCGAGTAAAGGAGGAGGGTTGGTGGTAGGTTGACAGCCAGCCATAAAAACTTTGTCACTCTTTCTATGACATGGATCCTTACAAAAATTTCGTTGGAGCGTCCCTACCTAGCGACGCACTGCATCGGCACCCGAGTGCAGTGATAAATATGCAAGGAATTTCAACACAACAACGCCCGATTGTGTTGAAGGACAGACAAGGGTTTCCACATCTTGGACGGGTGTGGGTAAAGAAGCTAGTCCCGATGCATCATCGCCCGGATGTAGCGAAAAATGTGCAAGGGTTCCCACATCTTGGACGGGTGTGGGTAAAGAAGCTAGTCTCGCAACATCATTGCCCCTGATGTAGTAAAAAATTTACAAGGGCAACATTTTCGAAGAAGACGGGTAAAGAAGCAGGTTCAACAAAATAGGATTAGAGTTGGATCTTGGAATATTGGCTCTCTGACAGGGAAATCTTTGGAGATAGTGGATACCATGATGAGAAGAAAAGTCAATATAGCTTGCTTGCAGGAAACCAAGTGGACAGGGGAACGTTGTAGAGAGATTGGAGACACAGGTTACAAATCTGGTATGCATGTATTGATAAACATAGAAATGGCGTAGGTATTATTGTTGATAAGATGTTGAAGGATGATGTTGTAAAGATCATAAGGATGGGCGATAGAATCATAGCTATCAAGGTTGTTCTTGGGGGAAATATTTTTAACATTATTAGCGCTTATGCCCCCCAAGTTGGCCTTAGCGAGGAGGCTAAGAAGGATTTTTGGGATGACATGGATGAATTGATGCAGGGAATACCGACAGAGGAGAAAATTATTATTGGGAGTGATTTAAATGGCCATGTGGGGAGTAGCAATGATGGATACGAGAGAGTTCACGGTGGTTTTGGATATGGCAGCAGAAATGGAGAGGATTTTAAATTTTGCAGTTGCATATGATATGATTTTGGCAAACACCCATTTCTAGAAAAGAGAATCTCATAAGATTACTTTCAAGAGTGGGCACAATTGTAGCCAAATTGATTATCTCCTAACGAGGCGGGTGGATTGTAATATATGCAAGGATTGTAAAGTGATTCCTGGCGAAGAACTCACAACCCAGCATAGGTTGGTGGTTTTAGATATCAACATGAAGATCAATAAAGGCAAGCATAATAGAAACCAAGATAGCAGGGTCAAGTGGTGGAATCTTAAAGGAGAAAAGAAATTGGCTTTTCATGATAAACTCAGCAAGGAGGGAACTTGGAACTTAGAGTCTGATGTTAACACTATGTGGGATAACATGAGCTCCTGCATAACAAAAATTTCCAAAGAGGTTTTGAGGGAGTCCAAAGGTTGTGGGCCTCCACAAAAAGAGACTTGGTGGTGGAATGATGAAGTACAGAAGGCCATTAAACTAAAAAGGGAGATCTATAGGAGCTTGCCCAAATCTCGAGATGATACAACGTTCCAAAGATACAAGCAAGCAAAGAAAGAAGCTAGAAAGGTTGTTCAAGAGGCAAGGTCTAGATACTTTGATGATATTTATAAGAAGGTGGACACAAGAGAAGGGAAAAAGATATATATAAAATGGCTCGTATAAGAGAAAGGAAAGGAAGAGACTTGAGTCAAGTGAAATGCGTCAAGAATGAAGATGGCAGGGTGTTAGTGAAGGACGATGATATCAAGAACCAATGGAGAAATTACTTCCATAAGATTTTCAATGGAGATACTACAAATAATGTTAGAGACTCGTGTGACATCAATACAAGAGATATCATTTACACACGACGAGTTTCACCATTTGAGGTCAAGAATCCCATGAAGAAGATGAAAATGATTAAGGCATGCGGACCAGACGACATTCCCATTGATGTATGGAAGTGTATGGGGGACGAAGGAGTTATGTGGTTAACAAAGCTCTTTAACAAGATCATGAAGACCAAGAAGATGTCGAATGAGTGGAGAAATTGTACTATAGTCCCCATCTACAAGAACAAAGGTGATGTTCAAAGCTGCACAAACTACAGAGGTATCAAGTTGATGAGTCACACTATGAAGCTTTGGGAGAGGATTATTGAGCAGAGGCTAAGATCTATAACGCAGATATCAAACAACCAATTTGGTTTCATGCCTGGAAGATCAACAATAGATGTTATTTTTCTGATAAGGAGGTTTATGGAGAAGTATAGAGAAAGCAAAAGAGATCTCCATATGGTGTGTGTTGATTTGGAAAAGGCTTATGATCGAGTACTCAGAGAAGTGTTGTGGATGGTTTTGAAAAAAAAGGGTGTGCATATCCAATACATTGACTTGATCAAAGACATGTATGATAGCTCTACTGCAAGTGTGAGGACTCCTGGAGGAGAGACACCAACTTTTCCCATCATAATTGGGGTACACCACGGATCCACACTCAGCCCATATCTGTTCGTTCTTGTTATGGATGAGCTGACAAAGAATGTTCAAGATGATATTCCTTTGTGTATGTTATTTGTTGATGATATAGTTTTGATTGACGAAACTAAAGATGGTTTAAATGATAAAGTTGAACGGTGGAGAGAGGCATTGGAATCAAATGGACTGATGATTAGCAGGAGAAAAACTGAGTACATGCATTGCAATTTCAGCCAATCCCGCAGTGTGAATGATGGAGCCAAGTTGGACGGAGTAGATATACCAAATGTGATAAATTTTGTTACTTGGGTTCTATTATTCAAATAGATGGGGATGTCCAAAATGACGTGTTAATTTACGTAAGGGTTGCTTAGGGCAGCATGAGATGGCTAAGAGCCATCTCCTCTTTATTTATAATAGATGGGTAAATTACATAGAGGTACAACAGTAATAAGGAAATGACAGAAATAAATAATACATATAATAAAGAGATATGTTAACACTCCCCCTCAAGCTGGAGTGTACACATTGTGTATTCCCAGCTTGCCACATATATTGTGAAATACTGCTGGACCCAATGGCTTTGTCAGAATATTGGCCAGTTGATCTTCAGACTTGACATATGGTGTTACAACAGCACCATTCTTGATCTGATCTCGGATAAAATGACAATCAACTTCTATATGCTTCATGCGCTCATGAAAGACAGGATTCCTGGCAATGTGTATAGCTGCTTGGTTGTCACACTTGAGTTCCATGGGAGATGAAATAGGGATCTTTAACTCAGAAAAAACAGATTTTACCCATTGTAACTCACAGCATGCATGTGCCATTGCCCGATATTCGACCTCAGTGCTAGATCTTGCCACAACAATTTGCTTTTTACTTTTCCAAGTGATCAGATGATTCCCTAGAAAGGTGCAATATCCTGATGTAGATCTCCTGTCAGTCTGATTTTCAGCCCAATCTACATCTGCATAACATGTAAGGACCAACGTAGAAACAGGCATCTTTGATTTATAATAAGTGATTCCCTTACCAGGAGCACTTTTCAGGTATCTCAAAATTCGACAGACCGTTGTCTAATGTGACTGCCGTGGTGAGCTCATATGCTGACTACAACCCTACAGCAAAGGAAATATCAGGATGTGTAACAGTCAAATATATCCGTTTACCAACAATCTTCCTGTAATATCCTGGATCTGAATACTCTGCATCATCAGCCATTTCCTTGATGTGATAGTCCATAGGAGTAGATATTGGCTGGGACTCGGTCATGTCTGTTTCCTGTAGTAAGTCTAACACATATTTCCTCTGAGAAAGGTTGATACCTGCATGAGATCTAAGCACCTCAATGCCCAGAAAATATCTCAGTTTACCCAGATCCTTTGTTTGGAAGTGTCCCTGTAAACCTTCCTTCACTCGTGATATTCCTGTAGAATCACTACCAGTAATCACTATGTCATCAACATACACAACAATAATTATAGTTCCACATGAAGAAGTAGAATAAAATAACGAGTGATCAGTCACAAAACGAGAGAAGCCCATTTGAAGAACCACATCAGTACATCACTGAACTTGTCAAACCAGGCTCTAGGAGATTGTTTCAGTCCATATATGGCCTTCTTCAGCTTACACACCTACTGACACTCCCCCTAAGCAACAAAACCAGGAGGTTGCTCCATATAGACCTCTTCCTACAAATCACCATGAAGGCATTTTTGACGTCCAGCTGAAACAGAGGCCAATCAAAAGTAGCAGCCAGAGAAATAATAATCCACACAGAATTCAGACGAGCTACAGGGGAAAAAGTCTCAAAGAAGTCAACCCCATATGTCTGTGTATAGCCTTTAGCCACCAATTTGGCCTTCAACCTTTCAACTGAGCCATCTAGATTGTGTTTGATTGCGAATACCCATCTACATCCCAAAACCCTTTTACCTGCAGGTAGGTCAACAAGATCCCAGGTGCCATTATGTAATAGGGTTGACAGTTCAACCTGCATTGCCTGTTTCCAACCACTGTCCTTCATAGCATCATGATGATTCCTCGGTAAATCCACAGAATCAATCCCAATAGCAAATGTGCGAGCCAGTTTAGATAATTTGGACAAACAACACATTCGCAATAGGTTGTCGAGCAGTACAGGAACGAGTACCTTTCCAGACAACAATAGGAATGTCAAGATCAGATGCAGGAATCTCTGGAGTAGAGGATGATGAGGAAGGCACAGAGACTGGTGTCGCTACTTCTCCTAGATTCTGTCTACCTCGCCTGCTATAAACATGTGGATAATGCTCAATTACAGATTCATCGACTACCTGCTTTTTCTGAATAATAGTATAATCAAGAATTATGGGTGGCACTCCCTCACTCTGCACAGATGGTGGCACTCTCTCACTCTGAAAAGATGGTGGCACTCCCTCACTCAGATGCTCCCCCTTACTCATGGCATCAAAAAAATATGCAGTAGTCTCATGGAAAGTAACATCCCTAGACACAAACATGCGGCGAAGACTAGGACAGTAACACTTGTATCCTTTGCTAGTATCGGAGTACCCAAGGAACAAGGTTTTAATCGATCTAGGGGATAACTTATCAGCCTTAGGATCAAAGTTGTGGACAAAGGAGGTGCAGCCAAACACCCTAAGGGGAATAGGAAAGGGTTGATCCGTGGGACGTAACATAGAGAAAGGAGTGCGCCCTTTGAGAACAGAGGAGGGTTGTCTATTAATTAAGAAGCAGGCAATGAGAAGGGCCTCAGACCAGAATTTCTTGGGTACATTGGACTGAAACATGATAGACCTGGCAACATCAAGAAGGTGGCGATTTTTCCTCTCAACCACCCTATTTTATTGAGGGGTGTGAGGACAGGATGTATGATGAATCATGCCAACAGAACTGCAAAAGTCAGACATGGCTTTTTGAACATACTCTAAAGCATTATCAAATTGAAGAACTTTAATGTTGCAATCAAATTGAACCTAAATTTCTTTATGAAAATGTTTAACAATAGATAGCACAGACTCCCGACTTTTGAGTAAATAAATCCATGTCATACGGGAAAAATCATCCACAAAGGAAATAAAATAACGAAAACCATTATAACTCTGGTCTTTAATAGGACCCCATACATCACTATTAACCAACTCAAAGGGGACGATGCCTGTTTATTGACACGACTGGGATAAGACAATCTATGATGCTTTCCCAACTGACACGACTGACACTCTAAAGATGACACTTGGGACAACTCAGGTTCCAACTTCCGCAGGCTTTCCAAAGACGGATGTCCATATCTGCAGTGCCATAGTAAAGGGGAACCACTCAACAGGACGGCTGAAGCAGGATCGGATACTTGGTGAGGCAGACTATCACCATGGAAGAGGTAGAGATCACCTTTCCTAGGCCCCCCACCAATCGTCCTCATACTCTTGAGATCCTGTAAAACAAAACAAGAGAACCCAAATGTTACTGTACATTTTACAGTGTCAATCAATTTTGCAACAGAAAGTAGATTGAAAGGAAACTCAGGCACAAAATGCACAGATTTAAGATCAATTTTAGGTGTTAGAGGAACAGATCCACTCGCTAACACCCTTCTTACTGAACCATCTGCCAGTGTAACAGATTGATGGGGAATATACGAGTCAATGGAGTGGAGTAATCTCCTCATACCCGCCATATGCTGCGATGCGCTAGAGTCAACCACCCAAGAAGTAGAACCAGAAGCTATAAGAGATGTAGCCCGATTACCCGCAGTAGATGCCAGGTTTGCTAAAGATGACGATCCCAGATTCATGTGCTAAGTGGCAAGAATAAAGCGGTTATACTCCTCCTAGGTGAGAGTAATGCTTGAGGAGCTCGAACTCACAGCTGGAGATGCAGAAGGCTCAGTAGTAGTGGCATAATTTGTTGCTCCCACTGGTGGTGCAGTAGGTCTCCCATGTTTCTTCCAACATTTCTCCATTGTGTGTCCTGGTTTGTCACAGAAAGTACACCTAGGACGTGTTCCACGTCCTCTGCCCATACCAGGGCGTTCTCCTCGTACAGCAACAACTATGGATGCATGAGACTCCCCAGAAGATACAACCGGTGTAGGATCAACGAACTCAAAGTTGGATTGTTGAATCCTAGAGTAGGCTTCCTCAAAGCTAGGCAATTTATCAGAGGCAAGGATAACACTCCGGGCATAACTGCAGAAAGAGCTAAGTCCATATAAGAATTTGGCAGTAATCAAATCATCTATGTCTTTGACCTGCTCTGCAACTGACACAGGATGATAATAGCTCAACTCTTGAGCAATAACCTGAATCGCTCCAAAATATTCTTCTAGTGACTTGTCACCCTGTCTCTCTGCAAAAAGACGATCATAGATCATAAACTGGCGAAGGGCATTCTTCTCCTGAGAATAATGCTTCTTCACTGCGTCCCATATCTCCTTGGCTATAGAATAAAACATGAACCTTGCAGCAATTGTAGGTTCCATACTCCCCCACAACCAAGTCTTCACAAGACTGTCATGACGCTTCCACTCAGCATATTCTTTATCGGTAGCAGCAGGAGGAACAGAGTCAACATGTCTCGCCTTGTCACGAGACTCCAAAACTTTATAGACAACATTCATCCATAGAAGATAATTTTTCCCATTCAACTTTATAGAGGGGATAGGAGACATCTCGCTATAGATAGTAGACATCTTGGTATCCGCCATGATTTAATGGGACTTTGTGACGGAAAGATACACGTCACGGTGAAAGCTTGAGTGGGCAGAGAGATACACGTCACACCACAGAAAGATGTGTTACTGAAGCATCAACATCCTCCAATCGATTTTCCTAATCACACATGGAGGAGATGTGATTAGGACCACACTCTGGAGGTGACGAGTTCTTCAGTTTAGGTTTTAGACACCCGTTGGATCAACGGAAATACTCCAAACAGTAACAACGGCTGTCTTCGGGCTTGGACGGCTGAAGTTACTCCAGCGGCGGGAGGCTCCTGTCCCAACGGCGGCGGCAGCTGGAGGCCGCTAGCCCGGCGACGGCGCCAGCTGGTGCTGCTGTCGGCGGCGGCGGCGTCAGTTGCTGCCGTTGGGGCCGGCGGTGGCTGCTGGGGTCGGCGGCGTGTTGTCCCTGCTGTCGGCGGTGGCAGTGCCCGAGGCTGCTCCTGTTGGCGGCTACGGTAGAGGTGGCTTTGATACCATGTTAATTTACGTAAGGGCTGCTTAGGGCAGCATGAGATGGCTGAGAGCTATCTCCTTTTTATTTATAATAGATGGGTAAATTACATAGAGGTACAACAGTAATGAGGAAATGACATAAATAAATAATACAGATAATAAAGAGATCAGTTAACATGACGTTTGTCACAGGATCACTACAGGATGGTTGAAATGGAGGAGTGCAACTGGAGTATTATACGATCGGAAGATCCCTCTCAGGTTAAAAAGTAAGTTTTATAGAACAGCTATACGACCACTCATGCTCTATGGGAGTGAATGTTGGGCAGTGAAAAAACAAGATCTCAACAAGATGAACGTGGCTGAAATGCATATGCTGAGATGGATGTATGGGAAGACAAGAAAATATCGCTTGAAAAATGATTATATCGGGAATAAAGTGGGGGTGGTGAGCATTCAAGACAAGTTGCGTGAGGGCCGACTCAGATGGTACGGACATGTGCAACGCAGACCGACTAATGCTGTTACAACCCCAATTCTTGGGTTCATTAGGTGAGAAATGTGATTTCTCATGTTAAAGATATTTGAACAAATAAAGATATGATGTGTTTTGAATAAATGGATTTCGTTTACAATAGCCTTGATGATTGTGTGGTGGGCTTTATTGGCTATTGGGCCCAATAACAAGGAAATTCAATTAATAAATGAATAATTGAGAAAAGAGAGATGTGGAAACCTCTAGAAGGCAAAAGAATGTAATCCAAATGTGGATTTCGTGCCTCTTGGGTTCCTTGGGTCCCAAGGAGTCCAACGTTGCAAAAAGAAAGCAATAAGAAAAGAAAAGATCAATTAAATATTTTTTTATTAAGAAAGAAATTGAAAACAATGATAAAATATGGGAAATAAGTGAAAAGAGGTATAATTGAGTTATCCTTGGTGGAATTTCGTGTCTAAAGGATTCCTAATGTTAAATGGAATGCCAATGAGGAAAATAAAAAGGAAGATAAAGAGAAATCCTCAAAAAGAGATATTTTAATAAGAAATAAACAAGATAATGAGAAAGAATGAATATAGATGCATCTAGAAGGATAATGAGTATCCATTAAAAAGGATTTCGAAATATTTGAGTTTCTTGGGATCCAAGGAGTCCCAATGAAGAAAAAGTCAGAGAAAATACCAATAATAGAAGAAAAAAAGATAATGTGAAAACATTAATAAAGGATTATGTGGTATTGCTAAAAAGAAAGTATTTTCTAATAAAGGAAAATAGGATTTCGTGCCAATGGATTAAAAAACAAGAACAAAGAGAATAAGAGGGATGATTTTCGAAATCCTAATATCAAAAGAAGAAAGAATATTAAAGAAATATGAGAGAGAGAAACTAGCTTCTTAATGAAGGAATCACATTCCTATTAGGAAAGGACTTGTTTCCTCTTGGATGAGCGTCTAGGGGCGTGGATACCCTCCCCTATATAAGGGGTAGAGCCTTTTGGCCGAGTTTAAGACAATTCCAAGTACATTTCTCTTCCCTTCTTCTTGTTTTCGTCCATGAACCCTAGCCATGTGAGTGGGTCAATTCCAAAGGCCCTGACGAGCTGCGATGGGTTTTGATGAAGGCACTAAACTCCTACGACCACCCCGGGGAGAATCAGTGATCTTTCACAAAGCTCCGTCGTCCCGCAACTCCTGCCGAATGTCTGCACGCAGGCAGTAGGTTGCGGGATTAGCACACCTAGGGATGGCCATCTCGGTCACGACCTGAAGCTTCCCCGCGTGCGCAGGGGTCCGTCGGAGCCAGGGCGACGAGTTCCGACCAGTTGCGTGCCTTGGAGCGATGGGAATCGACCCCACGATCACTGCAGCATGACCGAGAATTGCAGGTCTTGGCACGACGGGAAACGGTTACCTGGGCCGCCAAGAGGAGGCGCCCTAGGTACGGAAGAGGGAGACGAAGGTAGGGCGGCCATTCCCGGCCACCCACGGGCCCTGGAGTAAAGGGGATAAACCCCCGCAAATCGTCCAGGTCGACGACAGCGTAGGGCTGCGGAGGTTGAAGAAGAACAGATGGTGTTGGACGGTTCTGCCCCTCATGTGCGTGAAAGAGTGGTCCGCGGCCCGGGGGTATAAGCGAGATTTCGTTATAACTTAAATCTAAGGTACGTGCGTGGAGTAAGTTGCCTACGTGGCACTTCGCTATTGGTCCTTATGTGTTTATTTTGCAAAATTCATATCTACATAATAGTAACTCCGATTAGTACATATAATATATGAATTTTGATCAGGAAAACGAGACGAACACATTAAAAATGGTTTTCGAGGCTAATTCCTCTTTTTGTTCGAAAAGTAGTGCAACTTATCAACTTTAATGAATTAAAGATTAAGAAACCCTATTTTGAGATGATTAATGAAATTAGTAGGGTTTAATGGATGATTAAAGTTGATATTAGCCTGTTAATCATGAAAAGATACATTATATTCAAAAAAGATGAACTTTGCACATAATTAGTTAATTTAGAGTTTCCTGTGCATAAAAATGCTTTAATGGGCCTTGAAACCCTAATAGTAGAAAATGTGACTCTTAATGGCTTTAATGGTTCGATTTCATGATTAAAGTTGAGATAAGATAATTCTAAGCTATTTCGAGCATAAAAGTTCCTAATTGTGGATAAATACCCTTAATGTAGTAATTAGGGTTTTCTAATGAATAAAGGTAAATTAATGACAAATCAAGTTCATATGTGATTAGACCGTTATGAACTTTGAATTGATGATAAATGCGCATGATGATCTTGTCATGGTTTAAAAAGGATAAAAATAGTAGCTTTAATGTAAAAGAGGCATAATGGGCTTAATTAATGTTTAAGTGTGCCTTTAATCCGAAATTAGGGTTTGTAAGTAATTATATAAATTAGGGTTTAAAATAGTATAAACGAAGTGAAACCCTCATTGCAAACGAAACCCTAAAATGGATGCGGAAACCATAGGAAGCAATTTCAAGTTGAATAGAAAGAATCTTGATAAAGTGTGTAGTAAATAGAGTACATGTGATTTTCAGGATTCTTGATTGTATGGTTGGACTACTTGCTTGGATTTCCTTCTTCGTTGGAATTGATATTAGCTCGAATCTACTGAACAGGTATGTGGTTACGCTTATGAATATCTCAAATTAGTTTTTCAAGGTTTTTCGAAGTTTTCCTCGATGACTTGAATTAAACTGTTGGATGAATTTAATTCATGCAAACTATAATGTGGATATGACTATCACTTAAGATATGTGCCTACTAGCTCAGATCTTGGTCCCCTCTGTGGCTTAATAGTTTGACCTAATACATGGCTACCCATGGGGTAGGTCCAGGTATTTGGATGACTTAGTACATGGCTACCAATGGGGTAGGTCCATCAAGTCACCTTGAGTCAGGGATTGGGCTACCTATGGGTAGTGCCATGCAACTCTTATCACACCATGAGTTAGGGATTGGGCTACCTATGGGTAGTGCCATGCGACTCAACCCTAGATATTGATCTACCTGTTAGGTAGGATCATGCGGGGTTTAATGGTGATCTACCATGAGAAATGTAGCATCCAGGTCCACTGCAGGGACAGCATAAAGATAGGGGATAGATAAGGATTGAGTAGTAATGCTTAAGACGTAATCTTAGCTGTTAAATGATAATTGGCTGATTACATTGTTATCATAGTTGCACGATCGTTGTTTCCCCCACATACCAGCTTTATGCTGATCGACGTTTTGTTTGTCGGCATTTTAGGTACAAGTGAAAAGAACAAACAATAAAGTGGCATATGTGGAATTAAATGAGGTTTAATGAGCAAGGAGGATTAGTTAGAATAATCTCTCATATGGATAGATGTTTAGTAACCCAAGTTTTTCAAAGGTATGCAAAAAGTTTTAATTTATACCCGATTTCAGTATAGTTGGTAGAATTTGATAATTGTTATTGATTATTTGTCGAACCTTTGATACTATTAATTGGGATAATGGCTCTGACCTTCTGGTCTCCCTTAATGGAGGGTTACCGGGAGGCGGGGTCGTTACAAATGCGCCTATACGAAGCAATGCTATTGAATCAAGCACAATAAATATAAGAAGAGGAAGACCTAAATTAACATGGGATGAGCTTATAAGGAGAGATTTTGAATCTCTACATCTCAACCAGAATATGGCCCATGATAGAGCTGAATGGAAACGAAGGATCCATGTAGCCGACCGCAACATAGTTGGGATTAAGGCTTGATTTACCACCCTCCCGGGCGTTCGGCCTCCGCCACGGGCGTGGGAGAGGGGGGGGGAGAAATCTTTCTCTCTTAATCCCACACATATATATATATATATTATATATATATATGTATGTATGTATACATATGTAGACATATACATATATAAGTATATACATATATAGATACATGTTAATATATGTGTTGTTTTACACATATATTAACAATACATATATATATACACACACACACACATACACATATATATATATCATATATATATACATATATATATATGTATATACATATATATATATGTGTATGTATATATTCATATAGTATATATATAGAGAGAGAGACAGAGAGAGAGTCAGGCTAGAATACACTCGAGTGTACAGATCGCACGAATACACTCAAGTGTGTTTGCATATCATAACTATTTTTTGCAAAATGTAAACCATTGATCTTCATCGTCATACTATAGCTAGGCTACATACAAATTTTGAGCCTATTTGGATGAGTGTAAGTCACTCATCCAAGGGCAACAAAATCGATGTGCGAAACTAGTTTGAAATGCATAATTTTTGCGGTCTTTATAACATGACCTATAAATGTCCAATTGTGCTCAAATTTTGTGTATAAGCTATTCACAAGATGTTTAAGAAGATCAACGGATTAGATTTTTGAAAAAAATATTGCATCATGAAAAACTACTTGAGTGTATTCTACTCCGAATACACTCGAGTGTATTATGCTCTGAATACACTCGAGTGTATTCTAGCCTAACTCTCTCTCTCTCTCTCTCTATATATATATATATATATATACACACACACATATATATACATATATATATACATATATATGTGTATGTATATATATATATAGAGAGAGAGAGAGAGTCAGGCTAGAATACACTCGAGTGTAAGAACGGAACAAATCTAATGAGAATATTATCAAGGCCTAATTCCTATTGCAGTTCTAAAAGTTCATGAATGATGATCTTTAGTGATCCAAAATTGAACCTTGACCTATACTTGATCTTTTTTTTAATCATGGATCTTATTTGTGACTGATTTACATTCTTGAGAATCAAATACTTGATGACATGATCTCGTTTGATGATTTGAGAATAAATCCTAATTTAATGGATAATCTATCCTTGATCTTAAAATTACGATTTATGCACATAACAGTTATGATGGATCTTAGTGATGGGTTCTAACTCGAATTTTGTGATACTGTCAATCTGAAAAGTATCAAATCTTATAAATTTCCCTTCCATCTTGGAAGCCATCATCGATAATTTATTTTGATTATTTGGATAATCTTGTAAATTGAATCATTATATCAGCCCTTAGAACTATATTGACCCTCTTATTGATACTGTGAAGCAACCTGCATCTCGGTCGATACTATCGACACTCTGTCGATAGTATCGAGATCTGTCCAGGTTCATGTTGAAGCCAGCTGCATCTCGGTCGATACTATCGACACACATGTCGATAGTATCGAGATTGGTTCAGGCGCAAGAGAATACTCCGTCGATACCATCCACACAAGTCGATGGTATCGACACCGGCACAGTGGCGGAACGGCAAACCGGCGGCTGACCTAATTTGTTTATGAAATGTTGTTTTTATGCTTTTTCTCTCTTTGTACCTCATGTATTTACCCTAATATATAAATACAAGTGTGTAGGCTCAAGCCCTACTCACGTTTGCTGCACCTAGCAGCCGACATGTGATTTGTGTTCCCATCTTCTTCCTCCTTCATTTCTTCTTACATGGTATCAGAGCGGAGATCGATCTAGGGTTTCTCCTCTCTCTCTCTCCGGAGGATCTCTCCAGGTCTCTCCTTCCTTGACGGCCAACTGCTTCCCACCCGTCTCCTTGGCGTAATCCACCTGCTGCAAAGGACCACCGTTGGCTACTCTGGGTCTGCGGTAGATATCTAACTCTACCGTAGCCACTATCACAGAGCAGTTGAGGATCTCCAGGTGATCCAACGATCATCGAAAAACACAGCCGGAGGACTAGTTTCATCTCAATCATCATCCTAGTCACACCTCCTCCATGTGTGATTAGGAATATTCTTTGGAGGTTGTGAATGCGTCAGTAACGCATTTCTTCTTTCTTTTCGTCTGTGTGTGACGTGTATCTCTCCGTCACCACATTCTCTTTGACGTGTATCAATCCGTCATATATTCCGTTCTACAATGGAGGATATCAAGACACCTATGATCTACAACGAGGTGTCACCTATCGCCTCCATCAAACTCAACGGGAAAAATTATCTTCTATGGATGAACGCCATCCACACCGTCTTGGAGGCTCGTGACAGAGCAAGGCATGTTGACTCGGGTCCCAAGGCATCTACTGACGAAGGATATGCTGAGTGGAAGCGACATGATAGTCTTGTGAAGACTTGGCTGTGGAATAGTATGGAATCTGCAATCGCCGCAAGGTTCATGTTCTACTCTACGGCCAAGGAAATATGGGACGCCGTGAAGCAACATTACTCTCAAGAGAAGAATGCTCTCTGTCAGTTTATGATTTATGATCGTTTGTTTGCTGAAAAACAGGGTGACCGATCTCTTGAGGAGTATTTTGGGGCTATTCAGGCTCTTTCTCAAGAGCTAAGTTATTATCATCCTGTGACTGTTGCAGAACAGATAAAGGACAGAGATGATCTTGTTACGGCCAAATTCTTATCTGGGCTTAACTCGACTTGTAGCTCTGCTCGGAGTGTTATCTTGGCTACTGATAAACTACCTAGTCTTGTGGAGGCTTATTCAAGAATCCAGCAATCACTGTTTGAGTCTGCTTCCTTTGTGCCTGATATACCTTCTGGAGAATCTCATGCTTTTGTTGCCACTGCCGCTGCAGTACGAGGAGGACGCCCTGGTATGGGTAGAGGGCGTGGGACACGTCCGAAATCTACCTTTTGTGATAGACCAGGACATACAGTGGAGAAGTGTTGGAAGAAACATGGAAGACCTGCTGCACCACCTGTGGGGGCAGCACATTGTGCCACCACTTCAGGATCCTCATCCTCTACAGCTGTGGGTACATCTTCTGGCACAGGCATCACTCTCACTCAAGAAGAATATGATCGGTTCATTCAGGCGACACAGCATATGAGTATGGATTCATCATCATCTTCTTCATCGGCAAATTTGGCATCTACAGCTGGTAATCAGGCTACATCTTTCATAGCATCTGGCTCATCCTCATCTTGGGTGGTTGACTCTGGCGCCTCACAGCATATGACTGGTATGAGGAGATTGCTCCACACTATTGACTCATTAATTTCTCACCAATCTGTTACATTGGCAGATGGTTCAGTGAAAAGAGTTTTAGCTAGTGGATCTGTCTCCCTAACACCCAAGATTGATCTTAAATCAGTTCACTTTGTGCCTGAATTTCCTTTTAATCTTCTTTCGATTGCAAAACTGATTGACACTTTAAAATGTTGGGTAATATTTGGACCTTCTGGTTTTATGTTACAGGATCTCAAGAGTATGAAGACGATTGGTGGGGGGCCTAGGAAGGGTGATCTCTACCTTTTCAACGGTGACAGACTACCTCGCCAAATGCCTGCTCCTGCTCCATCCATCCTGTTGAGTGGTTCCCCCTTACTATGGCATTGCAGATATGGACATCCTTCTTTGGAGAACCTGCGGAAGTTGGAACCAGAGTTATCCCAATTATCCTCCTTAGAGTGTCAGTCATGTCAACTGGGAAAGCACCATAGGTTATCCTATCCCAGTCGGGTCAATAAGCGGGCTTCGTGTCCCTTTGAGTTAGTGCATACTGATGTGTGGGGTCCTGTAAAAGACCAAAGTTATAATGGTTTTCGTTATTTTATATCTTTTGTTGATGATTTCTCACGCATGACATGGATCTACCTTCTTAAAAGTAGAGAGTCTGTGTTGTCCATTGTGAAACATTTTCATACTGAAATCAAAGTCCAGTTTGATTGCAATATAAAAATTCTTCAGTCTGATAATGCCTTGGAGTATGTTCAAAAGGCTATGTCTGATTTTTGTAGCTCGGTTGGTATGCTTCACCGCACTTCTTGTCCTCACACCCCTCAGCAAAATGGGGTGGCAGAGAGGAAGAATCGCCATCTTCTTGATATTGCTCGATCTATTATGTTTCAATCTAATGTGCCCAAGAAGTTTTGGTCTAAAGCTCTTTTAACTGCTTGCTTCTTGATCAATAGACAACCTTCCTCTGTTCTTCAAGGACAGACTCCCTTTTCTGTTTTGCGTCCCAAGGACTCTCCCTATCCTATTCCTCTTAGAGTGTTTGGTTGCACTTCCTTTATCCATAACTTTGACCCTAAGACCGACAAGCTGTCTCCTAAGTCCATTAAAACACTGTTCCTAGGTTACTCTACTACGAGCAAAGGATGCAAGTGTTACTGTCCTAGTCTTCGCCGCATGTTTGTGTCTAGGGACGTCACTTTCCATGAGACCACTCCATATTTCTCCAATGCTATTAGCAAGGGGGAGCAGTTGAGAGAGGGAGAGCCACCAAAAATACAAAATGAGAGACTGCCACCATCAGTGCAGAGTGAGGGAGTGCCACCTATCATTACGGATTTTACTTCTATTCCGGATGAACAAGCAGGAGATAGACCTACCATTGAACATTACGCACATGTATATCATAGGCGAGGCAGGCAGGATCCAGAAGAAGTAGCGGCACCAGTCCCTGAGCCCTCATCATCGCCTTCTACTCAAGAGAATCCTACAGAGACATCTGATCTCAACCTTCCTATTGCTGTTCGGAATGGTACTAGGTCCTGTACTATTAAACACCCTATTACAAATGTATGTTGCCTGTCTCATCTGTCTAAGCAGGCCCGTGCATTCGCTATTCGGATTGATTTTGTGTCTATACCAAGAAATCATTTTGATGCAATGAAAAACAGTGGCTGGACACAGGCAATGCAACTTGAAATGTCAGCTCTCTTGAATAATGGTACTTGGGATCTGGTTGATCTTCCTGCAAGAAAGAAAGTAGTAGGTTGTAGATGGGTTTTCACTATTAAACACAATCTGGATGGATCAGTTGAAAGGTTGAAAGCCCGATTGGTTGCAAAGGGCTACACCCAAACCTATGGTGTTGACTTCTTTGAAACATTTTCTCCTGTTGCTCGCCTGAATTCTGTGCGGATCATTATTTCTCTTGCTACTACCTTTGATTGGCCATTATTTCAGTTGGATGTAAAGAATGCATTTCTCCATGGTGATCTACAGGAAGAAGTATATATGGAGCAACCTCCTGGTTTTGTTGCTCAGGGGGAGTGTCAGAAAGTATGCAAATTAAAAAAGGCTATATATGGGCTGAAACAGTCACCTAGAGCTTGGTTTGACAAGTTCAGTGAAGTTATTCTTCAGATGGGTTTTTCTCGCTCCAAGACTGATCATTCCTTATTTTACTCCAGCTCTTCCCGTGGATCCATTATTCTTCTGGTATACGTTGATGACATAGTGTTACTGCAGTGACACAATGGGAATATCTCGTGTCAAAGAGGGTTTGCAAAAACATTTCCATACAAAGGATCTGGGCAAACTAAGATACTTTCTAGGCATTGAAGTGCTTAGATCTCATGCAGGTGTCAATTTATCTCAGAGAAAGTATGTGCTTGATTTGTTACAGGAGACAGGCATGGATGAATCTAAACCGGTAAATACTCCAATGGATTATCACATCAAAGAGGTGGTTGATGATGTTGAGTATCCAGATCCAGAATATTATAGGAGAATAGTGGGTAAGTTGATATATCTAACTGTCACCCGACCGGATATTTCATTTGTTGTGGGCGTAGTCAGCCAATATATGCATTCTCCGCGACAATCACACTGGATAGCAGTCTGCAGAATTCTGAGGTATCTAAAAAGTGCTCCCGATAAAGGTATCACATATTCTAGACCAAAGGCACCTCCATCTACTCTGTCTCTCACAGGATATTCAGATGATGAATGGGCTGGTGATCATACTGATAGGAGATCTACATCAGGCTATTGTACCTTTCTAGGTGATCATCTTATCACATGGAAAAGTAAAAAGCAACATGTGGTTGCTAGATCTAGCACTGAAGCTGAGTATCGTGCTGTGGCCCATGCATGCTGTGAATTAAAATGGGTCAAATCTGTTTTATCTGAATTACAAATTTCTCTTCTACCTTCTATGGAGCTCAAGTGTGACAATCAATCTGCCATGCACATCGCCAAGAATCCTATCTTTCATGAGCGTACAAAACACATAGAGGTTGATTGCCATTTTATTCGTGATCAAATAAAAGACGGCACTATTGTGACTCCATATGTTAGGTCTGAAGATCAACTAGCAGATATTCTGACAAAGCCCTTGGGTTCAGCAATTTTTCAGAAACTCTGTGGCAAGCTGGGCATCCACGATGTGTACTCTCCAGCTTGAGGGGGAGTGTGAAGCAACCTGCATCTCGGTCGATACTATCGACACTCTGTCGATAGTATCGAGATCTGTCCAGGTTCATGTTGAAGCCAGCTGCATCTCGGTCGATACTATCGACACACATGTCGATAGTATCGAGATTGGTTCAGGCGCAAGAGAATACTCCGTCGATACCATCGACACAAGTCGATGGTATCGACACCAGCACAGTGGCGGAACGGCAAACCGGCGGCTGACCTATTTTGTTTATGAAATGTTGTTTTTATGCTTTTTCTCTCTTTGTACCTCATGTATTTACCCTAATATATAAATACAAGTGTGTAGGCTCAAGCCCTACTCACGTTTGCTGCACCTAGCAGCCGACATGTGATTTGTGTTCCCATCTTCTTCCTCCTTCATTTCTTCTTACAGATACCTTAGGGGTTTTAGCCTAAATGTCTTAAGTGGAGACCATCCTTTAAAATGATGATAAATATTATGGTGGATATGGATAATGACACCTCGAAATTCGTTATTTTGGATCAAGAATGAGTAGAGCACCTAAAGTCACTTTAAGGATCTAAAAACCTTAATGGTTTGGTCATTATGACCTATAAAGCTGAAAACCTATGTTTGGCTCTTATTTCTGTTGAATCAGGATCTAATCAATCTAGCAACTCCATATTGTTCCACGATCTCTGCTTTTGGGAAGAGGTATGCTTTATCCTCAAATTGACCTTGATGATATTATTGCTTGTTATGTATTATATGTATGAGTTTATATGCTTGGCTACTCTTATTTGTTTTGAGCTACTACGTCTCCTACTGAGTACTCTTTTGTTTTCGTATATGTATGTTTATCAAACTTGTAACATAAAAGAATAAAGGAACTTCCATTATTGTTGTGGATCACCCTTCTCGTAGAAGTGGCTAAGCTTCTCTCTTCATAAAGAAGTAGCCATACATTCATGAAATAAGGTTCGCTCTTCATAAAGAAGTAGCCATACATTTGTGAAACAAGGTTCGCTCTTCATAAAGTAGTAGTCATACAGCCTTGAAACAAGGTTCGCTCTTCATAGGAAAGTAGCTATACATTCGTAACTCTTAGGTTCGTCCTTCTTGTATTACTGACCAAGGTTTGCTCTTTATTGAGAAGTAGTCATATACTTGTTGATCACAGTTCCTTAGAAGTAACCAAAACATGTCTAGACATTTTGTTGACTATAGTGTAATTCAAAAAGAAAAGATGCCTTTGTTTGGAAATTTGAAGTTTATTGACTCTTTTTTCAATTCTTGTGGTTTATATACTTTCTTTATACCTGTAATTTCATTTTGTTTTTAGAAGTGTACCAATGTTTTCGCATTGATTGTGTCTGATTTTCTTCATTTTAGGCATAACAGGTGCACCACTAAAATCACGCTTCTGCATTCAATGGTTTACTCTGATTAAATTAGCAAACTCCACACTCATTTGAATAGTGAGAGATAATATTCAAAGGGATGGTTAGTTCTTGTTAACCTTTATGTTCTGAGATATTATTTCTTATTGTGTATGCTAATGTGTGATTTCCTTCGGGCCGCCCTAGGTAGTGGGATTGAGATTGGGGTAAGAACATTTCCATGACAGCACGTGTACCTTTTCGGAGCGCCACAAGGCATGTTGAATCCCTAGAATTTAGAAGATTGAGATGGGACATGGAGCTGGGGATCCTGTTTGGGCGTCGGCGATAGACATTGGCAAACTCAATAATCGAATTTGTTTCAGGAGGAACGCTTAGGCCCATTGGATCACTAGGACGATCAATGGGAGGGGTCACTCACTGATATAAACTCCACTAGATCAGACGGATCTAACTAAACCAATTAATTTATAGGAGATAGTGACATAGATGAAGGCATGGCAAAGAAAATTTCAAATTCATGGAAGGTAACATCGGCCCAAAAAAACATGCGAGACTTGGTCTATAACACTTATAGCCTTTTTGGAAAATGGATTAGCATAGAAAAAACAGTTTGACATAATGAGGACAACGTTTATCTACCCTTAGATCAAAATAATGAACAAGGGCAAGGTAACTAAAAACGCGTTAACGGAGATGAAAAATCTAGTCCTCCGAAGAAACAAGAGAAAAGAGGATACTATTTTGGAGAATAAAGGAATGTTTTTGGTTCATAACGTAGCAAGCAGTGAGAACATTTTTAGATTAATAAAGTTTGGGTAACTGAGCTTGAAAAATGAAGAGCTAGGGTAACATCCAAGAAATGTCGATTCTTGCGCTCAGCAACCCCATTTTGTTGTGGAGTGTGAGCACAAAATCGTTGTTGGACAACCCATTCTTGGAGCAAAAAGATGTCATGGAGCCAGAGAGATATTCTAAAGCATTGTCAATTCTTAACATTTAATGGATTTACCAAATTGTGTTGAAATTGTTTTGTAAAAGGTTTTGAAAATTGTGTTGAAATCATCACAGGATTTCAACAATTATGTTCATGTCATTCTTGAGAAATCATCAAAAAAAGTAACAATATAGAGAAATCCATTGGAACTCGTGGTTTCAAATGGACTAAAAACGTCACCATGAACCAAATCAAAGACAGTTTTTTAACATAAAAAAGTTTTGTGAGGAAAAGAAATTCAATGATGCTTCCTTAATTGACAAAAGTCACATGGAGGGATTTTTAAACTATATATAGATGGCTCCAGATGAAAAAGATGAAAATGAGAAAGGCATGCGGACCAGACAATATTCTCATTGATGTATGGAAGAGTATGGGGGATGAGGGAGTTACATGGTTAACAAATTTCTTTAACAAGATCATGAAGACGAAGAAGATGTCGGATGAGTGGAGAAATAGTATTATAGTCTCAATCTACAAGAACAAAGGTGACGTTCAGAGCTGTACAAAATATAGAGGTATCAAGCTGATGAGTCACACGATGAAGCTTTGGGAGAGGATTATTGAGCAGAGGTTAAGATCTATAATGCAGGTATCAAACAACCAATTTGGTTTCATGCCTGGAAGATCAACAACAGATGCTATTTTTCTGATAAGGAGGCTTATGGAGAAGTATAGACAAAGCAAAAGAGATCTTCATATGGTGTTTATCGATCTAGAGAAGGCTTATGATCGAGTACCCAGAGAAGTGTTATGGATGGTTTTGAAGAAAAAGGGTGTGTCTATCCAATACATTGACTTGATCAAAGACATGTATGATAGCTCTACTGCAAGTGTCAAGACTCCTGGAGGAGAGACACCAACTTTTCCTATTACAGTTGGGGTACACCAAGGATCCACACTCAGCCCATATCTATTCGTTCTGGTTATGGATGAGTTAACAAAGAATGTTCAGGATGATATTCCTTGGTGTATGTTATTTGCTGATGATATTGTTTTGATTGACGAAACAAAAGATGGATTGAATGATAAAGTTGAATGTTGGAGAAAGGCATTGGAATCAAATGGATTGATGATTAGCCGGAGCAAAACTGAGTATATGCATTGCAATTTCAACCAATCTCGCAGTGTGAATGATGGAGCCAAGTTGGACGGAGTAGATATACCAAAATGTGACAAATTTCGTTACTTAGGTTCTATTATTCAAATAGACGGGGATGTCCAAAATGATGTTTGTCACCGGATCACTGCAGGATGGTTGAAATGGAGGAGTGCAACTAGAGTTTTATGCGATCAGAAGATCCCTCTCGGGTTAAAAAGTAAGTTTTATAGAATAGCCAATGTATTAGAAAGCGGGAAGCGGGAGGCGTGCGGACGGCACCCTGTAACCGATTAAGCGGTAGGCGGGCGATTAAGCGGGCGATTTTTGAAAAAGCGGGTGTCTAAATTTTATATATTTTTATACAAAATTACATGTATGTGTATATAAAAAATATATTTATAATGAACTTCTATACATATCTAATCAGCAAATCAGTAATTAACTAAGTATTCATCAATACTTACTATTAATCAGCATCTCTAATCACTAAAATCAGCAAGCAGATCAGTAATTGTATATAACAAACTATGAATTATTGAATTAAAGTAATCACTAAAGTAATACTAACCAGCAGTACCAATCATTAATCACTGAAAGCAGCAAGGAAATCAGTAAAACTAATCATGCATTACTAGTATAATAGAGCAATAGGATATTTACTTAGATGCATTACAGCAGTACCCAATTATTACAGCTTACACACAAAGTATGCATTCTAAATTAGGACTAGCTATATCATAGAACATTTAATGTATACAAGTTTCGTATATTATAGTCAATACTACTTGGCTATGTAATTAATTAATGTTAGATGCTTACATTAGGATTTTTAAACAAAAGCGGGAAAAAAGCGGGAAAAAGCGGGCAAAAAAGCGGGAAAAAGCGGGTGAGGCGGGCAAAAAGCGGGCGATTTGGTTCAAAATGATTAAGCGGGCGATTAATGGCAAAATTAAGCGGCTGGGGGTCATGGGCGCTTAAGCGGCCCGCCTGGCCGTTTTTTATTTCAGTGAGAATAGCTATACGACCAGCCATGCTCTATGGGAGTGAATGTTGGACGGTGAAGAAACAAGGTCTCAACAAGATGAACGTGGCTGAAATGCGTATGCTGAGATGGATGTGTGGGAAGGCAAGAAAAGATCGTTTGAGAAATGACTATATCATGAATAAAGTGGGGGTGGTGAGCATTGAGGACAAGTTGCGTGAGGGCCGACTCAGATGGTACGGACATGTGCAACGCAGACCTACTAGTGTGCCTATACGAAGCAATGCTATTGAGCCAAACACTATAAATAGAAGAAGAGGAAGGCCTAAATTAACATGGGATGAGCTTATAAAGAGAGATTTTGAATCTCTACATCTCAATCAGAATATGGCCCATGATAGAGCTGAATGGAAATGAAGGATCCATGTAGCCGACCCCAACATAGTTGGGATTGAGGCTTAGATGATGATGATGATGATGATGATGATATAGATGGCTCCAGATGTTTAAGCTTGTCCAAGGGATGGGTGATTGTAGCGTAGATGAAGTTAAAGGCAGGAGTAAGAAACTAGGGCAGATTGAGGTGTGTCATCACCAAAGTAGTATAAATCACCAGCTCTACAGTCTGAACCAATCGTCTTCAAGTTTCAAGAATCTTGTAATACAAAACCATTCTACCCAAGGTTACGTTGTAGTTAAAAGCACCAACAAGTTTGCCAACAGATAAGTTATATAGAAAATTAGGGACAAATGCATATATTGGAGTTTATGTTTTGGTGATAGTCACACTACTACTCTATCGGACAGCTTTAAGTGATCCATCCGCAAGTGTGACAGGGGAATTGGGAATATAGGAATCAAAGGTTGAAAGTAGATGTCTCATACCAGTCATGTGTTGTGTAGCCCCGGAGTCAACTATCTAGGGACAGTTGGATATTGGTGGAGGCAGATGCGTTGAAGAGGTCGTAGCATTTTGCACGGACATAGATTCCTTAGATCCAATTTGTTGTTAGGAAGCTTGTAGAAGTTGTTCATACTCTGCTGAGGAGATAGTGACGTAGTACATGTCAGTAGTTTTAACAACATGAGCAGTACCTCCTCGTCTGCACCCGTAGGAATGATCGTGCTTCTGGTAGCACTTCTCCTCGAGATGTCCCATATTATTACAAAAGGTGCACTTGGATCTGGGAGCAG
Organism: Alisma plantago-aquatica; assembly: GCA_963693085.1. Taxonomy (NCBI): domain Eukaryota; kingdom Viridiplantae; phylum Streptophyta; class Magnoliopsida; order Alismatales; family Alismataceae; genus Alisma; species Alisma plantago-aquatica. Next base: position 1,272,271,739 of record OY856409.1, on the reverse strand, counting down.
GTCCTCAACCTCGGGCTGCTACAACCATGACTAGCTTCATGTCAGATGGGCATGCATCTAATTGTTGTAGATGAGAGAAAGCATCGTCCAAGGTGAGAACTAATGGCTAGTCAAAATCACATTGTGGATCGGGGTAAAAAGGAAGGATGCAGTCCATTTAGGAACTTTGTAGTGATAAGGCTGGCACGATCCTTGGTTTGCTCATCAGAGGTGATGGTCTGGAAATAGTCCAGTTGTTGTGACAAGGCGACGATAGCGGCGTAGTACTCGTCTAGTGATATCCCCCTGGTGCTCGACAAAGAGCTTATCCCAAATCTTGTAAGTGTGCATTGTATACTTTTCTTGCTTGAAGTGTCTCCGCGCAACCTCCTACATGTTTTGCCATTCTTATAGAACAGTATTTAGAAGCAAAGGAAGGTTGCATGCTCTTCCTCATCCAGTTCTTGACTTGGATATTTCCCTCTTCCACTCGAGGGTGCTCTCGACAGGTTTCTCAATTAATTTCTGTTACATTATATATTTCCTGTTTTATATTACCAAAAGTAGAAGGTGAGGACGAACTCAGGAATGCAGTATCATAACCAGAGTATGCAGCATGTGCTCCACTAGTAGAAGCAGCAGTTGAAGAACCAGCATGCTCAAGAAGGAGGCGTTCCACCTCAGCACGAATGTAGTCTGCGGTCGCTCCCGCAGTCTCTGGTTCAGGCGTTGGAGTAACACCCTCAGAAGCAGTAGACGATGAATTTGCAGCAGCATTGGCCAAAGTCGTTTACCATACTTTTCCCAGCACTTTTCTTCAATATGGTTAAACCGGCCACAGAAGGTACACACGCGATGTCCTTGCTGAGGACGCGCAGCAGCAGAAGATGGGGCAGCCGAAGGGGCTCCTCGTCCAGCAACAGGTCCACGTCCACGTCCTGTACCCAGGGGAGGACGGCCATCAGTAGAACGGCCACGACCACGACCACGGCCACGCCCGACCCAAGCAGCCAGGGTAGTCGAATCTCCAGTCTCAGTATGAGGAGGCGGTGTCGATGAAGAAAGACGTTGGAGACGCTGGTAGGCACCCTGCAGAGTAGGGAGCGGGTCACTCGCCAAGATCTGATCCACAACACCAGTATAGGACTCTGGAAAACCACTCAGAAACTGTATCAACTGTAGTTCCGCCCGCTGTTTCTGCATAGTCGCCAGATCAGTAGACAGCGGGTGATAAGTCTCCAACTCACCCCACATGCCAGTGAAGGTGGAGAAGTAGTCTGAGATGTCAGATCCCGTGAATTGGAGTCGCCCCAGTTGCTTGGTTATGTCGAAGACCTTCTTGGGATTCTGACTGTGAGAGTAGGTACCGGCGAGCTGATCCCACATCTGCTTCGCCGTAGGTAGCCGAAGTAAAGTGACATTGATCTTCTCAACTGCGCTGTTGAGAATCCATGTCATCACAGTCGAGTCCTCACGGACCCAATCATCAAAAGCTTTGACATCCTTTGCATCCGCATGCTCCGCAGGCTGAGGCGGACCAGTGCGAATCAGATGAGAGTACTTCCCCTGTGATTTGGCATATATCACAAAGGAGCACATCCAAAGCTGGTAATTGCGTCTGTCAAGTTTAACAGTGGTAACTTGACGATGCGAGTCTCGCCAGAAGTCATCTCCAGAAGACGCCATGGGGACAGGCAGGAAGGCAGGCTCATGCAGACAGATACAGGCAGGAGACAGACTATGCCGTCAGACAGGCAGAAGCAGGCACAAAATCACCACGGACCTCTCACATACGAACTACGTCTAAGCGTAGCAGGAAACCCGGAGGCTGAAGCCTACACGGGCAGGCAGGCACAGACGAACACGAGCTGAAAGTTGTCCCTCAGACGAACAACTCTCCGATCTCCCCTTAAAGACGAAACTAGTCCAGATCTACAGGCGGCTCAGTGGTCCCGTAGAAGACGGCCACCCGGCAGTGCACCTGCTGTGCGAACAACGACCAAAAAATTGGTGATGTTGCTCAAGCACTAGCGGCACACCAAGCCAGGAGGTTAGACGGAACCACGAGCGGCGAACGAGCGGCGGGCGGCCCCTACATGGGCGCACGTGCGCGGTGCGCGGGGCGGCGGGAGGGAGGGGTTGCGGCGCGGGGTGGGGGTGGGGGAGAGAAAGGAGAGAGAGGGGAGGGAGGGAGGCAGAGATGGCTGGGTTTCGACCTGCTCCGTTACATTATATATTTCCTATTTTATATAGTCTGTTATCCTTACTCCAACGCCTGAACCAGAGATTGCGGGAGCGACCGCAGTCTACATTCGTGTTGAGGTGGAACGCCCCCTTGAGCATGCTGGCTCTTCGACTGCTGCTTCTACTAGTGGAGCACATGCTGCATACTCTGGTTATGATACTGCATTCCTGAGTTCCTCCTCACCTTCTACTTCTGGTAATATAAAACAGGAAATATATAATGTAACAATTTCAACTCAGCTTTAGATTCAAGAATCATATAGATCGAATTCATCCAGAGTAGCATTTATCTCCATTTTGTTAGATGGAGATTAGAGCATTGTCATTGTAGAGTGTAGACAATAGTCTGAGGTGTATCTTTTCCTTCAGACATGTTGAGAGCAGATCACGCTGATAGAATCTTAGTGGATGAAAAGGGCACCTGTATGAGGCATGGTGAGATAGAGAAGAAACCACCAGAATTTGGGCTGGCAAAACAAGACCCGACCCCAACGACCCAACCCGAACCTGAAAGCTTTAAGCGGGTTAGGGTCTAAGGTTTTTCGACCCAACCCAAATTACTTAAAATTAATTTAGGGTCGAGTCCGGGTTTGGACTTTAGACCCAAAATGACCCGATTGACCAAAAATTCAAGATTATATATTCAAATAAAATTACAAATACTAAAGTTTAAGACACCCAATGACTGATTAAATTACTAATCCAACACTCATCAAGTTTATTTGGCAATTATATTTAGTTTCATATTGGTTTGTATGATTTATTATGTTAATTGTTTTATGAATTTGTGTTTAAAACTCCCTAACAAACTACAATAAGCTTTGTATGTGTTTCTCAATCACATTGTAAGTTTGTTTACACTGAAATGTGTTGACTACACTCGATAATCATCAATAATTAGATGAATCATAGATTTTTTTTTTTAATTTTCCTTGGTTTTTGGATTTACGGGTCAAACCCGATAGACCCGAAAATATTTGCAGGTCCGGTTAGGGTCAAGGTTTTTGACCCGAAAATCCATCTTTTGCAAGTTTAGGGTCTAAAAAATTGTTGACTAGAAATGACCCGAAATAAAACCCCATCCAACCCAAACCCGATTGCCACCCCTAACCAGAATGAAGCGCGATGGGACTAAGAGTGTTGGAGAGATATGTGGCTAAGCACTATCACAGGAAAGAAATGTTGTGTTCATTGTTCTGAAAAGCGATATGTGGTGTATAGGTAGAGAGGGAACCATATAGAGTATATGCGGTATGCAGGAGTATATACGGAAGAATATGCAGTTTTAGATTGTTTTAATAAATTGATTTGTATATAGTCATATATAACATATTGGATACATAAACTAATGATATAAATATAAAATATCAATATATATATTGATGTAAGCAGATTAATATATATGTATGGCATATTTATATAACTATATACAAGTATAAACATATGGAATGTATGCATATAAGTATAACTATATATAAGTATAAACTTGCCGATTTTCTTAAACTTATGTGAACTTTGGCCCTACATGCTTCATTATGCAAGATTCTTGACATTTGAAAACGATTGGTTGGGGTTCTAGATCTAACAATATTTTTTACCTTTCGATTGATGCTCATGGTTCTGCTTTAGTCATATGTTCTTCCCTTCGGTTGCACCAATCAAATGGCCACCCTTCATTGAAGAAACTCAAACGGCTTGAGCCGTCTTTATCTTCCCTTTGACATATTTTCTAAGTTAGGAAAACATCACCAAAGTTTCTTTGCCTAGTCACAGTTGTCTACAGTCAAACATGCATTTTGACTTAGTGCATAGTGATATATGTGGACCTTTTCACACTTGGAGCTATGACATCGTTATTTCATTTCCCTTGTGGTTGATTTTTCTTACATGGCGTGGTTGTACTTGTTTAAAACTCATGACAAGGCCTTATCAGTGTTTAATACTTTATATCGAATGATTGTTACTCAATTTATTGTTCAAATTATTATCTTTTGCATTGACAATGCCCTCAAATATGTGGTTGCACTTTGCAGCCTTCATTTTTGTCAAACCATGGGATAATTATACTAATGTTCATGTGCCTATACTCTACAGCAATATCAAGTCGCCATACGGAAAATGGGAACTTGTTGGACATCACCCGAGATTTCATGTTTCAAGCCAACTTAACAAAATATTTACGGTTGACGCCCTCCTTATGGGATGTTACCTCGTTAATTGATAGTTATCCTCTATCCTCGAGGGAGGCCTTCTTTTCTTTCATCCATCCCACCGAGACGTGTTTCATCTATCTCTACGTCTCTTCAGGGGTGTACAACCTTTGTGTACAATTTTGCCCTAAGGGCTAACAAACTTGATCCACAAGCAATGAAGACCATCTTCCTTGGATATTCTCTTCCCAAAAAGGTTGTGGATGCTTCTGCCCTGAATCCAAATGGATGTATGTGTCGTTCGTGTTTTTGGAATTCAATATGTTCTTTGCCCTAAATTCATCTATGAAACATGAAAGCAGAAGTTATCCACAAGATTCATTTGTGCCATTAGAAATCACTATTTATTCCATGCAATAGTGGTTTCCAAAAACCTCCTACACCACCTTCACCACCAACGAGCATTCCTACCTTTGACAAAGTCTATCAGCGTAAGAAGCAATAGGATCCCCAGACTCGGGCTCAGTCATCGGCGTCACAGTCTGAAACATCTAACTACCAATAGCACAATGCAAATGTACTAACATTTCCATTGTTCGTCATCCCATTTCTCATACTTGTTGTCTTCAAAACTCAGCACAATTGCCAAAGTTCTTGCCCATGGTCTAGATGGCATCCGAATTCATTGCACCGACCAAGAAGCTCTCAAAGACCATGGTTGGTGTGTTGCAATGGCTGAAAAAATGACTGCTTTTTGGTCCAACAATGCATGGTCTCTTCTCTTGTCCTTGCTCCAACATGCCACAATATTGTTGGTTGTCCTAGGTATTCTCTATTTAATATAATCTTGGCAGGACGGTGGAGCGCCTTAAAGCGTGTTTGGTAGCCAAAGGCTTCACTTGGAATTTTGGAGTAGACCTCTTCTAAACCTTCTCCCATGTCACTCGTATAGCCTCAATTTGCATCTTGGTCTCTCTGGCAGTAAATCTGGACTGGGTAGTATACCAACTTAACATTAAGAATGCCTTCGTACATGGAAACTAGGCGGAAGAAGTCTACATGCAGCAACCTCTGAGATTTTATTGTTGAGGGGGAGTATGCCAACAAAGTCTCTAAAATGTATATGTACATGTACGGCTTGAAACAACCACCATGTGCATGGTACAAAAAGCTCAACAATGTTGTTGATTCCATGGGTTTCCAAAGATCATCAAGTGACCACATCCTCTAGTTCTCAAAATCTACTTCTAGCGTCATTGTCTTATCAGTAATGTCGATGATATCGTCGTTACTATGAACTCTCTCAAATCACAATTTTACATTAGAGACTTGGAGTAACTCTTGTATTTTCTAGGGATTGAGATTATGATCAAGAGGGGTTACCTCCCGACAGAACTGTCTTAGACCTACTTAAAGATACAGGGTTGACAGAATACAAGCCAGTAGCCTCCTTGATGGACTACCATATGAATCCTATATCTGAGGGGGAGTACTTTCCTGATCCAAAATTGTATCGACTAGTAGGGAAACTAATATATCTAACCATCACTCATCTCAATATTTCCTTTACAGTTGTAGTAGCAAGTCAATTTATGAGCAATCCACTCTTATGGCACTGCAAAATGTTTATCTTAAAAGAGCCCCTAGAAATGGGATACTACACAAACACGCTCTAGAAGAAAATCTCTACTAAAAGTTGTCGGTGCAGATTGGGCAGGTGTTATCAATGACTACTATAACTCGGCACTCCCATATAAGGAGAACCATGTATCCTAATTGTGATTAGTAAAAAACAATTTTCTTAGTCACAAGATCAATTCAGAGCACTACAAAAAATGATGTTTCTACAATTTTTCATTGCACATGAACTGTTCATGTTTTCAAGGTGTTATTGTATAGGCCGCATGCATCTGATTTACTAGCATAAAAAAATAATACTTACATACTGGGGATCCTCGATAGCATGGAAAGTCCCTCTGTAGACACTTCAAGTTTCTGAACAAAAATTAAAAATTAAAAATGATATTATTGGACTGAAAAAAAAATGAATGGATGTGGACGGAGAAAATATCAAATCCTTTGTGGTTTTCGTTGGTCAGGAAGTGCTGATTGTGATGTTATGTATTAGAGAGTCTATATTAGCCTATATAGTTAATAGGTTAATTAGTTAGTGGGCTTTTGTATTTCAGCCCATTTAGATTACTTGCATCCTAAGTTTTAGGGTGTCTCCCCTCCCCTATATAAAGGAGAGGGTGTTCGGTCTTGTATTCATCCCATTACATTCAATTCAATATAATCTTATTCTCAACAGTATGTTCTCCAAAGCTTATCAATCAAAAGTTAAAATCATATCTACACGTGGTATTAAGGTTATAGATGTATATTGGTCTGTTACAACTTAATCTTGTCTAAATATTAAGTGAGCATGAGTAATGAGCATATTTTTTGTTAGATTAGGCTACAATAGTTATTGGGCTTATATGAACGTAGTAGATACAACATAACTTACTCCGTGTATGGCACACCATAACAGTGCCTAGTTCTAATAAGGAGCATCTGTGTATGCATGTTACAATAATAATATTTTTGCACTGCAAGAACGTCACACATGGGATCTTGTTGCTCCTACTGACTGCCTTCTGTGGGCTATAGATGGTATTTTATTATCAAATACCATCTTGATGGCACTACTGAAAGACGAAAAGCCCGTCTTGTGGCCAACAGCTATACTCAGTCGTATGATATTGATTATTTTGGGACGTTCACTCCTGTGGCCCGATCAATTGTGTATGTATTCTTGTTATTTCGATTACCAACTAAAAAGCATGTCCTAAGCACGTGATTAATAGTTAAGTTAACGAAACATAATTTTGTGGATGTTACGATTACATGTGATATAAATGCTTATTATCCAGTTGTACAAATATTTGTATGTATTTAGTTTTTAGCATGTGTTGTAATTGAAGATAGTTATGTAGACATCTGGCTTTGGGTTGCTCGAATTGCAGCTACACATATTTTGATGGAGTGGGATCTATAAGTTAACGATTTTTTTCTGTACCGACAATAAAGTTACATGTCAGCTGAAGTGGATTAGTGAAACAACACTGAGCTCCAATCTTTGTCATAATTTTTGTAAAAAAAATTAGAGAAAAATCAGTTGAAGTAAATTACTCAAATAGGTCGATAGTAACTCGTATGTATTTTTTTTATATAAAATCTGTAGAGGCAAGCTGCTCGAGCAACATCTGAATAGATGAAGCAAACTGTACAGAATTAACTTGTTATCCAACACAAATTTCTATCATCATATGTGAAGAAATAAAAAAATCCAATTGAGCTATGCTATTTGAACAGCGGCAATTATCGCTTAGATTTTAACAACAAAGGCAAGCATCTCTAATTGCAGCAGTCACCACTTTAGTCAGTAATATCTTGCGACTTAGGTGGTAAAAATCTTGTATTGTATGATATCTATTAACTAAAGATAATATCTGACTAAATAATACAGTCAACTCTGTTCACGTAGGAAGAGCCAGTGAAAGGAACAAATTGTCCGGTAATTAAAAACTTACCCAGATAGATATATATGTTAATATATAAAACAAAAATTGTATATGGGCACATTGTTACTTTACGACGTGGTAGTTTGTCAATATACACATGTTTAGAAAAAAAATAAAAGAAATTAACGGTGAAACACACATAGCGACAGCTTGCAGATGAATATTTTTACTTTGCGACGTGGCAATAGCACATTATACAAATGTCTAAGAAAAAATATTAACGTTGAAACGCATAAGGTAACAGAACCTGACAGTACGCCATTATACAAATGTCTGAAAAAAAAATTAAAAAATTAACGCCACAGGGTGACAGCTTATACAGGAAAAGCAAACATGTCAGGTGTGCTCCTTTACATGGATGTCTAGATAAAAACAAAAATTTTAAAGTTGAAGCACACATGTCGACAGCTTGCACATGAATATTTTTACTTTGTTGACGTGGAAATAGCCCGTTACACAAATATCTAAGAAAAAAATTAGCGTTGAAACACACACGGTAACAGAACCTGGCAGTGCGCCATTATACAAATGACTACAAGAGAAAAAAATAACACCGAAGCACATAGTGTGACAGCTTGCACAGGAAAAGCAAGCATGTCACCCAAGCTTCTTTATATGGAAAATATAGATATAGATATAGACTTAGTAAGATAGGCATACACACGTCATGCTAAAAAAGGTACAACCAGAACTAGGCACACATCCTGCTAAAAAATCTGACCAGAAGTAGATACACAACCAGTAGGATTAGTTAATAGATAGACTATGGAATACATCGGTAGAAGAACACAGATGATAGGATGAGTAGGCATGTCACTCAAGAGAGGAAGAATAGAAACGACACACATAACATAAAAATAAAAAAAGCACACACACATAGGTAAAGCACACACGCACACTGGAATGAAGAGCAGGCATCTCACCCGCTCTTCTTCATATGGATATAGATACAACCAAAAGCAGACACATCCTGCTAAAAAATCCAACCAGAAGTAGATACACAACCAGTAGGATTAGTTGACAGACAGACTATGAAATACATCGGTAGAAGGACACAAATGATAGGAAGAGTAGTCACGTCACTCAAGAGAGGAAGAATAGAAACGACACCTATACAAATATAAAATAAAAAAAGCACACACATACATAGGTAAAGCACACACGCACACTGGAATGAAGAGCAGGCATGTCACCCGCTCTTCATATAGATATAGATTCTTGGCTGGCCTCTTTTTTAGCTTGATATCAAGTATGTGTTCCTTTGACGTTCTTAATGAAGAGGTATATAGGAGCAACCTCCTGGATTTGTTGCTTAAGGGGAGTTAAAGGTCTGCAAACTCAAAAAAGCTATCTCTGGTCTGAAACAGAGCCTGGTTTGATAAATTCAATCAGGTACTTCTCCCATTTCGGTTCTCCAAATCACATGTTGATCATGGTGTCCTCATAAAGGAAACTGATGCAGTAGTTGTTATTCCATTGTATATGTTTATGATATTGTTCATTCTAGCAGTCATTTGACTAAGAGTCTGAGATACAGGCTACAAAAAATCTACATGGGCACTTTGCCACAAAAGATCAGGTCATCAGGGTAAATTATGTTACTCTCTTGACATTTGAAGTGGCTTACTAGAGATCTTCTATATGTCTAAAGTATGTTCAAGATCTGGTTAAAAAACTGGTATTGTGGGGACACGACCTGCTTATACCCCTCTGAACCCTAATGCTAAACTCAATGATGATGGGGCGATGTTTTCTGATCACTCAAGATGCAGGTGACTACTTGGAAAAGTTGATCTACCCCACTGTAACTCTCGTGCAAGTATCACTATTGTAGTTGGCTTTATTTGTTGATATATAGATAAACCTAGACAATGTTCCTAGGAAGCTGTTTGTCACGTCCTAAGATACCTGAAAGCTAACATGGCAAAGCTCTATTGTATACCAAACAAAGTCCCAGTGGTATTGTTGGGTATTCTGATGTTGATTTTGCAAGAAGTCCTATTGACTGCAAATCCATTTCTAGATATTGCTCTTATTGCAGTGGCAATCTTGTATCTTGACGTGGTAAAAAAGCATAATGTACTTTGCTCGACCTAGTGTTGAGTCATAATACAGGGCAATGGGTGATACACATTGTTTAGGTCAAATCTCTTACAAAAAAATTTGGACTACCTGTTGTTACCCCCATGCATATGTTTTGTGACACTAAAGTAGCAACCTTCATTGCCAGCAATCTGGTTTTCCATGAGCAACCAAGCATATCAAAGTGGATTGTCACTTCATCATGAAAGTTGTAATGAAGAAAGATATATGTACTCCTTACATACGCTCCAAAGATCAGATTGCTGACCTATTCACCAAAGCACTTCCAAGAAAGAAATATACATAGCTCATTGACGAGTTGGGCAAAACATATATCCTCCCGCTTGAGGGAGAATGTAAAGAAATATCTTTCCTCATTCTTATTTACTGTTATGTTTTATATTTTACATTTAGTTCATATTGTTGGGTTCTCTTTCTCTCTTAGTGTCTCTCCATCCTATATAGGGAGAGGCATATTGTACTTATTAAGCATCACAATAGAATATATTTTGTTTCAACTAACTGACAATGTATTCATAAAATGTTTCCATATGGGCCTTATTATAGTCAAGTTCCTCAAGATTTGCTCCTGATTTGAAGTGTTATCCTAGTTGTGTCACTTTCCTTCTCTTAAACACACATGCCAGGCTTCATTAATTGGATGCCCCTCTCTCAGTTCAATCAGTCTCTTTCACTCCTCAAGACTCTCAAATGGCTATGTAATGCAGGACATAGTCACACACCCATGTTAAAAAGCATGATGGTGCAATCGATTAGGCAGAATTAGGTCATTTATTATTTTATTATGTTATAGGACTTACTATGCAACTATTTCCAATTTAGGACGTGTAATTTAAGGGACTTAATTGAAATTTTTCAAGTTTATTTCTTTGGTTGTTAATTAGGTGTTTCGTCGCATATGCCACAACATTTACGGTTTTCAACTTCTATTATATATATCTCCTTGAGGTCTGTGTTTAGAAAGACGTTTGATTATGAATTTGAGTTTTAGAGAATTGGTTCTCAATTAGTTAGTAATCAACCCAAAGATCTAAGCACAACGCCTAGATCCCAAGACCCCCACCTGAGAATAGGATTTTCTACAGGGAGGGCATGGGGAGGGTAACGGTTTACCCTTACCCTTACCCACCACAAGGGTACCGGATAAGGAAAAGGGTAAGGGCAATTACGAACATCTACAATCTCCTTACCCTTACCCTTACAGTCATCCCCACCGGGCAAATAGGGAGGATAAGGGTAAATGGGTAAATCATGCATACACATAGTGCACTAATGTTTGAAGCCTTAGTTTAGAGGTAGGATGGGGTGTGTTGGACACTTGGACTCGTCTAGCTTAAATTCATTGTATCAGCTGCATCGTTCCTCTTTTTCTATGCAAATAGTATTCAAATTGTAAATCTTAACTAATAAGCCAACATCAAAGAGAGAGTTGTTGATATCAAACAAAACTCTTGTTGTCTCGTTCCAAACACACCCATTTGAAGCAGCATTGAAATGAATTTCTTAGTGCTTATCATCATGATATCACAAAGTCATAATTATAATGGCTAGCTAATTCGACACTTGCACTTCTTTTTTATATTCGATGAGCTTTCAATGATTAATCAACTCGTCAAACTATGCATGAACTTGATGGAAAGATGAAGTCTGATTTTATATATTATGCACACTTAAATTACTAAAGTATGTAGAGAAAAATGCCAATATTTCCAGATGGACAAAATGATATACATACCTCTATCTCTTATAGTACAAAATGATCAATCTCTTGGTTTTCAAAATAGAAAAAAGGACATCAACAAATATGATAAACTTGCTCAGCAACTGCCAAACTCTAAGATAGCATGTAGTAGTAGGGCGGGTGGAGAAAATAGCAAGAACAGCAGATTCTTTGTGTGTCGTGGAGGAAATCAGACAATTGCTGCTCTTGTCATGAAAATATGGATCATGTTTCCCTTTCTACCGCAATGTGGAAGAAGCCAATGAGATGGTGGCAGGCAAGGTCACCATTGGCACTCGAAATGGCCACTGCTAAGAGGCAGGAGCGCCTAGAGGGGTAGTTTCTAGCAAATTGTGTCACATCAAATGACTGCCTGGAGGACTGGGTGATCTTGTTGGAGCCTGGAGGGGTAGTTGTCGGTGCCAGATTGAGCCTGGAGGAGCAGTTGCAGCTGGATCTCATGGGTTATGCAACACAAGCATGAAGTTGGGAGGGCAGCCATGTTCAAGTAAAGAAGATAATGATTCATTAATGAATTTAGACAGGGAAAACGTTGTTGGCATGCGTTGAATTGGCAGATTTCCTGATATCGCGGTCTGCACACAAAAGCCGCATCGCAAAGGATGGTGATACTAGGTTGGAAGCACCTCGAGCTGAACTGTTGGGTACGAGCACTGCCCAATGGAAGCTTGACGGTTGTGGATTGTTGTTGTAAAGTAAAAGAAGGCTATGCGATATATTTGATAAAAGAAACCCCCTCCTATATATAGGAGAAGGGGGAGCGTACAGAATTTAGACTAAACCCTAATGGGCCAAGACACATTGGGCCCATATAAATAAATTAACCAGACTCTCTAACAGTTAGAATTGGAGCGTAGTGGGTGACAAATATCAAGGCAGAGGGTTAAACTCTACCAATATAAGGGTGGGTTTATGTATCTAGAGAACCCTATAGTATATATTTTGTACTTTTTTCTAACTATAAGTGGGTAACAATTAAACGTTATGGATAATGCTTATACCTTACCCTCCCCTATTGACAAAACTAGTAAGTAGGTAACCGGTAATAGTTAATGAGTAACAAAAATCCTTACACTATAGGGTATGGCTAAAGGGTAAAAGGGTATACCCTTAACCATAGAAAGCTTCTCGAAGAACGGCCATATCCCTAGGTGTAGCCTAAACCTAGTATCACCTATTATCAGTTTATAGGATCAATCTCATGTATCCACTCTAAATCAAGAAAAAAATTTGTTCCTGTGAAATGTAGTGCCGCAATGCAACGTGCAATGCAGCGTTGAGAGAGGCCATAGGCCTTCTCCCTTTTTATTAATAAGAGAAACTAGATAATTTACATAGAGGTCCAGCAGGATATAGAAATTACAAAATAGAATAAATATGAAATATATAAACACTCCCCCTCAAGCTGGAGTGTACACATCGTGTAGACCCAGCTTGTTGCAAAAACTCTGAAAGCTGTTGGACTCAATGGCTTCGTAAGAACATCTACAAGTTGAACTTCATACTTGACATGTGGAGTCACAATAGCTCCATTCTTGATCTGGTCTCTGATAAAGTGGTTGTCAACTTCAATGTGCTTAGTACGTTCATGGAAGACTAGATTCTTAGCAATGTATATGGCCGCTTGATTGTCACATCTGAGTTCTATAGGAGACAAAACAGGAATCTTTAATTCAAAAAGTACAGATTGAACCCACTGCAACTCACAGCATGCATGTGTCATTGCTCTATACTCAGCTTCCGTGCTAGATCTTGCCACAACATTTTGCTTTTTGCTTTTCCAGGTAATAAGATGATTCCCCAAAAATGTGCAATATCCAGACGTAGACCTCCTGTCATTCAGATTACCAGCCCAATATGCATCTGCATAACCAGTAAGAGACAGTGTGGATACAGGAGTCTTCGGCCTATAATACGGGATTCCCTTACTAGGTGCACCTTTCAGATATCTCAGAATACGACAGACAGATGTCCAATGAGACTGTTTTGGAGAGCTCATATGCTGACTCACCACTCCTACAGCAAAAGAAATGTCAGGACGTGTGACTGTCAAATATATCAATTTTCCAACAATGTTCTTGTAATATCCTGGATCTGGATAATCAGTATCATCAGTCATCTCCTTCACATGATAGTCCATAGGAGTAGACATAGGCTTGGACTCACTCATACCAGTTTCCTGTAATAAATCCAGCACATATTTTCTCTGAGACAAATTGGTACCTGCATGAGATCTAAGTACTTCAATGCCCAGAAAATATCTCAACTTTCCCAGATCCTTTGTATGAAAGTGCCCCTGCAATCCCGCTTCACACGAGATATGCCTGTGGAATCACTACCAGTGATAACAATATCATCAACATGCACAACAATAATAATAGATCCACTAGAAGAAGTAGAATAAAATAAAGAGTGATCAGTAACAGAACGAGAAAAACCCATCTTTAACACAACATCACTGAACTTGTCAAACCAAACTCTAGGAGATTGTTTCAATCCAAAGATGGCTTTCTTCAGTCTACACACCTTCTGACACTCCCCCTGAGCAAAAAAACCAGGTGGTTGCTCCATGTACACCTCCTCTTGTAGATCACCATGAAGAAAGGCATTCTTGACATCGAGCTGAAATAGAGGCCAATCAAATGTAGTAGCCAGAGAAATAAGAATACGCACAGAATTCAAACGAGCCACTGGTGAAAGGGTCTCAAAGAAATCAACCCCATATGTCTAAGTGTACCCCTTTGCCACCAGTCTAGCTTTCAATCTCTCTACAGAACCATCTGGATTATGTTTTACTGTAAATACCCATCTGCATCCCACAACATTTTTATCTGGAGGTAAGTCAACAAGTTCCCAGGTGTTGTTCTGTAACAGAGCAGACATTTCAACATGCATAGCATGTTTCCAGCCAATATCCTTCATAGCATCAAGATGATTTTTTGGAATGACGACAGAATCAATCCCAAGAGCAAATGAACGAGCCTGCTGAGATAACTTGGACAAACAACACACATTTGTAATAGGATGTCGAATAGTACAGGAATGGGTACCTTTGCGAACAGCAATGGGAACATCAAGGCCAGATGGTTCTTCAGGAATTCCTTGAGTAGAGGAGGATGGGGAGGGCTCAGAGACTGGAGTCGCTACCTCCTCTGTATCTTGTCTGCCTCGTCTGCTATAAACATGTGAATATTGCTGAATTGGTGGACCATCTGTTGGTTGCTCTTCCGGAATTATAGTATAGTCAGGAATGATAGGTGGCACTCTCTCACTCTGATGTGGTGGTGGCACTCTCTCATTAGCATCTGATGGTGGCACTCTCTCACATAATTAATCCCCCTTACTAGGAACACTAGAGAAATATGGAGTGGATTCATGAAAAGTCACATCTCTAGACACAAACATGCGACGAAGACTTGGACAATAACACTTTTACCCTTTGCTAGTGTTAGAGTACCCAAGAAAGAGAGTCTTAATTGACCTAGGAGATAACTTATCAGCCTTAGGATCAAAATTGTGGACAAAAGAAGTACAACCAAACACTTTAAGAGGAACAAGGAAAGGTTGATCTTTGGGACGTAGGACAGAAGAAGGTTGCCTGTTGATAAGAAAACAAGCAGTAAGAAGGGCGTCAGACCAAAAACGCTTAGGAACATTAGATTGAAACATGATTTGCCTGGTAATATCAAGGAGATGACGATTTTTCCTCTCTGCTACCCCATTCTGATGAGGGGTGTGAGGACAGGATGTACGATGTATCATCCCAACTGAACTACAAAAATCAGCCATAGCATTTTGAACATACTCCAAGGCATTATCAGATTGAAGAACTTTAATATTGCAATCAAATTGAACTTTTATTTCTTGATGAAAATGTTTGACAATAGATAGCACAGACTCTTGACTTTTCAACAAATAAATCCAAGTCATATGCAAGAAGTCATCCACAAAAGAGATAAAATAACGAAAACCATTATAACTATGGTCTTTTACAGGACCCCAAACATCACAATGGACCAACTCAAAAGGACATGACGCCCATTTATTGACACGACTGGGATAAGACATTCTATGATGTTTCCCCAGTTGACAGGACTGACACTCTAGAGACGATACTTGAGACAATTCTGGTTCTAACTTTCTCAGGCTCTTTAATGAAGGATGTCCATATCTGTAGTGCCACAGTAAGGGAGAGCCACTCAACAGGACAGCTGGAGCAGGAACAGACACTTGGCGAGGCAGACTGTCACCGTGGAAGAGGTAGAGATCACATTTCCTAGGCCCCCCACCAATCGTCCTCATACTCTTGAGATCCTGTAATACAAAACAAGAAGGTCCAAAAGTTACCGTACATTTCACAGTATCAATCAACTTAGCAACAGACAGAAGATTAAAAGGAAAAGCAGGCACATAATGTACGGATTTAAGATCAATTCCAGGAGTCAAAGAAACAAATCCACTGGCTAACACTCTCCTCATTGAACCATCTGCTATTGTTACAGATTTGTGAGGAATATGTGAGTCAATGGAATGAAGAAGTCTCCTCATACCAGTCATATTTTGTGACGCTCCAGAGTCAACGACCCATGATGAAGTAGAATCAGAAGCCAATAAAGAGGTAGTCTGATTACCAGTGGTGGACACCAAGTTGGCTGAAGATGATGATCCCAAGCTCAAATGCTGAGTAGCCAGAATAAATCTATCATATTCCTCCTTAGTGAGTGTAATGCCAGAAGGACCAGAACTCGAAGCAGGAGGCTCAGTAGACTCGGTATTGGTAGCATAGTTTGCTGCTCCCACAGGTGGTGCAGTAGGTCGACCATGCTTCTTCCAACATTTCTCAACTTTGTGTTTAGGTTTGTCACAGAAAGTGCGTTTAGGGCGAGTTCCACATCCTCGGCCCATACCTGTTCGTCCTCCTCTCACTGCAGCAGCTACAGAAGCATGAGAATCTCCCAGAGATGAGACTACGGTAGGATCAATAGCTTCAAAATTTGCCTGTAAAATCCTTGAATAGGCCTCTTCCAAGCTGGGAAGTTTATTAGAAGCGAAGATAACACTGCGGGCTGAACTGCACGAAGAACTCAGACCAGACAAGAATTTTGTTGTAATCAAGTCATCTCTGTCTTTGAATTGCTCCTGGACAGTTACTGGATGGTAGAAACACAACTCTTGTGCAATACCTTGAATCACTCCAAAGTATTCTTCTAAAGGTTTGTCTCCCTGTCGTTCTGCAAACAGGCGATCATATATCATGAACTGACGAAGTGAATTCTTCTCTTGAGAATAATGTTTCTTCACTGCATCCCAGATCTCTTTGGCGGTAGTGTAGAACATGAACCTCGAGGCAATCCCAGGTTCCATGTTCCCCCACAACCAGGTCTTCACCAGATTGTTATGACGCTTCCATTCAGCATAGCTTTTATCAGTAAGTGTAGGAGAATCATAATCAACGTGTCTCGCCTTGTCGCGTGACTCCAATACAGTATGGACAACATTCATCCATAAGAGATAATTTTTCCCGTTCAGCTTGATGGAGGGGATAGGAGACATCTCACTGTAGATGGTAGATGTCTTGGTGTCCTCCATGATTTGACGAGAAGAAGAGTGACAGATTGATACACGTCACAAGAAGATATGGGTGACAGGGAGATACACGCCACGTCACAAGATCAGATGTGTATCTGACGCATCTACAACCCCCAAATGAAATTCCCTAATCACACATGGAGGAGATGTGATTAGGAATTTCTTACGTACCGACGGACCCTCCGGTTTGGGATTTAGAAATCTGTTGGATCAACCGAAGGATCCGACGATCCGGATATAGAAGAGAAGGGGGGACGGCGGCTACAGCGCTTGGCCCGGGAGACGGCTGCTCCGCCCGCTTTGTGCCAGCGGCACGGCTGCCGAGGAAGGCTGGCGATGTGCTCTGTTCACTCCGTCGTACTGTTCATGCCGGAGGTACTATTCACACCGGAGTTACTGTTCACCGTCGGAGTTATTGTTCACCGCCGGAGTTACTGTTCACGCTGGCAGTCGGGGAACCGGCGGCGGTGCTGGGTTGTGACGGTTGGGTAGGGTTAGGTTAGAAACCTTGCTCTGGTACCATGTGAAATGTGGTGCCGCAATGCAGCGTTGAGAGAGGCCATAGGCCTTCTCCCTTTTTATTAATAAGAGAAACTGGATAATTTACATAAAGATCCAACAGGATATAGAAATTACAAAATAGAATAAATATGAAATATATTAACAGTTCCTATGGTAATTGTAAGTCGTCACTGCATTCCTCTCAGTTCCTTCTTCTTCCTTCAATCTTCTTCCACCCTTGATTCTTTCTCCATCCATAAGAGACCTCCCATTCTCCCTTCCTCCAAATTATCTATCGACATATTCTTCTTCCCCTCTCCCTCCCTTCACCGTTGGAGTGCTATAATGCTATAATGTAGTACCTTCAGTATTGGTGGGGCCTTGACCATCACCACAGGCCATGATCGATTACCCCAACCCGTCTTCCCTTCTACTAGGGCCACAGTGGCCTGGCAATGTGCGTCAAAGTGTCACACCAACCCTTAGGAAGGATACAGCTTCAACCATTTTTTAATGGCACTGGAAAGGACCCTCGAGTTGTTGCCTCCTTCACCCCAATCTAAAACTAGGGACGACATTGAGGCTTGGTCCCTACAACAAGGCTTATGTGACAACCTGAATTTTCTCTCCTAAATCGTTCTCTTTCTCTCTCATCAAGTGGCTTATTATTCAATGTGATGTTAATTTCATAATTATAGAGTCGTGATATTCCAATTTGGCCACTACAATGATCGATTTCACAATGTGTGACTCTATTTTGCACTTTTGAACTAAGTACCATTCCTTAACATGTCACCATCTTACAACATAAATTGAACCTGATCACTATGATGTTTCCCTAATATATATACATATCATGTTGTAGTACTCTCAATTACGATTCCAACGGCACAAAAATTGCCTCAATTGGACCATCATAGCCCAAGATATGGACATTTGAACTTTACTACTTTAATCCTTGTTTTAACACTTTTGAACTGGCTTTTTTTAATCCTTACTGGGCCAAATTGGGCACGGCCCATGCTGCCTGGTTGGTTCTTTCTTCGCCCTTCCACTTCAAGAAAGAAATACTTGGTTGAAGGGTCGTCTCCCTCCTCCAGCCATATCGAGAAACATGTTGGGGAGGGCTTAGGATGCAAGAATGAAACCTAAACCCTAACCTCATTGCACTATTTAAGACCCCCTTTGGATACTTGTTCTTTTCCTTCTCTTTCTTTCCACTCTTTTGTTACCCATAGGCGGCTCTTCCCCCTCAACTCCCCGTGGTGATGTTTCCAAGAATACAAACAGGGGCATCCAAGTAGCCAACCTCCTTCCCCCAGTTCTCTGTCGAAGCCCTCCAGCCGCCAACACAGTCGCCAAGAACACACTTGCCACCTTCCCACCATTGGCGCAAGACCCGAACTAGCGGTGGTTCTGGTGGTGCTACGGCTCCTACTGGAGGAAAACGTTGGGCAGTGCCATGGCAACAGGCCGCCCAACCACCATAGTGTCACCCCGCAACAAGGAGGAGGCACCAGAAGTCCCCACCGGAACCTACAATCCCCACCTCTACTCTCCGCAGCGTGGGCTGCAGCTATATGGGCGTCGTGGACTTCCCCTGTCTGACCTCTGTTCCCACCCAGGAGAATAGAGATCGTGAAGCTTGCGATCGGGAGAGAAGTCTGGGCTCCCGAGGAGTTGGAGCGCGGCTGCTGACCACGCACAGGAGTGGTGTGGATGCCTGAGGAGCGGGTGAGAGTGATTCCCAGTCGCTCACAGGACCTCGTTGGCGCCACGTGGCGGCGGCCTATTGGCCAATAAGATAAAATCATGGGAAAATCCCCTTTTTTCCCTTCTAATCTTGCAAAAACCCTAATAATTACGTCCTAAGTCCAAATATGACCAAATTATATACCATTTTGATCCTTTCTAAAAGATCTACAACATGAGTATGGTCTAGACCCTAAAAATCCTTTCTATTTCTCTATTTTTCCAAATATGCAATCTTTGACTATGTTGACCACATTTAATGATAATTATGATGAAGTTTGAATCTTTGATATATTTATAGCCTCCTAAGCATAAACAGTAAATCTTATATTCTTGTGACCCTAATGAGTGTCCTAATCACCCCAATTGCTCTTGAATGTCCCTAATTGCATAAGTGACATACTTTTGGGCTTTAATGATGTAGCTCGCCTTTTTAATGCTAATATTGCTACCCAAGGATCCAAATGCTTAACCAATCATGAGTCAGTAAATGTATGATGTTGGAACCCTTGGGAAACCTTATAACCTTTCTTGTACTCTTGATGACCTAAGATGCATGAATTTGACCCCTTTGTGGTGATGTATGAGAATACCTTAATTTAGATGTGGAACCTAGGTCTTTGATGACATCTAAGACTCGCATATCTTGAAATCAGTAAGCTATTTGCCTTCAGTATGACTCTAATATCAGCCCCTAATTCCCTATTTGCTATGTGTGTTTATATGGTTTGAAATGCTTGAATGTGACTCCTTTATTATGATATGCGTTGAACTTTGAACAAAGGAGGTCCTCTATTCTTTTGATGCATCCAACTCTAGTGGTTCTTTGAAATCAGTATCACAATGATTTGTTGTGTCCTAAATGGCTAAGCCCAACCTCTTTTGGGTTATATGATGTGTATGGTCCTATTTCACCCTTAATTGCCCTCTTATGTAACATATGTGACTTGATTTATGCTCTCATGCTCGATTTCTTGATGTGGATCCTTATCTCATGTCTTACCCTCTCAAATCAGAGATGATCTATCCTTGATGATCCCCCTGGTATAGATGTCCCATCTAATCCATATGTTGGACCTTGTGATCTATGTTTTATGTGTTGGCTTTTGGGTTGCATGTTGACAAGGTGTAATCCTTTGGTACCTTGACCCTTGGGGACATCCACCTACACTTGATTATGTTCTTTATGTCCATACCTTGTTGATCCAAATCACCTCTTATGCTTGGACATCTTGAGTTGACAAGCTACGACCCTTCTTGCCCTATTGTTAGTCTTATGACCTAGTTAGGTACATAAGTGACTTAAATCACGTAATGAACATATAAAATGAATAGAACCTTGGAATGACATGGAACTTGAACCTCACCTTTACGATGACCTCTAGTGAAGAATAAGATCATCCAATATGTAATCAACCAAACTTGAACCTGACTTGATCAAAACCCTAACATGAAGCTAGTTAGGGTTAATGATGAGAATCTAATACGTGTATGCAATCTTGTTCTTAATCAGGTTTGGCTTGTGATCGAGATGGTCAAGGATGGGCTATGAATCTCTGAATCAAGTACGGGCTTAATAATTATATGACTATGGCTTTCTTGTTTGAATGTGATACATATGTATGCTTGTCTACTTGCTCAAATATTGCCATGTAGTATCCTAGTATGTAATCGATGCTTGTCTCGTCTGGCTGTTTTATAACTTGCACACATAATATAGAACTCCATTATACACATGTTGAAATAGGGTTTTGCTCAATGACTTTGGTTATTGAGGTCCCTCACCTAGAAAAGGGTTAGCTAAGCTAGAGCACCCTTACGGATCCTTCCAATGGGAAGTTGATCAAAGGCCTTATGATACATGATAATGATGGTATAATTGGAGTAAAATGACTTAAAATATGGGCTCTCGCTTACTAAGTACTTAACTTGTGTATTCTTTCTTGTTTACTTCTGCAAATTTTTTCAAATTATGCAAAGCTTATGTATACGTATCTTTTAGCCCTGTACTCGGCACCTCGTGTGCTTGACCCGCCTTGTTTCACGTATTTTATTGGTTCAAAAATGGCTAGACGTTGATGGGCTTGGTGAGTTATGTCAGGTGTAGTTGTTGTAAGATCCCTAGTATACATGAGCAGACTTGTAAAAACGTACTCTGGAATATGTATATGAAATCTTGTAATAAAATAATGTTGTTTAATATAATGTTGAGTGTTGAGATTATGATTGGTGCTTCTAGCTTGTTATTTGTTCATGTATGCTAAGCTTCACTCTTCCGCATTCACACCTTGATAATGACATGCTAGGGACGGACGCCTAGGTCCTATCGCCTAGGTCCGTGACAGCTTAGCAACGTCATGAATGGTATTTCCATTAGCAAAAGTCCTTTAGACCATCTGAGGTAGGTAGAGGTCGTTGTACGCTCTCTCTTGTAGGGCCTACTACTGGTTGCGCTACTATAGCAGCAGGCCAGCAGGATTATGGCCCTAAATCAACTATTTATGTATTTTCCTCCTTCCTACGCTTGATCCAAGTAATCTAGAGTTAACTATAACTTTTGGTGTTTTTGGGTCGACCCTAGATCGTCATGAAAGATGGGCACACTTGCAAACCTAATGTTCTAAAAGAGGTATGTGGTATGTGCTCAACCAGGGTAGTGCATAAAGTATATGTGAAATGTGGGCGCATATGCAATTTTAGATTCATTTATATAAATAAATAATATATGAGCATTAAATTAATATTTAGTGTAAATATTACAAATATATATTAATATGTGTACTTGTAAATCTACATGTATAGTATTGTATACATGTGTATAACTGATATATATGTACACATATGTATCTATATACTTAAAAATATAACTGATACAAAATACACATAGTTCCTATACAAAAGGTGTTCGCTTATGCGTAGCATATAGTCGCATATGCAATTAACGTCGCATACTAGGTTGCATAGCCATATGTGGCTTGGAAAGCTGGTCGGACTGCATATGTGAAAGCTTATGAGAATGTTGCGTGGACTCGAGTATCGAAATTATGGAATCTTCCCAAACTTCACTGACACGCCCCATGGTGCATAATGGAGCTTACAACACCAAGTCCAGCAATGGGAACTACCACACCACAATTGTGGATGCAGACAACGTTGTACATTGTGAAATACCCATGATGTTCTTTGTGGTTACACTGATAAATGGAACATATAGCATCTCATGCCGCCTGCAAGCGAACATCTCTACACCTGCTATGATTTTTGACCCACCATCTAAGCATGTTTTCAAGTCGTCATCACTTCTCACGACATGTCATGCTGCAGGCCATAACAAGTTGTATCAAGTCTCTTCTTCAACAACACCGACAATGATGCACCTATGCTAGAACGTTGTCCACCGCTCAGATCCAACATCGCCTAATTATCGATGTGGTAGATGACGAGCATTGACGGAATGAGAAAAACAATGCCAATAAGTCACAATAAGTCCAGTTCTGCTCTTAGATCCAGTTGATTTGTTACTTTCAGAGCCAGACTTCATACCCAAGAAAGAGACTGATACCTATGCAGCTCCAACTCCACCACTCAGTCGGTTAGCAAAACACTTACAAAGCAAGATACAGCCATCAAAGCATTCGATTCAATGATCCATTTGTTGCACTGCTCTTGGATGCAAGTTTTGACCTGAAGGCGTTTATCAAGTTGATAATTTGCAGCGGAAGCGTGATGTTTGTAAGATCAGTCTTTTTAGCATGAGCGCATGGCTTGGCTTTCTTAAACTTTTGGTTTTGATCTTGAGATAAAATGATTCATAGTGAAGAGATCAATGCATGACAAGTCCCATTTTTGTGTCTAAAAGCCTGATAGGGCATTTGATTAGGTATTATTAGGTATTTTATTACGTCTTAGGAATTATCATGCAATTGTTCCAAGTTGTAGAGCCTATACATAAATTTAGGAACTTAGTTGTAAGTCCCAATTTTTTTTTTGTTAATTTGGGTGTCTAATCATTAGGGTTTTCATCTTCTATTATAAATACTAGTCTTAGCGATAAGTATCCGATATTTGCTTATGAATTTGAGTTTTTGTTGCAATGTAGGGAAGAGGATGTGGTGGTGAACAATGTTCTAAGCGCACCTTCTGCAATAGAATGGGTTGTACAGGCAGACCGGTGATCCAAAAGAACGGTTATCCTTATGACCGTAGCAAAGGACCAGCACCGCTCATGTTGCTCAAATTGCAGAGACATCCTCTCAAGTCACTATCACATCAACCGAGTGGGGACAGCTTCTTCAAAAATCTCATGTTCTGGATACTCTAGCGCTCTCAGCCTGCTCTTGCTTCTACACATCTAGCCTCCGACCAAAGTGACATAGAAGTAACTATGATGACAGCCAACTCAATCTAGATATCACTAGTATGTGTCATCTACTTTCCACATCGGAACCACACATTTTTCATACTTGTTGATGGGTCAGTCAATATTGTTGAACAGTGTGGCAATGTTCATATTACATCTACCTTCAGATTGGAATTGATCACTATCTTCCAAACTTACATTTCGTCCTTACGTTATTTGCCAAACTTAATTGCCATAATTGTTATGTAACTTTCTAACCCACAAGCTTTGTGATGCAAGATTCTCAGAGTTTGATGTTGATTGATCAGCGTTTTAGATGCGGAGATCTAAATTATTCTCAAATGGCACTCATAGATCTTTTTTAAAATTCTCACCACTCCGATTGCGCCAACGGTATGGACGCCCCTCTTTAGAGAAAGTTAAACAGATTCAGCCAACCTTACCTAGTGTTCAACATGTCCCTTAAGATTCATGTTAGTTACGAAAACATCACAAAGACAAGGTACCTTTTCCTAGTCGAACTAGTCTATAGTCATCTATGTTTTTCGATTTAGTACATAACAATGCTTGTGATCCCTTTCAAACTCATAGTTATAATGGATATCATTATTTTTTACGTTTTTGGATGATTATTTACGCATAGGGTGCTTCTTGAGATTCAAACTTTTCATAAAATGGATTTAACTCAATCTAATATCCATATCAAATCTATTTGAGTTGACAATACCCTTAATATATGTTTGAAGTCGTTAGTTTTTGTGAACAAATAGGGATGTCCCATCAAAATACATGCGCTCACATCCAAAAAAATGAGGTTGTTGATTGTAGGAACTAATACCCGTTAGACACCACCAGAGCTCTTATTCTTCAGGCCTATTTACCCTAAGAGTTTGAGGTTGTCCTCACTGCTTAGACACCCATCTTTGGTCCTTAAAGGAAAAATACCTTTTCCTAATGTCTATCCTAAGAAAGCATTTCCTAAGTCTTCACATCAAGGTTTTGGGTTGTAAAGCCTTTGTGAGAAACTTTATTCTAAGGATGATAAACTAGATATGTGAACAATCAAGACTTTTTTCTTAGATTATATGATTTATCAGAAAGGGTGCAAACGTTTTTGTCTTAAGAACAAATGCATGTATGTTTCAGCTCATCTCACACATTCCATGAGTCTAAAATACACTTCTCTCACCTTGAGCCCTCATAACCGTAAGATACGGTTGTAGAAAGGGACTTCTATGAACCCATAGGGCTCATTGTCATACCTCATCACTACAAAGTATTCAATCATAGATCACTATGGATACTCCAACGGTTCAACTCCACAAAGCATCTGTTAATATGTATGTATAGCAACTGACTTGTAGTATGTGAAAAGGTCAGGGACCTATGTATAATGTTTGTAAAGTTTCTTCTATATACGAATACCATCACCTTGACCGTAGTGTGGTCGAGGATTTCTCTCCATCTGATTCTGTAATATGGTATCAGAGCCTAGGGCTTTCTATCCCTAGTTAGTCCATGAAATTCAAGCCGTCAACTTGATTCCTTCTCCTTCAGTGTTTCGTCTAAGGAATTCAAGTCTTCTACTTGATTCCTTCTCCTTCATGTTCACGTTACCACAGTATTTTACTGTAGAAGTGTGGGTACCGTAGAGGCTGATGTGCCTCCATTTTCTGGCTTCAGTCTGATCCAACTCTTGGATTGGGTCCTCCTCAACCTCAGCGGCCCTAGGAAGACCGCCATCAGTCACCAGGACGCCTTGTGGGTCCTCTTTGGACTCCATCTTCTCTGGCCGTCAGCAGCAAATTATTATGTCAAACTTGCAGCTCATTCCCAGTGAAGACGGATCATCTTCCGCCCTCCAAACTTGGTCCTAGAGGGGCGCCTCTATCTTCTCTACCATCTCCAGGTTTCATTTCCCACGTTTTCTGCAAGCAAGGAGGTCATCAACTGTAGCAGTACCCTGACCTTCACGCAAACTGTATTCTATCCTTGGAATAATACTGTGCTATATTTGGGTATCCATTCTGTGCTGTCCGGCAGTCCAGATTCCACCTTTTAGCTTGTTCTCATGGCTGAAAAGGAGGAGGAATTGGTGCAACATGCCTCTTTTACGGTTCAAAATTAGATTATCACTACTCGAAAGCTTATTGAGAAGAACTATAATCAATGGAGTCGTACAATTAAGATTTGGTTCAAGAGTCAAGGACACATTAAGCATCTAACTTCTGAGCCACCAAATGATCCGAATGTGCTTAAGCAATGGGAACAACATGATGCTAATCTATTGAATATGTTGTAGAATAACATGGAGCCGCATATAGCATACATGACAAATCACTTCGAGACATGTAAAGCATTGTGGGATCATCTTCAACTTATGTATTCAAACAACGTCTCTCGCATGTATGATATGACAATGGAGCTGTATGGGCTGCAGTAGGGAGATAAGTCACACATTATTTTGGAGAAGTGACTCACTTGGCTGATGATTTGCACATCTGCTTCCTCTCTCTACAGACATTCAGAAGATGCAACAACAACGTGATCCGATGACAGTGATCAAGTTCTTGGTTGGTCTTCGCCGTGAGTACGAGAGTATTCGTCGCCAAATTTTGTCTGGAGCCGAGCTTCCATCTCTGGCTGATACCTATTCTAGGGTGTCATGTGCTTTCTTGGAGCAAGATGCAACCATTTCCACTCAGCCATAGTGTGACAAGTCAGCCTTAGTCACTTAGTCTGGCAGAGACACTGCATATAGAGGACTCGGTTGTGGCAAATGCGTCACCCGAGGAGGATTTGACATTGGTCGTGGAGTATTCCATCAGCGTCCTAAGTGTACCTATTGTGGCAGGAAAGGGCACACCAAGGACTCTTGCTATGAATTACATGGATTTCCTACTAAGTCGGCCAACATGGTGGATACAGAGGTTTCTTAGGAGGAGGTGATGACTCGTCTGATGTCCTTGTCTGAAGAAGAGTACTCTTAGTTGATGCGCCTTTGTGCTTCTTACCAGGATACATCCTCAGTTGCTTCTCTTGCACAGAGATCTAGTTTGTCAGCTTGCATCTCTCAGGCATCCAGGGCATCGTCGTCCAAGTCAGGCTGGGTTCTTGATTTAGGTGCAACTGATCACATCACATGGGTACCTGAGTTGTTTACCACTTATACACACAAACCCAACCTACCCGGTGTTACCCTTACAGATGGTTCCATTGCCTCTATTAAGGGAACTGGGACAGTTTTACCTACTCCACATATGTCTCTTTTGTCCGCTTTGTTTATCCCTCACTTTCCTTTTGAATTGTTATCTGTTAGCAAAATAACTCGCTCTCTTCAAGCCTCTGTCACTTTCTTACCAGATAATTGTGTTATACAGAACTTGAATACGAGGAAGACGACTGGCGAAGGGTATGAACTTGCTAGACTTTACTACTTGCAGAGGTTGCCTACAGCTTGTGTCGTTGCTTCTCCTTTGGTGGTGCATAGTCGTCTTGGTCATGCATCTATAGAGAAGCTCAAGTTTTAGGTCCCAGGTTTGCCAAATTTGGAGGGTCTACAGTGTGAATCATGTTAATTGGGGAACACACAAGATCTGTCTTTAGGTCTAGGGAGAGTCAAAGAACAAAGTCTGTTTTTGAGCTGGTACATTCTAATGCATGGGGTCCTAGTCGTGTTACTTCTAAAGTTGGTTATAGATATTTTGTTATCTTTGTGGATGATTACTCTCATGCTACATGGCTTTATTTGATGAAAGAATGATCTGAACTCTTGTCAATATTTAAATCATTTTGTGTAGAAGTAGAAACTCAATTTAAAAAAAAATTGCATCATTCATTGTGATAATGCCAGAGAATATTTTAGCCATGATTTTATAAATTTCACATCCACCAATGGCATCATTCACCAATCCTCTTGCCCACATACTCCACAACAATGGATGAACGAAAGATTCGTCATATTGTTGAGACTACTCACACTCTTCTTCTTCATATGCATGTTCCCAAAGAATTTTAGGGGGGTACAGTTCTCACAACCACCTACCTCATTAACCGCATGCCATCGTCTGTCCTCCAAAACCGTATACCTGGTCAGATCCTTCATCCTCGAAATCCATTGTACCATGACACCTCTTAAAATTTTTGGGTGTACTTGTTTTGTACACTGTCTTGGTCCCGGTGTAGACAAGTTAGAGTCCAAAGTCTATCAAGTGTGTTTTCTTAGGTTACTCTCGAGTCCAAAAGGGCTACAAGTGCTACAGTCCTACCTTACATCGCTTCTTTGTGCCTGCGGATGTCACCTTTTTTGAAGACGCGTCCTTCTTCGATGATAGTTCTTCAGTGACACCGGTAGCCATGGAGGAGCTCTTGCCCCTTCATGTTGAGGTTGAGTCTTATGTACCTGAGTCCTCTAGTACTGAACACATTCATGATGAGGTTCCACCCACCTTTTATAGGCCCCCAATCACTCAAGTTTACACTCGTCGTACAGGTTCAGGTGGACAGTCCAGTTCAAGTACTAATGCAAGTAGGACTGAGGCTCCCACCAGTTCAGTTCCTTCTCCAGATGCTTCCTTGTCAGAAGATCAGGTAGACACAATTTCTTCTCTACCTTTGCAACAAAATCTTCCTATTTCTTTAAGTAAAGGTGTCAGATCATGTACTCTTAAAAATATTTAACATCCCATTTCTAACTTTGTTTCATATAGCCATCTTTCTCCTTCATATTATGCCTTCATATCTTCTATATCCTCTGTCTCTATACCTCCATTTGTTTTAGTTGCACTTGGCATCGTGCTATGGATGAGGAGATGTCAGCTCTTCACCAGAATGATACATGGTCTTTTGTCTCACGTCCTCATGACAAGTTTGTTGTTGGATGTCGTTGGGTTTATACTGTCAAAGTGGGTGCAAATGGTTCTATTTATCGGCTCAAGGCACCTTTAGTTGTCAAGGGTTACACTCAGGTGTATGGTGAGGATTACTTAGAAACATTCTCTCTTGTAGAAAAGATGGCTTCTGTTCGCACTTTCATGTCTCTGGTTGTTAGTCACTCTTGGCCTCTACACCAACTTGATATGAAAAATGTGTACCCGCATGGTGATTTTGATGAGGAGATTTATATGGAGCAACCACCTGGGTTTGTTGCTCAAGGGAAGTCAGATTTAGTATGTCGTCTTCACAAGTCCCTCTATGGTCTTAAGCAGTCGCCACGTGCCTGGTTGGCAGATTCAGCAAAGCTCTTTCTGAGTTTGGACTTCATCGGTGTACCATGGATCATTCAGTCTTCTATAGAAGACAGAGTTTTGGGAGCATTTTCTTGGTAGTATATGTTGATGATATTGTGATTACTGGGGATGACAAGCATGGCATTGCATAACTAAAGCTCTTTCTACAGGGTCAATTTCAAACAAAGGACTTGGGTAGTCTTAAATATTTTTGGGGATTGAAGTTGCCAAGTCTAAGTCTGGGATTGTAATTTCACAAAGGAAGTATGTCTTAGATCTTCTCACTGAGACAGGATGCTTGGGGCTAGACCTACTGACACTCTAATGGATCCTAAAGTCATATTATCCAAGGAGCAGGGAGAGTTACTTGATGATCCCTGGAGTTTCAAACGACTTGTTGGGAAATTGATTTATTTGGCTGGAACTCGGCCTGATATTTCTTTTTCCACTAGTGTTGTTAGTCAATTCATGGATAAGCCATGCATAGGTGATATGGAGGTTGTTATGCACATTCTAAGGTATCTCAAGAAGTCTCCTGGAAAGGGACTTCTATATCAAAATCATGGACATTTGCATGTACATGCTTTTTCAGATGATGATTGGGCTGGATCTAGTATCGATAGGAGGTCTATCTCTAGTTACTGTGTGTTTGTGGGAGGAAATCTTGTGTCTTAGAAGAGCAAGAAACAAACTGTTGTATCAAGGTCCAGTACGGAATCAGAGTATAGAGCTATGGCCCTAGCAACGTGTGAGTTCCTATGGATTCGTCACTTGTTAGAGGAGCTTGGCTTCATCCACGAAGTTCCTATGGACTTGAAGTGTGACAAGCAGGTTGTTGTCCACATTGCCCAGAATCTTGTCTTTCATGAGAGAACCAAACATATTGAAGTTGATTGTCATTTTCTACGAGAAAAGATTCAGCAGAAGTTGATTCAGTTGTCACCAGTCAGATCAGAAGATCAATTAGCTGATTTGTTTACAAAGTCCCTAAATGGTTGTCAGGTTCAATACTTATGTAACAAGCTAGGAACATATGATATATATGCTCCGACTTGAGGGGAGTGTTAATATGTATGTATAGGGACTGACTTGTAACATGTGAAAAGGTCAGGGACCTATGTATGAAGTTTGTAAAGTTTCTTCTATATACAAATACCATCACCTTGACCGTAGTGCGGTCGAGGGTTTCTCTCCATCTGATTCTGTAATAGCATCCAACCTTTCTCTTAAGTGTATCAGCTGAAGAAGGAATCTGGATTGTTAGAAACAAGCTCCATCGTGAGTGTCACGGTCTGAGGGTTCCTCGTTACAACAAATCTACAGAAAGGTGTTCGCTCCTGAGTTGATCGACATCCCATTTTCATATATGTTGTCTTTCTAAACTCTCCATATGTGCCAATATTGTTGCCACAACACTAGATATCATCGTATTCCTCAAAGCTATCAAGAAACCTCCAAGCACCCTAGTTAGAAAGTTGTGATGTCAGAAAATATGATTGTATCAAAAGCTAAGAACACTTGGGCCCTTGTTCTAGCTCCACAAAGTCAGAGTGTGGTTGGATGTAAGAGGTCTTCTCTATGATGTATAACTCTAATAGCACAATCAAAAGGCTCAAAGCTAGTTCGATACCTAAGGGCTTCACTTAGACCTTCAAGTGGATTTCTTTGAGACGTTCTCCCCTATAACCGGCATTGCCTCAGTTCTCATTCTGATTTCTCTTGTAGCACACATGGACTGGCCTTTTGTTCCATCTTGATATCAATAATGTGTTCCTTTATAGGGATCTAGGTGAAGAAGTCTATAATTAGCAACCTCTAGGGTTTATTGCTGAGAAAGAATCATCCACTAAATTTTGCAAATTACAACGGTCTAACTATTGTCCAAAACAGTCACCTTGGGTGTGGTTTAACAAACTCAGTACAATGCTAGAATCTTTGAAGTTTTGACCATCGTCTAGTGATCACATACTCACTGTTTGTTTTCCTCATTGACAACTGTTAAAGAGCATATATTAGCGTATTTAGTTAATAGGTTAATTAGTTAGTGGGCTTTTGTATCTCAACCCGTTTAGATTACTTGCGTCTTAAGTCTTAGGGCATCTCCCCTCTCCTATATAAAGGAGAGGGCGTCCAGTCTTGTATCCATCCCGTTGCGTTCAATATAATCTTATTTTCAACAACAACATCTAGCATAATTATTCTAGCAGTCTATATAGATGACATTGTCATTACAGTCAATGATAATCAATATGTATTGGCATTTAAAAACTCTCTTAAGTATTGTTTTCATACAAAAGATCTAGGAACCTTTTGGTACTTTTTAGGTATTGAAGTCCTCAAATTCAACATTTGGATTAATCTCTCTCAACACAGATATGCTCTTTGATCTGTTTAAAGAATCAGGGATGAGTGATTATAAGCATGTATCATCTCCCAAGCCTATTTTGGTGTATCATATTCAAAAAAGTATGGCCTAAGTGTGGGTTTAACTATCACTTGTGACATCTCCATTGCAAAAGGAGTTGTCAGTCAGTTTATGAGTGACCCTCTTGAGTTCCAATGGATGAGTGTCTACTGTCCAGAGAATTTTGTATTACCTCAAGGGGGGCCAGGGAAAGGACTGCCATACAAACAACTGGAAACTATGAAAATCTCTATTACAAGCTAGTTGATGCAGACTAGGTGGATGTAAATGATATTTTTTGGATGATGTGGGAACCACGCCCGAGGAAGAGCCACTTCAGTGACACCACCCCAGCAGTGTAACCCCCCTGACTACCCGCACACTAGAGCGAGCGTTTGAATCACACAGTGAGCTTGCATGACGGGATAATTCGTTTTCAAGGTTAACAACATGGGTTTCGAACCCGGGTCCCTTCATTGAGGAGCCCGTGCCTTTACCATTTGAGCTACAACCTTGCTAGCGATGTAAATTATTTTAGTTCAACTTCAGGCTTCTGTAAGTATATCTGGGAGAGCATTTTGTTAGATGAAGGAGAAGAAGCAATTTGTAGTGGCTCGTTCCAGCACTAAAGCTTAAAATAGGGGTATGGCCCATGCATGTTGTGATATACGTTGTGTTCTCTTTATTCTCCATGAGATCGAGATTCCAGTCACACTAGTGCTAATTTATGAGAACCATGTCGTGATTCATATAGCTAAGAATCCAATTTTCCATGAGTATATAAAGCACGTAGAGGTGAAATCTACTTTGGAAACGATCTCATT
Source organism: Alisma plantago-aquatica (assembly GCA_963693085.1). Classification (NCBI taxonomy): domain Eukaryota; kingdom Viridiplantae; phylum Streptophyta; class Magnoliopsida; order Alismatales; family Alismataceae; genus Alisma; species Alisma plantago-aquatica. Next base: position 1,272,239,298 of record OY856409.1, on the reverse strand, counting down.
AAAGAAAAGAAAATTTTCAAGCCTCATGTGAAGACCGAAGAGTAGATTGCCAATTCCCCAAGCCTCTTCCTTCTTCTCTTTTCCTTAATATTTGTAACAAGCAAGGACTATACGATGTGTACTCTCCAGCTTGATGGGGAGTGTTAGAATAGGCTACTAGAATTGTTAGGCCTCTCTGGGCCTACTAGATGCGACGTAGTACTTGTTTTGCACCATACATGAGTTTGGTTCTATATATGGAGCATCAGTGTACACCTTTTACAATAATTCTAGATTAGTCTCTACTACTTTTCCCTTTTCAAACAAAGTAAAGCAGAAATTTAGCCTGTCTAAAGGTGTTAGCCATTAACACTGATAGTAATAACAATATATAAAAGGTTACACTTATGCATGGGGTATTTAGGTTCAAACAAAATGTGAACAAGGAACACCTACAAGTAATATCCTCAGAATGAATCCGAATTTTATAAACTAGTCATCTGAACTATAACAAAACTCAGTTTGCAAGAGTTCACTAAAGAATTGCAAGAAGGGCATAACTCACCTTGTAGAATCATCAAGACGGAAGTTGTTAGCCACCAAGTTCCTACAAAAATGAAATCTTAATGGAAATTGCTTGTATGATGAAAGTGACTTGTAGAAATCTCAAGATCTAAACTTCCAAGTGATCAATTGACAAAGTAGCTTAATGTTGCATGCAAAACGCTGTAAACCCAAAATATTGTGTGATGTATATAACATACAGCTTCAGCCCCTGATCTGTTGCCCAAGAAGGAAGACTCCCATCGAAAGCATTGTAAGAAAGATCACTGCAGACAATAATAATAGAAATGTTAAATAGCAATTTAAGTTCAGATGTCATCAAGTTTAAGGGATCTTTCACTCAGCAGCATAATGGGTAAGAATCGTAAGATAATATTTTTTAAATAGGTACTTGGATAGAAATACGTGATCAGAGTACTTAAGGATTACCATTACCATAATATGCATCAATAAATAACAGAAAACAGACTTTATCAGATGGGACCAGTGTTTGAAACTTGGTAATACTCGGGATACCCAGGTATTAAGTTCAGTAGAATGGCTGAACAAAGCATCCCTGCTACTTCTACCCGACACAATCTGAGTATACACCTTTGATGAGTATATGACCTCGAAGAATTCAGCCACATTTAGTCAGCCAAAGAATAACTCATGAATCCTATTTTAAGCCTTTTCTGTGCCGGAGATAGGTCCAACACTCTCTCTATACACCATGGTCCTGTTTTGATTTGCCCATCTCTCAACTCTGCCACAGACTTCAGAAGATATAAGCACGACTAGGTTAATAATGAATTGTTCTAACAATTTATTCTAGTAAGCATACATTAGCAAAGTAGCATATGTTAATGCTTTGGAAACAAAAAATACCTCTTCAAGCACTTAATTTGTTTCAAGACATATTCTATTTATTTAATGAGTCTTGTTCTTTCTACCTAATCCCGTTGGGTTAAGTGGTTTATATTTTTACTCATCACCACCATTATCATCTAAGCCTCAATTTCAAGATTCCCAACCATGTCGGGGCCGGCTGCATAGATCCTTCTTTTCCAATCAGCTCTGTTATGGGTCATATCTTGATCAACATGTAAGGATTCACACTCTCTCTTCATAAGCTCTTATCAAGTTAATATAGGCATGTCTCTTCTTGTTATAATACTTCTTTACTCAATAGCATTGCTTTGAACAGGTGGGTCAATCGGTTTGCATTGAACATGTCGATATCGTCTCAGATGACCCTCGCGCAACTTGTCTTCAATGCTTGCCACCCCCACTCTGTTCTTGAGATAGTCATTTCACAAGCGATCTTTCCTTCCATCTCAGCATACGCCTTTCAGCCACATTCATTTTGTTGAGGCCTTATTTCTTCACCACCCAACAATCACTCGCATATAGCATGGTTGGCCGTATAGCTTTCCTATAAAACTTACTTTTTAATCTGAGAGGGATTTTCAGATCACATTCTACTCAATATTTGTTGAGGCGGCCACTTGGGCGTTGCCTAGTCGGCCAGTCGCCAAAGGCAGAGCAGCCCAACAATCCGCATAACAGCATGCTTGGGCGGGCATTTTCTTTGTGGGCCCATTAACTTAAAATTGATTATTTTGATTTCTTTAAACCCCATGTATGATACACGGCCATCTGACTTCCTATGTCAGAACACAACCCTTCTTGCATGATTTCCCTATGCGCGACAAAGACGCCAACAACGTGTGTCGTTGGTCTTTGTACCAAGGCAACCAGCGACCTGTGATATCGTGGCCTTGTTCTGTTGACTCTAGCGAGGAGTTTCATCGCATTCCTCTTACTTCCTCTCTCAACTCCTCTTTTACAAGCAAGCACCCCAGCTTCTCCATGTTCCACGTCTACATACTATGTCTACGTCGTTGACTTTTCATGATGGAAGGAGACTTATGAACTTGGGATATTGATTGGGAAGATTCTACCACGCTTCCTCGAGTTAGTAAACCATGAAACAAGGTTAAATCCAAAGACCCTGAGTGAAAGTATGGATTTTAGCCGAATCGAGCGGACAAGAATAAGCTACGACGTGCATTATGAGGGCACATTAGCAACGGGGGATCAACCGATTAAAGCACCGCATCATTGGCAGTTTTCCTAATACTGTGAAATGTTCTAAGACTACTCAGGAAATCCTTGATAAATTGAAGGAGTACAAAGGACGTACCAAGAAGCCCAAAGTTGACACAAATTTTAATGACAATGTTGTAAACATGGACGGTGATGATGAAAATACATATGTTCCCACTCCTGTTAACAACATTGTTGCACTTGTCAATCTCATTGGCACTTCAGGCCTTGGTTTCAAAGGTAAAAGCACTATAAAGGGTTCTCTTGATGCTTTTGTGTGTCCTAGCCCGCCAATGTCGTAGCTCAAAGGAAAGCAGGTGGCAAAGCACAGAAGACGATTGATTGTACCTACAAAAAGGAGGCATTGCAGGTGGCCCATGATAGCATGGTTGCTTGGTTCTACAAAGCAGGTATATCTTTTAGCGTGGTTAATCGTACTTCTTTGGAAGTCATGTTAGAAGTGGTTGGACGATATGGTAGAAGATTGCTCCCCTCATCTTACCATCGAATCAGGTTGCCCCTCTTAGAGAGGCAATATGCACAAAGGAATTAGAGAGAGCATGAGAAACACTGGAAAATGTATGGTTGTACTCTCATGTCTGATGGTTGGTCTGATAAGAGACTTAGAGGACCGAGTAATTTTCTTGCTAACACTCCTGAAGGCTCATTTTATTTCTACTCCATTGATGCTACTTCCGCAACTCATACAATTGAGTATATGTATATATTGTTTGATGTGGCAATACATAGAATTGGGGCAAAAATTGTGGTCCAAGTCATTACGGACAACGCCACTAGTTATGTGAGTGCAGGTAAGAAGTTGATGCTCAAGTATAGACACATGTCTTGGACCCCTTGTGTTGTACACTCTGTGGACTTAAATGTTGGAAGACATAGGGAAGTTACGTAAGTTTGCTCCTATAATCACAAAGGCTAGGAGGGTGACTGCTTACATCTACCAGGATACACGTCTACATGATGGTTTTATCAAAAAGAGGAAAGGAAATGCAGAGATCATGCATCCTGGAACGACTCCTTTTGCTACTTCTTTTCTGACTTTGCAAAGCATTCTTGGCCACAGAGAGACATTGTTTGCTTTGTTTAATTCTACAATATGGGGAAAGCAGTTGAGCAAAGATCGTTGCAGAAGAAAAAAGTTTCAGCTACTATACATTCTAGAGCATTATGGAACATTGTACAAGACTTACTTAGGGCTTCTCAACCCCTACTACACATTTTGAGGCTTGTAGATGTTGATGAGAAGCCTCCCATGGAATACATTGGTGCATCTATCGAGAGGGCAAAAGAAGAAATCAGGTTGAATTTTTCCCATAGAGAAAGAGAGTACAAGCTTGTCATTGGCATAGTTGCACAAAAATGGGCACATTAAATGAGTTGCCCCCTATTAGGTGCTTGGTTCTTATTGAATTCCTCATTGTACTATGATGCTAGAGTTCAAAATGACCCAAACCTTGGCAGTTATGATTCTGAGTTGTTGATTTTCTTGTGAAGATGATTGATGATACTCCAAAACAAGACAAATATTTAATGAGCTAGATTGTTATAAGGAGGGTTGCGGGATGTTTGGGAAGGGCAATGCCATCTACCATAGGACAGTGAAAAACGATGTAAGTTACGTAGTTTCTATTATATAGTAATATACTTGAGCATTTCTTTTATAGATTAAAATGTATTATCTTTTAGTTGCTCGGTGGGATGCCTATGGGAGGCAAACATCATCACTTCAATGGATGGCAAAACGTATTCTTGGCATGTTTTGTACCTCCTCTACTGCGGAGAGGGCATGGAGTACATTTGACTTTGAAAGTGTTACACTGTTAAATTTATAGTTGAATTATGACTTATGATGCAGATGTAAAATTACATTGGCATGTCTTTTTACATGTAGATTCACACAAAGAGGAGGAACATACTCGAAGTGAAAAGAATGGACAAGCTTTTCTACATTTTTGTAAAATCAATAGCTTAATTCAAGAGTAGGCAGATACAAAATTTAGACAAGAACGATGATGCAATAGCTCTAGATGAATAAAATTGGAGTAGTTAATGGATGACAGGTGTTCTTGAAGATCTTGTTGTTGTTGAAGGTGTTACATTGAGCCAAGTAGATATTGCCATGGGTGTTGTTGACTATCAGGTTGGGCCGAGTAGGCCAAGAAGATCTTATGGGACTAGTAGAGGTCCAAGGGGACTTAGTGATGAAGATGATTACGTTCAGGATGAGGAAGCAATGGAAAAGGATGTAGGATTGCATGATGAGGATGAAGGTGGTGGAGAAGAGGATGCATAGGACAATGATGAAGATCCATTTGAGTCTTGGTCTATTTGATTATTTTAAATTTATGTGATTAAGTCTGATTCTTGTCGTATAATACTTCAAAAGTAATAATATCGTAGTCTTATATTTTTATTGGCATTTATCATATATGATTGGTGATTGGATCTATAGAATGTTAGTGGAACTATGAAATGTCTTGCAACATTTATGATTTATCAATGACTCATAACTTTTTAATCATATAAATTAAAATGTATGTCTGATAGCAATTCAGGTAGTGAATGTTAACAATGAAGTATTAGGTGTCTTGCAAGATTCTATTTTTTCTAGTCTTCTAGACTTATCATTGTCTCTTTCTTGTAATTAAAATTATCTGATGTCCCATTTAATTACAGTTATAGTGTTATGTAAATAAATTTGGGAGGGTTGGATCACTAGAACATACATATCTGCACAGATATATACATAATATATTACAAATAATATTATAACTATGTATGCACAGAATTTTTATTAAAAAAATACACATGGGCACCCTAGCCGCCTAGACAAGGACAACCACTACATGGCCACCTTGACAACTATGTCCTCCAGTTGCATTCCTCCATTTCAACCTTCCTGTTGTGATCATGTGACAAACATCATGTCGGACCTCATCATCCATTTGAATAATAGAACCCAAGTAACGAAACTTGTCACATTTTGGTACATCCACTCCATCCAACTTGATCCCAACATCTACAATTCTAAACTACTAAAATTGAATTGATACAGTCAGTTTTGCTTCTACTAAACTTAATTCCATTCAATTCCAATGCATTTCTCCAAAGTTCAACTTTACCATTCAATCTTTCTTTGGTTTCATCATCTATACAATATTATCAGCAAAGAACATGCACTAAGAAATATCATCTTGAACCTGCTTTGTCAAGTCACCATAACAAGAACGGGTAGATATGGGCTTAGTGCCACTCCTTGATGTACCTCAACTGTTATAAGAAAATTTGGTAAAGTTGGTGCCTCTCCTCCCAGGAGTCACAACATACAGTTGAGTTATCATACATGTCTTCAATCAAGTCAATGTATTGGATAGGCGCACATTTTATCTCGAAAACCCTCCACAACACTAGCTTTGGTACTCGATCATAAGCCTTTTCTAAATCAATAAAAATCAAATGAAGATCTCTTTTATTTTCTCTTTACTTCGTCATAAGCTTTCTTACCAGAAAAATTGCATATGTTTTTGAGCTCCCTAGCACAAAGCCAAACTAGTTGTTAGATATTTGTGTTATCAATCTAAGCCTTTTCTCAATAATCCTCTCCTAAAGCTTCATAATGTGACTCATCGATTTGATATCTCTATAGTTTGTGCAGCTTTGAACATCTCCTTTGTTTTTTTCAGATACGGACTACAGTTCCTTATTCTCCACTCATCTGGCATTTTCTTGGTCTTCATATTCTTATTAAAGAAATTCATCAACCACAGCTCCTTCATCCCCCATACTCTTCCATACATCAATATGAATACCGTCTAATCTGCACATCTTTCTCATTTTCATCTTTTTCAAAGCATTCTTGACCGCAGGTAGTGAAACTCGTAGTACATAAGTGATATCTCTCGTATACATGTCACACGAGTATCTAACATAATTCAAAGTATCTGCATTGAAAAGCTTGTGAAAGTATTTTCTCCATTGGTCCATGATATCATCATCCTTCACCAAAACCTTACCATCTTCATTCTTGATGCATTTTACAGGACTCAAGTCTCTTCCTTTCCTTTCTCTTATACAAATCATTTTATATATAATTTTTTTCCTTCTCTCGCACTCAACTTCTTAGATATCTCCTCAAAGTATTTAGAACTGGCCTCCCCAAAACCTCTTTGAAAATTTTTGTTATGCGGGAGCTCATATTATGAAACATAGTATTAACATAAAATTTCGAAGTGCCAAGTTCCCTCCTTGATAAGTTTATTGTAAAGAGTTGATTTCTTTTCTCCTTTAAGATTCCACCACTTGATCTTTCTATCTTGGTTTCTGTTATGCTTACCTTTGTTGATCTTCATGTTAATATCCGAAACCACCAACCAATGTCGGGTTGTGAATTCTTCGCAAGGGATCACTTTACAATCCTTGCAAAATTTTCTATCCACCCACCTTGTAGGCAAGTAATCAATTTGGCTACAATTGCGCCCTCTCTTAAAAATAATCATATGAGAAGCTCTTTTCTTGAAATGGGTTTTGCCAAAATCATATCATAGGCGATTGCAAAATCTAATATCCTATTTCCTTCACCATTCCTACTTCCATATCCAAAACCACCTTAAACTCTAGCATATCTAACATTGAAATTCTCCACATGGCCATTGAAATCACTCTCATAATGATCTTCTCTTCTATCGGTATTTTTTACCTCTCATCCATCTTAACCCAAAAATCCTTCTTAGCCTCCTCGCCAAGGCCAATTTGAGGGGCATACGCACTTGCAATATTAAAGTTCTCCCCCCACCCAAGAACAATCTTAATAGCTAAGATTGTATCGCACGTCCTTGTGATGTTGACCACATCAACCTTCAACATCTTATCAACAATAATTCCAACGCCATTTCTGTGCTTGTCAATATATGTATACCAGAATGTGTACCATGTGTGGCCAATCTCTCTGCATTGTTCCCCTGTCCACTTGGTTTCCTGTAAGAAAGCTATATTGACTTTTCGTTTAATAATGGTATCTACTATCTTCAAAGACTTTCATGTCAAAAAGCCAATATTCCAAGATCCCACTCTAACCCTTTTGTTGAGCTTGCTTCCTTATCTTCCTCCGTCAAAAATGTTGCCATTGTGATTTTCATTACTATTTGAGAAAATTCATCTGTTATAGTTTTGTTTATTATGTGAGAGGTAGACATACGGAGATAAAGAGTTGTTTTAGAGTAGGTTCCATTTGTTCAGGATATGTTTCAAATTTTAACCAAAACTCTGATTAAATTGATCACATATAAGGCAATGTTGTAGAAATCATCTGAGTAGATTTAATTTTATGAGGTTTCCATACAAATTATATGTTTGTGATGATTTATCATATAGTCATATATATTTTCTTATTATTACAATTTCAAAAGATAGCATAAAGCTGAAGTATGCACTTATAACAAAGTATAGCTTATTTTTTATTCTGACGAATGAATTGCCAAGTACCGAGTTCCAAAATTTTGTATGGGTGATAAAGACGAAATATGAGTAGAACACAATACATCAGTAAAATAAAATGGTTAAACAAACGTAAATGAGCGTACATGTCAATAAGACTCTGACTTTTTTGGTCTGGCAAGTTGCCTGAAAGACTATTGTTTCCAAGATACCTGCATATCACAAAATGTATATCTATGTAATGCATGTAATTACAGTATAAAAGTAGTGTTCCATCAAAAGAAAGGTTGTAGTAAAATCATGTCCAATATGCCTTACAAATTTTTTAATGATTCAATGCCAAGAAGGGACGGTGGAAGTGTTCCAGTAAGATTATTGAAACTTAGATCCCTGTATATATTGAAATGAATGAGTACTTCCAAGAGTTCAGTAAATCACAAAGTTCATACATCAACAAGCATAACTTACAAATAGATCAAGCGTGTGTATAGCCCCATATCAGAAGATATTGTATCAGAGATCTTACAATCCCTTAAGATCCTACATGTCAATATTTGCAATGAGTTAAGATCTGTGAACATTAGGATACATGATAAAATATCTTAAATTTTGTAAACTCATAATAATAAGGCTGACAATGTGGCCAAAGACTTCATATTCCTGATGAATCCCAAAGATGAACTGCCATTTAACAAATTTCCCAGTCGCCTGAAACAGTGGAATGATACATATTGATCAAAAATCATTTGTTTACATTAACCTTCTTTAACAAGTAATAAGTTTTGTACGAAACATACGTCTCGGGGAATATAGACAAATGTATGCATACTCAATATGATCATATTAGTCAAAAAAACTAATTTATGAAAAATTTCAAGTCGACAAAGCTTGAAATCAAGATAGCACTTACAATTCATTGAGTTTGGTAAGATTAGCTACAGTCGAGGGGATTGGACCAATAAAAGAATTCCCTTGGAATCTCCTGCATTAATGACGTCTCATTACTTGTTAGAGAAAATAAAACTTCCAAGATGAATTGAAGATACATTACCACTTTTTTTCTTTGCAACGCTTTGTCTTACTAGAATATTACAATCAACATGCACAGCAAAGATATTACTATAGGGAACAGAAACTAGGTTCCTTTATAAATCGTCATAATCTTTCAGTGAGAAGCAAATTTGTAGTGTTTATAAGTTAATAAACTAGGGAAGGTAAATGTCATATATCGCTAAGCAAATCCTATACACCAATATATAGGATAGGCAAACTACAGACATGGATCAACACTAAGTAGCCACAAACTCGGGCCCATACAATAAACATAACTATTTAATTAAACTTACTCTCTGATCTCTAGCACCCCATAACTTGGGAACAGGGGAGAATCCAGCTTTGACATAGAGACAAACAGGACAAAGGGATTCAGATAGAAAGCAAGCAGCAGACAAATGCAGCCCAAACAAAAGATAGTTAATCCTCATTAGTCTCTCAATCAAGCGCCCCCTCAGATAAAAACATCAGCGATTACACTGTAGGCAATAGATGGGCTTCTCGATCAAAATGAAATGTGTCTGAAGCAAAAACGGATGGGGGCAGGTACACACATTAGACATCATCTCAGTCGCCAAAACCACTCAAGTCTAAAAGAAGGTTGATTCACAGGCAGGAAAAATTTAGAGACTGCGTACAGAGGCAGGCCAGTAGTCAATGAGTAAACACAGACACATGGAGGTTAACTACATTGATGCACCACTGCACACATGGACATACATACACAGTGTTAATATATTTCATATTTATTCTATTTTGTAATTTCTATATCCTGCTGGACCTCTATGTAAATTATACAGTTTCTCTTATTAATAAAACGGGAGAAGGCCTATGGCTTCTCTCAACGCTGCATTGCACGTTGCATTGCGGCACCCCATTTCACACACAGCATAACACCATGAAGCAGAATTAATATAGTACAAGCTACTTGAGCAATAGCAAAACCAGCATAAGAACAATTTATTTAGAAAATTTCTTCCTCTTAATGTTCAATCCATCTCTTAGCATTCTTCACCTCCGTCCCCCCCCCCCCAACCCCGGCGGCGGACACAAATCCCCATACACGACAAGATGATAATAATAGATAGAAGTGGATGGAGGATGGAGGTGGAATGGAGACGCCACTAAGAAGTGAAATTCTGGAAAATTTGTTAATTGTGTAGGTGGAAGGCTTGGTAACATTCATGGTGGAGAGACTTCACAAGAAGGGAACAAGTTGGGATTCATGACTTCAATAACAATAGGACAACCTGGCCCAAAAGGAAAAGAGATGAAACTGCAAAAGTGGCTTAACAAGTAAAAACAAGCCCAGAGATATTTCTTAGTACCCTTCAGCATGAGATGGCAGGTATGAAGGCATTCTCATAGCAGAAACAGCTAGTATACTATACAGAAAACAAGCCCAGAGATATTTCGTCTATTCTCTATACTTCATCTCTTCTCCTTCCCTAGACAAGTCCATAAATATTTTTTATGTTTCTTTACTTTACTATATAAACTAATCTCCCTGCACATCAGTTATTTCCACATTTGAATATAACAAATTAACAATGGCCTAAAAAACTTGTATTTTTAACAATCCTTCGCTTCTGTTAAACAGTCGTATTGTCTTAGTAAGATATTTGTCCACCAGTAAAACTCATATACATTCAAGCCTGCATCCATGAGATTTAGAATTGTTTCTTGCTCGGCCAAAGATGTTGCATTGTTAGGGAGCTGCTGTCTGTTATGAGGCTTCAAAACTATACAATAGTGTGACAACTGTAGAAACAGTTCCAAGCTACATATCATTTAAGTATAATGAATTGTAAGAGCAATTATCTTAGTTTATATACAGTACAAAATATTTCACTTAAAAAAGCAGTTGCTGTTGATTATGGAAGAGCATACACTTATTTCTTACTTGTAATAGGGATTACAGAATATTTATAGGAGTGAAAAAATTAGCAAGGTGACATAGTTTGAATTGCAATGAACATGCATCTTATAGGGGTCCACAGTTCACCTAATGCTACACTACATAGATACTTGAACTTCATTGCATTTATAGTCTACTCATTATTTACGAGTCGGATATTACTACTGCTAAATCAGAAATCCGACAGATGAAAGTGACCACGCTTACATGATTGTAACTAACCAAAAGTCAACCAAGCCAAACTTTAAACATTTGGCTACAGTTTTCAGGGCATAATTAATAGATGGCTTGTATGATAATCAAATATTTAAGATCAGGAGTAATAGAGCAAGAACAGATGTCATTCTTTTCAGTAATTGCTAAATCTACTTAAACTAGCTTCCTTAAAGTAAAATTTCTAACAGTGAATCATATAAAAGTGAATTCTAGCATACATGCTCTCCATGAGCGTGAAGTTTCCAAGAAATTCAGGCACTCTTCCACCAAAGTTATTGTCAGATGCCCACCTGATATCACATAAATACAAAAAAAAAAATCAGTATATGAATGCAGTGATGTACTGGAATTACGTGAAAAGGCCAATTACATGAATTTCAAACTTCTCAAGTTTCCAAATGTTGGTGGAATCTCACCAGTAACTCCAATACTGTCAATATAACTGTTGCAATCCACTTGTTAGCCCTTTTATGCATAAGGTGAGAAGTTTCAGTAAAAAAATGAACGTTAAAATATTCAAAAATGTCAAACTTGCATTTGTTGTAGGCTCGTCATATTTCCAAGCTCGGGCGGAAGCGAACCACTGAAGTTATTCATACCCATGCCCCTGATATAAGAAAGCAACAGTTTGCATTTTTGTTAAGAAAAACTTATCACAGCCTTTCTAAAACCAATATATTTTTTTTGTTAAGAAAAACTTAATACAGCCTTTTAATAACCAAATATAAACAAGTGAATCATTTGTACAACTAACATCATATCTAAATACTTAAAACCAATGTCCTGAATGTATGGTTGACTATGATGAGTACGCCCTGGTTTTGGGTAAGCCTGCATCAACTGGTCCATTTTCACACTCGCTTTAATGATGTCAAATGTGCCTTCCTATGTTGTATTGCAATGTCATGTAAGTGAGTCGCACAAGGACTGCCGACTTGTATATATGGTGAAGGGAAGTAAGCTAGGAAGTACGGACACGGACACGCACACGTGACACGGCAATTTCCAAAAAATATAGGACACAGACATGGCACTGGACACGGAAAATATATAAATAAATATATTTGTCGAACTTATTATGACATAATATGCTATATGTATATCCATAGGGACAGTCACCATGAAATCCAACAAGCAGACGACATATACCATCATATCCACAAGTCACAATATGGAATAAATCACAGCATATATTAAGATGTTTGATTATAAAATTGTTGCAGTAAAATTATATGGGATTGTAAAACTTAAGAGCAGTAGAATTTTGGGGTAGTAATTTTTTATTATTGGTGGAAGTAATGGTGAACAAATTTGTTATCAAGATCAAGAAGGGATGGGGTGAGGAATTGTGTTTTTACTGGCGGTGGAAAATGAAGGTATCTTGGGAGGTTGAGAGGGAAGAAAAGGAGGAGAATACATTGGAGAGCTACTTAAGATGGAGAGGCAAGAGAAGAGGGGAGATGGAGATGTAGAGAAGCAAGAAAAAGAGAAGGCACACGGCAATCAATACTATGCTACTTTTGCCTAAAGGGAGAACAGAAGAAGAGTAAGAGGAGGACTGGCAAGAGGAGGTAGAAAGATAAGTGGAGGACGGACGTGAAATAAGAGGAAGGGGTGGGAAACAATGCTGCAGCTGCTGCCACATTCAAATTGGAAAAAGAGGAAGGACATGAATGAGAAGAGGAAAAAGAGGGAAGAAGGAAAAGTAGATGAGGGAGAAGTAGACATAGAGGAACAAGATAAAGAGGAGGTGAAGGAACATTTTTGCAACTACGGTAGCTTTAGAGTAGGACAAAGAAGAGGGGGACAAGAAGCAGGAAGAGGATGAAGAAGAGGGCACGCAAAGGAGGAAGAATTACATGAAACTGCAAGAAAAGACGATGAATCCAACTACTTAGTAGGGAAGGGAGTAGTGAAGGACAAGTGAGGATTTGGAGAAGGTTTGGTTTTTTTTCATAAGCGTAGGCTTAAGCGGGTTGGTATGGTGTGTCTTAGATGCGTCCACGGAGTGTCCAAGCCGCATCCGACATTGCAATAAAAAAATTCAAAGTAGACACGTCGGAGGCATGTCCACCACGTGTCTAGGCCTGTCCAAGGTGTGTCCATGTTGGACACGTGTTGGACACGGCAACCTCCGGGAAGTGTTTGTACTTCCTAGGAAGTAAGCAAACCTCAATTAGATAATGTGGGATAAAATAAGAGAAGATAAACATAAGTCATGGCATTGAGATATATCCCTGTGTTATTTATGCTTCTTTCAATTCCACATTGTGTAAACAAGGATTTACCCATTTAACTCTCCTATATAACTAAATGGGTTTAGTAAAATACACTTATTATTCCAGTTTAATCTCTCTCTCTCTCTCTCTCTCTATATATATATATATATATATATATATATGTGTGTGTGTGTGTGTGTGTGTTTGTGTCTGTGTCTGTGTCTGTGTCTGTGTCTGTACGTGAGTGTGTGTGTATGTGTGCGTGCATGTGTGTGTGTATGTGTGTGTGCATGTGCTGCCATTGTCGTCCTGCAGACTACACTTATTTGATTGAGGATCTTATTTGACCTCTTGCAGCTGCTTCTTTACAGGATCACATTGTTGATCCCCTCTTCTCAACTTTCGCTGAAATGGCATTTTACACACGTGTAGCTGTCAACACACCGTGTACAGGATGTTTCTGTGTGTGTGTGTGTGTGTGCTGCCATTGTGTCCTACAGACTACACTTATTTGACTGAGGATCTTCTTTGATCTCTTGCAGCTGCTTCTTTACAGGATCACGTTGATTTCCACTTCTAAGCTTTTGCTGAAAAAGCATTTTACACGGTGTGTAGCTGTCAACACACCATGTACGGCTATTGCTCTGACAAAGACATTGCGTGTTCTTCTATCAGACGCCATATGCACTGCTAAATGGTTTGTTACTTCCTTGCATGGGGTGTTCTCGGGACATGGAAACCTCTTATTAACACGAAATGTAGTATTCTACACAGCATGTGACTTTCTGCATGTTGTTACCCGGACAACGACATGACCTATCCTCCTTAACAGGGCATACACTCTCGATGTGTTCTCCGTCGAGTTGACTAGAAGCGTTGATATGATATTGTGTAGTATTATGCACGATGTAACTAGTTGTTTGGTGTATCTATGTGATGTGTGTGTACCTAGGAAGCATGGACACTTCCCGAGGCTCTTTTGGTCGTCCAAGTAAGAGATTTGCAGAGCTGATTGACATGTTAGGCATGAGGAACATCTATGCTCCAGCTTGAGGGGGGAGTGTTAAGAGATGATTTACTTATTGCTATTATTTTTTTTTTAGTCCTATATTGCTTATTTGCCTCTTCCTTGGCTTCTCTCCTTGTATAAGGAGAGACATATTGTACATATAAATTATTAATCCCAATTAGTCTTTTATAAATCAAAATCAGTCTTGTAGCATGATTGAACTTTATGTGCCTTCTTTCAATTGTTGTGAATGATGGTTGGTCTCTCCATCAATTGGACATTAAAAATCCCTTGTTGTGTGGGGATTAATAAGAAATTGTGATGTGAAATGAAACAACCGCATGGTTCCCTGTTGAGGGGGACTATGGCAGGTTCTGCAAACTACATAAAGCTATATATGGACTTAGACAGTGTCCGCAAGCATGGCTTGAGAAACTATATTAGATCTTACAAGTTTTGACTTTCATAGTGTTGAAAATAAGATTATATTGAATGCAATGGGATGAATACAAGACTGGACGCCCTCTCTCCTTTATATAGGAGAGGGGAGACGCCTTAAAACTTAGGACTCAAGTAATCTAAACGGGCTGAGATACAAAAGCCCACTAACTAATTAACCTATTAACTAAATAGGCTAATATAGACTCTCTAACACTCCCCCTCAAGCCGGAGCATGGGTGAAACACATGTCCAAAGCTTGGAGGTGACAAGACTCGATAAAACGATAAAAGAAATGATAAATGAAAGATAAATGATAAATATCACTCCCCATACATATTGATACTCCCCTTTTAATTAATACTCCCCTTAAACCATGTGGTGACAATGCCTCTCTTCTTTGAAATTGTATTCTGCAGGCTGGAGATCCTCGAGCTTTGAAGGTCTTTGGAGTGCATCTGGAATGAAGAGCATCTGAAGAATGGAACCAGATACTACAGCAGTAATTCGCCACTTGGAGTAGACGATCCTCAACACCATCACTACTACATCTTCATTAGATTACGTACTTAACGCGGAACGAATGTGGATGCCCAATATCGATGTAGCAGTAGCAGAATCTTCGAATTGTCTGAGAAGACGTGCATAATGTGGCACGAACACGAACGGACGATATGTTGGTGATACGATGCAAGTACCATAACTCTGTAGTGTGAACCTTGGGGGCTTGATAGGAAAGGAGATATCATCCATCAAGGAAAATCCCAAGTAGATCAACAACAGGTGATGTCGAAATAGCAGATGCGGCTCGGAGAAGACGTGATGAAGCAGCTCGGTGAAGATAAACTGGATGAATCAACCTTGCAGAAGTAGATTGGCAGGCTTGCTGAGCTTCTGAAAATCTGAAGAAGCACCTTCTGTCTCATGTGAATGCAGCTGAAGTATACCATCAACACCTGACGTACATAGCGCGGTACGAACGCGGATAGCTCAATGTTGACACTGAATGAAGATCCTTCAATGTTGTCTGGAAGAAGCACCCTCTGTCTCATGTGAATGGAGCTGAAGTACACCATCAACACCTAACGTACATAATGTGGTACGAACGCGGATAGCTCGGTGTTGACACTGAATGAAGATCCTTCAATGTTGTCTGGAAGTAGAGAACAAATGTGTTGAACAATGCGAAGCTCCATGAAGATAATAGCCTGGAAGATATATAACCTGAATACATATATCATATCTTCTCATACTCTCTCTCTCTCATACATATTCTCTCACACGCTCTCTCTCTCTCTCTTCTCATCTCTTCCTCTCCTCTCTATCCCCCCCCCCCGCACACCAAATACGACGAGAGTGAGTGTTTGGTGTGGAGAAATGGATATATGACCCCCCGACACTGTGGAAAGGGATACACACATGATATGGGTGGGTGGGAAAGGAATCGGCAGATTTGAGAGGATTTTGTGATATGGAGATGTGTAATATGTGGAGAATGAAACTGATAACCGAAGAGAATATGTTAAATGGGTCAATGTAAGATCCAGATAGGAAAATTAAATGGATCTAGTCCCGACCCGAAAAGGATCTGAATAGAGAGGGCGTCAGAAACTTGGGAGAAGATAGAACAATTAGGATAATTTTGTGAAGAGTCAGTAATTTTGGGAAGCGTAGGGTAGTACAATGTGTGCACCCTTGTATATATAATAAAGGAACAATTACAGAGAGGTACACATATAATGCAGAAATAACAAAACTAATAAATATATAAAACAAGATATATATATTAACACTCCCCCTCAAGTTGGAGCATAGATGTCAATCATGCCCAACTTGTCCATAAGAGTGCAGAATTGCTTCTTCGCCAGTAGCTTGGTGAAGATATCAGCAACTTGGTCTTCAGAACGCGTGAAAGGAGTGCAGATCTTGCCAGTAAGAATAGATTCCCGAATAAAATGACAGTCCACCTCAATATGTTTGGTGCGCACATGATAAACCGGGTTGTTGGCGATGAAGATAGCAGCTTTATTATCACAATGCACGGGTATAGAAGAAGAAGAATCAACCCCAAATTCTTTTAAGAGAGAGCGCGCCCACAGAAGCTCACAGGCAGTATGAGCCATGGCCCTGTATTCAGCTTCAGCACTAGATCTGGCAACCACATTTTGCTTCTTGCTCCTCCAGGTGATAAGATTGCCTCCAACATAAGTACAGTACCCAGAAGTAGATTTCCTGTCAACTTTTCTTCCTACATAGTCAGAGTCAGAGTACCCTTCAAGAGAACAGTGTCCATTTTTCCTGTAATAAAGTGCATCCCAGTGACACTGTCTGGGTTTATCAAGGCACCTGCTAACAAGGCCCACTGTAGTAGAAATATCGGCTCTAGTCACAGTAGAATAAATCAATTTACCAATCAGCCTCCTGTACTTTTTATTATCAGAAAAAACTGGAGAATATTCATCATCCCAATTGACATTAGGATCTAGAGGGGTATCAGTCGGTCTAGCCCCAAGCATACCTGTCTCCTGTAGAATATCTAAGACATACTTCCTCTGAGACAGTACAAGAGCATTAGAGTTTCTAGATACCTCTATGCCCAGAAAATACCGAAGCTTGCCCAAATCTTTGGTAGCAAAATGTTTACCAAGGTGGGATTTAGTCACCTGAATACCAAGAGTGTCACTGCCAGATATAATAATATCATCAACATAAACGATCAGAATAACAATACCGGCAGAGGTCTTCTTAGTGAAGACAGAATGATTCACCTGAGATCTCCGAAACCCAAAATCAGTCAGAATGTTACTTAATTTGTCAAACCAGACACGGGGACTCTGCTTGAGCCCATAAATAAACTTCAACATGCACACCTTGTATGACTCCCCCTGAGCAACAAACCCAGGAGGTTGCTCCATATAGACTTCCTCTTATAAATCACCATACAAGAAGGCATTGTTCACATCCAACTGCAGTAGTGGCCAATCAAGATTAACAGCAACAGAAAGGAGAATTCCGACAGAATTAAGACGGGCAACTGGAGGGAAAGTCTCAAAATAATCAATACCATAAGTTTGCGTATACCCTTTAGCAACTAAGCGTGCCTTCAGTCGTTCTACAGTGCCATCAGGATGGTATTTCACAGCATACACCCATCTGCAGCCTACAGGCTTACACTGAGGAGGTGGATCCACCAACTCCCAAGTGTTTCTGTCAGCAAGGGCAAGCATCTCCTCTTTCATAGTAGACATCCACGCAGTACTTTTTAAGGCATCTTGAATATTCTTTGGAACAGCTACAGCAGACAGGGCAGATACAAAATTGCTAGCATGGACGGTCAAATGATCAGTAGAAACAAAGTGAGCAATGTTGTGAGATGTGCAGGAACGAGTACCCTTTCTAAAAGCAATGGGTATATCAAGATCAGAGGTTACCTCAGGTGTAGCAGAACCTTCTGGAAGTGAAGATTGGTTTGTTTGGGGGGGTTCTTGCACTGGAGGTGCCCGGTTCCTGCGTTGATAGACAAGAAGAGGTGGAGTCGTAGTAACAGAATTATCAGGCACACATTCAGTAGTAACAGGCAGTGGAGTAGCAATAAAATCAGGCTGCAGACTATCTCCTCTAGATGAATAGTATGGTGTATCCCCAAAAAACACAACATCACTGCTGGTAAACCATTTTTCCGCAGTAGGGCTGTAGCATTTATATCCTTTTTGAGTACGAGAATAACCCAGAAAAATGCATTTCTCAGCACGAGCCGACAGTTTATCATAAGTTGATCCAAGTAAGCGCACAAAACAAGTACAGCCAAAAATCTGAGGCACAGTAAATAAAGTAATGTCAGGTTGCAAAACTTGAACATCTATTTTGTTCCCAATCATAGATGACGGCATTCTATTTATTAGAAAACAAGCAGTCATAATAGCCTCAGGCCAAAACAACCTAGGAACATGAGTATGCATCATAATAGTTTTGGCAACCTCTAACAGATGTCTATTTTTCCGCTCAGCTACTCCATTTTGTTGAGGTGTATACGCACATGAGGTCTGATGCAAAGTACCAACCGATTTGTAAAAAACAGCTACCTCTTTTTGAACAAACTCAAGTGCATTATCAATACGGAAAACTTTCACAGGCAGACCATATTGGGTTTTCACCTCAGCAAAAAAGAATTGTATAGTCGACATAACTTCAGACCTACTTTTCATCATAAACAGCCAAGTGGTCCGAGAAAAATCATCAACAAATATAATAAAATATTTATGACCAGACAGACTTGGCACATGACACGGGCCCCATACATCAGAATGTACTAAATCAAAAATATTTTTGCTGCTAATATGAGTGTGTTTAGGATAAACAGATCTAGTCTGCTTTCCCAACTACATGTCAGAGCTTTTCAGACGACGAATGCCCAAGCCGATAGTGCCACTATAGAGCTGAAACTGATGTAGATAGTGCAAAAACCACAGCTACTTTGTCCGCTTTCGGCAAATGATCCAGATAAAAAAGTCCATCAGGCCCTTCATATCCCCCACCAATCTTCATCCTCGTGCGAAGGTCCTGAAAAACACATGAACCAGGTATAAAGGTCAGGCTACATTGCAGACTCCGCAGTATCTTGCTGACCGATAATAAATTAAGAGGAAACTGAGGCACATATAAGGCAGATTTCAGCAGAAAATCAGAAATAATATCACCAACTCCAGAAACAGCAGATTTGGAGCCATCAGCAAGCATAACAGATGAATTACTAATAGGTTTAGATAAATGTCTGAATAACGCTCTATTGCCAGAAATATGAGAAGAAGCACTCGAGTATATAACCCATTTAGTATTACCAGTACTAGATGAAGATTTACTCAGGAAGGCAGTGTCATAACCAGAATAAGTGGCAGCATGAGCGCCACTAGTCAATGCAGTAGACGATGAGCCAGAGCGTTCAAGTAACAGGCGTTCCACCTCAGCACGGATGAAGTCCGCAGTCGCACTCGAAGAGTCAGTCTCAGTAGGCTGAGTCGCTCCCTCAGATGCAGCCGTAGTAGAGTCAACGGCCGCATTGGCCCACGCCGGTTTACCATATTTCTCCCAACATTTTTCTTCGATATGGTTGGACCGACCACAGAAAGTACATACGCGTTGTCCTATCTAAGGACGCGCAGCAGCAGTAGGAGCAGCAGAAGGGGCCCCACGACCTGAAGTAGCACGTTCTCGTCCTGCACCCAGGGGAGGGCGGCTATCAGTAGAACGACCACGGCCCGACATGGCAGCAAGGGTAGTGGATTCCCCAACATCAGTAGACAGCATGGTTATCAGGACCGAACCAGATCGGCCGGTTGAACCGGGAACCGGTCACCCTACCGGGTCAGTTTCCTCTAAAAGCCGGAAATGACGTCTGACCGGCATCAAACCGGTGAATCGACCGGTTGAACCGGTGAACCGGTCCGGTTTTTGCCCAACCGGCCAGTTCTCTCATTTAGCAAGGAAATGCATTGTTGCTGCTATTTTATGTTATTTAACATTGAATACTATATAAATGCTGGTGTATAAATGTCCATGAATAGTATAATATTGTTATTTGGTCTTTTTTATCAAGTTATTGTGAGGAATTATGCTATTATTCATGTTTCATAACTTTTGTAGGGATAATTTCCATGAGTATCAAAGACATTTATATATTATTAAACTACTAGTGACATCATGCTGACGTCACCGGTTGAACCAGTCAGACCACTGGTTGAACCAGTGAACCATGAACCAGAGGCCTCACCGGTTCACTGACCGGTTCGAGTCTAACAACCCTGGTAGACAGTGATGGTGACGAAGAAGGCAGGCGATGAAGGCACTTGTAGGCAGTCTACAGTGACGGAAGAGGGTCACTCGCCAAGATCTGATCCACTACACCAGCATAGGACTCTGGCAGTCCACACAGGAACCGGACTAACAGTAGCTCCTGGTGTTGACGTTGCATGATGGCCAGGTCCGTGGATAGGGGGTGATAGGACTCCAGCTCCCCCCACAATCCAATAAAGGCAGAAAAGTAATCTGCAATGTCCGATCCCGTAAACTGTAGACGTCCCAGCTGCTTGGTGATGTCAAAAACCTTCTTGGGGTTCTGGCTATGCGAGTATGTGTCGGCGAGTTGATCCCACATCTATTTCGCCGTAGGCAGGTGAAGCAGGGTGACACTGATCTTCTCAATGCTGCTGTTGAGAATCCATGTCATCACAGTCGAGTCATCCCGGACCCAGTCATCATACGCCTTCACATCTTTGGAATCAGCGTCCTCTGCAGGTTGTGCTGGACCGGCACGAATCAGGTGCGAGTACTTTCCCTGGGATTTTGCATAAATCACCATGGAGCATACTCAATGCTGGTAATTGCGCCCGTCAAGTTTCACAGTCGTAATTTGACGGCGAAAGTCATCTCCCGAGGACGCCATGATAGCAACAACCACAAGCAGGTAGTGGAGTCCAGAGCGCAGACGTACCGGCACAAGTAGGCGCGAGCAGGCAGAAGACGGACTACGCCGTCAGGCAGGCAGAATCAGGCACAGATGAACCAATGGTGGACCCTCTCACATACAACCTACGCCGAAGCGCAGTAGAGAACCTGGTGGCACAACGGCCTATACGGGCAGGCAGGCAAAAAACCAAAAGATCGGTCTACGTCACGACAAACTCAGGCCACCGGACGGTTGCGGAGCTTCACAAAGCCAACGATCCGGCGGCGTTCAACCGCGGAGGCATGCCGGCCCCTGCGGCTGGGTGGGCGCGCGGCCCCGGCTGCCCGGTGGCCCTGCCGGCCTGACGGCCTGCTGCCGGCGGCGGCGTTGCTGGCCTGCCGGAGCGTAGGTGCTGTCGCACGGGGAGGAGGGGCGGCGGGCGGGGGGGGGGGGGGGGGGGGGGCGCCGGCAGAAGGAGAGAGGGGGGAAGGGAGGGAGGGCGGCGGCTGGATCTTAGTGCTCTGATACCATGTGAAGAGTCAGTAATTTTGGGAAGCGTAGGGTTGCACAATGTGTGCGCCCTTGTATATATAATAAAGGAACAATTACAGAGAGGTCCACATATAATGCAGAAATAACAAAACTAATAACAGAATATATAAAACAAGATATATATTTTAACAGAGATGTGTAATATGTGGAGAATGAAACCAATAACTTGAGAGAATATGTTAAATGGGTCAATGTAAGATCCGGATAGGAAAATTAAATGGATCTAGTCCCGACCTGAAAAGGATCTGAATAGAGAGGGCGTCAGAAACTTGGGAGAAGATAGAACAATTAAGGTAATGGAGCATCTCTCTAAGCAGAAGCAAGGCGCAACAATAGGACAACAGGCAGCAATGGACAGAGACAATGGGTGATAATGGCGAGATATATAGCAGCAGGGCAGCAACGTGGAACAACGACCAAGGGCCTGGATGATGGCGATGGCAACTGAAGAGTGTGATCGTTGGCTGGGGATACGGTTGCTGCTAAATGAGGCTGCAACACTGCAGCGAACGGACACACGATGATGGCGATGATTGCAGCGGCTGGTGGCGATGTGATCGACAGCAACAGAATTAGTTGTCACTGGTTGTAGTTGTCGCTGCTGATTGGCGGCGGTGGCGCTACTGTTGTGCGATGACGTAGTCGGGCGTACGGTCGGTGGGCATGGACGGCGCATTGGTAGGCAGCAGCGGTTGTTGTCCTAGCCGACGACGGCTGTGACTCCGTTGATGGTTGCGGCCAACGGCGGCAGCAATATTACTGGTCGCGACGCTTGCACCGGATGCAGGAGGATGCGGCGGCAGCGTGATGTGGCAGCGTGATTGATGGTGACATTGACTGCTACTGTCGACGACGGCTTGATGGTGGCTAATATCGTCGGGAGATGACAGATAGATACGAGATAGCCAGGATGGATAGCGCCGACGTACGGAAATAAAATCGGATCTTAAGAAGGAGGAGAAGCCATGGAGGCCGGGATTTGCCTGGCAGGCAGTCGGCCTAAGCCATGGCAACGGCGGCGGCCGCCCACAGGCGGGGGTTCTTCCCCTCGGTTGCTCTCTGGAAAAGACGAGCGACAACGGCTAGGGCTGCATGCGCGCCGGAAAGGAGAGGGAGGAGGGGCTACGGCTCGGTTTCCCTCAGGAGTGAATGCGCTCTGTTCACGCAGGAATTACTGTTCACTCCGTCGTATTGTTCACGCCGGAATTACTGTTCACCGCCGAAGTTATTGTTCACGTGTCGTTACTGTTCACGTCGTCATTTTTGTTCACCGCTCTGATACCATGTTTTTTTTGGTGATACACACGCCTCTTGCTATTTTTGTATTGCTTTGGGGTAGTATATACAGTGCTTCTTGGTCCCAAGGTGGGAACAAGGAAAAGAAAAAGGGAAAACTGTACAAAGAGTGCAAAATAAAGAGTGAAACAACTCTCTCTCGCGTCTACAGCACAGAACAGTAAGAACAAAACAGAACCTCATCAAACAGACTCTTGAAAACTTGAAAAACTGGAACAACAAGGGAACACCTTCCTTCATCCGGAACAAGAGTGCCAAGAAACTGGACTGGACAGGGCATCTAGCAGCAAAAGAAGAAAACCTCCCCAACAAAACCATAACTCCTCCCATATATGTACAAAGATGAAAAGTTGTATATCAACAAAGCAAAACCATCTGCTGCAACCCCCTAAACCAGCAAACCAGAGAAAAGAATCCAGCCACAGAGCCAACTAACACTGCATCCAAAAGACCAATTACTCAAGAAAAGCATCAACATCTTTTCTAATCAGACTCCAAAGAGTTTCTTCATTTCTTTCAGAACCTTCATGGATTCTTCGATTTCTTTCTCTCCAAATCCATAACATAGTACTCAGAATAATAGTGTGACTCTTTTTATCTCTGTAGGTTAAAACCATATCCATGGAGAAAGGAATATCTGCACTCCTATCAGGAAAAGCAAGATTCCAAATATTAATAGCAAAATTGCAAGACCACATACAATGGTGAACATCTTCCCCATTCTCCCTGCAAAGAAAACAGTAGGAAGGTAATTGATACCCATTTTCCTAAGAAAGTCAGTGGTAGGGAGGTGACCATGCCCGACTTTCCATGCATGAATCTGACATCTTTTTAGAGCTTTAAAACGCCAAATCCATTTGAAAAAGGGATTAGATTAGGTCACCTTCGACCTGTAACTCTCCCAGAAGCTTCTCAAATTAAAATTGTGTTTACCATTGAACAGAATCGCATCTTTACCACCATGGGGCTTCTTTAAGGTGTGAAGCAAAGTATTCAAAGTATTCACTTCTACGTGGCATCTGGAATCAGAAAAAGACCAACCACCATTATTGATCAAGCAACTGACCTTACTGTCCCTAGAAATACCAGTTCGAATAACACTTTTGCTGCCAAGAAGCTCTGTCAGAAACTCACATTTAGGGAGCCAAGGGTCCTTCCACACAAAAGTACCTTCTCCATCACCAATAGTGAATTGAATGTTTTCTTTAAGAGTGTCTCTTTCTTTTATGACTCTATTGAATAACCAGGAGAAAGTATTGTTCTCCTTGATTTCCCAAAAGGAAAACTTTCTGAGATATTTTTCGTGGATCCACCTTATCCAAAGGGACTCTTTCCCATTTGCAACATTCCACGCATGAAAGAGCAGAGCCGCTTTACAGATATCTCTAATGGATCTAATTCCCAAACCGCCTTCTTCTTTTGGTTTGGTAACCTTTTCCCATCTAACAAGATGTATTCCAGTTCTCTTCTCATGATGCGTCCAAATAAAATCTCTGCATAACTTCTCCAGTTCTTCAATCACAGAACATGGCAGAGGAAAAGTAGTAGACCAGTAAAGATGCATTGAGCTTAAAGTGGAATTAACGAGTTCAATCCTACCAGCCATGGAAAGAATTTTCGACTTCCATCCTTCAAGTCTTTTTTTAGTTTTGTCAATCAGGGGCTTGCAATGCTCTCTCGTGAGCCTGCCTCTAGGAATCCCCAAAATATCGTGAATGGAGTTGCTATCAGCTCCAGCACTCAAAATAATGAAGCTTTTGTCAGTGTTTATCTTCAGACCAGTGATATCATAAAAGGCATCCAAAATTTTAACAAGGCTTTTAGCATTATCCTCGTTAGCTTCAATGAACACCATGAGATCATCTGCAAAGATTAAATGAGATACACTAAGATTGTCATAAGCCTTCAAATTGACGATCTCTCCTTGCTCCACAGTGCGCTGCATCAATTGAGAAAACATTGCATAACAATAACAAGCAAATAGGGGGCAATGGAGTCTCCTTGCCTCACCCCATTACTTGGTTTAAAAGAGCTAGAAGGTTCTCCGTTGATTAAAATCTCATAAGAACTGGTATGAAAAATTTCCTTGAGCCACACAATCCAACATTAAGGAAATTTCATAATCTCCATGATTCTAAACAAGGCGTTCCATGACACGGAGTCATAAGCTTTTGAAATGTCTAATTTAAGACGCATTCTGTGCTTGGAGTCTTTTTTATTAAAGTCATGGATAAGCTCGTTAGAGAGGAGAATAGCATCTCACACTTCTCCCTTTAACAAAAGCATGCTGGTTGAAGCTGATGATACTGTCCATAACTAGCTGAAGTCTATTACACATGACCTTGGTAATGATTTTCAAAGTAACATTACACAGCCAGATAGGCCTCCAGTTTTTCAGCTTATCTTTGTCCCCTCCTTTAGGAATAAGAGAGATAAAGGTGCGGTTTGTTTCTCTAAGCATTCTCCCTGTTCTAAAAAAATGAAGAACAGCAAGACAAAAGTCACTTTTAATAATAGGCCAACTAGATTTGAAAAAGTTGCCATTATAACCATCGGGGCCAGGACACTTGTCAACATTAAGGCCAAGAACCACCTCTTCAATCTCATTTACTGTGAAACATCTATCAAGGGCCATGCGATTAACATCATTCAAGGTTCTGAAACCCAACTCATCAATAGAAGAAAGCTTGCTAATATGTCCATTGTTAAACAATCTCGTATAGAAATCACAAATGAAGTTGTTGATGAGCAGTTGATCAGTATAAGACTTCCCCTCAATCTCCAAAGATTTGATATAATTGACATGTCTTCGAACTTTGATGGAGGAATAAAAGAATTTAGAGTTATTATCACCTTCTTTCCGCCATTGGATACGAGATTTCTGTCTAAGGAGAGATTCCTCCAAATTTCTAGCTTTAGTAAGCTCCATTTTGCATCTGCGAGCCTCCCCTTGTCACAGCAGTGAAGATTGCATTGCGCCTCATAAGCATCCTTCTCACAGCAGTGAAGATTGTCAGACAGGTTCCCAACCTTATTCTTATTCCACCTCGTTAAGGCTCCTCTTAAGTTTCTCATTTTGGCATATAGTAAAAACATAGGAAGGCCATCAGAATTGGTACACCAATTGTTTTTAATAACCTCATGATAATCTTCCTTCTTGGTCCAAGCATTGATAAAGCGAAAAGGAGCTCTAATGATTCTTTTTTCCCCAATATGCAGATTTAGAATCTTGTGATCACTGATCGTATTTGTGATTAAATACCCAGCAAAATTATGGAAATGGTTCATAAAATCGATATTGTGTAGAATCCTATCAATTTTGGTTGTGATAAAATGTTCACCCTCCTGATGATTATCCCATGATAACAGAGGCTCGTTAAGACTAAGATCAACCAGGCTGCAGTTAAGAACACAATCATTGAACTCCTACATCGATCTTCTCGAAGGGGGATCTCTGCCAATCTTCTCTTCTTCCCTTCTAACAGCATTGAAGTCTCCCATGATGGTCCACAGATACTTCATGGTCGTATAGATATCATTAATGTTGTCCCAAAGAGAACTTCTACCAGAATCAGGATTATGCCCATAAATAGCAGTGATGAAAAAGGTATCATCATTTAAATCAATCCTACAATGAACCATCTGATCAGTTTCTTTGATCTTAGTAGCAGAACAGATATTGGGATCCCACAACATAACAACTCTCCCCAGCATGTGAGAGCTATGATTAGAAAACCAGCTGTACTCCGGAAAAAAATTATTAAGAAGCTTTTTTATCTTGCTTTCTCTAACTTTAGTTTCTACTAGAATAGCTATATGGGGTTTTATTCTCCTTATTGCTTCCTGGATCCTTGGGGTTTTAAGGTTAAGACCCCTCACATTCCAGGATATGATGTTAACAGATTCATCAGTCATTAGAAACATCTTTTACCAGTACTTCACTGGTTTGAAGCGAGTCTTTCTGTGCTTCAGCACCTGAATTCTCAACCATATTTGCCAGTAAGGAGAACTTGTTTGGAGTAAGTTGGATATTCTTTGCAGTAGAAACCGGTTATATGTAACCCGAGGAGGGGACTTCGATTTGCGTCTCTGTTGTTCCCATTCAGGTGATTGAACAGGAGTTATGACCGGTGAGAGGGTTCCATTATTTGGCCTTACTTGTACAAAGCTCCCTTCAGCTTGAGATACATTACCTGTGACTTCTGATACCACAGAGGTAGACTCAGGCAATTCATCAACAAGTTGTTCTATAGTAGATACATCCTCATTTGCATCACAGAAAACTTCCGATTCCTCCAAAAACTTCTCCGTGGTCAATTTAGGTGCCCGGCCAGAGTTAACAGCATCTCTGACGACCTCCACATCATCTTCAACAATTGGATTTCGCAGCAGCTTCTTCTTCGGCACCCACACCTTTTTCAATGGCGGAGGTAGATCAGTCGACTCAGAGATCTTTTCCCTAGCCACACATAGTCCCGGCTCATGTCCAAAGCTCCCGCACACATTACAGATGCTCGGTCTCCATTCATAATCAAACCGAACTTTGTCCAGTTGTCCATCATAGCTCTGTAATTCCAACTCTTCCGAAAAAGCAAAGTCCGCCTCAATCAACACCTGAAGTCTGGCGTACTCCAAACGAGCGAGATCTGTAGTCAATTTATCCGTCCGCAGAGGTTTCCCTAGGACTGAGCCGATTCTCTGGAACATTTCTTCATCCCACAGTTCTAATGGTAAGTCATAGATTTTCAGCCAGATTGGAATCTCCGTCATCTTAACTTTCTCCATAGACTCCCCTCTCTCCCACTTCTTGATGAATAGCGGCTTACCTGCAATAAACCAGGGCCCCCGTCCAACGCAGTAGCCAGATCTTCTTCATTTGAGAACAGGAGCACGAAGAAGCCCTTTCCTCTCGATTTGATCTCCAACGATCCCTTCACATTCCATAACTGCGCAAGGAAACGTACCAGCGATGGCCAATGTGGAGAGAGTCAGACAATGCAACCCGCCGCCGCCATGCTCCATTTCTGAACATTCCTCTCCACTATGGATTTGGGATAGAGTAGCTTGCCATTCTCCACTTGGACCTCGACCTTTTTGAGCAACTTACCCTGAGTATCCTTCTTCGTGGCCACCAGATCTGCCCAAGTTTTCGGCTGCGGCGATACCCCAATCGAACCGAACCTGATACTCCCCTGCTTCCCTGGATCCTTGACCTTCGCCACATTGCTCAGATCTATCGCATTCCCAACCTGCGCAGCATCCGGTTGAGCAGACGGATTCGTCGCATCTTCTCCAGCAGCTACCAGGATCGCCTTCTCACTCGCCTCTAGAGTCGCCATAGCGCTGCTCTTCTCTGATACCATGTTGAAAATAAGATTATATTGAATGCAATGGGATGAATACAAGACTGGACGCCCTCTCCTTTATATAGGAGAGGGGAGACGCCTTAAGACTTAGGACGCAAGTAATCTAAACAGGCTGAGATACAAAAGCCCACTAACTAATTAACCTATTAACTAAATAGGCTAATATAGACTCTCTAACACATAGATCTCAAAATGACCATTCTGTCTTCACAAAGCAGTCTTCCACATGTATTATTATAAAAAAAATTCTATGTTGATTAATCATTATCTATGGAAATACAATGTAGACATTACTAACACGAAGCCCTACCTGTTGCAACACTTTATGACTATATATCTAAGACAAAGATATTTTGTTGAAATTGAAATAGCCCACGATAAGGTCGTGTTGTCTCTTTCTCAATGTAAGCAAAGTATAGATCTTCTTAGTGAAGCGCTTATTGTTGGGTGTCGCGCATCTCTTTTGCCTATGGACTAGATGAAAGATCTTTATTGTGAGTCTCATGCCTTTCTAGAAGACAAATGGTGCTATAAATATGTGATTGAGAAACTCGTAAAACTATTTTTGAACCTAATATCCTTTGTTCATGGACTCTCCTTGATGATGCCATCTTGATGCAGCCTATGAAGCACAGATACTTCAAAATAGGTCTCGTACATGTACAGAATACATATTGGATACCAGTACTTTGTGGATACTCCAGGATATGCACCGGATAATTTTGAGCCATATCTAAGCCGTATCCGGATTGTCTCTGTAAAGTGGAGAAGTGTTGTTTATTGGATGAATTAAACAATGTACATTGTAGTCTCTTATATAACAACTAGAGACAGAGACTGGTTAAGAAGCAGCCCATATGGGACTAAACAACATAAGAAACAACATAAGTAAAGCACGTGCTAAGCACATGACGCTCAAGACAACACATATCTCTATACTCCCCCTCAAGCTGGAGCGTAGATGTCAAAGAGGCCCAGCTTGTCAGTCAATGTCTGGAAGCGAGTCTTGGGTAGCACTTTGGTGAAGATATCTGCAAGTTGATTCTCCGTGCTGATATATGGAGTGTGAATCTGTCCGGACATAACTTTTTCCCGTACAAAGTGGCAGTCGACTTCTATATGTTTCGTTCTTTCATGGAAAGTAGGGTTGCTCGCAATAAAAATCGATGCCTTATTGTCACAGAACATAGGAATGGGGCTAGTCGGAGAGATGTCAAATTCTTTCAGAAGGCTTCGGACCCACAGAAGTTCACATGTAGTATGAGCCATCGCTCTGTACTCTGCTTCAGCACTGGATCGTGCAACAACTGTTTGCTTCTTACTGCACCATGTAACCAGATTGCCCCCTACAAACGTACAATAACCAGAAGTGGATTTTCTATCAGATCTACTGCCTGCATAATCAGAGTCAGAAAAGCCAGATAGATTACAATGCCCATGCTTTTTGTATAATAGTCCTTTCCCAGGAGCACTTTTGAGATATCGAAGAATATGACAGATAGCATCCCAGTGACATTGTCGGGGTTTGTCAAGATACCGACTAACAAACCCAACAGCAGCAGCTAAATCAGCTCTAGTGACAGTCAGGTAGATAAGCTTGCCTACTAATCTCCTGAACTGGTGTCGATCAGCATATGGGGGGGAAGAGTCACTATCCCAATCCATATTGGGATCCAGAGGTGTGGTAGCTGGCTTACAGCCTAACATGCCTGTTTCATTCAGCAAATCCAGAACATATTTCCGTTGTGATAAGCACAATCCTGCAGAAGATCTAGCAACCTCAATGCCCAGAAAATATCGTAATTTACCAAGATCCTTCGTGATAAAATGTTGTGCTAGATAGTTTTTGGTTGCTTGAATCCCTGCACTATCACTGCCAGATAAGATAATGTCATCTACATACACAATGAGAATAACAAGCCCTGATGTGGTTTTTCGGATCAAAACCGAGTGATCAGCCTGTGATCGGCGAAAGCCAAAAGAGAGTAAGATTTTACTTAGTTTATCAAACCAAGCTCGTGGACTTTGCTTTAAGCCATAAATTGCCTTGCGAAGTTTACAGATTTTTGAAGCAGACTCCCCCTGAGCAACAAATCCGGGAGGTTGCTCCATGTAGACATCTTCCTGTAGATCGCCATATAAAAAGGCATTTTTCACATCCAGCTGAAAAAGAGGCCAGTCTTTATTGATAGCAACAGAAATCAGAATACGAACAGAATTGAGACGAGCTACTGGAGAAAAGGTTTCAAAATAATCGACACCGTAAGTCTGGGTATATCCTTTTGCCACGAGTCAAGCTTTCAGACGCTCAATGGTACCATCAGGCTGATATTTAATAGTGAAGATCCAGCGACATCCTACTAGATGGCAAGAAGACGGTTGATCAACCAGATCCCAGGTATGTTGGTCAGTCAGAGCTTGCATTTCCTGTTCCATAGCATGTTTCCAGGCGGGATGACAGAGCGCCTCCTTGGCATTTTTAGGAATAGTCACAGCAGATATAGCAGATGTGAAACAGGCAAAGTCATTACTGAGATTGGCAGATGAGCAGAAGCGACTAATAGGATGTTGAGTGCAAGAGCGAACACCCTTCCGTAAACTGATAGGAATATCCAGGTCAGAAGGTACCTCAGTTAATGGTGGATCATCCGCAGACGAAGGAATTGGTTCGGCCGGGGCAGTGGCAGGCTTCGAGCGGCGCTTGTAGACCTGTAGAGGGTGTTCAGAAGGTACCGCAGCAGGAGGTGGATCATCTACCAAAGGTAGAGGAGTGGGAACCAAAATATCAGGAGTCACTTGTTTCCCCGGGGCAGAGTAATAGGGCATGTGTTCAAAAAATATCACATCCGCACTAACATACCAATGTTTTGTAATAGGATCAAAACAACGGTAGCCTTTCTGAGTGCGAGAGTACCCCAAAAACACACACTTCACAGATCGAGCATCCAACTTAGTGATACCGGGGCGAAGATTTTTCACAAAACAAGTACACCCAAATATACGAGGTGGCACAGAGAACAAAGGTTTATCAGGAAATAAAAGGGCGTACGGAACCTTATTTTTCAAAACAGAGGACTGCATGCGATTGATAAGATAGCAAGCCGTGGACACAGCATCAGGCCAAAAACAGTGAGGAACTTTATAATGAAAGAGGAGGGTGCGAGCAACCTCAAGAAGGTGGCGGTTCTTCCGTTCTGCTACACCATTTTGTTGTGGTGTATAAGGGCAAGTGGTCTGGTGGAGAATCCCTTGGGACACACAAAAAGAAGTAACAGCTTGTTGCATAAATTCAAGAGCATTGTCAGTGCGAAGAATTTTAATAGGTTGACCAAATTGTGTTTTAATTTCAGCAAAGAAAGTACGAATGCAATCAAGCACAGTATTTCGACCTTTGAGAAGAAACAGCCAAGTGGTACGAGAATGATCATCAATAAAAGTCAAAAAATACTTCACACCAGAAATACTAGGCACAGAACAAGGTCCCCAAATATCCGCATGTACTAATTCAAAAGGTGCTTTAGAAGAAATAACTTTTTTAGCAGGAAAAACAGAACGAGAATGTTTGCCCATAACACATGTTTCACAGGAAAATTTATTTTCAGATATATGTGGAAAAAGGAGTTTCAGTTTCGCAGCAGATGGATGTCCAAGCCGAACATGCAACTGTAGACCTGACACAGAGGTAGAGATCATTGCCTTTGAAAATGGTGGCCCATCCAGGTAGTACAGCCCGTCTGGTCCTTCACGGCCCGAACCAATCTTCGTCTTCGTGCGGATATCCTTCACAATACAACCAGAGGGATCAAATTTGACAGAGCAGTGTAGTTGTTTAATCATTTTGCTGACTGAAAGCAAATTAACAGGAAATTTTGGAATGTATAAAACAGAATTGAGATGCATCTTTTGTGACAAAGGAACTGTGCCAGTGCCGTGAACAGCAGTTTTCGAGCCATTTGCAACAGTAACAGAAGATATCGGAGATGTTGAACTAAGTTTTGAAAATAAATGAAGAGCACCAGTCATATGAGTGGAAGCACCGGAGTCGATGCACCACTGTTTGTTACCAGAAGACGAAGAGGTGAGCATGGCAGACGAGCTGGATGCAGAGGGTAGTTGTGCAAGACGTTCTTGAAACATCTTCTCGAACTCTAAGCGAAGCCAATCAGTATTAGGTGGCGCAGGTGTCGAATCGGTAGAAGAATCAGTCACAGCAGCATCATCAGCAGTTTGGTTCGCCCAAGCAGGTTTACCGTGCTTTATCCAGCAACGGTCCTCAGTGTGATTGTCGCGGCCACACCAGTTGCAGTGACGTGGTCCTTGAGACAGACCTCGACCCGGAGTAGAAGAGCCGCGGCCACCAGCAGGAGGAGGTCGACCACCACGACCGCGACCACGGCCACGACCACGAGTAGAATCAGAAGAGCGCGCAACAAGCGCAGGATGCTCAGGAGCAGGTGTGGGAGTCAGAGAAGGCAGTCTCTGAACTCTTTTGAGGACATCACGAACAGTGGGCAGCGGATCACTTGATAGAATTTGATCAACAACCCCCGAGAAGGAGGCAGGAAGGGCAGCGAGAAAGTGCACAAGTTGAAGCTCATTTCGTTGTTTCTGGGCAATCTTGATATCAGCAGTAAGAGGATGATACAACTCATATTCATTCCACAAAGCAGAACATTGATTATAAAAATCATCAATAGATGTGTCAGTGGAGAACTCCTTTTTGGCAAGTTGTTTGAAGATTTCGAAGACCCGCTTTGGATTCTCCTGATGAGAGTACACATGTGCCAAATGATCCCACATCGCCTTGGCATCATGGTGACAGAGAAGAGATTGACTGATCTGGGGCTCAGAGCTGTTGAGGAGCCAAGACATGACGCCTGAATCATCTTTGGACCACTGGATGTAGCTTTGTTTAGTTTTATCATCGGAATCCGCCGTAGGAGCATCAGGAGGGTCGGCCGTCAGATGGTGATATCGACCCTGCGCCTTGACATAAAGGACAAACGACGCCGACCATAGGTGGTAATTGGACCCGCCGTCGAGTTTCACCGTAGTGACACACAGAGATCTGGGGGGTTCAGAGTAAGCCATAGCAGAGTACGATGACGCTTTAGAAGCAGTACAGACCCTTAATGGGCAGAGCAGAGGAACCCGAACCGGGCAGAAGGGATCTGACGCAGCAGATCAGAAGAACCCGAAAAACGGGCAGAAAAATCATAGAAACCTACGCCAACATGAGAAAAACTCAACGTTCTCCCATGAGGCGCAGGCAGAAATCCCCAAGAACAAAGAGGACTCTCAACTTAGATGGCCAGCAGATACCCGAGCAGAAACTGACGGAAGCCCGGTCGTAGACGTAAAAGAATTAGAAAGTGTCCAGGCCTTACGTAGGAGTGGAGAGATGAGTGTAGGTGGAGAAAATGGCGGAAGAAGATAGGATTAGGTAGATAGGATGGAGAGGAAGATACGGAGGGGTCACGGGATGGTGGAGGAGGCCGTTGGTGGTGGTGGTGGACGGCAACCTGCTGCTGCAAGCAGCGGCAGCAGGGGGGGGGCGGCTGCTGTGGTGCAGGGTGAGGGTTGGGGAGGGTGGGGGGGTTGGGGGCGGCGGCTGGAGAGGGGATGGGTGGCGCCGGCGGGGGAAGAGGAGAGGGTGGTTGGCGGCGGCGGCGGGGGGGGCGGCAGCGGCGGCTGGGGGGGGGGGGGGGGAACGGATTAGGTCATGGGTGGGAACTAGGGTGGGAGAAACAAAATAGGGCCTGCTCTTGATACCATGTAAAGTGGAGAAGTGTTGTTTATTGGATGAATTAAACAGTGTACATTGTAGTCTCTTATATAACAACTAGAGACAGAGACTGGTTAAGAAGCAGCCCATATGGGACTAAACAACATAAGAAACAACATAAGTAAAGCACATGCTAAGCACATGACGCTCAAGACAACACATATCTCTATAGTCTCCAGCTTTAAAATATGAAAATAATTAGCACTCGACATACCAGCTCCTCTGTCAACCCTCTACTAAGTAGCAACTAGCAGCAAGGCCATTTCAGCTGCTCCCCTGAAGTCACTATGAGGTTAGCCACCATTACCTT
Organism: Alisma plantago-aquatica; assembly: GCA_963693085.1. NCBI lineage: Eukaryota > Viridiplantae > Streptophyta > Magnoliopsida > Alismatales > Alismataceae > Alisma > Alisma plantago-aquatica. The sequence goes on along the minus strand of OY856409.1, from coordinate 1,272,204,612 downwards.
TGTTAAATGCCATCTCTCTTCCTCTCTTTATTGTTTCTACCTCCATTTCTGGGATTTCAAACGAAGTTCCCTGCCTAATCAGGGATTTTTTGGTTCTTTATAGCAAACCAGTTCATTCACCATTACATGGTACTTGTGGATGCTTTCCCTTGTTGAGGTGCACGTTTTATGCACATTGATGTCCACATTCTCTGAAAAGCTCCAATTAAGTATTACTGGTCAACGTACCTTTTGTTCGGTCGACTACATCCATTGCGGTTTATTCTGGATTTCTAACTTGACAATATCCAATTCATCTCCTTTAAAGATGAGCATTGCATCCTCAGCATTTTTTCTCCTTGGTCTTGTCTTTTTTACCATCTTTGTTTCTAATTCTATCAATTTGTCTTACTCTCTTGATGTCTGAACACACTTGTACATAGATTCAGAAATACTTATAATAAATAATTCTTGATATATTGTCCACTTTCGGATCTAAACGTACAATAGACTATGGCTCTTAAATCTTATTTCAACTGCATTTGAAATTCTTGATCAATTTGAGTGCTAATAAATTGTTGCAATATAACTAGAAACTTAATTGACTTTTAATAAACCCTTTAATCAATGTTCGTTATGTTTATTGCACCACTTGTCATGTCTGAGGACCAACTGTTGATATATTCATCGAAGCGCTCATAAGAAAGCGGATGAAAAATGTATGTAACAAGTTGATCAAGATTAACATTAATGCTTTATGTGAGATAATAACAGGATTCTATTATTGAGATTACTAAAACAAGCATAGACCCTTTCCTTATATAGGATAGGAGGCGTCAGCAAATACAAAGTTCACTAATATGGGATAAAAGACAAGATACTAAAGAGCACAAAATAAATAACATAAAATTAAATATATTAACGCTCCCCCTCAAGCGGGAGCATCAATATCATGCATGCCCAGCTTGTCCACCACAGAGATAAATCTCATCTTTGGCAGCGATTTTGTTAAGACGTCAGTAAGTTGATCCTTAGCCCTGATATATGGAGTAGAGATGCGCCTAGATAGAATAGACTCCCCAACAAAGAGACAGACTACCTCGATGTGCTTGGTGCGCTCATGGAATGTGGGATTACTCGCAATGAAGATAGAGGTTTTATTGTCACAAAAAATAGACATGGGCTCCGTATTGCAGATTCCAAATTCCTCTAACAAGCCTTTGACCCACAACAACTCACAAGTAGTATGAGTCAAGGCTCCGATACTCAGCTTTAGCACTGGATCTAGTCTCAGCAGTTTGTTTCTTGCTTCTCCAAGAGACAAAATTACCACCTATAAAGGTACAGTAACCTGAGGTAGATTTACGATCAGCCCAGTTGCCTGCATATCAGAATCAAAAAATCCAATAATCATGCAGTGCCCATTTTTCTTGTATAGAAGACCCTGAGGTATGCAGTAATCTTGCAGTGTCCTGAGGTGTGCTTATTGGCTTGGCACCCATCATGCCAGTTTCTTGTAATAGATCAAGATATACTTGCGTTGAGATAGACATACTCCAGAAGAAGAATGAGATACTTAAATTTACAGAAAGTAGCACAATTATCTTAGATCTTTAGTATAAAGTGTTTCAAATTAAATTACACCATAAGTTTGTGCGTAGCCCCTAGCAACAAGACGAACCTTGAGGCGTTCAAGCATGCCATCAGGTTGATATTTAACAGTAAAGATCTAACAACATCCTATAGGAGAAACATGAGCAGGGGCATTCAACAAGTCCCATGTGTGTTGTGAATTAAGAACTTCTATTTCCACCTTCTTGGATTGACACTAGGCAGAATGTGTCAGGGCTTCAGCTGCAGTTTTAGGAACAAAAATAGTGGAAAGACAGTATTAAAATTGGCTAAGCTTGAACCAAGATTAGTATCAGAATAGAAATTGCAAATAGGATGTAAAGTACAAGAGTGCACCCATTTTCTTATGCTAATCGGAGTATCCAAGTTAGAATAAACCTGATTGGTGTCGTGATTTGCCAACGAAGATGAGGGATTGGCTGAGGGAGAGGTCATAGAGGGAGTTTCAGTCTTGCAGCGTCTTTGGTAAATCTTGAGAGGAATAAGAGAAGCATTATCTGGAGATTTTGGCTCAACCGGAACAGGATGTGGGATATCAACTAGCAGATCCGTAGATAGAGTCGAACCCACAGCAGAAAAGTATCTTGTATCTGTAAAAGACAAAGCAGTTTTGGGAAGCGTAGAGTTGCACAATGTGTGCACCCTCATATATATAACACTGAAACATTTACAGAGAGGTCCACATATAATATGGAAATAACAAAACAACTAACAGAATATATAAAACAGGAATATATATTAACACTCCCCCTCAAGTTGGAGCATAGATATCAATCATGCCCAACTTGTCCGTCAGTGTGCATAATTGCTTCTTCGCCAGCATCTTGGTGAAGATGTCAGCAACTTGGTCTTCAGAACGAGTGAAGGGAGTGCATATCTTGCCAGTCAGAATGGATTCCCGAATAAAATGACAATCTACTTCAATGTGTTTAGTGCGCTCATGATAAACTGGATTATTCGCAATGAAGATAGCAGCTTTATTATCACAGTGCATAGGTATAGCAGAAGAAGAATCAACCCCGAACTCCTTTAACAGAGAGCACACCCACAACAATTCACAGGCAGTATGGGCCATGGCCCTATATTCAGCTTCAGCACTGGACCTGGCCACAACATTTTGTTTTTTACTCCTCCAGGTAACAAGATTACCTCCAACATACGTACAATACCCAGAAGTAGATTTTCTGTCAACTCTGCTGCCTGCATAATCAGAATCAGAGTACCCTTCAAGAGAACAGTGTCCATGCTTCCTGTAGTGAAGTCCCTTGCCAGGAGACTTCTTCAAATATCGTAGAATCTGACAAAGAGCATCCCAGTGACACTGTCTGGGTTTATCAAGGTACCTGCTAAGAAGACCCACTGCAGTAGAAATGTCAGCTCTGGTGACAGTCAAATAAATGAGTTTACCAATCAGCCTCCTGTACTTTTTATGATCAGCAAAGAGAGGAGAAGAGTCATCATCCCAATTTACATTAGGATCTAGAGGAATATCAGCAGGTCTCGCCCCCAGCATACCAGTCTCCTGCAGTATGTCTAGGACATATTTTCGCTGAGACAACACAAGAGCATTAGAATTTCTAGAAACTTCTATGCCCAGAAAATATCTAAGCTTGCCCAAATCTTTGGTAGCAAAGTGTTTGCCTAGATGAGATTTAGTAGCCTGAATACCAAGAGAATCACTGCCAGATATGATAATATCATCAACATAGACAATCAGAATAATAATACCAGCTGAAGTCTTCTTGGTGAAAACAGAATGATCCACCTGAGAACGCAGAAACCCAAAATCAATCATAATTTTTCTCAATTTATCAAACCAGGCACGGGGACTCTGCTTCAGCCCATAAATAGACTTCTTTAACCTGCAAACTTTGTGAGACTCCCCCTGAGCAACAAACCCAGGAGGTTGCTCCATATAGACTTCTTGTAAATCACCATACAAGAAGGCATTTTTCACATCTAGTTGCAACAGTGGCCAGTCAAGGTTAACAGCAACAGACAGAAGAATTCTGACAGAATTAAGACGAGCAACAGGAGAGAAAGTCTCAAAATAGTCAATACCATACGTTTGGGTGTAGCCTTTAGCAACTAACCGGGCCTTCAGCCTTTCAACAGTGCCGTCAGGTTGATATTTCACAGCATACACCCATCTGCAACCTACAGGTTTACACTGAGGAGGTGGATCCACCAGCTCCCAAGTATCTCGTTCAGCAAGGGCCAACATCTCCTCCTTCATAGCAGACAACCATCCAGTACTCTGTAGAGCATCCTGGATATTCTTTGGAACAGCAACAGCAGATAAGGCATATACAAAATTGCTAGAATGAACATTCAGATGATCAGTAGAAACAAACTGAGCAATACTGTGTGATGTGCAGGAACGAGTACCCTTTCTAAGAGCAATGGGTAAATCAAGATCAGAATGTACCTCAGGTGTAGTAGAACCTTCTGGAGGTGAAGATTGGTTTTCATGGGGGGTTTCTTGAGTAGAAGGTGCTCTGTTCCTGCGTTGATAAACTATAAGAGGAGGCTTATCAGCCTCAGTAGTGACTTTGTCAGTAGTATCAGGCACACAATCAGAAGTAACAGGTAGAGGTGAGGCAATAAGATCAGACTGTAAACTGTCACCACGAGTCGAATAATAAGGAGTATCCTCAAAGAAAACTACATCACTGCTAGTATACCATTTTCTTGCAGTAGGACTGTAACACCTGTATCCCTTCTGGGTACGAGAATATCCCAAAAAAATGCATTTCTCGGCACGAGGAGACAGTTTATCAGAAGTAGGTCCAACTAACCGTACAAAACAGGTACATCCAAAGATCCGAGGAGGCACAGTAAATAGCTGAATATCGGGTTGAAGAACTTGAATAGGTATTTTGTTTCCAATCACAGATGATGGCATTCGATTTATCAGAAAACAAGCAGTCAATATAGCCTCAGGCCAAAACGAGCGAGGAACATGTGCATGCATCATAATAGTTCTAGCAACCTCTAACACGTGTCTATTTTTACGCTCAGCCACACCATTTTGCTGAGGTGTATAAGCACAGGAGGTCTGATGTATTGTACCCACAGATTTACAAAAAACATCCACATCTTTTTTAACAAATTCCAGTGCATTATCAGTACGAAAAATTTTGACAGGCATACCATATTGTGTTTTTATTTCAGCAAAAAAGAACTTGATAACAGACAAAACTTCGGACCTACTTTTCATCATAAACAACCAAGTAGTCCTTGAAAAATCATCAATAAAAAGAATAAAATACTTATGACCAGATAGACTTGGCACATGACAGGGTCCCCATACATCAGAATGCACAATATCAAACATATTTTTACTGCTAATCTGACTGCGTCTAGGATAAACAGCTCTAGTCTGCTTTCCAAGTTGACATGACTCGCACTGAAAACTACATATGCCAAGATCAGACACTAAATGTCGAAGCTTTTCAGATGATGGATGGCCCAGCCGGTAGTGCCACTGTAATGCAGAAACTGAGGTAGATAATGCAGAAGTCACAGATGCTTTAGCTGCTTTTGGCAAATGATCCAGATAGAAGAGTCCATCAGCACCTTCATACCCCCCACCAATCTTCATCCTCATGCGAAGGTCCTGAAAAACACATGAACCAGGAATAAAAGTCAGACTGCACTGTAGGCTTCGCAATATCTTGCTGACAGACAACAGATTCAAAGGAAATCTAGGCACATATAAGGCAGATTTCAGCAGAAAGTCAGAAACAATATCCCCTACTCCAGACACCGCAGACTTGGAACCATCAGCCAACATAACAGATGAGGGTCTAGCAGGTTTAAATAATTTGTGAAACAAAGATCGATTTCCAGAAATATGTGAAGAGGCACCGGAGTCGATGACCCACTTAGTATTACCAGGAGTGGAAGAGGAGCTCAGGAAGGCAGTGTCATAACCAGAATAAGTGGCGGCATGAGCTCCACTAGTCGAAGCTTGAGACGACGCACCAGCTCGCTCAAGAAGAAGACGCTCCACCTCAGCACGGATGTAGTCAGCAGTCGCACCCGAGGAGGCAGAGTCAGTAGGTTGAGTCGTTCCTTCTGATGCAGTAGTAGTGGAGTCAGCAGCTGCATTGGCCCACGCCGGCTTACCATATTTCTCCCAGCATTTTTCTTCAATATGGTTGGACCGGCCACAGAAGGTACAAAGGCGCTGTCCTGACTGAGGGCGCGCACCAGCAGTAGGGGCAGTAGAAGAGGCTCCACGACCAGGAGCAGCCCGTCCTCGTCCTCCACCCAGGGGAGGACGACTATCAATAAAGCGACCACGGCCACGACCAGAAGCTGCAGCAAGAGCCGAAGAGTCCCCAACATCAGTAGTTAGAGACGAGGAAGACGAAGGCAAACGCTGAAGGCGTTTGTAGGCACTCTGTAGTGACGGCAGAGGATCACTGGCTAAGATCTGGTCCACAACTCCAGCATAGGACTCGGGCAATCCACATAGAAACTGGACCAACTGAAGCTCCTGGCGCTGACGCTGCATGGTAGCCAGGTCCGTGGAGAGAGGGTGATAAGATTCCAGTTCACCCCATAATCCAGTGAAGTCAGAGAAGTAATCCGCAATGTCCGTCCCCGTGAACTGTAGACGTCCCAGCTGCTTGGTGATGTCAAACACCTTCTTGGGGTTCTGACTATGCGAGTAAGTACCGGCGAGCTGATCCCACATCTGCTTCGCCGTAGGTAGGTGAAGAAGTGTGACACTAATCTTCTCAATGTTGTTGTTGAGAATCCAGGTCATCACAGTGGAGTCGTCACGAACCCATTCGTCATACGCCTTCACATCTTTAGCATCAGCGTCCTCTGCGGGTGCTGGCGGACCAGCACGGGTAAGATGTGAGTACTTGCCCTGGGATCTGGCATAGATCGTCATGGAGCAGACCCAATGCGGATAGTTGCGCCCATCAAGCTTCACAGTGGTAACCTGACGGCGGAAGTCATCATGCGAGGACGCCATGGGAGCAGTAGGCACAGCAGGAACAGGCACGATCAGGCAGGAGACGGTCTACGCCGTCAGACAGGCACAGCAGGCACAAAAAACACGGAGAAGACCTCTCACATACGGTCTACGCCGAAGCGCAGAACAGAACTTGGTGGCACAACGGCCTACACGGGCAGGCAGGCAAGAGACCGAAAAAAAAACGGTCTACGTCACACCAACTTCAAGCCACCGGATCGCTGTAGGACTTCACGGAGCCAACGTACCGGCGGCTAGGACCGCGGAGGCGCACCGGCCCCCTGAGGCCGAGAGGGCGCCCGGCCCCGGCGGCGAGCCCGGCGGCTGCTGCCGGCTGGCTGCTGCTGCCCTGCGCGGCGCGGCGCGGCTGCCCGGCGGCGGCTGCCGGCGCTGTCTGCTGCCCGACGGTTGGGCGGCGGTCGGCGGCTGGGTGGATGCTGGGCGGCGCGGGCGGGAGGGGGGGGCGGCCGGAGAAGAGAGAGAAGGGTGGGAGGGTGGCGGCTGGATCTACTGCTCTGGTACCATGTGAAAGACAAAGCAGTTTTGGGAAGCGTAGAGTTGCACAATGTGTGCACCCTCATATATATAACACTGAAACATTTACAGAGAGGTCCACATAATATGGAAATAACAAAACAACTAACAGAATATATAAAACAGGAATATATATTAACAGTATCCTCAAAAAACACTACATTTGCACTAACAAACCATTTCTTAGCAGTCGTGTTATAATATCTATACCCTTTCTGAGTTCTGAAGTACCTTAAGAAGATGCACTTTGTAGATCTTGGCTCAAGTTTGGTTAACCCGGTCTGAAGGTTTCGCGCAAAATAGGTACTTCCAAATATTTTAGGGGGCACAGAGAACAGAGGAGCTTCGGGGTACAGAATAATTTACGGGACGTGGTTGTTTAAAGATAGATGAGGGCATTCAATTTATCAAATAATAGGCAGTGGAGACAACAACGGCCCAAAACATCTTAGCGACACATAATTGTCCTAATCACTTCAAGAAGATGGTGATTCTTACATTTGGCAACACCATTCAGTTGAAGTAGAAACATGAGGTTTCATGAACGGTGCCAACGTTTTTACAAATATACTAACAGAGTATTGCATATATTCAAGGGCATTGTCCGTCCGAAAGATTTTGATGGGTTTATTAAATCAGCAAAAAACGCAGTAATTCTGTCAAGAATATGAGCTCTATCTTTGAGTAAAAACAACAAAGTAGCCCGAGAGTAATCATAGATAAAGGTGATAAAGTAACAGAATCTTGTCACACTCGTTACTGAACACGGTCCCCATAAAACAATTTTTTGAAGAAAAAATCATTTTTCAAGGAAAAACACATCTAGTTTGTTTTCCTATGGCAGGCTTCACATATAACAAAGTCTCCGATACAAAGGAAATAAGTGCTTGAGCTTGGAGGCAAATGGATGACCCATTTGATAGTGCCACTGAAGTCCTAAAACTGGTGAAGGTAGCAGCCAACAGTCTTTGGATCATCAAGGTAGTATAAGTCGTCTGGTCCCTCATGACCCGAACCAATTCTCATCCTCCTGTGGAGATCTTGAAAGACACATCCATTTGGGTCAAATGTAATAGAGCACTGAAGTTGTTTGACTGTTTTACTAACATAAAGTATATTCAGAGGAAACCGTGGAACATATAAGGCAAATTTGAGCCAAAAAATATTTAATGTTCGAATATTACCAACCCATGTATGGGGGATTGAGTGCCATCAGCTACAGTCGTGGGGGGAATAGTAGATGTAGCAGTCATATCAGAAAAGAGTTTAGAATTGCCAGAAATATGAGCAGAAGCACCAGAGTCAATGACCAATATATTTTACCATAGGGAGACGAGGATGCTAGAAAAGTATAATCACCATTAGGGTGTGTAGTCGTAGTCTGAGAAGGGAGTCTCTCTTGGAACAGGTTTTCGAATTTAGCTCGGACCCAATCCGCAAAAGCAGTGAAGCGACATCGTCAGTAGAGGCCTGATTAGCCTAGTGTTAGGATAACCATGTTTTGCCCAGCAACAATTGTCATTGTGGCATTTCGCCCACAGAAGTTACAATGTTTGGATCCAGGAGGGGGAACGTTGCTAGGTCCAGTAGATGGTTGACGATGTCATGATCTAGAAGGGGGTTGGCCGCGTCCAGGTGCAGATGGTCCAAAACCACGTCTTCTACCACAACCACGACCTCCAACATGGTCATCAGATTGTACTACAAGAGTCGATGCCTCAGAGGAACCAACATGTGAAGAAGAAACTGATGGGAGACGTTGGACCCGTTTTAGAAAATCACGTAGTTTAGGTAGAGGATCATTGGACAAGATCTGATCCACGAACCAGCAAAGGAAGTAGGCAGTCCAACTAGGAATTGTACTAGTTGTAATTCATTTTGCTATCTTTGGATTTCAGTAATGTCGGAAGTCAGGGGATGGTAAACCTCAAACTCATCCCAAAGACCACAACATTGTTATAATAATCTTCAACTAAGGTATCATTAGAGATTTTTTTTAGCCATATTTTAAAGATTTCAAACACCTTTTTAAGATTTTTTTTATGTGAAGAAACATGAGATAATTGATCCCACGTGGCCTTAGCATTTTGAAGTCCTAGAAGAGATTGAATTATTCTAGGTTGTGCGTTGTTGACCATCCCATCCGGGTCACCACTCCCGAGTCCCGAGTCGTCCTTGACCCACTAGTCATAGGATTGCTTAATTTTCTCATCAACAGTTTCGGCAGTAGTAGTAGGTGCATTAGTAATAAGGTGAGAGTATCAGCCTTGGGTCTTGACGTACAACTCAAAAGAATCTGACTATGTATGGTAGTTAGAACTTAGAACCGCCCAATTTTATTATGGTCACACAAAGTGTTCTGAATTTAACATTAGAGGTCATGATGGAATCCAATTCGTACTCAGTCCACACAAGTTACCAGAATGAAGTGGTACAACAATAGTTTAGTCAGAGGGCGTGAAGTAGCACCTAAAATAACAATAGTAGAGTTCAGAATTCCAATACATGAGCATTTAAAAAAGAACTAAGGAACCAACGCCACACCAGTTAGACCGACATGTGATGAAGGTAGGTGAGAGTTAAATTTAAGTCAAACCGAGTTAGAGGTGTTCTATAATCTATACCAAGAGCAGCCTGGGTGGATAGAGCAATGGTGATTCAACAGTGATTCAGGACGGTTATGGCGTGGAGAATGGAAAACACCAACAACGGGGAGAGGAGGGGATGGATGCGCTTAGATCAGGGAGTAATTGGGTGGTGGGGTGGTTGCATGGGAGGGAATGGAGATAGGTGGCTGCATGGGTGGCTACAATTGACTGTGATGAAAATCATAGGTGGTTGGAGGGACGATGGCTTGAGGAGCAACGGCTAGAGTGGCTTGTGGCGACTTCAGGGGCAGTAGGGTGGCTTATGGCGACTTGAGGGGAAGCAGGGAGAGAAGCAGTGATTGAGTGGCTGCATGAGGAGGGAATGGAGGTGGGAGGATGTGTTCGAGGGGATGATCAGGGACTACTGGTGGCGGGGATGATTAAGGGTGGTGATTGGAGGAGATGATGGGGTGGTAGCGGCGTATGAGACAGAGGGATGATGGGGCGACAACTGGAGGGAATGATGGGGTGGAAGCTGGAGGAATGATGGGGCGGAGGCTGGAGAGGATGATGAGGATGATGGGGGCAAATGGGAAGGGAATCAACGGCGACAACAAGTGGGTGAAGGGAGATCGACGGGTGAAGAGGACATGGGAAGAAGAGGGTTTTGAGTGGATAAGGGTAGCGGGTGGATGGAGAAGGGAAAGGTGGTGGCTAGGGTAGAGGGAAGAGAGGCATCAGGGTTAGATACGTAGGGTGAATCAAACCAATAGGGTGGATCAAACCAATCTGATACCATGTGTGATAATAATAGGATTCTATTATTGAGATTATTAAAAACAAGCATAGACCCTCTCCTTATATAGGATAGGAGGGTTCCGCCAATACAAAGTTCGCCAATATGAGATAGAAGACATGATACTAAAGAGCACAAAATAAATAACAAAAATTATATATGTTAACACTCTAGCTTGAGGGGAAGTATTGAGATATATTCATGTGTTATTTATGCTTCCCTTTATTTTAGTCTCCTTATTTGTTCTTTAACTCTTTCATTGTAGCTAAATAGATTACATCCTTACTAAGCAGGTGGATTGTAAAGTATGCAAGGATTGTAAAGTGATTCCTGGCAAAGAACTCACCACCCAACATAGGTTGGTGGTTTTGGATATTAGCATCAAGATCAAACAAGGCAAGCATGAAAAAAAACAAGATAGCAGGATCAAGTGGTGGAATCTTAAAGGAGAAAAGAAATTGACCTTTCATGATAAACTCATCAAGGAGGGCACTTGGAACTTGGGAGTCCGATGTGAACACTATGTGGCATAATATGAGCTTCTGCATAACAAAAATTGACAGAGAGGTTTTGGGGGAGTCCAAAGATTATGGGCCTCCTCAAAAAGAGACTTGGTGGTGGAATGATGAAGTACAAAAGGATGTTATGCTCAAAAGGGAGATCTTAGGAGCTTGCCCAAATCTCGAGATGATGCTACTTTTCATAGATATAAGCAAGCAAAGAAAGAAGCTAAGAAGGTTGTTCAGAAGGCAAGGTCTACATACTTTGATGACAGTTATAAGAAGTTGGACACAAGAGAAGGAGAAAAAGATATATATAAAATGGCTCGTATAAGAGAGAGGAAAGGAAAAGACTTGAGTCAAGTGAAATGCATCAAGAATGAAGATGGTAGAGTGTTGGTGAAGGATGATGAAATCAAGAACCAATGGAGAAATTACTTCCATAAACTTTTCAACAGATATACCATAATAATGTAAGAGACTTGTATGACATGAATACAAGAGATATCATTTACACACGACGAGTTTCACTACCTGAGGTCAAGAATGCTTTAGAAAAGATGAAAATGAGAAAGGCATACAGACCAGACAGTATCCTCATTGATGTATGGAAGAGTATGGGAGATGAAGGAACTAATTGGTTAACAAATTTATTTAACAAGATTATAAAGACCAAGAAGATGTCGGATAATTGGAGAAATAGTATTATAGTCCCTATCGATAAGAACAAAGGAGGTGTTCAGAGATGCACAAACTATAGATGTATCAAGTTGATGAGTCATACTATGAATCTTTTAGAGAGGATTATTGAGCAGAGGCTAAGATCTATAACGCATATATCAAAAAACCAATTTGGTTTCATGCCTAGAATATCAACAACATATGCTATTTTTCTATTAGGAGGCTTATGGAGAAGTATAGAGAAAGCAAAAAGTATCTTCATATGATTTTTATTGATTTAGAAAAGGCTTATGATCAAGTACCTAGGGAAGTATTGTGGATGGTTTTGAAGAAAAAGGGGGTTCCAATCCAACACATTGACTTGGTTAAAGACATGTATGATAGCTCAACTACAAGTGTGAAGACTCTTAGAGGAGAGACACTAATTTTTCCTAGCACAGTTGGGGTAGATCAAGGATCTAGACTTAGCCCTTACCTATTCGTTCTTGTCATAGATGAGTTGACAAAGAATGTTCAGGATGATATATCTTGGTGTATGTTATTTGTTTATGATATTGTGTTGATTCACAAAACTAAAGATGGTTTGAATAATAAAGTTGAACTTTGAAGAAAGGCATTGGAATCAAATGGATTGATGATTCATCTGTGTTGTACAGGCACCCACCTGGGCGGCGCCTAGGCTTAAGTCACCCCGCCTCAAACTGGGAGCCCAGCCCCCTAATTGACCTAAGTTGTTGCCTAAGGCCTTTTGAGGCCCAAATTAAGCCAATTCAAGGCTAATTTTGCATAAATTAGTTCTGAATTTGATCAAATTGAGTCGTTCTATGGTTAAATTAGGTCTGATTTATCCCAAACGGGGTCAATTTAGGGTAAATCAGGTTTGATTTGGGGGGAAACATGTCTGATTTGGGGGAACTAGGTCTGATTTTGGGGGAATTAGGTCTAATTTGGCCATGTAAGGCCTCTTTTAGATCAACATAGGGAAATTTAGGGTTAGTTAGGTTTGATTTCGTCGTGTTATGCAAATTAAGTTTGATTTTAGGCGAAATTATGTCAAATTTGAGCAGATTAGGTCTGATTTGGGGAAAACAAGTCTGATTTTGGGGAAATGGCCTGATATGGTGAGATTAGGTCTAATTTGGCCAAATTAGATATCTCTTAGGTCAATATAGGGAAAATTTGGAGAAATTAGGTCTGATTGGATCATAATATACAAAATTAGATTTTATTTAGCCCAAATCATGTCAAAGTTGGGCACATTAGGTCTAATTTAGGGGAAACAAGTATGATTTGGGGGAAATTGTTCTAAATTGGATGTCTAGGTCTTATTTGGCCAAATTTGTCTCATTTAGGTGAATATATGAAAAATTTATAAAAATAGGGATTGATTAGGTCATGGTATACAAAATTAGGTCTGGTTTAGGCAAAAATTAGGGTAAATTAGGTCAAATTTGGATCAAACGAGTTCAAATTAGGGCCAATCAGTTCTAGTTTAGCTCGTGTTAGTTTTGATTTAGCCTAAATTCTACATAATAGTATTATACATGTTACAAACATAATACATGTTTAGCTTTCTGATTTCTATATGAATTTTGTTTAGGTAAAACTTCCACAATTCAATCCATATCTAATGATTTTGTTGCTTTCTTCATACGATGCTAACACATTGATTGCATGTTTATTATGTATATTTGTGTGTAAGGATTGTATTTTTCAGGAATTTTACATATATATGTTAAAAATAAAAAATATATAAAAATGCCTGGAAACGCCTAGGCCATCGCCTGGGCGCCTAGGCTGTATGGGCATCCCCCTGGAACGCCTGGACGCCTGTACAACCATGTGATTAGTAGGAGCAAAATTGATTATATGCATTGCAATTTTAGACATCTCGCATTGCAAATGGTGGAGCCAAGTTGGACTGAGTAGATATACCAAAATGTAACAAATTTCATTACTTGGGTTCTATTATTCAAATAGATGGGCATGTCCGACATGACGTTTATCATAGGATCACTGCAGGATGGTTCAAATGGAGGAGTGCAACTTGAGTATTATGTGATTAGAAGACCCCTCTCGGATTGAAAAGCAAGTTTTATAGAACAGCTATACGGCCAACCATGCTCTATGGGAGTGAATGTTGGGTCGTGAAGAAACAAGGTCTCAACAAGATGAACATGGTTGAAATGTGTATGCTGAGATGGATGTGTGGGTAGACAAGAAAAGATCGCTTGAGAAATGATTATATCAGGAATAAAGTGGGGGTGGGGAGCATTGAGGACAAGTTGTGCGAGGGTCGACTCAGATGGTATGGACATGTGCAATGCAGGTCGACTAATGTGCCTATACGCAGCAATGTTGTTGAGTCAAGCACAATTACTAAGAGGAAGGCATAAATTAAGATGGGAAGAGCTTATAAAGAGAGATTTTGAATCTTTACATCTAGACCAGAATATGACCCATGATGAGAGTTGAATGGAAACAAAGAATCCATGTAGCCAACCCCAACATTTGTTGGGACTGAGGCTTAGTTGATGATGATGATGAACTCTCTCATGGTTAGTCTCACATTTTATAAACAAGGATTTACCGATTTACCTTGTAATTTATAACTAAAAGGGCTTAGTGAAATATGGTTATATATTCATACTTAAATCTCACAAAGGGCATACAACATAATATGTAGGAAAAAAGGGAACTAAGAATATATCTCGATACTTCCCCTCAAGCTAGAGCATAGATGTCAATCATGCTCAATATGTTGGAAAGGCCATATATTCATTTCTGAGTGAGGGGTGGTAAATATATCAGTTTTTTATTCTGGTGAATACTGAAGAGTAGCAATCTTATTGGTTATAATTGCATCCCTAAAAGTGGCAATCACTATTGTATGATTTTTCTTTCATGAATCATAGGACCACTCACAATGAAGGTAACTGTCTTATGGTAACTGTCTTATGATCACAATTCATGAGAATGAAAGAGGTCATAGGATAGCCCACATCGTCAAGGAGATTTGGTCAACATAAGCTTATACATAGTAGGATCCATGGCATGGTATTTTGCCTTCGCACTTGATCTGGACACCATGTTTTGTTTTTTTTACTGTAAGTAACTAGTTTTCATTTGCAAAGATGTAGTCCTCCAAATTTGATCTCCAGTCATAGTGACTACATGTCCTATGATCACAATTCATGAGAATGATAGAGGTAATAGGATAGCCAACATCGACAAGGAGAGATTTGGTCAACATAAGCTTACACATAGTACGATCCATGGCATGGTATTTTTCCTTTGCACTTAATTCGGACACCACTTTTGGTTTTTTTGCTGTAACTAGTTTCCACTTGCAAAGATGTAGTCCTTCAAAGTTGATCTCCAGTCATAGTGACTACCATCATAGTCGGCATTAGGGTATCCAACTACATTCATACGACCAATACATAGAAAAAGTTGTACTATGATATTATTTAAGATACTACAGAATATGATAGATTGCATCCCACAAACGGACAGTCCTTTCATTGACTAGTATTAGAATTTGATTTGTACATAAGTATGCTTAGATGAGTTGTACATGTATTTAGTCCGTACTATGTAGACGCCTTATTTGTTGCTACTTGCTACTCAACTTATATAAATATGTCGTTATTCATAATGTTAGGTCAACTCCTCCCATCTTGTGTCAAGATACATGGTAACGGAGTAACATGTATGAAAACCCTAGAGGAGTCTTCGTCTTAGGGCAGAGGGTTATGCAACCCCTTCCTTATTTCTCACTCAAGATGCTACTATTTGGTCCTCCCTTAAGGCCTCCGTCAAACGCATGTTGTTGCCACATGCTTCAGTAAATTACTATAGCACGGCATGAACAGTTGGTGTTGTTCCTCCATCACAAATTCCTTCTCATCATCGTTTCGATGGCAAGAGCGTCATACAAAAGGAAGAAGACATGTTATCCTAGTATGTAATTTTGAATTGGGACCGCTCCTAGTTGTAAGGGTTTCAATTTGGACTATCATACATGGTTGAGATGTTGCACTCATGCTATTGATCTCTTAACTAAGACCCACTATCATGGTGACTGCCTGGATGGGATGGGCACTAGAAATAGGATCCACTCTTGGGAACCCAAGTCATCGGAAGGCACAAATGTAGTTCAGAAAAATTTGGATCCTTTTAGGACTCAATAGGGTTAATATAGGGTTCTTCAAGTTGAATGAGGTCAATTTAGGTTTGATATACGTCCACAGGTATGGCTTAAGTTAAATTAAGACATTGAATCTGATCAATCGAGTTGGGTCTGATTTTGGTGATGTGGCCAAAATTTAGAAAAAACCAATATAGGTGGGCAAAACCGCCTTCTTATTACTTCTTCCTCTTCATGTGGTTCCCGTAAACCACATATTGAGTGTTTCATTTCCAAATAGGGGATTTCATGTTTTTTATATCACAGTGCATCATTCTTGTGATCTTTTCTATAATCGCCATACAATCTGGTAATGCCCTTTACTTCTTGTATTTTTTCCTACTATGTATCTAAATTGGTAGTGCTACCCCCCGTTGAGAGGCAACGGGACGCCCTCACTTGGGGGTGTGGCCCCTAACCTCCCAGTGATATGGTGGTGTGTCTACCCCTTTGCTTTTACCCCCACAAATTGCAATGACCTATCATTTGAAGATTTTATTCCCCTTTATCACGCCCCATGTGTGTGTGTGGGGGGGGGGATATTGTCTCTTTTCCACACCAACTACTCATTCACTTCGTAATTGGTGTGACGGGGATATAGAGGAGACAGAGAGTATAAGAAAAGAGGGAGAGAGAGAAAGAGTATGAGGAGAGAGATGATATATATTCCAATCAGGCTATTTTGATCTTCATGGAGCTTCTTATTATTCAACAAATCAGTTGTTTCGATGTCTTTGTGGTGCCTCATTCCAATTTAGCATCGTGCATCTTTAAGCGACTTCTAGTGCATTATTGGTGTATCTATTTCCCAATGGCATCGTGCTTCTTCATATTTGTACCACAATATGTGCGTGGGTGGTTGTCTGTACTTATTCTAGTTAGCCACTACATTCATTCAACATCGAAGGATCTCAGCTACAACATTGACACGTCGGATGAGAACTTATTGCACTTATTCCAACCTCTTGTTCCCTCTAGTGTTATGGCAATCTTATTGCAGTGTCATGAGATGGATGGTTGCTTTTCAGACTTTTCAGAAGCTCGTCAAATATCTAACCTGCATTTACTGCACCTGCAAGGTTGATGTTTGTCCATATTTTATCTTCACCGAGCTACTTTGTTTATGTCTTCTTGATGCAATCCGTGAAAGGGGATTTGCATAGGAAGCAAGCCCAGATCTAAGACAATCCTGATTAGAGCTTATTAGGGTCAAGTTGGGCTTTTATTTAGTTCTTTATGCACTTAGGAAATTTGTATGATATTTAATTCCGAATTTCTTTATTAGGATTTTAATTCTTTGTTTTATCTTCTTGTTGCAAATTTATTTCTCCCTTTGTTCTTCTCTGTAGCATGGCTGCATCAAGTGGTATCAGAGCCAAACCCGAAACCATTAGGGTACGGCCTCTTCTCCTTCCCTCTTCTACTTCCTTCCTTTTCTTACTACCTTCTCTGTCAACTCTTGATTGTCCACACAGCCTCCTCTTCACCAGTTCTTATCGCAAGTCCCCTACCTTCCGCATGCACGATACTCGTCATTATTGCTTCCACCCTTCAGCCCGTTCAGTCGTCCCGCCCATCTTGGTTGTTTTGGCTCTTCAACCGCGACTGAGAACCTACCTTAGCCATGACGATGGACCAACGTCTCCCCACACCCTGCTTCAACTGCAGGGCCTTCACCATCAGGATTCCAGCACCCAAGAAAAACTTCACCAGACGTCCTCCTCTCCAAGTCAGCGCCACCAGACGTCCAGGTTGCTCCGTCAACAACTCCCGCCCTCTCCCGTCAGAGCCACTAATAGACATCCAATCTCCAGACTGCTTCCCACCTAGCAACGGCTCCTATAGCATCCAGCGACGGCACGTCCAGACTGCTAGTAAGCAACTCCGAAAAAGAAATCAGGGACTCCCGCCCCCGAAACCCCAAGCAAGGGGCCGCTGCCCCCTGCCACCCCCAGCCAACTCACGCGGAGTTGGATCCACGGGTCGGGTCGAGCACACTAGATCAACCTCCATTTTGAGACACCTACTACATCAACTTCAAGGACGCTTTCATCTCCAAAGAAGCATGGTGACATTTCAACAAGTCAACAACAAACTAGATGGCTTTATGGCCACAACTACTGCCACCTTGGAGGCTATTCAACAACAACTGGACAACATGATGAAGCAACACGGTGATATAGTTTAACAACAACTAGACAACCTAATGAAACAACAGGGTAATATAGTTCAACAACAACTGGACAACCTGATGAAGCAACAGGGTGATATAGTTCAACAACAACGTCAATTGGACATCATGATGCAATGACAAGATGAAATAATTCAACATCAAGCCCAACATAATGACTCTTTTGAACTTCTCCTCCATCATGTGACAACCTTTGAAGAGCGCTCAAATACACTGGAGATCAACCACAACAACAATGTTCATCAACACGCTCCTCAACCCATGCAAGATGAGCGCATTGTGAAAATGAAGCTGCCCGAGTTCAATGGCGAGTGTGACGCCAAGATTGTGCTTGACTAGTTGCACTGCGCTGACAAGTATTTCCAGTTATACTGAACTTTTAGTGAGTAACCAAAGTCCTGATCGCCACCTCCAAGTTTCGAGGAGCTGCTCTAGCTTGGTGGAACCAACCGCGAGATGACCCTGTCGACACATGGGGGGAATTGTGTCCTTTGATCGTGTAGCGATTCTTACCTCGGGATTACAAGCATCAAGCCTACTGGCGTATCAAGATCTCAAGAAGGGTGACGACACCGTCACCAACTACGCCAGCAAATCTCAAGAATTGTGCAACCGATCTAAGCATCTGATGGATGCCACTATCGCAATTGCAAATTTTCACAGGGGACTTCGCGATGAGGTAGTTGATCGTCTAGCAGTCATGCATTTCACTTCTCTAGATGATGTTATTCAAAGTGCTGAAAGAATTGAGGAGATCAGGCGGCGTCCCTGATTGTGGTCACTTGGGTGGAAGCCACGTCAAGGAGCGACCACTACAATAACACTGACTACTGAAGGTGAACCCTCCAAACCAGTTATCACCAAGCCTATCAAATGCTTTTCCCGCCATGCTAATGGTCATCGCTCCAACAGTGTCCTCGTGTGATGATTACAAAGACAACGAAAGACGATGATGGCATAGAATATGAAGATGTCTTTCCAGCTTCAGAACCTAGTGACAAGGAAGAGGAAGAAGAAACATATTGAGATATATTACTGCATTTACTATTTTAGTGTATTTATATTTAAGTCCTTTTTGTTCTGTAACATGGGTCTTTGTATAAAGAGGCCCGTTAGGATTTTTAGTTCGCTTCCTTGTACAACCTCCTCTTATTTATAGGAGTGAGTTTTCTCTTTTGTGAATATAGAAAACACGGCTCACTTCCACATGGTATCAGAGCAGGATACCTAGTCATGATCTCCACCAGTCGTCGTCACCTTCTCTCTCTCTCTTTCCCTCCATCAGCCGTCGCCACCGTGTGCATCCTCCATCTTCATTGTTGTTGTTGATCACGCCTAAGGAGATCTACTTCTCTTCCTAGTCCTATCCTCTTCTCCAACAAGAGGATCTAGGGACACGGCCGACGGTCTTTCTAATGTTCTTATGCCCTGAAAATCTATTATTTGGAAGAACCATTCGACAGATCTGTGATCATTCATGATGACTATTCTAGGTCTTTGTTCACTTTATTATTGGTATGATTGGGTATATCCAACATATCACCCTTATTCTTCGTGAATCATAGTATTTGCCATTTACTCTGTGTCATTTTTGAACTTATTCTACTGAATTTGTTGTTTCTTCTCTTGATCTGTTGCTTCCCCAACCTTTAACACGTTGTGTCCCCGCTTGACACGTCGTGTCTCAAACCAACAAATCATCTAACACGCCGTGTCGTATTTTTGACATCGTGTCCCTTTCCAGGCGACTATATATTGCTGACCTCTAACACGTCGTGTCCTATTTTGACACACTGTGTCCCCTGCCTCTGAAGACGTATGTCCTCTCTTGACACGTTGTGTCGTTTTCTAGACATGTCGTGTTGCTGCTTCTGGAGACTATTTGGATATCACTATTGCTCCATGGCTTCATCTTCCTTTGAGATCATGGAGACACATGCTAGATGTGTCACTTCTGTCAAGTTCAACGGATCCAACTACATTTTGTGGGCACGATCCTTTCAAATTTATACTCACTCGTCAGGCAACCTTGAGCATCTCGCCAAAGTACCTCCTCTTAAAGACGAAACGACTGACAAAAAGAAAGTCGAGTATAAGAAATAGGCAGAATGTGATTCTCAAGTCTTGTCTTGGATTCTAAATAGTGGTGAATCCCATGTATCCACCAATCTCCTATTTACTGACATTGCCAAGGAAGCATGGGATCATATTGCTCAGATCAATTCCAGTAAAGGAAATGCCTCCCGAGTTTTTGAACTCTATAAACGCTTGTATTCTCTAAGACTTGACGAAGCTACATTGTTTGCTTCACATTTTGATACCTCCAAAGGTATTTGGGGAGAGCTCACACTTCACCATCCATTATCTACTGATCTCACTAAACTACAAAAACAACAAGATGAAATCTAGCTATGCCAGTTTTTGGCATCCTTGCATGCCTTACAGCTATGAAGTTGTCCGTCAACAAATCCTTGCATCTGAACCATTACCCATGCTAGATGATGTTTATCTTCAGCTATCTCGCTCGGTGTCTTCTGCTACCAAAGAAGAGCATGCAGCTCTGATTGTTGTTGGACGAGGACGTGGTAACTCTACTCGTGGATGGGGCAGAGGTCTTAACAACGGTGGATGAGGGCCTCCTCCTCAATCCTCTGGAAGAGGGTCTTCTCCTCTCCAGTCTCGGTATTGCAACTTTTGTAAACGGACTAATCATACCGAGGACAAATGTTGGAAGAAACATGGAAAGCCCGAATGGGCAAATCAAGTCTTCACTAATGATGTTGATAAAGAATCTACATATACATCTAGTGTTGCTTCTCCTCAGATGGTAACACTAGGTTCATCTGACCTTGACAAGCTAATCAAAGCCACTTTTGGAGTTACTACCACACCTCAGGCGAACATTTCTCAACACTCTGGTGATCCTTCTTGTCTTCAAGTTTCTTCATCTTCGACAAAAGAAGATTGGATTGTTGATTCTGGTGTCACGGCCCATATGACTGGTAATAAAAATCTCTTCACTTATCTAAAGAAATATACATATCATCCTCCGGTGCGTCTGACAGATGGATCTACTTCTCTGGTCACTTGAATAGGGGATGTTAACAACAATCTCCCTAAATTTGTTATGTTTGTGCCCAGATTTCCTTTGAACTTGATCTTTGTTAGTAAAATTATCAAATCTTTAAATTGCAGTGTAACCTTCTTTCCTTACATCGTCTCGATGCAAGATCTCAGGACAAAGAAGACGATTCGTGGGGAATATGAAGGTGGAGATGGTTTGTACTATCTACAGACCTCGTCAAATTTTCCTGCTACTGCTCTTATGGCTCACTCTACTTCTCTTTATTAATGGCACCTGAGGCTTGGTCATCCTTCAGCCACTAAGTTGAAGTCATTATTTCCTAGTTTGTCTTCTGAAAAGTTTACATGTCAATCTTGTCAACTTGGAAAACATCACCACTCTGTGTATTCTCCTCATTTTGATAACAGGAGTCCTAGTTTATTTTATTTAATTCATTCCGATATTTGGGGACCATTTCGTATTGGCAGTGTTTTCAAAAAACGTTAAGCGGTAAGCGTGCGGACAGCACCTTGTAACTGGTTAAACGGTAAGCGGGCGATTTTTTGAAAAAACGGGTTTTAGTTTTCTATATAATTTTATACAAAATTATAGATATATGTATATATATAATATACTTTTTGGAACTTTATACATATCTAAACACCCTACACAACAATATTAAACACCCATATACTTCATAACAGAACTATAAAACAACGCTTATAGCTAATTTAGTAAACAATAGACATGTCAAAGATAAAACATCCTATACAACTATAAAACAATAAGTATATATATAAATATATTATACGATAACAATTTCGCATCACATTATAACAGACTTGTCATAGACATCTTACTAACTTATTGCTACATTTACATATCAGCATTTAATCATGCATTACAGCAGTACTTTTAATCACAGTATGCCTTCTAAAATCTAAATTAGATAATAGTTACATATAATTTACTTGGATATACAACAGTACCATATTACTACGGCTTACATACAAAGTATGCATTCAAAATTAGAACTAAGGCTTATCATAGAACATTTAATTGTATATAAGTTTAATATATTATAGTCAATTATACTTGGGAGTTCAAAATTTACATAATGTTGCTGACTTGCAGCAGTATTCTTAAAAAAAAGGTCTAAGCGACTGATTAAGCGGGTCATTAAGCGGGTTAAGCAGGTGATTAAGCGACTGAAGTGGGCAAAAAGCGGCCATTTTTTTGGGGGGGCGTTTAATTGGCGCTTAAGGGAAAAATCGAGCGGCTGGTGGGTTGGGCTGATTAAGCGGCTGCTCAGACCGTTTTTTATTTCGCTGTGTATTAGTAATTGTATTGGTGTTCGATATTTTGTAAACTTTATTGATGATTGGTCTCGTGCCACTTGGCTTTATCTTTTAAAAGATCACTCTAAAATTTTAGATGTTTTCTCCAAATTCTTGAATGAAATTAAGACTCATTTTTCTGCTACTACTAAATTTGTCCGCATTGGTAATGCTTCTGAGTACGTGCAACATGGTTTTCAAAAGATTTGCATCTCCAAAGGAATTGTTCATCATACCTCTTGTGCCTATAGTCAACAGCAAAATGTTGTTGAAAGGAAAATTAGACACCTTGATGTAGCTCGTACTCTCCTAATTGAAATGAAAGTTCCCAACGCCTATTGGTCTGATGTCATTCTGTTAACCAATTACCTTTGTTGAAAGGAAAATTAGACACCTTCTTGATGTAGCTCGTACTCTCCTAATTAGACACCGTAAGCCTTCGTCCATCCTACAAAATAAAATTCCCTACCAACTACTCTACCCACATGAACCTATTTTTCCCCTACCACCAAAAGTTTTTGGTTGCCTTTGTTTCGTTCACAATCACCAACCTAGACTTGATAAATTGTCTTCACGAGTTGTTCGTTGTTGTTTTCTTGGATACTCTCGAACACAAAAGGGGTACAAATGTTTTGATCATGTTGCACGCCGATTGTATGTTAGTGTGGATGTCACATTTTTTGAAGATACATCATTCTTTTCTGAAACAAGTCAACAGGTGCCTCCTCCTAATGTACCACTTTCTACCGTCCCGTCCTTAGATGAGTCTTCCACCCCTGTTCTGAAAGTATATGAGCGGCGGAGCAAAAGGCCTCTACCTGAAGTATCCCCTGCTATGACCTCTTCAGAGAATGATGATCCACCATCAGTTAATGGTAATTCTATTGACTCTGTTTAGGTTTCTGAGTTGGACATGCCTATTGCCTTACGAAAAGGACAGTGGTCTAGTAAAAAATATTGTATTTCTAAACATGTTTCTACATATCATCTAAATGCTCCCACGGCTAAATTTTACTGTTGTAATATCTGCTATCTCTATTCCAAAGACTATTCGGGAAGCACTTCTACATCCTGGATGGAAAAAGGCTATGGATGAGGAGATGGATGCTCTCTAATCCTGTGGGACATGGATCCTTGTTGATCTTCCTCCAAGTAGCAATCCTGTTGGATGTCGATGGGTATATACTGTTAAATATCTGCCAGATAGGATGATTGAATACTTAAAAGCTAGAGTAGTTGCCAAAGGATACACACAAGAATCTGGAGTTGATTTTTTTGAAACTTGTTCTCTTGTTGCTTGTCTTAATTCTGTGTGTATTCTTAATTCTGTTTTTGTTAATCAAGGACAACGTTTGCATCAACTAAACGTCAAAAATGCATTTCTATATGGCGACTTGCAAGAGACTATCTATATGTCCCAACCTCCAAGTTATGTTGTTGAGGGGGAGTTTCTGGAAAAGTTTGTCTTCTTAAGAAGGCTATTTATGGTCTTAAGCAGAGTCCTCGAGCATGGTTTGACAAATTCTCTCTCATATAGAAGCAATTTGATTTCACAAGGTTTCAGTGTGATCATTCTGTTTTTATGAAGACCACCACTTCTGGAATTATTATTCTTATTGTATATGTGGATGATATCATTATGTCTGGTAGTGATACCATAGGGATTGCTGATACAAAGAAATATCTTATGAAGCACTTTGTAACCAAAGACCTTGGACGTATTCGGTATTTTCTTGGCACTGAGGTAGCATATAACAAAAATAGAGTATCTCTATCACAGAGGAAGTATACTCTAGACTTATTATCTGAAACTGGAATGTTGGGCTGTCGACCTGCTATCTCACCTATGGATCAGGCAGATGATCTATGGGTTGAGTCCACCCATCTTTTAGAAGATAAATATTGCTACAAGTGACTGGTTGGCAAACTTTTGTATCTCACCGTTACCAGACCAGATATATGCTTTGTTGTAGGAGTTCTTAGTCAATTTATGGATTGCCCTCGGCAATGTCACTAGGAGGCTGCCTGTCGTCTCCTGAAATATTTGAACTCACCTGGACAGGAGTTATTTTATAAAAGAAATGGACACCTTAATGTTATTGAATATTATTGGATATTCTGATGTTGATTATGCAGGATGCAAGTCTGACATGAGATCCACTTCTAGTTGTTGTAGCTTCGTAGAAGGTAATCTGGTTACAGGGACGAGCAAGAAACAAAATGTAGTTGTCAGATCTAGTGTTGAGTCTGAGTATCATGCAATGGTACATACTACTTGTGAACTATTATGGATTAAATTTATTCTTGCAGACTTGGGTTCCCTATCACATATGCTATCCCAATGTATTGTGATAAAAATCGTGTTGCTACCTTCATTGCTAGCAATCTTGTATTCCATGTAAGGACCAAGCATATTGAAGTCGACTGCCATTTTCTTCGAGAAGTTGTACTGGATAAGAAGATTATTACTCTCTGGCAAGCGAGTTGAGGAACTATGCTGCAAGTTGGTCATGATTGACATCTATGCTCCAACTTGAGGGGAATTTTTGAGATATATTACTACACTTATTGTTTAAGTGTATGTTTGTTTAAGTCCTTTCTTTATTCTATAACATGGGGCGTTGTTGACACTTCTCAGACTGTGACCCACTACTGCATAGTTCCTTTTTCATTTCATCGTGTTTACAACGATAGAGTCCTTTGTGATGTTCTCACTATGACAACTTCTCACATATTGCTTGGTCGTCCATGGAAATATGATCGTCGTGTGCGACATGATGGGTTCTATAACACATACTCCTTCCGACTTGGCAACGCCCAACAGCTCTTCAGAAGGACATCCTATAGTTCCAGGCAGCTAGGTCGTGTCCTTCGAGAGATGCCTCTCATTAGCTCATGGCAAGGAGTCATTGACCAAGCACCTGCTTCACTGGAGGTTCGCATTTTTAAAGGGAGGAGATTTATGCAATC
Organism: Alisma plantago-aquatica; assembly: GCA_963693085.1. NCBI lineage: Eukaryota > Viridiplantae > Streptophyta > Magnoliopsida > Alismatales > Alismataceae > Alisma > Alisma plantago-aquatica. The sequence continues at coordinate 1,272,179,158 of OY856409.1, read as the reverse complement.
CGTGAAAGGGGATTTGCATAGGAAGCAAGCCCAGATCCAAGACAATCCTGATTAGAGCTTATTGGGCTCAAGTTGGGCTTTTATTTAGTTCTTTATGCACTTAGGAATTTTGTGTTATATTTAATTCCGAATTTCTTTATTAGGATTTTAATTCCTTGTTTTATTTGCTTGCATTAGGATTTTATTTGTTTCTATTTTGTTGACTTGCATGTCAAGTCGTGGAGTCTTATATAAGCCAGCCTTGGGGCCTTTGTCCGGGCAGTTGATTATGAATTAGAATTTTGATTTGCTTGTTGCAAATTTATCTCTCTCTTTCTTCTTCTCCGTAGCATGGCTACATTACTTCTCCAAGTTGCATCTGATGTTTCTCAAGTGTTCAAACGAGTGCTTTTGGTGATCTACTTGGCTTTTCCTTGATGGCGCTTTCATTCCTGTCAACCCCCTGAGATTCACGCTCCATATTTGCCGATCCAGCACGATAGCCATCATCACCTCATTGTGTCTGTGTTCGTGCAATGTTATGCATGTGTGTAGTCTTTTGTACTTTGCTCCAGTTGGCTACACTTCTCAGATAATTTGAAGACACCCTTACTGCTACATCGACATCGTGGGATGTGTTGTTGCTCTTATTCCAATCATACATTTCTTTTCATTGGAGATGGCATAGTCGTGGTGCTTTGATCGTCTGCTCCAAATTGATGGTTGTGACTTCTCACTATGGTGCTTGGATTCCACTACTTTCTTCATTCCAGATGCACTTCAGAACATCTTTTCCAAAGGTCGTCTATTTCCAAAATGCAGAACACAACTTCAAAGGAGGCGCCATCAGGTTTTCATTTATTAGTTGGTGAGTCATGTTTAAGGGGGAGTGAAATTCTTGTGTGGGGAGTGACACTTTATTTCTTATTTGTCGTATCGTCTCATTAAGACTTGTATGTCCAAATCGGATGTGTGCATACTCCAACTTGAGGGGTATTAGATCTTAGAAATGTTATTAGTTAATAGGTTAATGGGCCTAACTGTCTTGGATCATTAGGGTTAAATTTGCTTCCTTGTACTTGTCTCCTCTTTATATATAGGAGGGGAGTTTGTCGTCGATCAATAAGAAATACAACACACCTTATAAATAGTGTTTTATCCCTTTGGTTAACTAATGGAACACATTTTTACACCTTCATGAAAAATTATAATTGTGTTAGCCAGTTTGAGCAGGTTTAATGTCTAATGCTGGATTGACATTTACTATCCATTCTTGACAGTCCTGTCTGGTTATAAAACACTTCCACAAATATACAGTAATCACTAATCAGATTCAGTTAAGCCAAGCTTACAGAGACTTTAGAATTGAAAGCTTTCCGAGTTCCTTTGGAATTGGTCCAGAAAGTGCATTTTTGCCTATGCTCCTACAGTACAAAGTGTCTTCAATAATAAGGTAAATAGTGTGCTAATTACATGACAATTAAAAATGTTAAAATCATAAAACTTACAGCCATTCCAAATTTGAAAAATTCCCAAAAAATGCAGGCAATGGACCAAACAAGTAGTTCTTGGCAATCTGCCTACAATTTGAACGATAATTACAGTCAGAAAGGCTGACAAACAGCCAAAGTCATACAGTTTGGCATTGTAATTTACAATGTTTTTAATGATAATATGCAAGAGGACAATTACCTTAATTTAATTACCACACTTCTACCAGAGTTAGAGCCTCTACATGATGTCACATAATAGTTGGGTGTTGAGTTTTACATACGGATCCGGTGAAAATCAACATTTCATCACTATTATTCAAAATGACATTAGTATAAAATCATAATCGGATCCATTATGTCATAGCCAGTCGAGTCAGTCTTTGTTTCAATGTACACTTTGAAGTCAAATTATATATGTAATTCATTATGGTGATTGGATTGTATCCTCTATAACTTCCTCTCCGAGCAATTTCCTAAAATCCAATTGAGGGAAGTATAAGGGTTCAAAATATAGGACTCGACTAATGAAACCTTAGAGGTGACAAGAAAACGGTTTTTCTGATAGACTTATATAAGAAGGCGTTTGGAGCTTGCATTCTGAAGTAATTCCACTCAAAAATAACATGATTTTTTGCATTAATAAGTTATCAAAGTAATTTTTGGGGAGACAAAAGGTTAAGGGCCTCCCTAAAAAGAAACCCAATGGTACAATAATAAGTAGGAAAAGCAACAAGATAAAAAAGGATACTTATAGGAGCTTACATAAATGCTGAGACACAACAGATACATATAAAGAAGATTGTGTATTATGAAGACAGTCTACGAGGCAAGATTGTGTATTTTGAAGATGCATATAAAACTTGGATGTTGGAGAAGGTGAAATTTGTAAAAGGGTCGTATAAAACACAAAAAATGAAAAGGCATGGGCCAAGTATCCATAAAAAATGAAGAATATAAATTGTTTGTCAGAGTGAGGAAATAAACAATCAATGGCAAATTGCTTCCACAAATTTTTGATGAGGATACCTTAATTAGATGGATGACTTGTTTGTCATGAAAAAAGGATATACTACTTAATGCAATGAGTAATCCAGACAAAAATTAGCATGCTCAAAAAAATATGAAAATGGGAAGCCTTACAAGCTAGATTGCAATCTCATTGATGTGTTAAAGAATATTGGAGAGAGAGAAGTTGTGTGGTTGAAGATATTCTTTAATAAGTATATTTGAAAAAGGAATGTCTAATGATTGGAGAAATTGTACCATAATTCGCATATACAATATAAGGGAGGTATTCAAGACTTCACAAATTACAGAGCTATCAAGCTCATCTATCACACTTCAAAGCTTTGGGAGGGGAAGACTGGATGCAAACTCAGATCTATAACACATTTGGACAATTAATTTGTTTCAAACCCTAGATATTGACTTCGCAGATGGTTTTAACGATTAGTAGAACATATGAGCGTTATTTATATGGTTTTCCATTGATTTACAAAAGGATTATGATAGACTATTAAGAAAATATTTTGGTGGATTTTGTAGAAAAGGGGTCTTGATCCAATATGTTGACCTAAATTAGAGACATGAATGATAGCTCAACTGTTAGTGTCACGATTTTGGAGAAGCGACACCTAGATTCATGTAACAGTTAGGATGCATCAGGATCAACTCTGAGTCCCTACCTAATTGTTTTTGTTGTAGATGAGATAAGAAAACATGGTGTGATGATATTCCTTGATGTATACTAGTTGCTAATGGCATTGTACTAATCGATTCCATGAATTACAACCCACAATTATGGCAAAATGTTTTATAGATGAAGGTTTTTAGATTTATAAAAAACAAGACAAGTTATATGCATTGCAGTTTGGCCAATCTTGCAGTTTAGATTGAGGTAGAACCCAGTAGATGAAGTGGTTGTTCCAAAATGCGATAACTTCAGCACCTTGGGTTAGGTTATCCACATGGGAGGTGGAATATAACATGTCTACCATAGTATCACAGTTAGGCAAATCAAATGGAGATTGATTGTGATATTATGTGGTAGCAAGGTTCCACTGAAATTAAAAGGTAAGTTTTAAGGAACAGCTATATAGCCAGTCATGTTGTACGGTAGTGAATGTACATATATGAAGAAAAAAGTTTGGAAGATATTATATGTATAATAATTGCTATTTCACTTGACCTTAGCCAAAAGGTCAAACAAAATATGCGCAAATGAGGAGTCTTGGGTTGTGAAGAAACAAGGAGTTCACAAGACGAATGTGGCAGAAATGAGAATTGAGTTTTAATTTCAGCAAAGAAGCATTTCACAGTAGACAAAACAGCAGATCTATCCTTTATAAAGTAAAGCCACATAGCTCTAGAAAAGTCATTAATGAAGCTGATAAAGTATTGAAAACCACTTCTACTAAAAATAAATTATAGGGACCCCACACATCAGAGTGCACAATATCAAAAGGTCTCGAAATATTGATGGAATGCTTAGCTAGGAAACGATGATCGAGTTTATTTGCCGAATTGACATGATTGGCAATCAAAAGATGTAACAGACTCAGAAAGCGTGTGGTGCAGTTTGCTGGCAAGAGGATGGCCCAGGCGCATATGCTACTGAAGAGGAGAAATCGAAGAAGATAATCCTGCTTTGTAGCAGAGATGTGGCATATCAAGATAGTATAGGCCATCAGGCAATTCATGCCCCTCACCAATCTTCATCCTAATGCATACATCATGTAAAACGCAATGAAAAGGCATGAAGGTAAATGCAAAATGTAATTTGTGTATGAGTTTTCTCACAAATAGTAAATTGACAAGAAACCTAGGGCATAATAAAGTGAAGGGCAAGGATAAACTGGAAGTAAGTTAGGCAGTCCTTGTGCTAGTAACAAGAGATTTGGATCCATCATCCACGACGATCGGTGGGATGGGTTGTTGTTTGCAACTATTTTTTCATAACCCAATGTCATCAATAATGTGTGATATAGCACTAATTTTCAATAATCCACTTATTGTTATCACCATAGGGTGATAAAGTAGATAGAACGGTAGACTCTATTGGAGTAGAAGTAGTGGCAGCCGCAACACTTATAAGTTATAATTTATAAGGCGGTCCAGATTAGCCTTAGATAGAATAACATGACCATCAGGATCAGGAGAAGATGTGTCACCAAGAGGATGGTTTGTAATCTCGAAGACTTGAACTACCTAAGTAGGCTCTCCATGTTTGAGCCAACATTTTCTTCCACATGATTGGTGTGCTTGCGGTACAAGCACCTCGGCCACGTCCAGAACCTCCATTAGAACGGTGGCGACCTCGAGAAAAACCTCGGCCATGGCCAGAACCTCCAATAAGAAGAGCTGACTCGAAAGGAGTCACAACAAATTAGGAGGTCGTGATAAGGCGGCGTAGCCATTTAGAACAGCATCAACAGTCAAAAGTGGATCACTCTCCAAAATTTGATTAACCCAACTAGAGGAGTTGAGAAGACTGCATAGAAAAGTGGGTGATTTGAAGTTTGTGTCATCGCTTTTGAAGGATATTGAGGTCAGTATTCAGAGGATGATGCTCCTCAAGATCCCCACAGAGAGATCTGAAGGAGGCATAATGGTCTTCTAGGTCAAATACCAAGGATATCTTGAGTTTGGTTATGTTCCAATAAATCTCATAAACCCGTTGAGGCTTTTCCTTGTGGTCATAGATAGTAGCTAGATGCTCCCACATAGCTTTAGCAGAGTCCATACGGATGAGTGAACAACTAATGTAGGGTTCAACACTATTGAGGAACCAACCTTCTACCAGAGGATCATCCTTTTTGCAGGTGGCAGAACAACCTTAGCAATGGGGACAGCGGGAGCAACATCAATCATATGAGACGCCTTATCTTGAGAATAAGCATAGATCACGAGGAATTTATGTCATGTGGCATAGTTTTTCCCTGACAGACAGATAGAGATTACTTGTAGAGAGAAACCTCCATCAAAGAAGTCACCATAGTAGCAACCAGGCGTAAAAGACATGCGCAATAGCAGATGCTCAAATATCAGAAGCCAGACATGTAGACTTATGTGTTAAATACACATAGTAGTAGAGACAAGAGCCCCCATATCAAGGGTGGTAGCCAGAAGAAAAGAACAAGGAGATGTAATGTCACATTAACATTTAGCCAGACATGTGACGCCTCAGAAAAGGGGGTTTAATCCTCCCCCCCCCCCCCCGAGTGGTAGAAGGAGACTTCTAGGTAGGGGTAGAGAGATTAGAAGTTGGGTATTATGTGTTTACGTAGCACTTTAGAGGAATATTAGGCTAGGGTAATGATATTAAGGATGGGGATTTTGGGAGAGGAATAGAGAGACGGTGTGAGGGAGGATAATAGAGGGTTGGCTGGAGGAATTTTGGTTGGTAGTCTGGTGGTTGGCAGGAGAAAAGGTGGACAGCATTAGGGCATCGGGTTGGAGAGGGGTAAGGAGGGGCTGGCATGGTTGGTGGGTGGCAAGGGTGGCATGGTTGGTGGGTGGCAGAGGTGGATGGAAAGGAGAGGAACGCAGGGGGTGGCGGTTGGTTGTAGAGAACCAAGGAGAAGGTGGTGACTAGTTTGTAGAGAGGAAGGCAGAGGAGTTGTTGGCTTGGAGAGGAAGGAGGGGTGGCCAGCTTGGAGAGGAAGGCGAAGGGGTGGTTGGCTTGGAGAGGAAGGTAGGGATGGCAGCAGGCTGGAGAGGAGCATGGAGAGGATGACGGTTGGCTTGGAACTGAAGGCGGAGGGGTGATTGACTTGGAGAAGAAGGCGGAGGGATGGTTGGCTTAGAGAGGAAGACAAGGGGTGGTGGCGGTCGAAAGAAGGACACTAAGGGGTGGGTGGGGGCGGGGAAGCAGGGTTGGGGAGGCTAAGGGAGATCGAACTGCTCTAGTACCATGTAAGGAATGGGACATGTTGAGATATTCTGAAAGTTACAGAATACCTCTCCTTATCTAGGATGGTGAGATATTAGATATAAGACGACCTAACAATATGGGACTAAAGAAAAGACATAACACAACTATATATGATCGATACACAAAGGTAAATAAATAAAGATATTTGTTAGAGAGTATATATAAGCCTATTTAGTTAATAGGTTAATTAGTTAGTGGGCCTTTAGTGGCTCGGCCCGTTTGGATTAGTTGTGTCCTAAGTCTCAGGGTTTCTCCCTTGCTCCTATATATATAGGACCGGGTTGTACGTCTTTTATTCATTGAAGCAATTCAATACATTCATTATTATTTCTCACATGGTATCAAAGCAAGTTCTCTCCTAGGGAACCCTACACGCCGCTGCTTCCCTCTTCTCTCCTAGCCGCCGCAACCAGAAGCCCTTGTCGCCGCTCATCTCTCCTTGAGAGACAGCAACAAGAGCTCTGCCTTCGCCTGCGGGCGGCGGCCGCCGTAGCCATGGTTTAGGTCGGCCGCCAACCAGGCATATTCCGACCTCCATGGCTTATCATCCTCTTTCTTAAAAGATTTGATCTTCTTTCCGTACGTCGGCACTATCCTTCCCAGCTATCTCCTATTAATCCATCAGCCGCCGATGACGATCAGCAACAACCTCCATCAATAGCAGCAATCTATGCCGCCACATTACGCCACTGTCGCATCCCATGCAAGCGTTGACGGCCAGCAGCAGCGCCATTGGTTCCCAGGAGCAAACATGCCGCCGTCGACGACCACCGTAGTCGCGCCGCCTATCAGCAATAGTTGTCACCGCAGGAGCGTCCATCACCGTTGTCAACCTCATCCAAGGCAGCAGCCATAACCACCGCTGAGCAGCAATCAACGTCATCGCAATCGGCATCCACAGCAGCAATTGTTGCTGCCTACAAGAGCAATCATCACCATCTTTTATTTTTTTCCGCTGATGTGTTGCTGCCTCATTATCCAGCAACCGTATCCCCAACTGACGATCGCACTTTTCACCGTCGTTGCCATCATCCAGGCCCCTAGGTCGCTGCTCCACGTTGCTGCCCTGCTGCTATTCATCCTGCCTACTTAGCCATAGTTGACTCTCGCCATCGCCACCCATTATCTCTGTTCATTCAGCCTACTGTCTGCATACCATCATTTGTAGAAAACATCAAACTCCACCATATTCAACCATATCATCATCCCAAGTGTTTTGTCTTCTCCCAATTTCTAACATTACCGGCGTTCTCCGGAAAAAAATCATCTTCAAAAAAAAATTACATTGACCCATTTAGCACCTTCTCTCCTGTTATCGGTTTCCAAACTCCACATATTACACTTCTCAATTTCACAAATTCTTCTCAATTCCACCAATTCCTTTCCCACCCTCCTACCCGTCATGTATGTATTCCCTTTTCCACGTGTAGGGGGTCCTATATCCATTTCTTCACACCATATACTCACTCTCGTCGTATTTGGTGTGTGGGGGGATAGAGAGGAGAGGAAGAGTATGAGAAGAGAGAGAGCATGAGAAGAGTATGAAGGAGAGCATGAGTGAGAGTATGAGAGGGAGATGAGAGAGATGATATATATATTCCAGGTTATTCTTGATGGAACTTCGTATTGTTCATCACATTGTTTCACCACTTCCCGACAGCATTAGAAGATCTTCATTGCAGCATTGACACCAAGCTTCTCGTGTTTGTACCGCATTATGTATGTCAGGACAAGAGTTTGCTATGCATATTTCAGCCTTCTTGTTTCCTCTTCCTTCGGTGTTAATGGTGGTTAAGTTGATCCTTCTTGCTGCATTCTTGAGAGACGGATGGGTGCTTCTTCAGACTTCTCAGAAGCTCAACAATTTCAAGCGTGCCAAGTCTACATCTGCAAGGTTGATAGTTCATCCAGTTATATCTTCACAGAGTTACTTTCATCACGTCTTCTCCGAGTTGCGTCTGTTGTTTTAACATCACCTTCTGTTGATCTACTTGGGCCTTTCCTTGATGGATGATTTCCTTTCCCGTCAAGCCCCCAAGGTTCATGCGCCAGAGTTATCGTACATGCATCGTATCATTAGCACATCGTTCGTTCGTGTTCGTGGCTTCGTGCCACGTTATGCACGTTTTTCAAACGCTTTGAAGATTCCACTACTGCTACATAGTCAATGGAGATCCGCGTTCGTGCCGCATTAAGTACGTATTCCAGTGAAGATGGCGCAGTCATGGTATTGATGATCATCTGCTCCAAAAAGGCGAATTTCTATTGTAGCATTCATGTTCCATGCTTAGATGTTCTTCCTTCCATATGCACTCCAAAAGACCTTCAAAGCTTGAGGATCTCCAGCCTGTAGAACACAACTGAAAAGAGGCGTCGTCATTATATGATTTAGGGGGAGTATTGTTTATGGGGGAGTAACAAATTTTGTATGGGGAGTGATATTTATCTTTCTTTCATTTATCATTTCTTTTATCGCTTTATCGAGTCCTGTAACTCCAAGCTTGGACATGTGTTTCACCCATGATCCAGCTTGAGGGGGAGTGTTAGAGAGTATATATTAGCCTATTTAGTTAATAGCTTAATTAGTTAGTGGGTCTTTAGTGTCTTGTCCCGTTTAGATTACTTGTGTCCCGGGTCTCAAGGTTTCTCCCTTGCTCCTATATATATAGGACAGAGTTGCACGTTTTTTATTCATCGAATCAATTCAATACATTCATTATTATTTCTCACAATATTAACATAAAGAGAGAGAGATAGTAATGCAGTCAATATTAAAAATCTTACAGATTGTTCAGTTTTGTAAATCGTGAGAGCTCTTCAGGTATGTTTCCAACAATGCCTAGGTCAAAAGCTTTCCTGAGTGCAAAAGCTACATGTTATTGTGATTTCACTGTAAAACAAAATGTTGAATACTAATTCAATGGAAAGTAACAGTTAGTGTGGATGGTTACTCTAGATTTTGTTGTACATTCTTTCTTGTTGCTAAAAGTGATATCCCCGAAAACTTGATCTTTTTGCAAATAATAGAAAACATATATAGTTGTAAACTCTTGCTACCCTAGTGATCATTGGAGGGGATATGAAAAATGAATTATTGAAAACTTCTGTAATGATTGTGACCTAATGACTCCAGGTAATTGCACATAATAGACAACTTAAGTAATAACACCTGAATAAGCTTTAAAAATTTTAAAATTTGTACCCCTATTCTTGTTTTTATTAAATCTCTCATCACATTCGTCTATTCTTGGGCTTGGGGCCTTCCTCTATTTTCGGATAACAGATTAACTGAGGTAAACTATCAACCTTTATCTACTATACCAAGTATTATTAATGTTTCGATGTTTATCACTTTCTTGAATATTCAGTTGTGCATTTATATAAATTGCTGATGTGTATCTAAATATATTCCTTATGAACAGTCTCAGACTTAATATGACATCTGCAATTACTGAGTACTAAGTACTACTGACATAGAGACACTATGTATGTCTAATGGTCAATATTCCGAAACTCAGCAGCTTAGTACATCATTAGAAATGAATCCATGAAGTCCATATTAGACTAGGCTCTGCAATTGCAAAAATTGCTTACTGTTTATAAAAGTCCTCAATCTTTTTGTCATTTATTCTTTTAGAATTCAAAATACACACAACTTAAGTTCTTAGGGTTTCTGTACATAATTTCGTGTGAGTCCCATCATACATCTTAAAATCTTGAATTTGAATTCCATCTTTTCATGTTTCAATCTCTCTTATTTAATCTATCAGTCTCTCCTCTCCTTTTTTAATCTTTATCTCTCGTCATGTTTGGGTATTATACATGGAATATGAATGGAAATCAAATTATCATTTTTGTAACTTGTATTTGACATAAAAATGAAAAGGCCTCTTTTATGGATATTCTACTTCAATGTTGTGGTTATACAATTGCCAATTGGTTTCATTTTTTGAGTTTTATTTTAAATGAAGTTAAATTGTTTAATTGTCTTAAATTGTTTAAATTGTTTATTATGAATATGTATAGTTTGATTTTTTTTAAATATAGGAAAAACTGCCGTGTCGATGACCGTGTCCGTGTCCTATATTTTCCAAAATCGTCGTGTATCGTGTCCGTGTCCACCTCCGTGTCCGTGTCTATGCTTCCTAGGTTGGCACACTTTGAGCCAGAACATGGGTTAAATATGCAGCTTGCTCTACATTGCCCATCTTAGATAAGTACACTTTGCACCATATCGAAAAAACAAGCATGTTGGGGACTGAACCAGTAATTTTTCAGCAGGTCAGTCACACAACTTATGGGATGAAAACATGTGTATTATTGTGGGTCTAAATCTCTCCTTTCCAGGTCAGTCTAACTCATTTAATTACTCGTAACAGATGCACTTGCTGACCTAACTCATTCATGCTCAATCATCTAAACATGACCCTCTTGCTTTTTGTCCTCACTATATGCCACTCCTTTGTTTTGTATATGGTCTCTTTAACGCAGCCCCTGTCTTCTCACATACTTGTATGGCAAATTTAGATGTCAACTTACAACATATAATAGGAAATAAATATCAATGTAATGAATATAATCTTTGAATTTAAATTATAACTAAGATTTCATAGGATTTACATAGATGACTCAAGGGTCAAGGTCAGCTCATTTATATTTCATGTAAAAGAAGATCATTTTTCGATATTTTGAGCAATATTAACAAAACGCATGAATATCCATACCCTCAATAATTAACTTTCACCTATAAACACAATTTAGTTTCTTGACCGTCGTGTTTATGCACCAATATATCATCTTCTTTCTGCGTCCAAGTCTATGTCCATGATTCCTAGTCTCCTAGCATACCCTGTATTTCAGGTAACACTTTCCTGTGTACCTCAAACTGTAGCAGCAATCTCACTTCCAAGAAATGTAGAAACTAATCTACGGCCCTCTGTAGGAAGCTTATAAAAGCTTATACAGTCTACATGTCCCAATCAAAGATACTGTCATCTCAAGACCCAAGGTAAGATTAACAAATTAAGTTCCTTTTAGTTATTCAACTTCAGTATGTCTACCCATATTTGAGACATAATTATCTCAAAAAGGAAGGAACAAGTTTTCTCATATTTAAGACTGAGATTATACAAATAAAAGAAAAACATACACCACCGGAAAAGAAGTACTTACAGTCTTGTTATGTGACAAGTGGAACCATCGCTGCAGTCACATACAATGGCAGGATTAAACACAGTCTTATCCATACTATCATAAGCCTTTGGATTAGACAGGGCGGCACCGCTGCACGGATCATTGCTGATATTCCAGGCATATGGAGACCTGCTCATAGTTGATGAGATATCCCATATCTGGAAAATTGCATTCAGTGCTCTAACTGCCAATAGAGAAGTCTATCATTAAAAATGCAAAATCACCTTTTGAACAGAAATACTTGAAAGAATAATTGATATCTACAAACATATAGGAGAGAATAATGTCAAGAAACTGAAAAGAATGATGCTAAGAAACTAAGTAGGTATACTACTAAAAAAAGATTGAATTAGTTGGGCATGAAAACCAGGACATCCATGATTTTGTGATGATGAACCCTTCAAAAACAGGATATGTATGTTTTTATTGCAATCATCCAGACAACGATCAGCTGTTTGCCATTAAATCTACATTATCTCAGATGGGTGCCAACTGCCAAGGCATCCAAGAGCCTTAACTTTGGGTGGGTTGCGGGTGGTTGCTTTTGGCATTTTTGCAGCTGCTCGGGGTGTGAGAAAGTCTCGACCAGCGTGGTCGTCCTGCATTTTGATGGTGGTACTGGTGATTGCGGGTGGTTGCTTTAGGCATTTTGGCAGCTGCTCGGGGTGTATGAGAAATGTGAGCCGCCCCGTTCTGGCGATGCGGAGCTTCTGCTTGTCTCGAGGAACTCGATTGCGGGATTCGCGTGGGTCGAACAAGGCAGGATTAGTTTGAACATTTTAGGTTCTAAACGATTTTTTAGTTAAAAGCTTGATAACTGGTTTCGTAAAGCTTGTAAAAAACAGGATGAATTTCTGCTATGTTACGGACAGTTATTAGCTGTTGACATAAACTCGTGCAATGTAAGGAAATGAGAATATTTGAGCGCTTCGAAAATCATAAATGCAGTAAGTTACTTTATTTAGCCAAAGAAAACAAATCAAAAGGCAAAATTGTAGTACATAGACAATTGGCTTGTGAGTAAGATTAGTATGCATATTACATTATTTAAACTTTTTGGTTTAATTAATGTACGTATCAAACATGATATTAAGAAAAATAAAACAGAAAAAGAGATAAATAGAAAATCTGACCTAACTCGCATCTATAAATAATAAACCTATAGAAGACTATCGTGTGTGCTTTTAGAGCTACCAAGTTGGTAGCTTACTCTCCGATCATTGGAGCTACCTGCTTAGTAGTCTATTTCCCGTTCATTTTGTTTTGCCTTTGTGCTTCTTATGAATTCAAGTGCTTTTGGGAATGTCAACTTAGCTTACTCGTTTATATCGTTGTGTCTCGTTTGGCTGCTTTTTTGGGTTTTTTTTTCACAATTCATTTTTGAGTTATTTTTGTTGTGGCGTCAAAACAAGGAGGGTGGATGAGTTATACAAGCAGTCTGGTTGAGTGTTCATGAGTCCAAACAGTTTGTGCTTTCTAGTAGTATTTTTAAGCACAACCGGGTTGTCCACGAATGTTGGTCATTTCCTAATTCAAATTAATACTATAAGCAATACACAAAGCTTCTATTAAGAAAAAAGATTCTCCTTCGAAGGTGATGTGATATTCACTCACAAATCCCTAGATTCATCACTTGTACACTAATGTAATTGATACAAAAAATCTAACACGACGTGCATAAGTTTAGACAAAAGACGATGGTTTCATACATCATCCCTTATAGTTTTGTCAGTGGAAGAAAATTGATTCATTATTCCTTTGATTTTGTATAGAAGTAAGAAATTTGAAATTGCAGTTTGCACTGGCGATATAAACATGTACAATACTTTAGATAACCAACATAGTACTTGCTTATTATGATAGTCACATATAATCTGTCTACATGGTTCTATATGAAGTTTGGTCATGTTTTCAATATTGATTTCGGGGGCCAGGAACGACATCAATGTTTATTTACATCCCTAGATGAAGAACAAATGAAGTTGTGGGAAGGTGGTATTGATACATATGATACATCTCATCATAAGTCTTTTTCATATGTGTGTCATATTGTTTTACGTAATTGTCTTTTATAGTACATGAAAACTTTATAGGATGTAGCATAAAGGGGTCTATGACGCGTCCAATATGTGAGGAAAATTAAAGTCTTTACAATTATAGTATGGCATAAAGGTTCTTTGTATTGTGCATAGAAGATATTTTCCATTCAGACACCCTTGCCAAAGATTGTTAGATGTCTTCAATGGTTCAACAAAGAAATGAAAGCCTCCAAAATAAATAACTTGAAAGCATGCTCATAAAAAGATGAAATATGTTGATAGTAAATTTAGTGTGGTTCCTCTCAGTATTGAACATGACACATAAGAAAACGTTTATGTTTCTGGATTGTCCATGTTGGAGTTCTTGACAGTTAGGAATTGCATTGATGACAAGTTTGAGAATAAATATATGTGATAACATTATTGGTATATTGTTAAATATACAAGGTAATACAAAATATGGTTTGAAATATAGAAATGTTCTAGTTGAGTTTGATATTAGAAAATAATTTACCACACGTAAAATGGGTAGACAAAGTATTTCTGTCTCATGCTTCTTGTATGCTTTCTAGACAAGAGAAAAATATCATTTTCTAAGTGTTTGCTCAATGTATATGTTCCGTAAGTAGTTAAAATTGTATTTTTGCACGTTGGTCTTAGTAAATATCTAAAGTTTGTTGGTACAAATCTTATGAGTGTCATACCTTGCTGCAGCAATTATTACATGTGGATGTTTGGTCTATACTCCCGAACCGTATGATATTTATTATCGTAAGGCTCTACTTCTCATTCAATCGACTATGGATAAAGGTGATTGACAATAAGAATTTATATAATCTCCAAGCATAAGCTACTTTACTATATGTCATTTTTATGATACATTTTCCATGTTATTTTTCATAAAACATGAATCACCTAGTTATTTTGTTGGTCATAGAGGTGAAGATGTTGGGTCATGTGTATCTGCCGTGGATGCACCTTTGAGAGATATATAAGTGTTTTCAAGGGTGGTATTTAGAATTTTTTTCCATCCTAAAGGTGGAATTGGTGAAGGTTATGTTGTAGTGAGGCAGTTGAAAATTTGCAGTTTTGGGTGGATTTAAGTTTACCGACCTACAAAAGACTCTCACAATGACATCTATTATGGTAAGGTCACATTTGTGATTTTTTACGGCTAGGGGCACCTATATGCTTTGTGAAACATGACAAAGAGGGAGTGTATATGTGTCAGATCACAAATATTGTCTGAAAGGAAACAATATCCACAACATACCTCAATTTGGCTTTGGAGATAACATAGTCACACTTTCATTAAGTGATTTAAAGAAAAAGGTATTATGTCAATTGTTGCAATCAACATACGATGAACCTAAGAATGTGAAATCATTTCTTAATGACCTCCAAAGGGATATTTTTAATTTTTAAGGGTATATCTTAAATGGATGGTCATGCTATTCTAGGTGGTGGAATGAGAAACGTGGCATACCAAATAGGGGGTTTCTTAATAAGCATCTACGCTGTATTTTGTTTCTTTAACATATAATCTCACATTATATAGTCAACTAAGACATTTGGGAACTTGACTATACTAATTCAAAGTTCATGGATACATATTCAATCCGGTGGATAATTAAAAGGTCTCATATGGATAAATTGTGTTTTAGAATGGTAATTTTTGAAAAGATTGGGGAGAGTGAAGAACTATTTATCTTGGCATCACAATCCCAACATGTTTTTACATTGACAACCCCACAAATACATTTGTATGTATTATTCTTCGTGGAAGAGACAATTTCCTAAAAACCTTGTCAATTAAGAAGAATACTATAATAATTTTGATGAGTTTGTTTCTTATTCCATATATTTCCCATTAGTATACTATTAAATATGTTATTGATTTTTATGTCTTGCATACCAAAAGACTTTATGTATTGATGCTTGGTTTTATCTTTATTTATAAGTCAAAGATGGAGACCATAACAAAATAAAATGGATCGATGTTAAAGAATGCAAGGAGGATTATAGAGAGTTATAACTCTGCTTTAGATTTAATTTCCAATACTATGAGGTATATTTTTCATGGCATGTACTTCGTATGGAGACCCGTCTTTCATATATATATGTAAAGCTCACTTTAAACAAAAATGGAATAAAAGGAGTACTTTGTGGTATTTCTTTGATATATCAATCTTATATACTAGTATGGTGTTTCCTATCCCATTATCTTCATGTGAATGGAGATAATTGGAGTTGGGGTCTCAACATGGGTGGATGAGTGGGAAAATGATAACTATTATTTCACATGAACGAATTAAAAAATATTAAAATATATATTTAGGAGGGAGGTGGTGCAATGTAAATGCCTTCCAGGTAAGATTATTTACATATGATGTGACACACACTTAGGATGAGGTGCTTCATGTAGGCCAGGTAGTTGTTCGAAGAAAGTGCCTACTGTCCCATCTAATATAACCTTTGAATTAGTGGTTTGTTATATATATTCTTGTAATCTCATACATATTGTAAGATTGTAAATGATAGTTGGGTACAAGATGAAAAATGCAGTTAATGACGTAAAATACTATACATAATGGTTGAGGGTATAATCTATCAAAAAATATGCAACATTATTCAGGGAATACCTATGAACCCAAATTTCTATCAAGAAGAGACACATCACTCTTACTAAGGGAGTGTGAGATATGTGCTTAGCCATCCCCATTGTTCACACATAGACAACCGATAAGGCATATATACTATTGTTTGGTGGCCCAATAATTTATATTATCTTGGTCAAGGTAAAACAATATTTATGCAATCATTTTCATTGCTTTATGTTGTACAGGTTCTTATTGCAATGCCCACTATAGGAGATCGAGTTGGTATAAAAAATCTTTTGACTTCCAAAAAGAACAATTAGATTATGCTTTTTGTTACATGTTAAAATATGAAAAAAGAAATCCAACTCAATTAGATTATGCTTTTTGTTACATGTTAAAATATGAAAAAAGAAATCCAACAAGGTCGCCTCTCAAGGATCCTGCTCAAAAAGACTATATTCAAGACTTGATGCCTTGCAAAAACATGGTTTAACACTACAGGGAATCCTAAGACCTTGAGGCTTTGAACAAACTTAGTACTAGTTAGTCACGAGACATTTGAAGGAGAGGAAACAAATGTCAATGTGGTAATATAAGACTATGTTGAGGTTTTTAGATGAATAAGGTTAAGAAAAAAAATATTAGAAGTGTCAATCCGGTATGTGTCATTAATGACTTAATAACAATTAAAATAACAATTTGCATTTATTTTGTATTTATTTGTATAGCCATATTCACCACCTTGTCTACACATTTGCTATTCAAAATTTAGATTTGTATCCCCTTTATAATCAACATCACGGAGAAGGATAATACATGTGAGGTGGGGAATTAATCCATCACTCTCTACCAAATGTTCAAGGATCAATCCATACATACATACATATATAAATACATACATACATGTGCATATATATCATTTTTTCTCTTAATCATATGTAGTAAGTATATCTACTTGAACATCATTTCAAGATTTATTTTCTTAATGAACATGTGGTTTCCAATCAATTATCAACTAGAACATAATAAAGGAAAGATTCGTCGTTATTGGTGATGCATCCAGTATTTTTTTTATCACGAATGGTGCTTCATCATAGTTTTACCCAACAAAATTCTATATCATCACAAGTTTCACAATATCAACAATTGTCCTCAAAAAGTTTTTTATATGGATGATCATAATGCATTCAATTCTACTGATTGGGCTATATCGTATAAAAAGGGGGAAGAAACCGCAGCCAACTAGTAAGATGGGTCAAATGTCAATGTAAGTATCTAGTTTTCTGTTGTATATCTATTAATTTATGATTTTCATCTCTACATTTAAGTGAGAGATGATTAATCTTAGTGGACAATACAACCAGATATATGGTCATTTAGTATTAAATAATACATGAAGATCACAAACACTATACTATTATCATATGCTAGTAAAATTTCACAAGGTATGATTTATGTTAATTAGTTATCATTTGGTATAGATTATAATTTAGATATTGGTATTTGTGCTACTATTTTCATGTATATGAATCCAATATTGTTGGTGTTCAAATTAAAATATCAAAATCCATATATGAGAGAGGCAATAAATGATCTTCGAGAAACTTGGTGTGAGGACTTCTTAAAATTTACAAAAAAAATGGTGTCATACTGTAATTTTATATGTTATTTATTACTGATAAATCTCAGTGCTCTTCAATTCCTTAAAATCTTTTGTTAACATATTAGTTTAATTTGAACAATGTGTTATATATATTGTTGTGAAAATAATGGATGCAATTGTGATTGTGATGGGATATTGGGATCAAGAGAAAAAAAATTCCCCTTCTTCCAGAGCCCATGGAAGAGATTGTATGACTAGAAGGGTCATAACTCGAGAAATGTTTGTCTGCATGGTTTAAACTTGGGTTCTTTAGTTGTGGGACCGACATTACTTATCAAATACATTATTTCTCGCTGCCATGTTTTGATCGGTTGTGATACCAATAAATTATTGTGATGGATCCCATGGTCTATGGTGGACGCTTGAGAGGGTGGAAAATTGAGAAATACTAGTTAGTATAGTTTAAACTACACTCTCTTGACCGATAATCATTAGAATTTGACAACTTTGTTATAGTTTTCCAATTCGTTCTGATGGGATATTGAAGTTGTGATTCTACCATGACAATGGAGTTTTTCATGATGGATTAAATGGTAATTTTATATATTAAATATGAACTGGTTGAATAGTATTGACATATTGAATAAATGTGCATTGAATGCATGTTATAAATTGACGTTTTGCATGATATATGCAATTTTTTTGTGAAAATAAAATTCCTCGAGAGTATTTATTTTATATCTTCAATAAAATACAATAAGTTGCATCCACTACTTATATAATTATCATATGACAAACATAAGTTATTTAGGTAATTAGGTAAATCTTGATTTGATAGGTAAATGCAATTTTGTAATTATGCAAATCCACAATTGTAGAACGCCTATGACATTTGTAACATCCTAGGATATACAGCTTTAGATAAACCAACCTTAAAAGAAATTATTTGGGCTATTCATATCATCAAGGTGTACCTCCTTTTTAGGGAACACATCACTTAGTGTTTTGCGGTTAATTTTATCCAGTGGAGGATCTAGGGTGGGGGGGCTACCGGAGCTTTAGCCTCCCTCCCAAATCTAAGATTAGTCTTTTATACATTTATCTCAAATGCAAATACATTATATATTGTCGTTCTCCAGATACAAGACATGCTCGAAGTATAGTTGGATTGTGTGTATGCTATCTTGAGCTTAGCAACATGGATTGAATCCCACCATCCATATTCTTGGTCATCAGAAAAAAAATACAAATTGGATTTTTTACACTAAGCCCCCTGTTACAACTAATAGGTAATAAATGTGGTTTAGTCGGTCATGTTCTAAGTCTTTAGATCTATCATCGTGTTCAACCTATAGTAATATTAGGGTGAGTGATTTGTCAGAAAGTTTATTTCAAACTATGTTTGAGTGAGAACAAAGCATGCAGTCGAGGTCAATATTGATCTTTGAGGACGGTGCTTATTTATGAAATCAATTAAATCCTTGAGCAGTGGGCCTGGGCATTACTAATATTATCTGAGCCAGTTCCCTCTAGTAGAGAGGATCCACATGAGCATGTAGGACGTCAATCCATGCATGTTGAAAAAGGTTATCTTTGTTGATGAAGCCACCCTTGCATTGGTAGTTATGATCTGGAGTTGGGTTTATATGGGATATTATGGGTCTCCTTTAAAATAGGAAAAGATTTAAGGTCATATACATAAGCCTTGACGAGTGTGTTAGGAGTTCCAGCAGTGGATATTGAAGTGCCCCATGATATAAGACCTCGAACAAAATAGACATAAAATGAATGATTGGACTACCTATATCACTAAGGTGCAACTCCTTAAGAACCCATCACTAAGAACTCTATGGTTGTACTCAATCCAGAGTAGTACTAGGATTTCTAACCTATCAAGAAGTTTATTACACACCATGAGTATTGACAAAGGGTAATTGAGGTCAATGATAGTGTGCCTGGCCGGTCATCATTTGTAAAACTCTATTAGACATTGGGCATTGTGCGTCGACATTACAACATCAAGTATCTCATAGAAAATTGATGCAAAAGTTATTTTGTCATTATTCATAGAGTCAATTATCTGAACATGTGGCATTTTATTTTTCCTAGATGTCAGCACTTACATTTTAATGTGTAAATCAAGAAACTACCACCCCATTGCTACCTTGATGTGGTGCAACTCTGTGTCATTTTTTAACTAGTGCATTATTCCTTTATATATGCCGGTACAAATAGGTTTTTATATTCTATAAAAGACATGTCAAGTTTTTTTTCTTCTAAATATACTGAGAGTAAGTTACTTGAGTATTTTATCAAGCTTTCAATACGTGTTCATTTTATATGTAATTAACTAAATATAAATAATCATATTGTTAGGATTGTGAGTTAAGTTTATAGTGTGTACTCAAACAAAGTGATAAGGACAATTGTTTAGTAGCAAACCATGAAAGATATGGTCAAACATAGATATGAATGACTTACTTTATAAATAAATTCTTATTTTAGATACAAATATATTATTCACCCGATTAAGATCAGATAGACTATTAAATTATGCATAGGAATATATAAAACGTAAAGATTTGATGTTAAGAAATTCAATAGTGGTTGCGCATGCATTTTTTGGCGTCCTTTGTATATAATCAAGTAATTTTATTCTAAATGATATTTATTACTTTTTGTAATTCTAACATCTTTTTTTCCTATATTTTAGGTGGTATATATACAATATTTGCATGCAAGATGCATAGAAGTGTATATGTGCATATTACGAACACCATTTTCGTTTGTTTGCTATCATATACTATTTTAAACAAATCAATGTCCCACTTTCTTAGCATGTGCTTTTGCTAATTTTAAATATATACACAACAAACATAAATCAAAATACGAAAGTTATTAGAAGTATTAAGTGGAACAAACCGTAGGCAAAGCAGCCATCTATGACGGTATGTTGCCGCATTTTGAGTTGACATTTTCATTTGATTTACCATATTTTTAAGGATAGTCATGTGGAATTAAACAATATCATTTTAACCACAGACCTCGTAGGGTAACAATGACCTCTTTGGCCATTATTTACAAGTAATCAAAACATGCATTTAGGATTTGCCAAGTGGGTTCGTGTTAATTATGTTTTTACTTCAGCTCATATCAGGTCAACACTTTAGGGCTAGTCCCTTAAATTCTAAAAAATGAATTTTTAGGCACAACCCTCAATCCTAACCCGACCAAAGATATTTTTGGGTCTAACTTTTAAAATTTAAAAACTAAGTGTAGGATTTTAAAAAATCTTAGAAACAAAAAATAAAAGCAATATATTTTAATGTAACCAAATTTTGAATGTGACTAAGACACATATATAACAAATATAGCTTGTACCAGAGTTTAGACATAAATTCATATAATGGAAAGAATTAATGTAAAACTAATACTAGTCTATATAAACTATGTAGAAATGTCAAAAGTAAACATAATAAGAGATGTATAAGTAAATTTAGTAGGCCATTGGATAGCTTAAATTTTAGTTTTTTCGTTTCATTTGAATATATAGTTGCTAGTTTTGGGTCAGTCAAATCAATTCAAGTCTAACGTTCGAACACAGACTTCACAACACAGACTTCACCTTGAATATAGAGTTGTGAATCTATCACCTAAACTAAAGCTCCAATAGTACATTGTCCCCGATTTTTCAATTTAATGCACATTGCTAAAATTACTGATGTTTAGTGTGAAATAACATTTAGTAATCATATCTTTGTGTTATAGGATTCTCAAAACCTGAAGAAGAATGGTTCAACTTCTAGAGTTGATGATCATTACTAATCTGGTGATGGTATTTGATATTCTCTTATTTTAGGCTAACATCTTCAACTTCATAGACACTACAAACATCCCTCCCCAGTGTTGGAGCCATCTTTGTTTGTTGTAAAAATCCATCTTGTGCCTTTTATCAAAATTAGGGAAGAGTGATAGAATTTCATTTCCTCTCAAATCTTTATTTTTCGAAAAGCTATTTTTTATTTGGTCCAGAATGACATTCTTGGTCCTTTTTCAAACCACGTGCTTTAATGGGTTTTATTTTTTTTTACGTTTCCATATGATTTCTAACTTGGACACATTTTCTAAATTATGTAATGAGATATTTGGTACATTGAATTATTTTTATTGAATTATACAATTTATTGAATCCATTGACATTTTTTGAATCATCAACTCTTTATAATATATCTCTAATTCCATGTCATATTTTTTCTATGATATTGGGCAATTTATCAAAGATCTTCTACTCATGCTTCACAACAAAAACGGGGTCACAAAGTGCAATATTCATCAACTATTGGACACTACTTGAGATGTGATCTTTGAATCCTAGTAGCCCAAGTCACACTTGGGAAGATTTTTCATCAACAAAACCTTTCTCACAACATGCTACCTTATCAACCTATAACCTTCTTCCATTCTCCAAAACAAGATTCCTTTTTTATTATGGGAAGATTTTTCATCTTTATCTCTTTCAAAGAATTTGGTTTCATTACTATGCCACCTTTGAAAAGGTTATAAGTGTTATAGTACAACAAATAAACACATATATGTGTCGCTAGATATTTCTTTCCATGAATCTAACATTTTCTTTGCAATGTCTTCTTAATCTTCTCCCTCACTCACACATGAGTTTGTTGAAGTTGGTCTTTTTTATCTAGTGGAGTCTCACTAATTCTCCACCTCATATTATCCTTCCTCCTGAGAAAACCACAATTTTAGAGTCTTATAAAGTCTATCATTGACAACCAAAGAAGAGTTCCCATCTCTAGAACCCAAAAAAATCCCAGTTTTGAGGATCCAACACTTCATGTGGCATCTAGACTTTTCCATCCCATTTGTGATACCTTTGTCTTTCCAAGATCTTCCACAATGTTGAAAAAATTCCTAGAAATTAGACTCCACCCAAATCCCAAAATCTATCATAAAGCTCTTTGACACCCTAGTTTCAAAGTTATAGTGCTTGAAAAAATGACAACTTTGCATGAAAAAGGAATATGGGATTGTCATGCCTCCTATAGACTAGAACATCATGGAATTTTGCTAGATCTTCTCAATTATGTTCAAGATTGATGGGTCCATTGAATCTCACAAATCCCTTTTGGTTTTCAAAGGTTTCACTCAAACATTTAAACTTCTTTGAATCATTTTTCTTGTCACTCATATTTCCTCAATCTTTATTGGTATATATCTAGCAACATAAATGGATTCGCCCTTGTACTAGTTTGATAGAAAAATGTCTTCCTCCATGATCACTTGGAGGAGGGGGTCTATATGCAATAATCCCCATGTTTCACTATTGAAGGGGGAGTATTCCTACATATTTCGCCTCTAATGTTCAAGGTACAACCTCAAGAAACTATAAAGCCTCAATAAGCTAAGTGGAGTGCTCTACACTCTATGTTTTCTAGATTTAGGAGTGACCACAATCATGTCCTCTCCAAAGTCACCTCTAGAATCATCATCCTTGCCATCTATGTCAATTATATCATTATCACTAGAAGTGATACTACATGGATTTATACCCTAAAAGATTCTCTGGAGTCACATTTTCACATAAAGCACATGGGGCAACTCTTCTACTTCATAGGCATTGAAGTTCTTAGAAACTAAAAGTAGCATCAATTTATCTTAGTGGAAGTGTGGCCTAGACCTCCTTGCTAATTCTAGAATGCTCAATTCTAAGCATGATTCCTCCTAATGGAGTGACACTACAATTCCATTTATATAGGGTGGAGTCCTTCAAGGATCCTAACCATTATTGATGCACATTGGCAAAGATAATTTATTTGACTATTACATGTCAAAACATTGCCTTTGCAGTCATTATAGTTAGTCAACACATGGATCAACCTCTTGTTTGTCATAGACATACGTTTAGTTGATCTTATGCTATCTCGAAAGTGTACTAGTATGTGGTATTATCTATAAGACCCCACTTCTCTAGAATTTATCTAACCTATTATTTTGATGTCAGTTGGGTTGGGGATGTCAATGATAGAAGATGCATGTGGTTATTGTACTCTCATGGGAGATCATCCCATCACCTGGAAAAACAAGATATATTAGTAGTTTTTCATTTATGCACTGAAATAGAATATTAGGTCACAATTTATGCATGATGTGGGATTAATGTGTGACATATGTTTCCTAATAACTCAACCTTCCAGCATCCTCTCCAGATACCCACAAATGCAACAATCAACTTGCAATTTTTATTGGCAACAACCTTATTTTCTTGAGTGCATGGAACACCAATGGTGATTGTTATTTTGTAAGAGATATGGTCCATGAAAAGAAGATTATCACAACATACATAAAGATTGGAGAGCAGACTATCGACATCTTCACCAAGCCACTTCTACTTTCCATTTCAAGTACATTTGTAGCAAGTTGAGAATACATGATGTGTACTCTATAGCTTTAGGAAGAGTAGAAAATTAACCCTTACATGAATTTATGTAATATGACTAATAGGTCTCTCTCACTTAAGCCCATTAGTGTCATTCTCAATTATCTTATTTTCTCTCATGTATATCATACCTTAAGACGAGTCTATATACATGACTTGGTGTACTTTGTTTTAGTGAATAAAGTAGCCTCTTATGAGATCACATGTCTATTCTACTTCGTGCATGACATAAAAGATTCAATTAAAAGGTCTTGATAAGACCAATTGAGTTGTAATATTTCCTCTCTAGTATTGTTATTTTGTTTTTGAGTGCATGAAACTAACAACATCATACAATTTCTTATCTTAGAATATATATTTTGATGATTTATTAATAAACACAAAAATAATGTGAAACTATAAATACCAATTTTAGGCATAAATTACTTAAATAGTTACACATAAAATATAATGAACGGTCAAATGTATCATTTCCATTTTTAGGTATCATACTCACACAAATCATGGGTGGTCATTAATAAACATGGCATATTGTGATAAATAACGAAAACAACATGTTGATTTTCATATATTAGAATGGATCACTGAGAATGAAGTATAAGTATAAGAATATGATGAATCAATTTCCATTTACTAAACATGCCATAAGAAGAAGTGATTCTACTTTTATTACACTATTTGATGTTCATAAAATTGTTGTTGCACACTCATAAGACTCAAACATGACACAAAGCACACAAATAACTTGTAATTTAAATTTTTTGAATCTATCTAAAGGAGAGGAGACACACTTGTTTTTAGATAGGGCTATCAATGGGGAGGGTGTTACCCATTTACCCTTTATCTATACCTTGTAGGATAAGGGTAAGGGTAAGGATAAAGGTTTTGGTTACCCGTTCCATGTTTACCCTTTCCCCATTTCCCTGCCTCATTAAAAGAGGAAGGTAAGGTATCTACATTATTCATACCCTTTTACCCGCATTTATTTAACAAAAATATATAACTACATAGAATCTTCTAGTTCAATTTCCACCCTATTTTTCCAACAAGAAATTTTATGGGTTGTGGCTTGCTTCTC
Source organism: Alisma plantago-aquatica (assembly GCA_963693085.1). Classification (NCBI taxonomy): domain Eukaryota; kingdom Viridiplantae; phylum Streptophyta; class Magnoliopsida; order Alismatales; family Alismataceae; genus Alisma; species Alisma plantago-aquatica. The sequence continues at coordinate 1,272,153,786 of OY856409.1, read as the reverse complement.
ACCCCCACTCACACTCAAATGCTTGTAGTATATTATTATTAAATATTGAACCGGTTGATAGAGCCACGGAACAATAGGAAAAGGATGATCGTGCCACCTTAAAATAAGTTATTCTTAGACCAATGTCTAAACATATTACATAAGTATAACATTGTCCTTCTTATACTCACATTTGTAAAACTGCAAGTCAAGGAAGATGTGACTTAATATTTATCACCCTACACACCACCTTAAAATAAATTAGCTTTTTATAAAATTTGTTTTATATCAAAATTACCCATTTATCCTATACCCTCCCCGTTTACCCCGTGAAAAAGAGGGTAAGGGTAAGGAGAGGTAAGAGATTGCTAAGAAGGGTAATTACCCTTACCCTTACCCGCTGCCCTCTGGAGGGTAAGGGTATAGCCTTACCCTACTCATACCCTCCCCGTTGACAACCCTATTTTTAGATGCCTATAGATACATGAATACCCTCTAGATGAGTAGATTTATGCTAAGATATAAATGAGAAAAAAATATGACACACACATACTTCAAAACCCCTAAATCTAGTGTGTAAACATCATTTAGACCCATCTTTCTAGTAGTATGTCAAAACGTTAAGGAAGACAATGAATTTGTCATTAAATTTGTTGTACGTTATCTGGCCTAAAGTTTAGGTGTAGTTATTTTCCATGACTTGGTGTCAAACAAGGTAGCAGTAAACCTCTAGATTATTTTGTTCATTCGTGAAAACAAGATTTGTTTTCCTTATATGTTTGAAGTTTGATTAACATACATTAACCCAATGGGAGGTATGTATGCATGTTCCCTCAAAAGTGGGGCGTAGATCTCTGACAACATATCTGTGAGGATGTTCCTATTGTAGGCGAAGATCATTTATATTTGTAGGGTCATACTGAATTCATAATGAGAGGAGCCTGGAACTTTAGTCGCCAAGCCTAGGAGGCTAGACCATAGGCGGAATGGCTGTGGAGGTTTAGCCTTCCTCGACAGTTCTTGATCCACTACTAAAAAGCATTTCAAAATTGTCTAGTCATTGATGACTACCTCCAATCTATGTGCTACCATTGCTTCTGGGTGAAACTTATGTCAAAGTGAAAGTGAGACAAATGCACATCACGTGAAGCTGTGAGTTTACTTAGAAGATCTGGGATCATATTCTTAATAATATGCCTAATAGACCACCAGGCTAGATGATATCTTGAAGCTTCATGGAAGGAAAGCCCATATGCTCATTGTTATTGTCTTGTACGACATATGGTACATGGGGAGAAAAGTAATTTTTGACGATAGAAAGCCCAACATAGAATCGATTTGGCAGGTAGTTAGCCATAACTTTCAAAGCCTATACATGTATGAATAGGTGTCTTTTGTTTCATTCTATACCCTACCTTTTGTAATCATTTTTTGGTAATGAGAATGGAGTAACATGCTTAATAATGAAAAAACAACATACTTGATACATATCATTATTTAAGTTTCATATTTATATAAGCAACAAGTGACTATTTTTAGCTCTTCTAAGATATTAAGTGACCATTGGGGGAATAAATAGCCTAAATGTTGATCATCTACCTATGAAACCATTGGCCTAATTAGCATCAACATATACTTCAGTTGAAGTCTATGCATGGATAAATATTTTGAATTTGTAAGATCTCTCCTTGGTTCCCTAGTATATAACTTAAGACTCTATGAAAAACTTCAAAGTGTGATCATACTATGGAAAGTATAAATTCATGACTATGTACATCACATAGGAAATGTTTTAGAAAGTTAATATCATATAAATAAATTCTCCCAAAATTTTGTATATTTTCTAAGATCTCTTTATCATTGTGCTAAAAAAATATCCATATAGTCCATGGAAGGCAAAACTCATTTTCAATGCCCCCATGGATAAAGAGTATGTTTTCTACATCATAGAGAAATGGCATTCTTGTGTCTCATAATTTATATGCCTAGAAGTCATGTAAAACTTTGAGGTCTTTGGTATGAAAGTGTCCCTAAAGAGACTTTTTGGGGTCAAATATACCTTCCTGATCATCCCCATTATGACAATGTAATTTGTATGTACAAAAAAGGTAGTGGGTCCCTTGTGTGGAAATAAAATATGGATTTATTACAAGCAACCATTTGAAAGCCTTGTTGTTCAAGATTTTTTTTTTATTTTTCAAGACAGGATCTTAGAGAATGATTAACCAATAGATAACCTTATATAGGTGAAAAAATTTCATCTGACACTCCCCCTAATAACAAAACCTAGTGGTCATTCCATGTATACTTCCTCAATTAGAACTCTTGATGAAGGAATGTACTTTGACATCAAGTTAATATAGGGTGAACAAATATGTATAATAAGAGAGGAAATGATACAAAAATGTTTAACTATTTGCCATAGTAGATGTCTAAAATTGATAAAGACCATATTGAGTGGGATCTTTTGCCACTAAGAATGCTCTAATCAGGTTAGCCATTGATATCATGGTTTTCAACATATGTACCTATGTGGCTAATTCCTTTTTTACAAGTAGTAGGTAATCATGCCCTCAATGTATCATTATTGAGAAGAGCATTCATTTCACCATACATATTTGAGTCCCATTTAGGATCTTGTATATGAACTTTGTGATGTTGAGGAACCATGGCATTGTCCATATCTACAACATATGCTTGAATAGTCGATGACAACCCAAACATGTAATATATTAATGTATATGTATTGATGTATGTGTGTCTATATGTAGTATGTATGTATGTATATACATATATTGGAATCTAGACCTGTCAAACTAGGTTAAAATCTGCGGGCGCCCATGGGTCAACCCATTTAAGTTGGGTTTGGATGACGAAATTTGCCACCCGCTGAAAATCACCCAAATCCATAACCATCTATTTATTTAGTTGGTTTCAGGGGTGACCCGCGGGCACCCGCATGTAACCTAGTTAACTGGAATAAATATATTTATATATATAATATGTGCATACACTTATTAAAAGATGTTACTTATTTCATACAAGTTAACTATTTACCTTTACCAACATTAATTGTATTTTATTTATTTTGTGTTTGCAATAGGAAATAACAAGTACTTGTAATATTAGGAATGCCTAATGTTACATGATAAAATTATGTGTTTTTTTGTGATATATATCTATGAAAACTACATAAATTTTCCTATTTTACATAGACATACAACAACTAGCTATTATTTTATGTTTAAGTTTGTACAAACATATATCAACAACTAATCAAATAGTTTGACATTAAACATAGTAGTTGGTTGGTTTGTTTGTACTATATTTCACATAAAAATAATAGTTACAAGTTATTTTAAATGTTGTATTTAGTGTTAAGAAAAGTAACTAGAAACTTATTGTTGATTGGAAATATTTTATATGGGCACCCACGGGAAACCAGTTGGGTCAGATATGGGTGTGCTTTTCTCTCACCTATTTAGAAGTGTATCTTTTTGACCCACACCTACCAGACCCGCATGCACAACGACCCAATCCAAACCCAACTCACTCACCCATTTGACAGGTCTAGAATCACATAAATATATTCCGACTCCCTCCTAAAATTATAGGAGGTCAAAGAGTTATATACAACTCAACACTACATGACATAGAAACAACAACTCACACTCCTATCTAACCTGTAGCTTTTGCTTCACACTTTTATAAATTTTTATAGTAATACAACTCACACCTTTAGCTGCGCCTCCATGTCTTCTTTCATTTCTTTCACTCCAAATATGGTAGAAAAGAGCAGCGAGCAGTAGGGGTGAGCGAATAATGGTCCAGACCGCAAAACCGGACCGGACTGCTCAATTCGGTCCGGTCCGGTCCATTTTAAGTTCGGTCCGGTCCGCGGTCCGGGACTTTCGATGAGTTCGGTCTTTGGTCCGGTCCGGTCCGGTCCGGACCGCAGATTGATTTTTATATAAAATTCATGTATATTTGAAGGTGTATTCTATAATAATTACAAATAAAGTACATATATAATCACTACTAGTATAAATATTTGATACTAAAGTTATATAATTGTTAGAAGTGACTAAGATTATCAACTTTGTACAATTAAATAAGTTGCAAAACATGTAAAAAAGGTTGTTTACGGTCCAAACTGTCCAGTCCGGTCCGGTCCTAGCACAAAACGGTCCGGTCCCGGTCCGGTCCTACCTTAAAACGGTCTGGTCTACGGTCCATATATTTGTTAAAATTCGGTCTGCGGTCCGGTCCGGTTCGGTCCGGTCCGGTTCTGGACCGATGCTCAGCCCTAGCGAGCAGCAACCTCTTCTTGTCCCCTTTCCGGCAGCAAGTGTCTTCTTTACTTCATCTTATCAATTGCAGGTTTAATTCTCTACAAACTATGTCTCAAAAAATTTAAATAAATTTTCATCTCCCAAATAGATGATTGTGGGACTTCTCCTCTTCATTGCACAACACACAAATAGTAGAAATATTATTGTTCCAACTGTATACCTTGTCCAGCGTTGCTAGCGCACCATACAGAATTTTAAAAACACATAGAGTCCATTTCAACACTTGTTTTCCAATCCAGATGTGTTCCATGACTATATCTTTTTTAGCACTAGATCTTGTTACCTCCTAGAGATCCATATTTGGGTTCTTTATTTTCCATCCTCCTGTAGTTTGAGGTTCAAAGAGATGCTTCATTTGCAACCATACATCCTTCATGACATTAATGGTGCGTGAGTATCCTTCCTTTGTTCTTGGCTGAAAATCCAGCCCACATGGATATCTTTCTCTCATCCACTTACCCCACACCGAGATTCCTTCTTGGTAGATAATTATTCTCCTTGGTGTACCCCACTTGGCTATGTCTCTTGGTATTTTTAAATTAAGACCACCTTCTTCTTTGGGTAACACCAACCTCGCATACCTCATGAGGTGATACTCACTTGCCCACAGAAAATTTGAGATTTTCATCTCCATCCTATCCAACACAAAACCATGTATCTATCCTTGTTGCACCTAGAAGATCAATAGTCCTTCTATAACCGCATTGGTGAGAGTCGCACTGCCCGCCATGGAAGTCTTCTGGGAAGGCCACCTTGCAATCATTTCATCAACCCTATCAATGCAATCAACAAAATCCTTCCCACGTGGATTGACACCATCCAGTGGAAAATCTATATATTTTGTAGGAAACTTACCCATTTTCATTCCCATGGCCTCATGCATCCTGGCTCCATGTTGGAGATAATTCTTGGACAAAAAAAGTTGAGTTTTATTGATATTAACACACATCCTTGTCTGCTCTCAAAACTTCCTAGGGAAGTCTTTTAAGTTCTCAAGCATGCTTGGTTTGGCTTCAATAAATACCAGGACATCATCAACAAAGATCAAGTGGCTCACCACCTTCATCCCATGAACATTGTATGCCTTTATGACTTTCCTCTCTTATGATTGCCTCATCTTCTGTGAAAAGTATTCTTGTTGGATAAATTGGACATTATGATAAATCCCTTTGTTTCAATGATGACAAACATTTCATTCTTGTTGATCTAACGCGCTACTTGAGTGTTGCAGGAATAAGGTGGATGACAAAGCTCTAGGGAATCTATATGCTTGAATGATTGTAAATGTCATGAAATGTAATCAATTGTAAACTTGTACAAATATATAATGTACAAGTACTTAGACTTCATGTAAATCAAGCTTTAGATCTTCCCTAGCTAAACACCACACTTAGTCATGCCATCCCCTTCAATAGTGTCACATATGCACACTCGTACACACACTTAGTGCCTTAATTGAAAGATTGAAACAGGGTCAATCTCGGTCGACAAACTCCTCGACCAAGACACTCTCGGTCGACAAACTTCTCGACTGAGAAAGACCCAAGTAGCCGTTAGACACAGCTAACAAGGTAGTTGGCAGTTGCAAATGAACGTTGATCCAGAGAGCCTGTCGGTCGACAAAACTTCGACCGAGTAGGTATCTTGGTCGACAATTTGTCGACCGAGATGGACTCTGACAGAAACTGCAGAATAAAGCAACTAGCCGTTACTAATGCACCTAACTTATACCTAACGGCTAGTTAAGCACTTAGAACCCCCTAGAAAGTGTCTAGAACGTCCTTAAGCACTTGTAGGTCATTCCTATAAATAGGACATGCCTTAGGACACCTAAATACACCTAAGCTACACTTGTGCTACACTTGAGCTTGAATACTCATTGGCAATCTGTTTTGAGCAATAGAGCATTTCCCACATTGGCTATTCATTCTCATTGCTCTAATTTCGTGTCCTATAGGCTAGCATCTCCTTTCCACAGCACTTACACTTCTACACTCATTGGTTAGGAGATCAATACGCTTGATATAGGCAAATCAAGCCTTGTGCTTAAAAGGATAAGTTGTAATTTCTGTTTTCCTTCTTATTCCTTTTATTCTTTGTATTCTCCTTGCTACTCCTAGGGTTGGAGGCTGCGGATTGGAGAAGGTTCTTCTCGGAGGAGAAGGTGGACTTCAAGCTACTTCAAGAAGGCTATCGCAACGGGAAGCTACTTCAAGAAGGCTATTGCAACGGGAAGCTACTTCAGGAGGAAGGCTGCTTCAAGGTTGGTGCAATTACTTCTAGGTGAAGGCTGCTTCAAGGTTGGTGCGATTACTTCTAGGTGAAGGCTGCTTGAAGGTTTTAGGGAGAGAATTGTAATTTTATGTAAAATCCTTGTGAGGTAATAAAATTAAATTCTTTCCAAATCCCGGTTGGGTAAGCAACCGGGTAGTGGACTGACAACTTTAGTATTTGCTAAAGTTGGAACCACTCTAAATCCTTGTCCCCTTGTCCAATATTTTATGGTTAGTTGTTTGAGTTAAATAATTGTTAAAATTGTTTTAAAACTCTATTCACCCCCCTCTAGTGTTTTTTCAATTGGTATCAGAGCAGGCTTCAAGGAACCCTAACCAGGTCTTGAAGAATGGAGGGTGATGGTGATTACAATCGCAAAAAAAGGTGCAGCTTGAACAAATCTACAATATGTTGCAATTAGTGCTTAGGAACAAGCCACACAACAACTAGCTGCCCATGGAGATCAAAGAAGGAAGATGAACACAAGGATTGTCTTATTGCTACAACTAGTGAAGAAGAAGAAGAGGTAAGTCTTTTTGATTTATCTAAAGAAGAACTAGTTGCTAGTCTTGAAGAGACACATAATAAATATGTTGAGTGCAAGAAGAAACTAAAGAAATCCAATAAAGCAAATGATGAATTAAATGCTAGACTTCTTGCTCTCACATCTGAAAATGAAGATTTATATGCTAAATTAAATGATCTTGGTTTTGAAAAAGATAGCATTATTTCTGAAAATCATACTTTGAAATCATCTCTAAGTAGTAGTAATGTGAAGATTTTTACTCTAGAAACAAATTATGATCTTCTATCTCAAGAAAAGGTTGGATTACTTGCAAAATTAAATGATCTTCAAAAACAACCTGTCTTGTGTACACATCTAGATTATGATAATATAGTGAAAGAAAGGAATTTTTTATCATCTAATCTAGATCAAGCAAAACTAGATATTAAGAAAAGAATGGATGAGATTGCTAAGTTGCACCAAGAAGTTAGTAGGTTAAGCAACAATGGAATCCTTGATAAAATATTGGATGATTCCTATCATCAAATTGGGAGAAGAGGACTAGGTTACAAGCCTAAGGGGAAATCTTATCAACAACTTAGTTGGAGAAAGACACAAGCACATCAATCACTATATGTACCTAAAGGAACAAATACATTTGTACCAAAGAACAACCTAGAACAAAACCATAGAAAAAGACTTGAGGTTGATTCTATATGTTGCCATTATTGCTTACGTCTTGGACACTACTCTTTTTCATGCCCATACAAGAAAAAGGATGTTGAGTTGGTATGGGTTCCAAAACCCCCAAATTGAATTGATTAGACTAAGTTGAGATATGACCAAAGACTTTAAATTGCATATCTTTATGTCTATCTCAACTTAACATAAAGAGATAACAAAATGATTCAAGTAATTAAAATTTCTAACTTGAAAATATACAATCTTAAACAAACCCGCAGAGACACATCTTTGAAAATTTATCTAAATTAATGTCCTTAAAACTTAAAGATTTGAATATGATTAGTTGAGATTTGATCTAAACGTTACTTTGATATTTCTATGTTTATCTCAACTAAAAATGATTTTTAAATTGCATAATTGAATTAAATATAGTCTATGTTTTTTTTTGGAAGCAATTAACAGTTCTAAAAACAGTACAGAAACATTGTCGGTCGAGAAATCTTCGACCGAGCTATCACTCGGTCGAGAAATCTTTGACCGAACAGGTCACTGATTTCAGTCTGCAGTAAAATTTCTGACTAATTTGATTGATCAAGTGGCTATCTATTTGTTGTTAATGACTGTTTTACATGCAAAACAAGTTGAAGATCAATTTTGAAAATAAATGATATCATTTTGATTGATCCTCTAAATAAGGTAAAACTGAAAATCATGTTTAGAAATCACTATTTTCTAATAAAAGCATCTCCTGGTCTATCTATATAGAAATCATGTGTTATGACATTTAGTTTAAATGATCACAATCACTGTATTTCATGAAATTATCACTTTATTATTCTATTATTACATCATGGATATGCTTTCACTACTTTATCATTCAGCTCATAAAGATGATGCTATGTTACATAGAACAAATAGATAACGATTATTGCATGGATCCTTGATGAGACATAGGCAAGAAAAATGATTCATTGGTGATTTGTTGCTTAGAAAAAGAACTTTAAGGTTTGCAAAACATAAAATAAAGAATTTCTCAATTGGTATCTATAAGAAATCGTGATATCATTCATGCCTTCAAGGATATATGTCTTTTCATAAAGAATCACATGATTAATATGAACAGAAATAGGACTTGATTTATGCACTCATAGTAAAAAGGACATCATTCATAATAGGTTTTATTCAAAGTAATTTAATTGATATCTTTTTAAGGTACCTGCAAAATTTATACTTCACATGTGAAATCTGCAGATTCTGCCTCTTGGTTGAAATAAAATTTAGCCAAGGGGCGCTATGGTCGAAGTCAAGGTCGACCTAAAATAAGCTTTGACAAAATGCTTATTTGGACATCATTTTATCTTAGTATACTTTTGATAAAGGTCAAAATCAAAATTTAAAATCATATGTGACCTTAGAAGCTTTAAATTGCTTTAATTGTAAGATTAAGGGGGAGCTCATATAAACAAATTTGATTATTTGCTTAAGAAGCTTACAAAAACATTGTAATCATCATTTGAAGCTTATTAAGACCTTAGTACTTTTACTCTTGGTTATGACGAAATCTATGAAATTCATAAAAATGATATATCTTGTTCTTAAAGGAACTCTCTAAACAAATCAGGGCTTAACATCCCATGCATTTGGTTGGAGACATTTTTATGTACTTTAAGATTAAAGGATTCTCATTTCATTTTTAGGGCTTAACATCCCTTATAAAATGGGTGAGAAATCAATATACAATCATCATAAGCTTAAGGGAATCTCATATCATTTCAAAGCTTAACATCCTTTGCAAATGATTGAGAAACAAATTGTGGCTAAATTAGACAAAAATGATATTAAATCCATGTTCCTAATAGAATATCTATTTAAGGGGGAGCATAGTATAAAATTAAGGGGGAGAAGAAATATAAAATATTCACCATGGATATCTTTTTGAAATGTCAAAGGGGGAGAAAGAATATAAAATTAAAAATATAAATGAGTTTCATCTTGATGGCCAAGCACTCACTTGCAAAACAAGAATGGCTACAAAAGGTAATCTTCAGGTATGAAACTCACATGCTTTATATTTCCTTATTTCATATTTAGGAAATGTTTGTCATCTTCAAAAAGGGGGAGATTTTTGGATAAATTGGACATTATGATAAATCCCTTTGTTTCAATGATGACAAACATTTCATTCTTGTTGATCTAACGCGCTACTTGAGTGTTGCAGGAATAAGGTGGATGACAAAGCTCTAGGGAATCTATATACTTGAATGATTGTAAATGTCATGAAATGTAATCAATTGTAAACTTGTACAAATATATAATGTACAAGTACTTAGACTTCATGTAAATCAAGCGTTAGATCTTCCCTATCTAAACATCACACTTAGTCATGCCATCCCCTTCAATAGTGTCACATATGCACACTCGTACACACACTTAGTGCCTTAATTGAAAGATTGAAACATGGTCAATCTCGGTCGACAAACTCCTCGACCGAGACACTCTCGGTCGACAAACTTCTCGACCGAGAAAGACCCAAGTAGCCGTTAGACACAGCTGACAAGGTAGTTGGCAGTTGCAAATGCACGTTGATCCAGAGAGCCTGTCGGTCGACAAAACTTCGATCAAGTAGGTATCTCGGTCGACAATTTGTCGACCGAGATGGACTCTGACAGAAACTGCAGAATAAAGCAACTAGCTGTTACTAATGCACCTAACTTATACCTAACGGCTAGTTAAGCACTTAGAACCCCCTAGAAAGTGTCTAGAACGTCCTTAAGCACTTGTAGGTCATTCCTATAAATAGGACATGCCTTAGGACACCTAAATACACCTAAGCTACACTTGTGCTACATTTGAGCTTGAATACTCATTGGCAATCTGTTTTGAGCAATAGAGCATTTCCCACATTGGCTATTCATTCCCATTGCTCTAATTTCGTGTCCTATAGGCTAGCATCTCCTTTCCACAGCACTTACACTTCTACACTCATTGGTTAGGAGATCAATACGCTTGATATAGGCAAATCAAGCCTTGTGCTTAAAAGGATAAGTTGTAATTTCTGTTTTCCTTCTTATTCCTTTTATTCTTTGTATTCTCCTTGCTACTCCTAGGGTTGGAGGCTGCGGATTGGAGAAGGTTCTTCTCGGAGGAGAAGGTGGACTTCAAGCTACTTCAAGAAGGCTATCGCAACGGGAAGCTACTTCAAGAAGGCTATTGCAACGGGAAGCTACTTCAGGAGGAAGGCTGCTTCAAGGTTGGTGCAATTACTTCTAGGTGAAGGCTGCTTCAAGGTTGGTGTGATTACTTCTAGGTGAAGGCTGCTTGAAGGTTTTAGGGAGAGAATTGTAATTTTATGTAAAGTCCTTGCGAGGTAATAAAATTAAATTCTTTCCAAATCCCGGTTGGGTAAGCAACCGGGTAGTGGACTGACAACTTTAGTATTTGCTAAAGTTGGAACCACTCTAAATCCTTGTCCCCTTGTCCAATATTTTATGGTTGGTTGTTTGAGTTAAATAAATGTTAAAATTGTTTTAAAACTCTATTCACCCCCCTCTAGTGTTTTTTCAATTCCATGACTATAGTGAATAACAGAGGAGATAAAGGATCACCTTGTCACAGTTCATTACTCCCTTTGAACAAACCCACGGGGCATAAAAATTGAGAAGCTCGTAGTACCAACACATTGCTTTATCCACCCTACCCACTATTCAGAAAATCCCATTTGTTGCATAATCAGCCATAGTCTTTCCCATCTGACGTTGTCATATGCCTTGGATACGTCTAACTTCAAACACGCTTTTCTACTCCCCCTAATCACATTATAATCAAGAAAGAATTCACCAGCTAGTAGAGAGGAATAACTAAGGCTCCTCCCTTCAATAAAGGCTCCTTGGTTCCCAGTAATAAGAGAAGGAAATACTAATTTATGCTTAGAAGCCAAAATTTTGCAATGATTTTATGTTGGACAAAGCAACAAGCAATATGTCTGAAATCAGTAAGAGATGTAGTCACCTTTTTCTTTGGAACCAGGACCAAGAACACATGATTAACCTATCTCACCATATTTTCTCCTTAAAGAAATGACTTCATATACGATATTAACTCCTTCTTGATAATTTTCCACATTTTCGTGTAGAATAAAGCATTGAAATCGTCTGACCCTAGAGATTTGTTGCAGCCTATACTCCATAGAGCATCCTTGACCTCATGTTCATTCATTTCCCTTGTAAGCACATTGTTATGTGTGTTGGAGAGCTTGGACTTCCACTACATCTATTCTTCCTCCATAGCCTTTACAAAGTCTTTCTTATATAAAACACTATAGAATCGAATTGCTTGTTCTTCAAGGTCTTCTTGTTTATTGATCACTCTACCATTTGCATCAATAAGCTCAGATATTGTGTTACTAGCCTCCTCCTCTTCACTATAAGATGGTACAACTTTGTTTTTCTGTCCCCATCCCTTATCCTTCTCTCTCTACTCCTTTTCTAAAAGAATTTCTCCTCAACCTTTTTGAGATCATCAATAATCATTTGCAACTCATTATCTTTTCTAATCAAGTCTTCATCAAGTGGGATTTTATGCAGTAATCTCTTACCTCCCTACATTCCTACTTTGTTTTTGAAATCAGATTTGGGATATTCACTTCTTCCTTAGACCACTTCTTCAAGGCATTCTTTGTGTTGGCAAGCTTATTTGCAAAAATATACATTGGGTTCCCTTGCACTTGCATACTCCAACTCTCTCTAACAACATCATCAAACCCTTTCCAAAATACCCAGTAGTTGAGAAATCTAAACAATTTCCTTTTCTGTCTCTTCTCTGTAATCTGCACCAACAAGGGAACATGATCACTCAACTCTGAGTTGTTTGCCTTCACCTAAACATTGGGAAACAACTTTAGCCATTCCTCATTCACCAACACTTTTTTTTGGTCGGAAAAAAAAAGTGTTGGTGAATGAGGAATGGCTAAAGTTGTTTCCCAATGTTTAGGTGAAGGCAAACAACTCAGAGTTGAGTGATCATGTTCCCTTGTTGGTGCAGATTACAGAGAAGAGACAGAAAAGGAAATTGTTTAGATTTCTCAACTACTGGGTATTTTGGAAAGGGTTTGATGATGTTGTTAGAGAGAGTTAGAGTATGCAAGTGCAAGGGAACCCAATGTATATTTTTGCAAATAAGCTTGCCAACACAAAGAATGCCTTGAAGAAGTGGTCTAAGGAAGAAGTGAATATCCCAACACTTTGTTCATATTGATTATCCTATCCTCTGGTTTCTGTTCATTATCCCACATGAACAAATCTCCTCCTGTCATGGGAAGCTCGGTCAACTCTGCCCTATCAATGGCCATGTTAAAAGCGTCTATCATAGATCTCAAAGATGGTCTTCCACCTATCTTTTCACCCTGTAACCTGACATCATTAAAATAACCAATCACCATCCAGGGTAACTTCAGCTGTCTCGAAATGAGAGCCAAGTCCTTCTATATTTCATGTCTTCTTCTAGCATCATTATGTGCATACATCGTCGTCAGACACATATGTAATCCCACTGTGTTCCCACAATCCATTGTGATATATTGATCAGACATAACCCTAACTGTCATATGCAAATCATTAGGCTTCTATGCCAAACACACTCTTGCTGAACTCAGAATATCCTAGATCAGACACGTGTTCCCAACCCTGTGGAAACAAGTATATTATACTCAATTTATTTTGTCCACTTATTTTGGTTTCCAGTAGTGCCACAAAGGAGGGTCCACTTATAGCAATACAGTCTCGAAGCTTCATTTTCTTGTACTTGTTGCACCCCCTTTAATATTCCTCATGAGTATGGACATATTAACAGGTCTTTTGAGATCTAGTATGCCTCACAAGCTCCTTGTTGATGGTTTCTTTGACCCTCCTCTGCTCCTTTGTTCAGATTGGTCTGGTTCCTTATTGTCATATTCATTAAGGGCTTCAAAAGCTTTAGACGTATCCAAGATGTCTCCCACCCCTTGTGTTTTTAGGATTCTCACCTTCTTTAGTCCTCTCCTCTTGGGGGGGGGGGTGACCTCCCCATCCTCCTTCTGCATCTCCCGTTGATCATATACTATGCTTAAGTTTGTGTCTGCAACATCCAAGACCATGGTAATAGCATCACCATCTCCCCTCCCTGAACTTGTTCCGCGTTGTCCTTACTGCTAGACATGACAACAGGTTCATGCAGTGTCCCCTTCTCCATGCTGGAGTCAACTCCTATCGACTTTGAGGTCGTCACCTTGACAATCTTTTCTTGTCATTCCTTCCTCTTTTGCTTTTTGTCTGCGGCCTCCCTCCTTAATATCACACTTTTCATCAGTATGCCCAAAAGCCCAAGAGTGCTTGCACTTTGGCGCCTTGTAGTTGAGTTCGACCTGCACTGGTATAGGTTCACAACTGCGCACATTGAGCCACACCGTCTCTGCAACATCCTTCTCCACCCCTATCTCAACTAGTAATTTGGATTCACCATGTTCAAGAGATCTCTCATCAATATGCATGTCGTTGCCAACACCAACAACAATCGTCCCAATTGCCCTTCTCATCCATTATCTGACAAACGACTTGAGCATTATCCAGGCAGGGATTGTGGCGAACACATCCCATTTCAGCTCATTTCCATGGAGGTAGTCCTTAGCCACCACTATTTGTGCATCGAACCATCTCAGCCCAAGATTGAGCACTACTTGTTTATCTACTACATTAGTGGATCAAACCAGGAAGATTCCCTTCTCCTTCGACAACAACTCAAACATACCTTTTGGATCCAGGTGTTGAGGTGAGGGTAGTATGGGCATTTTCCCAGCACATATGCCATCATTGTGAATTCCCAAACATTCCTCATGCAATCAAACTCCTCCTCCTCCAAGTCTGCATGGATTGACCCTCCATGCATCTTGGCGACAGGGATTGGTCTTCCTTGTTGCCGGCGGTGGTTGTTTCAGGACCTGCGTCCACACCCTTATGTCTCCGCCAGTTCCGTTCTTCTTTGTTGCGTCGTCTTGGTTGGACTCATCCTTCCCAACAACATCATTCCCAATCATTTCCAAACTAGGGTTAGTGTTGTTGCTCCCTCTTCCTTCTAGCTTGTAGTACCCTGTCTTGGATGTGGTAGGTAGTTTAGAGTGGGTGGTATGGGGGTGGACGCCCCCTTCCATAGTGGCTGATGGTGCGGGAGTCATGCCATGGGGACTTGGCCGCCTGAGAACAACACAGACGATGCCCTAGAGGACGTACACACATTTTTGTTGTGTATGTATATACATATATAAATGTGTGTGTATGTATGTATATATATTTATATATATGTATATATAATGAGTGTGTGTGTGTGTGTTCATGTCTTTACATATGTACATGTTCATATTTTTTCTTTATGTGGAGCCAATGATCTAGGATGATGGTTGTTGGAAGCAAAAATAGATGGCCCTAAATACGGGGGTGTAGACAAGGTTTGTTGATGATATACGGGGCATTAGATGGATATCCATGGAACCTAATATAAAGATGATTCCCATTAATAACATTTTTATACATATCTTTAGAAAGTGTAACATGATGTTGAATATCATATGTGTGACCAAGATGAGCATATCATGAGTTTTGTCCCCTAGAAGTACATGTACAACCATAAGGATCCTTATCTTTTTGAAAACATATGTTCTCAATGTGGTCTATTTTGTTAGATAATTTACACTGGGGGCATGGTCCCCGGATTCAACTTCATCTTCTTCTTTTAGAAGTAGAAACATGGAGGCATGTGCCTTAGTGTGATGAAAAGCTTTGTATCCTTGCATATACCTCCTGAATACTAGGTATAATGTCATTATCCATTTCAAAGCCATGATCTAGAGAAATTTTAGTATCCAAGAACACAAAAACTCAGATGTGTTTTGGCCCTCTTAGTCACTATCGAGTCTTTAGATTTTTGACATATATTCAATTTCTGAGCAATGTAATAATTAATATTACCCCTAGGAAAGAACTTTTGCATTCATCAGTTCAATGGTTTTTTCCATATGTTCTTTATTGAAGTGTAATACATGAATTGAGTGGTATTTTGTAGTTCCATACTATTCAAGAGACAATATCATACTTGAATATGATGCTTTCTTCAACCATCATAAAATATGTACTCTTTGAGTCTACATGTCCATCTCTTTAATATTTGACTTATCACAAGACTCTTAGAAGGTGTAGATCACATGCATCCATAATCAATTTACCATCATAGATAATTATAGAATGAACTAATGCTTTTCATGTATAATCAAAGGGAGAGATCTCTACAAGAACGGATGACACCATAAGAATGACATGCAATAGGACAAATACACTATTACATGAGTGAAACTAGTGGGAAATGTATGTACCCCTAAGAGTATACGCACTTACCTACACATAGGGGATATCTTACGGAGGAATGGATTGGAAAAATGGTTTCATGCATGTTCATGGCTTTTGAGATGCTTGATGAGAAGGACTTTCTCTAGATAATTTGTTGTGGAAACCCTAATTGAGGTATTGTATCATCAAACTATATTTAAACAAAACTACATTGTTCATACCAAGATGGGAGAAACATAGAAGCCTCCACAATCATTGTATGATCTAGATAAGATTTTTGAATGGGTTGAGAGGCCTCATAAGATCCATAGAGTTGAGGGATTAAAACCCATTAAAGAGAGGAGGGACCAATTGGAATCTCTTGTATCACATTCCATACACCATACATAGGGATAATCAATTTTCTCCCTGATTTTACTAAGGAGTGGGGGAATCTACCCTACCTAAGGCCTCTATTTGAAAATTTATCTGCCAGGAGTCATGATTTATGAGAATGAGGTGAAAATAGATATATTTGATCATCTCTTACCATCAACATCACCATTGTAGAGTATTGTAGCATGATCTTTAAACATGAGAAAAATGTCTAAGAAATGAGGGAATGGAGAGGGGGGACTATATCTGTTTGAGTAATTTCATTACGATACGACGTTTCACATAAAAAAGTAAAAAAAATTATAAGCATAGGGGCTACATCATCTATATAGGATTAGGGAAGCATGCAAACCTTTTTACATGTATGAGTTTACATGGATGTCTAGAAGGTGAAAGTAAATTACATATAAATATATAAATGCATAGGTGCACTCAACCAACAACTTAGATCTAGAAAGGAAGAATCCTTATTTGAAGAAAAAAGTTATGTAAGTAATAGGACATAAGACACATGCTGCTCAATTAGAGAATGTCACTATATGGGTTCATTGCCTCAAATGAAAAAAGAGTTCTAAAATGCTCAAGTATAACACAATTATCATGGCAATTTTTCAAATACATAAAAGTGTTTTTGGTGATTTTTTGAAACCATGTCTTGTAAACTTAATAAAGCTTGAAAATATGTGTTAGATGCATCAATTACCAGTTCAATTTTATTATAACTTACTGTTGGTATATGTATGCCCGTAGAGCCATCCCAAGCGATTGCATAGAGTCGGATATTAATTAATCAATTAATGCGATTATTTGGTTAATTAATGAATTCCGAAATATTCTAATTAATCCACGAGCGTTTTAATTAACGCAACGTTTCTGTTTACCGATGGGTTTAGGAAACCCTACTTCTCTTCTTATCCTATTTAAAGGAGGATAGACGGCCGATATCTATATAAGATATAGAGAGACGCTTTTAGGTTACGCTCACGTACGTAAACCTAGCCGTCACCGTCCTTAGGAGAGAAAGGAGAGCAACGCGCCACTAGCACGCCACCGCAGAGACACGCTCCTTCTCGCCGGCTTGAGAAGCGCGACGTGGAGTTCCGTCCATCTGCGTGGACGAAGTAGAGACACAGACGCCTTGACGACTGCGTTCGGAGGACGTCAATGACCACCTGTACGTGCTGCGAGCAACGTACGTCACTGCTGCAAAGGAGCATCGCCGGATCAACCTGCAATAGCGAACGGGAGAGAAGATCCGTCCGTGTTTGAAAAGCAGCGTTGCACCGTCGTGCAGCGGGACATCGCCGGACTTGCTCCACGATAAGGTATATCCCGCAAACCTATTATCGAATACGCTGTTATCGACGAGATCCTGTTACGGGTTGCGTGGATTTATCGCTTCTGCCGCGCATGTTTTCTCCACAAAACCCAACAGTGGTATCAGAGCAGCGTCGATCTACGATGTAATTGGATTCGTTTCGATATGATCGAATCGCTGTATATTGTTTTATGTTGCATACGATGCGAATTAAACCTGTTAATGTGTAAATCTAAACCTAATTCCACATACGCCGCAGGCTATTGTTTTTTGACGTTTTGGACGGGGTCGACTATGGAAAATAGTGATTTTCCTAAGTGCACGGAAGTAAAATTCCGTAGACCTTTCAGGGGCTCTGCCCCTGAGACCCCGCGAGGGGCGGCCTCCCCTCGACCCCCGCCCGCTGACCGGGTGTGTACCCCGCATTGTCTGCGTGGGAGTCAAAATTCATTTAATGGGGAATGTCCCGCATTAAAAGTACTACAATTTAATATGTATATACGTATATGTAGATATACCTATGATAGCATACACGTCGCCTTCAAAATCTATTTTATGTGGTGAGTGCATGCACGGTTATGGCCTAGTATCCCATTTTGTGAATGTTGTGAATGAATGTGGATGTCGATCTTGTGGATATGTTTGTTTGTGAATTCTATGGATGTATAATGGTTACATATGGATCCTTTGTATAAAGTATTCGGCTTGCATGCCGAGCCTCATCTCTTATTTCAAAGTGTAATTAATTCTTTCCTTTTATATTTGTACTCATATGATGTAATAGAGATAGGATTAGTTTTAGTCTTTGTAAACTTGATGTAAGGAGGCCACTTGAAGATCCAACTCCAAGGAGTGTCCATGGAGAAGCACCATGAAGATCTCATTCCAAGAAGCAACCTGAAGATCCAACTCCACGGAGCGTCCAAGGAGAAGCAACAAGAAGATCCCATTCCAAGAAGCAACTTGAAGGTCCAACCTCACGAAGCATCCATGAAGTTGTTCATTGTAATGTTGATCATTACAGGCTTACAGGTTGTTTTCACAGGTGTTGCATGAGATGCATAAGACCATAGGTGGACCGTAATCCTTTGTTGCTCCAAAGGATTACAATAGTATGGCCATAACCGATGTATTTGTGATTGCATGTCTATCGTTTGTGGTTGTGGATATAGTAGTATATGATACGTACTATAAGTATGTGGTGTTTGGATATATATATATATGTATAAATTAAATCCCTCAATTAATAATATTAAGTTTTAGTTGCCTTCCATAAAGCAACACACATGAAAAGCTTGATCGACTATGTGTGGGCACGCCTCCGTGTGGTACACTGTCTATCTCGTGGAAGTGTGATGGTGGGTGTGTGGGTCTGCCTCCGCAGGGTGCACACTCATCGTGTTGGCTTATGGGTTGGACTTAACTAGGGAACCTTGATAGGATCAAGTACCTAGAGGCACACAGATGCATCATGGCAAGGAGTTGTGCATGATCATCTATCCAAGAGTTGCATATGATGCAATTGGCAAAAGTTGCCTACCTTAGTATTTGGTCTTTGACGCCAGCGTTGGCTGGGCATTGATCCAATTATTTTGGGTCTTGGCTCACTAGAAGATTGTGCGTTGCAATCTTCCGAGTTGATAGTGAGGGCTATCAATTTGAATAAAATAGTGGGAGCGTAATTAATTAAAGGCCTAATTAATCTCGTTTATCAAATCTTTACAAGTCAAAATGTTTTGGACTAAATGCAAATTTTTTTCTTTTGTAGCAATCAAATGGCAAACAACACTCACACGTTCTCGTTGCGATCGGTCCTTGAGAAGGACAAACTTACCGGAACCAACTTTCAAAACTGGTTTAGGACGTTGAGAATTGTTCTCACACATGAGCGTAAGCTCTATGTCCTTGAAACACCAGAGCCAGAGGAGCCCGCCGTAAATGCGCCCAAGGCTGAAAAGGATGCTTACAAGAAGAACCTTGATGATGCCGTGGATGTCAAGTGCCTAATGTTGTGCTCAATGAACTATGAGTTGCAAGAGTAACATGAGAACATGAATGTCATGGAGATGGTAACACATCTCAAGAACATGTATCAACATCAAGCAAGACAGGAGAGATATGATGTCTCAAAGGCGTTGTTCAAAAGCAAGATGAAAGAGGGAGACTCAGTTGGCACCCATATACTCACCTTGATTGGGTACGTGGAAAGCCTATCCAAGATGGGATTTCCCCTTGGTCAAGAGTTGGCCACTGATGTGATTCTACAATCGTTGCCTGAATCATATAATCATTTTGTCATGAACTACAACATGAACAATTTTGACAAGCCGTTGTCAGAATTGTTGGGAATGTTGAGGACAGCTGAAGCACAGATGAAGAAAGACAAGCCCAAGTCTGTGATGATGATCAGCAAGACAAAGGGAAAGTCAAACGGCAAAGGCAAGGCTAAGAAAAGTTCTAAGGCCGGGCAGAAGCCAAAGTCATCCGCGCTCAAAGCTAAAGGTGGGATCTCCAAAGAAGGCAGTTGTCACCATTGTCACCAGCCTGGACATTGGAAAAGAAATTGTCCTCTCTACCTGGAGGAATTGAGGAAGAAGAAGCAGGGGATAGAGATCTCCACTTCAGGTATATACGTTATTGAGATAAACTTAAATACTTCTTCATCATGGGTACTGGATACCAGATGTGGATCTCACATATGTTCTAATATGCAGGATCTGATAAGAAGTAAGCCTTTACGAAAGGGCCAAGTCAAGCTGCGGGTTGCTAATGGAGCAAGAGTTGCTGCCACCGCAGTTGGAGTTATTAGTTTATCTTTGCCTACGGGCCTTGTAATAGAATTAGAGAATTGCTATTATGTACCTGCCATTAATAGAAATATTATTTCTGTATCTTGTATGGACAAGAGTGGATTTGAATTTCACATTAAGAATGGAATTATTTCTATATCTAAAGATGAGATCTTTTATGGCAATGCCCCTATGTCTTATGGTATCTACTTGTTAGAACTTGAGACTAGCATATATAACGTAAATACTAAAAGGTTAAAACTTGACAACTCAAACAAAACATTCTTATGGCATTGTCGTCTTGGGCACATAAACGAGAAGCGCATATCTAGACTCCATAAGGATGGTTATCTAGACTCTTTTGATTTTGAATCATTAGAGACATGTGAGGCATGTTTATTAGGGAAGATGACCAAAACTCCTTTCACTGGACACAGTGAGAGAGCCAGTGATCTGCTAGGGCTCATACATACTGATGTATGTGGACCTTTTAGATCAAATGCTAGAGGAGGCTATCAATACTTCATTACCTTCACTGATGACCTCAGTAGGTATGGCTATGTATATCTTATGAAACACAAGTCAGAAACTCTTGAAATGTTCAAGACTTTCATGAATGAAGTAGAGAAGCAACTTGGTAAGAGTATTAAAGCACTCCATTCAGATCGAGGTGGCGAATACTTAAGCCAAGAGTTTGAGGACCTTCTGAGAGACTGTGGTATTGTATCACAATGGACTCCACTTGGTACACCACAACATAATGGTGTGTCAGAAAGAAGGAATCGTACATTATTAGACATGGTACGATCAATGATGAGTTCAGCCGAACTTCCAATATCATTCTGGGGATATGCTCTAGAAACTGCAGCGTTTACACTTAACCGTGTACCTTCCAAATCGGTTCAAAAGACACCATATGAGATATGGAATGAGAATTGTCCCAATTTGTCTATGTTAAAGATTTGGGGATGTGAATCTTATGTTAGGAAACAATTTCCTGAAAAGCTTGGATCCAAATCGGAAAAATGTTATTTTGTTGGATACCCCAAGGAAACTCGGGGATACTACTTCTACACACCAACTGACAACAAAGTGTTTGTTGCTAGGACTGCTGTATTTCTTGAAAAGGAATTTATTTCCAAAGGAATTAGTGGGAGGAATGTAGAGTTCGAAGAAGTTCGAGACCAACAAGAAAGCAGAGAACCTGAGGAGGTACATAAGGAACATGAGGACTCACAAGTTGTTGTGGAATTTCAAGTTCCAAATGTAACACAGGAACCTCGTAGGTCTAGTAGGACACAAATTGAGCCTGAGAGATTTGGATTTCTCGTGACTCAAGACAGTGACGAATTGGGCATAGCAGATGAGCCAACTCCCTATCTAGAAGCTACTAAGGGACCAGAATCTGAGAAATGGCTCGAAGCCATGAGATCTGAGATGGAATCCATGTACACCAACAAGGTATGGACCTTGGTGGATCCACCCGAAGGGATAAGACCCATAGGGTGCAAGTGGGTCTTCAAGAAGAAGACTGACATGGATGGAAATGTTCAAACCTATAAAGGTAGATTGGTTGCGAAAGGATTCTGTCAAATTCAAGGTGTTGATTATGACGAGACCTTCTCACCAGTTGCCATGGTTAAATCCATCAGGATCATGCTTGCCATTGCAGCTTATCATGACTATGAGATTTGGCAGATGGATGTTAAAACAACATTCCTTAATGGGAATTTACTCGAGGATGTGTACATGACACAACCTGAGGGTTTTATCGATCCAAAGGAAGCCAATAAAGTCTGTAAGCTACAAAGGTCAATCTATGGATTGAAGCAAGCATCTCGGAGCTGGAATCTACGTTTTGATGAAGTAGTCAAAAAGTTTGGCTTTAGTCAAAATGAAGATGAACCTTGTGTTTACAAAAGGGTTAGTGGGAGCACAGTCGTATTTCTCATATTGTATGTGGATGACATACTATTGATGGGAAATGACATCCCTGCTCTTCAGACAGTAAAAGGTTGGCTAGGGAAGACTTTCTCTATGAAGGATTTAGGCAAAGCATCCTATATACTTGGGATTAAGATCTATAGAGATAGATCTAGAAGGCTTCTAGGCCTAAGCCAGAGCACATACATTGACAAGGTGCTAAAGAGGTTTAGCATGGAGGGTTCTAAGAGAGGTAACTTGCCCATGTCCCATGGGGTTACAATCTCTAAAGCCCAGTGTCCTAGTTCATGTAATGAATGAGCACGCATGAGTAAGATTCCATATGCATCAGCAATTGGATCTATCATGTACGCAATGTTATGTACTCGTCCTGATGTGTCATATGCTTTGAGCATGACGAGCCGATATCAGTCAGATCCAGGTGAATGCCACTGGACAGCCGTAAAGAACATCCTAAAGTACTTGAGAAGAACTAAGGATCAATTCTTGGTATACGGTGGTGAGGAAGAGCTCGTGATAAAGGGTTACACCGATGCTAGCTTCCAAACTGACAAAGATGACTACAGATCGCAATCTGGATTTTTGTTTTGCCTGAATAACGGAGCTGTGAGCTGGAAGAGTTCCAAGCAAGAGACGGTTGCGGATTCTACAACAGAGGCCGAATATATTGCCGCATCTAATGCTGTAAAGGAAGCTGTGTGGATCAAGAAGTTCATTTCTGAACTTGGAGTGGTTCCAAGCGCTGGTGATGCAATTGAGTTGTTTTGCGACAACAATGGAGCAATTGCACAAGCTAAAGAACCAAGATCGCACCAACATTCCAAACATATTCTACGGCGGTTCCATCTCATACGAGAGATCATACAACGAGGAGATGTGAAGATTTGCAGAGTACCTACAGAAAGCAATGTGGCTGACCCGCTCACAAAAGCACTTTCACAGCAGAAACATGACGGACATGTTCGATCACTTGGATTGAGATTCATGAGTGATTGAGTATAAGTGTAAGTGGGAATCTGTTGGTATGTATGCCCATAGAGACTATCATTCGATGATTGTAATGGGATACTATGTAAATGATTTGTAATACTACATTGATCATATCAATAAAGGCAAGTTTCCAATCTATATGTTTGTGTTTTATATTGTGAGATGACCATAAAACTTATAGATGTCTATAGAATAATATACTCAATGACATATGTCTTCGGGTTGATGACCTGAACAGTGAGATCATATCTATGCTAAGAGTATGTATTCTTGTTTTGTCCCTAATCAGTTGTTATTGTGGAAATATCCATAGACATCAATAACACATAAGATTAGAATGTATGTTGGTTGATGGAAGAATCTCATTATCCATGATATGGAGATATCAAACCAAATACATAGATACTTGTTAGAGAACAGTGTATCGGATAGACCCACCTTGAGAGTGACACATGGATACCATGATTGGTAGTTAGAGTCACATCTCATAATGATGGTGGTGATTGTGGTTCTTAGACCTGAAGTCACTACACTTATCACATGTCGTTCGGTGTACTTTGACATCATCCACCGTGGTCCTGAATAAGGATTGCTATAAAGATGGTGCTTGGGTGCACTGTGACACATGGGGATGACTGTGAGTGATGTAGATGGAATTTGTCCTTCCTACGGGAGTTTGATATTTAGGCCACTTGATAAGCGAGACTGAGAAATGCATGGCCATGCTGATGTGAGTCAATATGTGATATTGAGCTTACATATATCTCAGACAGTCTGCTCTAGTTCAAGGAACATGGATTGAACATTGAAGAGGATAACAATTCCATGACTTAAGTTCAATCCAGATATCAGCGACAAAGGAACTATACAATCACTATAACACCAGTCATGAATGATAGGTCAAGTTGTTCTCCAACTTCTCCAATTACTTGGGTAGCAATGAAGTATTGCTAGATACCAATCATTGCTTGTGAAATCATAATATGATTATGGATATCACTGCCAACGTAATTTGGAGCCTACCGGGTCACACGCACAGGATGTGTTGGAATAGGAGTATAATTGTGGATTTGATTGAAATTGCTTCGAATCGCATTGATTACTAAAATGTTTATGTAATCGATTAGAATAATATTGGAGTGACTGGCTCTAAGTGCAAGTGGGAGTTTGTTGGTATATGTATGCCCGTAGAGCCATCCCAAGCGATTGCATGGAGTTGGATATTAATTAATCAATTAATGCGATTATTTGGTTAATTAATGAATTCCGAAATATTCTAATTAATCCACGAGCGTTTTAATTAACGCAACGTTTCTGTTTACCGATGGGTTTAGGAAACCCTACTTCTCTTCTTATCCTATTTAAAGGAGGATAGACGGCCGATATCTATATAAGATATAGAGAGACGCTTTTAGGTTATGCTCACGTACGTAAACCTAGCCGTCACCGTCCTTAGGAGAGAAAGGAGAGCAACGCGCCGCTAGCACGCCGCCGCAGAGACACGCTCCTTCCCGCCGGCTTGAGAAGCGCGACGTGGAGTTCCGTCCATCCGCGTGGACGAAGTAGAGACGCAGACGCCTGCGTTCGGAGGACGTCAACGACCACCTGTACGTGCTGCGAGCAACGTACGTCACTGCCGCAAAGGAGCATCGCCGGATCAACCTGCAACAGCGAACGGGAGAGAAGATCCGTCTGTGTTTGAAAAGCAGCGTTGCACCGTCGTGCAGCGGGACATCGCCGGACTTGCTCCGTGATAAGGTATATCCCGCAAACCTATTTCCGAATACGCTGTTATCGACGAGATCCTGTTACGGGTTGCGTGGATTTATCGCTTCCGCCGCGCATGTTTTCTCCACAAAACCCAACACTTACACCATCCACAATAATCATCTAGTTCACATAAATGTTCAAGATACCCATTCAATTTCACATAAATCTTCTCGATTACAGTTTGGTTTAGGGTCCTAATATTCGACATTTTGCTTAGTTTTGGACCTTCACGGTCTTAAACTCGTTGTTCACTAATTTTTCACTTTTCTCGCTCTGACTCAGTTGACACTCCGATTGGTGTTTTGCCTTTTAGTTATTTGCATATAGGCATATACTTATCTATCTTTTATAATAGGAATGGTTATCAAAACAAGTATTTTGCCTAAGGGCTTGTTTGGTTCTTTGCAGTTGAAACTCACTATGTAATTATAAAATAGGAAATACAAAGTCAGGAAATATAATCCCTTCTTCATTATCAATCGAATCATTGTTCGCAACTCAAGATTCTATTTTCTCCATATTTGTTGTTTGGTCGGACGTAGCTGCGATTCGTCAACTTGATTTTCCTTAGGGCTAATTTGGTTGGGCTGCATTACAAGTAGGTGTGTAAACGGTGCGGGTCTGGCCATACCCATACCCATACCCATACCCATCTAATTTAGTGAGTCCGGTTTCGGTTCTAGACCCGCATAATACAAAACCTGGACCCGCGCCATATCCGTACCCGCAATAATAGCGGGTATGCGGGTAAGCGGTTCTATAAAACACCATATTGTTTATGTAAGAGAAATGACTATGTTATATATATTTAACACAACAAGATATTGTTATCATATAGTATATTAACATGTAATAGTTATATTAGACAATGTTATATTCTATACAATAAAATTAATTGAGTAATTGTTTACATATTTGTAGTCATGATCATAACATTTAATTTATGTAGAAAGTAATGTAGATTAGTAGACATTTTGATTTTAAGTTTACATATGATGTTCGTTATTGTAACTAGAATAGCTAATTGTTAGTTATATGACTAGTATCAACCTTAGAGTAGGCTATAATCTCAATAATTATATTAATTAGACTAGTAAAGTATGATATATAACATATTATTTTAGTAGTTACTTATGTATAGCAGGTACACAGTTCTAGCGGGTCTGGGTCTAAGCATACCCATTATTGGACCCGCTTATATACGGGTCTAAGGGTATACGGGTCCAAGGGTATGCGGGTATGAAAATTTAGACCCGTGAAGGATTTTTTAAGGGTCCGAATTTGCGGGTCCGCGGGTCTACCCGTACCCATTTACAGCCCTAATTGCAAGTATTGTAGTTGCAACTCGATGGTTTTTCAACTCCAGCCGCTTGGTACTATGTGCTTCCAACAAACCGATAGGAACTCAAACTACACGGTGTGTTCGACGATGTAGAAAATTGGAAACTCGAACTGCGCCCAATATGTGCGTGGTTCATTTTCCTGGCCTTGTCGTTCACGCTTTCGTACAACAACCGTTAATTCTGGAGATTTTTTTACCTACGTCTACACCAGCTATTATTCGGCTCCAACTGATTTTGCGTCTGCTATAGATACGTCACCGGCTATCATCTATATACATCACCGGCTATTACAAGTTCACTTGGAAGAAAATAGGTGTTCACCATCAATGCAACCAGTAACAACACAGCACCAAACGTAAGAAAACAGAATATATCACTTGGTTTTACACGGAACATGTTGTTGTTGGACTTTCAAGTCGCAACATTAGACTTCCTGTTTTAGAACTCACAATAAGAATTGGTTTTACGAGGAACCAGACGAGCCCTTAGTTTGGTTGGATGTTGCTGCAAATGATCAAATGAAGAAAGAGGCTAGCCGTTTCACAACAGAGCAAACGGAGGCAACAATGCTCTCTTCCAGGCGGAAAGTGAATTGCGCCATAATTGGCGCGGTTCCGTTTCCTCAGAGTTCTATAGGGCCGAACTACAACTGTGGGTTTCATTTAATTTCGAAAAAAAACCCAAATAGCACACTTTTATAAAAATATTTACCCAAATAGTACCTTTTCTAACTTATTTTCCGAAGTAGCACACTTTCGCTCAAAAACGTCACATGACTTGGCGTTTATCTGTTGCAGGGACGGAAAGTGTCACATAACTTGGCGTTGTATGGTATTACGAAGCTAAAGCGCCACATGAATTGGCGTTTCATTGTTTTGCGAAGTAAAAGTGCCAGATTATGTAGCATATATGCCTAATACGCCACATTAGTTGGCGTCTCTTATCAATTCACTACCTTGCTTTACGAAAAGCGCCAATATGTGTGGCATTTTCTTCTTTCGCTTACTCCGCCTCCTCTCCTGCTTTCCTTCTTCTCCGCCTCCTCTTCTCTCTTCTTCTCCGCCTCCTCTCCTCAATATACGTATGTATTCATTTTCACGACGACCTCAGCGGCATCCTTTTCTTTGCCTGGAAGTATTCAATATGCACATGGGCTTCCTTCTCCAACTCCCGCCACGTTAAGTTGCGCCGGCTATTCCTGGACCCCGTCGCCTTCCAGTACTCGATAGCCTCCTAGCCCTCTCTTCCCCTGGTGCCCTCCCGCACCGCATTCTCGCAACATACGCCTCCGACATCCCAGGTGGCCGCCAGCTCATGGCCTTCTCCATCGGCTCAACCCCCGCGGTGGTGACTTCTGACCCAACAGTTGCAAGGGAGATCCTCTCTCACCTCAATTTCACCGACCGTCCTCTCAAACACTCCGCCCGCCTGCTCATGTTCCATCGAGCCATCGGCTTCGCCCCCCTCCGATGCATACTGGTGCCTCCTCTGTGGTTTCACTGCGTCACACCTCTTCTCACCGCTCTGCATCGCCGCCCAAGCCCCTGGACGGAGCGCAGACTGCACCGCCATGGTTCGGGATATCGCCGCCGAGCAGGCCAGTGAAGGTCGCATCTGTCTCCGACGTCACCTTCAGGGTACCGCCCTGAATAACATCATGGGGAACGTCTTCAGTTGTCGAACGGGCACCAACGCACCATAGACCCCCGGTGACTCAGCGCGGCAGGTGATGACGAACGCGAAGAAGGAAAGCAGGAGAGGAGGCGGAGTACGCCAGCAGTAAAGGAGAAAAGTATAAAACCCCAAAGCAGAAAACGCCGAGTATATTGGCATTTTTCGTAAAGTAAAGGTATTGAATTGATAATAGACGCCAACTAATATGGCGTTTTAGGCATACACGCCACATAACCTGGCGCTTTTGCTTCGCAAAATAATGAAACGCCAATTCATGTGGCGCTTTAGATTCGCAATACCATAAAACGCCAAGTTATGTTGCGCTTTCTGTCCCTGCAACAGATAAACGCCAAATCATGTGGCGTTTTTGAGCGAAAGTGTGCTATTTTGGAAAATAAGTTGGAAAAGATGCTATTTGGGTAAATATTTTTGTAAAAGTGTGCTATTTGGGTTTTTTTCCCTTTAATTTCCACTGCGGGCTGAATCTGCTCCCAATCATATGTGCGGAGCGGATTTGCAAAGGGACGATGAATTGGATCCGCATGTTTTATTTTTGACAGTTAATTGACTTTTTCTAATGTTGTTTCAAAGCCGAGGTCCCAGCCTTTCATCCACACACTGCCAAGCTGCGTTGCACATGCACATTGCACAAGTAGTACAGCCACATGTCACGTGACTAACCACAGTGGTCGTGAGCAGTGCGACTCTGCCGGACACACTACTGTTTTTTTTTACGAACAGTAAGGGCTGAAAAGAACATGTCCGTTGCTCAGATTTGTTAAAAAGATTGCTGCTGTTTGAATTTCCACAAGGACTCCTACCAACGAGTTATTTTAGTATGCCTAGTTTGGTAAGGTATATGTCAGAATACTTTGCAAATTAACTGTCATCCAGCTATACCTAATTAACTAACCTACCTTTACGAAGAATTAGAATTCAGTCTAGAAAGATGTATTTTAGAAACGAAGTCAATGGGGATAGGATTAGGAGGGGTTAGGTTGTGGAAGTGGGTGCCCCGATAATCGTGCGGGAGATTGCCATTTTGAAAAGATGGACATCCACGGTCCACACATACTGGAAGGCACGCCGGACGGATGGAGGAGTTGCTGCGTCTCCGAGAAGTGAAATGTGCTCCAAGCCTTTGGGCAGGGAAACATGCATATAGTAGTATCTGGACAAGTAGGGAATCTTAACATGGTTGGTTTCTGGTGGACATGTGATTAGGAGATATAGTACAGGCATAGCCGTATTATATTCTGAGTTCACATCTTGAACCATACGATAAATAACAATATCCACTAACTTTACCCTACTTTCCTCCCGCGCATTAACTTACTCACGCGTTGGCGGCTTGGGTTGAGCAATAGAGAATGCTTTAGTTAAGAGTTTATTAATGGTGGTCTTGTCTACGCTTTGTCCGCTTGGACCACTTCAACCAATGTCAATTGAAGCTCAGCATATAGAATACTATGCTTTCCAAATACCTCTCCTTCTTTAGTTATAATTCTTGAACAGGACCTCACAGACTCGTTAAACTTAAAGAGACGCCAGAAGATGCTGTAGGCGCATTAAACAGGTGATGATAACAAGTGTCAGATTTGCATCCCCAAAGGAGAAAGCAAATCTATCACGAAAGTAATCATAGAGATCAAACCTAAATGAAAGGACTTCTCAAGGAACAGCGAACGTGGACAGTACAGTCTGGAAATTCAGAAAAGACAAGAGAACTAAACGGAGATCGACTGGCGCAGGGAACAGATGGAACACCTAGAATTTCAAAATGCCACTTTTACTGATGGTTGTTCTCTATAACAGTGAACCAACATATTCGTTATTCTTCAGAACCTTCAGTTCTGATTATGAGACGGGAGTAAATTTGGATACGAACAGGAAGGGCGACCATGGATTGCTTACGCTGATGAAACAGAGCTTCTAGATACTCCGGATATAGGAGATTGCCAGATTGCTACCTTCTCTTGCCAGAGACAGAGTCCCTCTTCTCTTAACAGAGAAGCGTAGAATCAAGTATCTCAAGCTAGATCGCGCGATGAGCTGAGAAACTACTACGAACGGCTTCTACTTTACTATGAAGGAGCGCAAAGAGAGGCCAAATCTATAAGCTACTAGACACAGCTACAAATCCTACTATGATTCAGAAAGCTATAAAGTTATCAGTTTATCACTGACCTTCATCTGGATCTGTGACTGGTGTGCTGCTGTTCTGGGCCTCTCCATGAATGAAGATGAAAGAAGCTACCCAGAAGGCCGTAGCAGAGATCTTCAGCAGGAAAAGCGGAGATGGAAAGCGGGGCATGATTTTCCTTTCTTCGTCAAACAACATTCTTGCGGATTATTAGCGATCGGAAGATCATATATGACCTGTCGAATTTCCGATAAGCCTGGCTCGGCTCGTGGGAATAGCAGTGGAAAAGGTGTGGGCGGAAAAAAGGAAATAGTATACTAATATACTATGCATCAGCCCCTCATACGTGTGCGACAGCCTGAAAGCCCATATGCAATTTGCCACCTTTCAGACTTTTCGGAATGGCTTTATTAATGTTAGCATACGTGGACGTATCACAACGACACCAACCATATGAGACGAATTCTAACTAGTGACATGCTCGAATCTACACTTTTCCCTGTTTATTGGCTGGCGGCGTTGAAATTTTGGAGGTGTGCAAATCTGACTTGTTGTTTATTGTTTTTCACACATCTGCGCATAACCAAGCTGGAAAAAGCAAGTTCAATCCTCAAACATAGGTTCTACCACCGTACCCGAAGAAAAGAAAATTGTGTTCATACTCTTTCCCCGCGCCACAAGAATATGTGATCTTTCATTCACCAAAGACAATATATTTTGGTAGGCACATGCAGGATTGTCAACAGTTGACTTAAATAGTTAATAACCCCGAGATATATGCATTTTTCTTTTCATCTTGAAAAACGAGGTCGCTGTGGGCCTGTTTGAGCTGCTAGTTGATCTGGAACCGACATGTTGTAGATTTGTCAAAGAAAATTTAACTATTTATTTGTTATATTCTTATGTTAAAAAATTATGATTTGTCTTTCAGCTTTAGTTCTTCGTTGTTCACTTCTAAAGCTATACTGTTCGCTTTTAAATTGTGATATGTTCTCTTATATGGAAGAGTTGCCCAAAAGCCTATGGAGCTTAGAATTTAAGACCAATTAGATTTGTTTGTGTCGGACCCCAAACAATTCAAGCCCTTGCGCGTTGTGTGTGTCTCGCCTTGATTTGGTCCGGTGCATGTGATTTATACATTATTACTCAATAGTTTCTTCTCTTGGTCGTCTTTTGGACTTGCGCTTTTGTGTCTTTTAGGCCCAATCTGGCCGCTTACTTGTTAAATCCCGACAGTCTGCTAGAAGACGTTCGTATTTTCCAGTGGCCGCAGGAGGTGAGCTGCATGGACTTATCAATTTTCTTGTTAATTTGTAGGGGAGGAAGCATGCAATAGGACAGCAAATCAACAAATTGCAGACATTTCCAGTACCATCTCTTTTGGCCGGATTCCCTCTTACAGCAATTGCGGGACCCACGTATAACGTGATCACCTACCACTTATTAAGCTAGGCGTTACAGTTTTTGTAAACACACTGTTAACAACAAATTTTAACTATTTTAAGCATTCTTGAAACCGTCCATCATACACGACTTTAAGCCGCACGTGAGTCTTGAGGGAAGACTAAAGGTTGCTAACGCAACATGCATAGTGTTATTTTGAGGTACGTCCAGGATACTTCTCTTTCAAAGGAGTCTTCCTTCCTTATTTGCAAATGCATAACTATAAAAAATGCTTTCTTTCGCTCCTTCATATTACCTCCATTGCTTTCCTCTATTCTTGATTTTGCTGTTCTCACTGTTGCCACCATGAAACCTCGAGACGTTCTTCCTTTTGTGACTACCCGATCGAAGAACTTGTTCGACACAAATCTCTTGTTGGCACCGAGCAATTGTATATAAGTTGGGATGGTTGAATATTAGAGTTAGACCGCCAGAGAACTCTTGCTAGGAATAAAGATCTGTCTTGAAGATAGTATATTGACATCTCTAAACGGGAGGGTGAATATAGTTAATAATAAAATTTATTCGATTCAAACCACAAAGAAAGGTTAATTGTAATTTGCTTAAAAGGGAATGCAGCGGAAATATACAACAAGTAATTTTATAACAAAAATAATCACATAAAAATACCAAATGTAGAATGGTTCTATCAAAAGACATCGGTCTATTACTTGGTTGTTCCAATTAAGATTTTCAACATATATTTTATTCATTTTCTAAACCGATACAAAATAAACAAACTAACTAGTGTCTTTTGTGGATCAAGACAATCATCTTTTTCTAGCTAAAGAAGACTTGCATAACAGAATAGATCACAATCAATCTCCCATCGTGGTCGCAACCTTCTCGTAAGAAGTAGCTCCAAAAAGCTACCCCAAGTCCACTCGTAAGAAGTAACTGGATGCTAGTAAAAATGAGAATAAGAGAAGAAGAAGAAGAAATTAAAATTCTCACAAGATATAAAATTTATAACTCTCTATGCAAGTTATAACCAATTTTTGCACAAGAAATAGACAAAACTATATTTGATTACGATCTACAACTTGTCAGACTTTTTGGACCCTTTTTACATATTAGTGTACTTGGACGAATCACAATGACATCACATACATCAACAACATGGGAGACACAAGGCTGAAGAATAGGTCTAAGTGGGAAGGTTTCTAACAAATGACATGTTCCTATCTAAACTATTCCCTGTTTATTGGTTGGCAGCGTTAAAATTTTGGAGACGTGCAAATTTGACACTTTTTTTGTTTTGTTTTTTAAGACATCGACGCGTAACCAAACTAGAAAAAACAAGGTTAATTCTTAAACATGGGCTCTGCCAACCAGAAGAAAAGAAAATTTTGTGCGCACTCTCCCCGCGCCACAAGAATATATAACCTTTTATCCATTAAAGATAATATATTTGGTAGGTACATATAACATTGCAAACCGTTGGCTTGAATAGTTAAAAATACTTGGACGTGTTATTCTTTTCATCTTGAATACGATCCCAAACCAGGGGCGGATCTAGGGGGGGGCTACCGGCCCCCCTCCCAAAATCTTAAATATTTATTTATATGTATTTATGCATATTTAGTATTATAAATATAGTACATATACGAGCTCTTTAGATATATGACAAGGCAAAGTTGTAGTTGGATTGGTAGAAGTACATTAGTTCTAACTTATGGACTCAAGTTCAAATCCCATTGTAGACATATTTTTTTAACTCAGCCCCCCTACCACAACTAGTGCCATGTATAGCTAACTCAGCCCCCCCTTATGCAATTTTCTGGTTCCGCCACTGTCTCAAACGGTCGGTTTGGCCCTGTCTGAGCTGCTAGTTGATCTAGATCCGATATCTTGTCGATTAGTTAAAGAAAATTTAACTATTTTTTTTGTTTGTATTCGTATGTTAAATTATGGTTTGTCTTTCAGTTTTAGTTCTATATTGTTCACATCTAGAGTGTTTTGGCTCTACGTTGTTAACTTCTCAAGTGTGATTCGCTTTCTTACATGGAGGAGTTGTCGAAAGCCCGCGGGGCTTGAAATTTAAGACTATTTGGATTTTGATTGTGTCGGACGCCCAAACAATTCAAGCCATGCCTTGTTCGGTTCACTGTACGTAATCTATCTGATTATTCAATATTTTTCTTTCTTAGTGGTCTTTTGGACTTGTGCTTTGCGTCTTTTGGAGTTTTTGTAAGCACACAGTTAACAACAAATATTAACCATCTTAATCAATCTTGAAACCGCCTACTATACACGCATTCAAGCCGCACATGCATAGTGTTATTGTGAGGTGCGTCCATGGCACCACTTCTCTTTAAATGGAGTCGTCCTTCCTCATTTGTAAATGCCCAACTAGCACATTTTCTTTTCTTCTGCTCCTTCATTCTACCATTATTAATTGCTTTCTTCTTTTCTTGATAGGGTTTGCTACAGGAACAAGAAATGGAATCAGAAATGGGACCTTTTCGTCCCCCAAATGCATAACAAAAAAATAAAGGCGGGAAGCAAGTTACTTCCCTCATCTATTTTTTTATTATGCATATATGGGGACAAAAAAATCCCATTTATGGTCTCATTTCTTGTTCATGTAGCATTATTTTTTTTATTGATTTTGTTGTTCTGGTTGTTGCGTCGATGGAACTTCATGACGTTTTGTCCTATTCGAATGTGAAAAAATCTCCAAGATTTTTGTGTGCTAGAATTCTGCTATCACCACTTGGATCGCAAACTTGTCGACCCCTTTGTCTTCTTTCAATCTCTTCTATCTACATATCATCCTGACCAATGAACTAGTTCGACATGAACCTGTCATTGGCACTGAATGATAGTATCAAAGTTGGGTAATTGAAGAGTTAGACTTCCAAAGAAATCTTGTTAGGAATAATAAAAATCTACCTTGAAGATTGTGTTTAACATCTCAGTCTCAAGCTTTGCAATCTATATCTTCTATCTCATTGTTTGGTTTTATGAGATCCATATTAGTTCTATGTTTGGTTACTTGCTTGTTTGAAAATCTAATTAATCGATGTCTTATATTCAACCTTTTCATACAAAACTTATACAGTCATTAATTAGATTTACCTTATAGCTTCTTATCTGTTTGACATCAGCTAAAAGATCATGTGTAAAACATGCACATGATCTATTACGCAGTCAAATTTTAACATAATTTCATTAAAAAAAACCAAATAATATTTTAAATCATATATTTTCATCATTAGAAGGCCTAAGTCACCATACACTAAAACTATGAAATAAAATTTCATAAACATGTACAACCTTATCTCAAATAGAGGGAATTTCTTGCATTCTTTATGTTGTTTCTCCTAAGTCATCTAAGATCACCTAATATGCTCGTGTATTTCCTTAATGTAAATATATCCACACATGAACCATAAGAGAAAAAGGGTCAATCACGTGAATCAATATAATGTCTAATTATTTGACAAGAAAAACAAAGTATACAACTCATTACTAGGATTTTTCAATAAAATACGCAAAGAATTAAATATTTATAAACAAATCAAATTTTAAGCAAGGCTTACGACATTTAGTTTCAATTTCTATATTAAGAGTTTAATATATTTTTGGATAGAACATGCCAATATCTACTTTATTACGGAATCCTTGTGTTCTCTCCATGGATAATGACGATACTCAATTGTATTTTTCACTATATAGAGAGACCTCACGTTCTTTCTCTATACAGAGCTGTGGAAGACAAATTCCACTTATACTAGTGGGCACCACCCTACTCAGAAAGATTAATTCAATATATTTTGCACCATCCAACTTATCTATCATGCATGAATTTTAGAGAAAAGTAACTTTTCCAAATATATAGCAAATTTATACTTTCAAATTGGAAATATACAAATGCAAGACTTCTAAGTGTTGAACTCGAGGAATCAGTCCATCAATAAATTGAGAGAGAGAGAGAGATCTATGAATGTTGAATAACATTTGAATATTTTTCTTGGAATCAAGTGTTGTTCAATTAAAGATGTGCATCATTAAGTGATGTTTTCCTAATATTATAATTTGTAGAAGTTCAATATATATAATTAATGTGTACATTCTCATTTATATACTCATATATGTCAAGTATCTCAAGCTATATATAATTAATGTTTACATTCTCATTTATATACTCATCTGTATCAAGTATCTCAAGCTATATATAATTTCTAGAATTTATATATATATATATATAATTAATGTTTACATCAAGTATCTCAAACTAGATTGTTGTGATATACAAAGAAGGCGATGACATGAGAAATTACTATGTGTTGAAATAGTCAGAATGACATGTCCATATACTATCGAGTCATTAGTTAGTAGTGGTTCCTATAGCGCCTATCTCTATTGTAATATGTTTCAGATCCTATATTCATGGATCAGACTGTTGTATTCTATAGTACATTGTATTCTATATAAAGACAAACCACACACACAGAGAGGGTGTAAGTTCAGTTCCTCCTATCAGGAGTTCTTTGCTTTCTTAGATGGTATCAGAGCCTCGTCTCTGGATTCTCCATAACCTTCTCTTTCCATATTCTTCTTTCACAAAACCATGTCAACAATGAGTAGCTCCTCCAATACTAGCACCAGAGTGATGGGCTCAACATGCCTCCTCCCTACACCAACATTTGACCACCTCATCACCTTGAAGCTCACCGAAGACAATTACCTACTATGGAAGGCACATTTCCTTCCCTACCTTCATGGACAACACCTGATGGGATATGTTGATGGATCCCTTCTATGTCCACTGAAGACAATCACCCAAATAGCAGGAAGCAGCGATAGAATAATCACCAATCTGGAGTATCTAAAATGGATTCAACATGATCAGATTATTCTAAGAGTCTCCTGGAGTCACATTCTGAAGGAGTATTGGGGCATGTTCTCTCTTGCACCTTTGCACACTAAGTCTGGGAAGCGTTGGAATAACTGTTCTCTGTATTTAAAAAGCCAAAACTATGCAAATCCAGGTGCAACTAGCCAACATAAAAAAATGATTTGCCCATCGGGTAATATTACAACAAAGTCAAGAAATTAGCTGATACCATGGCCACAATTGGAAATTAGCTAGAAGATGAGGAAATCATCTCCTACATGCTGGTTGGACCGGGATCATATTATGATCCACTAGTTACATCCATAACCACCAGGGTAGAATTGGTGACCCTCATAGATCTATATTCTCATTTAATGAGCTTTGAGATGCGGAAAGAGCACTACACCGAGTGCTTGTAGACCTCTGACATCCCGTCAGCTAACAATATAGCTCGCAGCAGTGACCATGGTAGAAATGGATGCGGTCGAGGTGGTCATGGCATTGGCGGCCACGGTAGAAGTGCAATATCACCACAATCTCAGCCCTTCAATACACATCCCTCCTGTCAGGTACGTGGAAAAATAGGTCACAGTGCACTAAAATGCTATCATAGGTTTGATCATGCTTACAAAGCTGACGAGCATGCTGTAAATTTGATGAGCTCGCATCAGCATCAAACCCCATCCTATCCAGTAGATGTAAGCTGGTATGTTGACTCTGGGGCTACAGATCACAATACTGGTGAGCTTGAGCAACTATCTATTTGTGACAAGTATCAAGGAAAGGAACAAGTTCAAGTTGTGAATGGTGTAGGTTTGTCCATTGCCCATACCAGTCACTCTACCATTAGAACTCCTTTTCATAACCTAGCTCTTTGCAATATTCTACATGTTCCACAATCTGCTAAGAACCTTGTTTTTGTACATTGATTTATTGTGGATAACAAAGTCCTTCTTGAATTTCATCCCTATCATTTTTGTGTCAAGGATCAAGTCACGAAGAGTCCTCTTCTTCATGGCAAGTGTAAAGGTGGCTTGTATCCTCTTCCTCCTGGGATGACCAACCATAATAAAGTAGCTCTTTCAATCATCAAAGTGTCTTAAGACCTGTGGCATTGCAGACTTGGACATCCTTCGCCTTCGATTGTTGAAAGTGAGATTAGAGATAATAATCTCCTTGCACTTGCTTTCAAGATTAAGGACACTACGATTTGTAATGCCTGTCAACAAGAAAAATGCCATCAACTTTATTTTCCTTCTTCATCTAGTATTTTGACTACTCCTTTACAACTTGTATTCTCTGATGTCTGGGGACCACCTGTAACCACTGCTTCAAATACAAATATTATGTTATGTTTATTGATGATTTCAGCAAATTCACTTGGATCTACCCTCTAAAATCAAAATTCAATGTTCTTGCTACTTTTCATCGATTCCAGCAACACGGTGAATGTCTTTTAAGCACAAAATTAATTGTCTTCCAGTCAGATTTGGGTGGAGAATGTTACAAACTCAATCAACTTTTCAAGGAAATTGGCATAAAACACCTTGTTTCCTACCCACAAACACACCAACAAAATGGTACAGTTGAGCAAAAACACTGCCATATTGTCGAAGTGGGATTATCTCTTCTCGCTCAATCACATGTTCCTCTCAGGTTTTGGGATGATGCCTTCACTACCGCATGTTTTCTCATAAATCAAACACCCAACCATGTTATCAATTTGCCGCACCTCTTGAGCGTATGCTTGGCATAAAACTTGAGTACAATGTGCTTAGAACGTTTGGTGTGCTTATTGGCCAAATCTTAGACCTTACAACACACATAAACTTCAATATCATTCTTTACAGTGTGTCTTTCTTGGGTATAGTCCTATGCATCAAGGGTACAAATGCCTTCATCACTCTATTGATCATTTATATATCTCATGAGATGTTACATTCAATGAACATGTTTTTCCCTTTATTCATGGCAATGATGGTTCCACCGTTCCTTCAACACCACCCAGTGAATCATCCATTCTTCTGCCTACCCTTATGCCTTCCTCCTATCCAATGAGTGATCGAACTTGGGTTGGTGATCAATCGCACAAACATCAACTGCTACTTTTCTTGCTACTAACTTAGATGTAGGTACTTTTAAGTCCACCAGACGGGCTATTTCTACTGACAATCTTGACTTACATGCTACAAAAGATGCTATTGTAACTGTGGTATCAAAAAATGGTGAAGTTATTTCAACAAGACATCTGATGCACACCCGACTTCGTGATAATGTCCAGAAACCTAAGAAATTCACTGATGGAACAGTCCGGTATGACCCGCATTGCAGACGAGCCCTTGCCTTTGCTGGACTGGCTAATTGTGAACATGCAAATCATCTTGCTGTAGTCAAACATCAACAATGGAGTGAAGCAATGCATGATGAGTACTCATCTCTTATTCAGAATGCCACATGGCAACTTGTTCCGTCAAAGACTGGGATCAACCTCATTGACAGTAAATGGGTATATAAGCTCAAGAAAAAATCGGATGGCAACATTGATCACTATAAAGCTCGGTTAGTTGCAAAGGGCTTCAAATAACAGTTTGGTATCAACTATGAGGATACTTTCAGCTCGATGGTCAAGCTAACTATAGTTCGTCCCATCCTCTCCATTGTTGTCTCTCGTGGTTGGAGTCTAAAGCAAATGGATGTGCAAATCACATTTTTGCATGGACTTCTTGATGAAGAGGACTACATAAGACAACCTCTTAGATTCGAAGACCCCCCGACATCCTCACTTGATATGTAAACTTTAGAAGGACATCTATGGCCTCAAATAGGTGCCACATGCTTGGTATTCCCGTCTCAGTAACAAACTAGTAGCCCATGGTTTTCATCTATCTAAATCTTACACATCCCTCTTCATATTTAACTCTACTGATGTAATGATCTACATGATTATCTACATAGATGATTGATGCACTATATACTTTTTGTTTTCAGAGGCTATTTTTATATTACTTTTTGTGCACTTACTATTCATTTTCACATTAATTTGTGCATGATTTATTAATTTTAGCATGTGCTACTCAATTGCATCAAATAAGCATAATTTTAATGTTTTTGAATGAATTATTATATTTCAAGTACTTATGTATATTTTTGTACGATATCAGGTACCACAAGAGTCTCACAGACTCGGTACTACCGAGTCCAAAAGTTGGTACTACCAACTTTGCATCAGAGACAGAGTAGATTCGACTTCCAGACTCAGTACTACTAAGTTCAAAATTCAGTATTACCAAGTTTGCCCAATCAGGCAGTCCAGAAAATCAAGTTTAATCCAACGGTTGAGGATTTATTTTTCCCTAAGTTACTTATATGACTTAAGGGGAGTTTGGCCAGACCTAAGCAATCACTTTCTATTCCATTATAAGACGGCGACAACACGGGAGATGAGAATAAGGAGGAGAACTACATGTTTGGGAGGTTTCGGGCATATTTGGTGGGTAGAATTTACGGACTGTGGATCCGTTCGTCAGCGTGGAGTGTCCTAATCACATTTCTCCAGAATGTTCATCTATTTTCTATGTTCTCCATGTTTTTTCTTCTTCCTAGTATGTTTTTATCATAGAAACCATGAGGGGCTAATCCCCGTGCTATTTAGGACATGGGAGTAGCATGTTTATACACTATGTATGGATCTTTTGCATTAGTATATTGTTTTCTCCTTATCCTTGGGCATGTTTCTATGAAATCATATTGAATTGTCTATGTTGCACACCATAGGTGATTAACTAGATCCTTA
This sequence comes from Alisma plantago-aquatica, assembly GCA_963693085.1. Classification (NCBI taxonomy): domain Eukaryota; kingdom Viridiplantae; phylum Streptophyta; class Magnoliopsida; order Alismatales; family Alismataceae; genus Alisma; species Alisma plantago-aquatica. Next base: position 1,272,113,198 of record OY856409.1, on the reverse strand, counting down.
ATAACTTTGGGAGGAGGATTAAGGATTGGATATTCATAGTAACACATATTTTATATCTCCCTTTGGGAAAAGTGGCTTACGAATTTGAAGAGATTACCCAGAGATTATTTGTAAAACACCTAACTAATCAACCAATTACTATGGAAATGAGTCTGACATTAGCATAGGTAGTGAACTACACTACGGGAGTGGGTAGTTCTTGCTACATGCTCTTTGTCCAGGAGTGGGAGGAAAATATACTAATCTTAGATTAACATTGTAATGTCAATCGTGGTGAAACCACTATCCTAGAGAATTTATTCTTATTGTGATCACAACCAATTAAATTAGTTTTCTTTATTATAATTAGTTTAACAACTTCCAAATCAAAGTTTTCTTTGGCTTAGTAGATCAAAAGCAGTTAGTAGTAGTTTTTTGAATTATGTTTCCCCATATTCGATATTCGGGCCTCTTTGGCCTATATTACTTCGACGCATACGCTTGCGTTTTACACATACAATTTATTCGTGTCAATTTTTTGGCACCATTGTCGGGGAAACGACATATTCAAGCACTATAAGTGTTGTAATCAGCCACTCTAGGCCACCTTATTTATTATGTTTTTATTCTTTCTAAAGCTGAATTGCAAATATTTTCTTAATTCAATCATTAATATCTCATTCTCACATTGAATTTACAAATTTCAGATACTAGTGCATGGTTCAAACACGAACCACTAATTACACTCCCATAGAAAATCCACAACTAGAAGGTATGTGTGACACAGAAGAAGAACAAACCATCTGGGAGAAGATCAAGGTGTCATCCTCAATAACTCAGCTTGGGCCAATCAAGCGACAAGTAATAAATGTGGGAAGATGCAAGATTGATCCTGGACTGGCGGCATTAGTCAAACAACAGGCTTTCCATGGCCACAATACTGAAGACCCAATGACTCACATCAACAATTTTGTTAAAAGATGTGACATGGTGAAGATAGACAAGGTTCCCGCCACTGTGATATACATGAAGCTGTTTCCATCATCCTTGGCAGACCATGCTAAGTCTTGGTTCTGTAACCTCAAGCCAGAGTCCATAGAGACATGGGATCAGATGATAGACGTTTTCTTTGAGCGTTAGTTCCCTCCGTAGAAGATGGATGAATTGACACAGAAGATTTATAACTTCAAGCAACAGGCTGAAGAGTCATACTTAGAGGCTTTGGAGCAATTTCAGAATATGCTACAGAAGGTGCCTCACCATGGTATAGATTTATATGGCCAAGCAAAGACCTTCTATTATGGCCTACATCAGGGTGAGAGGACCATCCTGGACAGTGCAGGAGCTGGGTTTTTCTTGAACAACAAGTCTTCTAGATGCCATGAGATCCTAAAGAACATGGCTAAGAACCAGTCATGGGGTGAAGAAAGAGAACGCCTGACAACTATTAAAAGTGTTGAAGAATCTAAAGTCATCTCTGTATTGAATGAGATGCTTGACCTCATCGCCATGAAGTTGTTCCAGAAGGATGTACCATAATCTGGGGGTAAAGAAGAGAATTGTATGTATATGCACCAACAGTACCAGTAGGACAGGGGCCCTAGCAAGATTGACAAAATTGAGAACATGTTAGGAAAGTTGGTGAGCCAAAATGAAACACTTATGGGTCAGACACAAAGGGAGCTCCAAAACTAAGGTTCCTGAATAAAAAACATTGAATATCAAAATTTTCAACTAGCATCACAAGTAGCTTCCTTGAAGGAGTCCATTCAGCAAGGAGCACCTGGGAATGCAATTGTAACCCATCAACATCACCAAGCAAAATTCATCTCCGTTGTCAAAGAGAGAGAACATCATACCGAGGAGGTGCCCAAGCAACACACTCAGGAGTCTAATGGGGTGTATGTGCCTAAAGTCCCATTTCCTTGTAGTCTATTGGGATTACCAGGAGGATGCAGAATGCCAGTTGATAGTACGCTTCAAGGTCCCATTCTTGTTAAATCACCAACTACAATTCCTGAGAAGGTGCCTATTCAACAAGAGCAGGTGAAGGTTTTACTACGTAGTGGAATAGTCACAGTCTATAAAGGGGCACCCACAATTCATAAGGAACAACCACCGGTAACACCACCCAAAGAAGATGTGCCTATTTCTACTCCAGGCAGTGGTGCTGAAGCAAGCTTAGGGGGAAAGTTCATAAAGTGCCATATATTCCCCACAGAAGCTAGCAGATAAGTCATATGTTCCATACCCAAATAGTCTAAAGCCATGCAAAAATACGTAATAGAGGTTTAAGAGAGAGAAATAAGAGATTTCTCAATATGGCTCATAGGGGAATGCAAAATACCTCATATATAATCTACCAAGATCCAAGCTAAACCCTATGTTACATCAGTGTTCCAAGCCACCTATTAACACATTGATAAAATTAAGGTTATGTTCAATTAATTACATACTCTCTAAAATTGTCTTTTTATTATCATTGAATTAGTTTATAAAACCTAACATAACATGTAGATTACATTTTTTAGATTCCATATTATATTTTAATTTATTTTTTATTTATAAGTTATTAGATACAAACTTTAAAAATTCGACCCAACTCTCAAAATATTCAAAATTACATTTTTATAGTATTTGAGTTATATTATAAAACTCCTACCACCTCATGGAGAAACAAATCCACGATTCCAGACCATTTTTATATCTTTTTCAGACAATGTATAATTTTGTATGAATTTACAATTTCTCAATAATAGGAAATTATGAAAAATCCACTTAGACAAACAACAAGGAAGAGGCTCCTTGTCGAGGTGGCCTTGTCAAAGTTAGCCACTTGGCTTGTGACAAGTGCAACACTCATCTCGACTAAAGGTAGGAATGAGCAGAAAAAAGATGAAATTGTTGAAAGGTAAGAACACAAAACCAAAGTCAAAAAGAGGGTAGAGAAGGGATTTTGATAATTGGTGTCTACCTTATAAGTTTCCCTTGTGATAGAGAGTGAGTTTTGGCTATAGAATAATATAGATCTTGCTTGTGTGAGAAGAAAAACTGCAAACTAGAACAATCTAATATTCAAAAATGAAAATGCAACCCTGAGAGGGCCTCACGCACACGTTAAACAAAAGGTGACAAAAATAATAGAGTATCTAATAGCAAAGGTTGGTAGATACAAGGAAGAAGGATAAGATTGGGGAAATAAGGGATTGTTATGAATAAAGAGTAAACGATGATTAGAAAATTTCCACAATTTTAAGCCAAAATCGGGTGAGAACTTTTTTCATGAAGGGGAGGTTGAAGTGGCAATGTGGGGTGGCTCTGGCTAGCAACAAAAATTGGGAGTATGATGTGGAGATATACAACCTAGGCATGTCTCTGTGTCCCCGAGGCACCCATATAGATGTCTTGGGATGGTGCAAGCCTGGGCAATTTGATCGAGAGTGTCCCAACGACCGCTGCAAAACTTGGGAATTTAAGGAGGAAGCTAGAATTCATGGTGACACATGGAGTGTTTTTAGTGAAAATTGAGAGTAGAGGAGATTTGCTAGGGGCCTCAGTGGTGCTTTAGGCACTAATATATATAGGTTTTAAACATGTTAATGGGCTATATAAGTTAGGGTATCTCAAGGCTTCAACGCCATAAGTGGGTGTTTCCTTCATAGAGTATGAGAGGGGTAATGTTAGGGCTTAATGAATTTGGGAAAGAAAGTCAAATCAGAGGAAAAAGAAATTTCATGAAAAGATTGACAGTAGACGGAGAAAGAGGTGTGAGAAAATTGTCCATCATTGTTCACAGAAGGAAAGAGTATGAACATAGTAGGAGATGAACTCTACTCCATCAGATCCCCATCTAGAAGCCTAAAACATGCACATATAAGGAAAGACCAGGATCCCATTGTTTATGGCGTGACATCATGACATTAAATCATCCCTGAAAAACATTAGGGAAAGTTGATGCACTTGATTAAATATTTGGTGGCTTCAACCATTAAAACATATATCCTTAATCAATATATTTGAGTTAGAAAATATGTTCAAATTAGGTGAAGCTTGACAACTAAGCTAATTTAAACATGAAAAAAATTGAATTTTAGGTTACTTTATACTTTTTGGAATTTATAATTAATTGTCAAATTTATTTGAGTCCTTTTAGTATTGTCTTATGAAATCCTTTTATAATTTATTCTTAGAAAGTAGTATTATCCAAATGAAGTGGAATATGTCAAATAGACTAATAAATACATGAGAAAATCAAATTTAGCATTACTTTCTTGGTTTTGAGATTTTTAGTGGATTATTGAATCTGTGAGAGTGTTTTGATATTAATTAAATACAAGTTATTTTAATGTATATTGAGTTGCTATTACGATATTTATGAATATTTTAGAAATTATCCACTCATGAGGGAAGTATACCCTATCTTATATTTCCATAACTTCATCAATCTAACTTGAATTACCCTTAAATATATAAATATTTCCAATATTCTCTAGATATTTACAACTTAATTTTTCAATTTATGTTAAGTTTCCATATTATGAATACCATACTTTATAGACAACTAGGGAGGTAAAATACAAATTCTCTCATTGATTTCCACTTGTTATGACTCCCAACCATTTACTTAACAACTTGTGTTTCAAGTATATAATTAATATAATTATTCATATTTTGCATTCACTTTTCCATTCATCTAAATTTAGGAAGATTCTTGAGTCCTTACATAAAATTAAAATATATACTAGATTGTGAATTATCATCCTAATCCCTTCCCAAAAGTCTACGTTGTTGAAAAACACCAAGGCCACCTAGGAAAGAATGCTCATCTTAAACACTATATCTATAAGCATTTGGTGCACCCTTATGTTCCATCTATGACAGCGATAAAGGGATTAAAACCAAATACTAATAGGAAAAGGTATAAGAAGGTCAGAGTTATGGATCATACTTAGGTTACAATATGTTACACCATTCCATTCCTTAAGAGAGTTTTCTCCTTGAAATCCAACCATCCTTACACTCCAACAACTACTCTCTACCCCTTAAAAAGGTTTTAAAAGAAAACTAAATAACTCTTATAGATTTTAGGGCTACAAATACATCTTTTAGTCATGAATGCTTTGAGGTTTTTATGTTGTTCATAGGTCATGCACCCAACTAATGTGTCATATCCACCTAGGGTTGAGTTTTAGGTCCTTGTGTTTCTAACCTAATAACATAAAATTCACATGAGCATCTAGAAAGTCACATGGTAAAAATATCCACAACTTAGGGGAACTAAAGGGTAGGTACACTAAACACTTACTACTAGCCACATATTCCTACTCATCACTCCATACTTCAAAACTAGGATTTAGAGTTTAGTTATAGCTATTTCTAGGGTTTCTCTGCAAAACTTCGTCTATGTCTTCATTGTGATGTAGTCTGAGAAAACATCAATGGAATCCATAAAATTTACTTTACATTTAGTAGTATAACAGAAATAATTTGGCGATGAAATGTATGCAACATAAAACAAAAGATGGATTCAAAATCAATTGCAAGAATTGAATAACAAACAATTGCATGTTAGCAATCTCATGAACATACTATTAACATCGTCATAACCAACTCCACGTTATAGAAAAACTCGTAGCATCCACAGAGAGATGTCACTACTGAAATATATATTAGGGTACAAGATTATAGATCCCAACACATTTTGTTTACTCATCAAAATTCTTGTGCGTACCTCATGTGATTCCAAAAATGTCTTCCATCATCTAATGGTCATCTTAGGTATAATATAGGGTAAACATCTCACTTAAAGATTTTTCTCATAAGTTAAAGGTCCTATTAAGAACCTATGGGAAATTATAAGAAATCTAAGGGAGATAAAATTTAAATAGTCACAAGATGACTACCATGACTCAGATACAATCTTATAAGGAGTGGGACCCTAGAGGGTATCCAATCCTCACTAAATTGAGGAATAAACCCATCTAATCCAAACACACTAATAAGTATGCTAGAATAGGAGTATTTTTTCATTTCTCAAAAGAATAGAATACAAAAATAGAAAAAAAAAATATTATAACTATATTCAATTTAAAATATTACATAATAATCTCTCATTTGGGTTTTATATGAAAGAAAAAACTTTGTCACTAGGCAGAGGGATGTCCAATCTATCTCAAGTCTATCTCTTAAGAGTCAGATCCACTGAGCCATGTCACAGGTCAAAATGCCAAGTCCACCATGTCCTTCACCTAAGAGGTTAAAAGCATATCCCATAAGAGAAGACAAAGTAGATGTTGTCAGCATAGGAGTGTTGTTATGAGCATATAAATAGGGATTGAGCAATATTAAGGAAAAGGGTACATTAATTAAACTTTATCAAGACTTTATAAAACAAAATGGAAACAGAACATACAAATAAACACAAAAAAGATTTTTAATGAAGAAAAATATAAGAGATTTCTTGCCTTATTTGATATCACAACAAAATATCATAAATAGTTGCATGGTGAGTAATAAGAAGACTACCATATACTCAAAAGTGGGGTATGAACCTATACATTCCATACCAAAGGACATGAATATGAAAATCTCAGTGCCAAACAAATATAAAATTATGCAGGAGGAAAAGACCTCATTGCATGGCAGGGGTACAAAACCCACTACCTAAAATCATATGTGGAAGGAGATTAACACATAGTACTTGCCATGGGAACAAAATGTAGTGCTTAAAATTTGATGTCACACTTATAGTTATGACTAGTCAATCATACATGCAAATAAGGCAGGCTGGATACAATATAGTCTAGTCGAAACAAGGATAAGAACATTCATATATTATCAAGTGGAGTCACAGAACCATAAACATGTATCCAACCATATCCAAAAGTAAGACACATCATATGATCATAAAAATCCACCACTTGAAGGTTAGGGTTTCATTAGTTCAGATACTCAAATTATGGTCTTAATAGTCCAATCACAGAATTGCCTGAAAAATGATGGAATCTAATTTCCAAAACAAAAACACAACCTTGAGAGGGTCTCATGAACGCAAAGAACAAAAGGTGACTAAAAATAACAAAGAAATCTAACTGGAAAGGTTGATAGATATAGGGAAGAAGGATTACATTCAGGAAATAAGGGATACCATGAATGAAGGCTAAGGGGTGATTGGAAAAGCTATGTAGGCTTGTGGCAAAATCATGTGAGAACTTTCTGCATGAAGGGGAAGTTGAAGTGAAATTCTGAGGTAGCTCCAAAAAGCAACAAAAACATAGAGTCTAGAGTGGACCTACACACCCTGGGCATGCCTTTACGGCCATGAGGCACCCAGGAAGATGTCTTGGGATGGTGCAACCTGAGAAATCCCAATGGTCACCGCCAGTGCTGGGACTCAAAGGAGGGAGATAGAATTCATGGTGGGGCATGGAGTGCTTTTAGGGAAAATTGAGATTAGAGGAGATTTTTTTTTGGGGGGGAGGGTTGGCAGAGATTTAGGCACCAATATATACATGTTATGAGCATGTTAAGGGGCTCTAAAAGTTAGGGTAGAATGAGTATCGATGCCATAATTAGGTGTTACCTTCACAAGATACAAAAGAGTTTATATCAGGGATTGATGAAAATGGGAAAGAAAATCATATTAGAGGAAGAAGAACTCTCATGAAAAGATCAACAATTGAGGAAGAAAGAGATGAAAGAAAATTGGTCGTCACTACTTACGGAAGGAAAGAGTCTGAATGGAGACAAGAATGAGCTTTGCTCCATTAAATCCCCATCCAACACCCCAAAATAAATGCACATAAAAGTAAAGTTTGGGATCCCATATTTATGGCATGACAACCTGACATCAAGACATCCAAAAGAAACATTAGTAAAACTCAATACACTTGATTAAACATTTGGTGTTTTTAACTGATAAAAGCATATATCCTTACCAATATACTTGAGTTAGAAAAAATGTTCTAATTAGATGAAACTTTTAGAAAAAAGGTTCAAATTAGATGAAACTTGACAACTAAGATAATTAAAGCATGTAGAAACCAAAGTTTAGGTTAGTTTCCACTTTTTTGAATATATAATGGGTCATCTAAATTATTTGAGTCCTTTTAGTTTTATCCTATCAATTCCTTTTAAAATTCATCCCTGTAAGCTATTATCATCTAATTGAAGTGGAATATGTCAAATAGAGTAATTAATACATGAAAAAACTAAATATATCATTACTTCCTTGGTTTTGAGATTGTTTAATATATTATTGATTATATGAGTGTGTTTAGATATTATTTAATTACAAGTTATAATATTGTATATTGAGTTACTATATTTGGTATCAATGAATATTTAAAGACTATCCACTCATAATGGAAGTATTTCCTATCTTATATTTCCTTAACTTCCTCAATATAACTCCAATAACCGATAAATATATATCTCCATTTTTTTCTAGATATTTACAAGTAAATTTTTAGACTATGTTAATTGTTTCCATATTTTGTATACTATCCTTTATAGATAACTTGGAAGGAGAAATTCAAATTCTCTCACTACTTTACACTTATTATGAATCCCAACAATTTACTTCACAACTTTTGTTCCATGTCTGTAGTTAATATAATTAGTCATATTTTGAATTCACTTTTCCATTCATCTAAATCTAGAAAGGTTGTAGAGTTCTTATTTAAAATTGAAATATATATTAGATTGTAAATTTGCATCCTAACCTCTTACCAGAAGTCAAAGTCGTCAAAAAACACAAAGGCCACCTAGGAAAGAACATTTACCTTAAATACTACGTATAAAGCATCCAATGTACTCTGATTTCCCACCCATGTCAGCTATAAAGAGATTAAAACCAAATTCTAAAGCAAAAATGTACAAGAAGGTCAGAGTTAGGGATCATACTTTAGTTACAATATGTTACAATCATCATGAGTTAAAAGATTTATCCACTAACTAACAATCTATGTATATAAGAATTTGTAACATTAGGACAATACAACTATAACTAAAATGTTATAAAAGAGAAGAATCTCACCTATAACAATCCTGGGTAAGATGACTTCTTGTGGTTGAGTCATAGATAAGAAATGTCACATGGCTCTCCCTCTGCCACGGTGTCCCCATTGTCCAACACTTCTACTAGGTGCGACCCAGAGGGTGAAAACTATAACATCAATCCTTGTTCCAATTGAATTGGCAACTGAATGGGCGACCCAGGGGTGAACCAGTCATCTCACATTGTGAAACGGTCATTTCACATTGTGAGACGGTCATTTCACAAGTGAAATGGTAATTTCACTTGTCCAGTTCAAGCAAAGTTCAACGAATATGGATTCAATTGACCTGACACTCCAACCGATTGGTTCAACACTTAGACCGATCAGTTAAGAGTATAGTTAGTCAATTTTAAACCTTAGATGTTTAATTTAATACCTAAACACCTTTAGTAATCAAATTAAACATTATTCATGAATATACTCCTTTAATCCAAGTGTATCCTATCTGTGTGACCCTATATGTCCAGAATTACATTGGCAAAGAATGTTCATAACCAATTATGACATCACAAGCAAATAATGGTGCCTAGTCATAGATCATTGCTACCCAAGTAATTCTGAAAGTTGGAGAACAACTTTAACCTAAAAGTTGTGATTAGTGTTACCGTGATCGTATAGTTCCTTTGTAACTAATATTCAGATTGAACTCGAGGCATGAAGTCATCATCCTCTCAACATTCAATCCATGTTCCTTGAACTACAGCAGATTGCCTGAGAGGCATGTGATTTCACATATCACATATTGAATCACATGAGTACGTCTGTACATTACTCAATTATGCTTAACAAGAGGTTTGGATATCAAACTCCTATAAGAGAGACAAATCCCGTCTACATCACTCTCAGTCTCCATGTGTCACAACTACCCAATCATCATGGTTATGGCAATCCTTATTCAGAGTTACATTAGATGATGTCAAAGTATACGGAACGACATGTGATGAATGTAGTGACTTCATGTCTAAGAACCACAATCACTAGTATCACTACGAGAAATGATTTTGATTACCATTCCATGGTATCCGTGTATCACTCTCATGGTGGGTCTGTCTGATACACTGTTATGTAACATGTACATGTCTGCTTGACTTGATATCACATATCATGACTAATGAGACTTTGTCATCAACCAACACACACTCTAGTCTTATGTATTACTATCGTCTATTTTGCTTCCATAGTAATATCTGACTAGGGACATAACAAGAATGTATGTCCTCTTAGCATCTGTATGATCTCATTGTTCAAGTCACGTACTTGAAGACATACATCATTGAGTAACATCATTCTTTAGACATCTACCATGTCTGTTTCATCATCTCATGATTGAGAGAAACATAATAGATGGAATTGACTTTATGATTTATCAAATTAGGTATTTAATGCCACATTCCAATCATCTATGATTGGCTCTCTGGGCATACATACCAACAGATTCCCACTTGTACTTAGAGCTAATCACCCACGAATCTTATTCCAAGTGATCTTAATATGTTCATCATGTTTTTGTTCAACAAATGCTTTTATAGAGGGTTAGACATGTTTGCTTCTAGCTGGTGTTTTGAAAATTTCAAAGCTCTTCACTGTATCACATCTCACATGAGATAGAAGTGTTGTAGTTTGCTATCTTAGATTCCTTGCCTAACCAGTAGCTCTGTTGTTATCATAGTATTTCTGTTGAGCCACCAATGGTTGGAAACTCTCACAAGTTCACCCATATAAACTTCTTGATCCATACAATATCCTTTGATGTTCTTATAACAAAACGATACTTGGATTCTATTGTAGATTTAAACAACTGTCATTTTCTCAGAACCCTTTCAAGCTTATAGTTCTCGATTAAAGTCAAACATAAATATAGATTGTGATATTTTTTCAGTTTGGAAGCTTGCGTCAGTGTAACCCTTTACACCCAACTCTTCTTAGTACCATAACAAAGAAACCAATCCTTTTAGTGCTTCTAAAAAAATAATGATGTTCTCTATGGCAATTCATTAACTCTCACTAGAATCTGACATATACCCTCTCATCATGTCCAATACATACAAGATTGCTAGATATATATATATATATATATATATATATATATATATATATATATATATATATTCTTGCATCATGTCCAATACATATGAGATAACTGGATATCCTCTCATCATGTCCAATACATACGAGATAACATGATAAGTACATAACATTGCATTCAAGATAGATCCAATTGCAAATGCATATGACATCTATCCATGTGTTCCTATTCTTCACAAGAACTGGTACACTAGGCTCTTGAGAGACTAACTCCATGGAACATGGACAAGTTTTCTCTCATTGAGTCCTGGATGCTGAACTCTTTTAACATCTTGCCAATGTATGTGCTCTTTCTTTGATCAAGAAGTTTTATAGCTCTATGTATATAGATCTCAATCCCTATCACATAGGATGATTCACCTAAACCCTTCATATAGAAGGTACTTTCCTTTACAAGCTTTAATATTTGTAGGATAAGGATGTCATTCCCTATCATTATGTGGAATATAAATATGATCCCACTAAATCTTTTGTAATCACAAATTTCATCTTCATTTGGACTCAAGTCAAACTCTTTGACTGTCGTGTCAAACGGAAGATTTCAGCTCTGAGATACTTGCTTCAATCCACATATTGACCTTTGTAGCTTATAGACTTTATTTGCATTATTGGATTTATAAAACCTTAATGCTATGTCACATATACATCATCATAATTATTCCAATTAAGGAATGCAGTTGTAACATCCATATGCCAAATATCATAGTCATACTAAGCTACAACAACAAGCATGATCTAGATGGATTTAACCATGGTCACTGGTGAAAGACTTCATCAGGTTCAACACCTTGAACTAGTTTGAAACTCTTTGCAACCAATTTACTCTTTCATGTTGGTATTCTTACAAAGACCCAAATACACCCTATGGGTTTTACCCCTTCAGGTGGATCCAACAAGGTCATACTTTGTTGGTGTACATGGAGTTCATCTTGGATCTCGTGACCTCAAGACATTTCTTAGATTCCAATTCCTCAATAGCTTTGTAGGTAGGTTGTTGAATCCTCATCTATGATCAACTCACCACCTTCATAAGATATTATAATCTTTCAAACTCAAGGTGTGTTCTACTAGAACTATGAGGTTTTGTGTTACATAAGGAACTTGAGATTCCACAACAGCTTGTGATTCTTCTTGTTCCCATTGTACATCTTTAGGTTCAATGTTTTCTTATTTGTCTTGAATATATCAAGTTCTACTTTTACTCCCACTAGTTCCTTTGGAACTAAGTTCTTTTTCAGGAACACAATTATCCAAATTAACAAACAAATTTGTTGCTGGATTGGGATAAGAGTAATATTTTAATAAAATAACATTTATGTGATTTTGTTGACAAAGCTTTTCAAAAAAGTATTTTCTTATATAATCATCATCCCTAATTACTATAAAAGACATATCGGGACACCTCCCATTTTGTATCTCATATGGTGTCTTTTGAACCATTTTAGATGGTGCATTGTTTAGTGTTAAGCATGTGTCGAAAGAAATTGGAAGATTAGCTAGATTTTATTGATAACACACCTTGACTAAAAAGGCATGATTCCTTATTTTTGATACACTCTCATGATACACTATCATGGTGTTTCAGGTGGAGTTAATTGTGATACACTATCATGGTCTCTCTAGAAGACCCTCAACCTCTTGGTTTAAAATATATCAACATCGATCATATTAATGTATCTTAGTATTGATACCATGTTAGTTACATACTTCATTTATGATCTCCTTGAATAGCTCAAGAGATTAATTATTGTATTTCATTAAAATAAAAACTTCATATCTACTGATAACATCAGTAAATATAAGGAGGTACTAGTAACTACCTTGAGCATTTATTATATAAGGTCTATATACATCACTATGTATGAGCCCTAATAGAACAACCACTCTCCCACTACATCTAGTGAATATGATTTTATCATATTGCACAACGAATAAGATATGCATGCCTCTATTGGTTAAGTAACCAAAAGAGTCTAGATAACCATCATATGGATTCTAGAAATGTATTTCTCATTTATGCGCTCTAGATAAAAATGCTATAGGTATTCATTGTTTGAGTCATCAAGTCATTCAATATATTTGTCATAAAAATTTGTCTTTACAACTATCATGTATACTTCACAAGACATAGGTCATTTCCATATGAGATCTCATCTTATAAAATGAAGCATCAATTCTTGTCCATACAAAATACTTGATGTTTTATCAATGGCAGGTACATAATAGCAATTATGTAATTCTATTATATTACCATGAATGATAGATTCTAATTATAGTGGCAACAACTCTTGCTCGTCACAGTTTTAGATTATTTCTTATTGGGTTTTGAAGTAGAGATCTCTATCTCCATCTTCTTCCTTTGTTCCTTTAAGTGAAAAGGACAAATTCTTTTGCACTTACCCTTTTCCATAACCTAAGTGTAGAAGACTTGGACTTAATCTTAGCCTCAGAATACTTCTTGGCCTTTCCTTTTCCCTTGGACTCACTTCCGTTGATCACCATCACAGATTTTCCTTTCTTCTTTCGTGCTTTGGCATTATGCAACATGCCAAGCATTTGATAAACTGACTATATGATTCAGGTAATAATTTGTAGAACCATATCCATGGTCAATTCTTGACCTAAGAGAAATTCCAGTCACTCCACATGCTCAATCGTATCGAGCACATGGGGCTCTGCTGGATCTCCCTCTGTTAGTTTACACTCAAACAACGCTTTGATGAAATTTCACCTTACTTGCCTTACAAGATTCTTAAAATGTTTTACCATCTCGAGAATGTCCATGTTTTCATATTGTTCATGCAACTCATAGTTCATACATCAAAGCATAATGTACTTAATGTCTATGTCATCATTGGAATGCTTCCAGTAAGCATTCACTTAGCCTCAGGCGCATTTGGAGCGGGTTCCTCTGGATCTGGTCTTCTAAGGAGATAGGGCTTTTACTCATGATTGAGAACACTTCTCAAAGTCATTAATCATATATAGAAGTCAATCTCATTTGGTTTTGTCCTTCTTAAGGATTGATCGCGATAAGAACGTGTTTGTGTTTAACATTTGATTCTACAAAGAAATATTGCAACTTTTCAAAACATTTTTTATTTGTTTTATTTGATAAGCTAATGTATTAATTAGGATTTTAATTAATTATCACTTCCACTATATTGTTCAACTCTCATGTATCAATTCTGAATATTGTAGCGTACAATGTTCTAGTGATCCAAGATCTAAAATAATTGAATTATTATCCGCTCAACGCCAGCGTCCATAGCCAATTATTAAGGTAGGCAACTTTTTCCAATTGCATCATATATAATTCTTAGTTAGATGACATGTACAACTCTTTACTATAGTCATCTGCATGCCGCTAGTGCTTAATGTCATTAAGACCACACAGTTAAGCTTTACCCAAAAGCCAACATGATAATAATGCACCCCGCTTGACAGACCCACATTATTACCATCACACTTCACAAGATAGATGATGCACCACCCTTGGGATGCACACACTTAGTCGATCAAGCTTTTCATGTGTGCTGCTTATGGAAGGCATCTAAGACTTAATATTATATTGGAGGATTTTATATATAAATACATAGATATATTCAATCACCACATACTTAGTAGGTATCATATACATGCTATAACCACAAATGAGAACATGTAATAATAAACATACCAGCGATAGTTATGGCCATACTACTATAATTTCTTAAAGCCATAAGAAATTCCTACCACCTAAGGTCTACATCATATGCAATCTGTTGTTGATGAAGATTTCTCAAACCAATCCAGGTTGATCGATTCAACTCTTAAACCGGTCGACTTGCAACCTGGTCACTTGGTTGGGCTATTGAAATGGTCATATGATTCTCAGGTCCAAGTGGCATTTGGACTCCTCCAGTCGATCAATTGGGCCACCAATCGTTCAGTGAATCCTCTTGTAGTTTGGCCTCCTTGGTCCTCCAGTCGATCAGTTTGTCTCTCGAGTTGGTCGTCTCATCTTATACATAACATCTTCTCATGATGATGCATAAATTAAAACAATCCTATTTCTTATTACATTGTAAAAAGGAAAACCTCGAGTTACATTCGAGGGAAAATATTAAGAAGAGCATTAATTTACATCTGGAAAGGAGAGAGAGGCTCAATACACAAATCAAGTAACAATAGGAATAAACAACCAAATCCATGCAGACATGCATATAGAGTTATTCGCCATAACCATGCTTCACATACACCATCAAAATCAATTTTAGAATGACACATGTGAATTGATATATATATATATATATTATATATATATATTATATATATACACATTTATAGAGTCATATGTGGAATTTAATCAGATATGCACATTAATAATTCCAATATTTACATCGTATGCAATAAAAGAATGAAAACTAAATCCGATCATATCAATTTAAATCCCTGATACACTATAAATTGACATGGCACTGATACCTCTATATGGAAATCGGTTGCAGATATAGGCAGTAGAAAGAAAAAATTTAAATGTCTGCTTCCCAAAATAGCAAGATCACATCAACGACAATGTATCTAGGAAGGAAGGTTTGCACGGTTATACCTGGTCCTAGAGCAAGTCCAACAACATTACCCTTGCAGTAGCATCATGCTTCTTCTTCTACAGGAAACATCACACTCCTTCAGTAGCAACATCTCTCAAACAATCCTCTCTACCAGCCTCTTGGTGAAACACTACAGACAACAATGGATGATGTCCTCCAAACAGTATACAAAGGCCTCCCACCTCTAGAGTAGTCCACACGGACCACTGAGAACTCCAAGTTGCGCTACCAGAGCTAACAAGAAGGATTTGTCCCCTTCTGTCGGTGTACTAGTCACTGACATATGCTCTCCCACAATATTCTTAGTTTTTCTCTCCCTCACTATCCCTTTCTTTAACAGGTAGGACTTTCTCAGGCTCTCTATTGCTTACCACAACCAGAGAGGACAATAATTGTTAGAGCAATTAATTATCAATTGTGTGTTGGGAAGCCCCAACACCCCTCTATTTATAGGAGGGGTTAGGGTCTGGGTTCCCAGTCTGTGTGGGAGTATAAGGGTCCAGAATTATGAATTTTCTAAAACCTATGAATGAGGAACTTGTCGGTTCACACACCTAACTGGTCGGTTTGTACATGAGCTGGTCGGTTCACCTAGTTTCCTATTCTGAAACACATTAGTATTCAATGCCCATTAATGCTGAATATGACATCATCATCAGTCCTTGTTTCAATCAAATTGATAACTGAATCGGGCAACCCAGAGGGTGAACCTGTCATCTCAAATAGTAAAATGGTCGTTTGTCTTTTCTAGTTCAAGCAAAGTTCAATAAATATTAATACAATTGACCTGACACTCAAACTAATCATTTCAACACTTAAATAGGTTGGTTCAAAGTCTAGTAAATCATTTTTGAACCTCAGATGTTTAATTGAATACCTAAACAACTTTAGTAATCAAATCAAACATTATTCATGAATGTACTCCTTTAATCCAAGTGTAACCTATGAGTGTGATCCTATAGATCTAGAATTACATTAGCAGTGAATGTCCATAACCAATTACTACATCACAAGCAAAGACCACTACCTAGTCGCACATCACTGTTACCCAAGTAATTTGTAAAGTTGGAGAAAAACTCCAACCTACAATACATGATTAGTGTTACTGTGATCGTATTATTCCTTTGTCTTTGATATATGAATTAAACTCGAGGCATAGAATTGGAATCCTCTTAATGTTCAATCCATGTTTCTTGAACTAGATTAGACTATCTGAAATGTACGTGAGTTCAATATAACATATTGAATCACATGAATATGGTCGTACATTACTTAATCTCGCTTATCAAGAAGCCTGGATATCAAACTCCTATAAGAGGGACAAATCCCATCTATATCATTCACACTCAGTCTCCATGTGTAGCAGCTATCCAATAATCACCGCTATGGCAATCCTTATTTAGGGTTACATTCATATGTCAAAGTATACCGAATGACATGTGATGAATGTAGTGACTTCAGGTCCAAGAACCACAATCACCAATATCACTATGAGAGATTATTTTGACTACCATTCCATGGTCTTTGTGTATCACTCTCATGGCATGTCAGTTCGATACACTATTCTTTAACATGTACATATGTGATTGACTTGATATCACATATCATGACTAATATATGATACTCTATCATCAGTCAACACACATTCTAATCTTATGTATTACTCTATTCTATTTTTCTTCCACAATCATTATATTATGACCGAGACAAACATAATAGTCAGAATTACCTTATGATTGATCAAATCAGGTATTTAATGCCACATTCCAATCATCATATGATTGGCTCTTTGGGCATACTTATCAACACTTAGAATATTAGGATAGTCTCTCTTGAAGCATTTCATATTTTAACAACATTGCATACATGAAAATTAGTTCCCCAATATTGACCAAAATGTGCCCAATCACATATTTCACATTCAACCATTTCTTATCTCTATACACATGTCGTTGATGTTGATGATCATGATGGCCTTGTTGAAGTTTCCCACTAGGTGGTGTATTCCATCTTATAGGGCTACATATTTCCCTACTATGATAAGACACAACATTACTCAATCCAAATCCTTGCCTTCCAAAACATCCAAGACCTCATCCTATTTTCTTAAAAGAATCAACCTCCTACATTGGATCCATCACTATATTCTCTTCCTTTAATAAAATATCTAGATATTTTTCTACCCTTAAATGTTTAGAAGCATTATCCAACTCTAGATGTCTTGTTGTCTCCACAAAATCTCCAAACATCTCTCTATCCCTTTTATTGGCCGCTGATATGGTCTAAGTTTTGGATTTAGACATGCATGAAACCTCGTGCATTTGGAGTCCCTAGTGAAAGAAGACATGCCAAAAGATCCTAGAATTCTATGGCATTTTTCTCTAGATTATCAAGCTTCATAGTTATGTACTCCTCTATTGTGTATTTGGAAGTGAGGAAAGCTTTAAATAACTTGGTCCAAGAATGATTTTCTTCCAACATGTCAAAAAATGAGAATGTCAAGCTACACCTTCTTCATCTCTTCCTTGAACTTCATGAATCTTGTGACTAGATGCATTTGGAGTAGTCAGCTCTGGTAGGGAAGTCTCAACTTGTAGATGGGAATTACAAGTGTAGAAGCACCTGGTGTATTTTTTTGGGTCTTCTCAGGATCAGATGTGTTGCTTGTCTTCAAGGTTTCAACCACCAATTCAACTGGTTTAGCAATGGAGTGACTTCATCATCATTTTCCACTTCAAGTATCAATTTGTTGGTTATTGTGGTTGTTGGTTTTAGTATCACAAGACCATAACACATGGTGACAAACTTCAACTTCTCTTTATGCTTCAAATAGTTCTTAGCCTGACATGTGAAAGAGCTTATAGGAGGGCAAAATGGCAACAACAATCTATTCTAGTTGAGCCTCCATTGACTTTTTTTATGCTTGCTAACATTCCAAAAGCTTCTCAATAACATCTAGAAGACTTTGGTCATTAAATGTGAACATATTATGTTGGTTTCCATGTCCTAGGAGAAGTTGTCCCTAGTTATTGTAGGATAGATGTTCCAAACTATAGTTGTTAATTTGATTGATTTTTTTTTTTGTGTTATGTTCCATAATTGAAGTTATTCTGGTAGTGATTTTGATTCTATTAGAAACTAGGAGGACCCTAAACTTGGTTTTGATTTGGTCCTTGCTTGAGATGATGCACGATTTGTTGCTCTATCTAGGTTCTCATATTGAAATCCTAGATGGTTTCTCTGTTAGTTAGGGTCATAGTACCCCTTACCCAAAATAGAGTTTACGATGTTCATTTATTTAATGATTGGGATACTATTGAATTGAGGAAGTTTCTTGCACAATGTGGATTGGAAGAGGTAATTTTTCCTAGAGTGGTGTGTCCCTCTACATTGTGGACTTGGCAAACTCTTGGGCTGCCTTATCTAAAAAAGAAGATCAAACTCTCTGCCATACTTCTTGAAAGATGAATCAAGGTTTAAGATTGCGATCCTTTAAAGATTCATCAATAGCCTTTAGATAAACATTTCCTCTATTATAGTGACCTTTAGAACTCATATCTTGTGTGATGTACAACAATTAGCATGGTTCTACTCCCTTACAACTTTCCATGCATAATCAAATATCTACCTAGTGAAGTTTTAGTTATAAGTGTGATGTAGGACATTCTGCTCATCTTAAGCATGGCTAGGGTTTGGCACCTCTTGATTAGGATGCATGTTGGGTTGTCTTTTGTTTGTGTTTGTCTTTGAATTAATTGTGGTTGTTTTATTTTCATTTATATTTTATTATGCAATTGTTTCAATTTTATGACATAAGCGCAATATTAGGTACTTTAATGTGCATGATATTGCAGAGACAAATTCACCTAAGGAAGAGTATCTAAATTTTTACCTAGACTATGTACAATAATCACCACTTGCAAGAAAATGTATCTTATATTAGTATTGTTTAGGATAAAATTCAAAGTACAATATTGTTTAAAAGTTATCATATCAAGGTACCTAGTCAAGAACTAGTATTTATCGCAAGAATGAGTTGGTTTAATTAACTAAGGTGGAAAGTTCCAAAAATCTAGATTAATTTCTAGTTATCGATACAAGGATACATTAGGTGGAATCAAGGTTCACTACCACTACCCAAATCAGCAGATTCATTAAAAATCAAAATTTTATATAAAGAGATAATTAGAGATTTTTAAGTTTCCCCTTTCATTATTCGAAACTTGAATCAGCAGATATCCATGTAAGCTCGATGTCTTGATACTTACATATCATTTATCCACTACTAGAGACTTCCCATCAAAAGTTGTTGTCAATGCATCAACCTAAACTAATTGATATTAAATCTTAAATGTGAAATTTTTGGAGGCCTAAGATTATAATAATAATCTAAAGTGGGTGATTAATTCACAAAAAAGCACTAAATGATTAGTAAAAAAATTAAACGAGTTTATACAAGAATTTGAACATGAATGAAATTATAGAATTGGGTACTGGGGCTAGTCCTTACACCCCATTAAAAGGACTACTCCCTCAACATGGCAAGATTAATACGAGTAGTAGAGGAAGATGACATAATCATGGTCATGACTATAGATAAAGTGGCTCTGACTGGTGGGTGGTAGTAGACTTCCTTCCTTCTCTCTCTTCCATGTATTAACCTTGACTTAAGGTTGGAGTAGGTAGATGGACAACTACTCATTGAAGAGGTCGATTTCCCTACAGAGGGAGGCAGATAGCCCTTGACTTGTAGAGGTTGATTACCAAATGTTCAAGCTTAGAGAGGCAGATCATTTGGAGGTCAATTGATGTTGAAATTCTAATGATCAATCAATGCTATTGATCTAGAGGTCAAATACTCTTTTGGTGGAGCGTTCGATTGCTCTTGGAAATAGCAAGTCAATCAATCTTGATTTGGGAGGTCGGTCACTCTCTCTAGAGTTGTCAATCACTCTAGAAGAGTAACCAGGTCGATCACTCTAGAACTAATTGGAGTAGAAACACCTCTCCCATTTGGCATCACTGTGTCTAAGAGAGATCCTCTATTTTTGTATGATGGGTATCTATAGGCCTCCGTACTAGGGTGTCAGTAGCTAGATTTGCGCTATGTGGGCAGTCGAGATCATTTCCTCAATGTATAAGAAACCATCATGGGTTGATAAATTTATTATTGACTATCGAGGTCGATCATCTTCTATTCAAGGTGATGGACGATTTCCTATTTATTGACAAAAAAAGGTCAATAGGTCTTGATCTCTCTTTGATTGGGCTATCAACCATGATATTTTGAGCTATGAGATCTCAATGGATGCAAAGGTCGATTGCATGTCTATTGACATGAAGGTCAATAGGTCAGAGGCTTAATCATGAAGTTCGATAAGTCTTGATCAACCAAAAAGGTTGAGCACCTCATCTCAATAGATGATGGTACTTGAAGGTCGATCAGTAGGTCAATTATGGCCTTAGACACAAAAATTATTGATGGACTTGTCTTCTTGAAGGGTGCCCAAATCTGTTTTAGGCCGTGATGTTTCCCCACACCTCATGAGAGACGACCTCCTCTCATCTCCCACTCATTGAAGGGCAGTGTGACCCCCTAGATTACACTAGATTGGCTGGTGTAGATAGATAAACTCTAAAACTGAAAGAATAATTAAGAAAAGTATAAAAATTCTAAAAAGATAGCATAAAATCTAATTAGAATTATGAAAAACTATTTTCAGTGGAAACTAAGAGATGGGAATGCAAAATTGGGCAAATTTTCCATTAAACCTAGGATGAATATGTACTCTTCAATATTTAGTTTTTAGTTTTTGTTTTAGTTTCTCTTCAACAAAAAATAATCCTACTAGGGCTTCCCTCAGGTTTTCTATATAAACCTATGCCCAAGGGTTTAATCTAATAGAGTTGAATTATGAATTGAGTTTTGTTTTGCAATATGGTTTGCATCAAAGTGGCATCGGGAAACTATTTGATATCATCATTCACAGTCATGTAGAAGTTTACGATAAGCTATATAGATGTAATGTCATGATAAGGGCATTTGAGCAATGTTTGTTTGCATCCTTCCTAAGAATCAAAGAGTGTTTCACCTGGGAGTTGATCAAATGGGGTGACCTATTCTCAAATTTGGTTAGTGAGCAAGGGATGAAACAATTCCACTAGGAACTTATTCTGAAGCTCCTCCCAAGTGGTGATGCTTTCAGGATCTAGAGAGTTGTACCACACTATATCTTTGTCTGTGATAGAGTTGTACCACGTGGCTTTCTTAGGCATGCCAACTTGCTTTCTTAGTCCATAGTGATCTATGAAATTCTATAAATAGTCATTGAAATTCTCATTTT
Source organism: Alisma plantago-aquatica (assembly GCA_963693085.1). Taxonomy (NCBI): domain Eukaryota; kingdom Viridiplantae; phylum Streptophyta; class Magnoliopsida; order Alismatales; family Alismataceae; genus Alisma; species Alisma plantago-aquatica. The sequence continues at coordinate 1,272,091,139 of OY856409.1, read as the reverse complement.
ATATTCCTATTAAACTATTGTTTTGCATTATCATCACCATTGCAACTTGATTTTATAGTTGGTGTCTTGATAGTTGGTTGAATGATACGGTAGAGAATGTCTGCAACTCTACGGATAGAGAATTCTCATACATGTTTGTCTCTCTACCTCTTTAGCTACTCTTATTTCCTCTTACACATCAGCTCTGGATTGCACCAAGAGTATGTCCTACTATGCTGTGAGTGTTTCTTCCACTCTGTATTGGTCTCCTCATCATTCATCTTGGCTTTTTGTTTGTGGAGAAACATGCAATATGTTCCTTCAATCTCAGTGTTGAAGTCTAGTCTAAGACCAGTGCTAGAAGAGTCTATCATGTACTAGAGATGCTGCCTAAAAAGGATAGTCAACAACATGTGAGATGACCAAAGTGGAGTTAGATTCAAGAATATGTGCAATACTATCAATTGTAAAAAAAAGCCTAACTAACCCAATTTAGTTAAATTGATCAGAATTTTTATCCCCGACAACGGTCCAAAGTTTGATATAGTGATTACCACACTAACAAATTCCATAGGGATTAAGTTTTACCTAAGTCAAATGTTTGGCAATCCCACCTGCAAGCTGACAAATCTTATCATAGTATAGTGCGGGACCGAAAGGACAACATTTAACATACCAAACGTAAAAAATATTTTTTTAGAAATTTCTCTCTTACTGTTTTCCTCTAGGACTAGTTTTAGTCTCCCTTCAATCTGACATAGATGGTGATAGTTGTTCTGCTACTAAGCTATATCCCATATGGTATATAATATATGCCACTATGCAAATATTAATATAAATTGGCGGATGATACATAGATGTGAATCAACACATTGATTGTGCAAATTGTTGGAATGTGCCTAAAATACCAACATTAGAAATAATTGAATAATGTATATCTTAAATAACCCTAGACACCTTTACCAATTAAAGTTAATTAAAACTCAATATAATTGAATATTTCAATAAAACATTCTAATGAAAATGATTATGGATACTCAAAATAGTCAATCCACTTAAATCTTAACTAATACATTAACATTTAACTTAAATTTGAGGATATAAATCAATTATTAATTTCAATATACATCTAGAATGACCGACTTGTTCCTAGAATAATTAGTGATTTAATTAGATTAAAACTTCAAACTACTATTTTATTTAAGTCATGTTATGTCTAATATACTCTTCCCTAGATTTTGGTTTCCAAAAACTTTGTAAGATAATTAAAATGCAAGAAATAACTTATGTATGAAGCATTGATAAATCATGACATTTAAAATTGTTAATTCATTATATTCATTAGAAATATTTTATATGACTAATGCATTATACAATTTAGTTTTTTAATAATATTAAATAATAAGTCCATTCTTATACCCATCTAATTTATTAGAATGGCATTAATTCCCCTAGCATATTTAGTGGTCTGAATAAAAAAAGACTACAAAAACAAAATTTTAATGTAGTATATACACCACTCCACCAAAATTGGTGTTACTCGGACATTGTTTACCCTAACTTTTAATCCCATAATTTATAAGCTTTTACATATAATAACAACATCTAAATTTGCATCTAGACTAAGTTCCAATTATTTCCCCCTCTAGTACCACCTTTAATAACATATTTTGTGGTGACCTCCCTGTCTCTATTCTATGAGAGATGCCAATGATGCCTCCAAATTTGTTGTCCCAAACTTTTATGTCCCAGAAAACCCTTTCCATATATTTACCCCAAAACCCACCCCTAAAAAATTAATGAGGTGTGTGTAGGATAGTGATTTAATGGGACACACGTGCGATAGCAAGTTTAAAACAATAGATTTGAACCCACCAATGGCAAGGCTTGTGACTTATGTTTATTCCTCCTCTCTTCCTTTCATCCTTGGTTAATCTCCCCTCCCCCCCCCATTCCCCTCGAATCCTACAAACCAAGGTATCACCAAGTCCTATTGTACTGTGAACATCATTAACTACTACACCCACATTGTTTCTCCTCCATCACCAGCATTGACCGACAAACAACGATTGGTAACCATAACCCATCTTGCCACAAAAAACTCAACCATAACAAGACTAGACCCCATCCATAGTCTGACGCATGTGGATGGCGACCCTCATGATTTCATGAGGCAAATTCTAAGGAACCTAGAGAATCATCATAGGTCAGAAGGTTACTTTTGACATATCTCATCAGTTATGGTCTCTTCCCCAATTTCTTATCCACTTGCATGATCCACTGTTACTCCAAACATGTTAGAGGCCACCCCGACGTGCTCTAGACCCTAGAACCAGTGAGAAGGAAGAACTCTTCTCCTTCACAACTCTGTATGATGGAATGCTTCCAAAGTATGTTCTGCTGTTGCAAGTCTTTGAGAGAGCAGGTTCATCCTCATTTGACCATAAGAAGGGAGAAAGTTAGGTAGAATATAGACACGAAATGAATTGATTTGGATATCAATAATTTTAAAGATATTAAGAAAATGATCTACATATATATTGATTATCACGATTAATAGTAGGTCAACTTCCTCTTCAGTAGTTTAGTTTGTTCATAACCTCATTGACTAAACAAATGGAAATGATAGTAAAACTAATAATATTAGTTTAGAGTTTGAGTAGTATGCACATATGGATAATCCTAGTTATATTCCTTGAATAGTTAGCCTTATAGGACGAGCATAAAAAATCATATCAGTCATATACATGTATGTATATTAGTGCTATAAAACTAGAAATCTTGAATTTCAGTGGTATACTAGTAGTGCTATAACATAAAATTGTTGGTGAGACTAGAACTTTTAATGCATTACAGGTACACATGTTAGAGTTATAACCGATTCATCTATACACAACATGACACATGCAATCATAAGTGTTAAACATGCGATGCAATTATTCTAGTATCCATTTGTCAGAAATTCCATATACATATGAACTAAAAACCCACATCTACACACACACACACACACACACATATATATATACATATATATATATATATATATATATATATATATATATCTACTATTTACTCTACTAAATGTTTACTCATGTACCACTCCTTTCCGTCCAACTCACGGTACCACTCGTTTAGGCCCACACTCATACAACTTTGTTTTCCTTTTCTATATAAGCCACTCATCCATCCTCTTTCTTCTTCCTACAACCCTTCTGATCGGGTTTATATAAATAGTCCACCGTCCATTGAGTGCTTTGACTAGTTGGATATATCTCCCTTTGGCCTGATTTTGCGCTTCAGATGGATCTGATGTATAACTTCCTTCGATGAACCCTACAAGAGCCTCCGTCTTTGTGTTAGGCTGCCTCCCTCTTGGTTGTGTCTGGTACACAACTTCCTTCCAAGAACCCTACCCGGTATCCTATGATCGGGTTTACCATATAGTCCACCATCCATTGAGTGCTCTGACTAGTTGGATATATCTCCCTTTGGCTTGATTTCACGCTTCAGATGGATCTGATGTTCAACTTCCTCTGATGAACCCTACCAGAGCCTCCGTGTATGTGCTACGCTGCCTCCCTTTTAGTTGCGTATGGTATACAACTTCCTTCCACAAACCCAACCCGGTATCCTCCGCATATGTGCTACGCGGTCGCACTTTCAACTGCAATACAGTGGGATGGTGGGAGAGCAGCGTGGCAGTGGTGCGCGACAATGCTATTGTGCAGTGTCTCGCTTGACTCAAGGCAGGTTTCTACAAATTTCATGGGCCACATAATTGCACTAGTATGGTGCAAGGCGGTGATGTGTCATTGTGTTATTGTCGACGATCCATATATTAGCTTCCTTCAATAGTTTCTTTCCATATCAGATGGATTATATGATGCGATGCTTCAGGCGAGGCCATCCGGTGCTATAAGAGGTTTGCCAGGATTTGCTCACTGAATGTGAAGATATGAAGACAGAGAGATGGACTCAAATGAAAGAGAATTAGATTTTATAAAACCCAGCTACTGGGAAGCAGTCCTAAGGTGGAAGATTACTACTCCAACAAAGGTGCACAAGCGTGGGCATAGGATCACTAAAATTGAGAGCCTGATCACTACTGTAGGATTCATGGTATAAAAAGTTGTTCTTCATAAGTGTTGCTACGGATCGTGTGTCTAAGTACATTATAGTTTAGAAAATTTTCTTATACGGTACCAATGAATTACCCAACAAACAAGTCAAATATTATATACAATTTGGATAATTCATCATCCAAAATGATAGGGAGTGAGAACTATTTGCGTTTTTGTTATGTAGTAGTAAAAAAATGGTTTACGGTGCACAAATACAACCAACGGGCAACAATCTATGCTATGTTTAAAATACAATGTCCGACATGCATGTAAGGATATTTATCTAACTTTATTAATTACTTTGCAGGTTTATCGGCTCTCTAGGTACGTTCTCCTCTACAGAATTGTTAGCATATACTGCAAGTTATCATCAGTTTGATGTTCTATATCAACATGCAAAGTATAGTAACCCAATTAAAAGACCTTTCTTATTTACAAAGATGTCATTGTCACCCAGTATCTGGTGGTTCCTTGATCTTGGGGTTACTTTCTATGTGCGCGTAAAGGTAATGGTGCAATTTAATTAATTTAATTGATATCATCCAACTCAAATATCGATTGCAGACAACTCTTATTTGGCTTTATTACCACTATAAAATCAGTTCATTGTACATGAAAATCTAATCCAAGTATTTTCAAGTGAGTTTCAAGCTCCCATATTTTTCAGATGCCATACATGTATATAGATCTTATATTTCTTATGAGGTTTTTAGAAAACCTTCTGAAGGACTCGTCACCTCCACATGACTAATTATAAGTATTATGCGTACAAATTCCCATTCAAGCCAAACGAAGAAGAACTATGTGTATTGAATTAGATCCTTTAGAAAATTTTGAGGAGTGCATTCTATGTGACTTTCTAACTCAATTTTGAAAGTGTGTTATACTAAGCACGATCTCAAGAAAACTTATTTCCGTCCTTTTAGTCCCCTTCTCGTATACATCTCCTGTCGTTGCAGTTGACTAAACTTCATCTCATATACATCTCCTGTTGATGTGGTTGGCTAAAATTCATCGTATGAATAATTTCTTAAATCTCCTATATATATCTTGCATCGTTTTATATAGAAACCCTATATCTTCCATCGTTGCTCTACTTAAGACCTAATCCATGATTTCTTCTGCAATCACACCACAATAATTTCTTGTAAAGAGGGGATTAATGTAGCCAACAAGGACAACCCACACTCCTTCTTCAAACTAGAGTTCTAGTCTAATTACGTGGATTTGTGATTCTGCCATTAAAGATGTGCATATAAATAGTTTGGTGAATGTCGTTGTCCGGTATGACGGTGGACACATTTTTGTAACACCAAGCAACAACATAATTTAATGTATGCAATTAGTCTATATTGAGTTATATACCTTCAACGATTCTACCGATGCGTCATGCGCCGGAGTACTCCTCCCAATCTCAAATCAAACAGATGCCTATGGTGCTAAGAGAGATGTACAATGCTATTTTCCTTGCCAGTGGTGGTAGTATTGTACGTCTGTGTGCCTAAAGATGAAAAGGAGCAGATGTGATCTCCATTCTCTATAGATGTTTAATTTCCTTTCTGGGCTTAGTATCATATAATTAGAAGACATCACCTCTATAGAATCTGTTGTTTATTTACCAATAAAATTCTTCTTGAAAGATAGAAATCTTTACATGTTGTGTCCTCTCTGGCCATGGCTAGCATTGTGGGTATTGGCGGTCCATCTTCAATGCATTTCCATTAAATTAAACATTGTTTTTTGGCATTATTAGATAGTAAATTTTGAAATTAAACCACACTTTCATGTAGGAGAAGATGTTGATCTATTTCTAATTTCTTGCATTCTGTCTGTAGATGCAACTTCGAGACGAACTGCAGTGTTCTTGGTGGTGTAAGGGACTAACCGAACGTAGAGTTTTTCTCTATTACCGGTGTTGTAACTTTATCGGTTGATATATAGATGATCTCGGCCCCCACTTTTTGGCTTAGATCACATACAAACTTCTGCTACCTAGGCCAAGATTTTCTCTGTCTTTACGTTCTATGTTCGAAAGCACTACAAATAGATTGTAGATAGTTCTCATTGTACTGATCTTCAGTCCGTTGCGATTGTGACGTGTTGCGGCCTTGTAGGCGTGTTGAAATACACAACATGAGAGCCATGCTATTAGATAAATATGACGAGGAAAATTGGTAGGTAAGGTATGTTATCCCCATGGTATTGCAATAACCTTCCAGTGTATGTCATTTCCACAATACAACGACAGAAGATAGTGGTCATATCTGATTATGTTTCATCTAATATGGTTTCCTCTTAGAGCTACTTTTTGTCAGCACATATTTCTATCAGTGAAGCATGAATATTGACACAGGCTCTACTGACATGTTTTCTGAATGCAGTGAGATATATGAAACCTCTATATGCTTTGGTCTTCAATTAAATGCATGAAGGCTTGTTTAGAAGATGAGTTTCCATGAAGAAACTCCAGGTGCATATGATGCGTAATAAGCATATGATGTATGTGTGCTGTCAAAGACAACAATGCAGAAGCTTACAGCTACTTCTACCTCCCAGTGGTGGAACTACCAACTTTATTATTTTGGTGTACAATTATAAAAAAAGAATATCACTCAAGAAAAGCATGCATCATCATTCTCATTGAGTGATAGGTATTCTTATCCAATCTTATGTAATATGCTCACAACTTGAATGTTCTTTGCCACATCTATATTGTTTTTTCATGAGATAATAAAAATAGTGCTTCATTTGATTTATTTGATTGCAGTGAACATTAATATCAATTGAATAAATACAATTTGATTTAGTATGTGAGTAGAAAACATTGCACCCTTGAAGCAAAATGCATGCATTACATCCATGTAGTACCCAAATCTAATAGGAGTAATGTAAATGAAAGGTCCAACTGTATGCATCTATAAGAGTTGTTCTTTATTTCACTTCTCATTGTTAAAAGAATCTGTTAAAAAGGGGAGCATAATTATCTACCTCTAAGGGCGTTGAAAAATTTAGACGTATTGTCTTCTTTCTAAATTTGGGACATATATGCAAATTTTTTTGTAATTTTCTTTTGTTGCCCAAGGATTTTCAATTGTTGTATATTATAAACTTTATTTTGCCTTCATAGCATGGAGAGACCCTTATTGAGGGATAGTACTACCTATCTACAAAAATCAGGTTTGCATCTAGGAATGCACATGGATCTCAGAGTTACTTAGCACATGTATAGATGTTGCATAAGATACATTGTTTTTAAGTCATATATTTATATTATTTTCATACGTGAGATAGATTACCACTATACCTTCTTGTGATTCCAAGTCAATGGTCAAAACCAAATGAGGTAACAAGGAATTTTAAATGTATTTTTTGTGATTTGGTTTGGATGTGTGACATAAATTTCTTTTCATCCTATAGTGTAAGATTGGTCTATATTTATTGATAGGGTACTGAGGAAGGGTGGAAACACACAATTTGATTACATATACATGTTAAATTCATAGCTTTTCCCATATGTATTTGTTGCTTCATCTAAATGCCAACAATATATACTTTCAAGACTATTACAACAAGAATACCTAGAATAAGTCTATCAATCCAAGGGAGATTTTATCTCATAGCGTTTCAATGTAGAACACCAATATGGTAGATTTGGATGCATGGTTGGACATCCCCTAAAATACCTCACATAATTGAGTCACTATATAGTAACTAGAAACAAAAAACAAATAGAATGTAAATTAGAATATTTATTAATATCAGCGGACTTAAATAACATAGAAACTTTAATTAAACCTTTTATATATATTGAGACATTGAAGTTATCAATTAGTGTGTTCCTGTTATTTTATATTCGGTAAGAACTATAACTCCCATGTACCTGAGTTGTGTTTTTTTGCAAAAAAATATTACACTTCAAAATAAATTGGTGGAATGTGTTAATTGGTTGTTGAGAATTAACCTATAGAATATCTTAAAATTTTTCATACACAACTAGATTATTTCATATATTGTTTTCAAATATATCCATATTTATTTTATTTTCTCACTTTTTTTGTTTTATAGTAGTGAAAACATCACATATCTAATGAAGAGTTTCAATATGAATTCATGTCATATATCTGCCAGTAAATATACAATAATAATATATCTTTCTATTCCGATTACTAATATTAATAATATGTATCATCATATGATAGTATTGAAGAAAGCCATATAAAAATTAGCATTTTGTGTATAATATTTTGTAAGTTGAAACTGTAAAGTTGTTGAAATTTTCTAAATTTGTATCTTCCTCGACTAAGAAACCATTTCTATTTAGGTTAAAAGTTTATTACTACTTGAAACCATTTCTATTTAGGTTAAAAGTTTATTACTACTTATTAACATGCATACGAATAAAAGAACAATCTCATGAGAAATTGAGTTTAAAAATCTACTTGCTTATTGGTAGTGTTTGTAGTTCCCTTCAATATATATTTTAGGATTCCACATAGATTATAATCAAAATCTAACACTTCTATATCATTTTCTGGGTTCCCAAACATGTTTCCAGTATGGCTTAGACTATTGTAGGATTTGTTTTTCTTCATTCACTACCGTACATAACTTAGTTTACTATTAAGAAGCCTGCTTAGGTTGCTTTTGAAATTATATGTAAAACAAATTATCATATAATATTTCTCTATTATTACAAGTGGGTGCCATATAGAGGCTCTACACAAATTCGAATTGTTTAGATGCATTTAAAGCATCATTTTTCACACTACTTTGTTTAATTTGATCACATCTCAAAAACAAAAAAAGTCATTTAATTTGAGGTAATTAAATTGTAAGAAATCAATATAGGTAAAAAAGTGTACGTCTTATGCACTATGTATATACCTATTTTTATTTTATTAATTGATATTTCATAATTCTCAAATATTTATATTATTTGTAAATTTGTGTCTATTAATTTTCCCAAGTTACCCATTGTGAGGTCTATGTCATAGTTGTTCCTACTATTTCCTCATCCTCATTTTTTGTATATGCATGCAAGGTGTTCATTATGAAAAACTATATTCATACTATCACCACATCAAGTATTTTATTTCAGGTTAAGTTATTTTACAATATATTCATAGTCATTTTTATTAAAATGACTACATGTCTTGAAAAGTGTTATAACCATTCATTCCTACTCGTAGGATATTTTTTAACTAATAGAAATGCAAGGCATACATGTAGAGTAATAAAAATAGATTGACCTAATGTGAATTGATGTATACATTTGGCTTACAAAAATGACATCCATGTCTACTGGAAAAATATATCAAGTGCCTACATCAAATTGAGACTTATATGTATATAATTTATTGCATTTAAAATTTATAGAAAAATTATATTATATTTGGAGCATTCAAATTCATTCCATTTTTGTGAATGTTAATGGATATTTAAGTATAAATCACACATTTATGATCACTGAATGAGTGAAAATACAACTATGTAATTCGTAGTAAGTTTTTTTTTAAAGTAAGTTTTACCATTAAAGAGGTATATGATTAATATAGAGTCGACAAAGAAATGTGAAGTGTTGGATCGAAGTTCTTTTCTTTGAGATGAGGGATAATACAATTATAAACTTTTACCAATTCTAATATACACCATTGAAATGTGCATGCCCATTATATATTTACTTGGTATCAAACTCGACCATAAATAAGTGCACACGTGTTTTATTATTCTTTGTTATTAGATTCAAGAATATAAAAAAGAATATTTTAAATGCAGTCGGATACTTCAAGTGTCGTTAACTATAATAAGTGTAGAATACTATCAAACTTAATGTAGCATGTAGATATTCAACAAATAGTAATTGCAAACAACTTTAATTGTAATTTATAATGATTATCCATTTGGTATAGATATAAATGTTATAATAAACTTCGTATGTTTCATTCAATCGGTGACAAGTAGTGGAATGACATCAAAACATATGGTGATGATACAATTACAAAGATAATTGAATTTATAGGAAAAAATAAAATATTTGTATCAAAAACATGTATATAGGAAGTGATATTTATTTTGAAAAAATTTCTTGTATAAAAATGTATTATAAAAACATCCCATATATACTTTCAATGTACAAACAACACATTCTTTGAGATTGATTCCTCAGAAAAAACAAATAAGGAACAAAAAAGTTGGATCTATGTACCCATTTACATATTTTTGTCATATGTGTTACTGATCATCTTTCAATAATGTAATTATTACAACTACTAGAACTCTATTATTGATTTAATATTAGTGAATAAGAAGTTTAGAAGAGAAGAAACATACTTACATTAGTTTAGTTATCTTACTTATAGATATGACAAATTAATATGCAATTCAACAAACTACATATGCATATACATATAATGATAGAGAGATAAATGGAGGAAAAAGATTTCATCCATCTGCATTATTGTATATACAAACTTCAAGAAAAAATATTGAACTTGGTAAATGCATGACATGTTGCACATATAATTATCACATTGTATACATAAGATCAAGATAGGAAATAATTACCCAAGTGTAAACCATCTTAAAGAATTCCAATTTGAGCATCGATATATCAATATCATTAATGTCTAGAATAACATCTATTCAGCTTGAAATATATCCTTTGTATGATGTTATATACTATAGTAAATAGTGACTATGAGTGGTTATGACTATGGATACACGACTCATAAAGAGAAATTTATTTTAGAGGAAGAAGAACATTATATTCATTATGGTAAGTATAACACCAAGAAAAACAAACGGTCCCCTTTTCAATAAATTTAAGATAACTAATTAACATCACTAATTTAATGCTCTAATCAATTTAAGGATGATGCCTATCTGTATTGGAAAGGTGTTCTATTGATATTCTTATGAAAAAGTAAACATCCAATATAATGTATACAAAAATAGACACGAAACAAGATTTTTTGAGAATTTTGGAATGAGAAGGCATCCTCAAGGATGCGGTCCAAGATCTTAACATCTTACTGAAACCAATATGTTCAAATATTATAATGGCCAAAAGTTAACAAACAAATTAGGTGATATCCAAATAGCATCATAAGGTATGTAGATATTTTACAAAGCTGAGAGGAAAGTAGAATTACCTAATGCACCTCATAGTGATTACATTATTTGGTCATCCGAGTTGGTATATATGTGTGTTGGACGTATGACGTTACAAAACTATTTCTATCTAATTCATAAAAATAGAGCACACATCAAAATTATTATACTATTTTGAGATAAATCTAATAATGAAACATTGAAAGAATACAAAAAAATTGAAGGTAATATGGAAAGAGAAAAATGTATGAAACTGGATTTACATTATAATAAATGTCATTTATGGGTTGTATTATCATTAAGTAGTTGTATACTTTGATTTTGACTTAAACTTTCTTAATTTAGGATATACTAGAAGTCATGCGGAGCACATGCATTTACTAGTGTGTGTATATATATATATATATATGTGTGTGTGTGTGTGTGTGTGTGTGTGATCGTACTTATAAAAATATCATGAATTCAAGAAGTATATTTATCTAGATTGGTCTAACACATATAAGTAGATATATGAGAAAGAATATATATATATATATATATATATATAGAGAGAGAGAGAGAGAGAGGTTAGGAAGTGTGTACCGACCAATACATGTAACTTACGTGTACCGGCCATTAAAATAGCATATGTAGAGTATGTTGATAAAATCCAACCATATGGATTGATTCAACTCTATATAGATTAGATGTCTTTAAAAAATCATAACCATATCTTATGTAGATCATGATATATAGCCATACATCATTCAATGGTTTATGCAATTTCTACAACTTACCATTGATTAGAAAATAGACATTTTCTTTTATTGTATGCTCTATGAATATCGGATTGCGATGATTTTTGGTACACATGTTATCTAAGGGGTATACTATACATCCATAAGGTTGGATTATTCAATACAATTTTACAATCCCCATAAATGAAGGTGGGTACATGTAAGCTACATGTACTCGGGTACACAATTCTTTTAGCCATATATATATATATATATATATATGGATGATTGTTTTTATTAATATAAATATTGGTGACTTTATATTTTAAAAAACTTACTCATATATGAATGTTTGTGGTATTAAAACCCTATACTCATCCTTTTGTGGTATTTTAATCTAATTATACTTCATGTAACACATATCCTAGACCTCTGAGCAATTTGAGTTGTGTGATTTAAAAGAGAGAATGACATTATAAGACCAAAATTGGAAGATGCATATTATTACCCACACTCACATGTAACCTAGACAAATATAAAGTAATATGGGTATAGATGGATCTTAAAACTAATAAACCCTAGTTTGGAGATCATATATTAGTTATATGGAATGATAGTCCTAGATAGAATATGCTAATACTAACGAACTCCAATTGAGAAAGATTTGATTTCAAGCCCAATAGTAACAAATGTTCTTCTACTTTGTTGCTCTATCATCACCAATCCTTGGGGACTTTTCAATTGTGAATCTCACCCCTAAAAATAAGATTAGTTGTGAAGATCATGTATATGCAATATCCTATTATATTTTAGCATTTAAATGACTATGAAATGAAATTTCATTAATGAGACATTCTCTTATACAAACTCATTTTTGAGGTCATAATGACAATCACCTGAATTGCATCTTCTGATTCATTTGTGATATTTTAGAATTCTTATTGATAAAACATCTTTTTAGACAACTCTTGCCATGTTATCCTTGGTTGTGCTAAATAACTATTAGAATGTGATATTGACTAAATATTGTTGTATTGCCACTCTATTATGTGTGCATGGTATTTAGGCTTATTTATCCATTGTATATGCTTATGAGTAACTTTTAGGATCTGTCTTCTCTAAATAGGGTATGCCTTTTCCACCCTTATTATATGTATTATGCATGTATTATCTACTCACATTAGGCCATGATCTAGTGGTTTCTTGGCCCTACTTAGGTAAATGTAGTCTATAATATATATGCATGCTCATGTATTATTTTGTAAAGTTGTGGAATATTTAAATGGAAAGGTTCATATTAATCTCACTATACTCTCTTATATTTAATATGCATTTTTTTTTATAAACACTTCACTTTGAACTTACATAAGTATAATTAACCCCCTCTTGTGAGAACACTCTCTCTTGCACTTAAAGTTGTTCAACACAAATGTTTTATATTGAGAACATATACTCATTTTTATTTATACATACCCTTTTTTCTAAAAAAATTTAGGTGTTTGTTCTCAAACCACCCAGGTGTAGGTACTTTAGAGTACATAGACACATTACAACCATATACTGGAAGTTGAACTTGAAGATAGATTCACATGGTCATGTTTCCCTCTACAACTGGTCTTCTGTATAATTAGTTGTAACTTTTTACTTTGTAATATAACCTTTAGGATGAGTAACAATATATATGAGATATATTTTGATAATTGGAATCATTATTTTTTCCACTACTTTATAAGCATTTACTCTACGATACATACTCTGTGTGAAATAAAAATGAAATACTTCATTTCCTTCTTAAATCAGAATTTGTTTGGATTTGTAAGATTTCATTCCTAAAATTAGTTAGGATTGGATCCCCTCTTGGGTCTCACTTTTTACACAATGTATTTATGAATAATTTGATCAATGTAACCAAACAAGAACTAGTATTTATCAAAAACGTTATATATGGTTGTTAGATTAAACTAAGTTTAAAAGTAACAAAGAAGTCGATTAACCATTAATTATCAAATGATGGAAACATTAGGCTATATAGGTTTCACTAATATTACCTATCATTCACTCTCTCACTGCATCATAAATATCATGACCATACATATACCGAGGCTAGATAAATTCCCCTTTTAGCATTATGATTAATACCAGACATATATTACTCTAAAATCACAATCATGTTACCTAGAGATCATTTACCTATTGTTTCAGAAAACACTCTGCTAAAGTTCTCATCAAAAGTTAACTTGAAATAAATGATATTTTAGGCCTCTCAATCTATAATTTGATAAACATACAAAATCGTCTGCCAAATTAGATTTGTAAGTATAAAATGTTTAATCCAAAATATATTATTCTTCATTCAAAAGTAGGTGCAGTAACAAGAACTTAAATGGGTAGCGAGGCTATGCCCCACACCCCAACAAGAAGACTACTCTCTCATGACAATAATATACGATTAATAGTGGAGGAAGGAAAGAAAGACATCGTCACAACACATAATAAAGGAGTAGCCAAGGTTTTTGCAAAAAATGTATAGAATTTTCACTGCATTGTCCCTTCATCAGTTGATAATTTTATTATACAACTACTTGATAAGCATAGGCCCTATCCTGCACATCAATATCCCTCCCAAGACTCTGATGTTTCTTGTTCTACTATTAAGATTCACCACAATTTTGTAGCTAGCTCATTTTGTATATGATTACATCTATAAGACATCACAAATATACTAAAGAAATCAATTACTCAACCTAAATCTCATGTTTTGGATCAATTGTTGAAAAAATAATCAACATACAAGATAATACATGCTTTTTTTACAAATTTTAGCATGATTTATGTTATATGAAGGTTAAAAGATGATTTTCCACTCACATCAATTTGATTTTAGCTTACTTGTCTTGAATCTAGGTTTGTACTAGCCTAATTGTATCCATCCAAGCTTGGAGTGGGGTTGAAAACACCAAATCCCAACTCATTGATGTGCTCATTCTATATCTACTTTTTGCACACATCCACACACAAATTTAGCTCATTTTACCTTCCATTTAGCCTCTAATCATACTTAACTTGCCATCTTTTAGTCATTTTACTTGTCACATGATGTTGATCGCAGGCACACATTGAAAATGCCAAATTGGAGATAGCCCAACCCAAACCCAACCTCAATGGGACCTCCCCTCAATTTGTAGTTGGTTTAGAGTTCATTTTTGAAGAAACAACATTGAATATGACGTGTCATATTTAGCCTCGACGTGTAACTTCCCAAAAAGGCTCACACAATAAAGAACATGTCGTGTGTTATTAAACACATAGGCGTGTAAGTTTCTAGTGACCCCAGTGCTCGAATTACAGAGCAGACGATACGACGTGTCTTTATTAAGACACAACATGTCCTCACAATCCAGATGCTGACTCTGACTTGCTACCAACACACACGGGCATGTAGTTAACCAAACATGTCGTGTGCCTTATGCCAATACCGACTCCAGTAGCACCTACACATTGTGTCTCTAAGGGGACACACCATGTACTTCTTGCGTAGCAATAATTATTTAACGAGTGACACGATGAGACATGACATGTCTCCTCAAAGACATGTCGTGTCTTTACCAGTTGCTATAGAAATTAGAAACAACCGCCCCTCATTTTAAAACATGAGTCCAACCTTTAGGGTGCTTATCACTTGTCATTTTGGATATATTCCGAGCAAGAGAAGTTGCAGAGTAAGAGGAGGGCGATTTTGGAAAGGAAGAAGATGTTTCTTGTGAAAGAACCTCCATTCTTCACCATTCCTTCTTCAAAAGGCACAACAAAGTTTTTCTTCTCATTCAAACCTCTCAGAAGGGAAGATTGGTCGAGTTGAAGCAACTCTAAGGGTGGAATTTTGTCTTCTAGCCAAAGTTCTACCTCTTTTCACTTCACCTTTGTGTTCCCTTACTTTTTTCTCTCTTTAGCTATGCAAAACTCTAAAAATTCTGTAACGTGTTTGTGCATCCCCATTATGGATGAGAAGAACATTTTTCAGGGGTATGTGAGAGTAGCTCCCGTGTCATTACTCATGAGAACTTGAAATTTATATTGAATGTTAGTTAATTTTCTTCTCCATGGATGCCTACAGTAATTTGTTGATTGTATGCTTGGCTGGCCACCTTTTATACATGTCTTATGCTTCCTTGTGCTATTCGAGAGGATGTATGAGGAAGTAGGGAGTAGGATTCATGGCAATATGCTCTTGACCATGGGAATGGCTGGAGTATGTTGAGGGTTTTAGATTGTGTTCAAACCTAGCATATACACAGAAGTGTTATGCGATGAAGAGAACCATCTCATGTGACTGGGAGGTGCATGATGATGACAATCTCCTTGCAAATTGATGGCATGTTTTAATTTTATAGTAATGCATGATGTGATGGTATGGTAGTGAAATCTTATATATGGGATTTTCTAATTTCTAAATTTAACCTTTAACTTACGCTCTTTCTGCTGTTACTTGTCTTTTAGTTATCTGTAATCAACTCAACTTTTATAATTTGACTTAGATAAATGAAAGTTAATGATGTTGCGCCTAGCTAACCTAGCTCCTTGAGTTCGACACCCGAGTACAATTGACCGCGTACACTTGTGGGTGATAAGCAAGTTGAGATTTTCTTTTAAAACCGCAACAAGTTTTTGGCATTGTTGTCAGGGAGCTATGCTAATTTTCGTTAGAGTAGAAGAGTTAACAAGTATTTGAGACTAAGTCATCATTTTCATATCCCATACATGGTACCTCTTTAATTTTGTGAATATCACTCAATTTTTTCTTTTTAGGTTGCATGCGTCGTTATAAGAGGAGTCTACAGACATCAATCTTTCTAGACCCAAAAATAGAGCGACCTTTAGTAGCTACAGGAGAGCAAGGAGGAGTGATAACTCTTCAAGTTTGGAGGGATCACATCCTTTGTCGACACATTCTTCACCTTCACCACCGCCTTCACCCGATCCTCTTCAAGAATTGGAGATGAAGGACAACTGTCCGCTTAAAGATTTCATTATGCCGGTTGACATCAATATTTGTGGAGCCATAGATCATACAACAATAGAAGTCAATAACTTCTCCTTCAATCCTACATTCATGCATATGATCCAACAGAACCGCTTCGGAGGAAATCCTATGAAAGATCCAAATCTTTACATAGCAGAGTTTCTGTAGTATATGAACACCTTTAAGATCAACGGTGTTTCAGCTAAAGGAGTACGCCTACTCCTATTTCCATTCACCTTATGAGACTGGGCCAAAGCGTGCCTCTCTTCATTGCCCAAGTGTTCCATCAAGAGCTGGGTTGAGTTGCTAAATGCTTTTCTCACTAAGTATTTCCCTCCTAACAAGACGACCCAACTGAGGAACCAAATCATGAACTTCAAGTAACAAGAAGGTGAGACTCTTTATGAAACCTGGGAGAGATTTAAGAATCTACAATGCCTTTGTCCTCATTATGGTTTGATCAACTGGTTGCTACTTCAAACTTTTTGTAATAGGTTATTCTACAACACTTGTCTATCCATTGATGCCGCTGCAAATGGAGCCTTAATGAACAAGTTATATAGTGAAGCTTATGCCATTATTGAAGATATGGCACTCAACCACAATCAGTGGAGTTCAGAAAGGACCACTCAACCTTTCTCTTCTCCCAGCTCAAGTGAGAAGTCTAGTGGGAAGCACACTGTAGACGTCGTGGATCTGATTGCAGACAAACTTGATGCCTTGACTCAGAAGTTTGAAAAGTTGACTACTCACTTTGTTCAAGAAGTTGAGCAAGTATGTGAGGCATGTGGAACATCTAGACACAACTATGCTTCTTGTTTTTCACCACTAATGAGTTCCACTAAGGTGTTAGAAAAAGTCAATGTTGTAGGCAATTTCAATAACAGACAAGCCTACAATCCTTTTTCTGAGACCTATAACCCAAGATGGAGAGACCATCCAAACTTTTCTTACATGAACAACAACTCACAGAAACAACAACAACAAGGTCAATATCAAGGTCCACAACCTATGAGAAATTGCTAGCTAATGAATGCCAACTGTCAACAGCTGCCAGAGTACAATAACAACAACATGAACTTCAAGCAATTTCAATAAATGACTCAACCACCACAAAAATCCATCTTGGAGAGCCTCCTTAAAACCTTTTTGATCACACAAATTCAATAGAACGATGAGTTTTGGGTACATGACAATATCTTGAAGGATGTTATCATACAATTGTTTTCTAAAGTTGATGGGATTGTTCCCACACTAAGATGTTGGAGAACCAGATAGCTCAACAAGCTCTAGTCAAGTAAGGAACATCTTCAGGTTCTTTGCCCAGTCAACCAGTTATGAACCCCAAGGAGACTTGCAAATCCATAACTCTAAGGAGTGGGACAGTCATAGGAGGGTCCACACCACCTTCCAAGAGGAAATATGAAGAGGTTGTTGACAGTACTGTTGAGGAGACTATTGAAAATCAAAGAAAGAAATCGACTAGAAATATACATCAAGGTGATTCTTCTAGCAAGCCTAATGCTCCTATCCCTCATAGGTATGCTAATACCAAAGATTATGTTAAGTTCAATAAGTTCATAGACATCTTGAACAAGTTGTATGTGAATCTACCTCTAGTTGAATTCGTAGCTAAAATGCCCTCTTATGCTAAGTTCTTGAAGGACATCCTAATAAAGAAAAGAAAATCTGGTCAAGCCGAGACTGTCATGTTATCTGAAAGGCTAAGATCGATCATCCAGAACCCTATGCCTAAAAAACTAGATGATCAATGTGCTTTCACTCTCCCTTGAAATATTGGAGACTCTACCTTTGATAAATTCTTGTTGATATTAGAGATAGCATGAGTCAAATTCTTGTTTCTTTGTGAGAAAAGTTGGACTTGGGATACTGAAACCAACGTCAATGACGATTTAGTTGGTTGATTTTTCAATCAAACATACTAGAGGAGTGATTGAAGATGTACTAGTAGGGATAGGAAAATTTTTTTATTCCTTGTGACTTTGTGGTCTTGTACATACATGAGGACCTAACCAATCCAATACTCTTTGGTAGACCTTTCCTATGTACTGCAGGCTGTCTAGTTGATGTTAGAGAAGGAAAACTCATAGTCAGAGTTGGAGATGAAGAACTTGAATTCTCTATTTATGATGACACGAAGGCGCCCAACTCCAAGGAGTATCTTTGTCTGATTGATACTATTGATACACTTCTTGAGGAAGAAAAGAGTTCTATTGAGACTACTCTTGATGATCTTTGTGATGACCCACCATCAAACCACCATCTAAATTGCCACCAGTAATTACGCGGAATAACCATAAGCAACAGATTAACAAAAATCACTAAAAATCAAAACTATTTGGCAAAGGGATCCATTTCTAGGAAACTCTTAAAGAAAGAACTAAAACTTTATATACATCATGGTTCATATTGTACATCCACTGTACCATCTCATCTCGAGGATAACATATACTAGTTGCTTTGCCAAAACATATACATAAGCAACATAAAACCTCGAGGCAATCAATACAAAATCTCAGATCATTCATAAAACCATCACGTACTAACTCCCAAGGACATGAGAGTACAAAGACGACACATAGGACTTCTATCTACAAGACACAACAGACAATACACTCAACCTGAGCTGTTACTACTGTCCCTAATGTTGTTGTCCTTCCTTTGCAGTACAGTCTCTACCTCCTCGAGCATGTCCACAAAAAAAATTGTGGAACCCATGGGGTGAGACACAAGTCCCAGCGAGAGATATAACTCTCTGCCAACAATATTATTATCACAGGTAAATAGTATAAAACTGAGTAAAGGATCTTTTATGTAAATAAGCATGTTTAATTATAGTACAAAGCAATAACATTGTTTAAACAATTCAACTATCCATAACAGAGCTATAAATCATCTTTTCTCTTTATAAGGAATATGAAGAACATGTATAACATCTATCAACCAAGATGTATAATAGTAATGAAGCATCAACCAATTTTTTCCGTATTCATTCCTAAAGAAAATACGCTACACGATTGATTACATGTTCACAATCACATGTATGCCCAGAGGAGATGAGGTATACCGCTCATGATCCAACCGACCATGTCTACATAAAGCATCAGTATTATACAAGGTCAATGGAAGAGCCGACTTCCAAGACCTCACCCATCTCAGTCAGTACGAGACTACTAGTAGGACATCTTATGTCAACTATAATTAGCTTACTAGGGTATACTGGTATCTTTGCTATAGAGTTACAGCCATAGCATGCACTCTCTTTGAGATGGTCACTGATCTTTCCCAATTTATTTTCATCGTGATAGTCACTAAGCTTTCCCAGTTTATTTGGTGAGTTCACCGAGCAACCCCAGAATGAAGAAGATTACATATTCAACAATATGTATGTCGAGTTAAACTCATTTCACCATTCAACAAATCTTGACACCGAATGGATCTATGGCCTGGGCAACTATATGATAAGATTCTACTTGATTAATTAGGTGTATTACAGTATCTTTTAGCATCAATCAAGTTACAAGCAAGAATTATAACAGATGCTACAAAGAAAGATGCAATATATTTATCAAGTACTTTCATGATCTTTGGGACACATATAGCACTCAGGATCTCAATACCTTTTCACATTACTGGGAATTCTCATCCCTTAGCATTATCATCATCATGATTGCTAGTACTGGGTATTCAAATCCTTAGTTCATCACTGAACACTGTTACCACTTATCAGGTAACTATTACCTCTAGGTCCACAGACCAGGTATACAATATACTTGTTGCACAAGTATTTCACATGGCTCACTAGCCCCATTTAGATCTGTATCATATGAACATCATAGCTCATACTTGGCTATGCTCATCATCTCATGATACCTGCATGGTTAGTATTTCATGATAACAGCAATATTAAATACATATTATCACCATTCAACATATGAAAAATGCAACCTTCCCATTATTAGGGTTAGGGTTTCCCTTCCTTACCGATTAAGGTTTCAAGTGCATACCATCACCCATTATTAGGGTTTGGGTTTCCCCTATTTAACTAATTAGGGTTTCAAGATCATATTATCAAGAATCAAACCCTAATTCATTTTATTAAGAATTGAAACCCCAATGCATAGCTCTACACATATAGGGGTATCAATGTATGTTCATAGAATGATTAACACACAAAGTATGGGTTTCTCTCTTATCCTTTCTAGGATAATGATTACATCATACTTTATTGAGTTGGCTCAATCCTTCTCTCAAGATACATTGGCCCACAATTATCAAAATGCATTAAACTCCTTACGTCTTATTGTATTACTTGACATAACACACTTCATGTGTTACTCCATCAAGTACATTGAATCGAGGTTCTTTCACCATATCGTGCTTCCATATTGTGCTTGAGGTGTATCCTCATCACCATATCATGCTGCCATATCAGGTTGGTCAACATTAGGGTTTGCATATCGGGTTAGACCCTTATGCTGATATCTCTTCAAACCTTCATGGTATCGACCTACCCTTCACCATGTGATAAGTGATAGGCTAGATAACAGGTTAGTCTAAATCAAATCAAGTATACAAACCAATAGGGGTTTGGGGTCCCAAGGTATATCAGGTTTCACATTACCATGTTGAGTTTCAACACCATATCGGGTTAAGGGTATATACTTGACACCATATCGGGTTAGAGGTATATACTTGACACCATATCGAGTTACATGTATATACTTGACACCATATCGTGCACAAGGTGTGTGCTTGACCCCATATCATTCATAATGTATGTGTAGGTATCACTCATATCATCCATGAAGTATAAAACTCACCACTATATCGTTCATGAGGTGGGTACTTGGATCACTTATATCAGGTGCTCATAAGATAGGGTTGGTCATATGTGTTAGAGATATCTCAACCCGATATCGGGTTGAGCCATGATGATGTCATCATCATCAAGCTATAGACTTCATTCCTTACTGTTCTAGTTCATGGAAAATAGTCCTATATCACTAATAGAACTCATGGATTCATCAATTATTCAAGAAAATTCGAATTTGAAAGTAGATTATCAAGTATGGCAAGATTGATGGTGAGTAATAACATAATTGAGTTCAAGTTACATAACCCATCTCAAGAACAACTTCAAAACTATAAGATCCAAAGATTCATGTTCCCAATGTTGAAGATGATCTTCACAACTCCTCTATATACAAAGAATCACCATGGATAAGTATTTGGTGAAGAAGAAAAGAAAGGAAGATCACAACCCTAGATCCATGCTTTAATCCAATGTTGAAGATAATCATGGCTTCACCTTAGGGTTAAGGCTTGATATACTCCTTGATCCTTAACACCATGCACAATACCTCACCACTCATGCATGATATACCCTCACTTGTGGCCGATATCCCTTCACTTGTGGCTGTGATCACCTTGCTATGGCCGATATCAACTTGCTATGGCGGATATCACCTTGCTATGGCCAATATCACTTTGCTATGACTGATATCAAGGATCTTTGCATGAAACCCCTTCACCTATGCATGATAACAAGACTATATGCACAATATATAAGAGAAATAGGGTGGTAAGATTAAAAAAAATTCACTAGTAGGTGGAAGGAATGGTATATATAGTTGTGGTTCATGAAAAAGAGTGTATATGAGGTGTCATCATTTTACACTACTAGGTGCCACATGTCCATGCATGGTTGACATGTGTCCATGCATGCATATTTATCTTGACATGAAAAACTCTTGAGGATAATCCAGGGATATGATTTCGGCCCTTAGTTATCTTGTTGAGCAACATATTTCAACTCAATCATCACTTTATTCACAAATCGATACACTTTTTCTAAGGAAAGTTGCAAACCGATACACATCACCTCCTTGAGGTGCTTAGCCCATCATGGAAAAGGCCAAGAGTTGATAAAATAATATGGGATCTCCCCTATGGCTCCTTGGCTGATAGGCACTCCCATATCAAGTCTAGAACCAGATACAACAAAAAAAAAGCTTCAGCTATACATCTTTTCTTGGTCTTTCATCACCAAGAATGCTACCACTCAAAGATGATTAAAACGTGGTGCCTCCTTCTTAATCTCTCCTATATATGATGCCAAGAGAGAGTAGGGACACTCTAGAGGTAGTAATTTTCATATCAACCCTACATTGTGGGTAAATTGCAATTTGTACCAAAATTGGTGCACAAGACACTAGTATTATTCAAACAAGTTTCAATTTGAAATTTAGGCTTTCCACAAGCTGCCCCTTAGCATCTTTCTCTCTATTATGATGCTAAGACACATGAGGTGTATTCAACATGTGAAATTTTGCAATATTATCCCTCATCTTTGGGTAAATTGCACTTTTCACCCAAACTATCATATAATGCACAAACAATTTGTAAATAAGCTCAAACTTGAAAATGAAACTCTAGGAGAGTCTTAATTACTTTTCAAAAGATTTTTTTAAAATAACTTCCTTAAGAAAAACTTCCAAGTTAGGCCATAACCCAGGTCAGGGATGTTACAATTATCAACCCCTAAAAGGGATTTCGTCCCCAAAATCTCAAGAGAAAAGAGAAGGGTACTTCCTCCTCATTTCTTCATCCAGCTCCCATGTGGATTCTTCAATGCCACAATGATGTCATAGAACTTTCACAAGAACTATGTCTTTCTTTTTCAACTTATTGATTCTTTTATTAGGAATCATCACTAGACCTTCCACATAGGATTACCTCTACAGGTTGCAACACCAAGTCTGTATCAGGATGACACTTTCTCATCATAGATATATGAAACACTGGATGTAGTCTATGTAGCTCATGTGGCAACTCCAACCTATAGGCTACCTTTCCAATCTGTGCTATCACTAGATAAAGTCCCATAAATCTAGGAGCTAACTTACCCTTTTCCCAAATCTAAGAACACCTTTCCAAGGAGAGACCTTGAGATACACTCTGTCTTCGACTTGGAATTCTAAAGGTCTATGACGTTTGTTGGCATATGACTTCTGACTATCATGTGCAACCTTCAACTGTTGTTGTATGAATTTAATATTTTCAGTTGTCTATTGCACTAATTCAGGACCCAGAAGTTGGTATTCTCCTATCTCATACCAACATAATGGAGATCTATAATGTCTATCGTATAATGCTTCATATGGTGCCATATCAATACTATTCTGATAGCTATTGTTGTAGGCAAACTCTATTAAGCTCAAGTGTAAGTACCAACTTCCTAAAAACTAGTGAACACATGCCCTAAGAAAGTCCTACAAAGTCTGTATAGTCCTTTCAGATTGTCCATCTGTATGAGGGTGGAAAGTTGTGCTAAACTTTAACTGTGTACCCAAGGCTTTATGTAGTCGTTCCCAAAAATGACTTGTAAACTGGGGACCTCTATCAGACACAATCGTAGCTGGAAGTCTGTGTAACCGCACTATCTCATCTTTGTAGATCTGTGCAAGTTTTTTAGTAATATAGGTTGTTTTAACATGAAGAAAATGTACTGACTTAGTCAACCTATCAACTATCACCCAAATGGAATCACGAATTTTGGCTGTTCTGGGTAGACCAACCACAAAGTCCATTGTCACGTGATCCCATTTCCATTGTGGTATAGGTAAGGGTTGCAATGTTCCTATAGGCTTTTGGTGTTATGCTTTAACTTGCTGACATACTGGACACCGCATAACAAACTCAACTGCATCCTTCTTCAAACCAGGCCACTAATACATATCTTTTAAGTTATGATACATTTTAGTACTCCCTGGATGCATTACATACATGGATGAATGAGATTCCTCCATAACTATATTTCTTAAGTCATTGGCATCAGGTACTGCCATCCTACCATGGTAATAGACTACCTCATCCTCTGACTCATGGAAACCATCTCGTTTCTCACTACCATACTCTGACTTGATCTGCTGAATCACAGTATCATCATGTTGTGCCTCTTTAATCTATTGTCTCAGAGTAGGTTTCACATGCATCTCAGCCAGCAATCCGGCTAACAAAGATACTTCTAACTATACATTCATTTGTCTCAAAGAGACAAGCACGTTCTGTTTAAAGCACATTAAAGAATTCAACTGTGCTTTATCTATGGGTGGAGATGAAGATTTTCTACTTAGTGCATCTGCCACTACATTAGCTTTCCCTGGATGATAATCAATTGTACAATCATAGTCCTTGATTAATTCTATCTAGAGGCATTGTCTCATATTCAACTCATGCTGTGAGAAGATGTACTTTAAGTTTTTATGGTCTATGAAAATCTGACATGTTTCTGCAAAAAAATAATGCCTCCAGATCCTCAACGTGTGGACCACTACAACTAATTCTAGATCATGCATTGGATAGTTCTCCTCATGTTTCTTAAGCTTTCGGGAAGCAAAAGAAACTACATGATCACTCTGCATCAACACACATCCTAGACCATTTTTAGAGGCGTCATAGAAAATAATGTATCCCTTTCCCTGCTCAGGTAAAACCAACACAGGTGCACTAGTCAACCTTTCCTTAAACAACTAAAAAAACATTGACACTTGTCATTCCAAACAAAAGGAACCTCCTTCCTGGTTAACCTAGTTAGGGGTAATGTTACAAAACTGAAGTCTTTAATAAACCTTATGTAGTAACCTGCCAGATATAGGAAATTACAAATCTCAGTTGGTGTTTTGGGCTATTACCACTCTACAACAGACTCCACTTTCTTAGGATCAACACGAATACCTGAAGCAGATATAACATGTCCTAGGAAAAACACTTTTAACAATTAGAGCTTGCACTTGCTAAACTTAGCATATAGCTTGTGTTGTCTCAACAAAGTCAAGGCTTGACGAAGGTATTGTTCATGTTGTTGACCATCTCTACTATATATCAGGATGGAATCTATGAAGACCACTACAAGCTAATCAAGGAATGGTCAAAAGATTCTATTCATTAGCTCCATGAATGTAGCTGGTGCATTAGTTAGTCCAAACGACATAACTACAAACTCATAATGACCATACATTATCCTAAAGGTTGACTTAGGTATGCCACTCTCCTTGATGTGTAATTGATGATATCGTGATCTTAGATCTATCTTAGAGAACACTGTTGCACCACACAACTGGTCAAACAGATCATCTATCCTTGGTAGAGGATATTTTTTCTTTATAGTCACCTTGTTAAGCTGTATATAGTCTATGCATAATCTCATAGACCCATCCTTCTTTTAACAAAAAAAACTAGAGCACCCCATGGCAAAGTACTCGGTCAAATGAAACCTTTCTCAAGCAACTCCTGTAACTATTTCTTGAGTTATTCCATCTCAGCAGGCGCCGTCCTATAAGGTGTTTGGGCTATGGGTTGGGTACCCAAAATTAGATTAATCTTGAAATCAATCTCTCAAGGTGGAGGAATTTCTGGAAATTCTTCAGGAAATACATCCTTGAATTTCTTGATAATAGGAACTTCAGAAAGACTAGGGCTCTCTACATTGGTGTCTACTACATGTGCCAAGAATGCTTCACATTCTTTTCACATCAACCTCTCTGCTATCATTATTGACACTAGATAGGTTGGAAGGATCTTTCTATCCCCCTAAAAGACCCATGGCTTATCACTGTCTGTGAACATAGCTTGTTGGGAACCACAATCCAAGAAAACCTTATACTTTTCTAGGGTATCCATACCAAGAATTACATCAAACCCATGCATCTCAAGTGGTATAAGATCCACCTGAATGTTGTGTTCTGAAAAAGAAAGAACACAAGGAGAACATACCTCCCACAACACTGCAGATCTGACTAATAAAGTTTTTAATAACAGATTATTTGCTCTACGACTGACAGTCATATTGTAGTCATGAATCACTTTTCGAGTGATAAAGGAATGTGTAGTACCTGGATCAATCAAAATAGATACAAAGCATGATGAAGACATATCATAATGAAACAATTCCATCTGACATGTCATGACTCGTGGATTGACTACTACCTCTGACTGATTCATAGCATAGAATCTTTCCGTTGACTATTGTTGACTCTGTGATCTATTATTTGGTGTAGATGAACCCACTTGGGATGCTTGTCCATGTCCTCATGTGCCACTACAAAACTTTTGCCTTTGAGAGCCCTATTGAACCTGCCTCGGTGGTTGGGTTACCTCCATGTCCCTAACTGGACAATCTTTTATCATATGCCCTATCTGCCTACACTTGTAGTAGACTCTATCCTGTTGTGGTCTCGATGGTCCTATTACTGACATCGATGTTGTGCTATGGGCTCCACTTGGCAGAAAACTACAGCCTCTACTCTTGCTTGATGTCCACTGCGTCTGAGCACTAAACCTATGCGGTGCTACTGGTGTAGGAAACCTTGGTTTCTTAAAACTTCCAGACCTTTGTCCCTGGAACTGGGCATGCACTTTCCTACTATTTGCCTCACATTTCTCGATCAAGGACCTCTCTATCCACCTAACTGACTCCATAAAGGTGGCAAATCTCTCTCTTTTCTCTAGAGTAGATACATGTGTAGTTAACTCAGCATTCAGACCCTTCTCAAAATGCCGAATCCTATCCTCATCTGTAGTAGCCATGTGTGGACAAAACTATAGAAGCTCCATAAACTTATATTCATACTCACTAATCTTCATCGATCCTTGTCGAATCTACTCAAACTGTGAGGTTTTCTCATCCAGATAAGTCTTGGGAAAGTATCTACAGACAAACTCATGTTGGAATTCCTACCATCCAACCTCAACACCATGTCTTTTCTCTTCTTCAATGGCCCATTAATGTCCAACGCTTCCTTTTAAAAGGTATACAAAATGCCTAACTTTATCAGTCTCTGGAATGCTAAGGATTCCAAAGGATTTCTCCAGCTCAGTGAGCCATGAATCCGCGTCTGTTGGGTCAGCTATACTGACATATTCGATGGCTCCGACCTGGCGTAACCACTCAAAAGTCTTACCAGATACATGTCCTTCATTGGGAACTGGTTCCCTAGGTGCTGGTACTAGCATCCGATCTGCCATATGCATCATTGTGGCCATGAACTTCCCAAA
Source organism: Alisma plantago-aquatica (assembly GCA_963693085.1). NCBI lineage: Eukaryota > Viridiplantae > Streptophyta > Magnoliopsida > Alismatales > Alismataceae > Alisma > Alisma plantago-aquatica. The sequence goes on along the minus strand of OY856409.1, from coordinate 1,272,063,111 downwards.
AAGAGCACGAAAGGCTGGGCTTTCTAGCATAGTTTGATGAAGTTGGGGATTCTTAGGCACTAATTCCTCTCAAGCCTGATCCCTTGCACCTCCTCCTGATGCAATAACATTGCTCTTAGCAACATGTTCTTCGTGTGCTCCAATAATCTTTCAGCTTTACTTCTTCTCCTATATGAGCATAAGTCACTCTAAGATAAATTGGAGGACACTAGAACAGACTCAACAACCTTAATCCTATGTGTCTATAGACTCAACGAACCTTAGGATCTGATACCAAAACTTTGTGACAACCTGCCATCAAACCGATAGCCAAATTGCCACCAGTAATTATGTGGAATAACCATAAGCAGCGGATTAACAAAAAATTTCTAAATATTAAAAGTGTTTTACAAAGAGATCCATTTCCAGAAAACTCTTAAAGAAAGAACCAAAACTTTATATACATCATGGTTCATATTGTACACCATTGTACCATCTCATCTCAAGGATAACATGTAACAGTTGCTTTGCCAAAACATATACATAAGCAACATAAAACCTTGAGGCAATCAAGAAAAAATCCCAGATCGTTCATAAAACCATAATGTACTAACTCCCAAGGACCTGAGAGTACAGAGATGACACATAGGACTTCTATCTACAAGACACGATAGATAATACACTCAACCCGAGCTGTTACTGATGTCCCTATTGTTTTTGTCCTTCCTCTACAGTACAGTCTCTACCTCCTCGTGCACGTCCACCTAAGAAAATTGTAGAACGCATGGGGTGAGACACAAGTCCCAGCGAGAGATATAACTCTCTGCCAACAAGATTATTATCACAGGTAAATAGTATAAAACCGAGCAGAGGATCTTTTATGTAAATAAGCATGTTTAATTATAGTGCAAAGCAATAGCATTGTTTAAACAGTTCAACTATCCATAATAGAGCTATAAACCATCTATTATCTTTATAAGGAATATGAAGAACATGTATAACATCTATCAACTAAGATGTATAAAAGTAATGAAGTATCAACCAATATTTTTCATATTCATTCCTTAAGAAAATATGCTACATGGCTGATTACATGTTCATAATCACACTTATGCCTAGAGGAGATGAGGTATACCACTCATGCTCCAACCAACCATGGCTACGTAAAGCATCAGTACCATACAAGGTCAATGGAAGAGCCGAATTCGAAGACCTCACCCATCTCGGTCAATACTAGACTACTAGCATGACATCTTGTGTCAACTACAATTAGCTTACCAGGGTATACTGGTATCTTCACTATAGAGTTACAGCCATAGCATGCACTCTCTTTGGGATGGTCACTAAGCTTTCCCAATTTATTTTCATTAGGACGGTCACTAAGATTTCCCGGTTTATTTGGGGAGTTCACCGAGCAACCCCAGAATGAAGAAGATTACATATTCAACAATATGTATGTCGAGTCAAACTCATTTCACCATTCTGGAAATCCTGACACCAAATGGATCTATGTCCTGGGCAACTACATGATAAGATTCCACTTGATTAATTAGGTGTATTACAATATCTTTTAGCATCAGTCAAGTTACAAGAAAGAATTATAACAGATACTACAAAGAAATATGTAATATATTTGTCAAGTAATTTCATGATCATAGGGACACATATAACACTCAGGATCTCAATCCCTTTCCACATTACTGGGAATTCTCATCCCTTAGCATTATCATCATCATGATTGCTAGATCTGGGTATTCAAACTCTTAGTTCATCACTGAATACTATTATCACTTATCAGGTAACTATTACTTCTAGGTCCTCAGACCAGGTATACAATATACTTGTTGCACAAGTATTTCACATGGCTTGCAAGGCCCATTTATATATGTATCATATGAACATCATAGCTCATACTTGGCTATGTTCATCATCTCATGATACCTGCATGGTTAGTATTTCATGATAACAACAATATTAAATACATATTATCACCATTCAACATATGAAAAATACAACCTTCCCATTATTAGGGTTCAGGTCTCGCTTCCTTATCGATTAAGGTTTAAAGTGCATACCATCACCCATTATTAGGGTTTGGGTTTCCCCTATTTAACCAATTAGGGTTTCAAGATCATATTATCAAGAATCACACCCTAATTCATTTTATTAAGAATCAAAACCCCAATGCATAGCTCTACACATATAGGGGTATCAATGTATGTTCGTAGAATGATTAACACACAGAGTATGGGTTTCTCTCTTATCCTTTCTAGGATAATTATTTCATAATACTTTATTAAGTTGCCTCAATCCTTCTCTCAAGATACATTGGCCCACAATTATCAAAATGCATTAAACTCTTTACGTCTTAATGTATTACTTGACATAACACACTTAATGTGTTACTCCATCAAGTACATTGAATCGAGGTGCTTTCACCATATCGTGCTTCCATATTTTGCTTGAGGTGTATCCTCATCACCATATTGTGCTTCCATATCGTGTTTCTCAACGTTAGGGTTTTCATATTTGGTTAGACCCTTATGCTCATATCTCTTCAAACCTTCATGGTATCAACCTACCCTTCACCATGTGACAAGTGATAGGCTAGATAATAGGTTAGTCTAAATCAACTCAAGTATACAAACCAATAGGGGTTTGGGGTTCTAAGGTATACCGGGTTTCAGATTACCATGTTGAGTTTCATCACCATATCGGGTTAAGGATATATACTTGACACCATATAGGGTTAGAAGTATACACTTGACACCATATCGGGTTAGAGGTATATACTTGACACCATATCACACACAAGGTGTGTTCTTGACCCCATATCATTCATAAGGTGTGTGTATGTATCACTCACATCGTCCATGAAGTATAAAACTCACCAATCTCGTTCATGAGGTGGGTACTTGGATCCCTTATATCAGGTTGCTCATAAGATATGGTTGGTCATATCGGGTTAGAGATATCTCAACCCAATATCAGGTTGAGCCCTGATGACGTCATCATCATCAAGCTCTAGACTTCATTCCTTACTATTCTAGTTCATGGAAAACAGTCCTAGGTCACTAATAGAACTCATGGATTCATCAATTATTCAAGAAAATTCAAATTTGAAAGTAGATTATCAAGTATGGCAAGATTGATGGTGAGTAATAACATAACTGAGTTCAAGTTATATAACCCGCCTCAAGAACAACTTCAAAACTCCAAGCTCCAAACCTTCATGTTCCCGAGGTTGAAGATGAGCTTCACAACTCCTCTATATAAAAAAAATCAGCATGGATAAGTATTTGGTGAAGAAGAAAACAAAGGAAGATCACAACCCTAGATCCATGCTTTAATCCAAGGTTGAAGATAATCATGGCTTCACCTTAGGGTTAAGGCTTGAGCTCCTCCTTTCTCATTAGAACCGTACACAATACCTCACCACTCATGCATGATTATCCCCTCACTTGTTGCCGATATCCCTTCACTTGTGGGCGATATCACCTTGTTGTGGCTGATATCAACTTGCTATGGCCGATATCACCTTGCTATGGTCGATATCACTTTGCTATGGCTAATATCAAGGATATATGCATGCTACCCCTTCACCTATGCACGATACCAAGACTATATGCACGATATCTAAGAGAAAGACGCTGGTAAGATTTGAAAATTTTCACTAGTAGGTGAAAGGAATGGTATATATAGTTGTGGTTCATGAAAAAGAGTGTATATGAGGTGTCGTCATTTTACACTACTAGGTGCCACATGTCCATGCATGGTTGGCATGTGTCCATGCATTCATATTTATATTGACATGAGAAAATCTTGAATATAATCTAGGGATAAGATTTTGGCCCTTATTTATCTTGTTGGGCAAGGTATTTCAACTCAATCATCACTTTATTCACAAACTGATACACTTTTTCTAAGGAAAGTTGCAAACTGATACACATCACCTCATTGAGATTCTTATCTCATCATTGAAAAGGCCAAGAGTTGATAAACTGATATGGGATCCCCCCTATGGATCCTTGGCTGATAGGCACTCCCATATCAAGTCTACAACCCGATACAACTAAAAAAAGCTTCAACTATACATCTTTTCTTGGTCTTTCATCACCAAGAATGCTTCCACTCAAAGATGATTCAAACGTTGTGCCTCATTATTTATCTCTCCTCTAGATGATTCCAAGAGATATTAGGGACACTCTAGAGGTAGTAATTTGCATATCAACCCTACATTTTGGGTAAATTGCAATTTGTACCAAAATTGGTGCACAAGGCACTAACATTATTCAAACAAGTTTCAATTTGAAATTTAGGCTTTCCATAAGCTTCCCCTTAGCATCTTTCTCTCTCTTATGATGCTAAAACACATGAGGTACATTCAACATGTGACATTTTGCAATATAACCCCTCATCTTTGGGTAAATTGCACTTTACATCCAAACTATCATATAATGCACAAACAGTTTATAAATAAGCTCAAACTTGAAAATTAAACTCTAGGAGATTATTAATTACTTTTCAAAAGATTAAAAAAAGTTTGTAAATAACTTCCTTAGCTAAACTTCCAGGTTAGGCCATAACCCAGGTCAGGGATGTTATAATCCTGAAGAAGAAGATGCAAATGTCACTTTCAATGAGGAAATTTCTGAAACCTTGAAATTTCCACCAAGTGAGGAAGATTAAAAAAAGAATGAGGAAAGCAACACCACAAATCCAAAAAAATAGGTAGAATTAAAACCCCTCCCACTGGGGTTGTGGTATGCTTTCTTAGACCCAAATTCCACCTCTCCAGTTATTATAAATGCTGAATTGAATGATGATCAAGAAGAAAACTCTTAAATGAACTTAGAAGCTATATATATGATAGGGAACTCAATTGATGACCTCAAAGGAATTAACCCATGTATCTGTATGCATAGAAGAACTTTAGAAAAAATGCCAAACCATGCGGGAGACTAGACCAAAATATGATGGGACATGCAGGTTTCTACAGAAGATTCATAAAAGACTTCTCAAAGATTATAAAGCCTCTATGCTCCTTGATAGCCAAAGATGTTGAGTTTGTGTTTGATGATGATTTCCAAATATCTTTCAAAAGAATAAAAGATGCCCTAGTTTCATCCCCCATCATCCAGAGACCATACTTGAGTGCTCCTTTTGAAATAATGTGTGATGCAAGTGACTACGCTGTAGGAGCAGTTTTGAGACAAAGAAAAGACAAAAGACTCCATGCTATACACTACGTGAGTAAGACCTTAGATGATGCACAAATCAACTATGCTACCACTGAGAAGGAGATGCTTTCTATAGTGTATGATTTTGACAAGTTTAGACAATATCTAGTGGGTTCCAAGGTCATTGTGTACACAGATCATTCTACAACCATGTGCCTTATGAGAAAGAAAGATGCCAAACCTCACCTCATCCGCTGGATATTGATATTAAAAGAGTTTGACTTGGAAATCAAAGATAAGAAAAGGATTGAGAATAATGTAGTTGACCATCTCTCACATCTATCTACTATTTGTTGGCTAAATGGACATCTGTAAATCCCTTTGTTTTGATAATGACAAACATTTCATTCTTGTTGATCTAACGTGCTACTTGAGTGTTGCAGGAATAAGGTGGATGACAAAGCACTAGGGAATCTATATGCTTGAATGATTGTAAATGTCATGAAATGTAATCAATTGTAAACTTGTACAAATATATAATGTACAAGTACTTAGACTTCATGTAAATCAAGTGTTAGATCTTCCCTAGCTAAACACCACATTTAGATAGGTCATTCCCTTCAAATAAGTGTCACATATGCACACTCATACACACACTTAGTGCTTTAATTGAAAATTTGAAACAGGGTCAATCTCGGTCGACTAACTCCTCGATCGAAACACTCTCGGTCGACAATCTTCTCGACCGAGAAAGACCCAAGTAGCCGTTAGACACAGCTGACAAGGTAGTTGGCAGTTGGAGATAAACGTTGCATGCACTTGATCCAGAGAGCCTGTCGGTCGACAAAACGTCGACCGAGTAGGTGTCTCGGTCGACCATTTCTCGACCGAGATGGACTCTGACAGCAACTGCAGAATTAATTAATTAGCCGTTGCTAAAGCAACAAACTTGTACCTAACGGCTAGTTAAGCACTTAGAAACCCCTAGAAGGTGTCTAGAACGTCCTTAAGCACTTATAGGACATTCCTATAAATAGGACATGCCTTAGGACACCTAAATTCACTTGTTACACTTGAGAAATCTTTGAGCATACTTTGAGCAACCTGTTTGTGAGCAAATTGAGCATAGTGACAATTGGCTACTTCTTCTCTTAGCTCAAAATTCGTGTCCTATAGGCTAGCATCTCCTATCCACTGCAATTACATTTCCATACATTTTGGTTAGGAGATCTACACGCTTGATCTAGGCAAATCAAGCCTTGTGCTACAAAAGGATAAGTTGTAATTTCCTTTTTCCTTTCTTGTTCTCTATTGTTGTTTGTACTCTCCTTGCTACTCCTAGGTTGGAGGCTGCGGATTGGAGAGGTTGAAGATCTTATTGGTGAAGAAGGGGACCTTGAGCTACTTCAAGAAGGCTGGTGCAACGGGAGGTTACTTCTAGAGAGGAAGGCTACTTCAAGGGGGAGCTTGGAGTTACTTCAAGAAGGCTACCTCAAGTTGGTGCATCTACTTCAAGTGAAGGTTGTTCAAGGGGTGTAAAGAAAGTATTGTATTTTGTGTAAATCCTTGTGAAGGTGATAAAATTAATACTTTCAAAATCCTGGTTGGGTAAGCAACCAAGTAGTGAACTGACAACTTTAGTATTTGCTAAAGTTGGAACCACTCTAAGCACCTGTCTCCTTCTTCCATTTTCAATTGTGGTTGTTTGAGTGAAATAATTGTTAAAATTATTTAAAAACTCTATTCACCCCCCTCTAGTGTTTTTCAATTGGTATCAGAGCAGGCTTCAAGGAGCTCTAATCGAGTCTTGAAGTATGAAGGGTGGTGGTGTCTACAACCGCAAACAAAGGAAAAGTATGGGGCAATCTTCAACAAGTTGCAGTTGGTGCTTAGGAACAAGCCATGCAACACTTGGTTTCCCGTGGAAGTCAAAGAAGGAAGATACACATAAAGAATGTCTTATTGCTACAATAAGTGAAGAAGAAGAAGAAGAGGTAAGCCTTTTTGATTTATCTAAAGAAGAGCTAGTTGCTTCTCTTGAAAAGACACACAATAAATATATTGAGTGCAAGAAGAAATTAAAAAAATCTAATAAAGCAAATGATGAGTTACATGCTAAGATTCTTGCTCTTACATCTGAAAATGAAGATCTCAAAAAGGTTATTGAAGATCATGATATTAAGCTAAAATCTGTAGAAGCAAATTGTAATCTCCTTTCTCTAGAAAAGATTAATTTGCAGACTCAAGTGAATGATCTTAAAAAATAACCTGTTTTGTACTCACATCTAGATTATGATACTATCGTGAAAGAAAGAAATTCATTATCATCTAATCTAGATCAAGCAAAGCTAGATATCAAGAAGAGAATGGATGAGATTGCTAAGTTACAACAAAAAGTTAGTAGTCTAAATAATAATGGCATTCTTGATCAAATCTTAAATGATCCTTACCATCAAATTGGAAGGAGAGGACTAGGTTACAAGCCTAAGGGAAAATCTTATCATAAACCTAGTTGGAAAAAGACACAAGCACATCAATCTATGTATGTACCTAAAGGCACAAATACAAATATATCCAAGAACAACCTAGACCAAAATCATAGAAAGAGATATGAGGTTGATTCTATATGTTGTCATTATTGTTTGCGCCTTGGTCACTATTATTTTTCATGTCCTTATAAGAAAAAGGATGTTGCGCTAGTTTGGGTTCCAAAACCTCCAAACTAAATGAACGGAATTAAGTTGAGATATGACCAAAGACCTAAGTTGTATATTTCTATGTCTATCTCAACTCAACATAATGGGATATCAAATTAATTCAAGTATCTAAACATCTAACTTGCATAATTGTGTTTTACTTGGAAGCAATTAACTGTTCAGAAAACATTTCAGAAATCTTGTCGGTCGAGAAACTGTCGACCGAGAGAACAGTCGGTCGAGAAATTGTCGACCGAGCAGGTCACTGATTTCTAGTCTGAAATAAATCTGCTATTTTCGATTGGTCAAATTGCTATCTACTTGTTATTAATAATTGTTTGTACATGCAAAACAAAGTATACATTTTTTTTCTTTGAGAACGTATATGAGATTAATTTGGTTCATTCTCTAAATGATTTAAAACTGAAAATTATGAATCATATTTAAGTCAAAATTACTACCTACATGGTCCGTTCCAAGTATTCTTTGATTTATTCACATAGAAACCATATGTTAAATTTCATGTTTTATCATTACATCATGGATATATTTTCAACGTTTCATAGATGTTTGTTGTATGAATAATGATTATTGCATCCTTGATGATACATAGGCAAACACAATGATTTGTTGGTTATATGTTGTTTTAATGCTTGCAACACATAAGATAAATATTTCTCAATTGGTAATCTTTTAAGAACCGAGATATTACTTAAGAATCTTATGAGGATACAAGAAGAAGTGAAATTTTATATTCATGTAACTAAAGCAAAGCTTATATTCTAAGAAAAATCAAGGACAAATGTTTTCATATTGAGTATTATTTAAAATACTTCAAATCAAATTACATGCAGATATTATATACGAGTATTCAATTTGGAAATCTACAAATTTGCCTCTTGGTTGAAATGAAATTTGACCAAGGGGCGCTATGGTCATAGTCAAAGTCGACCTAAAATAAGTTTGATACAATACTTATTTGAATATCATTTTCTATATAAAAATTGTGATTAAAAGAACAATTAATTTATGATCACAAAATTATCCAAATATTGGTAACAATAATCACAATATTACTCCCTTAAAAAGTATATATGTCTACAAATTTAGTCTATCATTTGCATTAAAAATTAGCTTAAAAAAATTCATACCCAGTAAGTCTGTCGGTCGACAAATTCTTTGACCGAAAATATCTCGGTCAGCCTATCTCTTTCGACCGACAGACCTCAGATAGAAATAACATCGGACACACTTCCGGTCGACAATTGTTCGACCGAGCCAGTGTCGGTCGACAATTGTTCGACCGAGAATTGACCGTTGGGATATAACCGTTGCAATCCGACCGTTTTATGACCGTTGCAAACCATCAGTTGACCGTTGGGGGGAGCCGAGTGGCGCGTCTGGAATATGACCGTTGCGTTCGATCGGTCGACAAATTGTCGACCGACCTGGTCACTGATTTGCTATAAAAAGAACAAAAAATGGGTCATTGTTACACACTCTCATATTCTTACTTCCATAGCTTCTCTCTAGTGCATTCTTGTGCAATTCTTTAGCTTCTTCATCCCAAAGACTTTCTTGCTTCTTCTCCACCTTAAAGCAAAGAAATGGCTTCATCATCTACACGTGGAAAGAAGAAAGTTGCTAGCAAGAAAGGAAGGGAGGCTACTCCACCATTGACGATCATCAACGACATCCCCTTCGTCGACGCAGATGCTGGTGATCACTATCTCAGGCTCTCCTCCAAAACTCCTCTTCCACGACGGCCGGTTGACGTCATGGACTTCCTCAGCATCGTCGACCTGGAGGATCTTTTTGAGGTGTAAAATTTGAAAGAATTTCTTAACCCTTCCTTCCCTTCCTATTCTTCCAAAGTGGTAAATGAGTTCTATGCAAACCTAATCTCCCATTCCGAAAATGAAAATAACTTCTTCTACTCTATGGCCAATGGGCATAGCTTTCGATTTACTGAAGAGGATATTCTTGACATGCTCAACATCGACTTAGATGAATATCAAGACACTCTTGACCTTACAACTGGAAATCCACTCAATATATTTTCCCAAGGTGATAATACCGTCAGTCTTAGTGACATTAAATGAGCCATTTTTCAATCTAATACAACTTGTCACGAAGATAGGGGTACCTACTATGCCATTAATCTCAAACCAGCAGCTAGGATTGTCAATCTTATTGTTTCCACCAACATACATCCTAGAGCAAACAAGTCTGAAGTTCCTATTTTTCGCATGTGTTTAATTTATGCAATTATCAAACGTATTCCCACAAATTTTATCCGCATAATCCTTAAGAACATGCTTGAGTTTTCTGGCAATCCCCCATATGCTGATTTTGTATGCCAAATCACTCAACACTTTCTTAAAACACAAATTGAGGATATGGGATACACATGGGAAAGAAGACCACAAAAAATATGTAAAAACACAGTAGAGAAAATGGGAATTGATTTTGGTCACAAGAGGGCTAGGACGGAAGGTGAGACATCTACTCAAGATATACCACCACCACCTCCTCCTACCAACCCATCCTATGATCCCATCCAAAACACCCTAACCTATGTTGCTGGGTCACAATATCATCTAAGCAGACAATTAGACTATAACCACCATGCCATGACCTACCTAAATCAAAGGATGCAAACCCTCTCTCCAAATCAACCAGATGAATATCCTTATTCTTTAAATCCTGGCATGCTCAACCCATATAATCCATCTTACAACTACTACCAACCTCCACCTCCACCATCTACAGATCTCACACACACTCAGTTCTCCTCAATACAATTACAAGACATTGCTGCTCATTTCCGCTTTGATCGTGTTCCTACCTTCTTGGAAGCATACACTTTAACCAAGACAGGTGCTTTGGAGTGGCAAACTTTAGTCTAATATTATGGAGCTGAGCCATTTCTTGAAAAAGACCCTGATGTTGATGTAATACTTAAGTCTTTCCAGTGAGATTTGGAGTGTCCATTGTAATAGTTGTAATGAAATGGTTATCTTTACATGATTGTAATGAAATGGTTATCTTTACATGATTGTAATGAAATGGTTATCTTTACATGAAATGGTTATCTTTGCATGATTGTAAAAAATTCCATAATTCTAATGAATTGGTTATCTTTACTGATTATATTGGACATTCATCTATGGCATCATTTGAATATGGCTTATAAGACTATTCTAGTAGAGCATACAAAGTAAGGGGAGTAATAAATCAAAAAGGATGACATCCTTGCACATACCTAAAATTTAACATTGTGGCTAAATTGACCATCTATTGAAAACGGATATGTATTTAAGGGGGAGAAATACTTTTCATACAATATTTGTTCTTAAACGGATATCTTTTTGAAATGACAAAGGGGGAGAAATAAATATAAAACTTAGTGTTTGTGCAAAACTCAATCAATGAGTTTAAGTTTCATAAACTCTTGGCTTTACATTGAAAGTTGCTATATTCCCTATAGAATTGGATTTCATGTTCCATAATTCATGGGGAATAATAAGTACACATTTTATAAACAAGAGAAAGCTACAAAAGGTAATCTTCAGGTATGAAACTCACAAGTCTTTATATTTTCTTATTTTATATTTAGGAAATGTTTGTCATCTTCAAAAAGGGGGAGATTGTTGGCTAAATGGACATCTGTAAATCCCTTTGTTTTGATAATGACAAACATTTCATTCTTGTTGATCTAACGTGCTACTTGAGTGTTGCAGGAATAAGGTGGATGACAAAGCACTAGGGAATCTATTTGCTTGAATGATTGTAAATGTCATGAAATGTAATCAATTGTAAACTTGTACAAATATATAATGTACAAGTACTTAGACTTCATGTAAATCAAGCGTTAGATCTTCCCTAGCTAAACACCACATTTAGATAGGTCATTCCATTCAAATAAGTGTCACATATGCACACTCATACACACACTTAGTGCTTTAATTGAAAATTTGAAACAGGGTCAATCTCGGTCGACTAACTCCTTGACCGAAACACTCTCGATCGACAATCTTCTCGACCGAGAAAGACCCAAGTAGCCGTTAGACACAGCTGACAAGGTAGTTGGCAGTTGGAGATAAACGTTGCATGCACTTGATCCAGAGAGCTTGTCGGTCGACAAAACGTCAACCGAGTAGGTGTCTCGGTCGACCATTTCTCACCGAGATGGACTCTGACAGCAACTGCAGAATTAATTAATTAGCCATTGCTAAAGCAACAAACTTGTACCTAACGGCTAGTTAAGCACTTGAAAAACCCCTAGAAGGTGTCTAGAACGTCCTTAAGCACTTATAGGACATTCCTATAAATAGGACATGCCTTAGGACACCTAAATTCACTTGTTACACTTGAGAAATCTTTGAGCATACTTTGAGCAACCTATTTGTGAGCAAATTGAGCATAGTGACAATTGGCTACTTCTTCTCTTAGCTCAAAATTCGTGTCCTATAGGCTAGCATCTCCTATCCACTGCAATTACATTTCCATACATTTTGGTTAGGAGATCTACACGCTTGATCTAGGCAAATCAAGCCTTGTGCTACAAAAGGATAAGTTGTAATTTCCTTTTTCCTTTCTTGTTCTCTATTGTTGTTTGTACTCTCCTTGCTACTCCTAGGTTGGAGGTTGTGGATTGGAGAGGTTGAAGATCTTCTTGGTGAAGAAGGGGACCTTGAGCTACTTCAAGAAGGCTGGTGCAACGGGAGGTTACTTCTAGAGAGGAAGGCTACTTCAAGGGGGAGCTTGGAGTTACTTTAAGAAGGCTACCTCAAGTTGGTGCATCTACTTCAAGTGAAGGTTGTTCAAGGGGTGTAAAGAAAGTATTGTATTTTGTGTAAATCCTTGTGAAGGTAATAAAATTAATACTTTCAAAATCCCGGTTGGGTAAGCAACCGGGTAGTGGACTGACAACTTAAGTATTTGCTAAAGTTGGAACCACTGTAAACACCTATCTCCTTCTTCCATTTTCAATTGTGGTTGTTTGAGTGAAATAATTGTTAAAATTATTTAAAAACTCTATTCACCCCCCTAGTGTTTTTCACTATTTCCTGAAGACAAGGTTCCAATTGATGACAAATTACCTATTGAGAAGCTTTATGTGGTAAAATCTCTTGCTATGTTGTGGTTCGTTGATTTTGCAAATTATCTTGCTACCAGACGCCTTCCACCTGATTTCACATACCAAAAAAAAGTTCCTTCATGATGTCAAATTCTATTATAGGGATGATCCCCTATTGTTTAAGCAATGTGCAGATGGGCTTATTAGGAGAAGAATTCCCAATGAAGAGATTGCAAGTGTGATTTCAGATTGTTATTCCTCCCTCAACGGCGGACACATTGGAGCAGATAAGACTACAACCATGATTCTTCAGATAGGTTTCTATTGGCCAAGTCTATTTTGTGATGCGCACACATTCGTCAAGGCTTGTGACAAATGTCAACGAGCTGGGGGAATTTCAAAGAAGGACAAAATTCTATTGATTTCAATCTTGGACAAAATTCTATTGAATTCAATCCTAGAAATAGAAGTCTTGAATATGTGGGGGCATATATTATATGGGCCCTTTTCCATCCTCATGCAGCTACAAGTTCATTGTAGTAGCTTGTGATTATGTATCCAAATGGGTGGAGGCAATCCCCACTCAAGCACCCGATGCAAAGTCCGTGATAAAACTGTTCCAGAAGATTATTTTTCCCAGGTTTGGAGTCCCAAGAGAAATAGTATCTGATGGTGGCAACCACTTCAATGAAAGGAAATTTAACAACATTATTAGCAAGAATGGAGTGAAGCATAATGTGTCAACACCCTATAATCCTCAAACATCAGGTTAGGTGAAGATATCCAATAGGCAACTAAAAGCTATTCTAGAAAAGACCATCTCCGACTCAAGGAAGGATTGGGCACTAAAGCTAGACAATGCACTATGGGCGTACATGAAGTCTTTTAAAACTCAAATTGGGACAACTCCATTATAGCTAGGCCACGGCAAATCATGTCACTTACCCATAGAATTGGAGCACAAGGCATTGTGGACAATCAAATTCCTTAACTATGACCTAATGAAAGTAGGAGAGAAATGATTTCTACAACTCTAGGAGCTCAAAGAACTCAGGATGGATGCATATGCGAATGTGAAGATCTACAAAGAAAAGGCAAAGAGATAGCATGACAAAAGAATCAAGGTTAGAGAATTCAAAGAAGGATACCAATTCATATAGTTCAATTCTAAACTCAAGTTCTTCCCAGGGAAATTGAGATCTAAGTGGTCTGGATCATTCTTAGTCTTGAAAGTCTATCCATACAGGAAGGTGGAGCTGTAAGAAAAGCAATCAACATTCAAGGTTAATGGACAAAGATGCAAGTTGTATACCAAAGGAGAGGAGATTGACAAGGGAGCCTCTTGCTCCCTCCAAGATGCATGATCAACCAGTTCAAGAGTCTAACTCTGGACTTTAAACGAAGGAACTTGTTGGAGTTGAACCCATATTATGATAGATTTCATTAATTATTTTCACTCAAGAATATTTTTCAATTCCCAAAATAAACTTGTCATGGATGAATGTAATAGTATAGACCCTCATATATACATATCATCATCTCTGTAGGTGCTGATTAAAGAAGACAATTTCTACAGAAATTTAGAAAGACACGATGTGTCTTTATTTGCACATGTTGTGTTTCTACTCACAGAAGGGATGATTATGCATATTCCCAAGAGTACACGATATGTACTACTTTGAACATGGTGTGTATGATCACAAACGACACCCTATGGAATCAAACATGACATGTTTTTATTCCAACTTGGCGTGTCTACTAGGCCTTTCAAATACCCTCAATTTTTCTGGGACAATACATAGTGTGTATTTATTTACACACACAGTGTCGTTCTCAGGTTGAGAGCACCATGTATATATATATATATATATATATATATAGAAAATCACACATCATGTTTTAAATCAAACACGACGTGTCCTTCTGTTCATTCAAATGAAGCTATATTTCTGGAAAATCACACGTCGTGTCTTTGTTTACACACGGCATGTCATTATCAATGGGGTGAATTCAACTTTGGTTTCTGCATTCTCACACATCGTGTTTTTAAAGCATACACAATGTATCCTCTACAATCAAATCACATTCCAAAAGGAGCATGCGACCTCTGTAAAGGAACATGTTGTATCTTCAAAAAGACACATCGTGTCTAAGGACGAGAAAGTGGGTTTTAAATCCTTATCCTAGGATGCCTCCCTCACTTTCACTCTCAACCATCCATGTCCTATCATCCGTGTGCAACTCCTTGACTGTGTCCACCTCCTCCGCTCTCGAATCAAGCTCCAAGCACCGCCGTTGCTCCATAATCAAGTTCCAAGTCCGCTGCTGCTTCGAATCAAGCTTTGATTTCCGTATCCACTGTCGTTGCTCCACAAGAAAGCTTCCACCATCATGATTCCACTCCACAATGAGCACCTCCTCCATCCTAGCAAGCAAAGCCACACATATCACTGCCGCCCTCTACTAGCACTCAGACAGAGTACACTTGGGTGATGCCTGATGTTAGGCATATTTACGGGTATGTTCAACAGCGGTTTGACCATCTGGACAACTGATTTGACCTGATGGGTTAGCATTGTTTTGTGATGCACGACATGGTCCAATGCATGGATATGTGACATATATCTCAAGACCACTATCCTATGCCTCAGCTACACCACCCTGCACCTCCACTGCCGCAGCCCAAGCCTACCCCATAATCCATGCCGGTTGACATTCCCGATGATGATGATCTGTTCAATCGATATTTCACTATTGGTCATGGGGGCATGGGCCCTCCCTACTGATACCTTACATGACAGGTACCCGATTGCTTCTTCCTTAGGTTTGATTGATACGGTTAGGAAACTGCAAATTTCAAGCTTAGGTGGGGTGCAACCGACCGATGATGTAGTTGTTTTGTTGTTTTTCATCTTCTCATTCTCTAGTTCTTGTATTTAGTTTCTGTTTTTAGTTTTTGTTCTTTTCTTGGCAAGTTTGGTATGATGTGAGGCTCATGAAAAATCTTACTTCACAAGTTTGAACTATCTTGTCCTCCCTCATCAGAATTTTCAATTGAAGAAATTGTAAAAGAGCATACATGAATCAAATAAAACTTTGTGGTCACCAACATGTGTTTAATTTTAGATTTATGTTTGTAGCTTGAATTTTCATCTTTTTCATCATGGATTGCCTAAAACATGTAATTGGTAACAAATTTTATGAATATGTCAACTTTGTGACACTATTCAGAACACGAGATGGTTTTCCAAACTTTTAGTGAATTTACAACCACCCCTTTCCAGGGAATTTTTTTCAAAACAAATGAATGGAATCCGAGTAATGTGCAAATTTGGTTAACTCTCTTCTATTGTGGGAAAAATAAGTGAAACCCTTGACCAATTTAACTTACATTTTGGTTCACTTCACCCTAATTACCCCATAAAAGATGGATGAAAGCGCCCACATGTCATAGTAACCTAGTGTAATTCTGATCTGGCCACAACGGTTAGGTGATATGTCCTAAAAAGAGGGTAAAATGGCCCAATCGACACTTCTTGTGTGCACAAACCCACATTAGCAGTTGTGTGTCGGAATCACCAATCCTATATCATATCTTTTGGGAAAATAGGAAGAGAGAGATAAAGTTGGCTAACATTAACTAAGATTCCATCATTTGCATCAGTAATAGCTAAAAGTTTTGTTGCATATTCACTATTTGTTTGGCCTAGTCATCCAAGTTCCTTGTAGTGCTGCCTTGTTGACTACTTCATTTAATGTGTTACCATCCTTGGCGAACTTAATTTTCTTTCTTGTATGTCTAAGATGAAATCAAGGCTATCAATGTGAACCTGATAATTATGGTTGGTTTGGTCTCTTTTATATCTTCCATTTCATTTGCTCTATACATGAGCTTTGAATTTCCTTCATTTATGTTCTATGCCTTTTTTTCTTCTTGAGGACAAGTAATAGTTAAAGCTTGGAAGGATTTGATGTGCGCATTTCATATCTACTTTTTGCACACATCCGCACACAAATTCAGTTCATTTTATCCCATTTAGCCTCTAATAATACTTAACTTGCCATCTTTTAGTTATTTTACTTGTCACATGATTTTGATTGCAGACACACGTTGAAAATGCCAAATTGAAGATAGTCCAACCCAAATCTGACCTCAATGGGACCTCCCCTCAATTTGTAGCTGGTTCAGAGTTCATTTTTGAAGAAACATCATTGAACACGACGTGTAATTTCCCAGAAAGGCTCACATAACAAAGAACATGCCATGTGCTATCAAACACACGGACGTGTAAGTTTTTAGCAACCTCAGTGCCCGAATTGCAGAGCAAACGACATGACACGTCTTTATTAAGACACAACATGTCCTCATGATCCAGAGGCCGACTCCGACTTGCTGCCAACGCACATGGGCATGTAGTTAATCGAACATGTTGTGTGCCTTATGCCCATATCGACTCTTGTTGTAGATACACATTGTGTCTCTAAGGGGACACACCATGTACTTCTCGTGCAACAGTAGTTATTCAACAAGTTACACGACCAGACACGACATGTCTCCTCAAAGACACACTGTGTCTTTACTAGTTTCTGTAGAAATCAGCAGCAACCGCCCCTCATTTTAAAATATGAGTCCAACCTTTTAGGCGGTTATCACTTGTCATTTTGGACATATTTTGAGCAAGATAAGTTGTAGAGTAAGATCTGGGCGATTTTGGAGAGGAAGAAGAGGTTTCTTGTGAAAGAAGTTACATTTTTCACGAATCCTTCTTCAAAAGGTGCAGCAGACCTTTTCTTCTCATTCAAGCTTATCAGAAGGGAAGATTGGTCAATTTGAAGCAGCTCTAAGGGTGGAATTTCATCTTCTAGATGGAGTTCTAACTCTTTTCACTTCACCTTTGTGTTCCCTTACTTTTTTTCTTTCTCTTTAGCTGTGCAAAACTCTGAAAGTTTTGTAATGTGTTTGTGCATCTCCATTATGGATGAGTAGAACCTTTTTCTTGGGTATGAGAGAGTAGTTCCCATGTCATTTCATGAGAACTTGAAATTTATATTGCATATTAGTTAATTTCCTTATCCATGGATGTCTATAGTGATTTTTTGCTTGTATGCTTGTCTGGCCACCTTTTATACATGTCTTATGCCTCCTTGTGCTTTTCGGGAGGATGTATGAGGAAGTAGGGAGTAGGATTCATGGCAATATGATCTTGACCATGGGAATGGCTGGAGTATGTTGAGGGTTTTATATTGTGTTTGAACCTAGCATATATGCAGAAGTGTTATGCGATGAAGAGAACTGTCTCATTTCATCGGGAGGTGCATGGTGATGACAATCTCCTTGCAAATTGACAATATGTTCTAAATTAGTTGTGATGCATGATGTGATGGTGTGTTAGTGAAATCTTATAATTGGATTTTCTAATTTCTAAATTTAACCTTTAACTTAAGATATTTTTTTCTATCACTTGTCTTTTAGCTATCTACAATCAACTCAACTGTTATAAATCGACTTAGATTAATGAAAGTTAATGATTTTGCACCTAGCTAACCTAGCTTCTTAGGTTCGACACTCGATTACAATTGATCCCGTACACTTACGGGTGATAACTGAGTTGAGATTTTATTTTAAAACTCCAACACTCCTGCATGATGCCACTCACTTAAGATGCTCATGGGAACTCATTATAGTAAGAAGAAGAACAACAAAAATAAGAATAAGAAGATGAAGAAGGAAAATAAGGTAAATACAAAAGACCGTTCTGTTGTTGGTATCGGTTAAGAAAAAATGATGGAATATAAGAGACACTACTTATCTAAGGTTACCTTGATAAATCTAGCTTGGTTTCCTCCATTTTACTCTTATTCTTCTTTTTATTCAAGAGATCACACCAGATATTCCCCCAAGTTTGTCTTTGCTGCAGTTTAGGGCACCAATTGTGTACATAATCAAAATATGAATCCAATGAAACAAGTTTTATTAATCTAATACACATACAAACACACATACACACACATGCACACACATGTATATATATATATATATATATATATATATATATATATATATGTATGTATAAAGTCATGGTTTTTCCATGATTGGTTACTAGGCGACATCGTTTCTCATTTTCATTGGTTCTTTGTGGCTATCAGTCTGCATGGTAATCGGTCTTCTTGGCCATTAGTCCGTGTGGACCAATGAAAGGACAAATCAAGTTAGTTCCTTATATGATTACTGAAAACATAATAAATCTCTCATTTTAACTATGATTTCATCTATTATTTTTGTGTTCAATCCATAATTAAATTCTCTATATTTTTGCACTAGATGCTTGATAGAAATTCTTAGATGATGTTTTCTTAATTATGTATCTATTTTATGTCTTTTGTGCTCTTACCACATACATGTGTGGGTTGTCTTCTATATCAACTAAAGATCAAATCTCAACATATGCATAGCGAACATTTTTGACATAGAAAAAATTAGTTTAAGATAAAACGAAACATAAATAAAAAATATTGTAAGGTACTAATGAAAGTGAAAAGAAAACTAGGATTGTCTTTAACCATGAGGTTACTGGTAAAATAAGATATGGTTTGTAATGATTTGGAGTTTTGAATTTTGTTCGTATGTATTTTTGATTCATCAATTCTCTTAATTGAGACTTGTCATTGTTTTACTCATTTCAACACCAAATCAGACCAACTCAAAAATGGAGTGTCTAGATCTACCGAGGACAAGAAAATTGTAGATTCCCAAGTGAACTTACAACCAATCATCTAGTGAGCCTAGACGAATGACTAAAAATTATTAATCAAGCCAAGCACATCATCTTATTAAGCAAATTAGCTATGATAGATGACCAGATACTACATCACCAGAATTGTTTGACATCAGTTTGTCCAACTTGTTAGTTTTTCTATTGGTACGGCTGTGCATTCTCAGGACATCACTAAATTTAGATAGTCTATCAACTATCTAGGCTAGTCAACCAACTAGAAAGTATAATAGTTAAACCAAACAACTCTAGATTTCACACCTAAACTCTAGATTGGGAAATTCAAAATATTATGGTTGCATAATTTAACTCTCTACGAATTGAGTATAGTTTGGCATGTTTTGCATGACTAGCTAGTGCTTATAGCCAATAGGCTAGTGTGAGCACCATAATTCAGCACAAAATACTCAGAACCATTGGATGATATTAGATAGACCTGAAATCATGAGGCATAATATAGAAACACTAGAGGGATTCCCAAAGAAGAGATACTGATCAATACATCCCTATTCTCACCCATGACCATCATTAGGGAGAGTCGGAGATGAAAGATAATAGTTTTATGTGGAGACATGCATTGCCAGAGACGTGACCAGAGATAGTAGCGCCATTCAGAGGGTAATTTTACACACAACATGGGTTCTTATTCAAGCCTTTATTTTATCAATGTGATTCTCCTTCTCTATCTTTTTTTTACATCAAGAACATGGTGAAAGAGTAGTTTTTACCTACTAGGATGTGGGAGTAGGCCAACTACTTGAATATTTTCTCATGTAATTTGCACTCTAATTATTTTATGATCGACTTCTGTTACATAATTTTTTCTAGCCAATTTTCATGATCGATAACCATATATGTATGTTTGTTGTTGTTTTTAACATCACCATGTTTGAGTTAAAAGAATGACATTAAATTTTCTGTCATGGCACCCTACTGAGACTTCAAATGTTTTTAAGGTAATGAATATATCCCAAATAACATGATAGTGCGACTAGAGTGAGATTTACCTTTTATTAATTCTCTATTCGAATGAACATGAACGGATTTGTGGTTCCAACGATCGACATTCATGATTGACTAGATCCAATGAGAGAGAACTAGTAGAGTAATGTGTAGGAATTCTATATCCAAGTAATCTTATCATATCAGTAAAAATATTTGTTTAATTGTTTTACTTTTGTCCAGTAGTTTTAATCACCCAACCATACAAAAAATATCCTTGTTAACTATCAGTTCTCAATTTGTGTAGAATCTTAAACTATTCTTAATTATGTGTTGTCCTTCTAGATTCAATCCTTAAGTAAGATGGGATAATACCAATCATCTTGGGGGTGAATTTGTTTTACCATTCACTTAGGCTCCTATTGATTTGTTGTAACTGGTCTGAAAAACTATGAACTAGAGTTCATAAAGAATTTTTTTATTCATAATTGATATAAAGTAAGTATTGGAACCTGAGTTTCGTGAGTTCCGATGAGTTACGTAATTACATACAAATCAGACTTCTTGAGTTCCCTCTTAAAAAGAGCGCAAAATGAGTTTCAGAACCATTGACAATATGTCATGTACAATTATATTTTCATTCTTTATAAATGACACATGAAAAATATTTATGACTAGGAATGTTAGCGGTGTGTATATGGTTTATTGCCAAAATCATAACATAATATGAAAAAATATTATATACTATCAAAAGACACCATTTGAATTTTTTGCATTACAACTACCATTATCATTGTGGTCAATAAAATAAAATATATATAAACACTATGAAATAGTAATCATACTGCACCATGTGACAAAAATATGTGATTTATCCAACATATTTTTATACTTCATGTTCAAATAATATTATGTGAAAAATGATATTTAACTATAATCATACGCAAAAAAAATATGTATATTTTATTAAATAATGATGAACCAAAAATTACATATACAAATACATAAAATATATATATCACTACAATAGTATGTACAAACAAAGTGAAATAAAATAATTCTGATGTGATTTGCATAACAAAATATGTTATACAAAAATTATGGAAATAAGGGAATTAATATTTTTGAAGGCCCAAGAGTCAGTTCTCTGGGGGCGGGGGAATAGCCCAGTGGTGCGGTTCGGAAATCCCCAATGAAGGGACCCATGTTCGACTCTGAGCAGTCAAGTGTGGGGTCCAATAGTGGCCGATCCCGAGAGGAGTTCCTCGTTATAAAAAAAAGAGTCGGCTCTCTCTTACCTCTACAATGATAAATGAAGCCAGCTGGTCTCATATATAAAGTAAAATGATGCGATATCCACATACTGATTGTGAACACTTTTAATCAACATGTTAGAAAAAGATGAAATTTAACTGTCGCTTTTGTGATTAGGTTTCCATGAAAGGCACAACGATGTAATCGATCTTATCCTTCGCTAAAATAAAAACCATAAAACGAAAACAAGCCATTTACTTTTCTCATATTTGTGATATATCTAGAAGTACGGTCGCGTCAAGCAACCTTTGAGTTTCAGCATTGAGGTAAAAACTGACGAAAATGATTTTAGGCAAAAAAATTAAAATGACACGTTTGGCCATTTTAATTCCCAGAATAGCACATTCTTGAATTTAATTATCAAAATGTGCCATTTTGGGAGCAATACGTCCTTGTTGGAGACGTATTGCTCTGTCACAAAGTAATGCGTCCCAGCTGGGGATGCATTGTCCCCACAACAGGGCAATGCATCTCGGTTCAGGACGTATTTCTCTGCGAGAGAGCAATGCGTCTCATGACAGGACACATTGCTCCCACCAAAGAGCAATGCGTCCAGATGCGGGACACATTGCCTTACTGTGGGGCCAATGCGTCCTTAGTCAGGATGCGTTGCTCTGCGACAGAGCAATACATCTTTGACGGGGACGTATTGGCCCCACAGGAAAGCAATGTGTCCTGCATGGGGACGTATTGCTGTCACGTCAAAGTAAAACGTCCCCATACAGGACGTATTGTAATTTTTTCAATTTTTTTGCATTCATTATTATTCTTTCATGCTTATTGATTTGTATATTAACAATATTGATTATATTTGTACATTTACAATTTGTTCACATGTATTTGAATGTCCATAATATAGTCAATTATTAGAAATTTGTTAATTTCAATAGCTCTGAACATGCATATGGATTATAGAAGTAGTATTGCAACCAACACTAGTTGGTTCCTAATTGATTATATAAGAAGAAATTAATCCAAAAAAATGAGATATCAATTAAAAATAAGGTTAAAACATGAACCAACTTGACGATAAAATAATACATAACATAACATTATGGTAGGGATCCAAAATGAACCGATATGATATCATAATATGATAGATCCACATACAAGCCAAAGAAATTCCTTCACAAAGACATGTACAACAAAATACAATATATGAAAAACTAAGCACGTCCTCCACGCCCACGACGTCCTCACCCACCTCCATATACATCTGGCTCTTGAGTATCTAAGTCATCTGGAGACGCCTCAACTAGGGACAGTTGTGTAGCAGCAACCTGACGAATACCTGGGAAGTAAGGATAAACTAGAGGTGGGATGAGGGGTCTCTGAAAACTAGGATGTGATGCATCAGGGGAGGTGTATCAAGAGAAATCAAATGGAGTCGGTGAGTATGTGGCATTGGGTGGTGGTCGAGTTTCATGAATAACAGGTGGTGGGAGTGGAGTGTATGGAACAGAAGAAGAACCTATTCTGTAGAAGGATGACGGTGGAGGTGGGGTGATGAATGAAGAAAATGAACCAACTCCTATATAGTATGAGCCTGTCGGTCCCCATCCCATGAACTGAGAAGTGGGAGTGGGCTCAAGAGCAGTAATCACAGGAGTAGGAGTAGGAGTGGGCTCAGGGATTGTGGTATGAGTGAGTATGGGATCATACGGGCGAGCATAGTCAGGAAGACTGTCAAAGTAAGTCCTCTGGATGCTATAGATGTCACCTATGATCTGTGCAGGGGATTTCTGTAAAGCCGCTCAGATCCGCACATGTGATTCCACCTGTTCAAACAAAGAATGTACAAATAATAAAGACCAATTACATATATTAAAAATAATAAAGATAAATAATAATAATTTGTAAAAGAAATAATAATGATACTCACAAATTGTTATTGATGATAACTTTGTGGGTAGTAAGTGGTCGGAGGCTGAGATGGAGGGGGCAATACGTACTGGAGATGATACCATGCGTAGTGCACCTGTGGACTGGAGACTGTCTCCGCTGGTGGAGGGGGAACTAAGCTCTCACGTCTGTTGTTCCACAGTTGCACCTCCTGCCTATAATGATGCAACCAGTCCTCATCTGCATGACCCCTCCCATCTATCCTACTAAGGTGTGACAACTCCAGAGTAGGTTGTACTTGAACAAATCTGAATTGTCCAAGTACTCTGTTAGGGAAGTGCCACTCTACTACTATGTAGCACACTAAAGGCACCCGTGCCAACCAAATATCATGACCCTCTCGACACAAGGCTGAAAATCTATCTAGAATATCAACAGTGTAAGGAGTTAAATGTATCTGTTATTCAAATAGATACAACATGTATCATATAAAATGGAGTAAATTACATAAAAAATACAACATATATCATACAACATGTTAGTAGAAGTAAGTAAGTTATACCTGAGAGGGAAAAATATGCTCAAATTTTGAATCATAAAACTGGACCGATCATCTCATAGTATCACTCTTTTAAACAAATGTAGGCCACCTATTAAATTGACAAACTAAATTTAGATAAACATTACAAAATGTTTGGATAAATGTATAAATAAATTGTGTAAATATTTACCTGTAACCCAAGGGAACATCTTTTGGCCACTCCCCCCAGTTCATAACCAGTGAACCTGGGCATCCAATTCCTAACCTCTCCCAACACCACATCTGCAATAGACATACACAACCAGACAGGTGGGCAGTTTTCTTAGAACGGGTGGTAGCTTTGTACAACTCCCTATACAAGTATTTTAGAGTTGCAACACCCCAAGATAGAGTGCTACAAATTGCAAATTCAGACACAAGCGGGAGGTACCATACATGAACTCTATCCCCGGTACTATCTGGAATAAGGTAACTACCTAAAAAGTATAGGAGATATGCTCTAGTATACCTTATCCTTATTTGTCTTTGTTGTTCTTCATATCCCAAGGTGAAATCCATCCCCCTAAAGGTCTCACACAACCATATCAAGGATATATGCCCCTTAGACATCCCATCTGGTGCATCTCCTAAGAAACTCTCACAAAGGTGAGATCATGAAGAAAATTACCCCTCATCTATGCCTAAAGGATATGAAGCTATAACCGGTGGGCCATCAATCCTAAGCCCTAAAAGAACTGTAACATCCTGAAGAGTTACACTCATCTCAAAAGGGGGAAACCTAAAAGTATTGCTAGAGTTGTCCCACCGGTTAACTAAGGCAGTGATTAAATTAGGATCAAGGTGGATAGGTTGTAGCTTATGAACAAGCCCAAAACCAGCCAAAGAAATATTTTTCAAAACACCTGGGTCAGTAATAGGCCACTGTGACAACATGAAGTGGTGCTGGGAGAGTCAGAAAGATGCTTTTCTAGGAGCCATATCTATGAAAAGTGCAAATATTACATTAAATGATTGTAAATATTACATTAAACCGAAATTACAAGCATTACACGACTTGAGTAAATTGAAATTGTAAACATTACATGATTTGAACAAACTGAAATTGCAAACATTACATGACTTAAACAAACTAAAATTGCAAACTTTACATAACTTGAACAAACTGAAATTGCAAACATTACATGACTTGAGTAAATTAAAATTACAAACATTACATGACTTGAACAAACTGAAATTGCAAATATTACATGACTTGAACAAATTGAAATTACAAACTGTACATGACTTGAACAAATTGAAATTGCAAACATTACATGACTTGAGTAAATTGAAATTGCAAACATTACATGACTTGAACAAACTGAAATTGCAAACATTACATGACCAGACATCATATTACATTAGGACAAGTGCGTCTATTATGGCCCCTTCTACCACACTTGTGACAATGATATGTATATTGATTTGGATCAACATCCATAGTTGAAGGCCTTCTTTTTTTTCTTTGGTCTTCCGGCGTGCCTTCGTTTCCTTGGGGGTAATAAGGGATAAATATCTTTGCTTTCATCAAATTGAGGCCAATACCTCTTGTCGGGAATACCACAAATTCAGTTCTGTATGCGTTTAAATAAGCATCATTTGTGAAATATGGGCTCACACGTCCATCAATATCATAATTGATAGATCTTGCAGCTACCCAAACACGAGAACATGGAAAATGCCATTGTTGTGGAAAACCACAACGACATTCACTTGCACCATTTGGATGCACTATGACTCAAAATTTATGTCCTTCCATGTCATGAACAAGCCATTCATCATTGTTTACGCAGAGGTTTACTCTTAATTTTTCTGCATCCTGTGATACATTAATTAGCTTATTATGAAATCTAAAGGGCCATTTATGTCCCTGTTGTGCATGACCATATGCTTCATTACGCTTCTCCAACCACATTGTAATAGAGTGATAGTATGTTGCAACAATTAGTGCCTATATTGGTAAACCTCTAACACTTTTAAGACTCCATTTAACCCTACAACATGATTGCTAGTCAATGACCCATACCTGTAACCTCTGTCATATGTATGAGACCACTGTATTTGATTTTGGGCTATCAAATACTCCATAGCAGCTGGTTCTATGGTTTCTATATCATCTATTAGACGATCAAATACAAGTATATCAGTTGTGGATCCCACCTTCCACAAAAGTTCCTTCAACTCCTGTGACTTGAACTTTTAATGGAAGTTCTCACGAAGATGTCGAAGACAATAACGATGTTGAGCTCAGTTAAATTGTGACCTAAGTGCTGGAAAAATTCCACTCATTCAATCAGAAATAATACACGGATCTGTACGAAGTGGAATGATTGGAATACAAGTTTGTAGAGAACTAAAGAACCACTCCCATGAGTCCTTATTTTCTTCCTCGACAACAGAAAAAGCAATTGGAAATAGACCATTATCAACATCTATGCCACATGCAATGAGAAGTGTGGTGGGATATTTTCCTATTAGAAATGTGCCATCAGCAGTAAGAACAGGCCTACAATAGGCCTAACCCCTCACAGATGGACCAAATGCCCAAACACCTGCTTGAATCTATGAGTGCCTTCAGTTTGAAGGGTATAATCATCCACAAGGTGGGAATATATAGTTCTTGGAATATATTGTGATAGAGAAATCAGGAACAACAAAAAATTATGATATGATGATTCCCAGTCTCCAAATATTTTACAGATAACATTTCTCCTTGCTAGAAATGCCTTCTTGTAAGATATATGGAGGTTTAGTTCATCATTCACCTTGTCACAAATTTCTTGTGTGGACATATCCAATCATGATACTAGGATTGGCATTATCATACAAGTAATATAAGATGATGTGACTTGGCGATGGTCCTGATTCAGAATAGTTAGTTGACAATTGTGGCTTGTACTATAATGTTTTACCTTACACATGCCACCTGCTCTTTTGGACTGGCAAGCTGTCAAACTCCAAGGACATTGTTGGTCATGGATACAAACAAATATAAGATGATGATTATTTGAGCATTGTGTATGATATTGGACATTGTTTTGTACCGACCATTTTTGGATCATCTCAATCATTATAGCTTCGGATGCAAATAAAGCACCCTCATATATTTCAGTGTTGGAAGGGTTGTAAGTGAGACGGAATTCCTGATGAAAATCTTCCACCCATTCTTCATCTTGAAAAGCTTCATACTTGGTATCAATGTGTTCATGTCGGGACCATTATTTATCAAATATGGATGGAACAAAACTCAATGTTGTAATAGAGTCATGGAATGGATGTTCATGCCCATCATCAATTTCAGTCAATGACTCACCATCATGATCACTATTATTATCACCTTCCTGATCACTATCATTATCACCTACATGATCACTATTATCATCACCTTCTTGTTCAATATTTTATTCTCCCTCCTCAACCTCAAGACCAATATTCTCAATAGTAGGATTTTGAGAGAATTCAGGTGGTTGATTCTATTCAACAATTACATTACTGTTACATGGTTGGGATTGAAATTGATTCAATAGACTCATGAAACTATAATATTGGTAGGAAGATATTTTTTCAAGAAACACATCAATATAGGCATCAGATGAAAGTGAGAACAAGGTTCTGTATGCATCATCATCATTAACTTGTATGAGCATATGATCTTCTCCAGAGAAAAGATAGGATATATTGATAGAGAAGTGGTTGAGATTGATGTCAAGTATTGTATGGATATATGATTTTAGTTTGGACAGGGTATTGATAAGTGAAATATATAGGAGTCTAACAGATCGACTAGAATAAGACCCATCAGAGAGAAATTGACCATCATATCGAAGCTTGACAATTCGTGAATGTGAACTGGATGCCATGTTCCTATCATTGCAAAACATTAATTTGGATTTTAGAGCAGTAAATTAACTTTGGAACAATAATTAATATTGTAGAACATGAATTAATATTTTAGAGCATGAATTAATATTTTAGAACATTGACATCATTTTTAGAAGAGTAGTTAAGATTTTAGAACAATCATTTTGAATTTGGAATTAAATTTGGAACAATGTTTTTTCTATAACATTAACAGTTTAGAAAAATAATTTTGGAATTTGGAATAATAAAATTTTGAACAGTTTTTAACCTTAAAGTGTCATTTTCTATAAAATTATTTTAGTAATATGGAATAAAATAGTAGCAATACAATTATTTCATTTTTAATATTGCATAGTAATTTTAGGTCCAAATTTTTTAATCTAAAAATATAGTAGAAAAAATACCTCAAATGACGAGATCTCCCTTATCAATCAGAATACTCGAGAAGAGAAAGAAGAGAAGCAGAATCCTGACCAAACAACGAAAGAAGAAGAGAAGAAGAATACAACTCCAAGATCACCCGAAATTAGCTCCAAGATTGCCCAAAATCACCTCCAAGCAATAGAAATCCGAGCAGGGAACTCCAGAGCAATGTGAGTAGAGAAAAAGTTGAGGAATGGTGTGGGTTTGGGGGGATGATCTCTGCTCTTTTATATAGGAGAGCAATGCATCCCCGTTGGGGACACATTGCCCCCACATGGCACCGTGCCCCCCCCCCCCCAACGACAACATAGTCGTTGGGTGGCAACAGTCGGGTGTTGTGTGGCAGCAATGTGTCTCCAGTGGAGACGCATTGCCCACGTGGCACCAAAGAGTCGTTGGGCCGTCTCGGTAGGGCTGTCAATGGGGAGGGTATGGGGAGGGTAAGGTCTTACCCTTACCCTCTTTAGGTAGTGGGTAAGGGTAAGAGTAATTATCCTTCTCAACAATCTCCTTACCCTCCCCTTACCTTTACCCTCTTCTCCACAGGGTAAACGGGGAGGGTAAAGGGTAAGCGGGTAATTTTGACAAAAAAGAATTTTATACACATTGTGTGTTGATTTTTAATAATTTTATAACTAATTTATTGATAACAACATATAAAACATTATATCCAATTCAAAATCATATGTTTCTCCGTGTAAAGTTAAGTCAATTCACACAATAACAATTTTTTATGCATAAATTATTTTTTTTCCTTTGCATAAGTATATGCATAACAAATAAGTATTTCACCAACACCTCATTTTCAGCAAGATATATATGTTTTTCTCTCAATAAGAAAGTATTTCAAGCACAACACCAAGTCATTTTCCAATGATAGAATAAAGTATTAGGGTTAAACATTTACATACAAACCCCTTTAGAATATTTATATTTGTGTAACCTTTATATCATGTGCAGGTAAATGGGTAAAAGGGTATGGATAATGTCTATCCCTTACCCTCCCCTTATAGTATAGCAGGGAAACGGGGAACGGGTAAACGGATAAAGGGTAATAAAAATCTTTACCCTTACCCTTACCTCTAGGGTATGGGTAAGGGTAAACGGATAATACCCTCCCCATTGACAGCCCTACGTCTCGGGGTGATACACATTGGTCCCACAACATGACAATGCGTCCCACGTCAGGATGCATTGCTCTGCAATGGAACCAATGTGTCCCGTCTTGAGACACATTGCTCTGTCATAGAACAATACGTCTTGACCCGAGACACATTACCCTACTGTTGGGCCAATGCGTCCCAAGCCAGGACACATTGCTTTGTGACAGAGCAATATGTCTCCGACGGAGACGTATTACTCCCAAATGTGCCTTTTTGAGAATTAAGTTCAAGAACGTACTATTCTTGGAATTAAAATGGAGAAACGTGCCATTTTGTTTTTTTTTTTGCCATGGTTTTATACATCTAACACTGTCTTTGGAGTCCACCGACCAGCTTATAAGTTACACAACCAAAGAGCCTACAGGGGCACACGAAGCGTCACTCTTTTGGACTTTTGTATGGATGATATTAAAGGAGGACGCTTCATGCTCCATGCTCCGTGGACCACGCTTATGGGCCTCACAGCCTGTCAGCGCTGACGTATCGGTTCATGTCCATGTTCTCTGCGAAATTGCACCCCCCCTATCATGGGGACGCTATCAATAGGCATATGTTACGTTGCGTATTTGTAAAGATTTTACTTTTGGATATTCTCCATACAATTGGCATAATTTAATTTAAGAGCTGATGTAAACATCGTGGGACGTAGCATAGAAAAGGATGGAAACTAATTCCCTTTCCCTCCATGTTTGAATTTTACTCCAGTCGGACAGGATTCGAAAGGCAATAGGCTGTCAGTCACCGTCCGATTAGTCTTTACATCGTGCAGCAAGAAACGTACGGAGCGGATGGGGACATGGTATCCACAGCGCAGACAGTTAAGACCGGCTGGGTTTTACAAACCCCACCCATACGTCCAGTTTAATATCATCCCTTGGATTAGGGATGTCCGCTTGGATTTTCCATCCGATTGCTTTAGGCCCAAGTGAGCATAGGATGCTAACTTTCCCTAGGATATAATTCCACTACGGCGTCAAGTGCAATGAACCAAACATGCAACAGAATCCCACTGCAGAAAAGGCTTCGGCACTACCAACTAACAACTATAACCGAAAAGACAAACGAGCGCAAACAGTAAAAAAAAAAAAGCAATGCCCCACAACTAATGGACTGGTCCTGCCCACGTCTTAGGTTCATGGACCGAGGCCAGGGCCGATTTGATCTAGTGACATGTAGGGCCAATTGAGCCCTGGATACATTCATTGAATGTTTCCTTGTAGTAATTGACCCTTGTCACTTGTCGCAAGTAAGTTTTCATTTACCTTTTTAGTCATCTATTGCACATGCAAAAGCTATGCCTAAATACATATAGTAGGAATTTATTGATGATTAATCTAATGCCAATGATGTCCTTTTAATAATTTTGGTAATTGCATCACCACACAAAGGAACAACCCCCCACCCCCCCAGCCCCTATGTATGGGAGACTTCCAAACTTGACTGAGGTCAATAACCATAAGGGGACCTAACCAATGTAAATGTCTTTATATGGGTCAAAACATGTTGGAAAATTCACATATCTTTGTAGTTTTGATAGAGGATTCATTACAAATTCTTGGATATAGTTTTGAATTGGGTTGGATGCTTTAGACTAGGGATTCTTTTTCAACCCTAATCACTCCACCATTCTATTTCCCCTTCTTGCACCATGAAGGTGGTGGGGAGATGAAAGAGAGACGTGCTTATGAACATATGGGTAGAGCACATCGACTTATTAAAGTGGTTGATGAAAACAATGATTTAGTGTCGAGACACCTCTTGGTAGTCATGTTTGGGAAGATGCATAATTTGAGGGAATATCTCTGTAACTATATCATGTTGGTGTTAGTGTTCTGGATGTCATGAATATATCAGTTAGAGGCTTTAAATTTGGATTGATGTAACATTTTGGACTTGAAACTTCAAACTAAATATACTAGCAACATCTCAAATGATGATAGGTACAAATAACCAACACTAACCTCCTCTACATTTTTTGTCTATCAACTCACATATAGGGGAGAGTTCTCAATAGGGCACTCTTTGAGGCAATATTCTTAGTGGATCACACCTAAAAGTCAATTTACTAGTTATGAAAGCCTTAAAAATGAGGTATACCTTGTTCATATGGGTAGTCACAATCATTAATTTATGCTAATGTTAATCAAAGACATATCATCCAAATTCTAGGTTTCTAAAATGTGACAGCCTTCGCCACACAAAGCAAGATTACTCAAAACAAAGTGAGAAATTATCACTTACAATCATATTATTAAAAAAGAGGGGAAATTAAAACAATTTGTAATGCAATTTCTCAAGATGTTACACATCATGAACAAGCCCCAATCTCGGGACATATGTATTTCATATAAGCAAAAAGATATTACATTTCATGTTCAAGGCTCTCAAGCCATCACTGTTACATATTACAATATGTTTAGATATATACATGCCATTATTATACACTCATGGCATAAAACCAAAATCTACGTGTTGATATACAAAACAACAAAATCTCCCCAAAGACATGAGAGTACAGGGACGACACACATGACTCTACTACAAATTCTAGCAACATATCCAACTGTGAACAATTATTGCTCTCCTTGCTGCTCTACACCTGTCGCACGACCTCTACCTCCTCATCCACGACCACCTAAAAAGATGTGGAAACCCACAGGGTGAGACCAAACATCCCAGTGAGAGATAGAACTCTTCACTGACATCAATTATAAGCACAATAAAATAACTGAGCAGGTATATAAAGTAGTTAATATTGATTAAGCATTTTAAGCATTTACAACTGAGTAGTAATACATCTTTGTATGCTTAGAAGGAATATGAATAACATGTATAAATGTTATAAACTAAAAAGTATAAGAAATAAGGCATGTGGTCATCCAATGTGATTCGTGTTTGACCCTAAGAGGCATACTACATGGCTTGTTTAACAACTTTCATTATCATGCAATGAGGATTTGAGGTGTACCACTCAAATTCAACAGACCACTGCTAAGTCAAAATCAGTACCATACAAGATCTATGGAAGAGCCAGACTCCATGATCATCACATGCACTACTCAGTTAGTTCGAGTCAGCAACGCAGTGACATATTAGTCAGACTGCAAAAACAACATCTTATAGTCAATATTATAGTCTTGTAGACAACAACTCTGAGTCAAAGATATGTTCATGTAAACAACTAGCCTGCCTTGGTACATGGAACAACACTAGAGAACATGATCATGCATGATCATTTAAAATAAAATATCATACCACTATAAATAATAATTTAAGGATATAAAGAGATACTTCAACTTGTACCCCACATATTCAATAATATGCTCTCTGAGTTTCCTATAGGAGTTACTCATTTCACCATCCAACAAGATACTAACGCTGAAGACAGATCTAATGTACAAGTCAACTACATGATTAGGGTTTCACTTGATTAAATATTCTAATTAGGTATCTTTTTAATACATCAATCAAGTTACAACATATAAACCCTAAAAAATTCTACAAAATTATAGATAGGGTACAAATTTTGAAGATATAAAATGTGCAAAGTGAGAACTTGTCGCATCATCACATGACACTTGTATTACTACCATTACAAGGCCATCACCAATATAACATTGATATGGGATAACAATTCCTCAACCATATCTCTAGAGGATTCCACCTTAAACTATGCAACATGTCATTAGACCTAATCACATAATTCTTGCATATTTAATATCACAATATGTCTCAACAATACTCATAATCACCACCCTGTAATTACATAAGGATCACCATAGCATTCTCATAGCTATTCCATTCTTCTCACATGCAAGTTAGGGTGACACAAGTAGGAGAGAGCAAACACCATCATATAATAATAATAATCTACAATTAGGTTAAGTACATACATCACATTATCACAAGATTAGGGTTAGGGTTTCATATGCATTCGATTAGGGTTTCATAGTATCTCTCAACCTATAAACACTAATTTCATCACTTCCCACATACTTGGAGAGTATTAAAGTTAAACATCATTGTTAATGATAAGTTATAAACCATCACATCATCATGCATAGACCATATGACATGTGTTGCGATCAATAGGGTAGTCTATGTAGTGACCTTCCCTATGTAGCAACCATGTGCATTCAATGTGTGTGTGTCGACCTTGATCATGTAACATGGTATTATGACCATAACACTCATAGGTGTCTCAACCACCCTTAACACTTGGGTCTCGACCACTCACAACACATGGGTTTCAACCACTCACAACACATGGGTATCAACTTTGACCCTCAACTAAGTGTCGTGATCGTGACACTAGGTGACGATGTGTTGTGACTGCTACTACACTAAGGCGTGCCGACCGTCCATTCATTATGTGTTGCGACCCATTCAACAACTATAGTGTTGCAACCCTAATACATATTGTTATGACCGAAACATACCAACTTCAACCCATTACGACCAACACACCTCCCACAATCTCGATTATAATATCAACCTAACAGAAATCATGTCTAAACTGCAATGCTACGTTGCAACCAACAAGATTATGTTGCGACCACTCCCTTCATATTAGGGTTGTTGAGGTCGAAACATCACCCACAAGAGTGTCGACCACAGGGAAGCTCAAAGGGCGTTGCAACCATAGGTCATCCATGTTCCCAACTATAGATCAGATTCAAACCTGGTGGAAATAGATGATCAACATCAGGGAATACTAAATTTCACCTAAGACGAACTTTCCATTTAAGGTGTTCATCAAACCCTAAACATGGGTCATAGAAGATCACCAAAAGAACTATGTTTAGAGAGAGAAAATAGAATTTCTTATGTATGTTAACATATTCAAAATCTCCTATTATTCATGGTAAACAAACCATATAACAAATAATACTATTCTATAGATAAATATCTAAGGAAAACACATTCGTCTTTTCAATCACCACTAATCGGGTACAAGAATTTTAGGGTTTATGAGGAAGAGTAATCTGCACGAGGATACTACAAAGTTAAACCCTTAAACATTATCCCTTCTGCTATCATATCAAGAACACATTTTAAAGATTTAGAACATCAACATATGATAAAGTTTAAGGTGCAAATAATAGAAGGGGAAAAGTTATATAACCCGTCTTTGATTTGATGATCAAAGCTTCCAAAATATCAATCTTTAAGAGAGAGAAAGAGAACTCCAATCAAGTGCAACTACATGACCAAAGGATCACCTCCAAAGAAAAGAATACATGATCACAAAAGAGTTCAAGAAAAAGGGTAACAAATCTAGGTCGAACTGAAGAAGAAATAAGATAGCTTTTTCTCACTCGGGTACCACCATGTCAAACATGATCTGTGACCTTTGTGAAGAAGAGATCTCCAAGAAAAGACACCATGGATGATCCACAGTCTAATGGCTGAGAAGAAGGAAGAAGGTAGGGTTTTTAGAAAGGGAAAATGTGATCAAGCGAAGAAGATCACTTACCAAGAGATGAATCACCAAGAACCACCACTAAAGGGTTAATCAAGCATAAGATCTTTAACATACAAGGTTGATCGGCTGCCCAGGCTTCAAGACCAGACCTTCTATGCTCCCAAAGATCCAAGGATGGTTTCAAGAGAGAAGGAAGAGGGTAGGGCCAAAAAAGATACTTGCTAGTGAAGAGAAAGGGTTATATACACAAGGTAAGAGAGAAGTAAGGGTTTATGAGGTGTCAACACAAGAGGTTATCAAGGGACACATGTCCTCCAAAGAAAATAGCCTCAACTCCACCCACATGCATGTTTAGAAGCTTTGATGTTTATCCAAAAAAGTGTTGTGACCATATAGGTTGGCTACAACCTTGTTTTGGTCGACACACTTCCATGCTTTGCACTTGTTACGACCAAAACCCTAAATCACCATATACATGGTCGAGCCACTTCACTAGAGGAAAACTATTTTGACAAACCCATCTCTAGGTCATCATGGTAAAAAAAACACCTAAGGGATGTGTTGCAGTCGCTACACTCATCCAAGAGTTGTGTAGTTATCGCAACACTCAACCCTAGCAAGGTTATCATATCAACAAGGCAAACTATAGAAACCCTAATATCACTATGTGATGTCACATCATCAACCATGATTAAAAAAAACGTCCCATAACACCATATTATCTCTCTTGATGTTAAGGTACAAGAAGCACTCTCAATCATGTGGCAATTTGCAAGATAACCCTCACTCATGGGTAAATTGCAATCTGGTCCAAATAAGCACATATATAAAGAAGATGGCTCAAACATCAATCAAATTGGACCAAATTGAAAAACAAGCATGTCACATGTTATTAGAGAATCTCAAGAGATTAGATTTAAGGTTTAAGCAACTAATTATACAAAGTAAGCAAATTAAGCACAAATCTAGGTTAGGGGTCTTACAACCATAAACCCCTAACAGGGATTTTCCCCCAAAATCCTAAGCAAAAAGAGACAGTTTTGCATCTCGTCTTCAAGATCCCACATGGCTTCCTCTATGCCATGATGATGCCACAAAACCTTGACTAACACAATGTCCTTCTTCTTCTTCTTCTTCTTCAACTTCTTGATCCTTCTATCCAAGATCAGAATAGGACCTTCCACATAAGACATATCATTATCCAGCTCTACTTCAACAGACTGAAGAGTCAAATTCGTATCAAGGTGACACTTACTCAACATAGAGACATGAAAAATTGGATGTAAGTTGTGCAACTTAGGTGGCTACTCCAACTTATATGCCACCTTCCCTACACATAAAACCACAGGATAAGGTCCCATGTAACGGGGACCTAACTTACCCTTCTTTCCAAACCACAAAACACATTTCCAAGGAGAGACCTTGAGATACACCATGTCTCCCACTTGGAACTCTAAAGGTATATGACGGTTATCAGTGTAAAAATTCTACCTATCCTAAGTTGCCTTTAGCTGTTGCTGAATTTCTTTGATCTTTTTTGTCGTCTGCTGCACTAGCTCAAGACCTAAAAGGTGATATTTTCCTATTTTATAACAACACAAAGGAGATCTGCAACGTCTCCCATATAATGCCTCATATGGTGCCATGTCGACGCTCCTTTGATAGCTGTTGTTGTAGGTGAACTCTATCAAACTGAGGTGTATATCCCAACTGCCCAATAATTGTAACACATGCTCTCAACAGATTTCCAAGGTATGTATTGTCTTATCAGACTATCCATATGTCTATGGATGAAACACAGTGTTGAACTTCAACTGCGTACCCATTATTGCATGTAGACACTGCCAAAAGCAACTAGGGAACTGAGGACCCCTTTCTGACACAATGGTAGTTGGGATACCATGTAAACGTACTATCTCATCAACATACACCTATGCAAGCTTCTGAATCATATACATTGTCTTTATAGGAAGAAAGTATGTTGACGTAGTCAATATGTCCACTATTACCCAAATGGAATCATGACCTTTTGCTCTCCTAGGAAGTCCAACCACAAAGTTGATCATAATATGATCCCATTTCCACTATGGTATATGCAATGGTTGCAACGTCCCTATAGGCTTTTGATGCTCAGTTTTAACCTACTGACACACTACACACTTATCTACAAACTTAGCTACATCACGCTTTAGCCCTGGCCACCAGTACATATATTTCAGATTCTGATACATCTTGGTGCTACCTGGATGCATAATGTACATAGAAGAATAAGCCTCTTATAGAACTATTGTCCTAAAATTATCTACATCTGGCACAACAACCCTACCATGATAACACACTGTCCCATCCTCAGACTCATGGAAGCCATCACACTTCTCACTGCCCAACTCTACTCAGATCTATTGTACCGTAATATCATTCTGCTACGCATTTTTGATCTACTGATTCAATGTCATATTCACTTATAACTATGCCAACATACCTACTAAAATAGATACTTCTAATTGTATATTCATCTGACGCAAGGAGACTAACACGTCTCTCTTATAGCACACCAAAGCACTTGATTGTGCCCTATCAGTGGATGATGATGAAGGCTTTCTGCTCAAGGCATCTGCCACAATATTTTCCTTCCCTGAATGGTAATCTATGGTACAATCATAGTCTTTGATTAATTCCATCCAGCATCGCTGCCACATATATATTACAGGTTCTTATGGTCGGTAAAAATATGACACTTGTCTCCATACAATAAATATTTCCATATCTTCAAAGCATGGACCACAACTACCAACTCCAGATCATGCGTCGAGTAGTTCTCCTCATGTTTCTTAAGCTGTTGTGAAGCAAAAGAAATCACATTCTTATCCTACATCAATACACAACCCAGACCATTTTTAGACGCATTATAAGAGACTATATAACCATTTCCTTGCTCTGGTAGTACTAACACTGGTGTACTGGTTAACCTTTCCTTCATAAGTAGAAAAGAGCACTGACACTTTCCATCCCAAACAAACAACACATCCTTGCTTGTTAGCTTTGTTAGGGGGAATGATATTGCAATGAAGTTCTTAATGAACCTCCTATAATATCATGCCAAACCTAGGAAGTTGCAAACCTCCGTAGGTGTCTTCAGTTGATCCCACTCCAACACTGAATCCACCTTTTTTGGGTATACATAGACTCCTTTAGCAGATATCACATGTCCTAGAAAAGCTACTTCCTACAACCAGAACTCGCACTTGCTGAACTTCCACATACAGTTGGTGTTGTCTCAATAAAAACAAAGCCTGACATAAGTGTTGTTTGTGTTGTTGACCATCTCTGGAGTATTTAAGGCGTCATCTATTAACACAACTACATACTGATCTAGGTAGGGTCTGAACACCCCATTCATCAGGTCCATGAATGTTATTGCTACATTGGTTAGCTCAAACATCATAACCACAAACTCATAGTGACCATACCTCATCCTAAAATATGACTTTGGTATGTCATATACCTTAATATGTAACTGGTTATAAAGTGATCTCAAGTATATCTTGGAGAAGACTTTGGCACCTCGTAACTGATCAAACAAGTCATCTATACGTGACAATGGATACTTGTTCTGAATCATCATCTTATTTAATTGTCAGTAGTCAATGCACAACCACATCGATCCATCCTTCTTCTTTACAAATAGAATGGGAGCACCCAAAGGAGATGTTCTCGATCTGATAAATCCTTTTTCCAACAACTCCAACAACTTCTTTAGTTCCTACATCTCAACTGGTGCCATCCTATATGGTGTATGTGCTATAGGTTGGGTACCTGAAACTAGATTGATCTCAAAATCAATCTCTCGAGGGGTACACCTAGAAGTTCATCAGGAAATACATCTTCAAACTATTGAACAACGGGAACTTCTTGAATACTAGGACTCCTTGCCTTGTTATCTACTACATGTGCCAAAAATGCATCAAAAACCTATCTCATCCACTTGTCTACTGTCATAGATGAAACTAGACATGTAGGAAGAATCTACCTATCACTTGGAAGAC
Organism: Alisma plantago-aquatica; assembly: GCA_963693085.1. Classification (NCBI taxonomy): domain Eukaryota; kingdom Viridiplantae; phylum Streptophyta; class Magnoliopsida; order Alismatales; family Alismataceae; genus Alisma; species Alisma plantago-aquatica. Next base: position 1,272,023,804 of record OY856409.1, on the reverse strand, counting down.
CCACAAGACATTACTATCAACAAATGTTGCTACCTTGGCAATACAGTCCAAGACCACTTGATATTTCTCCAAGGTATCCATCCACAAGGATAACTCGAATCCATGCATGTCAAGAGATATGAGATCCACTTGAATGCTACATCCTGAGAAGGAATGAATGCAGGATGGACACACCTCCCACAACTCAATATAACCAACTAGAGGAATTCTTAGATGAAGACTATCACATCTATGACTAACAAACAAGGAACTGTTGGCAATCACTTCTCTAGTGATAAAAGAGTGCGCCGTACCTGGGTCAACCAACACAAATATAAAGCATGAAGAAGATAAGGATTAACAACTCCTTTTGGTTGACTCATCACATAGAATTGAGTTGTCTCCTATTGTCGCCCCCTTCCTTTATCGACTTATCCTAGAGAACCAGTCTGTGATGCCTGATGACGTCCTCTGCCATTGCCACTATACTATTGTTGCTACTGTAACCTTTACAGACTTTGCCTTGACTTCTGAGTCACCTCTTCATCCTTCAAATGGCATAACCACTTAGTATGCCCAGCCCATCCACATTTGAAATAGGTTTTACTCTCGTACCACTGCCTAGACGAGCCCTGTTATAGATACTGATTTTGCACTTTGAGTTCCCATAGGTTGAAAGTTATGGCCTCTACCTATGATCTATGTCCACCGTGAGTGAGTCACTAACCTCTGCTGAGATAGAGGTGTTGAGGACATGGGCTTCTTGAAATCTCCAGAAGATTGTCCTTGGTATTGTGCATGCCTCTTCTTAGCTTTCATCTCACGTTTCTCTAGAACTGACCTCTCCACCCTCCTAACTGATTCCATAAAAGTGGAAAACCCTTCTCTATTTTCTAAAGCCGACACCAGTGTTGTCAGCTCAGTACTCAAACCCTTGTCAAATGGTTGATCCTTTCATGGTTTGTTGCTTCCTTGTATGGGAAAAATCTTAGAATCTCCATAAACTTAGCTTCATACTCACTGATCGACATAGATCCCTGACAGATCTTCTCAAACTATACAATCTTCTCATCCAAATAAGTCTCTAAAACGTACCGACTCACAAACTCCTATCATAATTCTTCCCAAGTAATCACAACACTCGACCTTTTCTCTTCTTCAATGGCCCACCAATAGCCATCACTCCCTTTCAATAGATATACATCATGTTTCACCTAATCCTCTTTGGGAATGTTGTGGATCTTGAAAGCCTTTTCTAGCTCAGTCAACCACATATTCGCGTCATCAAGATCAAATGTACCAACATACTCCAACGCCCCACACGTCAAAGTCTTTCAAAAGTCTTCCCATAACCTTGAGTTTCAGCACCGAGGATAGTTGCCCTAGGTTGGATTGTAGGCATCCTATCCATCATGTGTGTTATTGTAGCCATAAACTGTCCAAACATGGACTGGAAAGCAGGGTTTGCTACATTGGATGGATCAACTTGACACACTTCTGGTACAACATCATCCCCCTCTTGCCTCTAGCACCATATCTTGGTGCAGCAACACTGCTCTCAACAACGTATTCCTTGTGTTCACCAGACATCTTTTCTCTTCTTCTTCTGCATAAGCAAAAGTGACCATAAGATATACTGGAGGACACTAGAACATACAAAAACCATAGTCCTATGTCCCTATAGACTCAACGAACCTATAGCTATGATACCACAAAATTATGATACCTTCTCCACACAAAGTGAGATTACTCAAAACAAAGCACAAAATTATCACTAACAATCATATTATAACAAAAAAGGGTAAATAAAAACCATTTGTAATGCAATTTATCAAGCTGTTACACATCATGAACAAGTTGTTGGGTTTTATGGAAACAGAGTAGGTAGTGGAAACAAAAAATTACTAGCCATTAACCCATAACAGGAGATCACATCAATGACTATGTAATGGGAAGGATGGTTTTAGCAAGTATGCCTAGTCTTGGGGCTTGCCCAGTGACAATACCTCACAGTCATGTGCAGTCTTCAACGCCATGTGTTAGATGGTGTTTGTGTAGCTCCTGGTATTCTCCATGGACTCTGACCTCCACCATAGACTGCGTCTGATGTGTCCTCCTGAGCGGCAGACATCTCCCTCCTCTACAGATAGTCCACACGGACTACCTAGAACTCCTGCTGTTCTAGAAGAACTGATAGGAAGGAGATGACCCTCTTGTTGGTTTACTAGCACCAACTTTCTCTCCCAAACTCAGACTACTTTTCTGTAGTTGTCTTTCCCTCGTTGTGCCTCCCTAGTCGGGTAGAACTTGCTCGGGCTCTCTCGGTTTCCAAAACCAAAGAGAACAATAACTTTGCAAAGCAACTGATGTTCTGATTTGTGTGTTCTAAAAAGCCCCATGTACCCCTCTATTTATAGTGGAGGGCAGGGTTAGGGTTCCCAGTCTGTTCGGGAGTAGAAGGATCCAAAAATTCTATGAATAACTTGCACTACACCAGGAAAACCGATCATTTCACAACTGAAACGGTCGTTTGGCAAGGTGAGCCAATCAGTTCACTTGTGAACCGATCAGTTGGGAGTGTGAACTGGTTGGTTCACTAAGTGAACCGGTCATTTCACTTCCCAGACTTGCCCACAATTGACTTTCCTTAATCATTTCCAATTAATTCAAAGATTAATCCTTATTCCAATTAAATTGAACAAGTGAAACATGAAATTTTTTCTCCAACTGGGTAAATCCCAATTTCCTCGACTGGCAAGACTGTGAGCCTATCATCTCACAAGGGTGAACCGGTCAGTTGGCTCACACCAGCCGATCGACTCATAAGGGTGAACTGGTCGGTTGGTAGTCTTGATATTGCCAATGCAGTCTCTAATTGACCTGACACTCTAACCAATTAGTTCAACACTTGAACTTGATAGTTATGAGTCCAGTCAGTCAATTGTATGTTTAATTGAGTACCTAAACACCTTTAGTCTCAATCTAAACATTATTCATGGACAACCTCCTCTTCTAGGGGTATCCTATGTGTGTGGCCCTACATGTTCCAATTTACGTTGGCAGTGAATGTTCATAATAACTTATGACATCACAAGCAATGAGAGGAATATAGTAACTCATCATTGCTACCCAAGTAACTCAAAAAGTTGGAGAACAGATTCAACCTACAATATGTGATTAGTGTTACAGTGATCGTATAGTTCCTTTGTCGCTGACATCCGGATTGAACTCCGAGCATGGGATATCATCCTCTTCAACATTCAATCCACGTTCCTTAACCTAGAGCAGACTATTTGAGATGCATGTGAGTTCACATATCATATATTGAATCACATGAGTATGGCCATATAATTCTCAGTCTCTCTTATCAAGGGGCCCTGGATGTCATACTCCTTGTAGGAGGGACAAATCCCATATCTATCACTCACAATCAGTCCCCATGTGTCAAAGTCACACAATCATCACCGTTATAACAATCCATGTTTCAGGACTGCATTTGATGATGTCAAAGTGTACCCAACGACATGTGATGAGTGCAGTGATTTTAGGTCTGAGAACCACTATCACTACCATCACTATGAGAGACGATTGTGACTACCATTCCATGGTATCCATGTATCACTCTCACAGTGGATTTGTCCGATATACTTGTAACATCCCTGGCCTGGGTTTAGGGTTAACCCTATTTGTTTGGCTTAAATAAGTTTCCTAGAACTTTAATATAATTCTCTAAAGTATTTTATTATTGTGTGACAAACTTATGTAGCAAGTTTGGTCCTGTTTGAATGATGTTTGGGCAATGTTCTCTTATTTTGGACCATAATGCAATCCTTATTCCAATTGAATTGAACAAGTGAAACATGAAAGTTTTCCTCCAACCGGGCAAATCCCAATTTCCTTGATTGGAAAGACTGTGAGATGATCGGCTCACAAGGGTGAACCGGTCGGTTGGCTCACACCAGCCAATCGACTCACAAGGGTGAACCAGTCAGTTGGTAGTCTTGATATTGCCAATGCAGTCTCCAATTGACCTGACACTCTAACCAACTAGTTCAACACTTGAACTTGATAGTTCTGAGTCCAGTCAGTCAATTGTATGTTTAATTGAGTACCTAAACACCTTTAGTCTCAATCTAAACATTATTCATGGACAACCTCCTCTTCTAGGGGTATCCTATGTGTGTGGCCCTACAAGTTCCAATTTATGTTGGCAGTGAATGTTCATAATAACTTATGACATCACAAGCAATGAGAGGAATATAGTAACTCATCATTGCTATCCAAGTAACTCAGAAAGTTGGAGAACAACTTCAACCTATAATCTGTGATTAGTGTTACAGTGATCGTATAGTTCCTTTGTCGTTGACATCCAGATTGAACTTGAGGCATGGAACATCATCCTCTTCAACATTGAATCCATGTTCCTTAACCTAGAGCAGACTGTCTGAGATGAATGTGAGTTCACATATCATATATTGAATCATATGAGTATGACCATACAATTCTCAGTCTTGCTTATTAAGGGGCCCTAGATGTCATACTCCTTGTAGGAGGGAAAAATCCCATATCTATCACTCACAGTCAATCCCCATGTGTAAAAGTCACCCAATCATCACCGTTATAACAATCCATATTTCAGGACTGCATTTGATGATGCCAAATTGTACCCAATGACATGTGATGAGTGCAGTGATTTTAGGTCTAAGAATCACAATCACCACCATCACTATGAGAGATGATTGTGACTACCATTCCATGGTATCCATGTATCACTCTCATGGTGGATCTGTCTGATATACTTGTAACATCCCTGACCTGGGTTTAGGAATAAACCTATTTGTTTGGCTTAAATAAGTTGCTTAAAACTTTAATATAATTATCTAAAGTATTTTATTATTGTGTGACAAACTTATGTTGCAAGTTTGGTCCTGTTTGAATGATGTTTGGGCACTGTTCTTTTATTTTGAACCATAATGCAATTTACCCAAGATAAGGGGTTATATTGCAACAGATTACATGTTGAATGTGCCTTAAGTGCTTTAGCATCATAAGATAGAGAATTATTCTAAGTGGTGGCTTGTGGAAATCCTAAAAGTCCAAGCTTGAACTTGTTTGAAGAATGCTAGTGCCTTGTGTAGCAATTTTGGTACAAATTGTAATTTACCCAAAATGTAGGGTTGATATGAAAATTACCACCTCTAGAGTGTCCCTACTCCCTCTATGTATCATTTAGAGGGGTATAAATAAGGAGATACCATGTTTGAATCATATTTGAATGATGGTACTCTTGGTTATGAAAAGACTAAGAGATGATGTATAGTTGAAGCCCTTACATGAGTTGTATCAGGTTGTAGAGTCCATATGAAAGTGACTATCGGACAAGGAGCCATAGAGGGAGTCTCATATCGATTTCTGAACTCTTGGCCTTATCCATGATGGGCTAAGCACCTCAAGTAGGTGAAGTGTATATGTTTACAACTTCCTTGGAAAAGTTGTATCGGGTTGTGAATAAAGTGGTGATTGAGTTGAAATATCTTATCCAATAAGATAAGTGATGGATGAAATATCATCTCTAGATTATCCTCAAGTGTTTTGCATGTCAAGATAAATATGAGTGCATGCATGTACATGTGTCAACCATGCATGTACATGTGTCAACCATGCATGTACATGTGGCACTTAGTAGCTTAAAATGATGACACCTCATATACACTCTTTTTCATGAACCTCAACTATATATACCATTACTTTCACCTATTAGTGAAATTTTTGAACTTTACCACCCTCTTGCTCTTAGATATAGTGCATAATGTCTTGGTATCATGCACAGTAAGAGGGGTATCATGCATAGAGCCTTGTATCAACCATAGCAAAGTGATATCATCCAAGTGAAGGGATATCAACCACAAGTGAGGGATCTCGGCCACAAGTGGTGAGGTATCATGCATAGTGATGAGGAGCTCAAGTATTGGACCTTTGATAAGCTCATCTTCAAACTTGGGAATGTGAAGATTTGTATCTTGGAGCTTTGAAGTTGTTCCTTAGATGGGTTATATAACTTGAACTCAATTATGTTATTATTTACCATCAATCTTGCCATAGTTTATGATCTACTTTCAATTCAAATTTTCTTGCATAGTTGATGAACCCATGAGTTATATTAGTGACATAGGACTATTATCCATGAACTAGAACAGTAAGAACAAGAGTCTAGATGTTGATGATGATGACATCATCATGGTCTAACCCAATATTGGGTTGAAACACCTCTAACCCGATATGGTGAGGTAAACATACCACTATCACGATACATTGAGGATGCATATACCTTATAAATGATATAATGATGAATTATATACCTTGTGCATGATATGGAGTCAAGCATACACTATGTGCACGATATGAGGTCAAGTATACACCTTATGCACGACATGGAGTCAAGTATAAACCTCTAACCCTATATGACAAACCCTGGATGATGAGTAAACTGATATGGTGATATGAATACACCACTAGCATGATATAGTGATGAATTTATACCTTATGGATGATATGAATGACACATACACACATCTTGTGCATGATATGGGGTCAAGTACACACCTTATACACGATATGGTGTTGAGTATACACCATAACCCTATATGGTGTTGAAACCCAACATGGTATTGTGAAATCTGATATGCATTGGAACCCCACACCCCTATCAGTTTGAACTCTTGAGCTAGTTGAGACTAATCATTTTTCTATCCTATCACTCATCACATGATGAAGGGTAGGATGATACCATGATGGTTTTGAAGGGATATGAGCATAAGGGTCAAACTCGATATGCAAACCCTAAAGGTTGAGTAACCCGATATGGATGCACGATATGGGGATAAGGATATATCTCATGCATGATATGGTGATGAGAATACACCTCCATACCCGATATGGAAGCATACTTACACATCTATACCCGATATGGAGGAAGTACCTCAATCTAATACACTTGATTGAGTGACACATGTAGTGTGTTATGTCAAATGATACATTAAGACATAAAGAGTTTAATGCATTTTAATAAATATGGGACAATGTACCTTGAGTGAAGGATTGAGCCAACCTAATGGAATATGATGTAATCAACATCCTAGTGAGGGTGAAAGAGAAACTTATACTTAAACAATAATCATGTAATGAGTATACATTGATACTCCTAATATTTGTGGAGTATGAATTAGGGTTTTGATTCTTGATGATCGTACTGGAAACCCTTATCGGCTTAATAGAGAAACCCTAACCCTAATGAAGGGTGTTGATATGACTTGAAACCCTAATCGGTAAGAAAGGGAAACCCTAACCCTAATGATGGGAATGTTGTATTTCTCTTGTATTGCATGGTAATGATATGTATTTGATATTGCTAAATACTAACCATGCTGGTATCATGGGATAATGAGCATAGCCAAGTATGAGCTATGATGTTTTATATAATACATATTATATTTGTTTTGTAAGTCATGTGAAATACTTGTACAACAAGTATAATGTTTATATAGGTCTTATAATCTAGAGATGGATGTTGCCTACTGAGAGGTGACAAGATGTTTATAAAAGTCTCATGATCTAGAGATTGATGTAAGAGATGGTAATGTTCAAAAGGAACTAGGGAAATGGGAACCCTGTAATATAATAATAATAATGAATGGTTATAATAATAATAATGAAATCTTGTTCATACATGCTTTATGGTTATAGACAAATAAGGGATATAGTGTTTTGAATATGCTAAAATGAGATATGAGGAATACTTGTGTCACATAAAGGATATGAATGGGTATGATGGCTTGACCGATGCATATTGCCTAATAAAGGTGGTTTGGTATTCAATGATGAGTTTAAAGGATTAATATCCCATAATGAAAATGAAAGGGAAACATAAAGGTATCCCAAATACTATGGAATCCTTAGCAATATGTCCATGATCTCATAGGATTGGTACAATCTAATACCTAGTTGTAATCTCACAGGATTGATACAATCCAATACATGGCTGTAATCTCATAGGATTGGTACAATCCAATACCTGGCTGTAATCTCACATGATTGGTATAATCCAATACCCAGTTGTACTCTCATAGGATTGGTACAATCCAATACCTGGCTATGATCTCACACGATTGGTATAATCCAATACCTGGCTGGAACATAATGATGTATATTCACCAGATTGACATAAACCAATATCTGGTTAGCAGATTGGTTGAGGCCAACAACTAGAAATGAGAATGATTGATGGATATCATACCATGATAATATTATCACAATATAAGCTTGAGATGTTGATGTAATATGAGTGGTAAACGTTACACATGTCTTTCATATTTCTTATAAAGTAAATAGATGATTTACTGCTCTATCATAGACAATTGCAATGCTTTAAAAGATGAGGATATTCTAATCTTCTTATCAAGACTGATTAATCTTGCTTATTAATATAAAAGAACCTCTACTCAGTTTTATAATGTTTACCTGTGATAATAACATTGTTGGTGGAGAGTTATATCTCTCGCTGAGACTTGTGTCTCACCCCGTGGGACCCAAAAATTTTAGGCGGACGCGCACGAGGAAGTAGAGACGGTACTGTAGAGGAAGGACAAAAACAATAGGGATAACAATAATAGCTCAGTTTGAGTGTACTGTCTGTAGTGTCTTGTAGATAGAAGTCCTATGTGTCGTCTCTGTACTCTCAGGTCCTTGGAGTTAGTACATAATGTTTTGTAAACAATCTGAGATTTTGGCTTGTGTGCCTCGAGGTTTTACGTTGCTTATGCATATGTTTTATCAAAGCAACTAATGTAGGTTATCCTCAAGATGAGATGGTACAATGTATGTACAATGTGAACCATGATGTATATATTACTTTGGTTCTTTTCTTAAGAAGTTTCCTGGAAATGGATCTCTTTGCAAAATGTTTTTTTTTATTATTGTGATTTTTGTTAATCCATGGTTAATGTTTATTCCACATAATTACTATGACGATTTGGTTGTCGGTTTGATACCGGTTGTGACAATACATTCTCTAACATATATTTGTGTACTTAACTTGATATCATATATCATGACTAATGAGACTTTGTCATCAGTCAACACACACTCTAGTCTTATGTATTACTGTTGTCTATTTTGCTTCCATAGTAATATCCGACTAGGGACATATCAAGAATGTTTGTACTCTTATCATACATATGGTCTCATTGTTCAGGTCCTCAACCTGATCACATATGTCATCGAGTCTCATCATTCTTTAGACATCTATCATGTATGTGTCATCATCTCATGACTGAGACAAACATAATAGATAGAATTACCTTTATCATTATCAAATCAAGTATCATATGCCTCATTGCAATCATCATATGATTGGCTCTCTGTGCATACCATACCAATAGACTCCCACTTGCACTTAGAGCCAATCACCCACGAATCATATTCTAAGTGATCTCAACATGTCCATCATGTTTCTACTGCACAAGTGCTTTTATAGCGGGAAAGCAACATTTGCTTCAAGTTGGTACATTGCATGTTTCACATCCCCTTCGCTGTACGACAACTCATGTGAGATGGAAGTGTCGTAGTATGCTATCTGAGATTCCTTTTCCTAACCATTAGCTCCATTGTTATTACAGTATTACTACTGAGTCATCAATGGTCAGAACCTCCCACAAGTTCATCCATATGAACTTCTAGATCCATATAGTATCCTTCACAGTGTTCGTAACACAAAGGTACTCGACTTCTTATTGTAGAATTAATCAATTATTTTATGTTGGAACATTTCCAACTAACAATTCTTATTCCAAGGTCAAACACAATTTTGTCATTTTGGAAGATTACATCGATGTAACTCTTTACACCTAACTCTTCCTTTTTACCATAACTAAAGAACTAATCCTTATAGTACTTCACAAGTACACAAAGATGTCCTTCATGGTATTCTAGTAACTCTTACTGGAGTTTGACATATATCCATTCGTCATGTCCAATACGTATGAGATAACTGGATATTTATATCATCTAGTCATACAAGATGATGATTTCATATCTTCTTGTCATGTCCAATACATTCAAGATGATGAGTTCGTATATTCTTGTCATGTCCAATACATACAAGATAATTAGTTCATATTTTCTTATCATGTCTAATACATACAAGATAACGAGATGAGTTCATACGTGATAGATCCAATTGCGAATGCATATGGCATTTATCCATGTGTTCCTTATTCTTCATAAGAATTGGGACACTTGGCTCTTGAGAGACTAACTCCATGAACATGGACAAGTTCTCTCTCACAATGATGAACTCATTCAACATCTAGCTAAAGTATGTTCTCTTTCCAAGGACAAGAAGCCCACTTGATATATCTCTATAGATCTTGATTCCTATCACATAGGATGCTTCTCTAAACCTTTTAGAATGCGCTTCATTGCTAGATTTAGTACTACAAGGATGATACTCCCCATCAATATGTGGAATATATATATACTCCCACTAAATTCTTGTAATCACACATTACATATTCATTCTGACTCAAGTCAAACTCTTTGACTATCTTGTCAAATTGAAGATCTAGTTTTGAGGTGCTTTCTTCAATCCTAAGATTGATCTATGCAACTTTATAGACTTTATTTGCATTATTGGATTTATAAAACCTTTAGGCTGTGCTACATACACATCCTGCACAATATTCCATTTAAGGAATGTAGTTTTAACATCCATATGACAAATCTCATAGTCACATTAAGCTACAATAGCAAGCATTATCCTGATGGATTTATCCTTAGTAACTGCTAAAAATATTTCATCATGTTCAACACCTTGAACTTGTTACAAACTCTTTGCAACCAAATTACCCTCCATCTCAGTCTTCTTCTGGAAGACCCAAAAGTACCCTATAGGTTTTACCCCTTCAGGTGGATCAACCAAAGTGATACTTTGCTGATGTACTTGGAGTCCATCTTGGATTTCATGGCTTCAAGCCATATCTCAGTTTCTAGCTCTCATTAGCTTCTAGGTAGATTGTTGACTCATCATATGATCAACTCACCGCCTTCTTGTCCATAAGATATCATATATCATTCAAGCTCTAGGCGAGTTCTACCAGAACCATGAGTTTTGTGTGCTACTTATGGAACTTTGAGATTCCACAACATTTTGTGATTCTCTTTATTCCCAGTGTAAAGCATGTGCCCAAAAGGAAATTTGAAGATTTAGCTAGTAATCACACTCTAACTCAACAAGGTGTGATTCCTTCTTTCTGATACACTTCTCGTGATACATTATCATGATCTTCCAGATGGTTCTCAAACTCTTGGTTCAAAATATCTCCAAATCGATCATATCCAAATTTAGGCGATGGAGCTTGTGACGTCCCGGATTTTGATTTCTCCAAACCCTATTGGGAATGAGAGGTCAGAATCCAAAAACATCATCCAATCATATCAGAGAGCGATGCGGAAGCATAATACGCATACATGAACATACAACCATAACATTTCTCAACATTCAACATGAATTTTTAATTATAACATGAACTATTACAGATTACATTTACACATTGAATAGAAAATTTTACATAAGTCTATGAACATGTATGCTAATCAGGATCTTAACACAATAGGTAACATGGACAAGTTGCTCACATTCTATTCTTTTATCCCATTCTAGCTCTAGACCTAGAAAATACGAGAAACAAAAACATCAATAAAAGTTGGTACATGGAATTAAAAGCTATACTATGCTGGCATATAAAATACTCGAAATTGAAGGAAGAGAAGGAAACGTTATTTAAAGGCAAAAAATCAGGTAATCCCAAGTTATTAGCCACATTTAGAATGAATATGAATTACTATGGTGGATTTAGCACAAACATAAATATTGGGCCCTATCCCTGCGTACCTTGTACCATTAGGGATCTCCCTGCGTACCTTGTACCATTAGGGAGGTGCTAGTCAACATTAATACTTTCCCTCTCTAATAGGGAGATTAATGAGCACCACTAGTAACTACATTTCATGTTCTTGTTCATTTGTATTCTTTTATGTTCAAGGCGGAAAATTGTCAATATGCATACATCTACATCCAACAGTGTATTTCAAATACAAGCAAGCAAGTACATATATTTAACATCCAACAAATCTAGTCATATAATTATATCCACGTACATGAGTTCAGAGATTTCTATCTTATCCTTGATCATAAATTTCTACATTTGATATCAAAATCCTAAAATTGAGGTCATCACATTCACCCCACCTTATAAGGAATTTCATCCTCGAAATTCAACTAATCTCATCCTTAAGAGGCTATTTAGGAGTTCAACTTCATATACATCATCATTTCTTAGGTTCTAAGACCACCATAGTTGCATGCACTCTGAGTTGTCATCTTAGGGTCTAGAGATTCTTGGGTGTGTCCACCCCACCATATATATATAGAAGCATCACTTAAAGTCTTAGCCATAACATGACATTATGATATCTTAGGATTACATCACCTCTAAGGGTACATGTTTTGTTCATACTTTTAATGTTTAGGAGGAATTCATTTATATGCCATGATATTCAGATCGTTCAAATCTATCATCATTAATATGTTTTATGATCAACATCTTATAATGATTTCAGCATTACAGGAGATTTATCTTCATCCTTGATATTAGGATTTTTTTTCTACATAAAAAGGGTTTACGTAACATGCTTGACCATTAGGGTTTCACCCTATGGTGTGATATTCATACTCAACTTAGAAGCATACATTGAAAAGGATCAAAGTTACGAACTATATTTCTGATCATATATCCTATGATCCAAAAATATCTTTATATCAAGTTCATGAGTTCAACTTTTTATGCCTTGCCTGCATTATGTGAAGGAAAAAGAGAATATACTAAGTTTATCCCATGATCTCAACATCATATCTTTCATGTTTCATATGAAGGGGAAGAGAATATTTTATTGTGAAACTTATAATGATTTCAATCTTGGGTGCTGCATGTATGATATAGGGGGGAAAATATAGAATAGGTCAAGCTTATACGAGTGACTCCTCATATATAAATCATCTATATATCTCAAGTGAGGTTTCCATCATCATATATTAAGAAAGAGAAGAAGAAGGGAGAATTGTATTTTTGAGTATCTTTTGCACAAAGCATCATACTCTCATAACTAGAGTTCATATATTACCTCACTTGCAACTAATGATGAGATTCACAAAAAATATGTCACTCAAGCTAGGACCTAACTTAGCCAAAGGATTGTCTTAATCACAAGGGTCATCTACCCATCCTTTTCTTTTACCCAATTCTCACATATAGATTTGAATCATGCATAAGGACTCAACTCAACACTCGAGAGTAATCTAGTGTAGGACATTTTTTGCTAACACATATCTCATATATTGGAGGCTAGGTCCAATGACCTTCTCCCTGTGGGTCTTACTTTCTATAGAGTTCACCACATATCTGACCCTACCACTAGATATCCTCCTTGTATAAGATCTTGAGGCTCATGCATATTCAACTGTATCTTAACTTAGCTCATCTTAAGTAAGAAAAAGGAATGTACTTTCATCATCAAGATTTTGCATAAATTCTACAAAATTGGATTCAACAAGTATGCAACTTAAACCTTATAAGGAAACTTATACCATCAGAGATCAAACTTAGATAAGATTTCACATGCTTATTTCAACTATCATTCTATCATCTACTCTATGTATCACATATCTTGATAAGGCTCTAGACATCTAATCTAGACTACTCTCTCTCTTCTAGACTGATGTCACTCCCTTTCACTTAGGTTGCATGAACACTAACTACTCTCCAGTGTGAGGGACACATTTTCATATTTACGTATATATAATAAAATATTATATAGTTTTTCTCCGAGAAAGAAGATGTCAGAGAAAACTGTCGAGGCTCGATCCGATTGGAAAACAAAGCCAAATCAGCAAAACCGAATGTCCCACACACAGTATATAGTTTAGTGTCATGTACCCTAGTGAAATGGTGAGAACAAGATGTAGGCTAGTGTAGCTACCCAATACATATGAGCTCTATATGGAAAGGGTTTCAGACACTTGTCTAAACCTAGTTCTCAAACATCTAGGTTCTAACCTAGAGGCTAAGTCAAACCTAGTTCCTGTAAAATAACTTTCTATGTTTCTAGGGTTTAAAGTGAAAGGTTAAATTTAGTTTTATGTTTCATAGTGAGCAATTGTTAGGTGTAGCTATTGTTCATGCTCTGATACCAACTGTGACGTCCCTGGATTTTGATTTCTCCAAACCCTATTGGGAATGAGAGGTCAGAATCTGAAAACATCATTCAATCATATCAGAGAGCGATGTGGAAGCATAATACACATACATGAACATACAACCATAACATTTATAAACATTCAACATGAATTTTTAATTATAACATGAACTATTACAGATTACATTTACACATTGAATAGAAAATTTTACATAAGTCTATGAACATGTATGCTAATCAGGATCTTAACACAATAGGTAACCTGGACAAGTTGCTCACATTCTATTCTTTTATCCCATTCTAGCTCTGGACCTAGAAAATACGAGAAATAAAAACATCAACAAAAGTTGGTACGTGGAATTAAAAGCTATACAATGCTGGCATATAAAATACTCAAAATTGAAGGAAGAGAAGGAAACGTTATTTAAAGGTGAAAAATCAGGTAATCCCAAGTTATTAGCCACATTTAGAATGAATATGCATTACTATGGTGGACTTAGCACAAACATAAATATTGGGCCCTATCCCTACGTACCTTGTACCATTAGGGATCTCCCTACATACCTTGTACCATTAGGGAGGTGCTAGTCAACATTAATACTTTCCCTCTCTAATAGGGAGATTAATGAGCACCACTAGTAACTACATTTCATGTTCTTGTTCATTTGTATTCTTTTATGTTCAAGGCGGAAAATTGTCAATATGCATACATCTACATCCAACAGTGTATTTCAAATACAAACAAGCAAGTACATATATTTAACATCCAACAAAGCTAGTCATATAATTATATCCACGTACCTGAGTTCAGATATTTCTATCTTATCCTTGATCATAAATTTCTACATTTGATATCAAAATCCTAAAATTGAGGTCATCACAGAGCTCCTTGGGCGTTCGACGGAATGCCCCTGAGAGGCGTTCATGTAGGCTTATGGGCTGTCGGGTTTGGAGAGTAGATCAAGCTGTCTCCTCCTATGTCCCTATGCCATTGCAGTGATGCCTTCAGCTGTTTGATGTGATTCCTATGGCTTGTGCTGGACCTTCTCTGACTTTGTTCTGCGCTGTGTAAACAACAGATACCGAAGTTCAAGAACTCCTACTGGTTAGCAATCTGGTTGTGGGTGGGTGGATAGTTGAAGATGATCCTTAATCTTGGCATAGTACCACACTTTGTGGGTACTCTTATAGATAGTTGGTGCTTTGCTAAGCATGAAGGGTAATTTGGAGCTTCTCTCCCTTCCACACGCTGTTGTTAAAAGTTTGGCACTTGCTCTTATCCGACTTGATTAGTTTTTTGTTGATCCGATTCTAGGAGTTCCTTTTTGGGTGTTTTTCACCCAGGTAGAAACCCAATGTTCAGATGGCTAAGAAGGTCATTAGCTTCAAGGCTAGTTTCAGGCAGGATAACTTGTTTTTGATCTATGTCAAGCTACTAATACTACTTGTGGGTACGCTGAATGCATGTATCTGTGGCTTGTAATTAGTCTTCTTCCGGTAGGATTGCTTGGATCTAGCTATTTTAGTTAGATAGGTCGTCTTAGTTTCGTCTATTTTTTTATAGAAATCATGTGTTCCCCTGCGTGGGGTCTTGATCCTTGTATGAGCTTTTAACTCCTGTTGATGTAATGGGGTACTTAGTGCCCAAAGTTTTTGGTATTAATAGTAACACACTTTTTGACCGACCAAAAAAAAATTATGTACTTCATTCTGATCTTCTTGAACACTTCAAGATATTCATGTTTGTATTTCACAAACTATCATATCTATTGAGGTCATTAGTAAATACATTGAATTACTAGTGATTACCTTTAGCATTTATTAAAAAAGGTCTATATACATCAATATGTAAAATCCTTAATAGAATAATCATCCTCTAACTACATCTAGTGAAGAAACTTTGTCATATTGCACAATGAATGATATTAGCATGTCTCTATTGATTCAAAAACCAAAAGAGTCTAGATATCCATCATATGGATTCCAGAAATTCAATCCCATTTATATGCTCTAGATGACATCGCTATAGGCATTCAAGTTTGAGTTATCATGTCATTCGTTACATGTGTCACACGCATTTGTCTCTTTAACTATCAAGTATAGTTAGTGAGACATAGGCACTGCCATCAAAGATCATATCTTTAAAATGAAACATCAGTCCATTATTCTTTCCCATACAAGATGTATGATGTTTTCATTTGATGGCATGTATATAATATAAATTCAATAATTCTATATATTCCCATGAATGTCACGTTGTAACTATAGTAGAAACAACTCTTGCTCCGCACAGTTTCTAGATTAGTTCCTCTTAGGTCATGAAGTAGAGATCTCTATCTCTATCATCTTCCTGAGTTCCTCTATAAAGAGGTTATTTCCCTTTCCAGTGTCAAACAGGTGACAATGGTGGCACTTTCTTTCTTTATCTTTATAAGTGAAATAGACATATTCCCTTTTACACTTACCCCTTTCTCCATATCTTGAGTGATGAATATTTGGACCTTATCTTGGGTTTAGAATATTTCTTGACCTTGCTTTAGTCTACGAACTTCACTCTGCTGATCATTATCACAAGTTTTGTCCTTTCTTCATTCATGCTTTGGCATCAACATGCCAAGCATTTCAGATAGTGGTTTGTCTAAGTTTCTCAACATTTGATAAACTGTCTATATGATTCACACAATGATTTATAGAATCATATGTTTGGTCAACTCTTGACCTTTAAGAAATCACAGTCAATCTATATGCACAATCATATTAGCATATGAGATTATACTTGATCTCCATCTGTGTGATTATACTCAAACATCGTTTTGAAGATGTTATACCTTTCATGCTTTACATTATTCTTAAGATGTATAACCATATCAAGAATGTCCATGCTTCAAGCTATTTATGAAACTCATAGTTCATATAGCTCAACTTAAGGTTCTTAATGTCTTAGGCATCATTGGCATACTTCAAGTAAGCATCCAATTTTAGCCTTAGGCGCATTTGGAGTGGTTCCACTGGCTCTGGTTTTTCAAGGACTTTAGAGTTTACACTCACTATTGAGAACAATTCTCAAAGGTCATAAACCAGATTCAAAGTTTATCCCGTTTATGAACTGATCGCAATGATAATGTATTTGTGTTTGTCATTTGGATTCTACAAAATAATTTGCACCTTTTTCAAAACATTTTAGATTTGTTTGATTTGATAAAGTTGACGATATTAATTAGGTCTTTAATTAATTATCACTCCCACTATTTTGATCAAATCGATAACCCTCATGTATTAGTATTACAATGATCATATAGTTCCTTTGTTGCTGACATCTAGATTGAACTCGAGGCATGGAATGTCATCCTCTTCAACATTCGATTCATGTTCCTTAACCTAGAGTAGACTGTCTGAGATGTATGTGAGTTCACATATCATATATTGAATCACATGAGTATGTCCATACAATTCTTAGTCTCGCTTATCAAGGGGCCCTAGATATCATACTCCTTGTAGGAGGGACAAATCCCATATCTATCACTCACAGTCAATCCCCATGTGTCAAAGTCACCCAATCATCACCGTTATAACAATCCATGTTTGGGGATTGCGTTTGATGATGTCAAAGTGTACCCAATGACATGTGATGAGTGAAGTGATTTTAGGTCTAAGAACCACAATCATCACCATCACTATGAGAGATCATTATGACTACCATTCCATGGTATCCATGTATCACTATCACGGTGGGTCTATCCGATATACTATTCTCTAACATATATCTGTGTGCTTGACTTGATATCATATATCATGACCAAAGACTCTATCATTAGTCAACACACACTCTAGTCTTATGTATTATTGTTGTCTATTTTGCTTCCACAGTAATATCCAACTAGGGACATATCAAGAATGTATGTAATCTTGTCATACATATGGTCTAATTGTTCAGATCCTCAACCTGAAGACATATGTCATCGAGTCTCATCATTCTTTAGACATCTATCATGTATGTGTCATCATCTCATGAATGAGACAAACATAATAGATGGAGTAACCTTTATCATTATCAAATCAAGTATCATATGCCTCATTTCAATCATCATATGATTGGATCTCTGAGCATACCATACCAACACAAGCCCCAAACTCATCAGGCCATCTGTATTTCATATAAGTCAAAAGATATTACATTTCATGTTCAAGGCTCTCAAGCCATCACTGTTACACATTACAATTTATTTAGATATATACATACCATTATTATACACTCATGGAATAAAACCAAAATATACGTGTCGATATAAAAAATAGTAAAATCTTCCCAAAGACCTGAGAGTACAGGGAAAACACATATGACTCTACTACAAACTCTAGCAGCATATCCAAACTTGAACAATTATTGCTCTCCTTACTGCTCTGAACTTGTCGCACGACCTCTACCTCCTCATCCAAGACCACTTAAAAAGATTTGGAAACCCATGGGTGAGACCAAGTGTCCTAGCGAGAGATATAACACTTCACCGACATCTATTATAAGCACAGTAAAATAACTGAGCAGGTATATAAAGCAGTTAATATTGATTAAGTAGTTTAATCCATTATAACTGAGCAATAATACATCTTTGTATGTTTAGAAGGAATATGAAGAACATGTATAAATGTTATAAACTAAACAATATAATAAATAAGGCATGTGGTCATCCAATTTGATTCATGTTTGACCCTAAGTAATACACTACACAACTTGTTTAACAACTTTCATTATCATGCCCAAAGGATTTGAGGGGTACCACTCAAATTCAATTGGCCGCTTCTAAGTCATAATCAATACAATACAAGATGTATAGAAGAGTTGGACTCCATAATCATCACCTACATTACTTGGGTAGTTTGAGTTTGCAACGTAGTGGCATATTAGTTAAACTACAAAAACAACTTCTTATAGTCAATGCTATAATCATGTAGACATAAACTCATAGTCAAAGCTATGGTCCTATAAACAACTAGCCTACCTTGGTACATAGTACAACACTAGAGAACATGCTCATACATGTCCATTCAAAATAAAGCATCATACCACTGTAAACAACAATTTGGATACAAAGAGATACTTCAACTTGCACCCCGCATATTCAATAATATGCACTCTGAGTTTCTCGTATGAGTTACTCGTTTCACCATCCAACAACATACTAACACTGAAGATAGATCTATGGTACATGGAAACTACATGATTAGGGTTTCACTTGATTATATATTCCAATTAGGTATCTTTTTAATACATGAATCACGTTACATCATATAAACCCTAAACAAATTCTATAAAATTAAAAGTAGGGTACAACTTCAGAAGATACAAGACATACAAAGTGAGAACTTCTCTCATTATCACACGAAACTTGTATTACTTCCATTACAAGGACATCACCAATATCACATTACTATGGGATATCAATCCCTCAACCATATCTCTAGAGGATTCTACCTCAAACTGTGCAACATGTCATTAGACCTAATCACATAATTCTTGCATTTTCAATATCACAATATGTCTCAATAATACTCATAATCACCGCCTTTTAATTACATAAGGATCACCATAGCATTCTCATAGATATTCCATTCTTCTCACCTACAAGTTAGGGTGACACAAGTAGGAGAGAGAAAACACCATCATATAATAATAATCTACAATTAGATTAAGCACATACATAACATTATAATATGATTAATGTTAGGGTTGCATATGCATTTGATTAGGGTTTCATAGAATCCCTCAACCTCTAAACCCTAATTTCATCACTTCCCACATACTTGGAGAGTATTAAAGTTAAGCATAATTGCTAATGATAAATTATACACCATCACATGCATCATCATGCATAGACCATATGCCATGTGTTGCGGTCAATATGGTAGTATATGTAGTGACCTGCCCTATGCAACAACCATGAACATGCAATGTGTGTGTGTGTCGACTTTGATCATGTAACATGGTATTATGACCGTAACACTCATAGATGTCTCAACCACCCTTAACACTTGGGTCTCAACCACTCTCAACACATGGGTCTCGACAACTCACAACACATGGGTATCGAATTTGACCCTCAACTAAGTGTCACGATCGTGACATTAAGTGACGATGTGGTACAACTAGAAAAACTATGTTGCGACCGCTACTACACTAAGGTGTGTTAACCATCCATTCATGATGTATTATGACCCATTAAACAACTATAGTGTTGCGACTGCAACCCATATGGTTACAACCGAAACATACCAACTTCAACTATTACGACCAACACACCACACACTATCTCAAACACAATATCGACGTAACATAAATCATGTCTAGGGGTGTAAATGGTGCGAGTATGGCCTTACCCATACCCATACCCATATAATTTAGTGGGTCTGATTCCGATTCTAGACCCGCATAATACAAAACCTAGACCCGCACCATACCCGTACCTGCGATAATAGCGGGTATGCGGGTAAGCGGTTCTATAAACATCATATTGGTTATGTAAGAAAAATGACAATGTTCTATATATTTTAATACAACAAGATATTGTTATTATATAGTATATTAACATGCCATAGTTATATTAGATAATTCTATATTTTATACACTAACATTAATTGGGTTGATAGTTTACATATTTGTAGTCATCATCATAACATTTAACTTATGTAGAAACTAGTAAATGCACGTGCTACACACGTGACACTCATTTATTTATTTGTGCTATAAAATTAAAATTATGAGTAAATTAACTTAAGATAGCAAAAGTGGATCATGTATATGGGTATATATTAGTTCACAACTTAGTATAAGAATCTTATAAAAAATATACTATGACTATTTATTGATATATCATTTTTATTGGACATTTTATATTTGATTATTGGTTACCCTTTTCTTTAAATCTACCATTCTGACATTAATAATATATTATGTAATACATGGTGAAACTTTCTCTTCATCTCCATCTGTTAGACACTCAACTTTTGCTTTATCTTTTCTAAAAAGATATTTAAGTGTTTTATCTATTGTCTTTTCAGTCACTATTTCATACTATATAACATGTATTCCCAATGGTAGTTTATGCATAATAGCTTATATATATAACTATAACAATTGATATTATATGCTAATGTAATGGGGTCACAATGGTTCATGCGGTCTAATTCCATATTAGCTAACACTATGTTACAAAATGTTTAATACTATTTATAACACATGTCTATAACTATAGAAAGACACACACATACCTTACCTAAAGATTTTGCACAAAAATAAAACTTGCATGCACCAATAATTCATCATTATAAAGTTAATTAAATAATTTAAGTTAGTTTCCTATATTTATTATGGTTGGTGCACCAATATACAAGGGTGATTGATTATTTCCTTATATTGTAACACATGTGTACATATGAAACATAAATACTCCTGAAACTAAACCACACAAGTGATTCATAATATACACATTAACTTGGATATTGATAAATTATTTAGACATATATAAGTCCTAAAGTAATTTCTAACACAAACAAAAAGGCTAAACTTTAATCCAATTGAATCTCATCCATGATGCATTAAATTTAACTCTCAAGATTTGAAAAACAAAACAAAATATTGAACGTAATGTATGAACTTTATGCACTCACATGTAAAAATGATAAAATAAAGAGTGACTAATTTTTATAAAACTTATAAAAATGAAAAAAGATCTAGAATATATATATATATATATATATATATATATATATATATATATATATATATATATATATATATATATATGAACAATAAATATGAAGATTTACTTGATTTACTTGCTCGACTAAAAGTTTAAACATGAAGGTTGTTTGACTGATAACAATAGCTTGTATGTCATATGAGCATATTGTTATGTGAGATGTGTTTTATATGCACATGTACACACCCACTATTTATAGTTCCTATTCGTCGGTGGGTACAAATACACCCTTCAAGTCCACAACGTGCACACTCATTGTTCTTACTTGTATTTCTACTGAAGTGTATTGTGTTAACATGCTTGGTTTAGGTGAAAAATTAATGGATATTTCAAATAATTCAACATAAAATGACTAACTCTTATAAAATGCTTATAAATCATGACATTGACATAACCTTTTATGTCAAACAATCTAATACTTTTAAAGTCTTGCATCATTTTTAATTTTATTTATCTAATGCCATTTGCATTAATATTCAAAGAAAACCATTCTAGCTTACCTAATTGAAAACTGACATATTGACATACATACACAAGTTCTTGTTGGTATAAGATAGGTATAGTGTGCAAAAATTAATTACAGTAAGAGGAAACAAATTTGAAAATGCTTTTGATAAATTTATATTATAGTACTTAATAAATTTTGCATCTTGGCTCAAAGATGTTTTTCATTTAACAAAATTTTATGATCATCTTCAACATTATTTGTATTATTTTAGGGAGTAAGTGAAAGCTTATATTTACATGTAAAGTTTGAAACATCATTGATCTTATAAAATAGAAATATAATATATCAATAACAAAAGAAGTTTTGGCATATAACAATATCCGTTAATTAGAATAACAAACACACTTTATTCCTGTGGCACATATGTAAAAATTTTTTTTATCAATCAAATATGTATTTAAAATGGAGATACTATGTAATTTTCTTAAGAAAAATTGGGGAATCCATTCATGATGACCAGTCACCAAGTGGAAGAATTGATTGCACTGTTTTCAGGAGCTAGTTTTTCAATCACACTGCATCATCCAAGAATACAATTTTTTATTGAAATTTCATCATTAAAGAACACTTATATACGAGTTGTCAATGCTCTAAAAAAAATATAGAGTTGTCAATAGCACACAATCTGAAACTCAATGCGTCAGTTAAGTGAAATGACAAAAGTGGCAGGATGATTTTTAAGAAAGGAAACCATTATTGGAAGTGGTACGATAGAGAATCTCGGATCTAAAATTACAAGAGTAACTGCTTACCGAGTGCATTAAAACACCAGCATGGCATCTTGTCCTTGTCATGATCGTCTGTTATTGCATTCCTTTCTTGCTCCAGTAATTAACGAGGGTATAGAACACCTTGTGTCTTCTGGGCTATAAGAACTACTTACTATATTGTAAATCGGATGCTAGAAGATTATAGCAGATAAGGTCCACGGTGATGTCAATCAACACTACTATTGCAGGACAGAGGAGAATCCACATAAGCCCAATGATTATAGAGGTTGCAGTTATGATTGCATGATCACTTATAAGAAGCGCACGGCCACAAAGGTTGCCTACTTGGTGATGCGACTTACAGCAGGAAATATGGCAAAGGACTGATGTTAACATCTCAATATGCCACCTTAACGACCCCAATGACCGTCTCCACATGAGGATGAGCCTAATTGATAAGCTTATTTTACCAACGCCGGCTCCTGTATGAACATGTACAACGTAGAGCTGGCCATGCTTTGATTTGGTTGATCCGTGAGTACTTGTTGCATGCTTATGTATGTTGGCTGCCCTACTTTCCAATCTTACATACCCGTAGCTACATTGTATACATTCCAAGACATCATCGGTGTCATCGTCAATTCCTGATTTGTCTAGCATTTTGAGTACAAAAACACTGTGATCCTTGTGGCAACGTACTGGCGCATGTGCAAATTTCTGAATGCCATT
This sequence comes from Alisma plantago-aquatica, assembly GCA_963693085.1. Lineage (NCBI taxonomy): Eukaryota > Viridiplantae > Streptophyta > Magnoliopsida > Alismatales > Alismataceae > Alisma > Alisma plantago-aquatica. The sequence continues at coordinate 1,271,999,817 of OY856409.1, read as the reverse complement.
AAAAATCTGAGTAACTCCCTCCTTAGGTTGGCCTTCGGAACATCTATACTGGGAATGGTAGTGAGTATCTATGGTCGCATGCGTAGTGCGTACAGCGTACGTAAGCCACTCCAGAATAAGCATTGATGAAATTGCCAAAAAAATCTTGGATTGCTTCAAGAACATGTGATCGGTGATAAAGAGTTGATTTGGTGCTTTTCGGGATCCATCACATAGAGAGACGCAAACGGATCACCATGACAAACAACTGATTATTGTTGCAGATTTCATACGAACCAGAGACGATGCACAATGATTGATCCATGTCACATTGGGTAGGCCTTGTCCGTTGAGTAGTAGGAAGGATGGAAAAGATAAAGCAATCAATCTTCTAACTGAGAAGGCAAGATCACAATAAACAGTAGAATCTGAAACTTGTCTGTTGTCATCATGGAACCAGAACAGGAGCATGTAGAATTCACAGGGGACAACTACTTGTCGCGGATTTCATGGGAAGCAAAGATACGCAGCAAGATTGGGGAGCGATCTAATCACGAGTGAAGTAATTCATTGAGGAATAATACGGGATCGAATCTTTTGAATGAGAAGGAAAATTGCGATTTGGATGATCATTGATCACAATAAAAGCAATTGGTTTGCGGAATACAATGATAGGGTGATTGCATCGTGATTGCATCGTGGCGGAGCGCGTTTTAGTGGCGGCGGAACGCTTGTAGAGACCGAGAAATATAGAAGCATTACATAAGGCAGGCACGTGCTTAGCAAAGAGGACGAAAATGAGTGGAATACAATAGAGTCCAACAAATTTACGATATTTTAGGTTTACATATGATGTTCATTATTGTAACTAGAATAGCTAATTCTTAATTATATGACTAGTCACAACCTTATTGTGGTTAGAGTAGGATATAATATCAAGAATTATATTAGTTAAACTAGTAAAGTATGATATATAAAATATATTATTTAAATAGTTACTTATGTATGTACACGGGTCTGGGTCCAATCATACCCATTATAGTGCGAGTCCAAGGGTATACGAGTCTAAGGGTATGCATGTATAAAAAATTAGACCCGTGACGGGTTTTTTAAGGGTCTGGATTTATGGGTCCACGGGTCTACCCGTACCCATTTACAACCCTGATCATGTCTATGCAACGCTGCGTTGCAACCAATAAGGTTATGTTGGGACCACTCCCTTCATATTAGGGTTGTTGCGGTTGAAACCACCACCCACAAGAGTGTCGACCAAGGGGAAGCCCAAAGGGAGCTACGACCATAGGTCAGCCATGTGCCCAATTGTAGATCAGATTCAAACCTAGTCAAAATAGATGATCAACATTAGGGAATACTAAACATCACCTAAGAAGAACACTCCATTCAAGTTGTTCATCAAACCCTAAACATGGGTCATCAAAGATCATCAAAAGAACAATGTTTAGAGAGATAAAACCGAATTTATTATGCATGTTAAAATATTCAAAATCTCCTATTATTCATGGTAAACGAACCATATAACAAATAAAACTATTTTTTAGATAAAGATCTAAGGAAAACATATCAGTCTTTTCAATCACCACCTATCAGGTACAAGAATTTAGGGTTTGTGAGGAAGAGTAATCTTCATGAGAATACTACAAAGTTAAATCCTTAAACATTATCTCTTCTACTATCATATCAAGAGCACATTTTCAAGATTTATAAAAATAACATATGATCAAGTTTAAGGTGCAAATAATAGAAGGGGAAAAGTTATATAACCTACCTTTGATTTGATGATCAAAGCTTACAAAATATCAAGCTTCAAGAGAGAGAAAGAGATCTTCCATCAAGTGCAACTCCATGGCCAACAGATCACCTCTAAAGAAAAGAATACCATGGTCACAAAAGAGTTCAAGAAAAGGGTAACAACCCTAGGTTGAACCAAAGAAGAAATAAGATAGCTTCTTCTCACTCGGGTACCACCATGTCAAACATGATATGCGATGTTTGTGATGAAGAGATCTTAAAGAAAAACCACCATGGACAATCCACAGTCTAATGGATGAGAAGAAGGAAGAATGTAGGGTTTCCAGATAGGGAAAATGTGATCCAAATAAGAAGATCACTTACTAAGAGATGAATCACTAAGAACCACCACTGTAACACCCCAAGCCCACTTCCCTAGGCTCTAGTAGAGTTTCAGGAATGACTATTGGCCCCATAGACTACCACTAGCCTTAACTGTGCACTTTGTCCTCACTCACATGCAAGTCGGGGTCAACTTTCCGACCGGTCACCCATCCTAGTACTACTCCAAGATGAGCATGCTTAACTATGGAGTTCTTAAGCGATGGCCTCCTGAAAAAGGAGATGCACCTTGGTGATATGGGTAGTCCAATCATTCCTTATAAGATCATTTTTATCTGAGGCCTTAAAATCCTGGAATGTTACAATCTCCCATACTTAAACTCTTGACATCCTCATCAAGGCTCAACTATATGGCCTCACAATATCGCCCCATTTTAGTGCAGACCCAGAATGGCACATGAACACCCAACTTTCAATCACAGAATACCAACACAAGGGTGGCTACATCACCATAGACAACCCTTTCCAACATGCCTAGACCGCACAACTCAAGGACTGACATGCCATGCCCATCTGGGCCCTAACTACTGGATGGTTTTTTGATCTAGTACCATTTGTAACGCCCCGGGCCCACTGCCCTAGGCTCTAGTAGAGTTTTAGGAATGACGACTGGCCCCATAGACCACTACTAGCCTTAACTGTGCACTTTGTACTCACTCACGCACAATCCAAGGTCAACTTCCCGACTGGTCACCCATCCTAGTACTACTCCAAGTTGAGCATGCTTAACTATGGAGTTCTTTAGCGATGGGCTCCAGGAAAAGGATATGCACCTTAGTGATATGGGTAGTCCAATCATTCCTTATAAGATCATTTTATGGCTAGATCACCTCCTTACTAAAATTTAAAGGAAATACAAAACATCCACTTTTTCCAAGAAAAATAGACCACGTGGAATGCATGTATAACATTCCAAGTAAATAAGCATGATCCAAATACATATATAATGTCAACAACAACGGAAAGAAACTAAGTTATTACATTACTTTTTGAACTCTTGTTCACTACATGAGTTTCTTTGAAAAGGAAAAGAACAAAAAGAAACTAAAGGATCTAGCAATAAGCAATCTAGTCATCCTTGATAGAAAATCTTGAATGTACTACTCCTAAACTTGATCCTCTTTGTCTTGTTCAACACCTTGATCTAACCCTGGGTGGTTGGTAAAACACCCCACAAAAGGGAAAGAAAAAAAAAGGTATGTGTTAGAGAAAATGAACAAGAACAAAAGATAAGAAAACTATAAGGAAATAAGGCTAAAATTTCATCATAAGATGAAGATAGTCAAAAGAATGAGGCATAAGTATATAGAGGCTTGAAAAAAAAATAGTAAAAAGGTTGCATGAATGATTAATATTGACTACCTAGACTATGTAGGGTTGATGCACCTACCTAACCTCAACCAATAGGTGAGGGAGAGTAACACATTCCAATCACCTACAAATATTCTATATTGGGGAGAGAAACACATTCCCCATGATGAATTCACACATGCTCTGTCTATGGGTGGTTGTACAAAAGTACCACTACACTAGTTCAATATTCTAATAAAATCAACATGCTAAGAAATATGGAAAGTATAAGCATCAAGTAAAAGTAAGCATGGCAGTGGGGTACAAGACCCAAGAAATAAACATTAAAACTGATTTTGAGGCAAATAGAAAAGGAATTGTCAAAAAGGAAAATTAGGGTTTCATAGAAATCTCATAGGGAAACTAGGTTAAGTTACAAATCTTCCCAATTTGGGTGTAAATAAAGCACATACCTTTTCTTAAGAGATCCAATTACTTCTTCTTCACTACTTTAATCGATTCCAAAGCTTATTTTCCTATTTTCAATGTTTAAACATGAATTAGGGTTTACTCATGAGTAAAGGCAAGGAAAACCTAACTTTATTGACTTTATGAACACAACCTCGAATTTGACTATGAAACTATCACCTTTGACTTAGTTAGGTTTTTCTGATTAAGAAAAATATAATATTGTATATTTTAGAGTTATACATATTTAGGTTTTTCTGGTGATTTTTAGTCTGTTAATTCATTTTCTAAAATCACTTTTGATAAAACTCAAAATCATCCTTTGGAACTATTTTTATTAGAAAGATGAAATTTTTCCAACTTCAGAACATATTTTGTTCTTAATTTTGGACATAGGAACAATTAGTTATGATTTTATGAAAATCACTCAATAAGAGCATGCCACGTGGACAAAAGTGATTGCAAAGCACCAAAGAAAAAGCAAAAAGGGGACCCGCCTCACTGACTTGGCCCAATCAAAGCCGACCAAGTCAGAAGTCAAAGGCGCGACCTTGACTCGCCCCAAAGAAAAACAAAAATCGGGCTAAAAGACATCTCTACCCTTGGGTGGAAAATGAAGAGAAGAAGAAAACAAGAAGGACATAAGAGACAAAGAAAACATGGGATTCATCCTCTTGGTCACGCCACCCATGGCCAATGAGTAGCAGCTTGTGATTTGGGCAAAATCACATGAGTTGATCAAACTAAAAAACAAGCATACAAGAAGAACAAGTAGACGGTCACGAACCTGACGAGCCAGTCAATTGGGACTGAGATGCTAAGGATCTCGAGCACGATCCGCCGCAAGTACAGGGACAAAACTCGATCACCGATGAACACCCATGAGAGCATGAGGGAAATTGAGGGTATGGTTGAGTTGCAAGGGAACCCAACAAGCCTCAGGTGGGGATATTTATGGGTAATGTTTTGTAGGGAGGTGAGTAGGTAGCTACCCAAACTTGCTTGGAGAGTAAGGTTTGGGGCTTCTAGAAACATTGAAATTATACCAAAATATTAGGATCAATTGATGCAGAATCAAATTTGGAAACCATAGGAGAAGAAATATTTTGATTTCATTAAGAAACGATCGAGAAATCTCAAATCAAAATCCCAATCCGAGTTGTGCTCTTTCCTTGTTAGTCACGAGCTAGGTGACGAGTTCCTAGCCATCCGATTGATCGGGCAATCAATCTGGGCATGAAGAAAAGAAAAATAAAGGAAAAATATCGCGTGATAAAATTACTACAATCCTAAACTAATTAGGATTAAAGTGTGGATATATTAATTTCCCTTTTTCTCTCTCCTCGTTTGAAGGGGCAAACATGTTCTAAATTAAATGAAAACTAACACTAAGCCTAATTTTGATATGAGGAATCCGAATATATAATTAGTTTTTCCTTTTGGGAACTTTTAATCTGTTAAATAAATCAAAACTTATTTTCTCTTTCCTTCTTCATTGATGGTGATAAGATTCTCCAAATTTGATGAAACTTCACCCACAAGTCACATTAAGTGCCTTGGATACAAATTTGCCATAAATTTTAAATGTTGGGACTATTTGATCACTATTTAATATATTGAAGGTTCTACACACTTTCTCTCTCTTAATTTCACTCTTTAATCAAATGTTCTCCAATTTTAGTGAAAATTCACCCAAAGATATATTTTAATATTTAGAACATGAATTTGGCATCCATTATTACTTTTAAAGTCATTAGAGATTTATTTTTTTATTTTTAAGTTATCTCCTATTTTCCCTTTTCAATTAATTCAATTATAATTACCAATTTTCTAAAAGTTGTAAAACGTATCACCCAAGCAAACTTATACTCAAAGGAAATGAATTTGGATTTAGAATTATCCTCTAAGTTCCACTTTTATAATTTTTAGACAATTTATCATTATATTCACTCAATGGGAAACTAAATTCATTTATTGTCACATTATCTTCACTTTTAGGTTTTTCTTTCTTTACAAAAGCCATAGAAACTTCTAGATCAATTTTTATTTTATCCTTATCTCACTTAAGTGGATAGTTTGCAAATTAAACCCATTAATAAACTCTCACTAATATAATTATTCTTAACTCCTTACAAAATAAAATATTGGGAACAAATGTACACCAAACCTTAATATTTTCCACTAATTCAATATCAAGGACATAAAGGAAAGAAAAGCTTACAAAAAGACTGAAACTAATAATATACATGAATTTCAGTTCATTACAACACACCACCCATTAAAAAGGATTTCATACCTGAAATCTCATACAAAAAGAGAAGGGTGAGTATGTAACATCTCATCTCTAAGCTCCCAAGTGGTTTCTTCCAAACCATTATACCATCATAAAACCTTCACCAACTCAATCTCCTTGTTCTTCAATTGCTTAATGTGGGAGTCAAGGATTTTACTGGGTAACTCTTCATAAGTCAGATTCTCTTGTATCTCCAGAGGTTCAATTGAGAGTACATGAGAAGGGTCCTTCACATACTTTCTCAGCATAAAGACATGAAACACATTATGAATCTTGTCATAGGCAGGAGGAAGAGCTAAACGGTATGCACAGTCTCCAACCTTATCCAAGATCACAAATGGTCGAACATTATGGGGACTAAGCTTGCCTTTAACTTTAGATCTTGTAATAGAATGTATAAGCTTGATCTTCAAGAAGGCATAGTCACCTACTAAGAAACTCACGTCAGACCTTTTCTTATCAGCATACATCTTCTATCGATCTTGACCAACTTTCATTCACTTCCTGATCAACTCAACCTTCTCTATCATCATCTACATATCATCAGACTTCAATAGAGCATGTTCCCCCACATCATCCCAGTATAACGGAGAACGGCAAGGTCTTCCATACAAAGCTTCATACGGTGGCATACCAATACTAGCTTGGTAGCTATTATTATAAGCAAACTATACTAATAGAAGAAACTTATCCCATATACCTCCCCAATCCATAACATAGGCACAAAGAAGATCTTTCAAAATTTGCACTGTCCTTTCTGATTGACCATCAGTTTAAGGATGATAGGCCGTACTGAAATGCAAGTCAGTACCCATCTCTGCTTGAATCTGACTCCACAACTGAGAGGTGAACTTCGGATCACGATCGGACACTATCACTTTAGGAACTCCATGCAGATGAACGATGCAATCCACATACAACTGAGTCATTTCATCAACATTATAAGTGGACTAGAAAGGCAAAACATGGGCAAATTTAGTAATCCGATAATCACAACCTACACAACATCAAAACCCTTCCTGGTTTTAGGGAACCAGTGACAAAGTCCATAGTAATATTCTCCCATTTCCATTCTAGAATCTCAAGTGGTAGCAGAAGACCACCAGGTCGTTGATGCTCGATCTTGACTTGTTGACAAGTCAAACACTTCACAATGAACATAGCGATATCCTTCTTCATGTTATTCCACCAAAAACTTCATTGTAGGTCTTTGTACATTTTAGTAGTACCAGGGTGTATGGTGTACTTAGACCCATGGGCTTCACTCAAAACCTTCTATTGCAGGTTCCCAACTTTAGGCATCCACAACCTTTGTTGAAAACATACAGTTCCATCAACTCGAACTAAAAAGTCAGACTGTGGCTTCTCAGCTAAGGCTTTCATCTCTTTAAGCTCGAAACTTTCAAGCTGTACAGCAAAAACTTATGAGATCCAAGAAGGTGAAATGGACAAACTAGCCACGTGAACACACAACTTCTCAGTATTTTCATCATCATCAGGCTACAATTGCCAATAGGAAACAAACTACTGGTTCATGGCGGCACAAACCACATTCTTTTTCCGACTCAAAGCATCAATGACTACATTCTCTTTACCGAGATGATAGGTGATGGTAAAGTCATATTCCTTGAGATACTCCATCCATCTACGATGCCTCAGATTCAGATCCTTCTGTTCCAACAAATACCTTAAACTTTTGTGATATGAGAAAACTTCAAGCTTTACTCCATACAGGTAGTGTCACCAGATCTTTAAAGCATGCATGATAGCTGCTAGCTCTAAGTCATGGTTAGGCCAGTTATCTTCATTATGTTTCAACTAGTGTGAAGCATAGGCTATCACTCAATCTTCTTGCATCAATACACACCCTAACCAGTGAAGATAATGTAGGGTTTGCCTTCAACAGGTAGACCAAGAACAGGAGCAGACGTCAAGCAACTATTTAGCTTCTGAAAACTATTCTCACATTCAGATGCCCATACAAACTTGACTTCTATTCTTGTCAACTTTGTCAAAGGAAGAGCTATAATGCCCATAACGTGTTCTAAAAGCTGTCTTCAGAATATCCTCATCCTTAATGTGCATCTGGTAGTAGCCACTTTGCATATCCATCTTTCAAAACATAATGGATGACTTCAGCTGGTCAAACAGATCATCGATGCGAGGCAAATGATAGCAGTTCTTTATTGTCACTTGAGTAAGCATATGATAATCCATGCACATATGCGATGAACCATCCTTCTTCTTCACAAACAAGACATGGGATCCCCAAGGTGAAACACTAGAGTGTATAAAACCCATGTTGAGAAGCTCCTGAAGCTGCTTCTTAAGCTCGACATGTTCTGCAGGGACCAAGCGGTAAGGAGGCTTCAAGATGGGAGAAGTCTCTGCTGTGAGCTCGATGGATAACTCCACCTTACGAGTTGGGGGCAAACCAGGAAACTCCTTAGGAAAAACATCAGGGAAGTCCTTCACCACATCTATGTGATCGAGAGTAGGAGGTATATCATCGAGGATGATAGAGGCTAAGAAAGCTCTACACCCTTGCGAGATAAGCTTTTCAACTTTGATAGTAGAGATGACAAACTATCAATCCTCTTGCTTCCTACCCTTTACACACATCCTTCCCACAACAGGATGTAACAAACTGACTTTTGATACCTCACAAAATAAAATAGCTTTGTACCTCTTCAACCAATCCATCCCCAGGATGATATCAAAGGTGATCATGTAAAGAAAGATGAAATCGTAGGGAAACATTATACCAAAGATACATAGGTCGATGGTCGAGAGTCTAAGATAAGAAGAGAAGGTCCTACCACTAGGTGTTTTAACATCTAAAACATGATCCATATATTCTGATTCTATCTCTAACATGGCAGAAAACTCAGATGATATGAATGTATTCGATGAACTAGAATCGAAGAGGGCTTTAACTAGATGCATATTAAGATGTAAGGTACATTTGACGACTTTAGTATATCCTTCAGCTTCCTCAGCATCAAGGGAAAACACCCTACCATTTTGCCTTTCCACAGGTGGCTATCAGCCTTGCCGGTTCTAATTGTTGTTTCTCAGAGACATATTCTGTCATTGTTGTGGCTACTGAGTAGGATGCTGAGCTGGAGCTGGTCCTCGCCCAAGCTTAGGGCAGTTGGATTGAATGTGTCCAGCTTGACTACACTCATGGTAGATTGGTTTAGGTCGATCATCTCTATGGGGTTGACCATTTCCAGTAGGGCACCTTCCCTTCGGGTGAGAACGCGAGCAATGGTTACACTCGTCACAACCTTGGTTTCCACCAGCATTCTTCCTCTTGCTATTGTTGTTGTGCCTGGAAGACTGGAACCCAGGGTATGACTCGATCACCAAATCCTTTTCCACCATTTGTTGAAAGGTCAACGACAACTAGGGAACAAGGTTGCATCCTACATTGTAGCTTAAACCCTAAAGAAATAGGGTTGATATCCTTTCATCTCCTAGGTCCACCGCGTAGCATTCCAGGAGAAGGAAACATTACATGTACTCAGAGATTCTCAAGCTTCCTTGATGTAGACTAAAAAACTCTTCTTCCTTCCTCTTCAGGTATGTGGGGCCATTCTACTTCTCACGGAAGAGCTTGAGGAACTCTTCCCAAGACATGCTTGAAGTATCACGGGTACGAGACATACTCATCCACCACACTCATGTCGGCCCATCCAACACATATGTCACAAAGCAAACCTTCTGATGAGGAGGACATGCCATGCCCTTGAAGGTACGCTCCAGATCCAAAACCCAGTCATCAACTTTATCCACCATGTTTGACTCACTCTCGCCTTTAAAGTATGGTGGTTGCATCTTAATGAAGTCTGTAAGGGTGAAATCCTTCAGCTTGGCTACATCAACTACACCACTAGAAAGATCTCCCTCCAAGGTAGTCGAGAGAAGCTGACGTAACATGGTCAACTCTTACTCAGGGGTCAGAAGAGGAGTGCCAACATGGGTAGTAGGGACTATTTCAGTGTTGGAGGGAGTCACCGGAGTATCCCAGTTGTCGGTGTGGTTGGAGGTGGCTCCAAAAGAAGAGTTGTTCATGTTTCCAAACAAATCTCCCTTCCTGAAAGATAAGGGTATGACATAAGATAACATGGCTAGGTAACAAGGATAGCTAAGGCTACTATTGCCTCTGAGCTACTATTTTAGGCAGCCAGTATCAACATAGGCTAGGCCATTATCATATGGATCTGGGAGTCCCTGTAAACCAAGCTAGTGGAGCAGAGGAAAATATTGCCAACCCCCACACCCTGATCCATTCTAGACACCCTTGCTTTCAACTTATGCCATAGTAGTTTCTCAATAGGCTCTGATACCATGATGTAAGAGGTGAGATCACCTCCTTACTAAAATTTAAAGGAAATACATAACATCCACTTTTTCCAAGAAAAATAGACCATGTGGAATGCATATATAATATTCCAAGTAAATAAGCATGATCCAGATACACATATAATGTCAGTAGTAGCAGAAAGAAACTAAGTTATTGCATTGTTTTTTGAACTCTTGTTCACTACATGAGTTTCTTCAAAAAGGAAAAGAATAGAATGAAACTAAAGGGTCTAGCAATAAGCAACCTAGTCATCCTTGATAGCAAAACTTGAATCTACTACTAATGAACTTGATCCTTTTGGTCTTGTTCAACACCTTGATCTAACCCTGGGTGGTTGGGAAAACACCCAGAAAAAGGGAAAGCAAAACAAGGTATGTGTTAGAGAAAATGAATAAGAACAAAAGATAAGATTACTATAAGGAAATATGGATAAAATTTCATCATAAGATGAAGATAGTCAAAAGAATGATGCATAAGTAAATAGAGGCTTGCCATAACAAAAATAGTAAAAAGGTTGCATGCATGATTAATATTGACTACCCAAACTATGTAGGGTGAGGGAGAGTAACACATTCCAATCAGCTACAAATATTCTATATTTGGGAGAGTAACTGTAACATACTAGATCTCAGACCCTACTCTGGAAGTTGACTTTTTGGACGTAGCCAAACAAGGTTAAAGGTTGAACCTAAATAGATGTTTAGTATAACCACAACGAGCTAATGCATGTATAGATCACCTTAATGTAACGTAATGTTCTAACATTAATCTTAGGTTTATAATGGATACATAAAATATGCCACATAACTTCTTTTGGTGGTAATATCAAGAAAAGAAACTTAATTGGATGAATACTTTAGATAATGGGTCGTTAATGGGCCATATGACACATATCATAAAAAGAAGTCTCAAAAGTGGAAACAAACTTCAAATTCAAAATCTACATATCAAAATTAGCCTACATGTCAGATTTCATCTAATTTGGACAACTTTGAAATATTAGGATAAGTTTAAGAGAGAGAAAATGAGTAAAAGGCATAAATAATGAATAATGTGATTATATAACTTCAAAATATGGAAATAATGGAAAATTCATATTTAAAACATCAAAGATAACTTGTGGATGAAGTTTGGTCCAATTTGGATGTTGTTTGTGCAAGTTATGCAATTTTAGGTACATTCTGGACTTTTCTACAATTTACCCAATTGGGAGGTTTTCTTTACAAATTGTCACATGCATTATAATCCTTATATATTACTTACCATTCTCAATTTTTTTAACCATAGGGCACCTGGTTGCACCTTGGTTTGAAGGTGTTTCTCACCAAGGGCATTTTAGGGATTACCCTATTTATAAATGAGCTTAACTTTAAAAGTTATAAACCAATGAGGTTATTTCTTTGATTGGAGGTCAGTTGAGATGGCCTATAAGTGTCCATAAACTAACATTTGATATTCAAGAAGCCTCTATGAGTTGTCCTCTTGTATGGCCATGAAATCCCTACGCTGAGGACACATGGAAAGCTCCATGAACACCTCATGCTTGACTACTTCCTTATCCATAAAGGTTTGCATATCCATATGCACCCTTAGCATTAGACATATGGAAAGTAACTTGACACCTAGTGATTGACTTATTCCTTATACATAAAGGTTTGCATGTTGTTACGACCTCACCTTTCAGTAACCCCCAATTAAGGGAGACCAAGAGGTTGAAGCCGCACCCATTAATCACGGATCAAAGGTTCGACATATAACCATAAACAATTATTAAATTCTAACAGACTATACTAAAAATGGTAATAAATTTTTTCTTTGCATACCTTTGAAGAGATTGGAACAAACTAAACTTCTAACCTCAGCTGAACTATTCTCACTAGTTCCTCCTTGTTCTTTAATTCTTGAATTCACAATGTGTCATTTTACTGTTTGTTCTTTTCATTGTACCTAAAACGCTGACAAACAAAACGTCGGTCAGCCGAAGTTGGTATGTGGAGGAAACAGATAATGTTCAACTATGTTAACAATATAATCATTCAATTAATCAATTAATAATCAAGATTACATTTTAAGCCATACAACTCAATCCATACATATTCTCGAACTCTGGGATGTCCCTGCAGTGGACATGGATATCACCACTCTTTTAGGTAATAGAGTCGCATGGCACTATCCGAAGATAGCCCAATATCTAACTCATTGTGACTTGATGGTCCTACCTCAATGGTAGCCATGTACTAAGTCAACCATAGACCTGATGGACCTACCCAATAGGTAGCCATGTACTAGGTCATCCATAGATCTGATGGACCTACCCAATTGGTAGCCATGCACTGGGTCATCCATAAACCTGATGGACCTACCCAATAGGTAGCCATGTACTAGGTCATCCGTAGACCTGATGGACCTACCCATAGGCAGCCATGTACTAGGTTAGCTATTATGCCACAGAGAGAACCAGGATCTGAGTTTGTAGGCATATATTCTTTGTGATAGTCATAGCCACAGTATAGTTTGCAATATGAACATCCAAACAGTTTAGTTGCATTCAATGCGATTAAACATCCGTGAATCCATCGGGAAACTAAAGTGGTTATTCATAATTAACCACATACATGTTGCCATTGCAGAAACCATGCAGAATATGTCACATGTACTTTAAGAGTGTATCCAAACATCCAAGCAACAAGCATTCAACCAACATAATCTGAAACAAGCATACTACATATGTGTCATCATGTATTCGCATTACATTACTCAGATGTAGATGCACTCCTAAACTAGGGTTTAGAGTTATCTCATGTTTGGATTAGGGATTAGGGTTACAAACCCTAATTCCATCATATTATGGTTTCTAAGCTTACAAATACCATTATATATATTAGATGAAACCCTAATCATCATCTTAAACATATAAGACTACTCATGATACCTATATCACACTACTACCATTAGTATTATATCATGATGTCTACATTGGTTTCAAACCCTAAAACAACATATATAAGATTACTATTCTGGAATCATCCATTATCCATCATCATCAAGGTTTTTCTTGTTAGACATGTCAAGATCAAGTATTAACATATCATAACCGAATATGCCTAATTAAGCATCAGACTAAGGTAAATTTAGCTTTTCCCTTTATTCTAATCACATTAACACATGTATAATTTTAGAAAGCATTATCAAGTTCTAATAGTATTTTATTTGTATTCCTCTCATTTTTCTGAGCAAGTTTCATATATAACTTATTATGAACAGAGTTACCAATAATTAACTATAGATTTTACAAGATAGATCATTATTGGCCAATTAAAGCATGCCACGTCAGCATATTACCTTTATATATCCTTCATTTTTTGTCGGCTCTCAAGAGTGAGGCAAAATACTCCCCTACCCTCTTCCTTGAACATGCACCAGGGGGGCATACCAGTCTTTTCGTCTTGACCCTTCTCCTTCCTCGTGGAAGGAGAATCCCATCCGCCTAGAGCGTCCACAACCGCGGGGGGTTTCTTCTCCCTCCGTCCTTTCACACCTGTTGCAGATCCCAGACCCTTCCGTGGGTCCCTATCGACTCCAAGACCTCCTCGGCCATAGCCCAACACCACCCAGGCCGGAGACGCTCCTTCTCCATTGCGCCGACCTCTGCACGTCGACAAGCGCAGACACAGGTTCAGGGACAACAAGGTAAAACTGCCAACTCCCTTCGTCTTCACATTTCTGTGCGTGATGTTGACCTGCCGCCCATCACCGTTGCTGACACCCAGCGCTATTGCCGATGCCCAGCGTCGTTTCCAACCCCAACTCCTCTTGCCGAACACCAGGGTTCGCCGCAAACATCATCTCCGGCTCACCTCCATAACCCTCATCTGCTGAACTCTCTCTCTCTCTCATCTTCTAACCTGTGTGTACGCCTCTGCATTGGTGTACATGGACGGCGGGGTCCTGGGCGCCATCCTCGGTGAGGCGACTATCTCCTCACGCCAAGCATCCATGTCAAGGGCACCGTTGGCGCAGTCGTGCATGCACCTCCGTAGGTCGTTCCCAGTGCCCGCCTTCTCTGCAACCAAGAGTGTCGACCCCTCCTTCCTATAGATACTCATATGATGTTGCCATTGCTTGGACTCCTTGGGTCTTTCGGGGTGTAGCGATGTTGCTACATAGGTCGTAGAGAAGGTCTGTCCACCGTTTCACATCTCTATTGGCCTTCCTTGGACTTCAGCCCGACCCTTCTTCCTGACCTTTGTCTAGATCTCGGCTACGCATGGAGGAACAAGAACCCTTCATAGGGATCATCCTGGGTTATCGAGGCTGCATTCCTTGGTGGCAAGGGCTCTCTGTATATTGCCTTATATACACCTCTTATGGAAACCCTACTGGTTCCCATGAAGGGGAAAAGCAATAGAGGGAGAGTGGACGGTTGATCATACCCATGATTCTTGTGGATGGAAAGTATCAAAAAGTCATTAGGAAAGCCAAATTTTATCTCCTTTATCTTTTTTGAGTTTGGCTTTTAATCCATTGGTCAAGAAAATTACTTCCTTATAAAAAAAGTATTTCTTTTTTTTATATAATACCAAAAGTCATTAAATATATATCACATTATCCTTTTACTTTGTATTATATGTATTTTCTCTTTCTTATTATTCATTGGGACTCCTTGGACCCCAAGAAATTCTATTATTTCGAAATTCCTTTTTAAGGACACTTATTATCCTTCTAGATGCATCTATATGCATAATTTCTCATTATCATGTTTATTAAAATATCTCTTTTTGAGGATTTCTCTTTATTTCACCTTTATTTTCCTCATTGGTATTCCATTTAACATTAGAACCCTCATGGATATGAAATTTCACCAAGAAATCTCATTTATGACTCTTTCCACTCATTTTCCACATTTTAGCATTATTTTCAATTTATTTCTTAATAAAGAAATTCTTAATTAATCTTTTCTTTTCTTATTGCTTTCTTTTTTTGCAACTTTGTACTTCTTGGAACCCAAGGAACCCAAGAGTCACGCAATCCTCTTTGGATTTGCCTTCTAGAGGTTTCCACATCTTTCTTTTATCAATTATTCAATTATTCATTCACTAATTGAATTTTCTTTGTTATTGGGCCCAATAGCCAATAAAGCCCACAACACAAACATCAAGGCTATTGTAAACGAAATCCATTTATTTGAAGAAAATTATATCATTATTTGTTCAAATATCTTTAATATGAGAAATTACATTTCTCACCAAATGAACCCAAAAGTTGGGGTTATAACATCCTTCCCCTCTTATAGGAATTTTGTCCTCAAAATTCAGGCAAGCAAATAAACAAACAATTCAGGATAAGACTTTTCCATGTCCATCATTGGCCCCTATGTGGCTTTGCCGTACTCATGGCGTATCCAATGGACCTTTATCATCACATATTCTTTTCTCTAAGTTCTTTCATCCTGGCGTCTATAAACTACACAGGTGACTCATGCCATTTCAGCCTCCGTTGGGGCTCACTAGGTTCATTGCTCAGCACATGGTCGGGGTACCTCACATAGTGCTCTAAATTAGACACATGGAAAACATCTCCCATTACTCTATCCTGAGGGGTAGGGTCAAACCTAACCTTCTCCACCCATCCATCTCTATTGGACCCATGTATCGAGGACTCAGCTCTCTTAGTTATAACTTAGAGGGGTCGGATTTTCATGTCACATTTTCTCCCACAGTAACTTGTATGTCAGTCTACTTTGCTTCTGCTCACGACTCTCATCGTCTCTAGGCTCCTTTCAGCCCTTGCACAATCAAAGTGACTTCATCTACACGCACTGTGGTCCTTTTCTAACCATCATATGGTCCTTTTCTAACCATCATGTGGTCCTTTTCACCAACATCACCTTACTGAAGTGGTGACCGACACAACCCTCCCTTATAGAGCTTCTTATAAAACCCGATACTGGCTATGGTGGTTATCTTCACATATTTCATAGGACAAAAATTGTCTCTCGATATCACCCTGAATGAGCACACATGCCCTCATCAGACCCTTTAGTCTGGATCATACTAACCATAGTTAGGGGTGATAAACTATACTAACATTGAATTCTTCTGCTTCCACTTTATGGAAGTGAACCTTTAGGTCAAACTCAAGAACCTTTGAACTCACTTCATGATGTAGTTGAACCATCTTTCTCATGTGTAGTTCAACTGGATCTGTCCCTTGACATAACTCTTCCCTTCTCATATCATCTAGGTAAGGCGACCTACCATAACCCATATTGTATCTCGACCTTCTTTGGCCCAGGGAAGACCTATCACAACATCCATAGTGTTGAGCTCCCATTCCCTCTCAGGGACTCTTTCGTCCTATATATCGATACACAGGGTTACTGGGGTTCGTCCTTTACCTCCTGGCTTACATGGCCATAAACCACATGCAACTTCATCTTAGGTATCCAAAGTATTACTGTCACTTATGGTGATCTTCAATCATGATTTCATGTATGTCATGATTCTTCAAGATCGATACCTCAAAAACCCTAAACCATTCTACCAGGGTTTCTTCACCTTCCTTTCCAAAGAAGTGCACTTGAGGTTCTACCACCATCCATTCATTGTATCAAGGACTAGACATGGCTAACCAAACAACCCTTAACTTTTCAACGTATCTTGTTACATCTGAGTGTTATCCAAACACCTCTCCTTTTCAAACTTAGGGTTAACCTCTTCTAGCTTCTAATCAAACAAGTCAGATGTATCTCAACCAGAGCACCCATTACCACTTCACATCCTTAGGTAACATTACACTTTCCATGTATTTCACTTATCATGTCACCTCACACTATATGTTCATCTTCATAAGAACACTCTCTGATTCCATCATCATGGTGATCAAACTCAACCTGGTATAACTTGTAAGTTCCACATAGCTCATGATAAAACATCCTCATAAGGGAACTACCTCATTCCTCTTAGTATTTACAAACCATCCATGTATCATTCACTTTACCAGGGTAGGTATCTTCTCTATCCCCATTTCTCGTGGCAACGCTCCAACCTACATCATCTCTTATCCTTGGTGTATGACATGCATAGTGTCCTATCTCTGACCCCCATACCAAGAGGAAATAAGCATTTGGCTGCAGTCCAAATACATAGTTCTTCCTATTCTAAGAGTAGAGATGGTACATCCCACCTTTCCTACACCTTTAAATCTAAGTTGCAATGTGCCACATATGTCTCTACATCACAACCATTTAGATGTCAAACTAGTCTTGAACCTACTGAGGTTCATATCCTTGGTCATCTCCTCTAGGTCTATAGGGTACCGACTCTTTTTGGGGTCATCCCTCTTCCCTCATGCATCAAGAGAGTGCCCTACTCATCTGCCCTTTAGGTCCCATGAGTTCATGAAGGTGATCAATCTCCTAACCCGTGGCCCTTAGATAATGATAGATGTTACCTCCCGACCCTGTGGTCATGTGCAACTGGGGAATTAGGCAACTCCTACTTTCATCGGTCTTATCCCTACCTGACCCTAGGATAGACTTAGGATTCTCCATTATAGTACATGTTCACTTAGAACCTTACCCAAGTCTTCATCATCTCTCTTTCTGCATTCATGGGCTGACTCTCATCCATTCATAGGCATCATGGCAACCTGCCTACCTTGGTCAAGCCCCATACTGGTTACCTCCATGGTAACACATTCACATGCAATAGAGATGGATATCTATGGGTCTGTAGATTCATTCTCATACCATGTACTTTTCACATAGCTTCTCAAGATCATGTGAGACCTCTTCAGGTTACCTTAAACCAACAAAACTGATACACATCCTACCAAAGGGGTCCCTCTCCCAGGATGGGAGGAAAACTATCTCTAAGGTCACAAAAGCTCTTAGGTCTAGGGTTTACATCCACACGAGCCTACTTAACCCTAGCAAGCCATTAAGGCACAAGCAGATCACTTATCGTACCATGATAGGTCATACTTATCCTTCTTTCCTCGATGTTGGATCAAGATCAAACTTTCCCTTTATCATCAACCTAGTTGTGAGGGGTTCTAAGGAACTCAACTTCTATAGGAACACATCAACCTTAAACTTAAGGGGCTTCCCCTTTTTCCTCTATACATGAGAAGTACCATGCTCGCTTCTATAGGAACTCAACTTCTCATCATGAGCCTTAGGTACACCACTTCCCCTCTTAGGCCTAGGAACCCTAGGTTCACTGCATGCTCTGTCTCTTAACTACGAACCAAGCACGCAAAAGGAATGACATGCACTTCTTGTCATCCTTCAACTCGAGCAACACTTAGGGTTGCGTCCTCCTTAAGGACAACCAACAGGGTACAAGGCCTCAGGACCTACTACTAATCTTTTCTAGGTCTAAGGAACTCTTCTTCCTACCTCAGAAGGTAAACACCTATACCGTAGACACATAGGCACCATATGCTTCATCTTCACACTCTAGGGTTTGGTCCCTCTAAAGGCAACCAAGATATCATCAACTTTCAGGGATCGATCATGAGGCAACCACTATTATCCATTGTTCCTCATATCCCAGGGTTTTAGGCTTCCAACCTTCTTGCTGGGTTTCCTACTTCCTCTAGGGCTAACCCCACATCCAACCTCACCATTAGAGGTCCTTTCTTCATGAAGGATCATCCTCAAAAGCATGCTCTACGTGGGTGAAGCCTGGGTTCGAACTTATGGTTGCTCAAGATCATCCATAACCCTTTATGCTCCATCATAATTCCTTATCCAGGGTTTCATCCTACTGCCAGCATTATGACGTGCCTTAGGTGCCAGCTATGCCCTACTTGTACAAGCCCATAGGGTTTCTATGGTCCTTCACTAACATCATCATCTAAGGAGCTATCCTTTACCCTAACATGCACGATCCTTCCCATTTTGGGTTGCCAAAGGTGCTAGGTCACCCATGGATCGTATGGCATCCTAAAGGCATGTCCTTTCAAACACCTGGTCCAACTCATCTCTCTCTACCCTTCACTTAGGGTTAGGGTTAGCATCATCCTCAGAGGATGTGCCAGGGCTCTACTTGCAATGGAGATCTCTATCTCCAAGACTAACTTATCCTCCTGACAAGAAGGTCTAGCCTCAGGTCTCTTCTGAGGACATGACATCTTATGTCATATGTCCTAAGCATGTATCTATTATTTATTTTGCGCTTAATATATTAAGCTTATGTCCATGACATCTTATTTACATGCCTTTCATTAATTTAGTGGAGGATTCCTTAAACCTTATTAACCTTACCCATACCTCAAGAGGGTGAGGATAAGAAAGAAAACCCTAATCCTTTAGGTCCTTATTAGAATTTTGTGATGAGAAGGGATGAATAAGATGAGAAGTCCTAAAGGTATCTTATTTCGATTCATACCCTAAGACTTTGGCCAGGCGGTCACACGGGTCCGGGAGTCCTCGTATTTCGACTAGCGGTGCGGAGGAAAATCTTGCCAGCCCCCGGTCGTGATCCCTTTCTAGACACCTCCGTCTTTCGGATACTCCTCTAATAACTCCCTTGGGTTCTATGGAGTTTGTAAAATTTAATAATTATTAATGGTTAAATGAGGAACCTAAGCTCTGATACCAAATGTTACGACCTCACCTTTCAGTAACCCCCAATTAAGGGACACCAAGAGGTTGAAGCCGCACCCATTAATCCCGGATCAAAGGTTCGACATATAACCATAAACAATTATTAAATTCTAACAGACTATACTGAAAATGGTAATAAATTTTTTCTTTGCATACCTTTGAAGAGATTGGAACAAACTAAACTTCTAACCTCAGTTTAACTATTCTCACTAGTTCCTCCTTGTTCTTTAATTCTTGAATTCACAAGGTGTCATTTTACTGTTTGTTCTTTTCATTGTACCTAAAACGCCGACAAGCAAAACATTGGTCAGCCGAAGCTGGTATGTGGAGGAAACAGATAATGTTCAACTATGTTGACAATATATTCATTCAATTAATCAATTAACAATCAAGATTACATTTTAAGCCATACAACTCAATCCATACATATTCTCGAACTCTGGGCTGTCCCTGCAGTGGACATGGATATCACTACTCTTTTAGGTAATAGAGTCGCATGGCACTATCTGAAGATAGCCCAATATCTAACTCATTGTGACTTGATGGTCCTACCTCAATGGTAGCCATGTACTAAGTCAACCATAGACCTGATGGACCTACCCAATAGGTAGCCATGTACTAGGTCATCCATAGACCTGATGGACCTATCCAATAGGTAGCCATGTACTAGGTCATCCATAGACCTGATGGACCTACCCAATAGGTAGCCATGTACTAGGTCATCCATAGACCTGATGGACCTACCCATAGGAAGCCATGTACTAGGTTAGCTATTATGCCACAGAGAGAACCAGGATCTGAGTTTGTAGGCATATATTCTTTGTGATAGTCATAGCCACATTATAGTTTGCAATATGAACATCCAAACAGTTTAGTTACATTCAATGCGATTAAATATCCGGGAATCCATCGGGAAACTAAAGCGGTTATTCATAATTAACCACATATCTGTTGCCATTGCAGAAACCATGCAGAATATGTCACATGTACTTTAAGAGTGTATCCAAACATCCAAGAAACAAGCATTCAACCAACATAATCTGAAACAAGCATACTACATATGTGTCACCATGTATTCGCATTACATTACTCAAATGTAGATGCGCTCCTAAACTAGGGTTTAGAGTTATCTCATGTTTGGATTAGGGATTAGGGTTACAAACCCTAATTCCATCATATTATGGTTTCTAAGCTTACAAATACCATTATCCATATTAGATGAAACCCTAATCATCATCTTAAACATATAAGACTACTCATGATACCTATATCACACTACTACCATTAGTATTATATCATGATGTCTACATTGGTTTCAAACCCTAAAACAACATATATAAGATTACTATTCTGGAATCATCCATTATCCATCATCATCAAGGTTTTTCTTGTTATACATGTCAAGATCAAGTATTAACATATCATAACCGAATATGCCTAATTAAGCATCAGACTAAGGTAAATTTAGCTTTTCCCTTTATTCTAATCACATTAACACATGTATACTTTTAGAAAGCATTATCAAGTTCTAATAGTATTTTATTTGTATTCCTCTCATTTTTCTGAGCAAGTTTCATATATAATTTATTACGAACAAAGTTACCAATAATTAACTATAGATTTTACAAGATAGATCATTATTGGCCAATTAAAGCACGCCACGTCAGCATATTACCTTTATATATCCTTCATTTTTGGTCGGCTCTCAAGAGTGAGGCAAAATACTCCCCTACCCTCTTCCTTGAACATGCGCCGGGGGGGGCATACCAATCTTTTCGTCTTGACCCTTCTCCTTCCTCGCGGAAGGAGAATCCCGTCCGCCTGGAGCATCCACAACCGCGGGGGGTTTCTTCTCCCTCCGTCCTTGCACAACTGTTGTAGATCCCAGACCCTTCCGTGGGTCCCTATCAACTCAAAGATCTCCTCGGCCATAGCCCAACACTGCCCAGGCCGGCGACGCTCCTTCTCCATTGCGCCGACCTCTGCACGTCGACAGGCGCAGACACAGGTTCAGGGACAGCAAGGTAAAACTGCCAACTCCCTTCGTCTTCACATTTCTGTGCGTGATGTTGACCTGCCGCCCATCACCGTTGCTAACACCCAGCACTATTGCCGACGCCCAGCGCCATTGCCAACCCCGGCTCCTCTTGTCGAACACCAGGGTTCGCTGCAAACGTCATCTCCGACTCGCCTCCATAACCCTCATATGCTGAACTCTCTCTCTCTCATCTTCTAACCTGTGTGTATGCCTCTGCATTGGTGTGCATGGATGGCAGGGTCCTGGGCACCATCCTCGGTGAGGAAACTATCTCCTCACGCCAAGCATCCATGTCAAGGGCACCATTGGTGCAGTCGTGCATGCACCTCTGTAGGCCGTTCCCAGCGCCCGCCTTCTCTGCAACCAAGAGTGTCGACCCCTCCTTCCTATAGATACTCATATGACATTGCCATTGCTTGGACTCCTTGGGTCTGTCGGGGTGTAGCGATGCTGCTACATAGGTCGTAGAGAAGGTCTGCCCACCGTTTCACATCTCCGTTGGCCTTCCTTGGACTTCAGCCCGACCCTTCTACCTGACCTTTGTCTAGATCTCAGCTACACATAGAGGAACAAGAACCCTTCATAGGGATCATCCTGGATAATCGAGGCTGCATTCTTTGGTGGCAAGGGCTCTCTATACATTGCCTTATATACACCTATTATGGAAACCCTACTGGTTCCCACGAAGGGGAAAAGCAATAGAGGGAGAGTGGACGGTTGATCATACCCACGATTCTTGTGGATGGAAAGTATCAAAAAGTCATTAGGAAAGCCAAATTTTATCTCCTTTATCTTCTTTGAGTTTGGCTTTTAATCCATTGGTCAAGAAAATTACTTCCTTATAACAAAAGTATTTCTTTTTTTATATAATACCAAAAGTCATTAAATATATATCACATTATCCTTTTACTTTGTATTATATGTATTTTCTCTTTCTTATTATTCATTGGTACTCCTTGGACCCCAAGAAATTCTATTATTTCGAAATTCCTTTTTAAAGACACTTATTATCCTTCTAGATGCATCTATATGCATAATTTCTCATTATCATGTTTATTAAAATATCTCTTTTTGAGGATTTCTCTTTATTTCACCTTTATTTTCCTCATTGGTATTCCATTTAACATTAGAACCCTCATGGATATGAAATTTCACCAAAAAATCTCATTTATGTCTCTTTCCACTCATTTTCCACATTTTAGAATTATTTTCAATTTATTTCTTAATAAAGAAATTCTTAATTAATCTTTTCTTTTCTTATTGCTTTCTTTTTTTTGCAACTTTGTACTTCTTGGAACCCAAGGAACCCAAGAGTCACGAAATCCTCTTTGGATTTGCCTTCTAGAGGTTTCCACATATTTCTTTTATCAATTATTCAATTATTCATTCACTAATTGAATTTTCTTTGTTATTGGGCCCAATAGCCAATAAAGCCCACAACACAAACATCAAGGCTATTGTAAACAAAATCCATTTATTTGAAGCAAATTATATCATTATTTGTTCAAATATCTTTAATATGAGAAATTACATTTCTCACCAAATGAACCCAAAAGTTGGGGTTATAACACATGTCCATGTACACTGTTATACATGACACATGGAAAGTCCCATAGACACCTCATACTTGACCTCTTTCTTTATATAGCCATATCTACCCCTTCCCAACTCCCAATTAAAAAACACTTGCTCTCCTTTATTTCTTATATCTTAGAGCATCATTACTACTCTATTTTTCCATGAAGGTGTTGTCCCAAGGTAAAAGGCGGTGCCTACCTTGGTGAAGAAGGCTCCTAGGGTTTCAAATTTCTCAATTTAGGATTTCTTAAGTGATTTTGACCAAAACTGTTAAGTATCCTCCTTTCCTTCCCTATTTTCATGTTTTTAGTCTGCCTTCC
The DNA here is from genome assembly GCA_963693085.1 of Alisma plantago-aquatica. Taxonomy (NCBI): domain Eukaryota; kingdom Viridiplantae; phylum Streptophyta; class Magnoliopsida; order Alismatales; family Alismataceae; genus Alisma; species Alisma plantago-aquatica. Next base: position 1,271,975,718 of record OY856409.1, on the reverse strand, counting down.
ATCTTCCTAAAGGTTGGAACCATGGCCTTCCATGGTGAAACTCCACCTAGAACCCATAAACACCTCATCTCCATGTTCTTTTGTTAGGGTTTTTCATCTCTAAAGTGGAGAAGCACTAGTAAAAATTGGGCCATTATTCACGAGTGAATCCTGTCACAAACCCCTCTCTACAGGCCCTCACAAATAGGGACGGTTGTGAGTCTGGCCCTCACAAATGGTCCGTGAAGAGAACTCACGTGACAAATACCAGTGGCCCTCACGAATACAATTGTCACAGACCAACTGACCCTCAAGAATGTTATATTGAGGGACTATTTAGCCTTCATAAATACATTTTTGAGGGACTATTTAGCCTTCATAAATACATTTTTGAGGGACTATTTAGCCTTCATAATATCATTATTGAGGGCATGTTTAGTTCTCATAAATACATTTTTGAGGGACTTGATGGTCCTGGAGAATATATTTTTAAAGGGATAATGCCTTCATTAATATTATTTTGAGGGGCTATGTGATCGTCATCAATGCAACTTTGATGGTCAATCTGGACCTTCATCAATATATTTATGAGGGACTATTGTAAATGATTTGGTTATTAATTATTGAATGATTTATTAAATGTTAATTAATTGTTACTATAGTGAATATCAAATTTTAAATGAAAACTTTGTATACATAACCTCAAGAAATATTTTTATACTAATTCACATGACATCATAAGAAGATTCAACACCAAAATGACACATAAAAATGTTAAATCACCTCAAACCAATTTTTGTTATTGAAGCAAAATATTATCCATACATTGCGTGCTCAACGTTGATATAAATAAAGAGTACATATGGTTCTAAAATTTGAGATTGATGACAATCAACATATCATGCTAGAAACTCTTAAGATTTATAATGTCTCCATATTCCTTCAAATGGTGTGGTGCTCTTCATCAACGCCAGGCCTCATACGGTTAGGTACTTGAATATTCTTCTCCTAAAAATGACAAATCATTATATTAATAGAATTTAAAGTTAATACATAAATCATAGTACAACAAACAACTTACCCATATTTTGGTTTTGGTCTACTCCAAGGTGCATTGTCCGTAGAAATCCATCATTAAAAGTAATTCTACCCTATCAATATAAATACAAAAAGGAATCAGAGTGAGTGCGAAGTAGAGATAAATGTAAGTGACCCAAACTAATACCCACCCAAATAAATCCAACATGATTAATGAACATTTACATTGCTATATGATAATTTTGAGGTTGTTCATGTTATTTACAATGTAATGTCAATGGTATTCATCATCCTCGAACATGATTATCGAAATAGTATGTTAAAACTTTTCCAACCAAAGAAATTAATAATGATTGCTTAAACATAATGATCTAAAGTAATGGTATAGCCCCATATTGAATAAGTAAAGAAAATGAAAAGGAACGTTTTTCAGTAAACCTTTTTGGGATCATATGCAGACCTACCATATACATAATCATGATCTTGGACATGAAAAAAAACCCATGCTTGTAAGTGTTCACTCACCGTGAGTCTGAGTTGTACCAAATAAATACTTCCCTTGAAAAAAATAACTCCTCAAGCATGCAATAGATGTCTTGAAGAAGCTGGAGCAGAGCACTAGAGGCAGAATAAGAAGAGGGCAACAACAATAGCAGCATTATTCCAGGCCTGTAAGATACAGGAAGACAATAAAAGAGTGTCATAATACAAGTAACATGCTCAAAGTGGCACAGATATGAGTGGTCGGTAATTCAGATGCATAATGCAGACCTTTTGACAAAAATGTATATCATAGAGCAATGGCACTAAAGAAGGCATATTGCATCAGTGTATGTATATCATAGTGCAGGTAGATTGCTGCAATATAACCACCTATTTTCTGAGATGTATACGTCTTATAGAAAATAGAGAACAAAATAACAACGCACTATAATAAACTATTAACTTATTAAGTAAGTGATTTCAGACAGATGGAGGATGTAAGAAGTTTGGAACACATATTATCCTGGAACATATCATAAGAACATGATAAGACTACTATATATCATGATTTATAATCTAATTACAGACATAATATAAAAGATGCTTTAGGGAACATTGCAGCAAATGGCACGATGGAAACGTTCTGGTAAGGGAGTAAGAAATCAGCATTCTTAATCATGTTAAAATCTGCTATCTAGATATTAAACCATTCATACAAAGTCTAACTCGGGTAGCGCACAATTGGATAAGGTAAACTAAATGAAAAGCTATGCATGGGAGAGAAGAGAGCAAGAACTTATCTAGGAGGAGCATGAACTTATGCAACGTAAATAATAGTTCAAATATAAAATGAATTTTAGATACCACAATGTTGTCATCATCATTATCATGAGATAAACCAAATAACAATGTGGGCCTTTGGTGGTGTTTGGCATGCTGATCAAGAAAACCCAGTAAAAAAAGTCCATCCTATGAAAATGCATGTATAGGGATATTGATATTAGAAAGAAACTTTATTTTCAACATTCCAATAATGAAGAAGGAATAGACAAAAAGTAATCTCATAATGCAAGGAACAAATAGAAACCAAGCTTGAGGTAATTTCATTAGATAATGATAATTATGGGGTAAGTATTTTGAGAATGGAAATTCAATTATATGTCTATATCACCCTGTCAAGAACCAGATTACCTACATTTGGCATTCTATCATGATATCTATGTAAGTTGTCATCAATTTGATAACAAGTTGGTTTGACATGATCTAAGGCTGAGTTGGTCTGCATGAGTTATTTTTCTTGAATGAATGTTCTCTTATCCTTAATATAAACTAATACGTGGTTTGTATAGATGGAATCTCTTTCTAACATTCTATGGACACGATCTCATTATGGATTATGAATTGGAACTAAACTGTTGGAGGTTAGTTATCCATGATTCATCTAATGATTCTTTCATTTTATATGTTGTTAATATTTAAAATAATAGACTACTTGCACTTGAGTAAAATATTCTAAAGCTAGAAAAAAGTTTCCAGTATATGTTTACACTTATTGATATAAATATCACCTAGCTACAATACTTTGACGAACAAACTACTTTAACATCACAATCTCCCCTTTACAACTGATTGAGGATCATAAACTTCCAAGAAAGTACTGACTTGAGTTAGAGCAAAGGATCACAATGAAAAAATCATAATGAAGACCATATTACTATATCATAAGAGGACAAATCATGGTCTTTTCTATACTAACCGAATCAAGTTGAATGAATAGAATGAAACTGTGCTGAGACTCAGTGAACCAACAAGACTACCTGCTGTAAATTTTGGGTGTGCCAATGGTGTCACATACCATCTAGTTCCTACTGACCCATAATTGGCTTCCTAGTTTTCTCCATCATGTTCTGCCATGTCAAGCCTCCAGCTTCTTCACCACCATCCCAGAATGCCACTGTGATAATCACCAACGCCCCCCCTGTGGTGATCCTATCGTGCATCTCGTCCTTGGCTGCTATAGAGGCCTTGTCCTACGATTCCTCCTCCACCCAATGGGGGTTAGTGCTCTTCTCATGGTGGCCGCCTTTTCCTCAAAATTATCATATAGCAATGTAAATGTTCATTAATCATGTTGGATTTATTTGGGTGGGTATTAGTTTGGGTCAGATGACTGTTATAGCTTTTAAAAATCCAATGTACGTACATTAAACTACCAGATAATAAACTGTCACCTTAACTCTGAACTCCTTTCCTTCAGGGAGTAATGATTCTATAACACTAGGGTGACGTATAAACATCAACCATATTTACAAGGAATAAAGAAACTAAGTTTACATTACAAAATTCATTCTTGAAAGATTCAACAAATGTAAACCAAGGTTGAACAAGGTCAATAAATCTACCATGAACCAATTAAGTCTAAAATTTTTTCTTAATAAAGATATAAGATAGCAACTCCATGAATACTATGTAAACAAAATTCAATAACAACAACTTAAAGCACATAACACAACATAGGTAACATTCATTCTGCAAGTATTGTATGGTTTGAACAATCAAATTTATGAATTATTGATGTATTAGAAGAGAATAATAGTAATCTATATTAACTTGCATTTACATACCATGATAACTATGTTGGTCATGTTGTTGAAGGGTAAGGCACTTTCATCCACTAATGAGTAGCTCATGTACGACATAGCATAGCACATACAACTGTCATTTGTAATTTTGTCCTATGTGATCATCACTTGCAATGAGTATGGATTCATACCTAGTTAGAAATTCCACATTGCTGTTAGTAAGCAAGAGAAAAAGACTGACATTCTCTTATGACAAATCTAATTAACAAAGGGGAAAACAAGAGGTTATAAAAACCATCAAAACATTCCCATGAACAGAAAGCCACATCATGAATAGATAAAAAGTAGAAAGGTATACAAAATTGTCCCCCAAACAGTACAAACCAATAGGCAAGGACACACCCCAGAAAAACAAAAGGCAAAACCTATAATGAAGATATCTTTGAAGGAAGCAACAAATTTTTTTTTTGACTTCCTATAAGAGAGATGATATCCTTAAAGGATATAGGAGTACTTCCACAATCCTTTCCAAAGCTTCTCCAAAGCTTCATGGCATAATCACATGTAAAAAATAAGTGGTTCAAAGATTCTTCATTATTCAATAATGAAAGGGAATGGGCTAGTTGGTAGCTACGCTAAATAGGCTCAAACATTCTACAGTCTCATCCTGACGGAATCCCCTACTTCAGTCAGCTATATGAATTTGACAAAGTTGGAATTATAGACAATGAACTTGACAGTAGTAGGGAAGGTTGATCAATGACTTCAAGTCATCATATAGACAATGAAAATATAATTTACCCACTAGTAAAAGTATTGCAAGAAATCCTAGTAGGACTTGAGTGTGTAGGACAAAACTGAACCCAACAACTAGTTTAAAAGTAATAAAAAGTTGAAGTTGAGACTGATAGGGAAAACTAATCACATAGTCTGAAGTGAAAAATAATCTACTTTCATCAGAATTAAAACTGGATTTAAGAAGCATAGAGCAACAACCAATCTTCTTTTTAGCATCTATCTATTTTCTGAGGAATTATAACTTCAGTATAGGCCCATTCAACTTATCTTTGTTATAATTGCCATTGTTACTTCACTGATGTTCTTTTGGTTTCTAACTAACTACATTGCCTTTTATAAAGATCCAACATCAGCCATCCAAGCATGGTAATGTGTTTGCAATAGTTAAAGGGGTGTGAGTTGGATTTGAGGAGGCTTAGAGATGTAAATGAAATGTGATGTCATTGTAATGGGGTGAGAGTACACATGTTTGATATATCTAGAAAAAGGTCATACTAACCTAAAATATACGTAATCTAATACCTTTGCTAAGGTTTCAATAGGTAGCCGCCCAAAGATGTTCAACAACACTTCATCTGAGAGATCATCGATCTGGGTTAAGATCCCAGCAGGGTCGGAATTGGATGGTCCTCCGATGACATTTGATGACATTTGAACTGATTCCGATGACATTTGACGGTAGGGTCGTAATTGCTCCGCATCGGAACTGATTCTGACGACATTTGACGGTGGCGGCGACCTCATGCAGAACCTGTCGGAACCTCCCCCTCTACCTGTATGATAAGGTGTTCTTTGAAGCTGTCAGAACGGCTCTGGGGCACTTGGTCAGAGTTATGCCTAACTTACAGGCTATTGAGGCATATAATTGAATCCTTCAAGGTGGGACTAAGAAACCTGAAGATAGAGAACCAGAGAGAGAATAATGTGGAGTGAAGTGGATCTACGAGGAAGGCAAGTGGAAAATGGTCTACAAATATCATGCATACAAGATATACAACATGAGGACCCCGTTCAGGGATGAGTGGGAGGATAACTGGGTTTCGCGAGACACTAAGCAATATTGGGACTATGGTGTTCATATTTGTAAGAAGTGCCAATAGGGTGGCAGATAACCTGGCTAAATTCCATCTAAATAGACACGGTATGATAGACTCCTGAGGGTCTCTTGAGCCTCATTGATCCAAATATGTTAAATAGAATTGAAATGCAATCTCATCTTGAGGAAGGCAACGGGGACAACGATTATAATGTGTTGTTTATGTTTACACAAGAAGGGCAGAATGAATAAAAAGGACGGTTGGTGTACCCCCAAAAAATATACCACTAGTGAACAAGAAGATCAAGTTAAGTGTGACGTCTCTTTCAACCTCTTAGAAAACGAAACCAACATGTAAGATTAAATAGTATGTATCTTTGTTTTTCTATAAACCATAAGACGAGACGAATTCAGTATGGAAAAACTAGATTGAGTCGCTCAAAAAGTGGGACTAGGACATAAGAATACATTGGTTTGAAAAGAGAGCTATTCATTGGTATCACATAAAATCCATAAGATATCGACAAATGACAATGTAAAGATGATGTATTCAACTTACAACTAGCTTCACTGACATATAATTACTATTCTTATTCACACTAAGTAGACAGATTCTAGTATGAAAATATCATAGTTAAATTCTTTGATAAAGTTCAAAAGAAGAATACCTCGACGCATTGCATCCATGAGGTTGCCACCTCCAAATTTGATTCAAGTGTCCAATCAGCCTGAATTTTTATAGTTTGAATTTGGATGTAGGGCCACTAGACATTTAGAACTTCCTATAAAAAAACTCAAAATATAAGCATAGACTCTTACTCTTGTTCACAAGCAAATAAAACAACTATGTAACACTGTAAATAATATATTTGGTTTCAGTAACCCATGAGCTTAAAAAATTCATATGGGCATTCTTTTGACCTCTTAGAAACATATAAAATAGATTCAACATACATTATTGAGATAAGAACTATTATCATTGATAAAATGGAGAGATAAAAAATCACATGCATCTACTATGATTCATGGATGCGTAAGTTCTTGGACATATTGTGTTGATGAGTATTCCAACACCTTCTTTGGAAATAAGATGACCTAGCATGCATAAAAAAAATATAATGTAACTAAGATGCCTGCAAACAAACACAACATCCTTCTAGCTTCCATTAGTAAGAATACATCCAACATTATAATTTTAAATCATCAAATTTGATGACAGAGCATGCACATGAATATAGAAAGTATGAAGAGATACATACAAAAGGGATAGTTGGAAATATTATAGAAGTTGCAAGACATTCCCAACTGCACAAGGTTCTTTGGTTCGATTCAAAAAATACAATTAATATTTCAAGCATGGTTACTATTTCAGATTCTTTTCCAATAAAAGTAGGGGTGAGCGCCAGTCCAGAATCATACCAGACAAAACTGAGGACCAAATTTCAAAAAACTTATTTAACAATAAAATAATAGATAATCTTAATTATTTCTAACAATTATATAACATAAATATCAAACATTTACACTAATAATGTGTAAATATGTGATGCATTTGTGCTTTAGACATAATATAACTTCAAATATAAAGATATTTTACATACAAACCAGTCCTTGGTCCGAAGCGCGTCCCGACCGATTTTTGACTGTATCAGACCGCAGAGAGAATTGCTAAAATTTTAGACTGTCGGACCGTCTCAAACCAGTCTAGGACCGGACCGAACAAAATTGACCGTCCAGTTTTATAATACGAATCTATACTTGCTCACCTCTAATTAAAAGTATACTACATAAAGTATAGCACAAAAAAACAAATACACTTAGCCTTCCATCCATCATCCTAAAATTTTGAGAACCTACGATTGAATCATGCAACTTATAAGATTTGAAGCAACATATGAGTCATGGTTGCAAGAACGCAATTCAATAATTAGTGATCCATGTGACCTGGATGCTAATTCCTTAAGGTTACAAACTTGAGAACAACAAGTTAAGCTAAATAACAGTTTTAAAATACAAGAAGCAAAACAGGGGATCCAAAGAACTAACCTTTGACGGTAGAGGTTTTCCTTGTCAGCATCAAACTCTAATTTCACCTCCATAATTACCCAAACTTAGGTTGTATTAGCAGCCAAAAATAGAAAAGGGGAGAAAAGGAAAGACGGTTTGGAAGAATATCAGAGGGTAGACAGCAGTTGCGGGCAAAAAAAGAGACTAATACCAAGCGTGAAAACCATGCCAGAAAACTGATCGAAGTGTGATCTCCTAGTTGTCAGAAATAGCCATCGTCAACTCTTTGGGAAAGTCAGCAACAGCCATTGACGATTGCGAGTTGAGGTGATACAAGTTGCTGGTAGGTTCGGAGATATCACCTGGCCTCTTTCACTCAATTTCGTCTTCGTGCTGCCCTAACCCGTCAACATTGGCGAGCAGCTTCTTGTTAATGTCGTCCTCTCTGGATCCAGTGTCGATGCCCCATCATTATGCCGACGGATTCTAGTAACAAGCTGGCTTATCAAATTACTTTAGGGGGCTGGCGAGAAAGGGCGATCCTAAAGGACAAGCTGGTAGAGTGGAATGGTAATTGTGTGCGGCGGGATGGGGATTGCGTGTGACAGGATGGAAGCTGGGTGCCGCGGGAGGAAGAGGGGTTGCAGGAGGCGGAGACATTTAGGTTGAAAATTGGTCTGTGCTTCGGCGGAGGAATGGTTATTTCAATAGGCAAATTGCCTGCCATCAATTTGGGCCGGGTGGGAAGGGTTATGAGATGGAGGGAAATATTTGGCATGGTATTTTTCACGGGGTGATTAGTGAGTAATGTATTTTTGAGGGATTAGTGTTCACATAAAAGGTCTAAGGATGTAAAAAATACGGTTGAGGGATTTGGTCCCATGTTTGAAGGATGATCTCTCACAAATAGACATCATTATTCACGATTTTCGGTTCCTCACAAATGTTCTTCAATAAAGGCCAATTTTTTTGTAGTGAAGGTGCTTCTTGCTCGAGAAAGGATCTTTGTTGGAGAAACAACCGCTATAAGCTTGGGAACCTTACTTATTAGACCTGTCCACCTTCCCTAGAGGTTCTTTGGAGGCCTAGGCTTGGATCTAGGACTGACTTGGATTGTTTAGACTCTAAAGTTGAGGTATTATGTATCCCCTACTCTTCTATGTTGATCAATTCACCTATGCTTATTCATTCTTTTTTTCCTATGGACATTATCTTATACACAATGTCTTTTCTTTTGAAAATCATGGTTCATGTGAACTACCTTATTTGATATTGATCATGTATATTCTTTTGAACTCTTATCTTATGCTTTGTTCATGATGAAACTCTAAAAGATGACATGCGATGTCTTTTACCCACTTATGAGGTGGATGTATATGTTGGTCACTTATGTGGTGACTAGTTTATATATTCTGATTATACTTTCTACTTGCCTCTACATTTAACATGATATGTGATTCAGTAGCACTATAGGAGTATAATTGCATTGGTTTTTATGGAAAATGTGTTATTTCCTGCCGAGCAGATGTGATATTTCCTGCTCTTTTGGGATGGAAAGGAACCTCATACCAAGGGCAAGATGTGTGATTCTTGGACCAAGCTATATATATTTGGGAGATCGGCAGTATTCCTTTCTCTATCAAGTTTCAAGTTTATGAGACTTGGCTGCCTTTGTGTTTATATTGTTCTAGGGCTATGTTTATCTCACATGCAAGTAGGTTGATCATATGGGGTGTGTGCCCTAATTCTTTACATGTGCTTGTATGGCACAAATTTTATGTTTTATTAATGGCAAGTATTCTATTTTTATCATATGATTTCAATTCCTTTTCTCTTGATACCCATGTCGGTGGTCCTTATCCTTTATATGGGAAGCCTTTTATATTTATTGTCTTTTATTCCATATATAGCTTAATTTTCCTATTTAGTATGCACATACCAGCCTTTGCTGATGTCATCTATTTTCTCTTCTTACTGGGGTATGCTTCCAACCCTAGGTGAAGGACTTGGATGATGAGGCATGAAGTTTTGGACTAGCTTAAGGATTTAAAGCTTGGAGACAAAGTTGTTATGGTTTATATTTCCCTCTACTTAGATCCTTATGTTGTATCATACATGTAAACCCTTACAAGATATTATGATGTACTTTGTTAATAACATTGTGATAAATTGATATAGTCAACATTTTTATGATGTTGTTATACTTTGGTCTTTTGCATACCATTTATTGAAAATCTAAAATGTTACACCTATTCCATCATACCTTTGAGTGTGTTTGGAATGGATGTTTTATTCTTCAAATTTTTAGTAAGGGGGTGATCCCGCACTCCTTACAACATGGTATCAGAGCCCATAGTAGTCAAAATCTAACTATTAAAATTTTTTCTCCCTAGTTAGAATACTTGACTTACCTTTAACGATATATTTTCCCTAGAGTTGATCAATAGATGATGAAGGGTTGATTTAGGATCCTATAGTTTCACATTAGAATAATGATGAATAGATCTCGAAAATACTTACAACTAAAAGATGCATAAGTAACCATAGTAACTTGAGGATGTTTAGCTTGGCCTTTAGGAAGCTACTAGGACATGGAGTTGAATGCAAAGGTGTCTAGAAAGTATCAGGGCTCGGGGGCTGGAAAGATTTTCCTCCACACCACTAGCTTGGTTTATGAGGACTCCCGAATCCATATGATACTGACCTGGCCTGAGTTGATATGAATTGTTCAAAATAGCATGCTTTTAGGAAATAGTAGCCTTAGACATCTATATGATTTATCTTTAGGGACCCTAATATGTTGAACTAGGATCCCAGGTTTAAAGACTTGTTTGATGATGGATACGAGCAAGTTAACCCATAGTTCATAGTTAGTCTTTACAAGTTATGTTTCTTTTTTTTGCATGATGCTTATGTAGTTGAATGTAAGGAAGTGTAGTTGAACCTTTTGTACCTAAAGAATACTTTTGACTTAATAAAATGAATCCTTTAAGGGGTGGTGAATAAGTTGTTTTCTTATATGTGGATGTTTTGATTTCGAGGATGAAATCCCTTTAAGGGGTGGTGTGTTGTAACATACTAGATCACAAACCCTACCCTGGAAGTTGACATTTTGGACTTAGCCAAACAAGGTTGAAGGTTGGACCTAAATAGATGTTTAGTATAACCCCAATGAGCTAATGCATGTATATATAACCTTAATGCAACCTATTTTTCTAACATTAATCTTAGGTTTATAATGGATACGTATGCCACATAACTCATTTTGGTGGTAATATGAAGAAAAGAAACTTAATTGGATGAATAATTTAGATGATGGGCCGTTAATGGGGTATATGAAATATCTCATAAAAAGAAGTCTCAAAAGTGGAAACAAACTTCAAATTTGAAATCTACATATGAAAATTAGCCTACATGTCAAATTTCATCTAATTTGGACAACCTTGAAATATTAGGATAAGTTTAGGAGAGAAAAAATGAGTGAAAGGCATAAGTAATGAATAATGTGATTATATAACTTCAAAATATGTAAATAATGGAAAATTCATGTTCAACACATCAAAGATAACTTATGGATGAAGTTTGGTTCAATTTGGATGTTGTTTGTGCAAGTTATGCAATTTTAGGTACATTCTGGACTTTTCTGCAATTTACCCAATTGGGAGGTTTTCTTTGCAAATTTACACATAAATTATAATCCTTATATATTCCTTTACCATTCTCCAATTTTTTAACCATAGGGCACCTGGTTTCACCTTAGTTTGAAGGTGTTTCTCACCAAGGGCATTTTAGGGATTACCCTCTTTATAAATGAGCTTATCTTTAAAAGCTATCAACCAATGAGGTTATTTCTTTGATTGGAGGTCGGTTGAGATGGACTATAAGTGTCAAAAAATTGACATTTGATATTCAAGAACACTCTATGAGCTGTCCTCTTGCATGGCCATGAAATCCCTAGGCTAAGGACACATGGAAAGCTCCATGGACACCTCATGCTTGACTTCTTCCTTGTCCATAAAGGTTTGCATGTCCATATGCACCCTTAGCATTGGACACATGGAAAGTAACTTGAAACCTCATGATTAATTTCTTCCTTATCCATAAAGGCTTGCATGTCCATGGACACCCTTATACATGACACATGGAAAGTCTCATAGACACTTCATACTTGACCTCTTTCTTTATATAGCCATATCTACCCCTTCCCAACTCCCAATTCAAAAACTCTTACTCTACTTTATTTCCTCTAGCTTAGAGCATCATTCCTACTCTATTTTTCCATGAAGGTTCTCTCCCAAGGTAAAAGGACTTACCTACCTTGGTGAAGAAGGATCCTAGGGTTCCAAATTTCTCTATTTAGGATTTCTTAAGCTCCTCCTTGGTGACTTAGACCAAAACTAGTAATGATCCTCCTTTCCTTCCCTATTTTCATGTTGTTAGTCTTCCTTCCACCTTCCTCCAGGTTGGAACCATGGCTTTCCATGGTGAAACCCCACCTAGAACCCATAAACACCTCATCTCCATGTTCTTTTGTTAGGGGTTTTCACCTCTAAAGTGGAGAAGGTGCTTCTTGCTCGAGAAAGGGGCTTTGTTGGAGAAATCAACCTCTATAAGCTTGGGAACCTTACTTGTTGGACCTATCCACCTTTCCTAGAGGTTATTTGGAGGCCTAGTTTTGGATCTAGGACTGACTTGGATTGTTTAGACTCTAAAGTTGAGGTATGATGTATCCCCTATTCTTCTATGTTGGGAAATTAACCTATGCTTATTCATTCTCTTTGTCCTATGGACATTATCCTATACACAATGTATTTTCTTTTGAAAATCATGGTTCATGTGAAATCCTTATTTGATATTTATCATGTGATCATGTATATTCTTTTGAACTCTTATCTTATGCTTTTTTCATGATGGAACTCTAAAAGATGGAATGTGATGTGTTTTTCCCACTTATGAGGTGGATGTATATGTTGGTCACTTATGTGGTGATTAGTTTATATATTCTGACTATACTTTCTACTTGCCCCTACAATTAACATGCTATGTGATTGAGTAGCACTAGAGTAGTGTAATTGCATTGGTTTTTATGGTAGATGTGTTATTTCCTACCGAGCAGATGTGATATTTCCTACTTTTTTGTGATGGAAAGGAACCTCATACCCAGGGCAATATGTGTGATTCTTGGCCCATGTTTTATATATTTGGGAGATTGGTAGTATTCCTTTCTCTATCAGGTTTCAAGTTTATGAGACTTGGCCGCCTTTATGTATATATTGTTTTAGGGCTATGTTAATCTCACATGCATGCAGTTTGATCATATGGGGTGTGAGCCCTAATTCTTTACATGTTCTTGTATGGCACAACCTTTATGTTTTATTAATGGCAAGTATTCTACTGTTATCATATGATTTCAATTCCTTTTCTCTTGATACCCATGTGGGTGGTCCTTATCCTTTCTATGGAAATCCTTTTATATTAGTTGTCCTTTATTCAATATATAGCTCAATTTTCCTATTTAGTATGCACATACCAGCCTTTGTTGATGTCATCTATTTTCTCTTCTTACTGGGGTATGCTTCCAACCCTAGGTGAAGGACTTGGATGATAAGGCATGATGCTTTGGACTAGTTTAAGGAGTTAAAGCTTAAAGACAAAGTTGTTATGGTTTAGATTTCCCTCTACTTAGATCCTTATGTTGTATCATACATGTAAACCCTTACGAGATATTATGATGTACTTTATTAATAACCTTGTGATAATTGAATATAGTCAACATTTTTATTCTACTGTTATACTTTGGTCTTTTGCATATCATTATAATAAATTTGAAAAATTTATACCTATTCCAACATGCCTTTGAGTGTGTTTGGAATGGATGTTAATTCTTCATTTTTTTAGTAAAGGGGTGATCCCGCCTCCTTACAGTAACACATTCCCCAGGGTGAATTGACACATGTCCTATCTATGGGTGGTTGTAAAAAAATACCACTACACTAGTTCAATAGTCTAATAAAATCAACTTGCTAAGAAATATGGCAAGTATAAGAAACAAGTAAAAGTAAGCAAGGCAGTGGGGTACAAAACCCAAGAAATAAACATTAAAAACTGATTTTGAGGCAAATAGCAAAGGAATCATCAAAAAGGAAATTTAGGGTTTCATAGAAGTCTCATTAGGGAAACTAGGTTAAGTTACAAATATTCCCACTTTAGGTGTAAAGAAAGCACATACCTTTTCGTAAGAGATCCAATTACTTTTTCTTCACTACTTTAATCAATTCCAAAGCATATTTTACTATTTTCAATGATTAAACATGACTTATGGTTTACTCATGAGTAATGGCAAGGAAACCCTAACTTTTTGAATTTATAAATGCAACCTCAATTTTGACTCTGAAGCTATCACCTTTGACTTAGTTAGGTTTTTCTGATTAAGAAAACATATAATATTGTATATTTTAGAGTTATACATATTTAGGTGTATTTTTGGTGATTTTTAGTCTTTTAATTCATTTTCTAAAGACAAAACTCAAAATCATCTTTTGGATCTATTTTTATTATAAAGATGAGATTTTTCTGAGTTCATAACATATTTTATTCTTAATTTTGGACATAGGAATAATTAGTTTTGATTTTATGAAAATCACCCAATAAGAGCATGCCACGTAGACAAAAGTGATTACAAAGCACCAAAGCAAAAGAAAAGAGGAGACCACCTCACTAACTTGGACCAATCAGAGTCGTCCAAGTCAGGAGTCAAAGGCGCGACCTTGACTCTCCCCAAAACAAAAAAAAAATTGGGCGAAAAGACATCTCTACCCTTGGGTGGAAAATGAAGGGAAGAAGAAAACAAGAAGGGATGAAGAGATAAAACACACAGGGGATTCATTCCCTTTGTCATGCCACCCCTTGGCCGATGAGAAGTAGCTCAAGATTTAGGCAAAATCACATGAGTTGATCAAACTCAAAAACAAGCATACGAGAAGAACAAGTAGATGGTCACGAACCTGATGAGCCAGTCAATTGGGACTGAGATGTCAAGGATCTCGAGTACGATTCGTCACAAGCACAAGGTTAAAACTCAATCATCAATGAACACCCATGAGAGCACAAGGGAAGTTGAGGTATGGTTGAGTTGCAAGGGAACCCAACAAGCCTTGGGTAGGTATATTTATAGGTAAGGTTGTGTAGGAAGGCGTGTAGGTAGCTACCCAAACTTGCTTGGAGAGCAAGGTTTGGGGCTTTCTCAAAACATTGACAAAATACCAAAATATTAGGATCATTTTATGCAGAATCAAAATTGGAAACCATAGGAGAAGAAATTGTTCGATTTCATTATGAAACGATCGAGAAATATCAAATCAAAATCCCAATTTGAGTTGTCCTCTTTCCTTGTTAGTCACGAGATAAGTGATGAGTTCCTAGCTGTCCGATCGATCAGACGACCATTAATCTTGGCCGTACCCTGGCCTAAAGAAAAGAAAAATAAATGAAAAATATCGCGTGACAAAATAATTGCAATCCTAAACCAATTAGGACTAAAATGTGGATATATTAATTTCCCTTTTTCTCTCTCCTTATTTGAAGGGGCAAACATGTTCTAAATTAAGTGAAAATTGACAATAAGCCTATTTTTGATACGAGGAATCCTAATATACAATTAGTTTTGCCTTTTGGGAACTTTAATGTGTTAAATAAATCAAAACTTATTTTCTCTTTCCTCCTTCACTAATGGTGATATGATTCTACAAATTTGATGAAACTTCACCCACAAGTCACATTAAGTTCCTTGGATAAGAATTTGCCATCAATTTTACATGTTGGGACTATTTGTTCACTTATTTAATATATTGAAGGTTCTATGCACTTTCTCTCTCCTAATTTCACTCTTTATTCAAATGTTCTCCAATTTGAGTGAAAATTCACTCAAAGGTGTATTTTAATATGTAGAACACGAATTTGGCATCCATTTTTACTTTTCAAGTCATTAGAGATTTTATTTTGTATTTCTAAGTTATCTCCTATTTTCCCTTTTCAATTAATTCAATTATAATTACCATTTTTTCAAAAGTTACTCAAAGGAAATGAATTTGGATTTAGAATTATCCTTTAAGTCCCACTTTTGTAATTTTTAGGCAATTTATCCTTATATTCACTCAATGGGAAAATAAATTCATTTATTGTTACATTATCTTCACATTTAGGATTTTCTTTCTTTACAGAAGCCATATAAACTTCTAGATCAATTTTTATTTTATACTTATCTCTCTTAAGTAGACATTTTGCAAATTAAACCCATTAGTAAACTCTCACTGAGATATTTGTTCTTAACTCCTTACAAAGTAAAATATTGGGAATAAATGTGCAACAAACCTTAATAATTTCCACTAATTCAACATCAAGGACATAAAGGAAAGAAAAACTTAGAAAAAGGTTGAAACTAATATTATACATGAATTTCATTTTGTTATAGCACTCCACCCGTTAAAAAGGATTTTGTCCCCAAAATATCATACAAAAAGAGAAGGGTAAGTACGTAATATCTCATCTCTAAGCTCCCAAGTGGTTTCTTCAAAACCATGATACTGCCATAAAACCTTCACCAACTCGATCTCCTTGTTCTTCAATTGCTTAATGCGTGAGTCAAGGATCTTCATGGGTAAATCTTCATAAGTCAGATTCTCTTGTATCTAGAGAGGTTCAATTGAGAGTACCTGAGAAGGGCCCTTCACATACTTTCTCAGCAAAGAGACATGAAACACATTATGGATCTTGTCATAGGCCAGAGGAAGAGCTAAACGGTATGCACAGTCCCCAACCTTATCTAAGATCTCAAATGGTCCAACATAACGGGGACTAATCTTGCCTTTAACTTTAGATCTTGCAATAGAACGTACATGCTTGATCTTTAAGAAGGCATAGTCACCTACTAAGAAACTCATGTCAGACCTTTTCTTATCAGCATACATCTTCTGTCAATCTTGAGCAGCTTTCATTCACTTCTTGACCAACTAAACCTTCATTATCATCATCTACGTATCATCGTAATTTACTAGAGCATGTTCCCTCACATCATCCCAGTCTAACAGAGAACGACAAGGTCTTCCATACAAAGCTTCATATGGTGGCATACCAATACTAGCTTGGTAGCTATTATTATAAGAAAACTATGCTAATGGAAGAAACTTATCCCATACACCTCCCCAATCCATAACACAGGCATGAAGAAGATCTTCCAAAATTTGCACTATCCTTTCTGATTGACCATCAGTTTGAGGATGATAGGCCATACTGAAACGCAAGTCAATACCCATCTCTACTTGAATCTGACTCCACAATTGAGAGGTGAACTTCGGATCACAATCAGACAATATCACTTCCCTTCCTGGTATTTGGGAAACTAGTGACAAAGTCCATAGTAATCTTCTCCCATTTCCATTCTGAAATCTCAAGCGGGTGCAGAAGACCACTAGGTCATTGATGCTCGATCTTGACTTGTTGACAAGTCAAACACTTTGTGACGAACAGATTGATATTGCTTCATCTTCTTCCACCAAAAAGGGAAAGAAAAGCAAGGTATGTGTCAGTGAAAATGAACAAGAATAAAAGATAAGAAAACTGTAAGGAAGTAAGGCTAAAATTTCATCATAAGATGAAGATAGTCAAAAGAATGAGGCATAAGTAAATAGAGGCTTGCCATAACAAAAATAGTAAAAAGGTTGGATGCATGATTGATATTGACTACCTAAACTATGTAGGGTTGAGGCACCTACCTAACCTCAACCAATAGATGAGGGAGAGTAACACATTCCAATCACCTAAAAATATGTTATATTGGGGATAGTAACACATTCCCCAGGGAAAATTTACACATGCCCTATCTATGGGTGGTTGTACAAAAGTACCACTACAATAGTTCAATAGTCTAATAAAATCAACATGCTAAGAAATATGGAAAGTATAAGCATCAAGTAAAAGTAAGCATGGCTGTGGGGTATAAGACCCAAGAAATAAACATTAAAACTAATTTTGAGGCAAATAGCAAAGGAATTGCCAAAAAGGAAAATTAGGGTTTCATAGAAGTCTCATTAGGGAAACTAGGTTAAGTTATAAATCTTCCCTACTTAGGTGTAAAGAAAGCACATACCTTTTCCTAAGAGATCCAATTACTTCTTCTTCACTACTTTAATCGATTCCAAAGCTTATTTTCCTATTTTCAATGTTTAAACATGAATTAGGGTTTACTCATAAGTAAAGGCAAGGAAACCCTAACTTTTGGACTTTATGAACACAACCTCAATTTTTACCCTAAAACTATCACCTTTGACTTAGCTAGGTTTTCTGATTAAGAAAACATATAATATTATACATTTTGGAGTTATATAGGTGTATTTTTGGTGATTTTTAATCTTTTAATTCATTTTCTAATAATCACTTTTGAAAAAACTCAAAATCATCCTTGGCACTATTTTGATTAGAAATATGAGATTTTTTTGAGTTCAGAACATTTTTTATTCTTAATTTTGGATATAGGAATAATTATTTATGATTTTATGAAAATTATCCAATAAGAGCATGCCACATAGACAAAAGCGATCACAAAGCACCAAAGCAAAAGCAAAGAGGGGACCCGCCTCACTGACTTGGCCCAATCAAAGACGGACAAGTAGGAATCAAAGGCACATCCTTGACTTAAAGCAAAACAAAAATCTGGGAAAAAGACATCTCTGCCCTTGGGTGGAAAACGAAGAGAAGAAGAAAACAAGAAGGGGAGAAGAGAGAAAGCACATAGGGGATTCATCCCCTTCGTTGCACCACCCCATGGCTGATGAGAATGCAACTCATGATTTGTGTAAAATCACATGACTTCATCAAACTAAAAAACAAGCATACGAGAAGATGAAGTAGATGATCACACACCAGATGAGCCAATCAATTGGGACCGAGATGCCAAGGATCTCGAGCATGATCTACCACAAGTACAAGGACAAAACTTGATCATCGATGAACACCCATGAGAGCACGATGGAAATTGAGGGTATGGTTGAGTTGCAAGGGAACCCAACAAGCTTCAGTTAGGGATATTTATAGGTAAGGTTGTGTAGGGAGGCGAGTAGGTAGCTACCAAACTCGCCAAGGAAAATATTACCATCCCCCAAACCCTGATCATTTCTAGACACCTTTGCTTTCAACTTCATATACTAGTAGATGCCTAAAGTAAAACCTAAACAACCTCAAATTCCTATGGTTACTTGCATCTTTTAATTCTAAATATTTTAGGGGTTTACTCATCATGATTCTAATGTGAAAATCATAGTATCCTAAATCAACCTTTCATCATCTCAAGGGTTTTGTAGATAGATTCTAGGGAAAACATGTCACTTAAAGAGGAACTATGTAAGATTAGGGTTCTAATTAGGGAGAAAAAATTGAAATAGTCATATTCTGACTACCATGGGCTCTTATACCATGCTGTAAAGAGGCAAAAAATCACCTCCTTACTAAAAATTTAAAGAATCAAACCTTCATTCCCAACATACTCAAAAGGTATGTTGAAAGGGGTGTAAAATTTTCAAATCTTTATTTATATGGTATACAAAAGACCAACAAGTAATGTAGTGGAATATAATTTCATGACTATGTTCAATTTTATAAAAGTGTACATCATCATTCTCCCATAAAGGGTTTACAATAAAAAAGGATCTAGATAGTGGCAAGTCTAAACTACTTCAAGTCTTGTCTCCAAAGCAACATCTCCAAGAGCTAGGCCAATGCCAAAAGTTCATTTCTCCTTGATTTTGTTCAACTCCTTGATCTAACCCTGGGTGGTTGGGAAAGCAACCAATAAAAGGGAAATAAAACAAGGTATGTGTCAGAGATAATGAACAAGAAATAAAGGTAAGAACATAAATGAAACATAGGGTACAGATTCATCATAAGATGAGATGGCAAAGAGAATGAGGCATATAAAAAGGATTCTTTCCAAAACCAATAAATAAAAATAAATTGCATGAATGATGAATATTAAACTAAATTAACTAAGTACAGTTGAGGCACCTACTGGACCTCAACTTATAGATGAGGGGAGAGTAATCACATTCCCAGTCACCTATAAAATATATATAGGGGAGAAATAACACATTTCCCTAGGGTAGAGTACACACATTCCCCATGGCAAAATAACACATGCTCTAAACTATGGGTGGTTGTACATAAGTACCACTACTATAGCTATATAGTCAAATAAACCATCATGCTCAAGAAATAGAAAAGTGGCAAGATAAATCACCATATAATAGCAACATGGCAGTGGGGTTCCAAGACCCAAGAAATAATATATCAAATCTGATTTTGAGGCAATTAGAACAAGAGAAACCATAATAAAGGAAATAGGGTTCAATTAATGCCTCAGTAAGGAAAATAGGGTTTGGATTACAAATTTCCCAACTTAGGGTGTAAGAATGCACATACCTCTCATATTGAATTCAATTATCAATATCACCACTTTTAGATGATCCAAGATCCACTTTTCCTATTTTCAATGTATTAACATGTTACAACCCCAATTTTGGGTTGTTTTAGTGAGAAATGCAATTTCTCCTATTAAAGATAAATGAACAAGTAATGATGTGATTTGATTGTATTGTATGAATTTCGTTTATAATAGCCTTTTTGGTTGCTTTGTGGGCTTTATTGGCTATTGGGCTCAATTATAAAAGAGAGAAAAAGGAAATTTAGATAATAAATGAATAAATAAGAAAAAGAGAAAAGGGAGATGTAGAAACCTCTAGAAGGCAAAGGAATATCCCCCAAGGGTGGACTTCATGCCTTTTGGGTTCCTTGAGTTCCAAGGAGTCCAAGTTGCAAAGATAATGCAACAAGAAAGAGAAAGGATTAATTAAATAGTGCTTTATTAAGAAGAAACTATGAGATAATAATGAAATACAAGAAACATGTAGAAATATGGATAATGGATCCATCTTGGATAAGATTTCATGTCTACATGGTTTCTAATAATAAAAGGAATCAAAATAAAGAATATAAAATATTAGGAGAAATAAAATATAAGTTTAAGGCATAAATAAATGCCTTATAAGTCATTGACTTTCAAACATAGAAAAGGAGTTATTCCTTTTGTAGTTTGGCTCCAAACTTGGAACATAAGCACATTAAGTCTTTGTCGACTTTCCTTTAAATTTTGGTATTCATTAGACACTTGATTTGGGAGTTATGCCTTTATAAGATTCCCTAAAGTGTTGTGATTATAGTAAATGTCACATATTTTCCAATTTAATTGAAAATAACTACGGATGACGCCATTCGTCAGATCAAGATCCGACACCATCTGTGCGTCTCCTACCTTGAGTCTGAAAAGGAAAGCACCGTCTTTATAGAGGGATATTTCCCTCGATTTTCCTCACAAACCAGTGCATGTGCAAACAAGGAAAACTCATTGTTGGATTTGGGATGGAATTCCAAGTCATTTATACCCTACTTTCTCATGCTTTTGTGGCGTCTAGGAGAAATGCCCAAATCCACCTCGAGGGCAGGCGGCGACAAGGGTTAGGAACCCTAGGTTTCGACCCCCAATTCTATAAATATTACCCCCTCTCGACTCCTCTCGCCCTCACAAACTTGAACAACACCATCTCTTGCTATCTCATGCGCTGAGTTGAAGGAACCAAGTCACTCCAGCAAGCTCTCCACGACGGCACCACCGTAGAGCTTGTTGCTGGATCGAGCAAAGGACGCAGAGCAGCAACCTTTGATTGTGGTCTACCGTGGACCAAGAAGCAGATCAATGGATGAGAGAAGTCATGTTCTTAGCAGTTGTGAGTGGGAGCACGCAAGGAGGAGTGTCAGATCAAGCTTGGTCAGTGACGACCCGAGATCCAACAGCCAGGGTTTTTCCACAAAATCCAAGTATGTCGCCTCTCTAGTCGAAAATTCAAGAAAATGGTCTGATCTTGTTTAATTCACTAAAAATCATTCCTTTGGCCGAAAATTGCAAGTAGTGCTTTTTGATCAAAAAAATGTGTAGAACCTGATAAAAATAATATTAGAGACTGTTTGTTGATGCTTTAAAAAAAATATAAGGTTTTACATCTTTTAATGCATTATATGATAGAAAAGCTCTAGAAAGAGATAAAAACAATCATGGTTAATCTTGATTATGTTTTTTATTAATGTTAACCTGTTAAGAGTAAAAGAAAGGGGTAAAATCATAAAAGGATGATTAGTATGTTGGTTTTAGGGTTTTTATGATCATGTACATGGTTTAATGGACTAAAAATCCTAATTTGATAAAATATGAGTTTTAGTGGTTATAATATGAAATTGCAAGTATACAACTGTAATATAATGATTCTTGAACATAGTTTGGATTAAAGAATCATTAATGTAGATAACTGAGATGATTAGGGTTTTGTGAATAAGAAACCTTTTTAGGGTAACTAGTCTAAAAAGGCAATAAAGATTGGATAAAGAAACCTAAGAAACCCTAATGAACCCTTAGGGCTTAGAAGCCTTAGAAAATATCCTCATGTCATTAGGAAGGTGTTTTGACACTAGATAATCTATATGTTTTAGGAATTAAGGGATGTTTTCCTTAAAGTGCTTGATTGGATATCCTATTAAGTATGGATTTTTTTGCTCAAGAAAAGGTATGTGGTTACGCTTATGGTTAATCGCTTTAGTTTCACGGCGATTCCCATATGTTTTATCGATTGCCTGAAAATAACTGCTTGGATGACTTTTATTTCATGCAACTATAAAGTGACTATGATTATCACCATAAATATGTACACCTAACTAGCTCAGATCCTAGTCCTCCTCGGTGGCTTTGCTAATGATGAAAAGGGTAACCTAGTACATGGTCTACCTATTAGGTAGGACCATCATGTTATCATGAGTTAGGAATTGGGCTACCTATGTGTAGTGCCATGCGACTCTTTAGCATATCATGAGTTAGGAATTGGGCTACCTATAGGTAGTGCCATGCGACTCATCAACCCTAAGTATTGATCTACCTACTAGGTAAGATCATAGGGGTTAATTGGGATCTACCATATGAGAGGTAGTAACCAGGTCCACTGCAGGGATAGTGCAGAGGTTAGGGTATGTATGGATTGATTAGTAATGTTTAAGATGTAAAGTTTTCTTGGTAAACCATAATTACTTGCAATATGTTGTTACAGTTAATTGTACGATTATTGTTTCCCCCACATACCGACATATTCATTTATTCTGACTGATGTTTTGTTTATTGGCATTTTAGGTACAAGTTGAAAAGGACAAACAGTAAAGTGATACATTGTGAAAATAAGAATTTAAGTGCAAGGAGGATTAGTTAGAATAGACTCCAGTTGTGGATAGAAGTTAAATATCCAAGAATTTAAAAAGGTATGCAAAGTTTTATTCCAACTTTTTAGTATAGTTTGGTAGGATTTATTAATAATTATGGATTATTTGTCAAACCGTTGATCTGGAGATTTAGGATAATGACTCTAACCTTTTGGTCTTCCTTAATTGGAGGTTACCGGGAGGTGGGGTCATTACATTTAGTATCAGAGCATTGGTTCCTCATTTAATCCTTAGTAATTATAAAATTTTCAAACTCTGTAGAACCCGAGGGAGTTATTAGAGTATTTTCCAATGACGGAGGTGTCTAGAAAAGGATAACGGTCTGGGGGCTGACAAGATTTTCTTCTGCCCCCCTAGTCGGTCATGAGGACTCCCAGATGTATTGTGACTGGCTGGCCAATGTCTGAGGTTTAGACTCAAAATAAGATGCTTTTAGGACTCTCTCATCTATTTTCATCCCTTATCAACCCTAATTCAATTAATATTCTAAGGTTTAGGGGTTTCTCTCTCTTCCTCACCCTCTTAAGGATAGGGTATGCATGATAAGGTTAAGGAATCCTCCACCAAATTAATGAAAAGCATGTAACCAAGATGTCATGGACATAAGCTTAATAGATTAAGCGTAATATAATGATTAGATGCATGCTTAGGTTGTATGACACGTGTTGTCATGCCCTCAGGAGAGACCTGAGGTTAGATCTTCTTGTTAGGAGGATGAATAGAGAGTTGGTTTTGGAGACACAGACCTCCATTAAAGGTAGAGACCTGGCACATCCTCGGAGGATTATGCTAACCCTAACCCTAAGTGGTGGTTAGAGAGAGATGGCATGATGAGTTAGATGTCATGGTCGACCATGTACGTGGGTTGACATGCTTTTGGTTTTGGATACCTGTGAGAAGTATGACATATGTGAGGTTGGTTGACTTAGTGCCTTCTGGGTGACCCAACCTGTGAAGGGTCATGAATGTTAGGGTGAAGGATAATTCCTTCATTGATGAGGTTAGTGATGACCATATAGAAACCCTATGGGCTTATATGAGCATGGTAGAGTATGCACCTAGAGTACGTTAGTAGTGTTGGCAGTAGGTTAAAACCCAGGCTAGAAGGGCATGTTGGATAGCTTATGAGATAAGCATAAAGAGTTATGGATAGTCTTGAGTGAACATAGGTTTGATCATACGTTTCACCCCTATAGGGGTATGCATGAGAGCTTGATCCACCTTCATGAAGGGAGAACCTCTAGAAGTAAGGTTGGTTGTGGGGTTATCTCTAGAGAGAGAGAGAGCAGGATCCAAGCAAGAAGGTTGGAATCTTAAACTCTGAGATATGAGGAACAATGAGGAGTTGGGTATGCTTTAACCTAGAATGGACTATGTGGATGGTTGTGGTTGCCTCTTGCACAATCCCTAGAGGCCTATGGTATCTTGGTTGCCTTTAGAGGAACCAAACCCTAGAAGAAGGATGAGGCTGCTATGTTTAGATGATATAGGTGCTTACCTTCTGAGGATAGGAAGAAGAGTTCCTTAGACCCTGAGGAGGTTTAGTAATAAGTTGTGAGGCCTTATACCTAGTTAGTTGTCCTTGAGGAGGACTCATATCTGAGGTGTTGTTCATAAGGAAGAATTATAGAACATGCATGTTATACCTCGTGCATGTATGGTTCATGGTTGGAATGTTGAGCATGCAGTTGGACAACTCCTGCAGGAAAAGTAAACCTAGGGTTCCTTAGCCTAATGAAGGGAAGTAGTAGTACCTGGTGCGCCTGATGATCATGATGAGATTTAAGTTTCTATAGATCTAAGCATGACACTCCTCATGCTTAGAGGAATGGGAACCTGTGAGATTAAGGTATATGTTTTATGAACCCCTCATATATAGGTTGGTGACATGTGAATGCATGATGTTGGTCCAATGTTAAGGAATGAGAATAAGTAGGACCTACTATGGAGACCTAGCATGGTTTAGTAGGTGGTCTTTTGGTTCGCTACGTGCCTTAGTAAGTTGCTAGGGTTAAACATGTTCATGTAGATGTAAACCCTAGTCATAAGGACATTTGTGACCTTTGCTGCTATCAAGAGATAGTTTCCTCCCATCCTGGGAGAGGGACCCTTTCGTAGGGTATATACCATCTTTTGTTGGGTTGAGGTAACCCAAATAGGTCTCATAGGATCTTGAGAAGCTAAGTGGAGAGTACATAGTATGAGAATGAGCCTACTGACACATAGATAATCATCTCTAAGTGCATGGGGATGGGGCCTGACTGAGGCAGGTAGGTCGCCATGATCCCTATGAAAGGATGTAAGACAGACCACGAATGTCGAGGTAGATGATGGAGACTTGGGTAAGGTTTCAAGTTGGATATGTACTATATTAGAATCCTAAGTCTATCCTAGGGTCAGGTAGGTATAAGACCAATGGGAGTAGGAGTTGCCTAATTCCCTAGTTGCAAATGACCATAGGGTCGGGAGGTAACAACTATCATTGTCTAAGGGCCATGAGTTAGGAGATTTATCACCTTCATGAAATCATGGGACCCAAAAGACAAATGAGGAGGGCACTCTCTGATGCATAAGGGAAGAGGGATGACCCCAAAAGTACTGACACTCTACGGACCTAGAGGAGATGACCCAGGATTGTGTGGTGACCCAAGTGGGTTCGAGACCAATTGTATGTAAACCTGATGTTGAGATGTTCATGATATGGAGACATGTGTTACAAATTTTAACCTAGATCGGAAGGTGTGCTGGCAATGTGGGATGCACCATATCTATTCTTGTAACGGGAATAACTCTACATTTGGACTGCCGCCAAATGCTTATTTCCTCTCGTTATGAGGTGAGAGATATGACAGTATGCATGCCATGCACTAAGGATAAAGATGACGTGAGTTGAAACGTTATCATGATGTATGAGGATAGAGATAATAGCACACTCTTGTGGAGTGTAGGATGAGTGGATGGTTTACAAACATTAAGAGAACTAAGGTAGTCATATCATAAGGACGTTCTTCTCATGAGTTGTATAGAATTTATGAGTTATACAAGGTTGAGTTTGATAACCAAGAGGATGATCTCTAAGTTTTCTTGAGGAAGATAGACCTAAAGTCCAGGATGTATAATAAGTGGAATGCCTGGAGGTGTATGTCTTCACTGTTACCTAGCACCTAAAGATGAAAGGTGGTAATGGATGCTCATATTGAGACGTAGCTGCCTAATTTAGCTAGTGGAAAGGCTGGAAGAGGTGGTTAGGTGAACCCTAAGTTTATGAGATATGTTTGGCTAACACTCCAATATAACAATATTTGTTGATCGAGTTAGTGGTTTCTTGGTTATCCAGCCTAGGGCTTGTTGTTATAGAAGGATGGTTGTAGAACCTTATATGTACTTCTCTGGAAAAGAAGGTGATGAAACCCCGACTAAAGTGTTTTATGGTTTATGAGGAATCAACCTTGAGGAATCATGACATACATGAGATCATGATTTTAAGTTCACCATACACCATGGTACTACTAAGATAGTAATTTGCAGTAGTACTTTGGATGCCTAAGATGAAGAAGTATACTGAGTTGCATGTGACTTGTCACCATGCATGCCAGGAGGTGAAGGACGAACACAGTAACCCAGTGAGTTTCTATAGAGAATAAAGTGTCCCTGAGAGGGGATGGAAATGTATCACCATAGACAGGGTGGTGAGTCTCCCCTCGACTGAGGAAGGTCATGATGCAATATGGGGTATGGTAGGTCACCTTACCTAGATGACATTTTCCAAGAGAAAGAGAGAGTATTGTCAGGGGACAGATCCAGTTGAATTACATGTAAGAGAGATATATGGTTCAACTACACCATGATGTGAGTTCAAAGGTCCTTGAGTGTGATCTACAGGTTTACTTCCGTGCGATGGAAGTAGGTACATGAAGAACTCAATGCTAGTACATCTTATCACCCCTAAATGATGATTAGTATTGTGGCAACACATCCCACTATCACACAGACGGTGAGGTGTTACGCGAAAATGTGCGGAAAACACCATAATTCACAAATTACCAAAAACAAGGGTTAATTAAAACCAATTTCGGACAGCGGATAAACTAAGAAACTATTACATTCAACTCCTTCTCCTACAAGAAACAGGTTATATAAATATTCACAAGCCTTGATACGTGTCCACAGCTTAGGAGATCAGCTGTCTAGTCATCACATGAGTTCATCACCTATTTATATGTACATAACGGCCCACATCCAGCCAGCAGCAGGATATACAAAACATCAGCAGCTATACATCAGGAAACAACGTTAAAACGCCTCCAAGGACCTGAGAGTATAGGTATGACTCTAGGACTCTACTACAAAACAACCAAAACAACAACATGTCCATCTCTTGCCTTCTACTGCTCTTCTTGCTGCTCGGTCGCAACCCTGTGACCACCACCATGTCTAGCTCGAACACCTTAAAAGGGTGCAAACTAGCGGGGTGAGACACACAGTCCTAGGGAGAAACATAACTCCCCTCCGAAACCATAAAACCAAAGGAAGATTAAAGTAATAGCAGTAGATAACTGATAAAAGGTATAACAAGAGCAGTCTATATAGAAAAGCTATTCATACCATCAGGCTTACCAGATGTACGGAAGGCATATAACCCAATATCTCTTTATGGAACATGATTAACAAGATAAGATTTATAAGATCTTACCACATAACATAAGGACCGTATAAGTAACTACAAGTATAACAAGATCAACTACACAAGCAAGGCCTCAATTAATGTTCTGTATTTTTCCTTAAGCAATAAATACTATTCGACTGGATTACATATTATTATTATGCCCTGAGGAAGTGATCCGTACTGCTCAAATCCAACCTTCGGTTGCGAAACCCAAATCAGTGCCATACAAGGTCAAAGGAAGAGTCGGACTCCATGACCTCCCACCTCGTGGCCAGTGCACGAGTACAACACAAGCAGGACCGCAGTCTCATGCTTAAGTGGCCTCAGCCACAGGGTCAGGCTACCCTCTACCTAGCCCGCCTCGGTACAGGTATCGGCGCTAGTGAAACTGAGCCACGGTCCTATTCAACGTGCTCTGAGCCATGAACGCATTCATGCTCCCATATCACATATCCTGAGCCATGGACCTGTTCACCATGATCTTATCATATTTGGGCTACGGGCCTGAATCCGCACCCTGGAGTCTACAACCGAAGTTGCACTCTCACCTCCTTACTTTAGGCAAGGAGAAACCTCACATACTCAACAATATGCGCTCCGGGTTAACCCACAGGAGAACCCGTTTCACCATCACCAGCTCCTGACGATGATGGATCTATGGCCAGGGCAAACTACATGATATGTTCCACTGTGATTAGTTAGTACATTTTAAGTGGATGGTTGAGGAAACCAAGTTGTAACATATGCATAACATAAATCTACCTTATTGTTACCACCATCAAGCTATTCTGGGATCTCAATCCCTCACCACAGAAACTACTTCCTCAAAAGGCATTCTCATCACTTGGGATAACAATCCCAGATAATCATCAGAGGATAACACCTCAACTTAGGCACTTAGCCAAACTCAGGTCCTTAGACCAAAACACATCATGCATGTTTTCTCATCATCAAGAGTAACCATCAGAACAATGTTACTCAAACGTATATACCTCATAGCCCTTTACCTGGATATACATCTGCATGAAACACCTGCATGGTTAGTATGCACAATCATCATGGATTGACAAAAGAATCATATTATTCAATATAGGGTGACATTGATGATCATAACCACATGAAATGTCATGTCAAGATACATATATGTGATCTACTATATCAAGCATATCAAGGGTCACCATTATAAACCAAACGTGATTGCATAAGCAAGAACTAGCATATAGGTTTTCTAGGAGGAACAAGACCCTCACTAGAAGATAACATCGGGCAGGGTACTCTTCCATATCGTCCATGCACTCAAACCTGAAAACGGCCAAGCCAACCAGCCACATATCGGCCAAGCATAACAGCAAGGGTAACGGGATACCATCACAAGATATATCGGGCAACCGTAGGTGTCGCACACCTCATGTATTGTGCAACGGCACGTCGTGCACTGGGCGTATCATGCAACAAGGTCTATCATGCAACTGAACCCAAGGGGCGTGTCGTGCAACCAACTGCTAACGTGCAACCAAAGCATAACGGACACCAACATATCGTGCAGCTCAGACAAAGAGACATATCGTGCAATGGTGTGTTGTACACTATGTGTGTATCGTGCACAAGATGTATCGGGCAGCACCACTCAACAAGGCATAACGCCCAAAGGTGCAACTCAAACGGTAGCAAGGATCCTGTCGTCCAACTAGTCTATCCTCACTCTATCGGCCAACACAAGGAAAAGATTAAGGTGTTACACCCGACACAAGAACAGATCACAACGCCCCAACATCCAAGGGTGACGATCCAAGCAACCATCTGAGCTAAGTGTATCGGGCAGGATACTCAGCAAGATGTGACGCCCGACACATAAAGAACACAAACAGGGTGCGAAGCTCGACACAACCACAAAGTAGAAACTAGGAGCAATGCTCGACACAGCCACACATCATGTCGACCAAGGCCCTAGATCAAGAGAGGATATCGAGCAACATCACTTCCAAAACCATATCGAACAAGATGCAACCCAACAAGGTCGGCATCAACCTCCGGCACAAGGGCACCAAAACCCTAATGGATCAAGAAGATGGCTCACCTCTCAACAACCAAGAGAGAGGGGTCTTGCACGACATCTTACCACCAATCCGACAACACAAGGATCAACCACAACCAAGGTCCACATCCACCACAAAGCTCACCTCTCGGATCCATGGGGAGGGAAGGGTGTTGCTCAACCAACTAGAACACAAGCTCACCTCTCAACTCAAACGAGAGAGGAGTATTGCCCATATTACTAGAGTTCAAGCTCACTTCTCAAGACAAAAGGAGGGAGAGGGGTGTTTCTCAACATGAAAACCCTAGAAAAGAGTTCGGCCAACAAGAAGCAACTAAGCAAGAAACTAAACTAGCAACATATATAGCCGATTATGATCACAAGAAACATACAAGAACATAGAAGAAGGTAATATAGTTAGGGTTAGGAGTTATGTAACCCTCCTTAAGAAACTCCAAGCTCCAAGCTCCAAGCTCCACCATAAGAAGAGAGCAAGGCACTCTAGGGTTCGGCCACCACTAGAGGAAGAAGGAGACTCCAAGACAAGGATCGGCCACCAAGCTTGCAAAAGAAGAGGGTGTCATGCACCAAGGGAGAGCGAGACTAAGGAACTAAAGGGATCCTTAGTAAGGGAAAGGAAGCACATATATAGGAGAGGATGGAGGAGAAACCAAGGAAAGACAAGGCAAGGTGTCGCCCACCTAGGGACACTTGTCCATGAGCAATGCCACCACTCTAACATGCCCTAAACACATGTCCAAGGCCATTTCCACATGCAAGCATCAACCACCAAGTGTCCACTAGTGGTGACACAAACGAGGTCAAAGAGGTCCATGGGCGACACACCTCCACATCCTGGCCGATACACACCCTAGGCCGACACAAGGCTCACTTGCCCGACACAAGGTCCAAAAAGGCAAAGGCAACACACCACAAGGCCCAACAAGCTCATCCAAGCCCAAAGGAACATAAGAAACAAGCCCAACCCTTGCTCTCAACACAAGAGGAAGCAAGGAGAGGGAGGAACACCTCACAAGATGACAAACTTGCCCACAAACCCTAGACTTGGGTTTATTGCAAGTAACACCTCCAGCTCTCAACAAAGCACCAACCAACCCTAATCACCACTAAAGGTGATTGGCAACCAACTAAGCATCAGGGTTAAGCAAAACAAACAGGATAAGCCCTAAACAGAGGTCAGGGTCCTTACAAGCTATAACCCTCTACAAAGGGATTTCGTCCTCGAAATCCGAAGAGAAAAGCGAGGGATACTTACTCCTCATCTCTTCCTCAAGCTCCCACGTGGCTTCCTCAACGCCACAATGATGCCAAAGAACTTTCACAAGAACTAGGTCCTTCCTCTTCAGCTTCTTAACTCTTCTGTCAAGGATCAACACAGGACCTTCCTCGTAGGTCACATCTTCATCAAGCTCGACTTTGACTGGTTGTATCATTGTTCCTGTATCCGGATGACTTTTCTTCAGCATACTGACATGGAACACTGGATGTAACTTGTGCAATTCTGGCGGTAGCTCTAACTCGTAAGCTACCTTGACCATACATGCTAAGACCGGGTATGGCCCCATATATCTGGGTTCTAGCTTGGTGTGATTCCACTAGTGGTGCTAACACACTACTCGATTGAATAGATGCGCCCCACGAGGTCGGAATGCACAAGATATGGGATTATGCTTTCAAAATTTATAAGACCTAAACTAACACACCTACGTCTACTAAAACAACTACACCCGCAAGCGAACGGGGTCGTGTCATAGTATAGGAAGGTGGCAAGTATAGGGTTGATCCACAGGGAAAAGAGGGGGCACTAGAGCTAGGTTAGTTTTGCTGGGTTCCTACTGCGGAGACTAGGGTTAAGGGTTTTAAAGGTTGATTTGATTGTTAACTAAGGATGAACAATAAAGCAGTTAAAGGTAGGAATGAAATCTATGTTAACCCTAGACTGAATTAAGACTAAGAAAGCAAGGAAAGATTAAGCTAGGTAGGAAAAGGCAATTTACACTAAGGCAAGCAATAGAGAAGCAAAAGAACAATTAAAGAACTAAACTAGCATAAATAAGGAAAGAGCCAGGCAAGAAGCTAACTAAATAAGAAAAGAACTAACTAAGCTAAGCGAGTACAAAACTAGGGTTTTAAGCAGTAAAGAGACGTGTGGGCTGTTTAGGGGTATGAAATTATCACTTAAGTTGGGGGTGACATATGAACATTATGATTCCATTTAGATTATCCAAACCAAACAACAAGTTAGAGTCTAATGGATTAACCTAAGATACTAACTGGCCATGGATATGCTAGGTTGTGTATAGGGGAACTAGTCCCTAACACCCCCTACTACCCTTACGAGGCTCAATTGGGTTAGGGGTTAGGTTCAATCCAATTAGAGTCTAATCAAGTCTAGGTTTCTAGATTAGACATTCCTAGGGCAATTAGGGGCCGAGGGTAGTAATGGGGGGTGAAATTAGGGTTTTGGACCCCAATTCCCCCACATTCTAGCCTTGAGAAGGCTCCATGCTAATTGCACTAGAATTACCTAATCTAGATACTTAGATCTCTCACTTAGGTTTAGGGAGATTGATTAGGATGTAGGAAGATGGGAGGCAACCTAGGGATCCAAGAATTGGACCTAGGGGCAAATCCCAAAATTCACACATATAAATAATTTGCCTAAACTCCTAGGTGATTCCACACACAAATCAACAAGCAATCTATGGAGAATGAGATAGAAATAGAATATAACCATTAACAAATGAAATTACAAAGTTTACATGTCATTTCCCCCCAACATGGTATCAAAGTAACATATATTCCCCCAAACAGTCCACCCAAGGGGCCTAGCTACTCATAACAAAGCAAAATACAAAAAGAGAGGATAAAGAGGTAGAAGAAGCTATGGAGCTCGGTGTAGATGAAGAAGTCCTCCTCTCCAGCAGCTTTAGGGACGTCCTCCTTCTTCTCCTTGGATGAAATGGTGTGGAATGATGGAGGGAAGTGGATGGAAGGCTTAGATATGGGGGGTTATGTGGTGGAAATGGTGAAATTGAGTGGATTTGAGGTGGATATGGAGTGGAATAGAGTGAGTGGCGATTTGGGGATCTAGGAAGGGGTAGAAGGTAGCTAACCCCATGCCCCAGCCACCACCTAGGTATATATAGGTGTGGGGGAAGCACTAGGTTAAGTTAGGGGCAACATGGGGAAAGCAGTGAAAAAGTGGCTGGATTTTGT
The DNA here is from genome assembly GCA_963693085.1 of Alisma plantago-aquatica. Taxonomy (NCBI): domain Eukaryota; kingdom Viridiplantae; phylum Streptophyta; class Magnoliopsida; order Alismatales; family Alismataceae; genus Alisma; species Alisma plantago-aquatica. Next base: position 1,271,942,494 of record OY856409.1, on the reverse strand, counting down.
GAGTAGCACGGTCGTGGTGGGGTACCACGGCCGTGGTGGGTAGGGTAGGCCACGACCGTGGTGGATGGGCATGGTCGTGGTGATAAAAAATGCAAAGTTACAGGGTTTTTGTCAAAATGGACACGGTCGTGGTGTGTCACCACGGCCGTGGTGGAGGTGGTGTGCCACGCCCGTGGTGGCTGGCACGGCCGTGGTGCTCTGCTGTGCCACATACATTTTGTGGGGCACGGCCGTGGTGGGTTCTTCTTGATTTGGAGGTTGAACCTGTCAATTTCTAAGTGACCTAGCATGGCCGTTCTGTGGTACCACGGCCGTGTTGGGTCCTGGGGCAGCACTTTGACTTGGGTCTTTGACTTTTCTTGGACATCTTTGCTTCAATTGATCTTTGGCCACTAGGGGTAGGTCGAGGGAGCATCGTAATTCACTTTGGGCCTCTCCAAGTGCAGAGGAACCCTAGGATCACCCCTTATCTCTCTCTTCCATCAAGCGTGGTCCAAATGCTTGAAAAACATGCAAATAATGTCCATAAGTGCATTTTATACAAATAAGCATATTAGGGGGAATGACATGCAATCTAACAGGTTTAGATGTGATTGAAGAGAAATATAACACAAGATGAAGCCCTAAAATAGGGCTGCATCACCACCCCAAACTTAAAACATACTTGTCCTCAAGTATGCTCCAACTCAATCTCTCTACAAGCTTTCACAAAAAGAAATGACAAATGCAAAATAAAAGACGATTGTTGCTGAATGGGATCAAAGATGACTAAGTGCATGCATTCCACCTCTCTCCTCTCCTGCTTTCACAAACCAATCCTGAAAAGAGCACAAAGCATATGAACTTCAAATATAGCGTATAGAATACACCAGTTATCCATATTTCTTCCATTAAGTTCCGGGTAAACCGTTTCATGGTGGCGTTAATCAAGAATGACTAGGAGTGCTGTTTCACATTCATGCATTCAATCTTATATCTTAAATCACTCCAAATGACCCACGTGGCTGCGAAAAAGGGTAAAATGAGCTAAGTTTTATGTTTCCTAGCTCAATGGGTATGAAAGTGGAAGAAAGGGTTGTGGTAAGATTTTTGGAGTGTTTTTACACACTCATCTTTTCTTTATTTGAATGCTCTTAAACAGGAGCATCCTTTTATTTTTTTATTTTTTTTTTTCCTTTCTTTTCTTTTTCTTGCCCTTGGTGTAGATAGGGCATATGGTGGATAGAGTGAAGCAGGGAGATAAATATATGGCCACCCCAAACATTTGGAGGTGGCCAAGGCTGATTATGTGCACTAGGGCATCTTTTTATAAGGCGGAGGGGTATGAAGATGGTGGAAGAATAGTCGGGTCAAAGAGGGGTCATTGGTATGATTTTCCACATAAGACATCCTGCATGAGAATTAATCCAACACTTCATCCAAGATATCACACCACATGAATGAACAAAATGGAATTGATATATCAAACAAGTAATTCCACAAACACTAAGCGTTCAAAGCTTGCTCAATTTCACAATTCAATCAATTCAATCACAATCCTAAGAGAGGTGATGCACATGTAAAAAGTCAAACATTAATACCACTTAGCAAAAAACAATGGTGATTCACTTGCATTTGTCAAAGGTAATCATTTTTACTCAAAATAGTAGAGATTGGGTCAAAAAACACTTTTTAGACAATAAATCTCAAATTTGGGCAACATTGGCCAAAATGGTGCCAAGTTGCCTCCAATCACATCTAAGCTTATATTATTGAACTTAAAACAACAAACAAGCAAATCCTAGCTAAAACATGCAGAAATTACCAAAAATCTACATGATATGCAATGTATGGCAAAAAGAGCAATTTTTTTGAAAATTACGCAAAAATGAAAAGAAAGTAAACAACATGGCATGTAGGTATGCAAAGCAGTAAAGATGACTAAGGTAGATAGCAAAAGCAAGAAAACAAAAGTGGATGTAGCAGGTGAAATGCAAAGTGAAACTAGGGCATACCTGCCCTACCACCCCAAACTTTTGAATCATGCCGTCCTCAGCATGATCCTAGAGTTTAGGATGATAGGGTAGACGATAATGGCTCTCTCAAGGCTCTGGCGATGTTCCTCCCTGTGGTGGAGGATATGTGTAGTAGCTGCCCCACTAATCTGCCTTGAGTGGCTGAAATTGGTCTACTGCACGGCCGTGCTGTGTAGCACGGTCGTGCTGCCTGGCACGGCCGTGGTGCAGTCCTTTGGCAGTTTTTCTCAATTTTGCTTCTGAATCCAGGGACTTGGTGTGTTTTTCATGCAAATGACCATGGTCGTATTGATGTGCCACGGCCGTGGTGGTCCCTGTAGCTACTACTCTCAAAATGAGGAACATCAAACACTCAAAAACTTGACCCAAAGTGATTTTTCTTTGAATCCTTCTCTCAATTGTACTCAAATTTCCTTCATTTCACCCTGTTACCACCTGCACATCTTAAAACTAGACAAAAACTATTAAACACAAATGTGTGTGTGTTTTCTTGGAAAGTGTAAAAACAAAGCAATTGTATCAAAAAGTGAAGGTTGGGTCAACATTTCCCAAACCTATGTGGGTTGCCTCCCACAAGAGCTAAGTTTCATGCCTTCAGTCGGGCTTGTTGTTCTTTCACCATCAACCATGGTCCAAAAACAAAATGTTTGCACCCCCATCATAAGCAATCCTCTCAAATTCTTTCCTTGATTCATCTTCCTCCCAAGGGTCATGTGAGCTCCGTAAGTCTTTTTCAGCAATTCTCTCTCCTTGGGGATCATCATCATAGATCTTAATCAGCCTTAAGACCCTCAAAAATCTCATGCCAGAGGTTTTCTTTCTCTTGAGGAATGGGTCTTCATAGGCACCAAAGAGAGGGGTTTCAATCATATCCATTTGTTCATGGGAAGTAGGGGGAGCATGTGATAGTTGTGGTGGTGGCATCGGTGTTGATGGTCATTGGACTTTAGGTGGAGGAGGGCATTTCGCTGGTTGGAAGGTGAATTGGTGGGAGGTTTGTGGTGATGGAGGTGGTAGAATGAATTGAGGTTGGAAGGTGAATTGGTAGGAGGGTTGTGGCAATGGAGGTGGTGGTAGTGTGTAAGGCTTAGGATAGCCTTGGAGGTAGGGTAGTGGAGGAGGGAATTGAGGTTGGAAAGTGAAGTAGTGGGAAGGTTGCAGCAATGGAGGTGGTAGAGGTGTGTAAGGCTTAGGGTAGCCTTGGAGGTAGGGTGGTGGAGGAAATGGATGGGTTTGTGCATTTTAGCCTTCCATCTTGTCTTCTCCGAGTGGCTTGTCACATGCACAAGGCACAACCAAACAAAAGAAAGCAAGTTAGCAAACCAATATACACAAAGAATGCAAAGAGTAATGAATAAAGAATAACAATAATGAGGATAGTAGGAAAAGTCAAAGCAAAACTAACTAGCTAGGTCGAGCACCTCTAATCCCCGGCAACAGCGCCAGAAAGCTTGGTGCGATTCTGCTAGTGGTACTAACACACTACTCGATTGAATAGATGCGCCCCATGAGGTCGGAATGCACGATATATGGGATTATGCTTTCGAAATTTATAAGACCTAAACTAACACACCTACGTCTACTAAAACAACTACACCCGCAAGCGCACGGGGTCGTGTCATAGTATAGGAAGGTGGCAAGTATAGGGTCGATCCACAGGGAAAAGAGGGGGCACTAGAGCTAGGTTATTTTTGTTGGGTTCCTACTGCGGAGACTAGGGTTAAGGGTTTAAAGGTTGATTTGATTGTTAACTAAGAATGAACAAGAAAGCAGTTAAAGGTAGGAATGAAATCTATGTTAACCCTAGACTGAATTAAGACTAAGCAAGCAAGGAAAGATTAAGCTAGGTAGGAAAAGGCAATTTACACTAAGGCAAGCAATAGAGAAGCAAAAGAACAATTAAAGAACTAAACTAGCATAAACAAGGCAAGAGCCAGGCAAGAATCTAACTAAACAAGAAAAGAACTAACTAAGCTAAACGAGTAAAAAACTAGGGTTTTAAGCAGTAAAGAGACGTGTGGGCTGTTTAGGGGTATGAACTTATCACTTAAGTTGGGGGGTGACATATGAACATTATGATTCCATTTAGATTATCCAAACCAAACAACAAGTTAAAGTCTAATGGATTAACCTAAGCTACTAACTGGCCATGTATATGCTAGGTTGTGTATAGGGGAACTAGTCCCTAACACCCCCTACTACCCTTACGAGGCTCAATTGGGTTAGGGGTTAGGTTCAATCCAATTAGAGTCTAATCAAGTCTAGGTTTCTAGATTAGACATTCCTAGGGCAATAGGGGCCGAGGGTAGTAATGGGGGTGAAATTAAGGTTTTGGACCCCAATTCCCCCACATTCTAGCCTTGAGAAGGCTCCATGCTAATTGCACTAGAATGACCTAATCTAGCTACTTAGATCTCTCACTTAGGTTTAGTGAGATTGATTAGGATGTAGGAAGATGGGAGGCAACCTAGGGATCAAAGAATTGGACCTAGGGGCAAATCCCAAAATTCACACATATAAACAATTTGCCTAAATTCCTAGGTGATTCCACACACAAATCAACAATCAATCCATGGAGAATGAGATAGAAATAGAATATAATCATTAAAAAATGAAATTGCAAAGTTTACATGTCATTTTCCCCCAACATGGTATCAAAGTAACATATTTTCCCCCAAACAGCCCACCCAAGGGGCCTAGCTACTCATAACAAAGCAAAATACAAAAAGAGAGGAGAAAGAGATAGAAGAAGCCATGGAGCTCGGTGTAGATGAAGAATTCCTCCTCTCCAGCAGCTGCAGGGGTGTCCCCCTTCTTCTCCTTGGATGAAATGGTGTGGAATGATGGAGGGAAGTGGATGGAAGGCTTAGATATGGGGGTTATATGGTGGAAATGGTGAAATGGAGTGGATTTGAGGTGGATATGGAGTGTAATGGAGTGGGTGGCGATTTGGGGAGCTAGGAAGGGGTAGAAGGTATCTAACCACGTGCCCCAGCCGCCACCTAGGTATATATAGGTGTGGGGGAAGCACTAGGTTAAGTTAGGGGTAAAATTGGGAAAGCAATGAAAAAGTGGCTGGATTTTGTGAGTAGCATGGACGTGGTGGGGTACCACGGCCGTGGTGGGTAGGGTAGGCCACGGCCGTGGTGGATGGGCATGGTCGTGGTGATAAAAAATGCAAAATTACAGTGTTTTTGTCAAAACAGACACAGTCGTGGTGTGTCACCACGGCCGTGGTGGAGGTGGTGTGCCACGACTGTGGTGGCTGGCACGGCCGAGTGCTCTGCTGTGCCACAGCCATTTTGTGGGGCACAGCCGTGGTGGGTTCTGCTTGATTTGGAGGTTGAACCTGTCGATTTCTAAGTGACCTAGCACGGCCGTTCTGTGGTACCACGGCCGTGCTGGGTCCTGGGGAAGCACTTTGACTTGGGTCTTTGACTTTTCTTGGACATCTTTGCTTCAATTGATCTTTGGCCACTAGGGGTAGGTCGAGGGAGCACCGGAATTCACTTTGGACCTCTCCAAGTGCAAAGGAACCCTAGGATCGTCCCTTCTCTCTCTCTTCCATCAAGCGTGGTCCAAATGCCTGAAAAACATGCAAATAATGCCCATAAGTGCATTTTATACAAATAATCATATTAGGGGGAATGACATGCAATCTAATAGATATAGATGTGATTGAAGAGAAATATAACACAAGATGAAGCCCTAAAATAGGGCTGCATCATAGCTTACCCTTCAGGCCAAACCTTAGCACACCTTTCCATGGTGAGACTTTAAGATACACTTTGTCTCCTACCTGGAACTCCAAAGGTCATCGGCGATTGTCTGCGTAAGACTTCTACCTATCATGTGCCGCTTTCAACTGTTGTTGTATCACTATGATCTTTTCTGTTGTCTGCTGTACTAACTCAGGACCCAAAAGCTGATATTCACCAGACTCATACCAACATAACGGAGATCTGCACTTCCTGCCATATAAGGCCTCATAAGGAGCCATGTCAATGCTCCGCTGGTAACTATTGTTGTAGGCGAACTCTATCAAACTGAGATGTTTGTCCCAACTGCCTAGGAACTGCAAAACACAAGCCCGAAGGAGATCCTCCAAAGTCTGAATAGTCTTCTCAGACTGTCCATCTGTATGTGGATGGAAAGCAGTGCTGAATCTCAACTGTGTTCCCAATGCTTTGTGCAACTGTTCCCAGAAATGACTCGTGAACTGAGGACCTCTGTCGGAAACTATCGTCGCTGGCACACCGTGCAAACGTACTATCTCATCTACATATACCCCAGTGAGCTTCTCGGCTGTATACATTGTCTTTACAGGTATGAAATGGGCAGACTTCGTCAATCTGTCCACTATTACCCAAATGGAATCATGATTCCTAGTTGTCCTGGGCAGACCAACTATGAAATCCATGGTTATATGATCCCATTTCCACTGCGGTATCGACAAGGGTTGCAATGTACCTGCCAGCTTTTGGTGTTCATCCTTGACTTGCTGACATACTACACATCTAGCCACAAACTCAGCTACATCTTTCTTCAAGCCGGGCCACCAATACAAGTCCTTCAGACTATGATACATCTTGGTGACTCTTGGATGCATAGCATACATCGACGTGTGTGCTTCTTCGAGTACTAGCTTCCTTAGATCATTATCATCGAGAACCACCATCCTATCATGATAGCAAACTAGTCCATCCTTGGACTCATGGAACCCATCACGCTTTTCAATGCCAAACTCTAATCTGATCAATTGTACTATATCATCTGTTTGTTGTGCATCTTTGATTTGCTGTCTCAGCGTAGGCTTGACTTACATATGTGCTAAAAGTCCTGTTAACAAGAAAACTTCCATCTTCACATTCATCTGCTGCAAGGAAACAAGCATATCCCGTCTATGGCATACCAAGGAGCTCAACTGTGCCTTCTTTGAAGAAAGAGAAGAAGAATTTTGGCTAAGTGCATCAGCTACCACGTTTGCCTTACCAGGATGATACTAGATGGTGCAGTCATAATCATTGATTAGCTCCATCCATCGGTGTTGTCGCATGTTTAGCTCATTTTGTGAAAAGATGTACTTCAGGTTCTTATGGTCTGTGAAGATCTGGCATACCTCCCCGTAAAGATAGTGTCTCCAAATCTTTAACGCATGAACCACCACTGCCAACTCCAAATCATGAGTCGGATAGTTCTCCTCGTGTTTCTTAAGTTGTCGCAAAGCAAAAGAAATCACATGATCTTCCTGCATTAGCACACAACCTAAACCTTTCTTAGAAGCATCACTGAAAACAACATAGCCCTTTCCAGGCTCTGGCAGCACTAGTACTGGAGCACTGGTCAGCTTCTCCTTCAAACTTTGGAAAGCTTACTGGAAACGATCAGTCCAGACAAAAGGTACATCCTTTCTGGTCAACTTTGTCATCGGCAACGCAATCGCACTGAAGTCCTTGATAAACCTTCGATAGTATCCTGCTAAACCCAGGAAACTATGAACTTCTGTCGGCGTCTTCGCCTGCTCCCATTTTGCAATGGACTCCACCTTCTTCGGGTCCACCTTGACTCCTTCTGCAGATATCACATGACCCAAGAAAGTTACTTCTTCCAACCAGAACTCACACTTACTGAACTTGGCATACAACTGATGTTGGCGAAGAAGAGTCAACACTAGTCGAAGATGTCGCTCATGCTCTTTCATGTCCCGACTATAGATCAAGATGTCATCTATAAAGACTACAACGAACTGATCTAAGAATGAACGGAACACCCTGTTCATCAAATCCATGAAAGCAGCAGGTGCATTAGTTAGCCCAAACGGCATAACCACAAACTTGAAGTGACCATACCTCGTCCTAAAAGCTGACTTTGGTATGTCATCCGCCTTAATCCTCAACTGATGATTTCCAGACCGTAGATTGATCTTTGAAAACACGGTAGCACCACGCAAATGATTGAACAGATCATCTATCCTCGGTAACGGGTACTTGTTCTTGATCATGACCTTGTTCAACTGCCGGTAATCTATACATAACCGCATCGACCCGTCCTTCTTCTTAACGAACAGCACTGGAGCACCCCAAGGCGATGTACTTGGTCAGATGAAACCCTTCTCCAGCAACTCTTGTAACTATTTCTTAAGCTCTACCATATCTACTGGAGCCATCCTATATGGTGTCTGTGCAACTGGCTACGTTCATGGAACCAGATTGATCTCGAAATCAATCTCTCAGGGTGGAGGAACACCGGGGAACTCATCAGGAAACACATCCGCAAACTCTCGGACAACCGTCATCTCCTCAAGGCTAGGACCTTTCTCCTTGGTATCTACAACGTGATCTAAGAACGCCTTACATCCTTGCCGTAACAACATCTCTGCCACCATAGCCGAGACTAGACATGTCGGAAGAATCTTCCTATCTCCTTAGAAGATCCACTTCTCTCCATCATTATCAAACACTTCCTGCTTGGAACCACAGTCCAAAACAACCTTATACTTCTCTAAGGTATCCATCCCAAGGATCACATAGAAACCATGCATATCAAGTGGTATAAGATCCACTTGTATACTGTGTCTTGAAAAAGATAAAACACAAGATGGACACTCTTCTCGAAGCATCGAGGAACCATCAAGAGGGGTTTCTAACAACAAGATATCTTTCTTACAACTAACAGGTAAATGACAGTTTTCAAGCATACTATAGGCGATAAAAGAGTGTGTAGCACCTGGGTCAACCTAAACAGATATAAAGCAAGAAGAAGACATATCAGAATGAACTAACTCCATCTAACCTACCACCACTCTCGGGTTGACTATCACCTCCGGCTGACTCATAGCATAGAATTGAGCCGTTGCTTGCTGTCTACGTCCTCTGCTTCCTTGAGCAGACGATCCCGCTTGCAACGCTTGACTGCGTCCTCACCCTATGCTACTACTGGGCTACTGTCTATCAGGCCCTTGTTGATTCTGCCTCAGCTGCTGCGTCACTTCAACATCTCTACTCGAGCAATTTGACCTCCAATGCCTGATCTGACCACAAAGATGGCATGACCTATCTTCAAACCATGGCCTAGATGGCCCTGTCACTGCCACTAAAGTTGTACTATGTGCCTTTGATGGTGAAGAAAGATATCCTCTTCCCTTACTTGGAGACCACTGTGATGGTGTAATGGAACCTCTCATCACAGAAGGTGCTGAAAACCTTGGCTTCTTGAAGCCACTAAACCTCTGTCCCTGGAACTGAGCAAGCCTCTTCTTAGACATGGATTCTCTTTTCTCCTTAACTGGCCGTTTGATCCTATAGACAGATTCCACAAACATAGCAAACCTCTCTCGGTTCTCCAACGCAGAAGCAGGTGTAGTCAGCTCAGCACTCATGCCTTTCTCAAAATGTCTAATCTGCTCGTCATCTGTCGTGGCCATGTGAGGACAAAATCTTAACAAGTCCATGAACTTGGCTTCATATTCGGTGATGTTCATCATTCCTTGGCACAGACGCTCGAACTGGCTGATCTTCTCATCCAGATATGTCTTTGAGAAGTATCTACTGATGAACTCATGCCGAAAAACATCCCAACCGATCACCTCACCAGGTCGCTTCTCCTCCTCGATGGTCCACCAGTAACCAACACTTACCTTCAGAAGGTAGACAGCATGCTTGACTTTGTCTGCTTCGGGAATGTCGAGGATCCGGAAAGCCTTCTCAAGACTTGTCAGCCACAGATCTACATCCACTAGATCAGCCGTTCCAGCATAATCTGAAGCTCCGACTCAGCAAAGCCGCTCAAAGGTCTTCCCAATACCTGATGTTTCAACATGAGGAGCCTGTGCTCTTGGCGGAGGCACTGACAATCTTTCTACCATGAGATTCATCGTAGCCATCATCTGCCCTATAAGCTATTGGTAGGCAGGGTTTTCGAAAATGGCTGGGTCAGGTTGGGGGACCTCAAGCACCCAATCTTCATGTGCATGCCCTATAGCTCCATCAACTGATGCAACATCGCTATTCTCGGCAACATGTTCTTCATGGTTTTCAGACATCTTGGCTTTTTCTTCTGCTGAGGGCAGAAGATGATTGTAAGAAAATCTGGAAAACTCACGAGAACAGACACAACCTAGTCCTAAATCCCTATAGACTCAACGAACCTAGAGCTCTGATACCAAAACTTGTGGCAACACATCCCACTATCACACAGACAGTGAGGTGTTATGCGAAAATGTACGGAAAACACCATAATCCACAAATTACCAAAAACACGGGTTAATTAAAACCAATTTCGGACAACGGATAAACCAAGAAACTATTACATTCATCTCCTTCTTCTGCAAGAAACATGTTATATAAATATTCACAAGCCTTGATACATGTCAACAGCTTAGGAGATCAGCTGTCTAGTCATCACATGAGTTCATCACCTGTTTATATGTACATAACGGCCCACATCCGGCCAACAGTAGGATATACAAAACATCAACATCTATACATCGTGAAACAATGTCAAAACGCCTCCAAGGATCTGAGAGTACAGGGATGACTCTAAGACTCTACTACAAAACAACCAAAACAGCAGCATGTCTATCTCTTGCCTTCTACTGCTCTTCTTGATGCTCGGCCGCAACCCTGCGACCACCACCACGTCTAGCTCAAACACCTAAAAAGGGTGCAAACCAGCGGGGTGAGACACACAGTCCCAGCGAGAAACATAACTCCCCGCCAAAACCATAAAACCAAAGGAAGATTAAAGTAATAGCAGTAGATAACTGATAAAAGGTATAATGAGAGCAGTCTATATAGAAAAGCTATTCATACCATCAGGCTTACCTGATGTACGGAAGGCATATAACCCAATATCTCTTTATTGAACATGATTAAAAAGATAAGATTTATAAGATCTTACCACATAACATAAGGAACATATAAGTAACTACAAGTACAACAAGATCAACTACACAAGCAAGGCCTCAATCAATGTACCGTATTTTGCCTTAAGCAATAAATACTATTCGGTTGGATTACATATTATTATTATGCCCTGAGGAAGTGAGCCGTACCTCTCAAATCCAACCTTCGATTGCGAAACCCAAGCCGGTGCCATACAAGGTCAAAGGAAGAGTCAGACTCCATGACCTCCCACCTCGTGGTCAGTGCACGAGTACAACACAAGCAGGACCGCAGTCTCATGCTTAAGTGGCCTCAGCCACAGGGTCAGGCTACCCTCTGCCTAGCCCACCTCGGTATAGGTATCAGTGCTAGTGAAACTGAGCCACATGCCTGTTCACCGTGCTCTGAGCCATAAACGCGTTCATGCTCCCATATCACATATCCTGAGCCATGGGCCTGTTCACCATTCTTTTATCATATTTGGGCTACGGGCCTGAATCCGCACCCTGGAGTCTACAACCGAAGTTGCACTCTTACCTCCTCACTTTAGGCTAGGAGAAACCTCGCATACTCAACAATATGCGCTCCGGGTTAACCCGCAGGAGAACCCGTTTCACCATCACTAGCTCCTGACGATGATGGATCTATGGCCAGGTCAAACTACATGATATGTTCCACTGTGATTAGTTAGTACATTTTAAGTGGATTGTTGAGGCAACCAAGTTGTAACATATGCATAACATAAATCTACCTTATTGTTACCACCATAAAGCTATTCTGGGATCTCAATCCCTCACCCCAGAAACTACTGCCTCAAAAGGCATTCTCATCACTTGGGATAACAATCCCAGATCATCATCAGAGGATAACACCTCAACTTAGGCACTTAGCCAAACTCAGGTCCTCATACCAAAACACATCATGCATGTTTTCTCATCATCAATAGTAACCATCAGAACAATGTTACTCAAACATATATACCTCATAGCCCTTTACCTAGATATACATCTGCATGAAACACCTACATGGTTAGTATGCACAATCATCATGGATTGACAAAAGAATCATATTATTCAATATAGGGTGACATTGATGATTATAAACACATGAAATATTATGTCAAGATACATAGATGTGATCTACTATATCAAGCATATCAAGGGTCGCCATTATAAACCAAACATGATTGCATAAGCAAGAACTAGCATATAGGTTTTCTAGGAGGAACAAGACCCTCACTAGAAGATAGCATCGAGTAGGGTACTCTCCCATATCGCCCATGCACTCAAACCTCAAAATGGCCAAGCCAACCAGCCACATATTGACCAAGCATAACAGCAAGGGTAACGGGCTACCATCACAAGATATATCGGGCAACCCTAGGTGTCACACACCTCATGTATCGTGCAACGGCGCGTCGTGTACTAGGTGTATCGTGCAACAAGGTCTATCATGCAACTGAACCCAAGGGGCGTGTCGTGCAACCAACTGCTAATGTGCAACCAAAGCATAATGGCCACCAGCATATCGTGCAACTCAGACAAAGAGACATATCGTGCAACAGTGCATTGTGCACTATGTGTGTATCGTGCACAAGATGTATCGGGCAGCACCACTCAACAAGGCATAACGCCCAAAGGTGCAACTCAAATGGTAGCAAGGAGCCTGTTGTCCAACCAGCCTATCCTCACTCTATCGGCCAACACAAGGCAAAGACTAAGGTGTAACACCCGACACAAGACCAGATCACAACGCCCCAACATCCAAGGGTGATGATCCAAGCAACCATCTGAGCTAAGTGTATCGGGCAGGATACTCAGCAAGATGTGACGCTCGACACACAAAGAACACAACCAGGGTGCGAAGCTCGACACAACCACAAAGTAGAAACCAGGAGCAACGCTCGACACAGCCACACATCATGTCGACCAAGGCCCTAGATCAGGAGAGGATATCGGGCAACATCACTTCCAAAACCATATCGGGCAAGATGCAACCCAACAAGGTCGGCATCAACCTCCAGCATAAGGGCACCAAAACCCTAATGGATCAAGAAGATGGCTCACCTCTCAAAAACCAAGAGAGAGGGGTTTTGCACGACTTCTTACCACCAATCGGGAAACACAAGGATCAACTACAACCAAGGTCCACATCCACCACAAAGCTCACCTCTCGAATCCATGGTGAGGGAAGGGTGTTGCTCAACCAACTAGAACACAAGCTCACCTCTCAACTCAAACGAGAGAGGAGTATTGCTCATATTACTAGAGTTCAAGCTCACTTCTCAAGACTAAAGGAGGGAGAGGGTGTTGCTCAATAAGAAAACCCTAGAACAGAGTTCGTCCAACAAGAAGCAACTAAGCAAGAAACTAAACTAGCAACATGCATAGTCGATTATGATCACAAGAAACATACAAGAACATAGAAGAAGGTAATATAGTTAGGTTTAGGAGTTATGTAAGCCGCCTTAAGAAACTCCAAGCTCCAAGCTCCACCACAAGAAGAGAGCAAGGCACTATAGGGTTCGGCCACCACTAGAGGAAGAAGGAGACTCCAAGACAAGGATTGGCCACCAAGCTTGCAAAAGAAGAGGGTGTCATGCACCAAGGAAGAGGGAGACTAAGGAACTAAAGGGATCCTTAGCAAGGGAAAGGAAGCACATATATAGGAGAGGATGGAGGAGAAACCAAGGAAAGACAAGGCAAGGTGTCGCCCACCTAGGGACACTTGTCCATGAGCAATGCCACCACTCTAACATGCCCTAAACACATGTCCAAGGCCATTTCCACATGCAAGCATCAAGCACCAAGTGTACACTAGTGGTGACACAAACAAGGTCAAATAGGTCAAAGAGGTCCATGGGCGACACACCTCCACATCCTGGCCGACACACACCCTAGGCCGACACACCACAGGCCGACACAAGGCTCACTTGCCCGACACAAGGTCCAAAACGGCAAAGGCAACGCACCACAAGGCCCAACAAGCTCATCCAAGCCCAAAGGAACACAAGCAACAAGCCTAACCCTTCCTCTCAACACAAGAGGAAGCAAGGAGAGGGAGGAACACCTCAAAAGATGATAAAGTTGCCCACAAACCCTAGACTTGGGTTTATTGTAAGCAGCACCTCCAGCTCTCAACAAAGCACCAACCAACCCTAATCACCACTAAAGGTGATTAGCAACCAACTAAGCATCAGGGTTAAGAAAAACAAACATGATAATCCCTAAACGGAGGTCAGGGTCCTTACAAGTATGATCCAAACTAGAGGGTCTAAAGGGAGCGTGTGTGCTCATTCAGGGTGATACATGGAGACAGTTCTTGTCTTATGAAAGTTGTGATGTTAGCCACCATAGCCACTATCAGGATGTAAAGAAGCTCTGTAAGGGAGGCTATGCCGGTCACCACTTCATTAAGATGATATTGGTGAAGGGACCTCACAAAGGTCAGAAAAAGACCACAGTGTGTGCAGATGAAGTCGCTTTGATCATGCAATGGCTGAGAGAGCCCTGGGGTGACATGAGTCGTGAGATGATGAGAAGCAAACTGACATGCAAATCATTATGGGATAATATGTGATATGAAAGTCTGACCCCTCTGAGCTATAAGTGAGAAAGTTGAGTCCCCGATACATGGGTCCATTTGGGATGGATTGGTGGAGATGGTTATGATTAGCCATACCCCTCAGGATAATGTGAGGTATGATGTTTTCTATGAGCCTAATCTAGAGCACTATGTGAGGTACCCAAGCCATGTGCTGATCCATGAACCTATTATGCTTCCAAGGAGGCTGAAATGTCCTGAGTCACCTACAAGGGTACGAGATACCAAGGTGAGAGAAAACTCAGATGTGAGAATATAAGATGATGAAGGTTCTTGGGAAGTACCATGGAGAGGGTGAAGCCACATGGGAGCCGTGATGGATATGAGAAAGTTTATCCTGTTTGTTTGTATGCATGGTGGAATTTTGAGGGAAAAATCCCTATAAGAGGGGAAGGATGTTACAACCCCAATTTTGGGTTCTTTTAGAGAGAAATGCAATTTCTCCTATTAAAGATAAATGAATAAGTAATGATGTGATTTGATTGTATTGTATTGTATGAATTTCATTTATAATAGCCTTGTTGGTTGCTTTGTGGGCTTTATTGGCTATTGGGCTCAATTATAAGAGAAAGAAAAAGGAAATTCAGATAATAAATGAATAAATAAGAAAAAGAGAAAAGGGAGATTTTTACACCCCGATCTCACAATTATCGCTAATCATGAGATTAGGGTATAAATTGAAGATTTAACGTAATACAAAGATCACCCTTAACTTTTTCTTCTTTTTCAAACTCTTTGTTTTCTCACATTGAACCACATAAACTAACTTTACAAGAGAATTAAACTTTTATTTCTCTAATGTAATCTCAGCATTAATGATATACTTCCATACATTCATTATGTTTCTCACACTTCCATGTACACACGACGTGACAATCATTTACATTCTCTTTTATTAAGGAAACAAACATACAAAACATCATTTACAACTCTCTCACATCTATACAAGGACCTAGAGTGATAGGGACCGACTGAACTTAACTATACTCAGACTTAACTCTTGTGGTAGATCTACTCTAATGCAATGACATCTTCTTCAAGTTCATGTGATTTCCCTAAAAATTGTGAGTAGAGGGGTGAGCCTACTCGCTCAGTGAATGAGTACTTAAAAGAAACAGTCTAAAGCATTGATATAATTACAGATATAATTTTGAGCAACTGATATCAATTATAACAGCAGTAAGCTTTAAAGAGTCTAATAATTGATAATCATAAATATGACAGGATACTCTAGATATCTATAAGAGTGAATCAATATATGAAATGATTGATTGATCATAAAGAGAACTAATAATTCATAAACATACAAAGAATAATTGAATAACTGTACACACTTGTTTGACCTCTCATTCATTTTATTATGCCCTGATCATATCCAGTGTACTCTACATATGAAGACTCGTAGTGCACTATGATCTCATCGTACAAGACTTTGCGGACACACTCGAGAAATGCTAAGTCTGACTACTCTCCTGGTCTGTAATAGGGAAATGGCTCTCTATCCTAAACTGGACTCCTCCTCTAACCTGAGCACACATGTGTAGAGTCAAGCCACCTATTACTCTAGTGTCACCAGGATACTGTCTCTGGTTGATGTTGGATACTACATGGCTTTTCTGTGTTTTAGTGCCACCAGGATCCTGTCTCTGGTTGATGTTGGATACTACATTCTGTAATTTAAGGAGACTTCCACTAGGACTTCATCCCCCGTACCACCTGTTAGTACGATCTAATCCATGTATACTGGACACTGCCAGGGTAGGTCGTTTCACCCCTAAGGCGCATACCTCACATAGGGGTTCTACGATGTTCAGGGCGCCTATGTCTATTATTTTATTATTCCTAGAAAATCACAACATGAATATCATTCTAGACATGACAGAGAAATATACTCAAAAACATTGTAATATACTGAGTAATCAACATATTATACATGCAGGTAGACTAAAATTCTTAAATAAATAGATTACATGTCCACTTGGCACACACACACTAGAATCGTGCAATTTATCATCTTCTTACACTGATAAGAGTTAATTACTTGACATATGAGTAATTGTCAGTAGCACCTGCAACTTATCTGTAATTTCTCAATGAACATGCATATCAACCCAAATCTTGAGTTGTGCATCTCATAACTCAATTAAGAGTTAATTACTTATAATGACAAGAATATTAATAATAACTGAGAACATTGATATCACAATACTTGATTCATTGGACACCCTACCCTTAGGGATTCATTTAATCACAACAAATGCTACAAAGAAAGGTGTAATACATCTATCATGTACTTTTCAAATATTTAAAACACATGATACATGGGATCTCAATCCCTTATCACATTACTGGGAATTTTCATCCCTTCACATCATTATCATGATTAGTAGATCTGCGTATTCAAACCCTTAGATCATCACATAGCATTGTTACCTCTATAACAGGTAACCATTACCTCTAGGTCCTTATACCAAGGTATTCATTTCACTAGTTGTACAAGTATTCTCATGGCTCACAAGGCCGTCACACATCTTGTCACCTCTCATTAGGCAATAACTTATTCACATGGTTCCCATAAAGATTTCATATGACATAAACATTCATTGAATAAAGACTATTATCAACAAATCATATAAAATCAATATATGTATGAAACCTTGGAACTGAGTTGAATTTGGGTTTCCATGCCATTCACTAGGATATCATGCATAAATAATAACATTGAATAAATAAAGTCTATCATGTCAAGAAAATCCCTTCAAATGGATTTCACAATATCTATTCACAAATATCCAACTTTCCTCGCATCTAGGGTTTCACCCTCTTTACTGAGATATCAAACAAACACTATTCACTTTGAATGAAATCCAAGATAGTATCTGACATATATGTAATATGAGTTTAGATAAACAATCATTCATAACCAAGGGGATCTAGATAAGCAGTTTTCTCTATTTACTATACAACAAATTTCAGTCATAGACAAATTCCCTATATTTCAGTTTACTCTTATAACCTCTGTGAAAACTTAGGGAATTATCATTAGGATGTATTGTATACATTTCTGATTTGATTTTATTATCTGAACTTCATCCAAACAGAGGAATAATCCATTTCATATCAATTTGCAACAACTTAGAACAAATAGACAATTCAGGGTTTGTAGTCGCATACTAGCAATTAAAGATTATGGATGAATTAACCAATTTTCATGCAATATATTGTTTAAAGGAAGTTCCCACTCACCCTAAGGTGTGAAAACACCTTAAAACATAGCTCATCCCTAAAAATCTTGATCTCATATCAAATCCCTAGCAATTCACCCAATTCGTCTTCCTTTCAACTCGGAAACCCTAAAAATGAGGGATTATGAAGAAAGAGTGAGAAAAGGAATTGATTTGATATGATTTAGAATAAAAATAGGGGAGGGATGCAATTTTGACATGTGAGAGAAGATTCACCATGAAACTATATCCAAAGAAGCTAAACTTACATGATTTCATCATTCCTCAGACTGTAAAATCCTAGATCAGCATCTCCATCAATTTCTCCTCTCAAGCCCTAACTCTCCGTCTCTCTCTAGGATTTCATTTATCTGGTTTGAATCACGAATTATGAGAGCTACTTTTGTGTTAGCTTGACCATATAGAGCAATTGAGATGCTTGGGTCAACTGCACATTGACCCCTCACTATACTTTTTCTTATTTCAACTGAATTTTCTATCATAAAAAGGTTTCTGTAATTTGTACATTTCAGAGATCAAAACATCTCCAAAAATTATGATAATTTATAATGTTGTGTATAATTTATTTAATAAGCTTCAATTAAAATTTGACATCATTCAAGCTCCCATTAAATAATTAAATATCAAATAGTGCACTGTTATCTAGAATTCTACAAAAATGTTAGTTACTGTAACTCACGTGCTGATAAGGTCTAAATGCATCGAAAAATTATGAAAATTTTACATGTTGTTTATTATTTATTTTAAGATCTACATTTAAAATTTTAGATCGTTTGGAGTTACCAATAAATAATTACAAATAAAACACTATGCTGCTAAAAAGCACTCTGTCAGCATTTTGGTCGAAGTATAGTTCGACCGAGAACCACATTCAAAGAACACTCAAAAATTCTGAAATTTTTCTCCAATATGAATAATTGAGTTATCCATATCATCAAAATTCAATTAAAGACAAATTTGTAGAAAATATGAAAAATCATTTACCACACTGCTATACTGTCCAAATTCCTTATTCATGTATTATCAAAACCCTAATATGGGCCGATTAGGGTTTTCAAATGTTAACCCTAATTATGTGGATCAAAGTATGAGTAAACCTCATTGTTGTATTTAAAACATAGAAACTTAACTACCATCATTAATCAAGGTTCAAACAATGATCAACTTAATTAAGCATACAATCATCCAAGTAAACCCTAATTTTTGCCGATTAGGGTTTGCAGTTCTCAAACCCTAATTTCTCAAACAATAGAACACTTAATGTTCTTATTAGGTTTAAAAAATCAAAATTGAATTATCATCATTAATCAGATTTAAGAAATGATCAATCCAATTAAGCATATAATCATCCAGGTAAACCCTAGTTTACCAATTAAGCTCAGATGTGGTCATAACAGAGATGTAGAAACCTCAAGAAGGCAAAGGAATATCCCCTAAGGGTGGATTTCATGCCTTTTGGGTTCCAAGGAGTCCAAGTTGCAAAGATAATGCAACAAGAAAGAGAAAGGATTAATTAAATATTGCTTTATTAAGAAGAAACTATGAGATAATAATGAAATACAAGAAACATGTGGAAATATGGATAATGGATCCATCTTGGATAAGATTTCATGTCTACATGGTTTCTAATAATAAAAGGAATCAAAATAAAGAAAATAAAAGATTAGGAGAGAGAAAATATAAGTTTAAGGCATAAATAAATGCCTTATAAGTCATTGATTTGCAACTGAAGAAAAGGAGTTATTCCTTTTGTATTTTGACTCCAAACTTAGAACATAAGCATATTAAGTCTTTATGGACTTTCCTTTAAATTTTGGTATTCATTGGACACTCGGTTTGGGAGTTATGGCTTTTACAAGATTCCCTAAAGTGTTGTGATTATAGTAAATGTCACATATTTTCCGATTTAATTGAAAATAACTACAGACGACGCCAGTCGTCAGATCGAGATCTGACGTCAGATGTGCATCTCCTACCTTAAGTCTGAAAAGGAAAGTGTCATCTTTATAGAGGGATATTTCCTCAATTTTGCTCACAAACCAACGCATGTGCAAACAAGGAAAGCTCATTGTTGGATTCGGGATGGAATTATGAGTCATTTATACCCTACTTTCTCATGCTTTCGTGGCATCTAGGAGAAATGCCCAAATCCACCTAGAGGACAGGTGGCGAAAAGGGTTAGTAACCCTAGGTTTCGACCCCCAATCCTATAAATATTACCCCCTCTCGACTCCTCTCGCCCTCACGAACCCGAACAACACCATCTCTTGCTATCTCGTGCGTTGAGTCAAAGGAACCAAGTCGCTCGGTGAGCTCTCCACCGTGGCGCCGCCGCAGAGCCTGTTGCTGGATTGGGCAAAGGATGAGGAGCAACAACCCTTCGATGGGGGTCTACCGTGGACCAAGAAGCGGATCAATGGCTGAGAGCAGTCGTGTTCTTAGCAGCTGTGAGTGGGCGCGCGCAAGGAGGAGCATCAGATCAAGCTTGGTCAGTGATGGCCCGAGATCCAACAGCCAGGGATTTTCCACAAAATCCAAGTAAGTCGCCTCTCTAATCAAAAATTCAAGAAAATGGTGTGATTTTGTTTAATTCACTAAAAATAATTCCTTTGGCCAAAAAATGCAAGTAAGTAGTGCTTTTTAATCAAAAAAATACGTAGAACCTGATAAAAATAATATTAGAGCTTGTTTGTAGATGCTATTAAAAAAGTATAAGATTTTACATCTTTTAATGCATTATATGATAGAAAAACTCTAGAAAGAGATAAAAATAATCATGATTAATCTTGATTATGTTTTTGATCAATGCTAACCTGTTAAGAGTAAAAGAAAGGTGTAAAATCATAAAAGGATGATTAGTATTTTGGTTTTAGGGTTTTGATGATGATGTACATGGTTTAATGGACTAAAAACCCTAATTTGGGAAAATATGAGTTTTAGTGGTTATAATCCGAAATTGCAAGTATACAACTGTAATATAATGATTCTTGAACATAGTTTGGATTAAAGAATCATTAATGAAGATAATTGAGATGATTAGGTTTTTGTGAATAAGAAACCTTTTTAGGGTAACTAGTCTAAAAAGGGAATAAAGATTGGATAAAGAAACCTAAGAAACCCTAATGAACCCTTAGGGCTTAGAAGCCTTAGAAAATATCCTCATGTCATTAGGAAGGTGTTTTGACACTAGATAATCTATATGTTTTAGGAATTGAGGGTTGTTTGCCTTAAAGTTCTTGATTGGATATTCTATTAAGTATGGATTCTTTTGCTCAAGAAAAGTTATGTGGTTACGCTTATGGTTAATCGCTTTAGTTTCACGGCGATTCTCGGATGTTTTATCGGTTCCCTAAAAAGAACTGCTTGTATGAATTTTATTTCATGCAACTATTTAGTGACTATGATTATCACCATAAATATGTATACCTAACTAGCTCAGATCCTATTCCTCCTCTGTGGCTTTGCTAATGATGAAAAGGGTAACCTAGTACATGTTCTACCTGTTAGGCAGGACCATCAGGTTATCATGAGTTACGAATTGGGCTACTTATGTCTAGTGCCATGCGACTCTTTAGCATTTCATGAGTTAGGAATTGGGCTACCTATGGGTAGTTCCATGCGACTAACCAACCCTAAGTATTGATCTACCTGCTAGGTAGGATCATGGGGGTTAATTGGGATCTACCATATGAGAGGTAGTAACCAGGTCCATTGTAGGGATAGTGCAGAGGTTAGGGTATGTATGGATTGAATGGTTACATTTAAGATATAAAGTTTGCTTGGTAAACCATAATTGTTTGCAATATGTTGTTACAATTAATTACATGATTATTGTTTCCCCCACATACCGACATATTCATTTATGCTGACCGACGTTTTATTTGTCAGCGTTTTAGGTACAAGTTGAAAAGGAAAATAAATAAAGTGATACATTGTGAAAATAAGAATTTAAGTGCAAGGAGGATTAGTTAGAATAGACTCCAGTTGTTGATAGAAGTTAAATATCCAAGAATTTAAAAAGGTATGCAAAGTTTTATTCCAACTTTTCAGTATAATTTGGTAGTATTTAGTAATAATTATGGATTATTTGTCAAACCATTGATCCGGAGTTTTAGGATAACGACTCTGACCTTTTGGTCTCCCTTAATTGGGGGTTACCAGGAGGTGGGGTTGTTACATTTGGTATCAGAGCATTGGTTCCTCATTTAATCCTTAGTAACTATTAAATTTTACAAACTCTATAGAACCCAAGGGAGTTATTAGAGTATTTTCCAATGACGTAGGTGTCTAGAAAAGGATCACGGTCCGAGGCCTGGTAAGATTTTCCTCTGCCCTGCTAGTCGGTCATGAGGACTCCCGAATGCAGTGTGACTGTCTGGCCATTGTCTAAGGTTTAGACTCGAAATAAGATACCTTTAGGACTCTCTCATCTATTTTCATCCCTTCTCAACCCTAATTCAATTAAGATTCTAAGGTTTAGGGTTTTCTCTCTCTTCCTCACCGTCTTGAGGATAGGGTATGTATGATAAGGTTAAGTAATCCTCCACCAAATTAATGAAAAGCATGTGACCAAGATGTCATGGACATAATCTTAATAGTTTAAGCGTAATCCAATGATTAGATGCATGGTTAGGTTGTATGACACATGTTGTCATGCACTCAGGAGAGACCTAAGGTTGGATCTTCTTGTCAGGAGGATGAATAGAGAGTTGGTTTTGGAGACAGAGACCTCCATTAAAGGTAGAGACCTGGCACATCCTCTAAGGATGATTATAACCCTAACCCTAAGTGGTGGTTAGAGAGAGATGGCATGATGATTTAGATGTCATGGTCAACCATGTACATGGGTTGACATGCTTTTGGTTTTGGATACCTATGAGAAGTATGAGCTATGTGAGGTTGGTTCACTTAGTGCCTTTTGGACGACCCAACCTATGAAGGGTCATGCATGTTAGGGTGAAGGATAATTCCTTCATTGATGAGGTTAGTGATGACCATATAGAAACCCTATGGGCTTATATGAGCATGGTAGAGTATGCACCTATAGTATGTTAGTAGTGATGGCACTAGGTTAAAACTCAGGCCAGAAGGGCATGTTGGATAACTTATGAGATAAGGAGAAAGAGTTATGGATAATCTTGAGCGAACATAGGTTTGATCATACGTTTCACCCCTATAGGGGTTGCATGAGAGCTTGATCCACCTTCATGGAAAGAGAACCTCTAGTAGTAAGGTTGTTTGTGGGGTTAGCTCTAGAGAGAGAGAGAGCAGGACCCAAGCAAGAAGGTTGGAAGCTTAGACTCTGAGATATGAGGAACAATGAGGAGTTGGGCATGTTTTAACCTAGAATGGACTATGTGGATGGTTTTGGTTGCCTCTTGCATGATCCCTAGAGGCCTATGGTATCTTGGTTGCCTTTAGAGGAACCAAACCCTAGAAGAAGGACGAGGGTACAATGTGTAGATGATATAGGTGCTTACCTTCTGAGGATAGGAAAAAGAGTTCCTTAGACTCTAAGGAGGTTTTGTAATAAGTTGTGAGGCCTTATACCTAGTTGGTTGTCCTTGAGGAGGACTCGTATCTGATGTGTTGTTCATAAGGAAGAATTATATAACATGCATGTTATACCTTGTACATGTATGGTTAATGGTTGGAATGTTGAGCATGCAGTTGGAAAACTCTTGCAGGAAAAGTAAACCCAGGGTTCCTTGGCCTAAAGAAGGGAAGTAGTAGTACCTGGTGCGCCTGATGCTCATGATGAGATTTGAGTTTCTATAGATTCAAGCATGCCACTCCTCATGTTTAGAGGAATGGGAACCCCTGAGATTAAGGTATATGTTTGATGAACCCCTCATATATAGGTTGGTGACATGGGCATGTATGATTTTGGTCCAATGTTAAGGAATGAGAACAAGTAAGACCTACCATGGAGACCTATCATGGTTTAGTAGTTGGTATGTTGGTTAGCTACGTTCCTTAGTAGCTGTCTGGGGTTAAACATGCTCCTGTGGATGTAAACCCTGGATATAAGGACGTTTGTGACCTTTGCTTCTATCAATAGATAGTTTCCTCCCATCTTGGGAGAGGGACCCTTTCGTAGGGTATATACCTACTTTTTTTGGGTTGAGGTAACCCGAAGAGGTCTCATAGGATCTTAAGAAGCTAAGTGGACAGTACATAGTATGAGAATGAACCTACTGACACATAGATAATCATCTCTAAGTGCATGGGGATGGGGCCTTACCGAGGCAGGTAGGTAGCCATGATCCCTATGAAAGGATGTAAGATAGACCACGAATGCCGAGAGAGATGATGGAGACTTGGGTAAGGTTTCAAGTTGGGTATGTACTATGTTAGAATCCTAAGTCTATCCTAGGGTCAGGTAGGGATAAGACCGATGAGAGTAGGAGTTGCCTAATTCCCTAGTTGCAAATGACCATAGGGTGGGGAGGTAACAACTATCATTGTCTGAGGGCCATGGGTTAGGAGATTGATCACCTTCATGAACTAATGGGACCCAAAAGACAAATGAGGAGGGCACTCTCTGATGCATAAGGGAAGAGTGATGACCCCAAAAGTACCAACACTCTACAGACCTAGAGGAGATGACCAAGGATTGTGTGGTGACCCAAGTGGGTTCAAGACCAACTGTCTGTAAACCTGATGTCGAGATGTTCATGATATGGAGACATGTGTTACACATTTTAACCTAGATCGGAAAGTGTGCTGGCGATGTGGGATGCACCATCTATATTCTTGTAACGGGAAGAACTTTGTGTTTAGACGGCTGCCAAATGCTTATTTCGTCTCGTTATGGGGGTGAGAGATAGGGCAGTACACATGCCATACACTAAGGATAAAGATGATGTGAGTTGAAATGTTACTATGATGTATTAGGATAGAGATAATAGCATGCTCTTGTGGAGTGTATGATGAGTGGATGGTTTACAAACATCAAGAGAACTAAGGTAGTCATCTTATAAGGATGTTCTTCTCATGAGTTGTATGGAATTTATGAATTATACAAGGTTGAGTTTGATAACCAAGAGGATGAGCTCTGAGTTTTCTTGAGGAAGATAGACCTAAAGTTCAGGATGAGATAATAAGTGGAATACTTGGAGGTGTATGTCTTCACTATTACCTAGCACCTAAAAATGAAAGGTGGTAATGGATGCTCATATTGAGACGTAGCTACCTAGTTTAGCTAGTGGAAAGGTTGGAAGAGGTGGTTAGGTGAACCCTAAGTTCGTGAGATATGTTTGTCTAACACTCCAATATAATGATATCCGTTGATCGAGTTAGTGGTTTCTTGGTTATCCAGCCTAGGGCTTGTTGTGATAGAAGGATGGTTGTAGAACCTCAGATGTAATTCTATAGAAAAGAAGGTGATGAAACCCCAACTAGTGTGTTTTAGGGTTTCTAAGGAATCAACCTTGAAGAATCATGACATACATGAGATCATGATTTTAACTTCACCATACACCGTGGCACTACTAAGATAGTAAGTTGTAGTAGTACTTTAAAAGCCTCAGATGAAGAAGTATACAGAGTTGCATGTGGCTTGTCTCCATGCATCCAGGAGGTGAAGGATGAACATCAATAACCCAGTTAGTTGCTATAGAGAATAAAGAGTCCCTGAGAGGGGATGGGAGTGTATCACAATAGACGGGGTGGTGAGTCTCCCCTCAATCGAGGAAGGTCATGATGAAATATGGGTTATGGTAGGTCGCCTAACCTAGATGACATTTTCAAAGCGAAAGAGAGAAAATTTTCAGGGGACAGATCCAGTTGAATTACATGTAAGAGAGAGAGATTGTTCAACTACACCATGATGCAAGTTCAAAGGTCCTTGAGTGTGATCTAAAGGTTCACTTCCATGCGATGGAAGTAGGTACATGAAGAACTCAATGCTAGTACAACTTATCACCCCTAACTGATGATTAGTATGATCCAGACATGAGGGACTGAAGGGAGCGTGTGTGCTCGTTCAGGGTGATACATGGAGACAGTTCTTGTCTTATGAAAGTTGTGATGTTAGCCACCATAGCCAGTATCGGGATGTAAAGAAGCTCTGTAAGGGAGGCTGTGTCAGTCACCACTCCATTAAGATGATATTAGTGAAGGGACCTCACAAAGGTCATAAAAAGACCATAGTGTGTGCAGATGAAGTTGCTTTGATCATGCAATGGATGAGAGAGCCCTGGGACGACATGAGTCGTGAGGTGATGAGAAGCAGACTGACATGCAATTCATTGTGGGAGAATATGTGATATGAACGTCCAACCCCTCTGAGTTATAACTGAGAAAGTTGAGTCCCCGATACATGGGTCCATTTGGGATGGATTGGTGGAGATGGTTATGATTAGTCTTACCCCTCAGGATAATGTAAGGTATGATGTGTTCCACGAGTCCAATCTAGAGCACTATGTGATGTACCCAAGCCATGTGCTGATCCATGAACCTATTATGCTTCCAAGGAGGCTGAAATGTCCCGAGTCACCTACAAGGGTATGGGATACCAAGGTGAGAGAAAACTCAGATGTGAGAATATAAGATGATGAAGGTTCTTGGGAAGTACCATGGAGAGGGTGAGGCCACATGGGATCCATGATGGACATGAGAAAGTTTTATCCTATTTGTTTGTATGCATGGTGGAATTTTGAGGGCAAAATTCCTATAAGAGGTGAAGGATGTTACAACCCCAATTTTGGGTTCTTTTAGCGAGAAATGCAATTTCTCCTATTAAAGATAAAAGAACAAGTAATGATGTGATTTGATTGTATTGTATGAATTTCGTTTATAATAGCCTTGTTGGTTGCTTTGTGGGCTTTATTGGATATTGGGCTCAATTATAAGAGAAAGAAAAAGGAAATTTAGATAATAAATGATTAAATAAGAAAAAGAGAAAAGGGAGATGTAGAAACCTCTAGAAGGCAAAGGAATATCCCCCAAGGGTGGATTTTGTGCCTTTTGGGTTCCTTGGGTTCCAAGGAGTCCAAGTTGCAAAGATAATGCAATAAGAAAGCGAAAGGATTAATTAAATATTGATTTATTAAGAAGAAACTATGAGATAATAATGAAATACAAGAAACATGTGGAAATATGGATAATAGATCCATCTTGGATAAGATTTCGTGTCTACATGGTTTCTAATAATAAAAGGAATCAAAATAAAGAAAATAAAAGATTAGGAGAAATAAAATATAAGTTTAAGGCATAAATAAATGCCTTATAAGTCACTGACTTGCAAACGAAGAAAAGGAGTTATTCCTTTTGTATTTTGGCTCCGAACATAAGCATATTAAGTCTTTATGGACTTTCCTTTAAAATTTGGTATTCATTGGACACTCGATTTGGGAGTTATGGCTTTTACAAGATCCCCTAAAGTGTTGTGATTATAATAGATGTCACATATTTTCCGATTTAATTGAAAATAACTACGGACAATGACAGTCCTCAGATCGAGATCCGACGCCAGCTGTGCGTCTCCTACCTTGACTCTGAAAAGGAAAGTGTCATCTTTATATAGGGATATTTCCCCGATTTTCCTCACAAACCAGAGCATGTGCATACAAGGAAAGCTCATTGTTGGATTCGAGATGGAATTCCGAGTCATTTATACCCTACTTTCTCATGCTTTTATGGCATCTAAGAGAAATGCCTAAATCCACCTCGAGGGCATGCAATGACAAGGGTTAGGAACCCTAGGTTTCGACCCCCAATCCTATAAATATTACCCCCTCTCGACTCCTCTCGCCCTCACGAACCTGAACAACACCATCTCTTTCTATCTAATGCGCTGAGTTGAAGGAACCAAGTCACTCCAGCGAGCTCTCCATCGCGGCATCGCCGTAGAGCCTGTTGCTGGATTGGGCAAAGGACGAGGAGAAGCAACCCTTCGATTGGGGTCTACTGTGGACCAAGAAGCGGATCAACGACTGAGAGAAACTGTGTTCTTAGCAACTGCGAGTGGGTGCGCAAGGAGGAGCGTCAGATCAAGCTTGGTCAGTGACGACCCAAGATCCAACGATCAGGGTTTTTCCACAAAATCCAAGTAAGTCACCTCTCTAGTAAAAAATTCAAGAAAATGGTGTGATCTTGTTTAATTCACTAAAAAACATTCCTTTGGCCGAAAAATGTAAGTAAGTAGTGCTTTTTGATCAGAAAAATGCGTAGAACCTAATAAAAATAATATTAGAGCCTGTTTGTAGATGCTATTAAAAAGTATAAGGTTTTACATCTTTTAATGAATTATATGATAGAAAAACTCTAGAAAGAGATAAAAACAATCATGATTAATCTTGATTATGTTTTTAATCAATGTTAACCTATTAAGAGTAAAACAAAGGGGTAAAATCATAAAAGAATGATTAGTATGTTGGTTTTAGGGTTTTTTATGATAATGTACATGGTTTAATGGACTAAAAACCCTAATTTGGGAAAATATGAGTTTTAGTGGTTATAATATGAAAATGCAAGTATACAACTATAATATAATGATTCTTGAACATAGTTTGGATTAAAGAATCCTTAATGAAGATAATTGAGATGATTAGGGTTTTGTGAATAAGAAACCTTTTTAGGGTAACTAGTCTAAAAGGCAATAAAGATTGGATAAAGAAACCTAAGAAACCCTAATGAACCCTTACGGCTTAGAAGCCTTAGAAAATATCCTCATGTCATTAGGAAGGTGTTTTGACTCTAGATAATCTATATGTTTCTGTCATTAAGGGTTGTTTGCCTTAAAGTGCTTGATTGGATATTCTATTAAGTATGGATTCTTTTGCTCAAGAAAAGGTATGTGGTTACGCTAATCACTTTATTTTCACGGCGATTCCCAGATGTTTTATCGGTTGCCTGAAAATAACTGCTTGGATGACTTTTATTTCATGTAACTATAATGTGACTATGATTGTCACCATAAATATGTATACTTAACTAGCTCAGATCCTAATCCTCCTCTGTGGCTTTGCTAATGATGAAAAGGGTAACCTAGTATTGATATACCTACTAGGTATGATCATGGGGGTTAATTGGGATCTACCATATGAGAGGTAGTAACCAGGTCCACTGTAGGGATAGTGAAGAGGTTAGGGTATGTATGGATTGAGTAGTTATGTTTAAGATGTAAAGTTTTCTTGGTAAACCATAATTGCTTGCAATATGTTGTTATAGTTAATTACACGATTATTGTTTGGATCAATGCCTCATTAAGCAAAATGGGGTTTGGATTACAAATTTCCCAACTTAGTGTGTAAGAATGCACATACCTCTCATATTGAATTCAATTATCAACTTTCACCACTTTTAGATGATCCAAGATCCACTTTTCCTATTTTCAATGTATTAACATGTATTAGGGTTTTGCATATGCATAAAGGTAAAGAAAACTCTAGTTTTGGAATTTTTGCACAAAACTACGATTTAGACTCCTAAAACATCACCAATGATCTTATTAGGTTCTCTTGATTAAGAAAATATATAATTTTATATATTTTAGAGTTATGAATATTAAAGTGTATTTTTGGTGGTTTTTACATATTAAATTCATTTTTAGAAAACACCTTCTGATAAAACTCAAAGCCAAGTCTTGAAAACATTTTTATTAGAAATCTTACCTTTTTCTTATTCGAAAACATATTTTATTTTAGTTTTTGGACAAAGGAATCATTTGCTACGAATTTCTTAAAACAGACCAATCAGGGATTGCCACATCATCAAATCAACAGAGAAAAGCAAAGAGAGAGGGGTCCACATTGAGTTGGCCCAATCGGGTTCATCCAGCTGGCCTGGCTTGCAGCAAGGCAAGACACACAGTTCTCCACGATTTAACCAAATGAATATGATTGAAAAGACATAAATGCCCCTGGAGGAAAAATGAAACAAAGTAGAAAATGAGGGACACAGAAGAGAACTCACACACACCCATCCTCCTTCTTTGATTGCTCGACCCTGGATCAAACAACTTTCCCTTCAGTGCCTGAAAGGGAAACTGAGCTTGCATCAGGACCCCAATGGAGCACTAGCAGGGGTGAATGACGGTCCATCAGATTTGAAGGGACAAACCAAAAGCGTCGAGATGTCCCAGTTATCGTGCCAGATCTTCCGCCATGGTCAACCAAAGGGAAATGGGGAGAAAACCAAAAATGGGGAACTACATTACTCACCAGGACAAGACGGATTGACCTTCTCTAAAGCCACCCCTAGCATCATAGAGGGGATTCCAATACTCGACAGAGCCCGAAGAGAGACTCGGCACGACGAAGAACTCCAAGAGGTCAGCTGCACTGGGCGGAGCTGGGAAGGCACGCTCCCGACCATTTGAGGCTAAATAGAGGTGAACAAATCCACCCCGAGACCTTTTAAGTGGTCAGGGAACATATCACATGTGGTTCGATGGCTTACAGCCGTGAGGAGAACGGAACGAGGGGAAATCAGGGGACAAACAGAGCAGTAGAGCACCTGGGTCCTCAATCCTTATATAGGCAATGAAACCCTAGGAAATTGGGACCAGATCGAGTAGACAGATGTGACGAACACCTAGGAAAAGAAATCGGGGGAAAAGGTGGGGAGTTGAGGGAGAAATCAGAGAAGGAAAAATAGCAAAAACTGGTCTCCCAGTTTGTGTGGGAAACAAAGGGAATGGAGGTAGGGGACAAGGTCCTGACTGTCAGATGCAGAATCAGATGACTTAGGGAAATCATGTGCCTTATTAGGAAAAAATACTCGCGTGGCATCTAAAGCTTACCAAAATAAAAATCAAATAAAGTGAGAATGCATATATGTATCTTTTTCTCTCTCCTTCTTTGATGGTGTAAATGAGCCCCAAATTAAATAAAACTTGACACCCAACCTCTTTTTGATACGAGGAATCTAGATATGCAATTAGATTTGCATTTTTAATGTATAAAATAAATCAAAACTTATTTTCTATTTCCTCCATCATTTATGGTTATAAGATTATACAAGTTTAATTAAACTTCACCCATAAGTCACATTAAGTGCCTTGGATATGAATTTGCTATCAATTTTGCATGTTGGAGTTGTATGTATATTTATTTAATATTTTGAAGGATCTACACACTTTCTCTCTCCTGATTTCACATGTATATTAAGTATTATCCAAATTACATAAAAATTCACCCAAAGGATATTTTTAATGTGTAGATCACTAATCTAAGATTATTTTCCACTTTTGGAGTCATTACGTATTTTATTTAATATTTTGAGGAAAAATCACCTTTTCTTTTCAAAATAAAAGATATATAATTATTATTTTCCCAAAATTATGAAACTTAGCCTCCAAGCCAAACCAAACCCAATGAAAATGAATTTCAACTTATCTTTAACCAATGAGTCTTCCTTTATGAGTTTTAGCCCATTATCTAATATTACCAATATTTCCCATATTAATTAATCCAATATCACATTAACATGTTTAAAGCAATATTATTCATTCCTTTTCCTCTTCCTTTATCCATAAAGCTAAGGAATGATCTAGAACGAATTTATTTTATCATTATCTCACATAAATGGTAAATTTGCATATTAGACCCTTATTAAAAATATTTACTAAGTTATTTGTGCATAAACCCATATGTTGGCAATAATAATGAACAAATGTTCACCAAACCACTATTATTTCTACAAATTTAACATAAAGGCCAAAAAGATAGAAATGAAAGGAAAAGCTTGGAAAAATGCCAAAAAGATAATATGTTTAAGTTTCGATATGTTACAACACTCCGCCCCTTGATGAGGATTTTGTCCCTGAAATCACAAGCAAAGAGGGAAGGGTGAGTGTGCAACACACCTCATAACTAAACTTCAGGTTGTTCCTCCAACCATGAAACATCCACCAAAACTTTCACCAACATCTTCTCATAGGTAAGGTTCTCAAGGATTACCTAGGTTCCACTATTAAGATTTCTTTTATGAGATTTAATCATTATTAATATTTTTGGGTCATTGGCACTATATTAGGATATCTCATTATCATTATTATTCTTTTAATTGTATCCAATTATATTTTCTTCATTGCCAAAATAATTATATCTCATTATTATGCAAGAAACCTTATATATTCCTTATTTATCTCATTAGGAATTGAAGAACAATTATGGTTTACTGAATTATCTCAATATACTTGGTCATTATTCTTAATAATTTGGATTTAATCTCCATTATCACCATATTGAATTATAAAAGATTATTGTGCATGAAATAAGACATTTTATCCAATTTGTTATCAAGTCTACTATTAACCCAAATAATTTCACATTAATTACTTATATCTATATTAAGCATTATCACATTACTTTTCCTAATGTCATCATTAATCATTTTTTTCATATTTATTCACTTCTTTTTATTATGTCCATCTATGTGAATCGAATTACTTCTTATCCATATTGAAGTCATTTTATGTATTTTAGTGAATAAGGTGGGATATATTGCAAATTAATGAATTGATTCACATATCAAGTCATAATTAGATGTGTATTAGATAACAAAGCAATATGTATTATATATTGATAACTTGATTAGTCTATGATTAGGTTAGTATATAAAATTTATGTGTATTAAGGTATATTATTTTATTATGACACCTAATGTCACTAATGTATCATTAATGACACTAAGCATGCATAAGTTAAGGTTAGATGATTACAACTTAAGATTCATGTTAATATGATCACTATATTTTACTTAGCATGCATTAAGTCCAAGATTAGGTTACAACTATCTTGCTCATCATATCATTAGGGTTTATTGGATCACAACAGGGTTAGCATCATGCTTATCCATTATTAGTATTAATATGTGAGTTACTCTTATTATGTTCATTAGGTATTCATTAGGGTTCAAGCATGTGAACTATTTATTAGATGACCATTACATGTTCATTAATATATAAACAAGCATGTTTGGTTATAAATAAGAATACAAGCACACTAACCTCCTATTCATGGAGTTAGGGTTTCTAAAGTCATGTATTTAGATCTTGTTATGGCACAAGGCTCCATCCCCCCATAAAAAGGATTTTTTCCTCGAAATCTAACTACCCAAACATAAAAAAACCAACTACTCTCCACCCCTTAAAAAGTTTGACCTACCAAGATAAACTAAACTATAGGTAAAAGGGTGAGTCTAACTAAACCATGTAAAAGATCCATCATGCTTCCACTACGCACTCTGATATCTTATTAAACACCAAACTTCAAAGTCTAGGTTCTAGGGTTAGACTAACCAAACATGTGGTCCTAAGGGACATGAGGGAATTATATGAGGTATCCATCCTCCAAACAAGTTACAACACCTGAAAGACTAGGTCCACATAGAAGGTTCCCAAAGATATCCAACACATATGGCTAAGGTTGCTATTGCCTAAAAGCATATTATTTTGGACATTCTATATCAGCTCAGGCCAGGAAGGCATCATATGGATCCAGGAGTCCTCGTAAACCAAGCTAGTGGTGCAGAGGAAAATATTGCCAGCCCCCAAACCCTGATCATTTCTAGACACCTTTGCTTTTAACTTCATATCCTAGTAAATGCCTAAAGGCAAACCTAAACAACCTCAAGTTACTATGGTTACTTACATCTTTTAATTGTAAATATTTTAGGGGTTTACTCATCATGATTCTAATGTGAAACTCATAGTATCCTAAATCAACCTTTCATCATCTCAAGGGTTGTGTAGATAAATTCTAGGGCAAACATGTCACTTAAAGGGGAACTATGTAAGACAAGGGTTCTAATTAGGGAGACAAAATTGAAATAATCAGATTCTGACTACCATGGGCTCCGATACCATGTTGTAAAGAGGCAAAAAATAACCTCCATACTAAAATTTTGAAGAATCAAACCTCCATTCCCGACATACTCAAAAGGTATGTTGAAACGGGTTTAGAATTTTCAAATCTTTATTTATATGGTATAAAAAAACCAACAACAAATGTAGTGGAATATAATTTCATGACTATATTCAATTTTATAAAAGTGTACATCATCATTCTCCCATAAAGGATTTACATCAACAAAAGGATCTAGATAGTGGGGAAGTCTTGAC
Source organism: Alisma plantago-aquatica (assembly GCA_963693085.1). Lineage (NCBI taxonomy): Eukaryota > Viridiplantae > Streptophyta > Magnoliopsida > Alismatales > Alismataceae > Alisma > Alisma plantago-aquatica. The sequence continues at coordinate 1,271,908,677 of OY856409.1, read as the reverse complement.
TATATTCAATTTTATAAAAGTGTACATCATAATTCTCCCATAAAGGGTTTACAACAACAAAAGGATCTAGATAGTGGGAAGTCTAAACTACTTCAAGTCTTGTCTCCAAAGCAACATCTCCAAGAGCTAGGCCCATGTCAAAAGCTAAGTTCTCCTTGATCTTGTTCAACTCCTTGATCTAACTCTGGGTGGTTGGGAAAGCACCCAACAAAAGGGAAAGAAAACAAGGTATGTGTCAGAGATAATGAACAAGAAACAAAGATAAGAACATCAATGAAACATAAGGGTATAGATTCATCATAAGATGAGATGGCCAGAAGAATGAGGCATATAACAAACAATTCTTCCCAAAACCAATAAATAATAATAAATTGCATGAATGATTAATATTAGACTAAAGTAACTAAGTAGTGTTGAGGCACCTACCAGACCTAAACTTATAGATGAGGGGAGAGTAATCACAATCCCAGTCACCTATAAAATATTTATATTGGGGAGAAATAACACATACCCCAGGGGAGAGTAAACACATTCCCCAGGGTGAAATAACACATTCCCTAAACTATAGCTGGTTGTACATAAGTACCACTACTATAGCTAAATAGTCAAATAAACCATCATGCTCAAGAAATAGAAAAGTGACAAGATAAATCATCATATAATTGCAACATGGAATTGGGGTTCTAACACCCAAGGAATAATATATCAAATATGATTTTGAGGCAATTAGAACAAGACAAACCATAATAAAGGAAATAGGGTTCAATTAATACCTCATTAAGCAAAATGGGGTTTGGATTACAAATTTCCCAACTTAGGGTGTAAAAATGAACATACCTCTCATATTGAATTCAATTATCAACTTTCACCACTTTTAGATGATCTAAGATCATTTTTCCTATTTTCAATATATTAACATGTATTAGGGTTTTACATATGCATAAAGGTAAAGAAACCCCTAGTTTTGGACTTTTTGCACAAAACTACAATTTAGACTCTGAAAATGTCACCATGATCTTATTAGGTTCTCCTGATTAAGAAAACATATAATTTTATATATTTTGGAGTTATGAAGATTAAAATATATTTTTGGTGATTTTTACGTATTAAATTCATTTTTAGAAAACACCTTCCTAGAAAACTCAAAACTAAGTCATGAAAACATTTTTAATAGAAATCTTACATTTTCTATTTCCAAAACATATTTTATTTTAATTTTTGGACAAAGGAATCATTAGCTACGAATTTCTTAAAACAGACCAATCAGGGATTGCCACATCATCAAATCAAGTGAGAAAAGCAAAGAGAGAGGGCGAGGGGTCCGTGTTGAGTTGGCCCAATCAGGTTCGACCAGTTGGCCTGGCTTGCAGCAAGGCAGGACACATAGTTCTCAACGATTTAACCAAATGAAGATGAGTGAAAAGATGGAAATGCCCCTAGAGGAAAAACAAAACAAAGCAAAAAACGATGGACACAAAAGAGAACTCACCCATCTTCCTTCTTTGATTGCTCAACCATGGATCAAACAACTATGCCTTCAGTGCCTGAAAGGGAAACTAAGCTTGCATCAGAACCCCGATGGAGCACTAGCAGGTGTGAATGACGGTCCATCAGATTTGAAGGGACAAAGCAAAATCATCGAGATGTCCCAGAATTCACGCCAGATCTTCCGCCATGGTCAACCAAGGGAAACAGGGAGAACACCAAAAAGGGGGAACTACATTAATCACAAGGACAGGTCGAATTGACCTTCTCTGAAGCCACCCCAAGCGTCATAGAGGGGATTCCAATACTCGACAGGGCCTGAAGAGAGACTCGGCATGGCAAAGAACTCCAAGAGGTCAGCGACACCAGGCGGAGTTGTGAAGGCATGCTCCCAACCAACAGAGGCTGAACTAAGGTGAGCAAATCCACCCCAAGACCTTTTCAGAGGTCAGGGAACATATGCCATGTGGTCTGATGGCTTACAGCCATGAGGAGAACAGAACAAGGGGAAAACATGGGACAAATAGGGCAGTAGAGCGGCCAGGTCCCCAATCCTTATATAAGCAATAAAACCCTAGAAATATGGGACTGGATCAAGTGCACAGATGTGACGAACACCTAGGAAAAGAAATTGGGGGAAAAGGTGGGGAGTTGAGGGAGAAATCAGAGAAGGAAAAATCACAGTACTGGTTTTCCAGTTTGCATGGAAAATGGAGGGAACGGAGGTAGGGGACAAGGTCCTGACCATCAGATGCAGAATCAGACGGCTGAGGGAAATCACATGCCTTGACATCTAAAGCTTACCAAAATGAAATTTAAATAAAGTGAGAATGCATATATGTATCTTTTTCTCTCTCCTTCTTTGATGGTGCAAATGAGCCCCAAATTTAATAAAATGTGTTACCCAACCTATTTTTGATATGAGGAATCCGGATATGTAATTTGATTTGCCTTTTGAGAACTTTTAATGTGTTAAATAAATCAAAACGTATTTTCTATAAGATTCCCCAAATTTGATGAAACTTCACCCGTAAGTCACATTAAGTGCCTTGGATACAAATTTTCCGTTAATTTTACATGTTGGAGTTGTTTGTATATTTATTTAATATTTTGAAGGTTCTACACACTTTCTCTCTCCCGATTTCACATGTAAATTAAGGATGATCCAAATTATATGAAAATTCACCAAAAGGTTATTTTTAATGTATAGATCACGAATCTAAGATTATTTTCCACTTTTTGAGTCAGTAAGTATTTTATTTAATATTTTGAGGAAAACTCACCTTTTCTTTATAAAATAAAAGCAATGTAATTATTATTGTCCCAAAATTTTGAAACTTAGTCTCCTAGCCAAACCATACCCAAGGAAAATGCATATCAACTTATCTTTAACCAATTAATCTTCCTTTTATGATTTTAGCCCATTATCCAATATTACCATATTTCCCATATTAATTAATCCAATATCGTGTGCATTAACATGTTTAAAGCAATATTATTCATTCCTTTTTTTCTTCCTTGCGCCATAAGACTAAGGAATGATCTAGAACGAATTTATTTTATCATTATCTCACATAAGTGGTAAATTTGCATATTAGACCCTTATTAAAAATATTTACTGAGGTATTTGTGCATAAACCCATATGCTGGCAATAATAATGAACAAATGTTCACCAAACCACTATTATTTCTATAAATTTAACATAAAGGCCAAAAAGGATAGAAATGAAAGGAAATGCTTGGAAAAGGGCCAAAAAGATAATATGTTTAAGTTTCGATATATTACAATACTCCACCCCTTAAAGAGGATTCCGTCCCTAAAATCACAAGCAAAGAGGGAAGGGTGAGTGTGCGACACACCTCATCACTAAACTTCAGGTTGTTCTTCCAACCATGAAACATCCACCAAAACTTTCACCAACATCTTCTCATAGGTTAGGTTCTCAAGGATCACTTAGGTTCCACTATTAAGATTTATTTTATGAGATTTAATAATTATTGATATTTTTGGCTCATTGGCACTATATTAGGATATCTCATTATCACTATTACTCTTTTAATTGTATCCAATTATATTTTCTTCATTGCCAAAAGAATTATATTTCATTTTTAAGCAAGAAACTCCTATCCTCTCATTAAAACACTTGTATCTAAATAAACTCCAAGCACTTCTTTTATCCTCCCTATAAAATATTTCCAGGAATCTAATTCCTTTCTTTCCTTACTTGGCATACAAGCGAGATGTCCATGTGTTAAGCACTTTCTATTCCTTGTAATCCAAGAAAGAAAGTGGGGTTCGAAATATCACTCATTATTTTGACCAACTCGAATCAGCTCGAGTCTTTTCTAAGATTGATTTGAGGTCAGGATACCACCAGGTGAGAGTAAGAAGTGAGGACATACCTAAAACGGCTTTCAAAACCTGATATGGTCATTATGAGTTTGTGGTCATGCCGTTTGGTTTATCAAATGCACCGAGTGTCTTCATGAACCTCATGAATAGTGTGTTCCAACCTTTCCTTGACTCTTTTGTGATAGTGTTCATAGATGACATCGTAGTGTATTCAGATGACCTAGCCCAACACCGTGATCACCTGGGTAGAGTCCTTGATATCCCGAGAAAGCATAAGTTTTTCAGAAAGTTCTCGAAATGTGAGTTTTGGTTAGATCGAGTCATGTTTCTTGGATACATCATCTCAGGAGGAACGATCACTGTAGATCCAGCCAAAGTATCAGCTGTTCGAGACTGGTCGGCACCAAAGAACCCCTCCGAGATTCATAGCTTCTTAGGGTTGGCCAGATACTACCGTCGCTTCATCAAGGATTTCTCAAAGACTACTTTACCGCTAACCATGTTGACCCAAAAGGATGTGAAGTTCATGTGGTCTGACGTATGTGAAGCTCGCTTCCAAGAATTGAAGGAGAAGCGGACCACCGCCCCTGTGTTGACTCTACCTTCTGACAATGAGGGTTTCATGATATTCACTGATGCTTCCAAGATGGGACTTGGTTGTGTGTTGGAACAGAATCAACATGTGGTTTCATATGCTTCCAGACATCTTAAACCAAATGAGGTGAATTACCCAATGCACGACTTGGAGTTAGATGCTATCATCCATGCTTTGAAGATATGGAAACATTACATGTACGGTGCTACCTTTGAAATCTTCACCGACTATAAGAGTTTCAAATACCTACTGACACAGAGAGACCTGAACCTACAACAATGACGATGGATGGAGTACATGAAGGATTACGACTTCACCATCACCTACCATCCTAGTAAGGTGAATGTCGTGGATGATGCTTTGAGTCAGAAATAGCTTAGGTGTGTAGCTGTTCTATCTAGTCAGTGGAAGAGTTTGGAGGAGCTTGTGGAATGGACTCCACAACCGTTAGAGGATTGAGTTCGGTTGGCTAATATATGGATTCAATCTGAGTTGTTGAGTGAGATCATAGCAACACAGTTGACCAGTGAAGAGCTAGACAAGATGAAAGGTTTGATGATGAAGCCACAGACTCATTTATCTGTGGGAGTAGATGGAGGAATTAGATTTGAGAATCGTATATGGGTTCTAGTGGATTCATCAGTAAAGAAACGTATCCTGCAAGAGGCTCATGGGTCCAAATACACTGTTCACCCAGGAACTACTGAGATGTTCAAGGACCTACAACGGTTTTTCTGGTGGCCAGGAATGAAGAAAGACATTGCGACATGGGTGGCCAGTTGTCTTACGTGCCAGATGGGGAAGGCTGAACACCAACGACATGGTGGACTTTTACAGTCAATAGACATTCCATAGTGGAAATGGGAACATATCACCATGGATTTTGTGGTGGGTCTACCCCAGACCAAGAAGGGTCATGATGTGATATGGGTCGTGGTAGATCATCTTACCAAGTCAGCACACTTCCTTGCCTTAAAGACCACTACTAAGGTGTCAGACTTAGCTGAGTTGTATATCAGAGAGATAGTGTGGTTGCATGGTGTACCAGGATCGATCATTTCAGATAGAGACCCAAAGTTCACTTCCAAGTTGTGGAAGCAAGTTCAAGAGGAACTTGGTACCAGGCTGAAGTTTAGTACAACTTATCATCCCCAAACAGATGGTCAGTCAGAAAGAACAATCCATACGTTAGAATATCTGTTGAGAGCTTGTGTGCTCGATTTGGGTGGCTCATGGGAGCAATACTTACCGTTAGCAGAGTTTGCCTACAACAACATCTACCAAGCTAGTATCAGGATGCCTCCATATGAAGCTTTGTATGGGAGACCATGTCGGTCACCACTTCACTAGGATGATGTGGGTGAGAGAACCTTTTTGAGGTCAGATGAGCTGCAAGTGTATGCTGATAAAGTAGCTTTGATCAAGAAAAGGCTGAAGAGAGCCCAAGATCGACAGAAGTCGTATGCTGATGCAAAATAGACTGACGTGCATTTCACTGTGGGAGATCATGTGTTTTTGAAAATCCGACCGCCTTGAGCTATAGCTAAGAATAGAGGAAAGTTGATTCCCCGATACGTGGGTCCGTTTGAGGTGTTAGAATGGATTGGTGAAGCTGCATACCGTTTGGCGTTACCCTCTCAGTATAGCATGATGCATGATGTGTTTCTTGTGTCTATCCTGAAGTGATATGTGCAAGATCCGAGCCATGTGCTGAGCATTGAACCTATTGAGCTTCAAGGGAAGCTGACTTATCCTGAGTCACCTTTGCGGATTCTAGATAGCAAGGTGAAAGAACTCAGATGCAAGAATATAGAGATGGTAAAGGTTCTTTGGAAGCACCATGGAGAGGATGAGGCCACATGGGAGCTAAAGGCAGACATGGAGAAAGCATACCTGGAATTATTTGTTTGATTGCTTGAATTTTGAGGGCAAAATTCCTATAAGGAGGGGAGGATGTTATAACCTCAATTTCTTCAAAATGTAGTAAAATGATGTAATTCTCTTTTCAAGAATAAAAGAAATTTATTTCTTTGATTGCGATGAATTTCGTGTGAAATGTCCTTGATTGATTGATAATGGGCTTTGTTGGCCATTGGGCCCAATTGAAAAGAAAAGAGGAATAAAAAGGAAAAGGATTTGATTGATAAAAGAGAAATATGGGAAATAAATATTTAAAAGAGGTTAAAGGCAAATAGATTTTTCCCAAGATGGGAATTTGTGCCTTTGGGATTTCTTGAGGTCCAAGGGACCCAAAATAACAAGATAATGGCAAAAGGAATAGGAATACTAATTAACTTTGATTAATTGGATAAGATAACTTGGGAGAGAAGGAAACCTTCTCATACATTACAATTTGTTTCTCAAATTTCGTACAAAGATAGGAAATATTAATAGAAACCTTCCCTTAAAATTTGAGTTAAAAAGGATCAAGGGTTTGGGAGATACGAATTTCCTAAGAATTTGCTAAAAATTGGATTTATTCAGAATTAGGAAAATGATTTTTCTTTTTGATCAAACGCGGATAACACGGACCGTTGGATCTTAATCCAACGGCAATCAGTCATCGTCTAAGTCCCATTGGGACTAGGACTCTACGAGATTACAGAGGATTTTCCTCTCTGAATTTCTTGAGATCCATAGAGAGTGGTCGTCTAATCATAGTCCCATTGGACTCATGAGATGAAATCGTAGGGAATCATCCCTAGTTTGCACATGTTTGGCCTTCGTTTTAGGAAACCCCCAATTCCCACGAACCTGACCTCAACCCTATAAATAGGGGAGGGTTATGGAGGGAACCAACATCCCTTTTTACTAGTCCAATCGCTATGGAAGAGACCAAGGATCATTTTCATGCGATCAATTGCTCTTTTTGACCTGACCTTCACCCTCGTCGTCACTGCAAAACACGCCGGAGTCTGGCGAGTAGGGGACGACCTTGGCAAGGCTCAAGCAAGCAATTGAAGCCATCGACGACTTCAACGAAGGGAGGTTGAGCTCCCTGGCCTACCAGCATGAGCAAAGGAGGACGAGATCTTGAAGTCAACTCCTTAGTTGATCGTCGCGGCAACCCTGTTCTCGCGTGAGGTTGAAGACGAAGGTGTGGGTTATTTACAATAATACCCCTCAGCGTCTCTTTTGCTGGTAAGGACATTCTCATCCTTCACTCATCTTGATCGCATGAGGCACGTGAAATCTTGGTCGTTGGATCCTCAATGGACCAGCGGACCACGGATCCAACACTCCTCGTTTTTTTGAATTAGTCAATAAAGCAATAAAAGGGGTTTTATTAATAAAATCATATCTTGAGTTAGAAAACTCATATGAGGGAAGTCAATACATGAAAAATGATCAAAAAAATGTGAGGGACACATGAAAAATAGTTTGGGAACCTAAATCAGTATCTTTTTGCAAAAGTATCTAATGTGGGTAAAAAATGTATTAATTTGTGGGTATTAACCCTAATTGATGATCAAAAATAGATTTAATCTTGCAAGTGTGTAAATTCGAGCATTATTAACTGGTTTAATGATTAAGATAGATTTAAACCTATTTTGATGATGGAATTGCAAGGATTAGGGTTTTAAACCTAATATGTTGATTAAAACCCTTAGAAACCCTAAGTGAGGGAAAAGGGAAGAAAGGATATAATAATCCGAAAATTAGGGTTTTTGTGATCCAAATCTGATCTTAAGATCTTAATGGGAAACAAACTAAGATAATTAGGATTTGATGGATATTTTAATAAAAATAAAGTAAAAGTGGTAAAAAGGAAGTGAAACCCTAATTATGGTCAAAACCCTAAAAAGGGGCTAGTAACCCTAGGACGATTGGGCCTATTAGATTTATATACCATGATCCATGATAGAAAATATTGGATGAATATTTCAGGATTGAATTGTGCTTGCTTGGTTTACTCTGGATTACTTGATTGTTTGGATTAATTCTGCACTCAAGACAGCTTGACAGGTATGTGGTTAATTATGGTTAATCGCATTAGTTTTCCGAGGGTTTTCCGGATGTTTCCTCACATTGAATGCAATCTAAACAGTTTGGATGTTCATACTGTAATTATAAAGTCCCTATGGCTATCACAGTTATATATACATGTGAATTCTCACACCTACATGCCACCCTAATGGAAGATGCCATAAAGGTCAGGCCCAGGAGGGTAGACCCATGGGCATCATGAGAGGTGACCCCAGACACCAAGATCAGGAATGAGAAGGTGGTCTATGATGCATGACTATGGAGCACCATGAGAGGTGCCTCCCAGGCACCAAGCTCGGGATTGAGAAGGTGACCTTAAGTCAATGGCAAAAGAGAAACCCTAGAGGGGTATGCCAGGGTTAGGGCAAAAGCGGTGGAGAATGACACATTGAAAATGTAAATTGTCTTGTTAAATAATTTGATTGTGATTAGTTAATTGTTAGCCATATCTATGAAATTTTGGATGTCCCTACATACCAGTATATTCCCGTATTCTAATCGATGTTTTATTTGTCGGCATTTTAGGTACAACCATGAAATGAACAAACAGTAATGTGACACGTTGTGAAATTAAGAAATAAAGTGCAAGGAGGATTAGATAGATTAATTCAAGCTCTGGATAGATAGATTTCCAAAGTTTTTCAAAGGTAAGTAAAGTTTTATTTTTATACCCAATTCCAGTTTAGTTAGTAGAATTTCATAATTATTATTGATTATTTGTCAAACCTTTGATCCAGTTTATTAGGATAACGGCTCTGATCTCTTGGTCTCCCTCAAGTGGGGGTTACTGGGAGATGGGGTCGTTACATCTTCATTCAATGAAAGCTAACATACTAAGATTTTCATGAATTCATAAAAGGTTCATGTATGTTCAAAATTCTACATGAAAAAGAGTTATGCAATATATGGCATTTAAATTTTGTAAATTATATATGTGAGCATTGATTTAGATATTACCTTACTCATATTCTCGATTTATTCTTAGGGTTTATGAAGCCAAACCTATCTTTACACTTAAGGCACCTACCTTCAACTTGTCATAATTTTCTTAAAATTAGGCATAGGTGACTATTTACCCTTATGTCTTTAGCTACCTCCAACATATATAGATATGTGGTAGTCAGGAACATACCCAGAGATGTGGGATCTTAACATGATACCTCTTAGTAACCTAATAATGCACATGTCCCATACCACATGCACTAGTGAGAAAGGAGAAATGCATAAAAGGTTTCATTCTCATGATATTCCTCTTGAAGTCTCAATTGGCTGGCCATATCCAATGAGAATGGAGAGATCATCTCATTAGCTAGGGTAGGTTGAGACTTGATATATAAACTAGGTAAGCATTTATCTCTAACCTTTATCTCTTCTAGGGTGAAAACCCTAATCATTGCAGGTCATGGAATCTTTCCTTTGAGAATCTATCACTAAACCCTAATCTCATATCTTCATTCTAGGGTTAGAACATATGAATCGGGTTGCTTCTTGGTGGCCATCCATTTTTTGGCTATGATAACATTAATGTAACACCCCACCTTTTGAATATGAGTGGAAGCATCTATCTTGGAGGGGGATGTCACATAAATATGATCATAGCAAATAAATACATAAATCACCATTGAGATTCATACATTGTTCCTTGAAATATGAAACTATAATTGAGTTATATAACATGTATAACCATTTCTAAACATGGAAAACTATTCATTTTGGCAAAAATGTCTAAATGATGAGATCGCCTAGTATGGATGGAACCCCGCCAGTTATCTCTTGAAGGTCTTCTAGTCCTTGCTTGCTCGTCTTGAGTCCTTACTTGCTCGAACTCTTGGGGACATCGTGCCCAAAACCATGCAAAGGGGAAAAACAACACATCAGTAAACGGTATTGGCACTTTATAATATAAACAAAGTCAATATATCTGACATGTAAGAAAACTTGACATGAATTAATAATTAGCATTCTTGAATCATTATTAACATGAAGAATTGAATAGTAAACATATGCATCCCTCTATGATTCCCCCTTAGGAGCACATGATTTCTAGGAAAGCCCTTCATGCTAGGAAAGCCCTTGATGACCCCTTAAGGTCCATGATTCGGGAGCATATAAAGACTAGTTCATTTCCAATTAACTTGATCATTAACATGACATTAATATTAACACGATTCTTGAATAACATGTTGGGATTAATCCCTATAACATGATCGCTTAACATGATGAGATTTCTCCCTCTTGAACATTAACATGAATTTCATGAATCAAAAATCATAAACTTTAATCATAGTGGACATTTTAATCAAAGGACATAACATATAGCAATCATCAAGCAATTTGATATAGTGAGTGTGATATAAATCACTAATCTTGAAACCATGATGTTTATTTATACTTAACATGCAATAAACCATAAATACTTGTTCTCAGTAGCATGGCCCGTTTACCTTGGAGCAAAGATGATCCTAAGATAGTCTCTCTGATCCTTGAGTCAAATCTAGGTCAAACCTCATCTTGTCTTGACTAGACTCAAAACACCCGTTCATAATTATTAAACATCATAAATCAATACCTTGTATTGATCCTAGGTTGAATTAGGGTTTGAGTGCATTACGGTTAGGTTCACTGATCAACATCACTAAATTGGTAAAACTTGGTTGACTTAGATCATATTAATTACATGTAATACCTAGTTAAGATTTCAGTGGGTCAAATTAGGGTTTCTAATAAAACATCAAAATGGTAATGCATGTCACATATTGAAAACCTTCAAATCGTTTCCTCTCAAAAAAGCCTTTCCAATGACTATTTATTCATAATTTTTTTTATCATCGGTTAAATTACAATGAATTTATGAAGAACAAACCAATGAGAATTTGAAGAAAAGCCATGTGGGAAATTTAATCTGACTCACTAGATACTGGTCCCAAGCCCTGCTCTTGTGGCCCAATAGGAACTTGCCAAGATGGCATCACATCTCCAAGCCAAAACAGCAAGTGGCGATAGAATTTTTTTTTGAAATTACCCTTGTACTATTGATTAGTTGATTAAATTTGTGGGGGCAAATTGGTCTTTTCGACCTAACTATCAAACTCGTGAAAAAAAAGAAAGAGAAATTAGAATACCCTTATGCCCTTGCAACATTAATAAGGTGATTGAAATTGTAGGGGTTCCATGGTCATTCAAGGACCTGGATTGTCCCTAGTGATCCATGGCTCCAAGCTTTGCTTCATGAGCAAGAAGTCAAGATGCATTTTTAGCAACTCACGTTCTCCCAAAGTACCAAGATCTTTGCACCAATTCGTCACCTTGTTCCGAATTCAACAAGCCATAACATGGGCTATTATTTGATTTGGGGATCCAGAACCCTCTCTCGTCGTGGCAGAGACAAGGGTCAGGTCTTTGACACCCAATCCTTCAAGTCTTAGCAAGAAGGAATTCACAAATCCCGAAAAATTGATCATTGGAGCAAGGCAAAGATGCACGATTTCCACGGCTGAAGGGCTACTACGCAACCATGGAAGTGACTGTCGATGAGAAGTTCAACTGTGGTTACAGGACGTGACGACCGAAGGCACACCAGGGCGTAAAAACAAAAAGGAAATAAAGGTTCATATGCATAGATGCTTACCCAAACTGTGATTTCATAGAAGCGGGCAGTGGTGACTGAGGCAAAGCCAAGGCCACTAGAGACACAATTTGACTAGGTCAAGGTTCCTGAGGGTATTGGAGGAAGAATTGAATGAGGAGGATTATTTCTCTTAGTTCGGTGGTCGTATATGACCCATTAAATATCAGTTTGGTGGAGGGAAAACCTAGATGTGATTTTGCGGCCACGAGGGTGATTCTAGCCCGATTGGGAGTTTTGCGCACAGAGTGAGATAAGCAATGAGTTAGGACTTGCTGGATTCATTTTGACTTCATGATTTCATTGGTGAAAGAATTAATGGAAACAATGTTCGGTGGAGGGCGAAAGAGATCAGGGAAGGTCAACCTGAGTAACGCTCGTTGTTTCACAAACTATGCAGATCTATAAGACGACGTGAGGTTTGTCGGATCGAGATCGTACGGTGGTTGAGACGAGTGAAAAATAAACATCCTAGAAATGAGTGCGTGACAAAGTAATAAAACTGAAACTTTAGGGAAATAAATACGATTAGTGTAAATTTGATTGATTCTATAGTAAAACTATATTCAAAGCTTTCTTAAATTAATTGGAGGGTCAAACATGGGTGAAATGATCTCAAATTTGAACCATAGGTTAATTTGAGGGTCTAGAATATTTCTAGGTAGTTAGATTTCATTTTTTTACACACTTTGGTTCATAACCCCTATTTTGACTATTAATCTTAATTAATATGCATTAAAGGTAAGATAATTTAAAAAGGCTCCTATATTATTGAATCCTTGAGTCACAAATTTGAGATTTACTCATTCAAGAGTCACATGGTCACCTCTTTAACCTCTTCCTATTCTTTATGCTATCTTGGAGGAGAGAGAAAGAAAAGAGGATCACATGAGTTAATTGATAGACATAATGCACATTTGAAAGTAAAAATTAAATTTCTTATCCCATTTTCATATAAGGACAACTATTATTAGTATTTTTACTTTTAACCCATCAACTATTATCTAAATTTTAAATTGGTTATGAAAATTAGAATGTGACAATAATAGTATCTTGTTAAGATTGCACAATGTCACGATGCACTTGTTAATACAATTGGTAAAATACGTATGACTTTGTACTTTTTAAAGCGTCATGATATTTTTGTTAAAAAAGTGAGACATCGTATATTGTTATCAAATTAAGTCACTTTTTGGTCAAATTGAGATAATATAAATTATGAACACAGTGGATTTGAATTTTCATACGTAGACCTGACTGAAACCGGCTGATGATTTTTAAGATTGCTTTGAATATGAAATATGAATCGATTGATTTGTCTCTATTTGCACCCTACTTACATGCGAACAAGCTCTGTCGTCCACCTTGTGGAGCGCAAACTGCTCGAACAAAGTATTTTCACATAGCTTGACTTAACTGACCCAAGATGTCATTAGCTCGATTGGGTCCTAGCCTCGGTCCATAAACTTACGATGTGAGCAGGACCAGTTTATCAGTTGTCGGGCCCTGCTATCATGGTATCATTGTTTGCGCTCGTTTGTCTTTTCGGCTATAGTTATTAGATTTTTTTTCCATAAACTCCCTCTCTTTTCTTAAAATTGAAGAAACACCCCCTCCTTTACCAAATCCCAGATACCCCCTTCATTTTCAACATAATTCCAATCAGGCCCCTCTCCACCACTTTCCGTCATGGCAAGTGACAGAGAAGGGGCTCTTCTCTGTTTTTGCAATGCATTTTTTGTTTCCTACCTCATGCTATGTTAATTATTTATTGAAATATAATAATGATACTTTGTAATAAACTAATTTATATATTATATTTAATTTTTAGAAGCTTATAATATTAGAAAATAAAAAATACAGATACTTTGGTAAATGTATATGCTGATATGGAGGCAAAAAAGTCTTGACTAAACGTGATTGGAGCCAATTTAACTCGACTCGGTTAAAAAATTATAGACCTTTTAGTGTATAATCGTGTTTGGCTGCAGACCTGGCCAATTTTAGTTTAGGTCAATTCGGGTCAGATCGAGTTCCGTTTAGCCCGGGTCTGTTCAAACTGAGTTCTTTCTAATTTGGGTGTGAGCCGGATCAGATAATCACTTTTTTTCCTTTTCTTTTTCTTCAGGTATTAACAATGAAAATATCATGTTCTTTAGGTAATGATTAAACAATACATGTGGATAACCTCAATTGTATTCTTGTTTCACTCAATAATGATCAGAATTTGACAACTTTACATTGGACATTTTAATTCTGACATCATTTAAAAATATTACTTTAAAAATGTCAGAGTTTTGTTGAATCTAACCCACACATGCATAGACTCAGTTTGAATCTAATCATATTAATTTTTTTTATTAATATGTAATATTGATAATATGCAACTGTAATATACATACTTGAACATCATTTTAGAAGTATATCATTTCAGAAATGAAAATTGAATTATTTATAAACTTGATTTCTGAGACGGTTGGACCCAAACTCGACATAACCCAGATTGTGTCGACGCAAACAGAAGGTGGTCTAATCGGAATTGACCCAAACTAAATTTGACTAGGCCTAACCTCAAACCAGCATACACCTAAAAAATTCATAATTTTTTAATTGATTCGTGTTATCTCGGTTCCAATTGCGTCTAGTCAAAAAAATTTTGCCACCATGCCAACATATATATACCACTATATCTATAAATTATTTTTTATTTTCTAACAATATAGGTTTCTAAAAATTGAGTAAACATATATATATCAATATATCTATAAATTATTTTTTATTTTCCAACAATATAGGTTTCTAAAAATTGAGTATAATATACAAAATAGTTTATTACAAAGTACCATTCTCATCTTTAAATAAATAATTCACATAGCATTAGGTAAGAGAAAAACGCATTGCAAAAAAAAAAAACCATTCTCCGTCACTTGCCTTGACGGAAAGTGGCGGAGAGGGGGCTGATTGGAATTCTATTGAAAAGGGAGGGCGATATCTAAGATTAGGTCAAGAAGAGAGGGTTTTCTAGAACTTTAAGAAAACAGAGGGGTTTATGGGGAAAAACTATAGTTACGAGTCGGTAGTATTGGGATTTTGTTACGTGTTACGTGTTTGGCTCATTGCACATGTGCTAGATTGGATTTTAATCCTAGGAAAAGTGAGCATCCTATACTGGCTTGGGAACAAAGCAATCGGACGGAAAATCCCAGCGGACATCCATAACTCAAGGGATGATATTAAGTTGGACGTATGTGTGGATCTGCAAATGAAACTGCTATGTGACATTGTTTTGGAACTCAGAATTGGATACATTTTTTCTTTTCACACAATATTTTTTATGTGCCCTGTATTCTATAGTGAGAAAAAAACAAATATGTTAAATTGTGAGTTCCAAAATGAGTCAACATAGTAAGACCCTTTACAAATCCTAACTCTTTTTTTTATAAACAGACTAATTTTATTACGGAGTAGCCATACGACATCTACATGAAGAGGAAGACAAACCTACAGACCACACAATGGTCAAGAACAGATACATCCTACCACAAATCCTAACTGGTCTTAACTATCTATACTTATGGACTGTATCAGTTGGTAAGCCCATAGTGGAGCATTGGTCGCCGATTTGGTCGGTACAACCGTGTGGAAATAGAAGCTTTGTTATACCGAGTCATTTAAAGACCCCAGCTTTGACGACCATCCAGTTGAAGATAAAAGATGTCAGCCATCTCATCCCGTCACCTGGCTGTTGTCTGGTCCAACTTTTGTTTCCCAACGTGAGAGAGAGAGAGATAAATGTAATGGGGAGAGAAAGAGGGGGAGGGGTGAAGAGAGGAGGACGGGATAGAGGGAGTGATTGTAGGAGAGAGCGAAAACGAATAAGTTATTTTTGTTAATAACTTTTGAAGCGTAATGTATATTTTGACAAAATAAATATTATTGTATTCCTTATAAAAAGTATATTACAACAAGATCAAGTTCAATATATTTTCAAAAAATAAAATATATAATCTAAAAAAGGAGATATAATGTGATTGCAAAAAGTTAAAAAGAAAGAGAGAAAAAGTTAATTTTCTTATAACTTTTAATTTGTAATGGATTTTTTAACGAGATAAAAAATTTATGTTCAATTGATAACGTGGATAACATAAATAACATACATTTGGATAATACGGATAACATTGATAACATGGATAACATTAATAGTATGGAATAACATGGATATTGTGTAGTATTTCATGTTATCCCATGTTATCCTATGTTATCCATGTTATCTCATGTTTTCCGTATTATCCCATGTTATCTCACTGGATTATATAAAAAAGGCGATATAATGTGATTGTAAAAAGTCAAAAAGAAGGAGAGAGAAATTTATTTTTCTTATAAACTTTAATATGTAATGGATTTTTAACAAAAAAAAGTTATGTTCAATGGATAACATGGAGATAACGTACATTTAGATAACATTGATAACATCGATAATATGGATAACATGGGATAACTATGGATAACATGTTATAACTGTTCTAACATGGATAACATGGAATACCATAAAATTGAAGAAAAAAATGGATAACATGAAATAACATATAATAATATAGATAACATGGAAGAACATGAATAACATGGAATAATACGAATAAGATGGAATAACATACAATTTTCATATTTTCTCTCTCTTTAAAAATATATTAACTTGGGATAACATACAATTGGAATGGCGATAATATACATTTAGACTGGAGATAACATATGACACTACCTTTCTCCTATTTTTATATTTATTCTCCCTTTAAAAAATAAATTGAACCTGAATTAAAGCACAATTGAATCAAAGATAATGTACAATTGGACTGTGGATAACGTATAACACTACTTCCCTCCTATTTTTAATATTTTGTTTCTCTTTAAAAAATAAATTAAACATAAGATTATGTAGAATTGGACGGGATATAATGTAAATTTGGATCAAAGATAATGTACGACACTACTTCTCTCTTATTTTTTATATTTTCTCTCTTCAAAAAATAAATAGAACCTGATATAACGTATAATTGGACCAGAATTAACGTATAAGTACACTGAAGATAACGTACAATACTACTTCCCTCCTATTTTTTATATTTTCTCTTTCTTTAAAAAATAAATTGAACTTGACATAATGTAACATATAATTGTACTAGAGATAACATAATGCATCACTTCCCTCCTATTTTTCATATTTTCTCTCTCTAGAAAATAAACTAAACATGATATAACATACAACTGAACTGGAGATAACGTACATTTGCAGTGGTTAAGTTTCTCACATCACACCGCTAGACCACTGTAGTTCTTTGTACTGATCATATTATTTATCATATTTATTATAGAACTAACATACGTACCGCTTTCAGCTAGCGAAAAAAATGAAAATAAGTCTTCACGAAGAGTCGAACCTACGAGTTTAAGGTTACACTACCCACGACACTCTGCTGCACCAGAGCAATTTTGTGTTTCTTATATGTTGAATACTATATATATTATATCACGAACTTATAAACATATGTATATACACATATATATTCAAAAAAAAAAAATTTTTTGGGAGGGTCATGGCCTCTTCTTGCCCCCCTCTGGATCCGCCCCTGTACATTTGGACTGAAGATAATGTATGTCATTACTTTCCTCCTATTTTCATATTTTCTTTCTCAAAAAATATTTTGTAATATGTTATAACATGTTATCTCATGTGTTATACTTATTTCGCTAAAAAAATTATCATGAAAGTATGTCGACATTAGTCTTATTTTAAAGTATTTTTTTAAAGAGTGCAACAATGTTTATTTTCTTAAAAAATGTACTATCATTTAAAAGTTATTAACAAAAATATGCCCTCTCTTACAATCACTCTCTCTGCTCTCAAATTTTTTATTATCAAAGTATGTCGACATTAGTCTTATTTTAAAGTATGTATCTTGTGTATTATATCTAATTCGCTAAAAAATTTAACATCAATGTATGTCGACATTAGTATTATTTTAAAGATTTTTTATAAGGAGTGCAATAGTGTTTATTTCGACAAAAAATACATTACCGTTTAAAAGTTATTAACAAAAATACGCTCTGTTCTCTCTCTATCCTACAATCACTTTCTCTCTCCGCTCCTTAAAATTTTTATTATCAAAGTATGACAACACTAGTCTTATTTTAAAGTATTTTTTTAAGGAATGCAACAGTTTATTTTGTCGAAAAATGTATTCATATTTAAAAGTTATTAACAAAAATAAATTTGTTTCCTATAATCACTCTCTCTCCGCTCCCCTCACTCCACTCCCTCCCACTCTCCATCTCTCTCTCTTTTCTCTCACTTTGCAAAAACCAACAACAGAAGAACTCGCACACACATAGCAGATGATGGGACAATTGATAGATGGGTGGACACGTGGCGCATACAGATCACTACGACCACTAAGGGACAAGTACCAGTTCCATTTCTAATTTAGTCGGTCGTGCATATATCATTTTCTGTAGAAATAGGGTGGAACGGATAAATAAAAGAAACTTACTAGATGGACACGATTTTGAAACATAAATTGGAACCCCACTCATTCTCCACAAGCATAACAAATAAAATATATATTTTTATTTATTATGATCTCAAATATGTGGTGGAGAATGAGTGTGGTTCCGTCACGCGTTCCAAAATGAATCTAAACAACATATCTCTAAATAAAAATCTTAAGAAAGAAAGTTGGTCATAAATGTCTTCCATATGGGAAGTAATGATGTTCCCCTCTGCTCCTCTATAAGTTTCTCGCTGCATGATGCACAGACTAATAATCGGATGATGACGGACAACCTATTGTCCTTTCCGATCCTATCTGACTGGAGGGAAAGGAAAGAGCTAAATTTTCCTGATGCATACATGCCAAGATGCACATTTTGACGTACATGTCAGCCACCTGCCAACTCCTGCCAGACCCTGCCACCTGCTCCCACTTGCCAATGTGCTAGATTTTTTTTTACTTTTTTGTTTGTTTTGCTTGTAACTTTTAAACCAAAAGGAAATTTTTAATGAAATAGAATGTATTACAATCTTTATAAAAAGTACATTCCAACAAGACCAATATTAACACATTTTTAAAGAAGAGGAGAATATTTAGGGAATAAAAGAAGAGAGGAGGGAAGTAAAAAAAGAATAAATAATGATTTTCTACTTGAATGAGGCCACTATTGTCCAAAATGTGCCCACTATTACTTGAATACGCCCATTATTGCTTGAATGTGCCCATTTTTACTTATATGCTCCCACTATTACTTAAAGGCACCCACTTTTACTTGAATGCGTCCACTTTTACTTGATTGTGCCCACTATTATCCAGAATGCGCCCACTTTTGCATGAATGCGCCTACTATAGCCCTCAATGTGCCCAATTTTGCTTGAATGCGCCCACTGTACTGTTTAAATACACCTACTTTTACTTGAATGCCCCAACTACTTCCCTCCTCAATACGCCCAATTTTGCTTGAATACGCCCACTATTGTCCAAAATGCACCCAGTATTACTTGTATGTGCCCATTATTATTTGAATGCACCCACTTTTACTTGAATGCACCTAATTGCTTAAATGCGCCCACTTTTGCTTGAATGCGCTCACTATTATCCAGAATACGCCCATTTTAAATGAAGGCGCCCACTATAGCCCTCAATGCGTCCAATTTTGCTTGAATGTGCTCATTGTACTGTTTAAATGCACCTATTTTTACTTAAATGTGCCCATTACTTCCCTCCTCAATGAATGTGCCCATTATTACTTAAATACGCCCACTTTTTCTTGAATGCGTCCACTTTTACTTGAATGCGCCCACATTTATCTAGAATGTGCCCACTATATCCCTCAATGCGCTCAATTTTGCTTGAATGCGGCACTATTGTTCTCAATGCACCTACTTTTAACAGAATACACCATCTATTGTCCTGAATGCGCCTACTTTTGAATGTATTCACCCACTATGACACTGAATGCGCCCACTACTTCCCTCCTCACTAATATTGTCACTCATGTGCCCATTTTATTTGAATACGTTCATTTCCAATATCCATGTATATTATTTTTTCAAAAATATATTAATATTAGTCATGTTGGATTGCATTTTCCGTAACAAATTCAACGATTTTTGTTTCGTCAAAAATTCGTTATATTTGTCACTCATGCGCCCATTTTGTTTGAATACGTTCATTCCTAATATCTATGTATATAATTTTTTCAAAAATATATTAATATTGTTTTTGTTGGATTGCATTTTCCGTAACAAATTTAACGATTTTTATTTCGTCAAAAAATTCATTATAAATCAAAAATACGTGCAAAATAAACTTTTCTTTATATTTTTGTCTCAATCTCTCTCCAGAGACCTATTAAATCAGTCACTCACCTTCCCCCTGCTACTATACCCTACAAAACCACATCCACCCACCCAAACCCCCTGCCAACTGGGTCCCACGCTGGAAGCCGCTCAGGAACCGTGTCAAAACGTGAGTCCTCCTCTCTTGCGCGTCACGGGAGGATTTTCGAAAGGAAATTAGTTTCCATCCTTTTCTGTGCCTGTGCGATGTCCAAGATGCTCCCATCCCTGGAACCTAATGTAGCTTTCAAATTAGCTTGAGCCGATTGTATCGGGAATATCCAAAAGCGAAATCTTTACAAATACGCAAAGTAACTTATGCCCATTGATAGCGTCCCCATGACTAGCGGGGCCAATTTCGCAGAACACGGATATGAACCGATTTGTCAGCCCTGACAGGCTGTGAGGCCCATAAGGCATAAGCGTGGTCCACAAAGCATGGAGCATGAATCGTCCTCCTTTATCATCCATATACAAAACTCTAAAAGAATGACGCTTCATGTGCCCCTGTTGGCTCTTTGGTTGTAAGTAGATCGGTGGACTCCAATCTCTCACGGTTGGATGGACAAAATCATTTTCATCGGTTTTTACGTCAATGCTCAAACTCAAAGGTTGCTTGACGCGAACGTACTTCTAGATATATGATAATTCTGAGAAAAGTAAACGTGTTGTCGTGTTACGATCTTGTAATGATAGCGTAGAATAAGTACCGATTTCATCGATGTGCCTTTCATGGAAAACTAAGCAGAAAAGCGACGGTTAAATATATATTTTCTCTGACCCGTTAATTAAAATTGTCCACGATCAGTGTATGTTGATAACGCATCATTTTACTTCATATATGAGGCGGGCCCCATTTATCGCTCTAGAGGTCAGAGATGGCCGACTCTTAGGCCTTCAAACATATCAATTCCCATATATCCATGTGTGTGTTGATTAGTCATCTGGTGGACAACATCAGTTCTAAAATCAGTGTTCCCGTTCCTTTGCGTCTTAAGATAAAAAGGGGACTTCAATTCCCGTTCAGCTGGTGTTGATTCAGACCATTAACTTTACAAGCTCCTACAATGGCAAATGGCACAATCCATTTAGAGCCACTCGAAGGTGTCCTGGTAAGCTGGACGTAAGCTAATACACGTATAGACTTAGAAATGTCGTTTGGATTTTGCCGATATAAATAAATTATCATTTAATGACACTTTGGTACATTAGAATAAATCTGAAGATGGCTTTGACTCCATAAGAAATCTTAGTACCGCAACAAATCCTAATGCATTCATCGTTAACAAAACCCTGGAAAAATGGTATCTTGGATACCAGGAAATGACCCAATTTTTAAGGAACTATTTCAGGTTGTAATGCGTGAACAAATGAAGAATGTTCCAAGGACCTATTCGTTTTCAAAATGAGGTTCTGTTGATATATTATGAAACAACAAGAAGCTTTTTTTTTTTAGTTTATCAAGGCAAAATACAAAATAAAATATTATAAATTTTGATAAAATGGCCAAATTTGAGATTATGGAATGTCTACAGTGGTATGATGTGACAATTTACGTACCCCAAATTTACTAGGATAGAAACAAAAACATCTAACTTTTATATACCTAAGTGAATGGTAAAACAAATTCACCTACAAGCTGAGATTTTTCACTAATTGAGAATGGATGATTAACGAGGATATAATTTTTTATAGTTGGGTGATTAAAACTAATGGACAAATGTTAAATAATTAAAAAAATATTTTTAATGATATATAAGATTACTTGGATATAGAATTCCTACACATTATTCTACTAAATTCTTTCTCATTGCATCTAGTCAAGCATGAACGTCGATTGTTGGATCAACAAATTCATTCATGTTTATTCAGATAGAGAATTAATAAAAGGACGAATATCACTCCAGTCACACTATCATTGTTACAACCCCAACTTTGCATGTGTTTTCTTAATTGAAATATAATGATTTAGTGAATTTGGACTTAATTGAAAAGGTTGTACGCTTTGCTTCAAAGAAGGGATTTCTTTGCAAATCTCCCTTACATTAGGAATTCCGTGCTTCCTATTATTATATTAATTCAATAATGGATATAAAAGAGAAGAAAAGAAGAAAAGTCCAAATAATGGAAAAAGATACATGATAATGGTTATTAAGCAAAAGTATTTATGAGAAATACTTGGAAATATCTAGAAATTGGCATTAATGGCCATAATTGAGTAAAATGTATTTACATATGATTTCTAAATAAAAGAAATATGAAAAGAGAAAAAAGGAGGTGAAAGATAATGAGAAATCCTTGCAAAAGAATGTCTTAATAAAGAAATAAGTAAGATAATGACAAATGAAGGATATAGATGCATCTAGAAGGATAACGAGTATCCACTAAAAAGGATTTTGGAATATTAGAGTTTCTTGGGGTCCAAGGAGCCCTAATGGAGAAAAAGAAAGAGAAAATACCAATAATACAAAGTAAGAGGATAATGTGATACATAATTAATGAATTTTGTAGTATTGTTTAAAAGGAGGTATTTTCTGCTAAAAGGAAATACAAATTCGTGTCAATGGATTAAAAAGTCAATCATAAAGAGAATAAGAGAGAGAATTTTTTAATTCCTAAATATCCAAAGAATATAGTTTATCAAGGAGATAAATAGGAGAGAGAAGATTCCTTCTCAATGAAGAAATATGATTCCTATTAGGAAAAAGTTTTGTTTCTTCATGGGCAAGCATGCTGGGGCATGGCTACCCTCCTCTATAAAAAGATAGAGCCCATGGCTAAGCCCAAGGAGAGTTCCATGCATCTCTCTTCATCTTATTCTGTTTCTTCATTCAAACCCTAACTAAGAGAAGTGGAGTTGTCCCTGGAGCAATGGGAGCGGTGGAGTCATCACGATGGAGGTCTAGGATTCCCTCGATGACCTGGGGATGAATGGCAATCATCCCCGCACCTCTCGTCCTTGCGCAATAGCCGCAACATGGTTGCAAAGGTCGTTCGCTTGAGCAGGCTGGCTAGCTCGACTCCGGCCACCCCGACCATAGTTGGGGGTCTCCGCAGGTGCGACAGAGGCAATGGGGCCTTCGTGGGTGTTGAGGAGTCATGGATGGAGGGAGGAAACTCTCCCTTGCGTCGTTGCAGTAGGAAGCGCTAGGGTTGCGCGAGGAGGAAGAAGCTCGGGTGGCGTTGGACCGAGTTGCCCCTCTGCGGGCTGAAGAAATGATTAACTTAAATGCGGGTATAAGCGTCAATCTGTTATGTTTCCAAATCAGCACGTTGCATGGGTATGCTGACGTGTCAACATGCCATTGGTCCAAGTAAGTAATCTTTGTGAAATTCATATCTTTTTATTGGTAGCTCAGATGAATGTGTATAAAATATGAATCTTTCTAAAAAAATGTGAGGAATCCATTAAAAATAGATTTAGAAGCTAATTCCTCCTGCAATTAGAAAAGTAGTGGAAGTTATCAACTTTAATGTATTAATGACTATGAAACCCTAATTTGAGATGATTAATGTATTTAGAAGGGTTTTATGGATGATTATAGTTGATATTAGTCTGTTAATTATAAAAAGGTACATTAAGAATAAAAAGGATGAACTTTGCATGTAATTGGATTAATTTAGAATTCCATGTACATGAATGAGCTTTAATGGGCCTTGAAACCCTAAAGTTAGTAATTGTGACTCCTAATGGCTTTAATTGTTCAATTCATGAATAAAGCTGAGATGTGATGATTCTAAGCTATTTTGAGTATAAAGGTTCCTAATTGTGGATAAATACCCTTAATATGGTAATCAGGGTTTTTCTAATGGATAAAGGTGGAATTAATGATACATAGAGTTCATGTGTGAAATAGATCATAATGAACTATGAATTGTTAATTTGAAAGGAACCAAAGATGATAATTGGGCATAATGATCTTTTCATGAATTAAAAGGATAAAAATGTAGTTTTAATGTAAAAGAGGCATAATGGACTTAATTGATGTTTAATTGTGCCTTTAATCCGAAATTAGGGTTATATGTTGTTAAAAGGTAACCTTAATATGTTTTGTGAAGAATAGATGAGATAATTAGGGTTTGTGAGTAATTGTATAAAATTAGGGTTTAAAATAGTAAAAATGAAGTGAAACCCTAATTGCAAAGGAAACCCTAAAAGTGGACTAGAAACCCTAGGAAGCGAGCTAGGTTTAATAGATCTTGATGGCATGATCAATAATAGGAAATTGTATGCATATTTTAGGATCTCATTGTGTGCTTGCTTGCCTATTTGGATTTCTTGATTGATTGGATTAATTTTTTCTCAAATCAGCCTGACAGGTATGTGGTTACGCTTATGAATATCCCGAATTAGTTTTTTGAGGTTTTCCAAAGTTTTCATCAGTGACTCGAATTAAAATGTTGTATGAATTTAATTCATGCAAACTATAATGTGGATATGACTATCACCTAAGATATGTGCCTACTAGCTCAGATCCTAGTCCCCTCTATAGCTTGATAGATTCACCTAGTACATGGCTACCTATGGGGTAGGTCCATCAGGTCATTGGATGACTTAGTACATGGCTACCAATGAGGTAGGTCCATCAAGTCACCTTGAGTCAGGGATTGGGCTACC
Organism: Alisma plantago-aquatica; assembly: GCA_963693085.1. Classification (NCBI taxonomy): domain Eukaryota; kingdom Viridiplantae; phylum Streptophyta; class Magnoliopsida; order Alismatales; family Alismataceae; genus Alisma; species Alisma plantago-aquatica. Next base: position 1,271,883,628 of record OY856409.1, on the reverse strand, counting down.
TTTGGGTAGGGCCATGTGACTCCACAATCCTAAGTATTGGCTACCTGTGAGGTAGGGCCATGGGGGTGAGGATCTACCATGTGAGAGAGGTAGTATCCAAGTCCGCTGCAAGGACATCACAGAGGTAGGGGATAGGTAAGGATTGAGTAGTATTTCTTAAGACGCAATCTTGACTATTAAGTGATATTTGGCTGATTACATTATTATCATAGTTGAATGATTATTGTTTCCCCCACATACCGGCATATTCAATTATGCTGACAGACGTTTTGTTTGTCAGCGTTTTAGGTACAAGTGAAAAGGACAAACAGTAAAGTAACATATGTAGAATTAAATAAGAATTAAAGTACAAAGGAGGATTAGTTAGAATAGACTCTAGATGTGGATAGAAGTAGGTATCCAAGTTTTTGAAAAAGGTATGAAAAGTTTAATTTTATTACAGCCTTTCAGTTTAGTTTGGTACAATTTGATAATTATTGTCGATTATTTGTCAAACCTTTGATCTGGAAAATTGGGATAACGACTCTGACCTCTTGGTCTCCCTTAATTGGGGGTTACTAGGAGGCGGGGTCGTTACAATCATGATTTTTTAGGAGGTCATTTATTCATCGCTTCAAAGACAACACATTTGAAGTCTCGTCAAGGTGTCATCATAGATAACTTAATATCATTCTTTTAACTCAAGCATGGTGATGTTAAAAAAAACAGACATACATATATAGTGATTTATCATGAAAATCGGCTAGAAAAAATTATATATAATAAAAGTCAATCATAAAATAGTTAGAGTGCAAATTATATGAGAAAACATTCGGGTAGTGAGCCTACTCCCACATCCTAGTAAGTAAAAACTACTCTTTCATCATGTTCTTGATGCAAAAAAAGAGAGAGAAGGAGAATCACATGGATGAAGTAACGATTTGAAGTAGAAGTTGTGTGGTGTCCAAAACCGCCCTCTAAACTATTGTTGCAGTCTCTGGTCATGTCTCTGGTGATGCATGTATCCACATAAAATTGTTGGCATTCATCTCCAACTCTCCCTAATGATGGTCATGGTTGGGAATAAGGATGTCTGGATCTAAATATCTTTTGTAGGCGTCCCTCTATTGTTTCTATATTATACCCCATAGTTTCAAGTCGATCTAATGTGATCCAATGATTTTGAGCGTTTTGTGCTAAATTTTGTGTTTCGGGTAGCCTATTGGCTATAAGGACTAACCTTTTAGGAAATCATGTCAAACTATACTCTATTTGTAAAGAGTTAAATAAGCAATCATAATCTTTTCAATTACCCATTTTGGAGTTTGGGTGTGAAATCTAGAGTTGCTTGTTTTACCTATCATATTTTCCAGTCAGTTGACTAACTTGGATAGTCAGTCGACTAGGTAGGTTTAATATCCTGATATATATATATATATATATATATATATATATATATATATATATATATATATATATATATATATATCTGTAAACACACACACACACACACATATATATATATATACCTTAAATTTGACCGTCTAAAATGGCCAATTTAAGATATTAAGTAATTTAATATAGTGTGTTTACCTAATAATTTAATAGTTAATCTATTAATTACATATATTATGTATATTATATGTATGTGTATGTATATATTGTATCTATATGTTTGCGGAATGGACCATGAATTCATGAAATTTATAATCCATTTACACTCGATAATTCTAGTTAGAAAATGTAATGCTACATTTAACAACAAACAACGCAGTTAAATTGTCATATTTTTGCAAATGCCCCATTCCTCTACCCTCCTATGTAACTCCATGTACTTAATTTTATATGTTCACCACTAGATAAGCTATTGTGTCTCATTAACCACATAATCAAATATTTTCCATCTTGCATAAATATATATATTATTACAGTGGATATGAGTGGAGGATATTATTGGTTCTCCTATAGATGACTATTGACCTTCCATTAACTTCAATACATTCATATAATATGTCAGCATCATCTCATCTTTAATCAGCTTCAAATGATACACCTTGCCTATGTAAACTTCCCAATCTCCACAGTGACACATTAGACTATAATATTGTCGGTGATGATACCCCCAACTTGCAAACATACCTAGACTTCATTGCTACAAATCAGTCCTACAACTTGCTAAATTCCAACCTTCCTACAATGACTATTACTGGTTGTGACTCTCAGATCATGCTTCCATCCTATACAATCCTAAAAATGACTTCAGACAATCATCAAGCATAATTGATGGCGTGGAGGCTGACGACATAGTGTGGACTCACACTTTCTATTGAAAATTTACCACATGATGAGTCGATTAAGTCCAAATCAACCGTTGTATATTGCAAGTTAATTCTTCTCTATAATATTTGACATCATAACTATGCAATCTTTTTATAAAGAAACAAGTTAGTTGATAACATTGATGATCTCAAAACTAAGTTATGTTAGTTAATGAATCCATCACACACTACACAATTATGATACACTATAAGTCGGTAGTTGACCTTCTATAGTTTCTAGACATATAAAATATATTCATGGTGTTAAAGATTTTGATAGGAAAGATATTGAATTTAATGATAATAATGAATGTTGAGATATAAAATGCTATTGTATTAGTATATCAGATTGTCATATCTATTACATATAGAATTATACTAATGGGATTTACATAATAGAGAATTAATATTAGTAAATAGTAATGGCATGTACTATAGATTTGGTAAAACAAATATCATTAACAACTAGACAATAACTCAAATAAATTATGATCACTTGTCGTACGTAACTATTCTTATTTTAGTAGTAACTAGATGGTTACATAGTAATTAGACATAAAATGTTGTAACCTCAATAAATTAAGTTTACAAATTTAAACACAAGGAAGTATCTATATATTTGCTATATGTGATTGTATTCATAAAGGTAATATGAAAGTGTAGACAAAGAGAGTTGAATATTCTAAATAAAATGTTATATGAGAGAAAGAGAATGTATTAATATATATTCAAGTGTGACATGTATTAGTGTATTATATAATGCTGACACTATAGTGCCTTATGTATCATATGATCCATAAAATGGCAAAACTTAAATCTCAATAATAGAATTTAGATATCAGATTTGTTGACACAAAACCCTTGTTTTTGGTCCATGTGTGGTTCTTCCTACGAGATGTTTATGGATAGGTAATGCAATGAAGACTTGGAAAAGACATTCAGGAGATGTCCTTTGTGGATTGAAGAGTAAATAGTGTTTATGTTTGTAATATGTAGTCCATATGTATAGGATTCCATGATCTCTAATGGTAAGTATGATTGCAAAAAGAATAGTTTATATATTCTGGTATAAATTTTGTAAAATTTTATTGTAAATATTGGGTCTTTACATACTCATAGGAGAATATTTGTTATGATTCCAACAAATTCCTCTATTATTTTTTTGCTATTATATATCAATTAACTATTGTCCTCTAAAGTTTAATAACACAATTCTAGTTGTGACTCACACTTGACATACTCCTTATAATATATCATTTTGATAACCTTCATTTTAGAATTTTCTTGCTAGTATATATATTATCATCTTGTCGAGTTTTGTTATATTTGTGGTGATATATCAGCCCTTCTATATTGATTGAACTATGAAGAGTCTTATTCCTCTAGATAATCATATGTACGACCCCTGACCTAGCTTTGTGCTTAATTGTTCTTACTTGTATAATGAGATGCTTAAACCTTAAATCTAATCTCTTGTGATGCTCTAATAACATGTGACATGTTTGCGTTTAAAATTTGGTCCAATTTGATTGATGTTTGAGCCATCTTATTTATATATGTGCTTGTTTGGACCAGATTGCAATTTACCCATGAGTGAGTATTATCCTACAATGCCACATGATTGAGAGTGCTTCTTGTACCTTAACATCATGAGAGAGAAGATAATTCTATGGGACATTTTGTTTGAATCGTGGTTGATGATGTGACATCGCATAGTGATATTAGGGTTTCTAGTGTTTTCCTTGTTGATATGATAACCTTGCTAGGGTTGAGTGTTGCGACCACTACACCCTTCTTGGATGAGTGTAGCGACCACAACACATCCCTTAGGTGTTTTTGTTTCGACCATGATGACCTAGAGATGGGTTGGTAAAAATAGTTGTCCTCTAGTGAAGTGTGTCGACCATGTATATGGTGATTTAGGGTTTTGGTCGCAACAAGTGCAAAGCATGGAAGTGTTTCGACAAAAACAAGGTGGTAGCCGACCTAGATGGTCGCTACACTTTTCTGGATAAACATCAAAGCTTCAAAACATGCATGTGAGTGGAGGTAAGGATGTTTTCTTCGGGGGATATGTGTCCCTTAATAACCTCTTGTGTTGACACCTTACAAACCCTTACTTCTCTCCTACCTTGTGTATATAACCCCTTCTCTTCACTGGCAAGTATTTTTTGGCCCTACTCTCTTCCTTCTCTCTTACAATCGTACTTGGATCTTTGGGAGCAAAGGAGGTTTGATCTTGAAGCCTGGGTAGCTGATCAACTTTGCATGTTAAAGATCTTCTGCTTGATCAACCCTTTGGTAGTTGTAAAAGAGTGAAATCACCCCTTTACTAAAAATTTAAAGAATCAAACCTCCATTCCCAACATACTCAAAGGGTTTGTTGAAACAAGTGTAAAATTTTCAAATATTTATTTATATGGTATACAAAATACCAACCAGTAATGCATAAAAATATAATTTTATGACTATATTCAATTTTATAAAACTGTACATCATCATTCACCCATAAAGGGTTTACAACAACAAAAGGATCTAGATAGAGGGAAATCTAAACTACACCAACTTTGTCTACAAGAAATAACTTCACGGGATAGGTCCATTGATGCGATGATTTTGAGTCGCATTTATAGACTTGTTTGATAGGTGTTTTATGCATTTATTAGTCATTTTCATGGTTAATGTTGCATAATTCATTCATTTTGGTCTATGCTACTTCTTTATGTAAAATTCCCTTTATTTAAGCATTTTGAGTATTAATTATCGAAAGAATATATTTTGTGTGGATTTATGTGGTTCCGTGTGTTAATTTCAGGAAAAACAAGTATTTGCTGTCGTCGATACCATCGAAGGTGGTCGATACCATCGACCGGACCACAGGTTGCCAGCCGCAAGGACCAGAAGAAAGTCGATACTATCGACAGGGATGTCGATGGTATCGAGATACCATCAGGTTGCTGGCGAGAAGTGCGTCGATACTATCGACCAAGATATCGATACTATCGACTGGTGGAGCTACAGCGACACAAAATGACAAAACCGTTGCTACAGGTTCATCGATACCATCGACCCGCGTCGATGGTATCGAGATGACATCAGGCGCACAGAGGAAAGAAAAGAAGGATTGCCGCTATCATGCTAGGTCGATACCATCGACCCACGTCGATGGTATCGACACCATAAGATATGAGTTTGTTTCAGATTAATCTTAATCAGACGGCCGTGGTTAATTGGCGACCTAATTCGGGAGATATACCTAATGACGGCGCCCTTGACTGGGGGAGGACGTCATTAGTTGCTGCACACATCCCGGAGAGCAAGGAGAGAAGAACGGAGCACGAGAGCATGCCCCAGCTGATCCGAACACTGAAGAAGACGAATTCCACCACCGAAAGGCGGGAGAACGTGGATTCCACGCTAAGGATCGATTGGACCTTCTCCGTTCAGGGGTTTAATCACTCAATCACGTTTTCCTTCATGTTTCCCTTTTTCTTCTCCACATTGTACTCTGAGATGAGCATGCGGGGCTAATCCCCTTTGTCTTTAGGACTGGGAGTAGCCCGGGGATTCATTGTATGATGATTTTATAATAGTAATTCATATCTTATCTCTTAAATCCGTGGTATACTTTTGTTTTCTCCAATATATTGTTATGCTTGATCATCATAATAATAACCTAATGCCCTTAATTGCTTTGAAAGAAGAATTAACGGTTGAAAAGAGACGGAATTTACATTAATTGACAAATCCCTTGAACAAGGTGGTGTAAGATTAATGGTGGATACCGAGAGGTCGTTCCTAATGCACCTAGTTTAGGGTATAGGTTACTACGACAGTGGAACCGACCTAGACATAGGTAGTGAATTGTACCACGACAGTGGGCAATTCTGATTTCAGGCCACTGCCTGGATAGAGAGATAAAATGGAGCAGCTATGTAGAATTTAATACAATGAAAACCCGCGGTGAAACCGCAACCCTAAAGATCTTCTTTTGAATTGATTAAACCAACATTTAATCAATTGATTGTTTTGTTTTATTTTTATTTTCTTTTAATTTTAACAACAACTCTCAACTATTTAATCGGCTTAGTTGATCGTGAGTAGTTAGTAGGAGTCCCCGATGATTTCACGTATCCCTGAGTTCGACTCGAGCCTCACAAAGGCCTGTACTACTTCGACGCGTTCACTTGCATTTCTATGCACGGTAAATCTGCGTCAAGTTTTTGGCGCCGTTGCCGGGGATACGGTAAATTGTCGGCACTTCGAGATGCCCCTAAATGTCTTCCAAGAGATTGAGGTATTTGACCTATGGGGTATAGATTTCATGGGACCCTTTGTGTCCTCAAATTCAAATTTATATATCCTCTTAGCTGTTGATTATGTGTCGAAGTGGGTAGAAGTAATACCCACAAGGACTAATGATTCTACTGTAGTGTGCATATTTGTTAAGGAACATATCTTCTGCAGGTTTGGAGTGCCCTGAATGATCATCAGTGATGGGGGTACGCACTTTAAGAATCAAAAGTTCTCGGCATTGTTGAAGAAATACGGGGTCAAACATAACATAGGTACCCCATATCACCCGCAAACTCAAGGATAGGTGGAGGTCTCCAATCGCGAAATTAAGAAAATCTTAGAGCGTACGGTGGCTTCCACGAGGAAGAACTGGAGTGCCTTACTGCCGGATGCATTGTGGGCATATAGGATGGCATAAAAGACACCTATAGGCACCACGCCTTTTAGGTTGGCGTACGGCTGGGCTTGTCACTTACCGGTGGAGTTAGAGCACAAAGCACATTGGGCGCTGAGAAAGCTCAACTTGAGTTATGATGAGGCGGTGAATAAGAGATTGCTTGAATTAAATGAATTGGATGAGCTGCACATGACTGCATATGAGAACTCTCGGATATACAAGGAGCGCACTAAGTTGATCCACGATCGCCACATTCAGATGTGCACCTTCAAGAAGGGAGATCATGTGTTGTTGTTCAATTCAAGGCTGAAGCTGCATCCCGGGAAGCTAAAATCCCGATGGAGTGGGCCATTCAAGGTGGAAGAGGTCAAACTACATGGCGCAATCTTGGTGCGCGATGGTGAGACTACATTTTTGGTGAACGGACAGAGGTTGAAGCTATATTTTGGTGAAGATTACATGAGGAAGGTGAATGAGGTCAAACTCATTTCACTTTTGGATGCATGATGTGATTCAAGTCGTCTAGCCTCAGACGTTAAATAAGGGCGCTTGTTGGGAGGCAACCAAACCATTGGTATCTTAGTTTAGTTCATTTACATTCATAGTTTAATTTGTTTTCACTTAGTTTGTAGTGTAAACAAGATACTGTGATCGTTTGTTACATGTGCAGGGCTGAGGCAGAGTCGATACCATCGACCCTTGTGTCGATGGTATCGACCATGGTACATGTTGGTGGTTGTAGGAATCGCACTACGTCGATGGTATCGACTTACCAACAGGCAGATCGCAAGAAGCAGTCGATGGTATCGACATTGGTGTCGTTATTATCGAGATCTCTGAAGATTTTCAGAACAAATCGTCTCAGGAAAGTCGATACCATCGATGGGCGTGTCGATGGTATCGACACATTCATGCCAAGAAGGCGGCGGTCGGGCCTCGCGAGGGTTTGCCCTAATCAGAGAGTCGATACTATCGACTCGCGTCGATACTATCGACACGCCACGTCAACGATCCGCGAGGGAAGATCAATGGCAATCGCAACAGCCAAGAAGTCGATCCGGGGGATGGGTCGATACTATCGACCCGCGTCGATAGTATCGACACGTCAGCAATCTAGGCCCCGCAGATCCAGCCATCGACAACCATCGATACTCGCGGAGGTACGGATTGTGCTACCCGAGTCGATACCATTGACTTGCGTCGATGGTATCGACGGGCGGACAGTAGCACCGGCCACGACTATATATGAGGAGTAGTTGCGTCAGATGACGTCACACCTTCAGTGCAATCTTCCTCCACTTGTGCCGAGCGTGTTCCAGAGCTATCCAAGCCCGACGACGAGCAACACCGAGCTAGTTATTCATCGAGCGGAGATTCGCTTCTCCGATCTTCACCGAGCTCCCTTTCAATTCCTCCTTCTCTCACAATCATGGTGCACGTAGCTGGTGCGTCATCTTCACGCACGAATCTGATGGACATCCCAGAGTTCGTGCCACCTCCGACCGCGTCAGTTGCATGCCCGCGGCTGATTCATCCATCTACGGAGGTGAAGAAGATATACGAGGAGATTCTGAAGAGGAAGATAGAGCCGACCCGTTATGTTGAATGGGGCACCATCCGCAACCTCGGGTTTGAAGAGAACCTTGCCTACGTGCTGAAAGGACATGCCGGACACACGGAAAGACAGCCTGATGAGCTGGAGTATCATGCTGATGGCCAGCCGTTCTTCGGCGAGTGGCCCACGTACAAGGAATTGGTGGCTGAGTTCATGGCGTCCCTGAACGTCTACGTCGTGCCCAACGACGTCATAGCCACCGACCGTGAGTGGATTAAGGGCCGAGTGTCATTCCGATTGTACAACAATGACTACACCCTTACACTCCGGCAGTTCAACACGATCTTCAACTGGAACCACTCGCGGTCCAACTACCGGCGCCCAGACAACCGCACCGACTACGACGCCATCTTCGCCGAGCTGGTTACGGTGCCGCCGGGAAAGTCAGTAAGCTACCATAATGCTGCGGTAGCTGATTTCGAGCACCCTTTCGTCCGGATTCTGCACCGGATGCTCAGTTTGACATTGTTTGCTCGGGGTGATTTGGCCCTCAGCAAATTTCAGGAGACGGACTTATTCTTTTTGTATAAGCTCCTGAAGCGTCAAGAATGCAATTGGGGTGCCTTCTTTCTGCAGAGAGTTTTGGCGGTGAAGAGGAGTACGAGGAAAGTGCCGATTCACTTTGGCGGGCTCATCACCAAGCTGGCTTCATACCTCAGTTTGAATTTCCAGCAGCTCACTCCTCTATCCAACAGGAGGAAGGTGAACTTGCAATATTTGCACCGGTCCAATCTCATTCTTCTTCGAGATGGTTTGGCATATGCGCACTGCCACGTCAACCACGCCTACCAGGAATGCTCGTTGTCCGACCCGGTCTTCAACATCAAAGGGGCGCAACACTTCCGATGGCCAATCATAGCCATCGCCGACTCCGATGAAGAAGGCGACGACGACGAAAATGACGACGAGGCTGAGGAGGAAGAGGAGGCATTTACACCTCTTCGAGCATGAGTGGCACCACGGAAGCGTCCTCGGATGCATCCGGGTGCATCTTCATCATCACAGCCTACACCGCCACCACCACCGCCCTCGCAGCCAAGCGAGGTAGCCTATTCTATGCAGGGTATGTATACTATGCTGCAGGAGATACAACAAATGCAGCAGGATCACATGACGATGTATGCCGGTATTCAAGACACTACACACCGGCTACTAGACAATCAACATGCAATGTTCGAGAATGAGCGTCTTCTCCTTGACAACCAACAACAAATTCATGATCGGTTGCAATAGATGGAGATGCAACAACAACCCTTCTACGACCACTATTGGAGCCAAGATTACTTTGGAGGCTATCCACAACCTCCACCTAGGGCCCAGCTTGATCCAAGCTTCCAGGGGAGTATCCGTCCTGGGACCCTACGGCTCCGCAGTACCCGCCTCCACCTGAAGGGTAAAAGCGGTATCTCTATTCCAACCTTTAAGATTGTTTTTGACTATGAGGCCATAGTCGAATTCAAGCTTGGGGGGTATTGGAACAGTTCTATCTTTCATTTTCTATATTTTTAGTTTTATTACTTTTGTTTCCTGTCATTTGTTTTCTGCAATCTTAGTTTGTTTTAGAATCCACAATCTATCTAGTGTAATCGTGGATGTCTTTAATATTGAGTCATTTCAGTTGCATGTGCATGGGGAATTGAGGGAAACTAAATTTTTTTTGCGTGTTCACAAGCTTGAGTGTTGTTTAACCTTGATCACTTAACTTCAAAAATGATTGGTTTGTCAACTTTTAAACAGAAAATCACAACTGTATATTCCTAATGATTCATGAAAGTGGACGGAATTGGTTGTTTGAGCCTAAACTGACCAAATGATAGTGAGACTTTAATTTGAAGTAAGAGAGCAAAAACCTCTTAGATACTACACATGTCAGTAAGGAGGGACATATAATATTTTTCAAAGGTTCAGTCAACTAGTCTTGTGATCTGTCCACCTCATTGTTTTCACAATCCACCCAAGATTTGGAAGTAAAGTACAGTTTTAACCTTTTTGATTGCATGGCATGTAGATAGGACTTGCATTGCAGCCACCTTCATATGTTTGCATGAAAAATAAGAAAATAATTTAGAATAGGTATACATGCACATTACCCTTAGGTGCATGTCATGTAGTTGCATTCATAACTTTTATGCATAAAGTGTGTCATGTACTTCATTTATTCTTTAATGGTGAGTTAATTTGTTCCATACCTTCCAAATAGTGCAAATATTCGAGCTATGCAGAAAATATAAGCCCAATAAGTATTCATTGTCAATCATGGATATAAGGGTTTGTAATGAAAAAAAAAGAAGAAAAAATCTGAAATAAAAAAATAATAATTCAGAAGCAACAAGAATAAGGAGGAGAAAGGAACATAATCTCACCTGTATTTCAAGATAAGTGTGTACATGATGTAGTTTAATTAGATATCCATCTCATTTTGAGACGGATGGTTAGTGCATGCATCATTCCACCTAATCTTAGGCATTAGGGCATTTTTCATGTGCATTTGCATCATTTAGGGCATTTTTGTTGTATGCATGTTGAAATCGCATAATGCTTCCATTTCTTCCATGAGCCACCTATTTCATCCACCCGTTGCTCGGATTGGTAGGCCACCGTGAATTTCTCCTCACTAGTGAATATCAGGAGAACTGCTTCCATGGATGGTAGATAGGGCGAGCAACGTAGTATAGAAGATCACAAGATGCACTAAGTCTGGACCGACGAATTTTATTATGTTAACTGCCTTATGTGATAGTGTTCATCAGTTCGAGGTTAATATCTTTTATGGATGATTACTGTCACCTTTAGGGTAATTATCATTCTGTGGTTAGTGAGGGTCGGTATGCGAATGTCCGGTGGGAGTCATGTGGGATGTCTGTTGTGATGCTTTGTTCTTTAGTTGACTCTGGCAATTCTATTCTAAGGTTGAGTTGCTCGGGGGCGAGCAATGTTCAAGCTTAGGGGAGTTTGATGCGATGATTTTGAGTCGCATTTATAGACTTATTTGATAGGTGTTTTATGCATTTATTAGTCATTTTCATGGTTAATGTTGCATAATTCATTCATTTTGGTCTATGCTACTTCTTTATGTCAAATTCCCTTTATTTAAGCATTTTGAGTATTAATTATCGAAAGAATATATTTTGTGTGGATTTATGTAGTTCCGTGTGTTAATTTCAGGAAAAACAAGTATATGCTGTCGTCGATACCATCGACCGGACCACAGGTTGCCAGCCGCAAGGACCAGAAGAAAGTCGATACTATCGACAGGGATGTCAATGGTATCGAGATACCATCAGGTTGCTGGCGAGAAGTGCGTCGATACTATCGACCAAGACGTCGATACTATCGACTGGTGGAGCTACAGTGACACAAAATGACAAAATCGTCGCTACAGGTTCGTCGATACCATCGACCCGCGTCGATGGTATCGAGATGACATCAGGTGCACAGACGAAAGAAAAGAAGGATTGCCGATATCATGCTAGGTCGATACCATCGACCCGCGTCGATGGTATCGACACCGTCAGATATGAGTTTGTTTCAGATTAATCTTAATCGGACGGTCGTGGTTAATTGGCGACCTAGCTAATTCGGGAGATATACCTAATGACGGCGCCCTTGACTGGGGGAGGACGTCATTAGTTGCTGCACACATCCCGGAGAGCAAGGAGAGAAGAACGAAGCACGAGAGCACGCCCCAGCCGATCCGGATGCTGAAGAAGACGAATTCCACCACTGAAAGGCGGAAGAACGTGGATTCCACGCTAAGGATCGATTGGACCTTCTCCGTTCAGGGGTTTAATCACTCAATCACGTTTTCCTTCATGTTTCCCTTTTTCTTCTCCACATTGTACTCTAAGATGAGCATGTGGGGCTAATCCCCTTTGTGTTTAGGACCGGGAGTAGCCCGGGGATTCATTGTATGATGATTTTATAATAGTAATTCATATCTTATCTCTTAAATCCGTGGTATAATTTCGTTTTCTCCAATATATTGTTATGCTTGATCACCATAATAATAACCTAATGCCCTTAATTGCTTTGAAAGAAGAATTAACGGTTGAAAAGAGACAGAATTTACATTAATTGACAAATCCCTTGAACAAGGTGGTGTAAGATTAATGGTGGATACCGAGAGGTCATTCCTAATGCACCTAGTTTAGGGTATAGGTTACTACGACAGTGGAACCGACCTAGACATAGGTAGTGAATTGTACCACGACAGTGGGCAATCCTGATTTCAGGCCACTACCCGGAAAGAGAGATAAAATGGAGCAACTATGTAGAATTTAATATAATGAAAACCTGCGGCGAAACCGCAACCCTAAAGATCTTCTTTTGAATTGATTAAACCAACATTTAATCGATTGATTGTTTTGTTTTATTTTTATTTTCTATTAATTTTAACAACAACTCTCAACTATTTAATCGGCTTAGCTGATCGTGAGTAGTTAGTAGGAGTCCCCGACGATTTCACGTATCCCTGAGTTCGACTCGGGCCTCACAAAGGCCTGTACTACTTCGATGCGTTCACTTGCGTTTCTACGCACGGTAAATCTGCGTCATCCATGCTTAAAGCCATGTACTCCTTATACTATTCCTATGATGGTCCTCTACGCTCTTGTTGCATAGCTCTAATACTAGGCCTTGTTCAACACCTTGATCTAAACCTGGGCGATTGGGAAAGTACCAGTAAAAGAGAAAGAAAACAAGGTATGTGTAAGAAAAAATGAACAAGGACAAAAGATAAGAAAACTATAAAGAAATAAGGCTAAGATTTCATCATAAGATGAAGATAGTCCAAAGAATGAGACATAAGTATATAGATGCTTGCCATAACAAAAATAGTAAAAAGGTTGCATGCATGATTAATATTGACTACCTAAACTATGTAGAGTTGAGACACCTACATAACCTCAACCAATAGGTGAGGGAGAGTAACACATTTGAATCACCTAAAAATATTCTATGTTGGGGAGAGTAACACATTCCCTAGGGCAAATTTATACATGCCCTATCTATGGGTGGTTGTACAAAAAGTACCACTACACTAGTCCAATGGTCTAATAAAACCAACATGCTAAGAACTATGGCAAGTATAAACATCAAGTAAATATAAACATGGCAGTGGGGTACAAGACCCAAGAAATAAATATTCAAACTGATTTTAAGGCAAATATAGCTATGGAATTGTGAAAAGAAAAATTAGGGTTTTATAGAAGCCTCATTGGGGAAACTAGGTTAGGATTACAATTTTTCCTAACTTATGTGTAAGGAAAGCACATGCCTTTTCTTAAGAGATTCAATTACTTCTTCTTCACTACTTTAATCGATTCCAAATCTTATTTTCCTATTTTCAATGTTTAAACATGAATTAGGGTTTACTCATGTAAAAAGGCAAGGAAACCCTAACTTTTAGAATTTTCACATAAAACTCCAATTTAGACTTCGAAAACATCACCATTGATCTTATTAGGTTCTCCTTATTAAGAAAACATACAATTTTATATATTTTGGAGTTATGAAGATTAAAGTGTATTGGCCGACCAAAAAAAAGATTAAAGTGTATTTTTAGTTATTTTTATGTATTAAAATTATTTTTAGAAAACATCTTTCGATAAAACTCAAAACCTGACATCAAAATTATTTTTATTGGAAATATCACAATTTTCTGATTCCAAAACATATTTATTTATAATTTTACGAGTTACCAATTAAAATCTATGATTTTTGAGAAACAAACCAATAAGAAAACAGGAAAAATATGCGTCATTTGATAATGACTCAGTCAACAGGGTCAACCATGCCGAGTTGGTCCAATCGTTGACAGCCAACTGGTCTGGGCCCATCACCAAATAGGCACCCAACTCAGCGCCACTAACATAAATCAAGAGAGTGTGAAATGACTATTTTGCCCCTAGTGAGAAAAATAAAAATGGGGAAGAAAGCGAGGGTAGAGAAGTAAAACCTCATGTGGTCGTCTCCTACATCGATATAGTGAGGAAACAAAATTGTTCCAGTCTCGAATCTGAGTTGGTAACACACGAGCGACAGAAGAGCAAGGTCAAGAGATGACCAGTCGTCTTCTACTCCCGGAGGTGAATCAAAGGATCCCCAAGAACAGGACATCCGGGCACCTCATCCCATCTTCCGGTCATCGTCAGCCTTAAAAAGCAACAGCAAGCCGAGATAACAGATTCGTATACTAAGAAGCCCAAAACTAAAACCAGAAACCTCTAAATGAGAAGTCGAATATGACGGAAACAAGCAACTCGAACACAATTGCAGAACATTACCAACAGAAGACATAAAATCGGGAAACGGGGGGAAAAGAGGGAAAAGAAGGAGGCACCTCAACATCCAAATTAGGCGTTCCAAAAGCTTCTCAACGCTGAGTGTAGTTGCTCTAGGTGATCGTTCACGCACCCGAAGGCTACAGATTCTCCGACGAACACCGCTTTCCCCCTAGCAAAGTTATCGAAGTCGGGGAAGTATGGCCAAGGCTATCGGGACCCAAGGGGCATTGGTATCACTTGCTGCAAGTGGCGCGGAGGTTTGTGAGGGGTTATATAGGGGTCTGACGACCCATGGGGGCGAGGAAATCGGGAAAGAGAAGGATGCAGGTGGAAACAGGGGAAGCTAACACCCCCTTTTGTCAACCGGACAACAACGAAACGCAAACCTTACCAAACCAGGGCTTGCCCAATTTGGACTCATGCAAGGAATGTGGAGAGCAAGAAATATGGGAGAGAGGAGGAGAGAAGAGAGAGATCGAGAAAAAGGCTCGCCGTTGTTACTGTGTGGAGTCCAGGGAGCCTGGGACTCGAGGTAGGAGAAAAGACAGGGGCTGTGAGTTCTTGATCTGGCGGTCGAGAAAGATTTGTGTATCAAAGACCCGCCTGACAAGAAAAATAAGGAAAACCTTATCCAAATCAAATTTTAATAAAGTGATATATTGAATTATTTACCTTTTTCTCTCTCCTCATCTGAGGATGCAAACGAGACCCAAATTAATTAAAATTTGATGCCTAGCCTATTTTTGATATGGGAAATCTAAATATGCAATTAGTTTTGCATTTTAGGAACTTTTAATGTGTTAAATACATCAAAACTTTTTTTCTCTTTCCTCCATCATTAATGGTTATAAGATTCTCCAAATTTGATGAAACTTCACCCGCAAGTCACATTAATTGCCTTGGATACAAATTTTCCATCAATTTTACATATTGGAAATATTTGTATATTTATTTAATATTTTGAAGATTCTACATACTTTCTCTCTCCTAACCTCACATGTATATTAAAGATTATCCAAATTTCATGAAAATTCACCCAAAACTATTTTTAATGTTTAGATCATGAATCCAAGATTATTTTTCAATTTTGGAGTCATTAAGTATTTTATTTAATATTTTGAGGAAAACTCACCTTTTCTTTTCAAAATAAAAGAGATATAATTATTGTCACAAAATTATGAAACTTTGCCTCCAAGCCAAACCAAACTCGAAGAAAATGAATCTCAACTTATCTTTAACCAATTAGTGTTCCTTTTTTTAATTTTATCCCATTTTACATTATTACCAATATTTCCCATATTAATTAATTCAATACCACATTAACATATTTAAAGCAACATTATTCATTCCTTTTTCTCTTCCTTGCTCCATAAGGCTAAGGAATGATCTAGAATGAATATATTTTATTAATATGCAACATGAGTGGTAAATTTGCATATTAGACCCTTATTAAAAGTATTTACTGAGGTATTTGTGTATAAACCCATATGTTGGCAATAATAATGAACAAATGTTCACTAAACCACTATTATTTCCACAAATTAAACATAAAGGCCAAAAAGGATAGAAAGGAAAGGAAAAGCTCAACCAGAGGGTCAAAAAGATAATATGTCCAAGTTTTGATATGTTACAGCAGTCCACCCCTTAAAGAGGATTTTGTCCCTGAAATCTCAAGTAAAGAGGGACGGGTGAGTGTAAAACATCTCAACACTAACTTCATGTTGTTCCTCCAACCATAAAACATCCACTAAAACTTTCACTAACAACTCCTCATAGGCCATGTTCTCAAGGATCACCTAGGGTTCCACTATTAAGATTTCTTTATGAGATTTAACATTATTAATATCTTTGGCTCATTAGCATTATATTAATTAGGATATCACATTATCGTTATTATTCTATTAATTCTATCTCATAATATTCACTCAGTTGCCAAAAGAGATACATTTCATTATTATTCATGAAACCCTATATATATTTATTATTTATTTCATTAAGATTTTAATCACAATTAGGGTTTACCGAATTATCTCAGTATACTTGATCATTATTTTTAATAATTTGGAATTAGACTCCATTATGTTCATATCATCACCAAATTATACCGGATTATTGTGCATGAAATAAGACATTTTATCCAATTTTTTATTAAGTATACTATTAGTCCAATTAATGTTACATTAGTTACATTTATCTATATTAAACATCTATACATTATGAAATTACCTTTCTTACTCACATTATTGTCATTATTAATCATTTTCTCATCTTTATTCACTTCTTATTATTGATTATGTACTTTTATGTGAATCCAATTCCCTCTTATCCATATTTGAGTTATTATATGTATTTTAGTGAACAAGGTGGAACACATTACATATTAATGAATTGATTTTCATACCAAGTCCTGATAAGGTGATTAATTAGATGTGTGTTAGAGAACAAGATGATATGCATTTCATATTGATGACTTGATTAATCTATGATTAGGTGATTATATATCATTTATGTGTATCGAGGTATATTATCTGATCATAACACCTAATGTCATTAATGTATCATGAATGACATTAAGGATGCATATATGTTAGATGAATACAAGTTAGGGTTTAGTTCAACATGATCATTATCCTTCACATATATCTTCTTAACATGTATCAAGTCCAAGATTAGGTTACAATTATCTTGCTCATCATATCATTAGGGTTTATTGGTTCATGACATGGTTAGTATCATGTGTCCATTATTAGTATTATTATGTGAGTTACACATATTATGTGCATTAAGTATTTATTAGGGTTCAACATACGAACTATTCATTAGATGATAATTATATGTTCATTAATATATAAACAAGCATGTTAGGTTATAACTATAACTTGTTTGATTAAAACTAAGGATACAAGCACACTAACCTCCTATTCATGGGGTTAGGGTTTCTAAGGTCACATAGCTAGATCTCGGTATGACACATGGCTCCATTCCCCATAAAAGGATTTCGTCCTTGAAATCTAACTACCCAACAGATGGATCTTATACATGGTTTAGTTAGACTTGCTCTTTTACCTATAGTTTAGTTTGGCTTGGTAGGTCAAACCTTTTAAGGGATGGAAAGTAGTTGGTTGTTGATGTTTGGGTAGTCAGATTTCAAGGACAAAATCCTTTTTATGGGGGATGGAGCCTTGTGCCATACCGAGATCTAGCTACGTGACTTTAGATACCCTAACTCCGTGAATAGGAGGTTAATGTGATTTTATCCTTAGTTTTGACCAAACAAGTTATAGTTATAACCTAACATGCTTGTTTATATATTAATGAAAATGTAATGGACATATAATAAATAGTTCACATGCTTTAACCCTAATGATTACCTGATGAACATAATAAGAGTAACTCACATATTAATACTAATAATGGATAAGCGTGATGCTAACCATGTTATGATCTGATAAACCCTAATGATATGATGAGCAAGATAATTGTAACCTAATCTTGGACTTAATACATGTTAAGTAAAATATAGTGATCATATTAACATGAATCTTAAGTTGTAATCATCTAACCTTAACCTATTCATGCTTAGTGTCATTAATGATACATTAGTGACATTAGGTGTCATACTCAAATAATATACCTTGATACATATAAATGTTATATAATAACCTAATCATAGATTAATCAAGTTATCAATATATAATGCATATTTCTTTATTCTCTAATACACACCTAATTAGTCACCTAATTATGACTTGATATGTGAATCAATTCATTAATGTGTAATATGCCCCACCTTGTTCACTAAAATAAATATAATGACTTCAATATGGATAAGAAGTAACTGGATTCACATAAACAGACATAATCAATAATAAGAAGTGAATAAATATGAAAAAAAGGATTAATGATGACATTAGGAAAAGTAATGTGACAAAAATGGTATCTCCCCTGTGGACTCCCCCAAGCGCTGCGATGCGGCGATTAGGGTTGTAGTGAGGTGGAAACTCCTATACCCTAGGGTCTTCTTCTATTGCAGGTTCAAGGAGCGAACGATCTTCCTGGTATTTTCTCCACCATGGTGGATGAGTTAGCCGAGGATTACTCCAAGTTGCAGTTAACAGCGGAAGAAGATGATCCGATAGAGATCAGTCGGCAACTGGAGGAAGGGGAGACGCGACATCTGAGGCTAGCGTTGGTGGTGCACATCTTATCAGACAAAGAGACCAACTTTTGGGCAATGCGACACACACTAACGCAGGCATGGGGACTTGTCATCAAGGTGGTTTTCAAGTAGTTAGATGGTGATGTGTTCATGATCCAATTCTTATACTGGCAAGACAAGCAGAAGGTGATGGATGGGGCACCCTAGAATTTTGACAACAAGCTTCTATTGTTCAAGGAGATTGAGGACAAAGAGCAGTCGGGTGAAGTCAAGCTTACGCATAGCCCTTTCTAGGTTAGGATTTACGGACTCTCGTTAGGGTTTTGATCAAGACAAGCCATTGAAGATGGTGCGAGCAAGCTGGGGAAGGTAATAGACATGGACATCGTCGAGTTGGGGTGGGACTCCTCAGCAAGGGTTCAAGTCAACCTAGAGGTAGCAAAACCATTGAGGTGAATTCTACGTGTAAGGGGGAGCCAGAATAAGATCATGAATCTTGAAATCAAATATGAGAGATTAGCAATTTTTTTCCATTATTGTGGAAGGTTGGGCCACGTCAAAAAGGACTGTGGTGGTCGCGATGAGAAGGATGAACAGAGATCACAGTGGAGTGCTTGGTTGAAAGCATCACCAAGGAAATAACAAATCTCGTTACAGAAGGAGATCCATGGAAATAAGAGGGTCAAGCAGAAAATCTTCTTCAATAACAAACCGATTCAAAGCCGGTCGAAGAGAAACTTACATTCAAATAGTAAGGAGTCGGCGGCCAGATCAGGGTACAAGGAAGAAGAGTCCAATGAGAACCAGATCGATGGTGATAGAGGAACATGCAGCAAGACAAAGGCCAATGGAGGAGAGAGCGAGGAATTCGAGTATGACCTGGGAAAGCTATTTCCAGAATTACAGGAGGCACAAGATCAGATGCCAAGAAGGGAGGAAAATGGAGGTGAGGAAGAGGTCTCGTCAAACAGCAAGGGAAGATCCACAGTCACGAAGAAGACAGGAGAGGGGAAATGGACAATGAAGATTATGCATACGAGGGAGGAGCTCTTGGCAAAAAGGGGAATTGATCCATAAATCCAAAACCAACACGAAGAAGGTGGGTGGGCGGCACAAATCGACAGTAATGAAGAAGGGGCAGAAAACTATTCAATCAAGCAAACAACTGACAGTTTTAATTGCGGGCACACTACATGAACATCGCGTGGTCAGAACGAGGGCACATCGAGAGAAGGAAGTGAAGAAGTAATTTACAAAGAAAGCAAAGGAAGACTAGAGAAAGAAGAAGGAGCCACTGTGGGTATGTAAGATGAGCAGAGCACCGCGTCTGGGAGTGCACAAATCTGAGGTAGAATGGAACACTATGGTAGGGAAATGAAATAGACACTCCGACCTTTGTGACATGGAGTTGGATGAGATGGTACCTTCTGGGGATGCGGGAAAGAAAGACAAAAGTATGAGAATAGAAACACAATTCCTTGGGAGTGATACAGTTCAAGTAGCGGAGGCTAGGATGGACCAACCCCGTGAACAACAATGAAAATCTTGAGCTGGAACTGTCAGGAGTTGGGCCGCCCTGACACGGTGAATGCTCTCCGGTCTTGGTGTTGGAGGGAGAGCCCCGATATAGTCTTCATCATGGATACTATGATGGTGAGTGTTGATCTAGAAGTTGTCAAAAGAAAATGTGGTTTCACACAAGGAATCTGTATTGCTAGTATGGGGAGAGCGGGAGGTATGGGGTTATGGTGGAAAGATGTGGACTTAAATGGTGTATCCTATACCCAACATCATTGCAGCTATGAAGTGTCGGTGACAGGCACAAATGACACCTGGAGAGCAGTGGGGATATATGGTTGGGCAGACCAGCAACAGAAGTATAAGACATGGGACTTAATGAGGGAATTAAAGTTGTGTCAATTCTTCCTACAATGTTCTTTGGAGATTTCAATGAGATAGCCTCAAATTCTAAAAAGTAGGGGGGGGCACCGAAGCCACTAAAGTATATTCAAGACTTCAAAGATATGATTGATGACTATGATCTTACAGACCTGGGGTACAGCAGAAATATGTTTACATGGCAGAGGGGTTTAACACCAGAAACTCTTATTGGGGAAAGACTAGATAGAGGTTTAGCATGTCCGGCTTGGGCAGCTAAATTTCACGAGGCCAAAGTGGTACATCTTGCAAAATTCAAATCAGATCACGTTCCAATCGTCATCCACACTGAACAGAGATTGAAATAGTAGAGGAGAAGGTAGCAATATTTTTTCTTTGAACCCATATGGGTAGAAGATGAGAGATATGAGCAGATTGTTAGATAGGTGTGGGAGGAGCATCACTCATCCATCTTAGAGTAAAAGATGGATTTCTACGACATTAAACTTAAAGCATGGGCTAATGATAAATTTGGAGAAATGAAAAAAAGGATCAGAGAGTTGGAAGGTCAGTTGGAGGAGGCACAAGCCTTACCACCTGATAGGGGAAATCCTGACAGGTGCACGGTTTTCGCCGGGGAACTGCAAAAGTGGCATAGATGTGATGAAGTTTTCTGGCTTGCTAGAGGTCGAGTTAATGAGCTGAAATCAGGTGATAGAAACACAGATTACTTCCATCATAAATCATCCCAAAGAAGAAAAAGAAATAAAATTGAAGGTCTAAAAAATGCAGAGGGGCAATGGATGACTAAGGATGAGGATATATAGAAGATCATCATGAGCTTTTTTCAAGATCTTTTTCAGACTTCTAACCCATCGGGGTGGTAGGAGGCAATGCAGGAATGATGACCAACATTGATGTGGACGACATGGAAAAGTTAGAGAGGGAAATAGAAACTGTTGAAATCTTGGCAGCCATTAAAAGCATGCACCCTAACAAAGCCCCAAGTCTGGATGGTATGAAAGCTCTATTTTTTCAGAATTTCTGGCATATTGTAGGGGAGGACGTGGAAAGCTACATTAAAGTGTGGTGGAAATCTGATACAAGCATTGCTGATGTAAATTCTACTCTAGTGGTGATGATACCCAAGGTACAAAAACCTACTGAGATTGGAGAATTCAGACCTATTAGCTTGTGCAATGTTGTTTACAAAATTGCTTCAAAATTAGTTGCTAATATACTGAGACCACTTATGGATAAGATAGTGACTGAGCAGTAAAGTGCCTTCATTCCTGGTAGACTTATCACTGACATTGCGCTTATTGCCTACGAGTTGTTTTACACAATGAAGGGGAGCAAAGGAAGTAAGAAGGGACATATTGCCTTAAAGTTGGACATGTCAAAAGCATATGACAGGGTCGAATGGAAATTTGTGGACTACATACAGGAAAAGCTGGGCTTTGGTGAGAGATGGAGGAAAAAGATGATGGATTGCATGTCTACGGTGACTCACTCTTTTGCCATAAATGGAGAATGTACCAGGAAAACTCAACCGTCTAGAGGACTACGCCAGGGAGACCCTCTTTCTCCTTATCTTTTTATTCTTTGTGCAGAAGCTTTTTCCACTTCCCTTCTTTTAGTTTCACAACAAAATCTTATTCATGGTGTAAGGGCAAGCAGGCATGGCCCGCGTGTTTCCCATCTTTTCTTTGCAGATGATTCAATCCTTTTTGCAAGGGCTACTAAAGAAGAATGCCTGAAAATAGCTGACATCATCAGTCAATATGAACGGGCATCCAGACAGAAGATTAACATATCCAAGACTGAGGTGGTGTTTAGCAAAGGGGTCCACAGAGAGAAGAAGGAGGAGATAGTCATACTGCTACAAGTGAAGGAGGTGGATAGACACGACAAGTACCTGGGGTTACCTACGGCGATGGGAAGGTAAAAAAAACAAGTTTTTGCATACATTCAGGAATGGGTGTGGAGAAAGCTTCAAGGGTGGAAAGAGAAATTATTGTCCAAGGTGGGAAATGAAGTACTTATTAAAGCAGTTGCACAAGATATTACGTCCTACAATATGAGCATATTCCAACTTCCATCATATCTCCTAGATGCCACCAATAGCACTATATCAAGATTCTGGTGGGGAGCTAAAGGGACTGAAAGGAAAATTGTATGGGTCAGCAAGGAAAATCTATGCAAGACAAAAAAATCAAGGAGGGATGGGGTTCAAAAATATACATATCTTTAACCAGGATCTTCTAGAAAAACAAGTGTGGAGGCTCTTCCATAGACATGACACACTAGTCTACAAGGTTCTCAAGGCTAGATACTTTCCATCAGACACATTTCTGAAGGCAAGGAGGGGTTATAACCCAAGTTTCACATGGCGGAGCATATGGAACTCTAAGAGTATCATCATGGAAGGTATACAGTGGAGAGTTGGAGATGGATCAAATATCAACATCTAGTCAGACCATTGGACATGTCTAAGGCGGTGTTGTATGCTTCATAGAAGGTCTTTGGTTTACTAGCCATCACATGCGGCTTGATGGAAGGGTTTAGGTGCTCTACGAAGTGGTCCACCCTCCTCTCTTCATCCATAAGGTATCCGAAGTGTTCCAAGATGCAGAACCTATGACTAAAGTCCGCAACTGACGAACTTCCTTGAGTCATGTTGGTGAACTCTCGCTCCTTCTCCTTCTTTACTGAGACGGGGATGAATCTGGTGGTGAAGATGGTCTTGAAGTCAGTCCACGCCATCGGTTCCTCGCTTAGGTCTCTTCCCGTGATATGATTTTCCCACCATATCTTTTCTGCACCTTCCAAAAGATGAGTAGCAAATAGAACCTTCTTATTTGGCTGCACCTCGAGCATAGGTAAACCATTCTCGACTGCAAGCAGCCAAACTTCAACCTTGTCGACCACTTCAGACTTGTCTTCTCCCCAGAACTTCTCGATGTTCAGCTTGACGAAGTCCAGGATGGTGGCTCCCAGTCGAGGTCGAACAGGAAGTGGCTCACCATACTCATTCCTAGCCATGTCCCTAAGAGCCAGGGCACGAATATCCTGAGTCAGTTGTTTCTGTTGTTCCGTCCAAACTGCATCTGTTGTTGAACCACCATGGGTGGTTCTTGACCACTGGGTTGGTCTTCTTCCATCTGGGCTTCCTCTTCATACCCATGATGTTCCTCATATCCTAGTCCTTCCTTCTATTCTAGGTTACTTCCGGGCATTGGTTCAGGGTTGGGGGCCTCAAGCACAACCTCCTTAGGTCTCTTTCTCTTCTTGGAGGTCTCACCACCATGATTTTGCTTCCTCTTCTAGGAAGACCCATTCTCTTTACAAGATGGTCCACCTCCGCTGGTGGAGAAAGGGATTGCCACAACCTTTGTACGAGCCATCTACATAAGTACACAAACAGATCTTTAGTCTATAATTAATCGCTTATACTTATGTTGATGACATCTTAATTACGTATCTTTTAATTAATTTGGTGGAGGATCCCTTATTCCTTATCATCCTTAACCCATACCTCAAGAGGGCGAGGAAGAGAGAGAAAACCCTAATCCTGAGAAATCCTTAACAGAAATTTAAGTTGAGAAGGGATGAACAAGAGGAGAGAGTCTTATAGGCATCTTATTTTGAGTCATATCCTAGGACATCGGCCAGGCAGTCACTCAATCTAGGAGTCCTCGTATTCTGACTAGCGGTGTGGAGGAAAATATTGCCAGCCCCCGAAAGTGATCCTTTTCTACACTTCAGTCTTTCAGACATTCCTCTAATAACTCCCTTGGTTCTATGGATTTTTTAAAATTTAATAATTATTAATGATTAGATGAGGAACCTATGCTCTGATACCAATTGTAATGACCCCGTCTCCCAGTAACCCCCACTTAAGGGAGACCAAGAGATCAGAGTCATTATCCCAATAAATCGGATCAAAGGTTTGACAAATAAACAATAATAATTATGAAATTCTACTAACTAAACTGGAATTGGGTATAAAATTAAAAGTTTACTTACCTTTGATAAACTTTGGAAATCTATCTATCCAGAGCTTGAATTAATCTATCTAATCCTCCTTGCACTTTATTTCTTAATTTCACAATGTGTCACTTTACTGTTTGTTCATTTTAGGGTTGTACCTAAAATGCCGACAAACAAAACATCGATCAACCTTACTTCTCTCTTTATTTCTTGCATTATCTTCTTTATTTCCAATATTCTTGATTAATTATTTATTTCCGATTTTTCTTTTGATTTATCTCTCTCTTTGTTTATTATTTTTCACTCAACTTTTTTGAGGAAACTCTGCCTTGGCATTATCTACTTGTGTATTTAATTTGAAACCCAAATTCCAAAGGAAAAAGGGTGTTTCCTTCATATGCAAGTTATTCATTAATAAAACCAACTTAATTGATATTTCCTCTTTCTTTTTCCATTATCTTATCATTTTGGATTCCTTGGACCTCAAGGGACCCTAAAGGCACGAAATCCCATCTTGGGAATATTCCTTAGCCTTTTCCTTATCTTTTATCCATTTTCTTATTTATTCCTTTATTCAAATAAATTCCTTTTTTCCTTTCTTTTATTTTCTTTTCTCGTTATTGGGCCCAATAGCCAATAAATCTCACAAAACAACCAACAAGGCTATTGTAAACGAAATCCTTTTATTCAAAAAAAACCATATCATTATTTTTTTCAAATATATTTAATAGGAGAAATTGCATTTCTCACCAAAAGAACCCAAAAATTGGGGTTATAACATTATTTCTCTCAGTCTGGTGGTTGTACACAACCCTTTAAATATCAGTTTTGTGTAGGGGAAACCTAGATGCAAATTTGTGACCACGAGGTGGTTCTAGCCTGATTGGGCGTTTCACGCATATAGTGAGATAGGTGATGAGTTAGCACTTTCTGGATTCATTTTGACTTCATGGTTTTGTTGGTGAAAGAATTAATTGAAACTATGTTTAGTGGAGGGAGAAAGAGATCAGGGAAGGTCAGCCTAAGTAACACTCGCTATTTCACGGACTATGCAGAGTTAGAAGATGACGTGAATTTTTTTTGGATCAAGACCGTATGGTGATTGAGATGAGTGAAAAATAAATGCCTGAGAAATGAGCACGTGACAGAGTAATAAAACTAAAACTTTAGGGAAATAAATATGATTAATGTAAAGTCGATTGATTCTATAGCAAAACTATATTCAAACCTCTCTTAAATTAATTGGAGGGTCAAACATGGGTGAAATGATCTCAAATTTGAACCAAAGATTAATTTGAGGGTCTAGAATATTCCTATGTAGTTAGATTTCATTTTTGTACAAATTTTGGTTTATACCTTCTATTTTGACTATTAACCTTAATTGAAATGCATTAAAGGTAAGATAATTTAAAAGGGCTCCTATTATTGAATCCTTGAGTCACAAATTCGAGATTTACTCATTCAAGAGTCACATGTCCACGTATTTAATCTCTTCATACTTTTTATGGCTATCTTGGAGGAGAGAGAAAAGAAAAGAGGACCATCATGAGTTAATTGATACACATAATGCACATTTCAAAGTAAAAATGAAACTGAATCTTATTTTAAGTTTTCTTATTGCATTTTCATATAAGGAGAACCATTATTGGTGTTTTTGTTTTTAACCCATCAACTATTATAATTTAGGAGGAACTCCATTCTAAGTTTTAAATTGGTTATGAAAATTGGGATGTGACAATTATACCCACCTTAAAACAAATTTTGTCCTCGAAATTTTCTAGAATACTACCCACCTTAGGGTTTTTGCCACTTCTTCTATTATAACCTCAATTTCTTCAAAGTGTAGTAAAGTGATGTAATTCTCTTTTCAAGAATAAAAGAAATTTATTTCTTTGATTGTGATGAATTTCGTGTGAAATGGCCTTGATTGATTGATAATGGGCTTTGTTGGCCATTGGGCCCAATTGAAAAGAAAAGAGGAATAAAAAGGAAAAGGATTTGATTGATAAAAGAGAAATATGGGAAATAAATATTTAAAAGAGGATAAAGGCAAATAGATTTTTCCCAAGATGGGAATTCATGCCTTTGGGATTTCTTGAGGTCCAAGGGACCCAAAATAACATGATAATGGCAAAAGGAATAGGAATACTAATTAATTTTGAATAATTGGATACGATAACTTGGGAGAGAAGTAAACCTTCTCATCCATTACAATTTGTTTCCCAAATTTCGTAAAAAGCTAGGAAATATTAATAGGAACCTTCCCTTAAAATTTGAGTTAAAAAGGATCAAGGGTTTGGGAGATACAAATTTCCTAAGAATTTGCTAAAAATTGGATTTATTCAGAATTAGGAAAAGGATTTTCCTTTTTGATCAAACGTGGATAACACATATCGTTGGATCTTAATCCAACGGCAATCGGTCATCATCTAAGTCCCATTGGGACTAGGACTCTGTGAGATTATAGAGGATTTTCCTCTCGGAATTTCTTGAGATCCATAGAGAGTGGTCGTCTAATCATAGTCCCATTGGACTCAGGAGATGAAATCGCAGGGAATCATCCCTAGTTTGCACATGTTTGGCCTTCGTTTTGGGAAACCCCCAATTCCCACGAACCTGACCTCGACCCTATAAATAGGGGAGGGTTATGGAGGGAACCAACATCCCTTTTTACTAGTCCAATCACTGCGGAAGAGACCAAGGATCGTTTTCGTGTGATCCATTACTCTTTTCGACCAGACCTTCACCCTCGTCATCACCGCAAAACACGCCGGAGTCCAGTGAGTAGGGGATGACCTTGGCAAGGCTCGGGCAAGCAATTGAAGCCCTCGACGACTTCGAAGAAGGGAGGTGGAGCTCCCTGGCCTACCAGCGTGAGAAAAGGAGGATGAGAGCTCGAAGTCAACTCCTTAGTTGACCGTCGCGATAACCCTGTTCTCACGCGAGGTTGAAGATGAAGGCGTGGGTTATTTACAATAATACCCCTCCACATCTCTTTTGCTGATAAGGACATTCTCATCCTTTACTCATCTTGATCGCATGAGGCACGTGGAATCTTGGTCGCTGGATCCTCAGTGGACCAGCAGACCACAGATCCAACACTCCTCATTTTTCTGAATTAGTCAATAAAGCAATAAAAGGGGTTTTCTTAATAAAATCATATCTTGAGTTAGAAAACTTAGATGAGGGAAGTCAATGCATTAAAATGATTAGAAAAATGCGAGGGACACATTAAAAATAGTTTGGAAACCTAAATCAGTATCTTTTTGCAAAAGTATCTAATGTGGGTAAAAATGTATTAATTTGTGGGTATTAACCCTAATTGATGATCGAAAATAGATTTAATCTTGCAAGTGTGTAAATTCAAGCATTATTAACTAGTTTAATGATTAAGATAGATTGTAACATGTTTTGATGATAAAATTGCAAGGATTAGGGTTTTAAACCTAATATGTTGATTAAAACCCTTAGAAACCCTATGTGGGGGAAAAAGGGAAGAAAGGATATAATAATCTGAAAATTAGGGTTTTTGTGATCCAAATATGATCTTAAGATCTTAATGGGAAACAAACTGAGATAATTAGGATTTGATGGATATTTTGATAAAAATAAAGTAAAAGTGGTAAAAAGGAAGTGAAACCCTAATTATGGTCAAAACCCTAAAAAGGGGCTAGTAACCCTAGGATGATTAGGCCTATTAGATTTGTATACCACGATCCATGATAGAAAATATTGGATGAATATTTCAGGATTGAATTGTTCTTGCTTGATTTACTTTGGATTACTTGATTGTTTGGATTAATTCTGCACTCAAGATAGCTTGACAGATATGTGGTTAATTATGGTTAATCACTTTAGTTTCCTGAGGGTTTTCTAGATGTTTCCTCGCATTGAATGCAATCTAAATAGTTTGGATGTTCATACTACAATTATAAAGTCCCTATGGCTATCACAATTATATATACATGCGAATTCTCGCACCTACATGCCACCCTGATGGAAGATGCCATAAAGGTCAGGCCCAGGAGGGTATACCCATGGGCACCATGAGAGGTGACCCCAGACACCAAGCTCAGGAATGAGAAGGTGGTCTATGATGCATCACTATGGAGCACCATGAGAGGTGACTCCCAAGCACCAAGCTCAGGATTGAGAAGGTCACCTTAAGTCAATGGCAAAAGAGAAATAGTAGAGGGGTATGCCAGGGTTAGGGCAAAAGTGGTGGAGAATGACACATTGAAAATGTAAATTGTCTTGTTAAATAATTTGATTGTGATTAGTAAATTGTTAGCCATATCTGTGAAATTTTGGATGTCCCCACATACCAGTGTATTCACGATCTAAAGAAAGGAAACCTAGGTTGCTATGTCTCTCTCCCCTTTTACCCTTCCTATCTGTCCTCATAAGGATCCTTAGGGTTACCACCTACTGAGTATATATATATATATATATATATATATATATATATATATATATATATATATATATATATATATATATATATATATAGATCCATGGTTCCTTGTCTCCACCTAGCACAACGTGAGCACCTTTTCTCCTCGAACTCTTCCGGTCATACGACTGCCCTAAACAGACCTGCAGCATGGGTATAATGACAGGCTGCAACATGGCCTAGGATGAGTACGGTTGAACCATCGTCAGCTTCTTCATCCCTACAAAGGTCCGCTCACCCCCCTTTTCCTCTAACAATGATGACAACCTTCATGGCTAGGAGCTGCAGCTGGGCTAATGCAGGGAGTCGCGGCGGAAGGCACGCTCTTTGGTCACTTCGAGTGGCCCAGAAGGGTTATGCCCTCAGGAGATACCTGAGGCTAGACCTCCTTGTCAGGAGGATGAGTAGAGAGGGTTAGTCTTAGAGGTAGAGACCTCCATTATAAATAGAGACCTGGCACATCCTATGAGGATGATGCTAACCCTAACCCTAAGTTGTGGTTAGAGAGAGAGATGAAACTATGAGTTAGATGTCATGATAGACCAGTGTGTGGGTGGACATGCTTTTGGATTTCCATGATTATATGAGCCATGTGAGGTTGGATGACCTAGTGTCTTTGGTGACCCAACCCTGGGAAGGGTCGTGCATGTTTGAGTGAAGGATAGCTCCTTCAATGATTAGGTTAGCTCTAGAGAGAGAGAGAATAGGACCCCAAGAAAGAAGGTTGGAAGCTTAGACTCTGAGATATGAGGAACAATGGGGAGTTGAGGATGATGTGACTTAAGCGGATGATAGCGGTTGTCTCATGCTTGACCCTTGGAGGCTGATGATATCTTGATTGCCTTTAGAGGAACCAAACCTTGGAGAGAGGATGAGGCTTCTGGTACCTATGTGCCTATGGTAAAGGTGTTTACCTTCTGAGTTCGGAAGAAGAGTTCCTTAGGCCTGAAGAGGTTTAGTAACAGGTTGTGAGGCCTTGTACCTTGTTGGATGTCCTGGAGTAGGACTCCACTCTGAAGTGTTGTTCAAGTAGAAGGATCATGGGAAGTACACGTCATACCCTATACATGTTTGGTTCATGGTTAAGTGGTTGAGCATGCAGTTGGACACCCAAAAGTGAACCTAGGGTTCCTAGGCCTAAGAGGGGAAGTGGTGTACCTGATGCTCATGATGAGATTTGAGTTTCTATAGATTTGAGCATGGTACTCCTCATGTTGATAGGAAAGGGAAACCCCTTAAGTTTAAGGTATGTTTGATGAACCCCTCACAACTAAGGTGGTGACATGAGAAGGTTTGTTCTTGGTCCAATATTGAGGAATGAGAATAAGTATGACCTATCATGGTTTAGTAGGTGGTCTGCTTGTGCCTTAGTAGCTTGCTATGGTTAAGCATGTTCATGTGGATGTAAACCCTAAACATAAGGATGTTTGTGACCTTTGTTTTCAAGATGTAGTTTCCTCCTATCCCGGGAGAGGGACCCTTTTGTAGGATAAAGAGAAAGAGGTCTCATAGGATCTTGAGAAGCTAAGTGAAGAGTACATGGTAAGAGAATGAACCTGTAGACCCATAGATAACCATCTCTAAGTGCATGTGGATGTGTTACCATGAAAGTAACTAGTATGGGGCCTGACCAAGGTAGGCAGGTCACCATGACCCCTATGAAAGGATTAAAGTCAGCTCATGAATGCAGAAAGAGATGATGAAGGCTTGGGTGAGGTTCTAAGTTAGACATGTACTATATTAGAATCCTAAGTCTATCCTAGGGTCGGGTAGGGATAAGAATGATGGAAGTAGGAGTTGCCTAATTCCTAGTTGCACATGACCATAGGGTCGGGAGGTAACATCTATCATTGTCTGAGGGCCATGGGTTAGGAGATTGATCACCTTCATAAACTCATGGGACCCAAAGGGCAGATGAGTAGGGCACTCTTTGGATGCATAAGGGAGGAGGGATGACCCCTAAAGTGTCGGCACCCTATAGACCTAGAGGAGATGACCAAGGATTGTGTGGTGACCCAAGTAGATTCGAGACTAGTTCTCCATGAAAGTAATTTTGATATCGAGATGATCATGAAATAGAGACATATGTTTCACGTTTCAACTTAGATTTTAAGGTGTAATGGCAATGTGGGATGTACCATCTCTACTCTTGGAACAGGAAGAACTTTGTGTTTGGACGGACGCCAAATGCTTATTTCCTCATGTTATGGGAGTGAGAGATAGGACAGTACGCATGTCATACCCCAAGGATAAAGATGATGTGAGTTGAAATGTTGCTATGAGATATGAGGATAGAGGTAATAACGTACCCTTGTGGAGTGTAAGATATGTGGATAGTTTACAAACATCAAGAGAGCTAAGGTAGTCATCTTATGAGGATGTTTTTATAATGAACTATGTGGATGATTTTAATAACCAAGAGGATGAGCTCAGAACTTCTTGATAAAGATAGACTTAGAGTTTGAGATAAAATAATAAGTGGAATAAATGAAGGTGTAAGTCTTCAACATTACCTTATACATAAGGATGTGAAGTGGTAATGGATGCCCTTGTTGAGAGGCAGCTATCTAGTTTAGCTAGTGGGTAGGATGGAAGAGGGGGTTAAGTGAACCCTAAGTCTGTGAGATATGTTTGGCTAACACTCAGATGTAACGAGATCCATTGATTGAGTGGTTGCTTAGTTAGCCAGCCTAGGGCTTGTCATGATGAAATGATGGTTGTATAACCTCAGATGCACCTCTATGGGAAAGAAGGTGATGAAACCCCGACTAGAGTGTTTTAGGGTTTCTAAGGATCGACCTTAAGGAATCATGACATACAAGAGATCATGATTTTAAGTTCACCATACACCGTGGTACTACTAAGATAGTAAGTGACAATATTACTTTGGATGCCTAAGATGAAGTTGCATGTGGTATGTTTCCATGCATGATAGGAGGTGAAGGACGAACACCAGTAACCTAGTGTATTGATATAGAGGATAAAGAGTCCCCGAGAGGGAATGGGAGTTCATCAGTATGGATGTTGTGAGAAGTCTCCCATGGACCAAGGAAGGTCGAGATGCAATATGGGTTATGGTAGATCGCCTTACCTAGATGACATAAGAAAGAAAGAATACTCAAGGGATGGATCCAGTTGAACTACATATGGGAGATAGATGGTTAAACTACACCATGATGCAATTTCAAAAGTTCTTGAGTATAACTGAAAATCCACCTCCATGCGGTGGAAGTAGGTACATGAAGAACTCGATATTACTACTGTTTATCACCCCTAACTAATGGTTAGTATAATCCAGACTAGAGGGTCTGATGAGAGCATGTGTGCTTGTTCAGGGGGATACATGGAGATAGTTCTTGTACTCTTTAAGATGTGATGATAACCACCATAGCCAGTATCGGGATGTAAAGAAGCTTTGTAAGGGAGGTTGTGTCGGTCACCACTTCATTAAGATGATGTTGGTGAATGGACCTCGCAAATGTCAGAAAAGGACCACCGTGTGTGCAGATGAAGTCACTTTGATTGTGCAATGGCTGAAAGAGAGCCCAAGGGTGACATGAGTCATGAGCTGATGCAAAGCAAACTGACATGCAGTTCACTGTGGGAGAGTATGTGGTGGAAAATCCGACCCCTCTAAGTTATAGCTAAGAGAGCTGAGTCCCGACTGCATGGGTCTATTTGAGATGGATTAGTGGAGATAGTTATATTTATCCTTACCCCTCATGATAACATGATGTATAATGTGTTCCATGAGTCCGATCTAGAGCACAATGTGAGGTACCCAAGCCATGTGCTGAGCCACGAACCTATTCAGCTTTATTAGAGGCTGAAATGTCCCGAGTCACCTATGAGGGTATGATATACCAAGGTGAGAGAGAACTGAGATGGAAGAATATGAGATGATGAAGGTTCTTGGGAAGCACCATGGGAAGGGTGATGCCACATGGGAGCCATGATGGACATAAGAAAGGATAATCCTATTTGTTTATGTGCCTGGGGGAATTTTGGGGGCAAAATTCCTATAAGAGAGGAAGGATGTTACAACCCCAATTTTTGGGTTCTTTTCGTGAGAAATGCAATTGATCCTATTAAAGATATTTGAAAAAATAATGATATGATTTGTTTTGAATAAAAGGATTTCATTTACAATAACCTTGTTGGTTGTTTTGTGGGATTTATTGGCTATTGGGCCCAATAACGAGAAAAGAAAATAAAAGAAAGGAAAAAAGGAATTTGTTTGAATAAATGAATAAATAAGAAAATGAATAAAAGATAAGGAAAAGGCTAAGGAATATTCCCAAGATGGGATTTCATGCCTTTAGGATCCCTTGAGGTCCAAGGAATCCAAAATGATAAGATAATGGTAAAAGAAAGAGGAAATATCAATTAAGTTGGTTTTATTAATGAATAACTTGCATATGAAGGAAACACCCTTTTTCCTTTGGAATTTGGGTTTTAAATTAAATACACAAGTAGATAATGCCAAGACAGAGTTTCCTATAAAATTTGAGTGAAAAATAATAAACAAAGAGAGAGATAAATCAAAAGAAAAATCAGAAATAAACAATTAATCAAGAATATTGGAAATAAAGGAGATAATGCAAGAAATAAAGAGAGAAGTGAGGATTTGGTCATAATGAGTGATATTTTGAACCCCACTTGCTTTCTTGGATTACAAGGAATAGAAAGTGCTTAACACATGGACATCTCGCTTGTATGCCAAGTAAGGAAAGAAAGGAACCGAATTCCTGGAAAGAATTTATAGGGAGGATAAAAGAAGTGCTTGGAGTTTATTTAGATATAAGTGTTTTAATGAGAGGATAGGAAGGAACGATATAAAGAAAGGAAACCTAGGTTGCTACATCTCCCTCCCATTTTACCCTTCGTATATGTCCTCATGAGGATCCTTAGGGTTACCACCTACTGAGTATATATATATATATATATATATATATATATATATATATATATATATATATATATATATATATATATATATATATATATATATACGTGGTGCCATGTCTCCACCTAGCACAGTGTGAGCACCTTTTCTCCTCAATTCTTTCGTTCATACGACTGCCCTGAACGGACATGCAGCATGGGTATAAAGACAGGCTGCAACATGGCCTAGGATAAGTATGGTTGAACCGTCGTCAACTTCTTCATCCCTACAAAGGTCCTCTCACCCCTCTTTTCCTCTAACAGTGACGACAACCTTCGTGGCTAGGAGCTACAACCGGGCTAATGTAGGGAGTCATTGCGGCAGGCACGCGCTTCAGTCACTCCGAGTGGCCCAGAAGGGGCAGAGGGGAAGGACAAAGGCCTGAGAGCCTCGCGCACACCTGCCACACCCTGAGGAAGGGAGTCGGACCTTGGCGGATGTTATGCAAATACATCTGTTCGAAGGAGACGTCACCCTACATAGTACTTCAGGGGTGTGTAGGAGAACGATGCGTGGTTGAGCGGCAGTTCTGGGGTGGCGGCATCTTGTATCCTGGCCAGCGGAGGCGACCCCTCGCAGCATCATGCAGGCTTGTGGGGAAAGAGTTAGCAGCAATAGAGCCCCGTCATGGGGTTAGGGTTGGCGAGCTACATGCTCTAGTCGCCACGGTGACAGGTAGTCTAAGTGGAGGAGTTAGTGGTACATGGAGGAGGAAAGCAGAGCACCACCGTAATGCCTCCTGTCGCACCACGTGTGGAGTCTGACGTGGCAGACGTACGTCAGGCGGAAGATATGCCCGTCGTAGGGTGGAAGAAGAAACACAGTCAAATCCCCAAACCACCCCAACACGAAAATAACCCAACCTGCCACAGCAAGGGAATTTAAGTAATTCAATTTTGTTTTTAAGTATCCGTCCGTAGCAAACGCAGACGTGGCAGCATGTTATTGGTCTGAATCTGATTGGCTAGCAAAATATGTAATTAATTATCGCTAACTCGGATTGCAATGTATAATATATGAAAATTGATCAGGAGAATGAGAGGAATCCAATAAAAATGATATTAAAGCCTGATTCCGTTCCCAATTGCAAAAGTATGTTAATTTGATTAAAAGTGTATTGAAATTAGGTTAGAAAACCTAATTGAGATTAATGATTGAATCTATGATGCTTAATGGGTTAATTTGAGTAATAATAACCTGTTGAATGATAATGGTAGATTCAAATCTGATCTAGATGAGTAATTACATGTTTTAGGGTTTTGAACCAAGTATGTATGATAATGCACATAGAAACCCTAATTTAGGGTAAAAGAAGAGATGATCATAGTTAATACGAAATATATGGAAATATGTTGTTAAAGGTAACCTTAACGTCTTTCATGAAGAATAGATGAAATAATTAGGGTTTCTGAGTAATTGTATAAATTTAGTGTTTAAAATAGTAAAAGTGAAGAGAAACCCTAATTGCAATGGAAACCCTAAAAGTGGACTAGAAACCCAAGGAAGCGAGCTAACTTTAATAGATCTTGATGGCATGATCAATAATAGGAAATTGTATACATATTTTAGGATCTCATTGTGGGCTTGCTTTCCTATTGGATTTCTTGCATTGGTTGGATTAATTCTGTCTCAAATCGGCCTGACAGGTATGTGGTTACGCTTATGGTTAATCGCTTTAGTTTCACGGCGATTCCCAGATGTTTTATGGGTTTCCTGAAAATAACTGCTTGGATGACTTTTATTTCATGCAACCATAAAGTGACTATGATTATCACCATAAATATGCATACATGATTGGCTCAGATCCTAGTCTTCCTATGTGGCTTTGCTAATGATGAAAAGAGTAACTTGGTAAAGGGGTCTACTTGATAAGTGGGACCATCACGTTATCAAGAGTTAGGGATTGGGCTACCTATGGGTAGTGCCATGTGACTCTTTAGCACACCATGAGTTAGGGATTGGGCTACCTATGGGTAGTGCCATGCGACTCAACCGTAGATATTGATCTACATGTTAGGTAGGATCATGCGGGGTTTAATGGGGATCTATCGTAAGGAAGGTAGCATCCAGGTCCACTACAGGGACAACACAGAGGCTAGGGTATGTATGGATTGGGTAGTTATGCAGAAAATGTAAAGTTGTTTGTTAAATCATAATTGACTGCAATAGGTTGTTACAGTTATTTGCATAAATATTGTTTCCCCCACATACCAGCATATTCATTTATGCTGACCGACGTTTTGTTTGTCGGCATTTTAGGTACAAGTGAAAAGGACAAATAGTAA
Organism: Alisma plantago-aquatica; assembly: GCA_963693085.1. NCBI lineage: Eukaryota > Viridiplantae > Streptophyta > Magnoliopsida > Alismatales > Alismataceae > Alisma > Alisma plantago-aquatica. The sequence goes on along the minus strand of OY856409.1, from coordinate 1,271,847,026 downwards.
AGTGGCATATGTGGATTTAAATAAGAATTTAAGTACACATGCAGATTAGTTAGAATAGACTCCAGATGTGGATAGAAGTAGAAATCTGAGCTTTTCAAAAGGTATGCAAAATTTTATTTTAGTACATCTTTTCAATATAATCTGGTAGAATTTGATCATTATTATTGATTATTTGTCAAACCTTTGATCCAGAAATTGGGATAACGGCTCTGACCCCTTAGTCTCCCTTAATTGGGGGTTACCGGGAGGTGGGGTCATTACATTTAGTATCAGAGCATAGGTTCCTCATTTAATCTGTAATAATTATTAAATTTTACAAACTCTGTAGAACCCAAGGGAGTTATTTGAGGATTTTCCAAAAGACAGAGGTGTCTAGAAAAGGATCACATCTGGGGGCTGGCAAGATTTTCCTTTGGACCGCTAGTCGGAATACGAGGACTCCAAGATTGGTGTGACTACCTGGCCAAGGTCTCAGGATTTGACTCGAAATAAAATACCTTTAGGACTCTCTCATCTTGCTCATCCCTTCTCAACTCAAATGTTGTTAAGAATTTTAAGGATTAGGGTTTTATCTCTCTTCCTCACCTCTTGAGGTATGGGTAAGGTTGATAAGGTTTAAGAAATCCTCCACCAAATTAATGAAAAGCGTGTAAATGAGATGTCATGGACATAAGCTTAATAGTTTAAGCGTAAACTAAAGAATAGATACATGCTTAGGTTGTATGACATATGTTTTCATGCCCTCAGGAGAGACCTGAGGCTAGACCTCTTTGTCAGGAGGATGAGTAGAGAGGGTTAGTCTTAGAGGTAGAGACCTCCATTATAAATAGAGACCTGGCACATCCTCTGAGGATGATGCTAACCCTAACCCTAAGTGATGGTTAGAGAGAGAGATGACACGATGAGTTAGATGTCATGATAGACCAGTGTGTGGGTGGACATGCTTTTGGATGCCCATGAAGATATGAGCCATGTGAGGTTGGATGACCTAGTGTCTTTGGCGACCCAACCCTGGTAAGGGTCATGCATGTTTGAGTGAAGGATAGCTCCTTCAATGATGAGGTTAGTAAAGAACCTATAGAAACCCTATGGGCTTATGCAAGTAGGGCATAGCATGCACCCAAAGTACGTCAATAGTGCTGACAGTAGGCTAAAACCTTGGACAGGAGAATATGTTGGATAGCTAATGAGAGCTATGGATAATCTTGAGCAAACATAAGTTGGAGCATAGGCTTCACCCATGTAGGGGTATGTTTGTCAGCTTGATCCACCTTGATGGAGAGAGGACCTCTAGTAGTAAGGTTGTTTGTAGGGTTAGCGCAAGAGAGAGAGAGAGAGAGAACAAGACCCCAAGAAAGAAGGTTGGAAGCTTAGACTCCGAGATATGAGGCACAATGGGGAGTTGAGGATGATGTGACCTAAGTGGATGATAGTTGTTGCCTCATACTTGACCCCTGGAGGCTGATGATATCTTGATTGCCTTTAGAGGAACCAAACCTTGGAGAGAGGATGAGGCTTCTGGTACCTATGTGCCTGTGGTATAGGTGTTTACCTTCTGAGTTGGGAAGAAGAGTTCATTAGACCTGAAGAGGTTTAGTAATAGGTTGTGAGGCCTTGTACCTTGTTGGATGTCCTGGAGGACGACTCCACTCTGAATTCTTGTTAAAGTAGAAGGATCATGGGAAGTACACGTCATACCTTATACATGTTTGGTTCGTGTTTAAGGGGTTGAGCATGTAGTTGGACACCCAAAAGTGAACCTAGGGTTCCTAGGCCTAAGAGGGGAAGTGGTGTACCTGATGCTCATGATGAGATTTGAGTTTCTATAGATTTGAGCATGGTACTCCTCATGTTGAGAGGAAAGGGGAACCCCATAAATTTAAGGTATGTTTGATGAACCCCTCACAGCTAAGGTGGTGACATGAGAAGGTTTGTTCTTGGTCCAATATTGAGGAATGAGAACAAGTATGACCTAGCATGATTTAGTAGGTGGTCTTCTTGTGCCTTAGTAGCTTGCTAGGGTTAAGCATGCTCATGTGGATGTAAACCCTAAACATAAGGATGTTTGTGACCTTTGTTTTCAAGATGTAGTTTCCTCCTATCCTGGGAGAGGGGCCCTTTTGTAGGATAAAGAGAAAGAGGTCTCATAGGATGTTGAGAAGCTAAGTGAAGAGTACATGGTAAGAGAATGAACCTGTAGACCCATAGATAACCATCTCTATGTGCATGTGGATGTGTTACCATGAAGGTAACCGGTATGGGGCCTGACCAAGGTAGGCAGGTCGCCATGACCCCTATGAAAGGATGAAATTCAGCTCAGGAATGCAGAAATAGATGATGAAGGTTTGGGTGAGGTTATAAGTTGGACATGTACTATATTAGAATCCTAAGTCTATCCTAGGGTCGGGTAGGGATAAGACCGATGGAAGTAGGAGTTGCCTAATTCCTAGTTGCACATGACCATAGGGTCGAGAGGTAACAACTATCATTGTTTGAAGGCCATGGGTTAGGAGATTGATCACCTTCATAAACTCATGGGACTCAAAGGGCAGATGAGTAGGGCACTCTTTGGATGCATAAGGGAGGAGGGATGACCCCTAAAGTGCCGGCACCCTACAGACCTAGAGGAGATGACCAAGGATTGTGTGGTGACCCAAGTAGGTTCGAGACCAGTTCTCCATGAAAGTAATTTTGATATCGAGATGATCGTGATATAGAGACATATGCTACACGTTTCAACTTAGATTTGAAGGTGTACTGGCAATGTGGGATGTATCATCTCTACTCTTGGAACATGAAGAACTTTGTGTTTGGACAGCCGCCAAATGCTTATTTCCTCATGTTATGGGAGTGAGAGATAGGACAGTTCACATGTCATACCCCAAGGATAAAGATGATGTGAGTTGAAACGTTGCTATGAGGTATGAGGATAGAGGTAATAATGTACCCTTGTGGAGTGTAAGATATGTGGATGGTTTACAAACATCAAGAGAGCTAAGGTAGTCATCTTATGAGGATGTTTTTATAATTAACTATGTGGATGATTTTGATAACCAAGAGGATGAGCTCAGAACTTCTTGATAAAGATAGACTTAGAGTTTGAGATAAAATAGTAAGTGGAATACATGAAGGTGTAAGTATTTAACATTACCTTATACATAAGGATGTGAAGTGGTAATGGGTGCCCTTGTTGAGAGGCAGCTATCTAGTTTAGCTAGTGGATAGGCTGGAAGAGGGGGTTAAGTGAACCCTAAGTCTGTGAGATATGTTTGGATGACACTCAGATGTAACGAGATCCGTTGATCGAGTTAGTGGTTTCTTAGTTAGCCAGCCTAGGACTTGTCATGATGAAAGGATGGTTGTATAACCTCGGATGCACCTCTATGGGAAAGAAGGTGATGAAACCCAGACTAGATTGTTTTAGGGTTTCTGAGGATCGACCTTAAGGAATCATGACATACAAGAGATCATGATTTTAAGTTCACCATACACCGTGGTACTACTAAGATAGTAAGTGACAGTAGTACTTTGGATGCCTAAGATGAAGTTGTATGTGGTATGTTGCCATGCATGACAGGAGGTGAAGGACGAACACCAGTAACCTAGTGTATTGATATAGAGGATAAAGAGTCCCCAAGAGGGAATGGGAGTTCATCACTATGGATGTTGTGACAAGTCTCCCATGGACCAAGGAAGGTCGAGATGCAATATGGGTTATGGTAGATCGCCTTACCTAGATGACATAAGAAAGAAAGAATACTCAAGGGATGGATCCAGTTGAACTACATATGGGAGATAGATGGTTCAACTACACCATGATGCGAGTTCAAAAGTTCTTGAGTATAATCGAAAGATCCACCTCCATGCAGTGGAAGTAGGTACATGAAGAACTCAATATTAGTACTGTTTATCACCCCTAACTAATGGTTAGTATAATCCAGACTAGAGGGTCTGATGATAGCATGTGTGCTTGTTTAGGGGGATACATGGAGACAGTTCCTGTCCTCTGTAAGATGTGATGATAACCACCATAGCCAATATCAGGATGTAAAGAAGCTCTGTAAGGGAGGTTGTGTCTGTTACGACTTCATTAAGATGATATTGGTGAATGGATCTCGCAAAGGTCAGAAAAGGATCACAATGTGTGCAGATGAAGTCGTTTTGATCGTGCAATGGCTGAAAGAGATCCCAGGGGCAACATGAGTCGTGAGCTAATGCAAAGCAGACTGACATGCAGTTCACTGTGGGAGAGTATGTGATGCAAAATCTGACCCCTCTAAGTTATAGCTAAGAGAGCTGAGTCCCGGCTGCATGGGTCCATTTGAGATGGATTAGTGGAGATAGTTATATTTAGCCTTACCCCTCAGGATAACATGATGTATAATGTGTTCCATGAGTCTGATCCGGATCACTATGTGAGGTACCCAAGCCATGTGCTGAGCCATGAACCTATTCAACTTTATGAGAGGCTAAAATGTCCTGAGTCACCTATGAGGGTACGATATACCAAGGTGAGAGAGAACTCAGATGGAAGAATATGATATGATGAAGGTTCTTGGGAAGAACCATGGGAAGGGTGAGGCCAAATGGGAGCCATGATGGACATAAGAAAGGCTAATCATGTTTTTTTGTGTGCATGGGGGAATTTTGGGGGAAAAATTTCTATAAGAGGGGAAGGATGTTACAACCCCAATTTTTGGGTTCTTTTTGTGAGAAATGCAATTTCTCCTATTAAAGATATTTGAAAAAATAATGATATGATTTGTTTTGAATAAAATTATTTCATTTACAATAGCCTTGTTGGTTGTTTTGTGGGATTTATTGGCTATTGGGACCAATAACGAGAAAAGAAAATAAAAGAAAGGAAAAAAGCAATTTATTTGACTAAAGGAATAAATAAGAAAATGGATAAAAGATAAGGAAAAGGATAAGGAATATTCCCAAGATGGGATTTCATGCCTTTAGAGTCCCTTGAGGTCCAAGGAATCTAAAATGATAAGATAATGTCAAAAGAAAGAGGAAATATCAATTAAGTTGGTTTTATTAATAAATAACTTGCATATGAAGGAAACACCCTTTTTCCTTTGGAATTTAGGTTTCAAATTAAATACACAAGTAGATAATGCCAAGACAGAGTTTCCTCTAAAATTTGAGTGAAAAATAATAAGCAAAGAGAGAGATAAATCAAAAGAAAAACTAGAAATAAATAATTAATCAAGAATATTGGAAATAAAGGAGATAATGCAAGAAATAAAGAGAGAAGTGAGGATTTGGACATAATGAGTGATATTTTGAACCCCACTTGCTTTCTTGGATTACAAGGAATAGAAAGTGCTTAACACATGGACATATCTCTTGTATGCCAAGTAAGGAAAGAAAGGAACCGGATTCCTGGAAAGAATTTATAGGGAGGATAAAAGAAGTGCTTGGAGTTTATTTAGATACAAGTGTTTTAATGAAAGGATAAGAAGGAACGATCTAAAGAAAGGAAACCTAGGTTGCTATGTCTCCCTCCCCTTTTACCCTTCCTATCTGTCCTTGTGAGGATCCTTAGGGTTGCCACCTACTGAGTATATATATAGATCTGTGGTGCCCTGTCTCCACCTAGCACAGCGTGAGCACCTTTTCTCCTCCAACTCTTCCAGTCATACGAATGCCCTAAACGGGCCTGCAACATGGGTATAAAGACAGGTTGCAACATGGCCTAGGATGAGTACGGTTGAACCGTCATCAACTTCTTCATCCCTACAAAGGTATGCTCACCCCCCTTTTCCTCTAACAACGACGACAACCTTCGTGGCTAGGAGATACAGTCGGGCTAATGCAGTGAGTCGCGGTGGAAGGCACGCTCTTCGGTCACTTTGAGTGGCCCAGAAGGGGCAGAGGGGAAGGACAAAGTCTTGAGAGCCTTGTGCACACCCGCCACACCCTGAGGAAGGGAGTCGGACCTTGGCTGGTGTTATGCACATCCATCTGTTCGGAGGAGACGCCGCCCTACATAGTACTTCAGGGGTGTGGAGGAGAATAATGTGTGGTCGAGTGGTGGTTCTGGGGTGTCGACATCCTGTATCCTGGCCAGTGGAGGTGACCCATCGTAGCATCGTGCATGCTTGTGGAATGGGAGTTAGCAGCAATAGAGCCCCGTCATGGGGTTAGGGTTGGTGAGTTACATGCTCCAGTCACCACGACGGTAGGTAGTCTAAGTGGAGGAGTTAGTGGTACATGGAGGAGGAAAGAAGAGCGCCACCGTAGTGCCTCCTGTCGCACCACGTGTGGAGTTCGACGCGGCAGATGTACGTCAGGCGGAAGACCTACCCGTCGTAGGGTGGATGAAGAAACACAGTCAAATGCCTAAACCACCCCCAACACGCAAATAACCCAACCTGCCATGGTAAGGGAATTTAAGTAATTCTGTTTTGTTTTTAAGTATCCGTCCGTAGAAAATGTTGATGTGGCAACATGTTATTGGTCTGAATCTGATTGGCTAGCAAAATATGTAATTAATTATCGGTAACTCGGATTGCAATGTATAATATATGAAAATTGATCAAGAGAATGAGAGGAATCCAATAAAAATGATATTAAAGCCTGATTCCGTTCCCAATTGCAAAAGTATGTTAAGTTGATGAAAAGTGTATTGAAATTAGGTTAGAAACCCTAATTGAGATTAATGATTGAATCTATGATGCTTAATGGGTTAATTTGAGTAATAATAACCCATTGAATGATAATGGTAGGTTCGAATCTGATATAGATGAGTAATTACATGTTTTAGGGTTTTGAACCAAGTATGTATGATAATGCACATAGAAACCCTAATTTAGGGTAAAAGAAGAGATGATCATAGTTAATATGAAATATATGGAAATATGTTGTTAAAGGTAACCTTAATGTCTTTCATTAAGAATAGATGAAATAATTAGGGTTTGTGAGTAATTGTATAAATTTAGGGTTTAAAATAGTAATAGTGAAGAGAAACCCTAATTGCAATGGAAACCCTAAAAGTGGACTAGAAACCCTAGGAAGTGAGCTAAGTTTAATAGAACTTGATGGCATGATCAATAATAGGAAATTATATGCATATTTCAGGATCTCATTGTGTTCTTGCTTGCCTATTAGATTTCTTGCATTGGTTGGATTAATTTTGTCTCAAATCGGCATGACAGGTATGTAGTTATGCTTATGGTTAATCGTTTTAGTTTCATGGTGATTCCCGGATGTTTTATTGGTTGCCTGAAAATAACTGCTTGGATGACTTTTATTTCATGCAACTATAAAGTGACTATGATTATCACTATAAATATGCATACATGACTGGCTCAGATATTGGTCTTCCTCTGTGGCTTGCTAATGATGAAAAGGGTAACTTGGTAAAGGGGTCTACTTGATAAGTGGGACCATCAGGTTATCAAGAGTTAGGGATTGGGATACCTATGGGTAGTGCCATGCGACTCTTTAGCACACCATGAGTTAGGGATTGGGCTACCTATGGGTAGTGCCATGCGACTCTTTAGCACACCATGAGTTAGGAATTGGGATACCTATGGGTAGTGCCATGCGACTCAACCCTAGATATTGATCTACCTATTAGGTAGGATCATACGGGGTTTAATAGGGATCTACCGTAAGGAAGGTAGCATCCAGATCCACTGTAGGGACAACGCAGAGGCTAGGGTATGTATGGATTGGGTAGTTATGCAAAAAATGTAAAGTTGTTTGTTAAATCATAATTTCCTACAATAGGTTGTTACAGTTATTTGCACAAATATTGTTTCCCCACATACCAGAATATTCATTTATGCTGACCGACGTTTTGTTTGTCGACATTTTAGGTACAAGTGAAAAGGAAAAATAATAAAGTGGCATATGTGGATTTAAATAAGAATTTAAGTACACAGGAGGATTAGTTAGAATAGACTCCAGATATGGATAGAAGTAGAAATCTGAATTTTTCAAAAGGTATGCACAATTTTATTTTAGTACAACTTTTCAATATAGTCTGGTAGAATTTGATAATTATTATCGATTATTTTTTGAACCTTTGATCCAGAAATTGGGATAAAGACTCTGACCCCTTGGTCTCCCTTAATTGGGGGTTACCGGGAGGCGGGGTCATTACAAATAATCCTCATTCAATTCTTCCTTCAATACCCTCAGGAACCTTGACCTACTCAAAGTGTGTCTCTGGAAGCCTTGGCTTTACCTCAGTCACCTCCGCCCACTTCTATGAAATCACTGGTTGGGTAAGCATATATGCATATGCACCTTTGTTTCCTTTTAGTTTTTATTCCCTAGTTTGCCTTGGGTCATCGTGTCTTGTAACCACAGTTGAACTTCTCATCGACAGTCACTGCCATGGTCTCCTAGTAGCCCTTCAACCGTGCAAATTGTGTCTTTGTCTTTGCCTTGCTCCAATGATAGATTTTCTGGCATTTGTGAATGCCTTCTTTCCGAGACTCAAAGGCTTGGGTGTCAAAGACCTAACCCCCATCTCTACCATGGCGAGAGAGGGTTACTCCAGACCAAATGTTAGCCCATGTTATGGCTAATTGACTTTGACACAAAGTGAGGAATTGGCGAAGATCTCTATACTTTATGAGAACGTGAGTTGATCAAAAGTGAATCTCAACTTTTTGCTCCTGGAGCAAAGCTCAGAGCCATTGATCACCATGGACAATCCAGGTCCTTGAATGATAATAGAACCCCCACAATTTCAATTGCCTTATTAATGTTGCAATGATAATAAGGCTATTCTAGTTTCTATTTATTTTTTCATGAGTTTTATAGTTAGGTCGAAAAGACCAATTTTCCCCTATAGATTTAATCAACTAATCAATAGTACAAGGGCAATTCTGGTTTTTTTTTCTTCTATCACCACTCACTGGTTCGGCTTGGAGATGCAATGCCATATTGGAAATTTGCTATTGGTCCACGAGAGCAGGTCTCGCGCCCAGTATCTGTTGAGTCAGATTAAATTATCCATGTGGCTTTTCTTCAAATTTTCATTGGCCTACTGTTCATAAATTCATAGTAATTCAACCGACAATCACAAAATTATGAATAAATAGTCATTAGAAAGGATTTTCTTAAAGGAATACTATTTTAAGGTTTTCAAGCCATGATCTGCACCCCAATTTTGATGTTTTATTAGAAACCCTAATTTGACCCATTGCAACCCTAACTAGGTATTACATGTAATTAATATGATCAAAGTCAACCAAGTTGTAACATATTAGATCTTGGACCCTACCCTAGAACTTTTATCTTGTGTGCTTAGCCAAACAAGGTTAAGGTTAGATCTAAAAGATATTTAGTATAATCCTAATGAGCTAAAGCATGTATAAATCACCTTAATGTAACCTAATGTTCTCACATTAATCTTAGGCCAATAATGGACACATAAAATATGTCATGTGAAGTAATATAAAATTTGTGTAAATAATCTCACATAATTCTTTTGGCAATAATATTAAGTTATGGAACATAATGGAATAAGAAATGGTGATAATAATGAAATAATTTGATAATAATGGCCACAAATATTAATTGTGATATAACTCATTAAAATAAATTTCAAAAGTGAAATATAAGTTAAAAATCATGTTCCTTGGGTCCTAATTGTCTTGGGAGTCAAGTTTCACATTACTCACATAATAATAATTAATTTAATTCATTTAGGTAATAAAGGATCTAAGTTTTTCCCAAAATATCAACTAAAATAATAAATGACTCAAAAGAGGAAAATAATCTTGGATTCATAATCTAAGTAATAAATATAGACTTTGGGTGAATTTTCATCCAATTTGGAAGATGATTGAATAAAAGGTGAAATTAGGAGAGAGAAAGTGTGTAGAACCTTCAAAATATTAAATAAATGAACAAATAACTCCAACATGAGAAATTGATGATAAATTCGTATCCAACACATTAAATATGACTTGTGGGTGAAGTTTCATAAAATTTGGAGAATCTTAAAGTCATTAATGCATGAGGAAAGAGAAAAAAGATTTGATTGATTTAATACATCAAAATTTCTCAAAAGGCTAATCTAATGTCAAAATCGGAATCTATATGCCTTAATTAGCCAAGGTGCAAAGTTTCATATTAATAGGACTATGTTTGGACCCTCAATTTTCTTAGTAGAGAAACTTAATCAAACATTATTTAAATGCAAATTATTTTCTCGATTTCAGTGTCACGCTATGATTCAAAATCTGTTTTCCTTAAGTTTTTGGGTTTAATCTGGACCCTCCAATTTTTTGATCGGACGACGCTCGACTTATCTCCCACCTATGGTAGGAGTTCGGCTCGACTTGTACTGTGCGAAGACCCCAATCACGATCTTCTCTTGGGGCTCTCTCCCTTTTCCTTCTTCCTTTTCCTCCGCTTTCTTCACCTCTATTTTTCCCTTGCCTTTCCACACTAATGGACCCTATAAGTATTGCAAATTTGGGACTTGGTCCCAAATCCACACCCGCCGCCCTTATTCCATGTTTCACCCCTGTTCTCCGCTTCGAGCCCATCTCCTTGCAATCTCAAGCCTTCATACCTCTAGAAAAAGTAAATGTGACATTCATCACGGCATAGGGATTCATTCCCTAGCGTTACTTTGGCCTCGTTTAGCTCCAAGTTGATCATCCCTAAACCAACCTTCTGGCGTCGGCTTTTGGTCACCACCGCAGGTTCGTCAGCCTGTTCTTGACCACTGTGTTGAAGGCTCAAGTTTGGTGACTTGCTTGTGAGGTGTGGGCAACCTTCTTTTGGTTCCAATTTCTTCATGAAGGTACAAATTTGGTTTTCCCCCTTTTGGTTCGGTCTACTGCTGTTTTGTTCTACTACGTGCTTTGGGTACTCATCAAACCAGATTCTTGGCTTACTGACATCAGAATGATCTTCTGAATTCGTTGGGTATGTTTTCATGGATGGAAATGGTTTGTTTTGCTATAGATATCCTGGTGTTCTTCTCCTTCGGTGCTGTCCTTTGCGAGTTCCAGGGAGAAGAAACCACGTGTTGGTTTGACCTTTACACCCTCATCTCTCTTCATTTCTTAGTTTTCTGCCAGGGAAAATTTGGTCTTTTTCTCCTCTGGAATTGTCCTTGGCTTGTGAGTGACTTGTTCTTAGTGTTTGCGTATCTAGCTCTGGGTCCAAACCAAATGAACATGTTTGATTGGGCAAGGCCATCTCAATTTTCAAAGAATAAGGATAATGTCTATGTGGATATTTTTGATTCGTCACTCTTTGTAAAATTCATAGAAATTAATTTATAGCTCAATAAAATAAAATAAAATATATTATAAAATCAGAAAAATAATATCTTTCTAATGGTTTTGGTTTTTTTCCTAAATACAATGATTAATGATAAGAAATTTTAATGGATTAATCTAAATAAGTAATAACTTGCAAAATTCATAACTAAATATATATAAGTTAGAAAAATACAACAAAATATGTTTTAGACTCACAAAAAGGTAACCTAAAATGTGGCATGGTTTTGATAACCTAAATCACATATAAAGAAAAAAGGTGATTTTTAGGGTTTGAATAATCAATGTAAAATTGACTCAAAATCTACATATATGCTTAATAGGTTCTTTAGATGTCTAGACTTGGATCTAGAAGTTTCTTGGACTTGTATAGACTCTGAAGTGAGGTATGTTGTATCCCATATTACTCCATGTTCAACAATTCATCTATATTATTATCTCTTTTAGTCCTATGGAGAATAACCTATACACATTGCTCTTATCTTTTGATATCATGGTTATTGTGAACTATCTTGTTTGTGGTAATCTTGGATATTCTCTTGACTCTTATCTTGTGCCTTGGTGCATGATGTACTTTTGATGATATGTGCCTACTATGATGTGGATGTTTATTTGTGGATATGTGATATCTTGTTCCCACTTTCATGTGGATGTAGTGTTGTCCATTGTGTGATGGCAACATTGTATAATCTGACTATACTTTTTACTTGCCTCTACATTTTACATGCTATGTGATTAATTAGCACTAGAGTAGTGTAATTGCATTGGTTTTGTTTATGGGCAGATGTGTAAATTTCTGTTCAAGCAGTATGCTCTTTTGGGATGGAGGTGGCCCCATACCTAGGTTTCAAATTTGTGAGGTTTGGCCCATGTTATATATATTGGGAGTTTAGCAGTACGTCATTCTCTATCAGGTTTTAAGTTTGTGAGACTTGGCCGACTTTGTTGTTATATTGTTCAAGGGCTATGCTTATCTCGCAAGCATACAAGTTGATGTTGATGATGGGTTATGTACCATGATTCCATGATATGTGCTTCATTTCCCACCATGGTAGTGGATGTATATATGGCACAATCTTTTTATGTTGTTTTATGGAAAATATTTCCTTCAATGTGATTCTTTTCTCTTGATACCCACTTGGGTGGTACTTTTCTTTTCTATGGGAAGCTTCTATTTATTTATTATCCTTTGTTTCATAATATTGCTCAATTTACTTTTTATTATGCACATACTAGACTTTGTTGATGCCATCTATTTTTCTCTTCTTGCTGGGGTATGCTTCCAACCCTAGGTGAAGGATGTGGAGGACATGGCATAACGTTATAGACCTAGCCTAATGAGTTAAAGCTTGAAGACAATCTTGATGTGGTTTAGATTTCCCTCTACATGGATCCTTATGATGTACCTTTACATGTAAGTTTAATATGTTCTTTTGTAACCTTATGAGAAATTGAATATAGTCAATATTTTCTTTCCGCTTCTATACTTTGGTTGTTTTGAATATCATTAATAAGATTTGAAAATTTTACACCCACTCCATCATACCTTCTGGGTGTGTTTGGACTGGAGGTTTTATTCTTCAAATTTTTAGTAGAGAGGTGATTTCACTTCTTTACAGCATGGTATCAGAGCCCATGGTAGTCAGAATCTAACTATTTCAATTTTGTCTCCCTAATTAGAGCCCTTACCTTGCATAGTTGCCCTCTAGGTTAGGTGTTCACCCTAGAGTTGATCTATGTTATATATGTGATGATGTTAGATAATCATACCCTTCTATATAGGTTTCGATGAAAATGATCTTTGTTTGCAATGGGGTTTAACTTAAGGATGGAATTAGGTTTTATGGATGATTAATAGTAGGTTAAGAAGATCTTGTTATGGATAAATTATGATTTGGTTTACCGCATTGATTTTGGTACCATCTTTGTTTTACCTCCAATGTTTCCTATCGACAAAAAATATTTTCATTATACTACTATATGTACTAAAATTTTCTCTAATTTGGCAATGTTTTCTTAAACTAAGTCACAATGAAGTGATATATTGAAACCCTAAACCTACTGCTAACCCTAGTTTTGACTTTGAAGATGTGACAAGGAATATATGGATTGATATAAAGGTGCAGTTGACCTACCCTAGGACTTTTTGGTTGTTTAGGGTTGATAAGTTAGAGACACAAGGACCTAAAACTCAACCCTAGATGGTTCTGACTTGTTTGTTGGATACATGAACAACATAAATCTCTAAAAACATTCACAACTAAAGGATATGTGGGTAATCCCAAAAGTTGTTAGTTTGACTTGTTAGGTTAAACCTTTTAAGTGGTGGAGAGTAGTTGGTTGTAGATGTTTGGATCAATAGATTTTGAGGATGAAATCCTTTTAAGGGGTGGAGTATTATAACATACCAGATCTTGGACTCAACCTAGAACTTTGATCTTTTGGGCTTTGCCAAATAAGGTTGAGGTTAGATCTAAAAGATGTTTAGTATAATCCTAATGAGATAAAGCATGCATACATCCCCTTAATGTAAGCTAATGTTCTCACATTAATCTTAGGCCAATAATGGATACATCAAATATGTCACATGAATCAATATAAAATTCGTGCAAATAATCACATATAATTCTTTTGGCAATAATATTAAGTTAGGGAACATAATGGAATAATCAATGGTGATAATAATGAAATAATGTGATAATAATGGCCACAAATATTCATTGTGACATAACTCATTAAAATAAATCCTAAAAGTGAAATCTAAGTTAAAAATCGTGTTCCTTGGGTCCTAATTGTCTTGGGAGTTAAGTTTCACATTATTTACATAATAATAATTAATTTAATTCATTTAGGTAAGAAAGGATCTAAGTTTTCCCCAAAATATCAAATAAAATAATAAAAGACTCAAAAGAGGAAAATAATCTTGGATTCATAATCTACATAATAAATATAGCCTTGGGGTGGATTATCATCCAATTTGGAAGATGATTGAATAAAAGGTGAAACAAGGAGAAAGTATGTAGAACCTTCAAAATATTAAATAAATGAACAAATAACTCCAACATGTGAAATTGATGATAAATTTGTATCCAACACATTAAATATGACTTGTGGGTGAAGTTTCATAAAATTTGGAGAATCTTAAAGTCATTAATGCATGAGGAAAGACAAAATAAGATTTGATTTATTTAATACATCAAAAGTTCCCAAATGGTTAATCTAATGTCAAAATCGAAATCTATATTCCTTAATTTGCCTAGGTGCAAAGTTTCATATTAATAGGACTATGTTTGGACCCTTAATTAGCTTAGTAAAGAAACTTAATCAAACATTATTTAAATGCAAATCATTTTCTCAATTTCCTTGTCACGCTATGATTCAAAATTTGGTTTTCCTTAAGTTTTCAGGTTTAATCTCGACTCCCAAATTTTTTGATCAGACGACACTCGACTTATCTCCCACCTTTGGTAGGATTCCGATTTGACTTGTACTATGCGAAGACCCCAATCGCGATCTTCTCTCGGGGCTCTCTCCCTTTCCCTTCTTCCTTTTCCTCTGCTTTCTTCAACTATGTGTTCCCCTCACCTTTCTACACCGATGGACTCTATAAGTATTGCAATTTTGTGACCTAGTCCCAAATCCACACCGGCCACCCTTGTTCCCTATTTCACCCCTATTCTCCACTTAGAGCCCATCTCCTCGTCATCTCAAGCCTTCGAACCTCCAAAAAATGCAAACCTGGCCTTCATTGTGTCATAGGGATTCGTTCCCTGGTGTTACTTTGGCCTTGTCTGACTCCAAGCTAATCATCCTTGAACCAACCTTTTGCCGTCGACTTTTGGTCGCCACCGCGGGTTCATAAGCCCGTTCGTTGAAGGCTCAAGTTTGGCGACTTGCTCGTGAGATATGGGCAACCTTCTATTGGTTCCAATTGCTTCAAGAAGGTACGATTTTAGTTTTCCCCCTTTTGGTTAGGTCTGCTACTATTTTGTTCTACTTTGTGCTTTAGGTACTCATCAAACCAGATTCTTGGCTTACTGAATTCAAAATGATCTTCCGAATCCATTGGGTATGTTTTCCTAGAAGGAAATGGTTTGTTTTGCTGGAGATGTCTTGGTGTTTTTCTCCTTCAGCGCTATCCTTCGCGAGTTCCAGGGAGAAGATACCAGGGGTTGGTTTGACCTTTACACCCTCATCTCTCTTCATTTCTTAGTTTTCTGCCAGGGACAATTTGGTCTTTTTCTCCTCTAGGATTGTCCTTGGCTTGCGAGTGACTTGTTCTCAGCATTTTCTTAGCTGGCTATGGGCCCAAATCAAATGTCCATCTCTGATTGGGCCATGCCATCTCAATTTTCAAAGAAAATGGATAATGTTTACATCGATATTTCTGATTGGTTGCTCTTTGTAAAATGCATAGAAATTAATTTATAGCTCAATAAAATAAAATAAAATATGCTGTAAAATTAGAAAAAGAAGAATTTTCTAATATTTTTGGTTTTGTTGCCTAAATACAATGATTAATGATAAGTAATTTTAATGGATTAATCTAAATAAATAATAACTTGTAAAATTTATAACTAAATATATATAAGTCAGAAAAATATAAAAAAACATGTTTTAGACTCAAAAAAGATAACCTAAAATGTGGCATGGTTATGATAACCTAAATCACATATAAAGAAAAAGGTTGTTTTTAGGGTTTGAATCATTAATGTAAAATTGACTCAAAATCTACATATATGCTTAATAGGTTCTTTGGAGGCCTAGACTTGGATCTAGAAATGTCTTAGACTTGTATAGACTCTCAAGTGAGGTATGTTGTATCCCCAATTACTCCATGTTGAGAAATTCACCTATATTATTCTTTCTCTTGGTCCTATGGACAATAGCCTATACACATTGCTCTTATCTTTTGATATTGTAGTTCTTGTGAACTATCTTATTTGTGGTAATCTTGGATATTCTCTTGACTCTTATCTTATGCCTTGGCGCATGTTGGAATTTTGATGATATGTGCCCACTTTGATGTGGATGTTTATTTGTGGATATGTGATATCTTGTTCCCACTTGCATGTGGATGTATGTGTTGTCCATTATGTGATGGAAACATTGAATAATCTGACTATACTTTTTACTTGCCTCTACATTTTACATGCTATGTGATTTAGTAGCACTAGAGTAGTGCAATTGCATTGGTTTTGTTAATGAGCTGATGTGTAAATTCCTGCTCGAGCAGTATGCTCTTTTGGGATGGAGGTGGCCCCATACCCGGGTTTCAAATTTGTGAGGTTTAGCCCATGTTATATATATTGGGAGTTAGGCAGTACATCATTCTCTATCAGGTTTCAAGTTTGTGAGACTTGGCCAACTTTGTTGTTATATTATTCTAGGTCTATGCTTATCTCACATGCATGCAGGTTGATGTTGATGATGATGGGTTATGTACCCTGATTCCATGATATGTACTTTATTTTCCACCATGTTAGTGGATGTATATATGGCACAATCTTTTTATGTTGTTTTATGGAAAGTATCTCCTTTAATATGATTCTTTTCGCTTGATACTCACTTGGGTGGTACTTTTCTTTTTTATGGTAAGCTTCTATTTGTTTGTTTTCCTTTGTTTCATAACATTGCTCAATTTACTTTTTAGTATGCACATACCAGCCTTTGTTGATGTCATTTATTTTTCTCTTCTTGCTGGGGTATGCTTCCAATCCTAGGTGAAGGTTGTGGAGGACATGGCATAACGTTATGGACCTATCCTAAGGAGTTAAAGCTTGGAGAGAATCTTGATGTGGTTTAGATTTCCCTCGACATGGATCCTTATGATGTACCTTTACATGTAAGTTTAATATGTTCTTTTGTAACCTTATGAGAAATTGAATATGGCCAATATTTTCCTTCTGCTTCAATACTTTGGTTGTTTTGAATACTGTTAATAAGATTTGAAAATTTTACACCCACTCCATCACACCTTCTGGGTGTGTTTGGACTGGAGGTTTTATTCTTCAAATTTTTAGTTGAGAGGTAGTTTTACTTCTTTACAACATGGTATCACAACCCATGGTAGTCGGAATCTGACTATTTCAATTTTGTTTCCCTAATTAGAGCCCTTACCTTACATAGTTTCCCTCTAGGTTATATGTTCACCCTAAAGTTGATCTATATTAGATACGTGATAAGGTTAGATAATCATACCCTTTTATATAGGTTTTGATGAAAATAATATTTTTTTGCAATGGGGTTCAACTTGAGGATGGAATTAGGTTTTGTGGATGAGTAATAGTATCTTGTTATGGATAAATTGTGACTTGGTTTACCGCATTGATTTTGGTACCATCTTTGTTTTACCTCCAATGTTTCCTATCGATAAAAATTATTTTCATTATACTACTATATGTACTAAAATTTTCTCTGATTTGGTGATGTTTTCTTAAACTAAGTCACAATGAAGTGATATAGTGAAACCCTAAACCTAGTGCTAACCCTAGTTTTGACTTTAAAGATGTGACAAGGAATATGTGGATTGATATAAAGGTGTAATTGGTCCATCCTATGAATTTTTGGTTGTTTAGGGTTGATAGGTTAGAGACACAAGGACCTAAAACTCAATCCTAGATGGTTCTGACTTGTTTGTTGCATACATGAACAATATAAATCTCTAAAAACATTTACAACTAAAGGATATGTGGGTAATCCCAAAAGTTTTAAGTTTGACTTGTTAGGTTAAACCTTTTAAGTGGTGGAGAGTAGTTGGTTGTTGATGTTTAGATCAACAGATTTTGAGGATGAAATCCTTCTAATGGGTGGAGTGTTGTAACATACCAGATCTTGGACCCTACCTAGAACTTTGATTTTTGGGCTTATCCAAACAAGGTTGAGGTTAGATCTAAAAGATGTTTAGTATAATCCTACTGAGCTAAAGTATGTATAAATCACCTTAATGTAACCTAATGTTCTCACATTATTTTTAGGACAATAATGGACACATAAAATATTTCACATGAAGTAATATAAAATTTGTGCAAATAATCACACATAATTCTTTTGGCAATAATATTAAGTTTTGGAACATAATGGAATAAGCAGTGGTTATAATAAGGAAATAATGTGATAATAATGGCTACAAATATTAATTGTGACATAACTCATTGAAATAAATCCAAAAAGTGAAATATAAGTTAAAAATCATGTTCCTTGGGTCCTAATTGTCTTGGGAGTCAAGTTTCACATTTTTCACATAATAATAATTAATTTAATTCATTTAGGTAAGAAAGGATCTAAGTTTTCCCCAAAATATCATACAAAATAATAAATGACTCAAAAGAGGAAAATAATCTTGGATTCGTAATCTACATAATAAATATAGCCTTTGGGTGAATTTTCATCTAATTTGGAAGATGATTGAATAAAAGGTGAAACTAGGAGAGAGAAAGTATGTAGAACCTTCAAAATATTAAATAAATGAACAAATAACTCCAACTTGAGAAACTAATGATAAATTCGTATCCAACACATTAAATATGACTTATGGGTGAAGTTTCATAAAATTCAGAGAATCTTAAAGTCATTATGCATGAGGAAAGAGAAAATAAGATTTGATTTATTGAATACATCAAAAGATCCCAAAAGGCAAATCTAATGTCAAAAGCGGAATCTATATGCCTTAATTGGCCTAGATGCAAAGTTTCATATTAATATGACTATGTATGGACCCTCAATTTTCTTAGTAAAGAAACTTAATCAAACATTATTTAAATGCAAATTATTTTCTCGATTTCCTTGTCATGCTATGATTCAGAATCTAGTTTTCCTTAAGTTTTTAGGTTTAATTTGGACCCTCCGATTTTTTCATCTGACGGTGCTCGGCTTATCTCCCACCTTTGGTAGGATTCTGGCTCGACTTGTACTGTGCGAAGACCCCAATCACGGTCTTCTCTCGGGGCTCTCTCTTTCCCTTCTTCCTTTTCCTCTGCTTTCTTCACCCATGTGTTCCCCTCGCCTTTCTACACCGATGGACCCTATAAGTATTACAATTTTGTGACCTAGTCCCAAATCCACACCCACCGCCCTTGTTCCCCTGTTTCACCCATGTTCTCCGCTTCAATCCCATCTCCTTGCCATCTCAAGCCTTCGAACCTCCAGAAAACACAAACCTGACCTTCTTCATGGCATAGGGATTCATTCCTTGGCGTTACTTTAGCCTCGTCTGACTCCAAGCTGATCATCCATGAACCAGCCTTCTGCCGCTGGCTTTTGGTCACCACTGTGGGTTCGTCAGCCTATTCCTGACCACTGTGTTGAAGGCTCAAGTCTGGCGACTTGCTCGTGAGATGTGGGCAACATTATTTTGGTTCCAATTGCTTCATGAAGGTATGATTTTGGTTTTCTCCCTTTTGGTTCGGTCTATTGCTATTTTGTTCTACTCCATGCTTTGGGTACTCATCAAACCAGATTCTTGGCATATTGAATTCAGAATGATCTTCTGAATCCATTGGGTATGTTTTTGTGGATGGAAATGGTTTGTTTTGCTCAAGATGTCCTAGTGTTCTTCTCCTTCAACACTATCCTACGTGAGTTCTAGGGAGAAGAATCTAGGGGTTGGTTTGACCTTTACACCCTCATCTCTCTTCGTTTCTTAGTTTTTTGTCGGGGACAATTTGGTCTTTTTCTCCTCTGGAATTGCCCTTGGCTCACGAGTGACTTGTTCTCAGCATTTTCTTAGCTGCCTATGGGACCAAACCAAATGGCCATCTCTGATTGGGCCATGCCAAATCAATTTTCAAAGAAAAAGGTTAATGTTTACATGGATATTTCTGATTGGTTGCTCTTTGTTAAATTCATAGAAATTAATTTATAGCTCATTAAAATAAAATAAAATATGTTCTAAAATAAAATAAAAATAAGAACTTTCTAATGGTTTTGGTTTTGTCGCCTAAATACAATGATTAATGATAAGTAATTTTAATGGATTAATCTAAATAAGTAATAACTTGCAAAATTCATAACTAAATATATATACATCAGAAAAATATAAAAAAATATGTTTTAGACTCAAAAAAGGTAACCTAAAATGTGGCATGGTTTTTATAACCTAATTCATATATAAAGAAAAAGGTGATTTTTAGGGTTTGAATAATCAATGTAAAATTGACTCAAAATCTACATATATGCTTGATAGGTTCTTTAGAGGCCTAGACTTGGATCTAAAAATGTCTTTGACTTGTATAGAATCTGAAGTGAGTTATGCTATATCCGCTATTACTCCATGTTGAGAAATTCACCTATATTATTCTTTCTCTTGGTCCTATGGACAATAGCCTATACATATTGTTCTTATCTTTTGATGTCATGGTTCTTGTGAAATTATCTTGTTTGTGGTAATCTTGGATATTCTCTTGACTCTTATCTTGTGCCTTAGTGTATGTTAGACTTTTGATGATATGTTCCCACTATGATGTGGATGTTTATTTGTTGATATGTGATATCTGGTTCCCACTTGCATGTAGATGTAGTGGTGTCCATTGTGTGATGGAAACATTATATAATCTGACTATACTTTTTACTTGCCTCTACATTTGACATGCTATGTGATTCTAGAGTAGTGTAATTGCATTGGTTTTCTTTATGGGAAGATGTGTAAATTCCTGCTCGAGCAGTATGCTCTTTTGGGATGGAGGTGGTCCCATACCCGAGTTTCAAATTTTTGAGGTTTGGCCCATGTTAAATATATTGGGAGTTTGGCAGTACGTCATTCTCTATCAGGTTTCAAGTTTGTGAGACTTGGTTGACTTTGTTGTTATATTGTTCTAGGGCTATGCTTATCTCACATGCATGCAGGTTGATGTTGATGATGATGAGTTATGTGCCCTGATTCCATGATATGTGCTTCATTTCCCACCATGGTAGTGGATGTATATATGGCACACTCTTTTTATGTTATTTTATGGCAAGTATCTGCTTTAATGTGATTCTTTTCTCTTGATACCCACTTGGGTGGTACTTTTCTTTTCTATGGGAAGCTTATATTTATTTGTTGTCCTTTGTTTCGTAACATTGCTCAATTTACTTTTTAGTATGCACATACCGACCTTTTTTGATGTAATCTATTTTTCTCTTCTTTTTGGGGTATACTTCCAACCCTAGGTGAAGGATGTGGAGGACATGGCATAACGTTATGGACATAGCCTAAGGAGTTAAAGCTTGGAGACAATTTTGATGTGGTTTAGATTTCCTCTACATGGATCCTTATGATGTACCTTTACATGTAAGTTTAAGATGTACTTTTGTAACCTTATGAGAAATTGAATATAGTCAATAGTTTCCTTCCGCTTCTATACTTTGGTTTTTTTGAATACCATTAATAAGATTTGAAAATTTTACACCCACTCCATCATACCTTCTGGCTGTGTTTGGACTGGAGGTTTTATTCTTCAAATTTCTAGTAGAGAGGTGGTTTCACTTCTTTACAACATGGTATTAGAGCCCACGGTAGTTGGAATTTGACTATTTCAAATTTGTCTCCCTAATTAGAGGTCTTACCTTGCATAGTTGCCCTCTAGGTTATATGTTCACCCTAGAGTTGATGTATGTTAGATACGTGATGAGGTTAGATAATAATACCCTCTATATAGGTTTTGATGAAAAGGATCTTTGTTTGCAATGGGGTTTAACTTGAGGATGGATTTAGGTTTTGTGGATGAGTAATAGTATCTTGTTATGGATAAATTGTTACTTGGTTTACCACATTGATTTTGGAACCATCTTTGTTTTACCTCCAATGTTTCCCATCGACAAAAACTATATTCATTATACTAATATATGTACTAAAATTTACTCTGATTTGGCGATGTTTTCATAAACTAAGTCATAATGAAGTGATATAGTGAAACCCTAAACTTGTTGCTAACCCTAGTTTTGACTTTGAAGATATGAAAAGGAATAAGTGGATTGATATAAAGGTGTAGTTGACCTACCCTATGACTTTTTGGTTGTTTAGGGTTGATAGGTTAGAGACACAAGGACCAAAAACTCAACCCTAGATGGTTCTGACTTGTTTTTTGGATACATGAACAACATAAATCTCTAAAACATTCACAACTAAAATTTATGTGGGTAATCCCAAAAGTTGTTAGTTTGACTTATTAGGTTAAACCTTTTAAGTGGTGGAGAGTAGTTGGTTGTTGATGTTTGAATCGATAGATTTTGAGGATGAAATCCTTTTAAGGGGTCGAGTGTTGTAACATACCAGGTCTTGGACCCTACCTAGAACTTTGATCTTTTGGGCTTAGTGATGCAGCCCTATTTTAGGGCTCCATCCTGTGCCATTTTGTATATAAGTTGCATCTAAACATGTTAGATTACAAGTATTTTCCCCCAATTTGATTATCATTGCAAATACGCTTATGGATGTTCTTTGCGCTATTTTTCAGATACTTGGACCACAATGGATGGACGAGTGTGATGGAGGGACCCAAAGGAGGGCCCAAAGCTCCCCCAACCTACCTTAGTGGCCAAGAATCGTCTCCAAGCAAAAACACCCAAGAATTATGAAGTTTGAAGCCATGCTAGCACTAGAAGACCCCAGCACGGCCGTGGTGCCATGGAACGGCCGTGCTGGCAATTGAGCAGAATTACAGGTTGATCGACAAATTTTGGAAGTTCAAGCAAGTCAGTCACCACGGCCGTGTTGACCAGCACGGCCGTGCTACGAAGACAACACCACGGCCGTGCTGACCAAAACGGCCGTGCTGGATGAAGATGGAACGGGCGTGCTGCTCAGAATGACCTCCTCCCAAATCCGCCACCATGGCCGTGCTACCCAGCACGGCCATTCTACCTAGTACCCAACACGGTCGTGCTGCCCAGCACGGCCGTGCCACCGGCCTTCGTTTTCACCCACCAACCTGTTAAATTAACACTTAGCCAACACGACCGTTCCCCTCCACCACGACCGTGCTCACTCCTACCCAACACGGCCGTGCTGCCCAGCACGGCCGTGCCACCACCCCAAAACCTATACAACTTTCACTGATTTTCCTATTATACCCCCACTTAACCCTAGCTCCTATATAAGCACTAGTTGCCTCTAGGGCTCGAGGTTAAGCACTCCTAGCCGACCCTAGCTGCTGCCATTGCATCCTTTGCTCCAATCCACCCATTTCCTTGCAATCTACCCCATTTCCATCCATTTTCCACTCATTCCCACCATAGAAACCTAGTTTCTCTAGGTTTCTATCCATTCATTCCACCATTTTCATGCACCCCTACACCTTTGGAGGAGGGAGGTCGTCTGCAGCTGCTTGGAGGTGAAGAAGGAGGCCACTACATCGAGCTTCATGGTGTTTTCCCTTCTTCTACCCCTTTCTTTTCCTGTTTTCATGATCATGTATAGCTAAGCCCCCTTGTGGTGGGCTGTTTGGGATTAAAATGTTACTTTGATACCATGTTGGGGGATAAATTCTTGTAATGAACTCAATTCATATTCATGATGATTACTTCCTGCTTCCATCTCTTTTCCAATCTTATTGCATGTGGTTTGTGCTTGTTGTATGAATTGCTTGCCTTGAGGTTTTTGATGACACTCCATTTCTAGGAGGAATTGGAGTGTATGTGGCAATCTTAGGAATGGCTCCTAGGTCCAATTAGTGGATCCCTAGCTAGCCCCCTTTGTTCCTACATACACATCCCTCCCCCTACAAATGAGTGTGAGATTTAAGTGGCTAGTGTAAGTGAGAGTGGTACAATTGCTTAGGGCCTTCTAAAGGCTAGAATGGCTAGTGCCATGAGGTTAAATCCCTCATCTCCACCCCCATCTCTACCCTCAACCCTCAATTATCCACTATCACTTACCCTAGAAACCTAGATTTGGCCAATCTCACTAGAACTACACCTAACCCTAGTCTTCTACTAGTAGTATAGGGTATGTTCTAATGGCATTGTCCTTGTTGTTTGGTTTGGTAATCTAGATATGAATTGAGCATCATGCATGTTTAATGAACGCCCCCAACTAAAATCAAAGTGACATTTCCCAAACGGCCCACCCACCTTAATCACCTTGCTTAAAACCCTAATCGCTTCGTTTGCTTGTTAAGGCTAGCTTAGTTCAATTGCTTTAGTCTAACTTAGTCAATTGCCTCGTTTTGTTAGCTAGTGTTAATTTAGATCTTTCATCTTGCTTAGTGGTTAAATTAGGCTCTAAATTGTTAGTTGCTTGCTTAGTTTGGTATAATTCGTCCCTGCTTCTGTTTAGATAACTTGTTAACTCAGATTGCTAATTTAGTCTTTTGATAACTTAGTTTCACATTGCGTTTCCTACTTGCTCGTCTAGCTTAATCAATCAAACAAACCTTCAAACCCTAAAAACCCTAAGCTCTGCATAAGGAACATAGCTCACACTTTCCAACTCTAGCGCCCCCTCTATCTCTGTGGTTCGACCCCGCATCTTGCCTTTGATCTATACTACAACAGTACCCCGTACGCTTGCGGGCGCATTGCTTTAGTTTTAGTGATAGACTTGATTTGGGACCATATAAATTTCGAAAGCAAGGACCCCATCCATCATCCCGTGCCTCTCGACCTCGTGGATTGCACCTGCTGCAAGCCTCTAGCGGGAGTGCACCAAGCTTTCTGGCATCGTTGTCAGGGATAGAGGCGCTCGGCCTAGTTAGATAGTGTAGCTTAGCCTTTCCTTTTTGCCCTCACCATTGCTATTATTTATTCTTTGTTTTACTTTTGCATCATGGTGTGCTAACTTGGTTTCTTGTTGTTTGTTTGTGCTGTGCGCATGTGACAGCTGTGCATGCGTAGCACACGCTCGACTTGCACCGACTTGGTGGTTTACGACCCCGAGATTGGGAGAAGAAGGCTTCAAGCTCGCCGCAACCTACACCGAGAGACCGAAATGGATGAAAACAACCCACCACCGGATGCTCAGCCACCACCGCCACATCGCCCGCTCCACGAATACTTTACGCCGGGGAACTACAACTCCCCCATAGCCACGCTGGTGGATCAGATGCCCGAGCATCAGTTTTCCATCCCGCCGGCACTCCTGGGACTTCTCCCTACATACTATGGTATGGAGAACGAGAACCCCTACCACCACATAGACGCGTTCCTTGAAACGTGCTCTACCTTCCGCACTCCCGCCGCCACCGACGACTCAATCAGGAGGACGCTCTTCCCTTTCTCCCTCAAGGAGAAAGCCAAGGAGTGGTAAGTCTCGAGGCCAGAGTTGGTGACTTGGAATGAGGTGAAGAACGAGTTTCTCAAGAAATTCTTCCCCATCGCCAAGTTATCCTACATGAGGAGGTGCATCACGTCGTTCGCCCAGAAAGAGAACGAGCCCTTCCACGAGGCATGGGAGAGGTTCCAGAAGTTGCTCCGTGACTGCCCTCATCATGAGGTTCCTCTTTGGCAGCTAGTTCAGGCCTTCTACACCGGGCTTGAGGAGCAGAGCCAAAAGAATGTAGATTCTTCTTGCGGGGGCACGTTCATGGCCAAGCCGCCCGAGGACTCATGGCCACTGTTTGAACATCTCGCCGAGAATTCTCGCCACCGAGCTTCCACTAAAGGGGGGCATTGCGGCCGGAACTACACTCCCCCACCTTCCTCTGTGGCTCCCGCACGCAATGCCACCGACCCCGACATGATGGCAATGATGACCGAGATGATGAAGTGGATGAAGAATCAAGTTGGTGGCTCCTCTAACCAGCCCACAAGGGCAGTTGATACTGTAGACGAGGAGGTCAATGCTCTATATTCCTTTGGTGGCCACAACAACCAAGGTCCAATGTCCCAATCCTACACTCCCGAGTGGAGGAACCACCCAAATTTCTCTTAGAAACAACAGAACGAGGATGGGCAAGGACAGGGACAACAAAAGCCACGCTACAACTCAAAGTTTGAAGAGGAAGTACTCGGGAGACTGAGGAATCTAGATGAGGTAAAGAGAGAAGTGTCTTCTCAAGGACAGAACATCAGTCGTCTTGAGTAAAGGCTCGATCAAATTTCTATCTCACTTGCTCGCCGTGAAGAGGGGAGACTTCCATCTCAACCTATGACAAATCCTAACAGCGATGGTAGTTGTGTGACTGCCGCCCAAGCCACATACTTCCCACCACGTAGCCAAGCAACCTCACTTCCACAATACCAAGGGCCACCACACCCATATGCTCCGCCATCCCACCAACCCCCGCTAAACTACCAACACTCACCACCACCACCACATACTTACCAACCTCCACCTCCACCACAACCAACTTGCATACTCTAAAATCCTAATCCTCCCCAGCAAAGACCACCACCACCTCCGTCCTCACAAGCTCCCCCTTCTTCACATGAGCAAGTGAGTATGGTCACTGTCATATGGAGTGAAGAAACTGCTCAAGGCTGTGGAAAAAGGGGAAAGAAAGTGACTAAGGTTGGAAGCAAAGTCCCGATACGTGAGGGATCTAGCAAAGATAAAGAAGACTCCGAAGGAATTGCCGCCCAAGCACCACCAGAGAATGATAGGTACACCCAGATTGCTACTGCACCAGACGCGAATGTAGAGGCACTCTCATTGGTTCCACCCTCACCCGGGGATGCAGAAATTATCATAGACATAGCAACATTTGAAGCCATGTCCTTATGGAAACCAAGATCTTTACATGATACTAGCGTCGCCATCACCCCTCCGCAAGTTCCAGCCACTACAGTGGCGATAGTTGATGAAAACAGGAAGCAACTCCATGAAGGTTCGACTCTCCAAAAAGGGGGCAGAAATGTTATGAATCTCCTAGGAAACTTGAAGCGGGGAACAATAGGTGTTACATCACTCTTTTCATTGATGAAGGACATATGCATGGGAAAGAGAAAGTTAGTGCTATTACCGACCGAAGAGATTGTTGCCTCAAAATCTGTGAATTTCATCTATGACAATGGCGTCCTAGAAAAGAGAGGTGATCCGGGAGTACCTCTGATCTCTTGCTTCATTGGCACACAACCCGTCCAGCACGCTCTCATTGAATTAGGTGCAGGAACAAGTCTCATGCCATGGATCATGTACCTACGGCTTGGCCTAAATAAAATGAAACCAGTGGAGTGCACCATTATCTTGGGTGACGGAACCAAAAGGAAGCCCTTGGGAATCATGCAGAACACAATAGTGTCAATGGATGAAAGAGTGAACATTGCCTATGTGACCGATTTCCTGATAGTGGACACCACACCTATTGATGGAGAAGAGTACCTCATATTGGGTATACCTTTCCTATCTACTGTGGGAGCTGAAATCAACATCCGCAAGGGCACGCTGACGGTTACTTACAAGAGGAAAAAGTTCGACTTCTTCATGTTCACCAAAGAAGAGAGAGATGAGCTGGCCAATGAAGACTTTGGTGAGAGTTTGTGCTATCGTGACCCTCTGGAGCTGTGGAGATCGAGCCCATACTTCTATTCCATGTACACTCCTTGGGACGAAGCACATGTCGTAAGAGCGCTCGACAGGATCACCGTAGAAGAGAAGGAGGGCACTGTGGGTATCAATACATGATGAAAAAGAGCAACAAGCCCGGCTAAAGGCTATAAATTTAGCGCTTGTGGGAGGCAACCCGCGTGGTTTGAGAATCTCGAACCTTGTTTTTACCATACTTTCTTTTGGTTTCCAAGAAACACACACACACACTATACTTGATAGTTTTTCTGTTTGTGAATCATTTTAGCACAAGCATAAGAAAGAAAAGATGAAGCTAAAGAGTTTAGCCGAGACAGAGGTCAAAGTGGAAGAAAAGATTGCAACTCAATGGAGGAGCTACAGGAAGAAAGCCAGAACGGCCGTGCTGCCCAGCACGGCCGTGGTAGCCCTGTCCTGCTCACCTAAAAGTTACTTTGACCACTGCAGCTCTCGCCGGTTGCCTTTCGCAACCCCACACATTTTTACCCTACTAGTCTAAACTTCTATTTCATGATGAGGACATCATGAGTTAAAAGTTTGGGGTGGTAGGGCGGTAAGCCTTCTTTCGCCACATTTTTCTCTGTGTACCTTGTGCTGAATTTTTGCAAGATGATCAAACAGTTTGACTGACTTTCCATACTCAATTACCCTGACCTGGTGTGTCTGCTTGCATCTTTGCATGACATGTAGTTAACTTCTGCATTTTTGAGTAATTTTTCAAAATTTTTGCTTCTTCATACCATGCATTGCATTCTCATGTAGTTTTTGATAATTTCTTTTGCTTGCTAAGTAGGATTTTCTATTTTATGTCTTTAAATTCCCTAAAGTAGGTTTAGATGCGATTTAGTGCAAATTGGCACCATTTTGGCCAATTTTGCCCAGATTTGAATATTCTTGCTCTGATAGGATGTTTTGACTTAATCTCCAATGTTTGAAATGAAAAGGTTTACTCTTGTGACAAATGCATGCTACATTCTTAGATCTTATTGATATATGGTCTTGTTTGTGACTTTTTACATGTGAACCACATCTCTTAAGTCTGTGAATGTGTTGGTTGAATCATGAATTGAGCAAGCGACAAACGCTTAAAGCCAATGGAATCACTTGGTAGAAATATGAATATTGTGTTAATTCTATCATGTGATGTGATATTACTTGGTGAAGTGTTGAACTAACTTTCGTGCAGGGAATCGTATGTTGAAAACTACATTGATGACCCCTCTTTGATCCGACTTTTCTTCCACCATCTTCATACCCCTTCGCCTCATAAAAAGATGCCAAAGTGCACATATTAGCCGTGGCCACCTTCAAAAGTTTGGGGTGGCCACATCTTTACCTCCCCGCTTCACTCCATCCACCATATGCCCTATCTATACCAAGGGCAAAGAAAAATAAAAAGAAAAGCAAAAATAAAATAAAAGGATGCTCCTGTTTAAGAGCATTCAAATAAAGAAAAGAAGAGTGTGTAAAAGCACTCCAAATCTTACCGCAACCCTTTCTTCTTCTTTTATACCCATTGAGCTAGAAAACATCAAATCTAGCTCACTTTACCCTTTCTACAGCCAAGTGGATCATCTAGTGTGGTTTGAAGCATAAGACCGAATGCATGAAAGCGAAACAACACTCCTAGTCACCTGTGATTAACATCAACATGAGACGGTTTACCCGGAATGACATAAAGGACATATGGACAACTTGTGTTTCTATGCTTTATATTTGAAGTTTGTATGCTCAGTGCTCAGTTCATGATTGGGCTGTGAAAGAAGGAGAGGAGAGATGTGAGACACATGCACTTAGTCACTCCCAAGACCATATATATTCAATAATCTGCTGCTGCTTTGCATTTGTCATTTGTTTTTGTTGAAAAGAACTGAAAAGAGAGATTAAGTTGGAGCATACTTGAGGACAAGTATGTTTTAAGTTTGGGGTGGTGATGCAGCCCTATTTTAGGGCTCCATCATGTGCCATTTTGTATATAAGTTGCATCTAAACATGTTAGATTACAAGTATTTTCTCCCAATTTGATTATCATTGCAAATACGCTTATGGATGTTCTTTGCACTATTTTTCAGGTACTTGGACCACAATGGATGGACGAGTGTGATGGAGGGACCCAAAGGAGGCCCCAAAGCTCCCCCAACCTACCTTAGTGGCCAATGATCATCTCCAAGCAAAAACACCCAAGAATTATGAAGTTTGAAGCCATGCTAGCACTAGAAGACCCCAACACGGCCGTGGTGCCATGGAACGGCCGTGCTGGCAATTGAGCAGAATTACAGGTTGATCGACAAATTTTGGAAGTTCAAGCAAGTCAGCCACCACGGCCGTGTTGACCAGCACGACCGTGCTATGAAGACAACACCACGGCCGTGCTGACCAAAATGGCCGTGCTGGATGAAGATGGAACGGGCGTGCTGCTCAGAACGACCTCCTCCCAAATCCGCCACCACGGCCGTGCTACCCAGTACAACCGTTCTACCTAGTACCCAACACGGCCATGCTGCCCAGCACGACCGTGCCACCAGCCTTCATTTTCTCCCACCAACCTGTTAAATTAACACTTAGCCAACACGGCCGTTCCCCTCCACCACGACCGTGCTCACTCCTACCCAACACGGCTGTGCTGGCCAGCACGGCCGTGCCACCACCCCAAAACCTATACAACTTTCACTGATTTTCCTATTATACCCCCACTTAACCCTAGCTCCTATATAAGCACTAGTTGCCTCTAGGGCTCGAGGTTAAGCACTCCTAGCCGACCCTAGCTGCTGCCATTGCATCCTTTGCTCCAATCCACCCATTTCCTTGCAATCTACCCCATTTCCATCCATTTTCCACTCATTCCCACCATAGAAACCTAGTTTCTCTAGGTTTCTATCCATCCATTCCACCATTTTCATGCACCCCTGCACCTTTGGAGGAGGGAGGTCGTCTGCAGCTGCTTGGAGGTGAAGAAGGAGGCCACTACATCGAGCTTCATGGCGTTTTCCCTTCTTCTACCCCTTTCTTTTCCTATTTTCATGATCATGTATAGCTAAGCCCCCTTGTGGTGGGCTGTTTGGGATTAAAATGTTACTTTGATACCATTTTGGGGGATAAATTCTTGTAATGAACTCAATTCATATGCATGATGATTACTTCCTGCTTCCATCTCTTTTCCAATCTTATTGCATGTGGTTTGTGCTTGTTGTATGAATTGCTTGCCTTGAGGTTTTTGATGACACTCCATTTCTAGGAGGAATTGGAGTGTATGTGGCAATCTTAGGAATGGCTCCTAGGTCCAATTAGTGGATCCCTAGCTAGCCCCCTTTGTTCCTACATACACATCCCTCCCCCTATAAATGAGTGTGAGATTTAAGTGGCTAGTGTAAGTGAGAGTGGTACAATTGCTTAGGGCCTTCTAAAGGCTAGAATGGCTAGTGCCATGAGGTTAAATCCCTCATCTACACCCCCATCTCTACCCTCAACCCTCAATTATCCACTATCACTTACCCTAGAAACCTAGATTTGGCCAATCTCACTAGAACTACACCTAACCCTAGTCTTCTACTAGTAGTATAGGGTATGTTCTAATGGCATTGTCCTTGTTGTTTGGTTTGGTAATCTAGATATGAATTGAGCATCATGCATGTTTAATGAATGCCCCCAACTAAAATCAAAGTGACATTTCCCAAACGGCCCACCCACCTTAATCACCTTGCTTAAAACCCTAATCGCTTCGTTTGCTTGTTAATCCTAGCTTATTTCAATTGCTTTAGTCTAACTTAGTCAATTGCCTCGTTTTGTTAGCTAGTGTTAATTTAGATCTTTCATCTTGCTTAGTGGTTAAATTAGGCTCTAAATTGTTAGTTGCTTGCTTAGTTTGGTATAATTCGTCCCTGCTCCTGTTTAGATAACTTGTTAACTCAGATTGCTAATTTAGTCTTTTGATAACTTAGTTTCACATTGCATTTCCTACTTGCTCGTCTAGCTTAATCAATCAAACAAACCTTCAAACCCTAAAAACCCTAAGCTCTGCATAAGGAACATAGCTCACACTTTCCAACTCTAGCGCCCCCTCTATCTCCGCGGTTCGACCCCGCATCTTGCCTTTGATCTATACTACAACAGTACCCCGTACTCTTGCGGGCGCATTGCTTTAGTTTTAGTGATAGACTTGATTTGGGACCATATAAATTTCGAAAGAAAGGACCCCATCCATCATCTCGTGCCTCCCGACCTCATGGATTGCACCTGCTGCAAGCCTCTAGTGGGAGCGCACCACTTAGCTAAACAAGGTTGAAGTTAGATCTAAAAGATGTTTAGTATAATCCTAATAAGCTAAAGAATGTATAAATCACCTTAATGTAACCTAATGTTCTCACATTAATCTTAGGCCAATAATGGACACATAAAATTTGTCATATGAAGTAATGTAAAATTTGTGCAAATAATCACACATAATTGTTTTGGCAATAATATTAAGTTATGGAACATAATGGAATAAGCAATGGTGATAAGAATGAAATAATGTGAAAATAATGGCCACAAATATTAATTGTGACATAACTCATTAAAATAAATCCCAAAAGTGAAATCTAAGTTAAAAATTGTGTTCCTTGGGTCCTAATTGTCTTGGGAGTCAAGTTTCGCATTATTCACATAATACTAATTAATTTATTTTGTTTAGGTAAGAAAGGATCTAATTGTTTCCAAAAATACCAAATAAAATAATAAATGACTTAAAAGAGGAAAATAATCTTGGATTTGTAATCTACATAATAAATATAGCCTTTGGGTGTATGCTCATCTAATTTGGAAGATGATTGAATAAAAGGTGAAACCAGGAGAGAGAAAGTATGTAGAACCTTCAAAATATTAAATAAATGAAAAAATAACTCCAGCATGTGAAACTGATGATAAATTTGTATCCAACACATTAAATATGACTTGTGGGTGAAGGTTCCACTCTACAAGAACTCTGAATC
Source organism: Alisma plantago-aquatica (assembly GCA_963693085.1). Classification (NCBI taxonomy): domain Eukaryota; kingdom Viridiplantae; phylum Streptophyta; class Magnoliopsida; order Alismatales; family Alismataceae; genus Alisma; species Alisma plantago-aquatica. The sequence continues at coordinate 1,271,814,351 of OY856409.1, read as the reverse complement.
ATTTCTTATAATTATAAGGAAAGATATCTTATGATATGGATTGTAATCTCTAATGAAATATACCATGAGCAACCTGTTTTCTCTCCGGTTGCCCTAAGTTTCATAAAACTTGGAGAATCTTAAAGTCATTAATGCATGAGGAAAGAGAAAATAAGATTTGATTTATTTAATACATCAAAAGTTCCCAAAAGGCAAATCTAATGTCAAATTTGGAATATATATGCCTTAATTGGCATAGGTGCAAAGTTTCATATTAATAGGACTATGTTTGGACCCTCAATTTGCTTAGTAAAGAAACTTAATCAAACATTATCTAAATGCAAATTATTTTCTCGATTTCCTTGTCACGTTATGATTCAGAATCTGGCTTTCCTTATGTTTTCAGGTTTAATCTGGACCCTCTGATTTTTTGATCGGACGGGCGCTCGGCTTATCTCCCACCTTTGGTAGGAGTCTGGCTCAACTTGTATTGTGTGAAGACCCCAGTCACAATCTTCTCTTGGGGCTCTCTCCCTTTCCCTTCTTCCTTTTCCTCTGCTTTCTTCACCTATGTGTTCCCCTCGCCTTTATGCACCGATGGACCCTATAAGTATTGCAATTTTGTGACTTAGTCCCAAATCCACACCCGCCGCCCTTGTACCCCTATTTCACCCATGTTCTCCACTTTGAGCCCATCTCCTAGCCACCTCAAGCCTTTGGACCTCTAGAAAACACAAATCTGATCTTCTTCGTGGCATAGGGATTCATTCCCTGGTGTTACTTTGGCCTCGTCTGACTCCAAGTTGATCATCCTTGAACCAGCCTTCTGCCACCAGCTTTTGGTCACTGCTACGGTTCATCAGCCTATTCCCGACCACTGTGTTGAAGGCTAAAGTTTGGCGACTTGCTCATGAGATGTGGGCAACATTCTTTTGGTTCTAATTGCTTCATGAAGGTACAATTTTGGTTTTCCCCCTTATGGTTTGTCCTGCTGCTATTTTGTTTTTCTTTGTGCTTTGGGTACTCATCAAACTAGATTCTTTGCTTACTGAATTCGCAATGATCTTCCAAATCCGTTGGGTATGTTTTTGTGGATGGAAATGGTTTGTTTTGTTGGATATGTCTTGGTGTTCTTTTCCTTTGGCACTATCCTTCGCGAGTTCTGGGGAGAAGAAACCAGGGGTTGGTTTGACCTTTACACCATCTCTCTTCATTTCTTAGTTTTCTGCTAGGGACAATTTGGTCTGTTTCTCCTTTAGAATTGCCCTTTGCTTGCGAGTGACTTGTTCTCAGTGTTTGCTTAGCTGGCTATGGGACCAAACCAAATGGCTATCTCTGATTGGGCCATGCCATCTCGATTTTCAAAGAAAAAGGATAACATTTACATGGATTTTTTTTAGAAAGGGAGCCTGCCATTTTATTAAGTAATCAAATCATTTACAGCAAGTACAAGGATCCGATCCTCAAACCCCCCGCCAACACAGTGAGGGTTAACAAAATGACAGGCTGAAATGGCTAAGGCATGTGCTAATCTATTGCCTTGCCTTCTAATAAAATAGATATTAAATGAAAGGAATGTATGAGAAAGCTCAATGATGTCATGGGTGATGATGTCTTCATAGCCACATCCGCCGCAACCTGTCTTCTATTTCTGATTGGTTTCTCTTTATAAAATTCATAAAAATTAATTTATAGCTTAGAAAAATAAATAAAATATGTTTTAAAATAAGAGATTTCTAATGGTTTTTGTTTTGTCACATAAATACAATGATTAATGATAAGTAATTTTAATGGATTAATCTAAATAAGTAATAACTTGCAAAATTCATAACTAAATATATATAAGTTAGAAAAATATAACAAAATATGTCTTAGACTAAAAAAAAGGTAACCTAAAATGTGGCATGGTTTTGATAACCTAAATCACATATAATGAAAAAGGTGATTTTTAGGGTTTGAATAATCAATATAAAATTGACTCAAAATCTGTATATATGCTTAATAGGTTCTTTGGAGGCCTAGACTTGGATCTAGAAATGTATTTGACTTGTATAGACTCTGAAGTGAGGTATGCTATATCCCCTATTACTCCATGTTGAGAAATTCACCAATATTATTCTTTCTCTTGGTCCTATGGACAATAGCCTATACACATTACTCTTATCTTTTGATATCATGGTTCTTCTGAACTATCTTATTTATGGTAATCTTAGATATTCTCTTGACTCTTATCTTGTGCCTTGGTGCATGTTGGACTTTTGATGATATGTGCCCACTATGATGGGGATGTTTATTTGTTGATATATGATATCTGGTTCCCACTTTCATCTAGATGTAGTGTTGTCCATTTTGTGATGGCAACATTGTATAATCTGACTATACTTTTTAATTGCCTCTACATTTTACATGCAATGTGATTCAGTAGAACTAGAGTACAGAAATTGCATTGGTTTTGTTTATGGGCAGATGTGTAAATTCCTGCTGGAGCAGTATGCTCTTTTGGGATGGAGGTGGTCCCATACCCGAGTTTCAAATTTGTGAGGTTTGGACCATGTTATATATATTGATATTTTGGCAGTACATCATTCTCTATCAGGTTTTAAGTTTGTGAGCCTTGGCCGACTTTGTTTTTATATTATTCTAGGGCTATGCTTATCTCACATGCATGCAGGTTGATGTTGATGATGATGGGTTATGTGCCCTGATTCCATGATATGTGCTTCATTTCCCACCATGGTAGTGGATGTATATATGGCCAAATCTTTTTATGTTGTTTTATGGTAAGTATCTCCATTAATGTGATTCTTTTCTCTGAATTCCCACTTGGGCGATACTTTTCTTTTCTATGGGAAGATTTTATTTATTATATGTCCTTTGTTTCATAACATTGGTCAATTTACTTTTTAGTATGCACATACCATCCTTTGTTGATGTCATCTATTTTTCTCTTCTTATTGGGGTATGCTTCCAATCCTAGGTGAAGGATGTGGAGGACATGGCATAACGTTATGAACATAGCCTAATGGGTTAAAGCTTGGAGACAATCTTGATGTGGTTTAGATTTCCCTCTACATGGATCCTTATGATGTACCTTTGCATGTAAATTTAAGTTGTTCTTTTGTAACCTTATGAGAAATTGAATATAGTCAATATTTTCACCCACATCTTTCTTTTTTGTATCAACAATTTTCTCATCCTTTTTTGTTACTATGGGACTCCAAAAATGAATTCTTTCAGCCATGTCATTTGCGATGACTCGTTCAGCTCACTAAACCCAACATGATATAAGATTTGAAAATTTTACACCCACTCCATCATACCTTTTGGGTGTGTTTGGACTGGAGGTTTTATTTTTTAAATTTTTAGTAGAGAGGTGGTTACACTTTTTTACAAAATGGTATCAGAGCCCATGGTAGTAGGAATCTGAGTATTTTAATTTTGTCTCCCTAATTAGATCCCTTACCTTGCATAGTTTCCCTCTAGGTTAGATGTTCACCCTAGAGTTGATCTATGTTAGATACATGATGAGGTTAGATAATCATACCCTTCTATATAGGTTTTGAGGAAAAGGATCTTTGTTTGCAATGGTGTTTAACTTGAGGATGGAATTAGGTTTTGGGGATGAGTAATAGTAGGATAAGAAGATCTTGTTATGGATAAATTGTGACTTAGTTTACCACATTGATTTTGGTACCATATTTGCTTTACCTCTAATGTTTCCTATCGACAACAAATATTTTTATTATACTACTATATGTACTAAAATTTTCTTTAATTTGGCGATGTTTTCTTAAACTAAGTCACAATGAAGTGATATAGTGAAACCCTAAACCTAGTGCTAACCCTAGTTCTGACTTTGAAGATGTGAAAAGGAATATGTGGATTGATATAAAGGTGTAGTTGACCTAACCTATGACTTTTTGGTTGTTTAATGTTGATCGGTTAGAGATACAAGGACCAAAAACTCAACCCTAGATGGTTCTGACTTGTTTGTTGGATACATGAATAACATAAATATCTAAAAACATTCACAACTAAAGGAAATGTGGGTAACCCCATAAGTTGTTAGTTTGACTTGTTAGGTTAAGCCTTTTAAGTGGTGGAGAGTAGTTGGTTGTTGATGTTTGGATCAATAGATTTTGAGGACGAAATCCTTTTAAGGGGTGGAGTGTTGTAATGTACCGAATCTTGGACCCTACTTAGAACTTGGATCTTTTGGGCTTAGCCAAACAAGGTTGAGGTTATATCTAAAAGATGCTTAGTATAATCTTACTAAGCTAAAGCATGTATAATTCACCTTAATGTAACCCAATGTTCTCACATTAATCTTTAGCCAATTATGGACACATAAAATATGTCACATGAAGTAATATAAAATTCGGGCAAATAATCACACATAATTCTTTTGGCAATAATATTAAGTTATGGAACATAATGGAATAAGCAATGGTGATAATAATGAAATAATGTGATAATAATGGCCACAAATATTAATTGTGACATAACTCATTAAAATAAATCACAAAAGTGAATTCTAAGTTAAAATTGTGTTCATTGGGTCCTAATTGTCTTGGGAGTCAAGTTTCACATTATTCACATAATAATAATAATTAATTTAATTCATTTAGGTAAGAAAGGATCTAAGTTTTCAACAAAATATCAAATAAAATAATAAATGACTCAAAAGAAGAAAATAATCTTGGATTCGTAATCTACATAATAAATATAGCCTTTGGGTGAATTTTCATCCAATTTGGATGATGATTGAATAAAAGGTGAAACTAGGAGAGAGAAAGTATGCATAACCTTCAAAATATTAAATAAATGAACAAATAACTCCAACATGTAATGATCAATTCGTATCCAACACAATAAATATGACTTGTGGGTGAAGTTTCATAAAATTTGAAAATCTTAAAGTCATTAATGCATGAGGAAAGAGAAAATAAGATTTGATTTATTTAATACATCAAAGTTCCAAAAAGGGAAATCTAATGTCAAAATCAGAATCTATATGCCTTAATTGGCCTAGATGCAAAGTTTCATATTAATAGGACTATGTTTGGACCCTCAATTTGCTTAGTAAAAAAACTTAATCAAACATTATTTAAATGCAATTTTTTTTCTAGATTTCCTTGTCACACTATGATTTAGAATCTAGTTTTCCTTAAGTTTTCGGGTTTAATCTGGATCCTCTAATTTTTTGATCAGACGACACTCAGCTTATCTCCCACCTTTGGTAGGAGTCCGACTCGACTTGTACTGTGCGAAGACCCCAATCACGATCATCTCTCGGGGCTCCCTCCCTTTCCTTTCTTCCTTTTCCTCTACTTTCTTCACCTATGTGTTCCCCTCGCCTTTCCGCACCGATGGACCCTATAAGTATTGCAATTTTGGGACCTAATCCCCAATCCACACCCGCCACCCTTATTCCCTTGTTTCACCCTTGTTCCCCGCTTGGAGCCCATCTCCTTGCCATATCAAGCACTAGTACATAACCTGCCTTTAGTGTCAGTTATTTAAGGCCTTTAGTGTCGGTTTTTAAGCGAAACCTATATGGGCACCACTAAAAGCCCAACCATTATGCGTCGGTTCTCAAACTGATGCCACAACCCTTCACGTACCACCGAAAACGCGCCAACAGGGGGTATAGGTGTCGGCTATTAGCTTTGCAACCGACGCCATATACCTTCGCGCCACAGAAAGGGTGCCATCTGGGGCACTATTGGCGTCAGTTTAGTAGTGATAACTGACACCATCTCACCTGCTGCCACGGCCGTGGTGGCCAACATGGCCGTGGTGTCTGGCCCGCTGACACGACCGTGCTGGCCAGCACGACCGTGGTGTCTGGCCTCATTAGGGAAATCGACGTCGGTTACTGTGATGACCCCAATTTTACGATTATGATACCCAATATAGCATTTGAAGACTGTGGGCATCATGTAGATGATGATACCAAATGAAGGAATTGGTTACTCAATTATTGTATATTTTCCACCCGAAATGTGTAATTATATATATGCAATTGACAATTAGAACATTAATTGAGTTCAAGTATGATGAATAGGTTTGATTAATTATTTTGGGTACATATGAGTCCATGGGACCCATTTAATACTACCAATGGACTCAAGTGATATATTAGTGAACTTGAGGTATTAGTATCATAACAAGTGTTCTGGACTTGTAGGATCAAGAATTATGATGATTTGAATTGAATTCAAGGTTAATATGTCTATTTATAAGGTTGTTCGAAGAATTTATTTGCACAAACATATAATGGATTTTGAGTCTCAAACTTTGTTGGAAGACACTTTAGGATAATGTGAGCCTATGCTACAAATTTCAAGATTTTTGGTTGTTGCTACAAAGAGATAGAATTATTTGAAATTAGGAACTTTGATGATATTTTTCTTGATCAGACTTTGGTCTTTAGATATGTGACATATGAATGTCACGCTGCCTTTTACTGGCTGGGAGCCTTTGATCCAGGGAACCGGTCATCCCCAACCTCCGTCAATTACGGATCAGAGGGATATGACCAGGCTATGAATCAGCCGCACCAGAGATAGAACAAACAACAGATCAGCGTGATCTCCAAACTGAGAAATCCTCACCACCTTCAGAGGCATGCCACAAACATCCTCGATTGTCGTCTAGAATGAGGGAACGACTCGTGCAGGAAACCCCCTTTGTCGTGGATCTTTTCTGCCATGGTAAAGAGCAGCAGTTCCTTGGAGCTCTTCCCCCCCCCTCACCTCAAAGGAGATCCCTTAAAACATCCTTAGATCTTCCACTGAACTCGTACGAAGTGAAGACGATCCCCTTTTTTTCTGACACCTCGCAACACTGCTCCTGGAGAAGAAGGACTGCCGGCGATGTTGTAACAGGGAATTTTGGAGTTCAGTTTGTGGGAGCTCGGTTCCCATCACACCCGCCTGTGAAGACCAGCACCAGGTTCAGTGGAAGGTGCAGATCTTCCTGTGATCTGGAATAGGTATGAAAAGCGCCGAGGTATAAAGCCCCAATCTGGGGAGCTACTCCGCCGCGGATCCAAGTGGGAGCCCTCAGCGAGTCGTGGATCCCTCTCCAGGCATGGAAGGTGCGCGTAGATGTACGCCCGTACCTAGACAACACCGCAGGATCATCACTTGAGGACGAGTATGTCGAGATGTGGGAGGTCGCTCGCCGAGAGTCTGCTCCAGTTCCACGACGGTGCTTTGTGTTGCGGAGACTAGGAGGGCTAGCGCGAAGAGAAGAGAGGCTGGCAAGCTTCGGGGGTAAGAAACCAGTGGAACTCGTGCAGGACCTTGGCTACAGAAGAGAGGTCGACGGGGAGAGGAGCACACCTTATTCATCGTTGGAGCAGAGCCCGACGGCGCCACTAGGGGAATCGGGCTACGGGTGCCGAGCGTCCTGGCGTTTCACGCGAGATGGGGGGAAAGGAAGTTCTGAACCGGTCCAAGTCCTCAAATCAGATGTGAACTGGATATTGGCACCTAACCGGATCTGCTGAACCACGACTTAGTGTGAGTCCAGGAGCCATGAGCCACGGCCTCCCTAGAGCCACGTGGCACATCCTGATTGGCTTAGAAGGTAAATACTTTACATAATGTGCAAATATTTGAAATAGGTTTAAAAATAGCTTCATTGGCCAATAAATTCCTTAAAAACACCCCCAGACTCAAAAAAATGTCCTCTACATTACTGGACCCTTAGATTAGACCTTTGATGAACAGATAATGAGTATATTTAAGGTAGATGATAATGCTTCTTTTTGAGATCATATTGTTGGTATAATTAGCATATCATGGAAATTAAATCTGCTAAAAATATTACTGAACCTTAGTATAATGTGGAAACCAAATATGAACTCAGATTTGACTATTATGTCAAAATGATAGGCCATTTCTCATTAACGCCCAATTACATGTTTTAACCTCATATTAATTCTAGAAAATAGATAAAGCATCAGAAAATTATGAAAATTGGACCAGACCTCTAAAATGACACCCTAGTCAGTAGAAAAATATCAAACACAAGTTTAGATCAGTTTGAACCAAGGTTTGGTCTAAACCCTAATTTGGACCTAAAATTACCAAGAATATGATGTACATATATTAATGATGAATATTTATTTTTTAATCAGGTGCTGACCAGTTTATCTAGATGATCATGGATATGATTAGAATTCTATGAACTCAGGTATGTGGGATTTATTAAGTATAAGACTAGTTTTCATGAATGCATAATGATATGATGTACTTTGGATGCTTGTGTTTGCATATAAATTCTTGGATGTGTATTAGTAGTATATGCTCCGCAAAACTTTATAGAACATAAAAGAATATGGATGGTTTGTAGCTAGTGAGTGGATATATGCTCTCTCTCTCCCTCAATCCTCTCTCTCTCTTCCTCTAAATATAAGGTCGGCACTCGGTCCCCATAGCCCAAGGGGCGGGGAAAAATGAAGTGTGACATCTCTCTCTCTCTCCCCTCTGAATAAAAGGTCGACACTCGGTCCCCATAGCCCAAGGGGCGGGGAAAAATGAAGCGTGACACCACTTAGTAGTACAAACGCATCAAAAGGCATCTAAAAATGTGTTTACCTGATTATCGCTTTAAATAAGGTTTTCTTTTACTCTTTCTTTCTCAAGATTATTTCAATTATGCAAGCATATTAGTATGTATCTTTCTACCCACGTGCACAACACCTTGTGTGTTGATTCGTTGTTTCACGTATGTTTTAGGTTCAGAGCTAGCTTGGGATAAAAGACGGGAAGTGAGCAGTTGTCCAGGTTGTACCTATTGTGTAGATCCTAGTTTAGCATACATGTTCTTAGACTGTAGAACTTTCATTCAATATGTAATTGTAAACCATTGTGTAATAAATTCATGTTGTATAAATTTACATGTTGAATGTTGAGAATGTTATGGTTGTATATTCATGTATGTGTATTATGCTTCCGCATCGCTTTCTGATATGATTGGATGATGTTTTCGGATTCTGACATCTCATTCCCAATAGGGTTTGGAGAAATCAAAATCCGGGGACGTCACAATTGGTATCAGAGCATGAACAATAGCTACACCTAACAATTGCTCACCATAAAACATAAAAATAAATTGAACCTTAACTTGAAACCTTAGAAACTTAGTAAGTTGTTATATAGGAATAACGTTTGACTTAGCCTCTAAGTTAGAACCTAGATGTTCGAGAACTAGGTTTCGACAAGTGTAAGAAACCCTTTCCATATAGAGCTCATATGTATTGGGTAGCTACACTAGTCTACATCTCGTTCTCACCATTTCACTAGGTTACATGACACTAGACTATCTACTGTGTGTGGGACACTCGGTTTTGTTGATTTGGTTTTACTTTCCAATCGGCTCGAGCCTCGACAGTTTTCTCTGACGTCTTCTTTCTCGGAGAAAAACTATATAATATTTTATTATTTATATATGTAAATATAAAAATGTGTCCCACACACTTTTGAGTAGTTAGTGTTCATGCAACCTAAGTGAAAGGGAGTGACATCAGTCTAGAAGAGAGAATAGATCTAGATTAGACGTCTAGAGCCTCATAAGATTATGTGATAGATAGATAGACAAAAGAAAGATGAAGGAAATAAGCATATAGAATCTTATCAAACTTTGATCTATGATGGTATAAGTTTCCTTATTAAGATTTGAGTTTTATATGAGCTGAATCCACTCTTAAAGGATCTGTACTAAGTTATGATGATGAAAGTATATTCCCTTTTTCCTACTTAAGATAAGATAAGTTAAGATAGAGATGAGTGTGCATGAGCCTCAAGCTCATATACAAGGAGGACGTCTAGTGGTAGGATGAGATATGTGGTGAACTCTCGAGAGAGTAAGACCCACAGGGAGAAGGTCATAGGACCTAGCCTCCAATATATGAGTTATGTGTTAAAAAAAATGTCCTACACTAGATTACTCTTGAGTGTTGAGTTGAGTCTTTATGCATGATTCAAATCTATATGTGAGAATTGGGTAAAATAAAAGGATGGGTAGATAACCCATATGATAGAGTCAATCCTTTGGCTGAGTTAGGTCCTAGAAGGAGTGACATATTTTTGTGAACCATATCATTAGTTGCAAGTGAGGTAATATATGAATTCTAGTTATGAGAGTGTGATGCGTTGTGCAAACGATACTCAAAATACATGTTCTCCCTTCTTCTTCTCTTTCTTAATATACGATGATAGAAACCTCACTTGAGCTATATAGATGATTTATATATGAGGAGTCACTCGTATAGGCTTGACCTATTCTATATTTTCCCCCCTATATCATACATGTAGCACCCAAGATTGAAATCATGATAAGTTTGACTTTAAAATATTCTCTTCCCCTTCATATGAAACACGAAAGATATGATGCTAAGATCATGGGATAAACTTAGTATATTCTCTTTTTCCCTTCACATAATACATGCAAGACATAAAAAGTCAAAATCATGAACTTGATATAAAGATATTTTTGGATCATAAGATATATTAACAAAAATATAGTTGTAACTTTGATCCTTCTCAATGTATGCTTCTAAGTTGAGTATGAATATCACACCATAGGGTGAAACCCTAATGGTCAAACATGTTACGTAAGACCTTCTTAAGTAGAAAAATTCTAATATCAAGGATGAAGATAAATCTCCTCTAATTCTGAAATCATTGTAAGATGTCAATCATAAAACATATTAATGATGTTAGATTTGAATAATCTAAATACCATGGCATATAGATGAATTCCTCTTGAACCTTAAAAGCATGAGCAAAACTTGTATCCTTAGGGGTGATATAATACTAAGATATCATAATGTCATGTTATGACTAAAACTTTAAATGATGCTTCATATATATAAGGTGGGGTGAGAACACCCAAGAATCTCTAAATCTTAAGATGAAAACTTAGGGTATATCCAGAATGATGATGTATATGAAGTTGAACTCCTAAATAGCCTGTTAAGGATGAGATTAGTTGAATTTCGAGGACGAAATTCCATATAAGATGGGGTGAATGTGATGACCCCAATTTTACGATTATGATACCCAATATAGTATTTGAAGACCGTGGGCATCATGTAGATGATGATACCAAATGAAGGAATTGGTTACTCAATTATTGTATATTTTCCACCCGAAAAGTGTAATTATATATATGCAATTGACAATTAGAACATTAATGGAGTTCAAGTATGATGAATAGGTTTGATTAATTATTTTGGGTACATATGAGTCCATGGGACCCATTTAATACTACCAATGGACTCAAGTGATATATTAGTGAACTTGAGGTATTAGTATCATAACAAGTGTTCTGGACTTGTAGGATCAAGAATTATGATGATTTGAATTGAATTCAAGGTTAATATGTCTATTTATAAGGTTGTTCGAAGAATTTATTTGCACAAACATATAATGGATTTTGAGTCTCAAACTTTGTTGGAAGACACTTTAGGATAATGTGAGCCTATGCTACAAATTTCAAGATTTTTGGTTGTTGCTACAAAGAGATAGAATTATTTGAAATTGGGGACTTTGATGATATTTTTCTTGATCAAACTTTGGTCTTTAGATATGTGACATATGAATGTCACACTGCCTTTTACTGGCTGGGAGCCTTTGATCCAGGGAACCGGTCATCCCCAACCTCCGTCAATTACGGATCAGAGGGATATGACCAGGCTATGAATCAGCCGCACCAGAGAGAGAACAAACAACAGATCAGTGTGATCTCCTAACTGAGAAATGCTCACCACCTTCAGAGGCATGCCACAAACATCCTCGATTATCATCTAGAATGAGGGAATGACTCGTGCAGGAAACCCCCTTTGCCATGGATCTTTTCTACCATGGTAAAGAGCAGCAGTTCCTTGGAGCTCTTCCCCCCCCACCTCGAAGGAGATCCCTTGGAACATCCTTAGATCTTCCACTGAACTCGAAAGAAGTGAAGACGATCCCCTTTTTTTCTGACACCTCACACCACTGCTCCTGGAGAAGAAGGACTCTCAGCGATGTTGTAACAGGGAATTTTGGAGTCTAGGTTGTGGGAGCTCGGTTCCCATCACACCCGCCTGCGAAGACCAGCACCAGGTTCAGTGGAAGGTGCAGATCTTTCTGTGATCTGGGATAGGTATGAAAAGCGCCGAGGTATAAAGCCCCAATCCGGGGAGCTACTCCGCCGCGGATCCAAGTGGGAGCCCTCAGCGAGTCGTGGATCCCTCTCCAGGCGTGTAAGGTGCGCGTAGACGTACGCCCGTACCTAGACAACACCGCAGGATCATCACTTGAGGACGAGGATGCCGAGATGTGGGAGGTCGCTCGCCGAGAGTCTGCTCCAGTTCCACGACGGCGCCCTGTGCTGCGGAGACTAGGAGGGCTAGCGCGAAGAGAAGATAGGCTGGCAAGCTTCGGGGGTAAGAAACCAGTGGAACTCGTGCAGGACCTTGGCTACAGAAGAGAGGTCGACGAGGAGAGGAGCACACCTTGTTCATCACTGGAGTAGAGCCCGACGGCGACACTAGGGGAATCGAGCTGCGAGTGCCGAGCATCCTGGAGTTTCACGCGAGATGGAGGAAAGGAAGTTCTGAACCGGTCCAAGTCCTCAAATCAGATGTGAACCGGATATTGGCACCTAACCGGATCTACTGAACCACGACTGAGTGTGAGTCCAGGAGCCATGAGCCACGGCCTCCCTAGAGCCACGTGGCACATCCTGATTGGCTTAGAAGGTAAATACTTTACGTAATGTGCAAATATTTGAAATAGGTTTAAAAATAGCTCCATTGGCCAATAAATTCCCCAAAAACACCCCCAGACTCATAAAATGTCCTCTACATTACTGGACCCTTAGATCAGACCTTTGATGAACAGATAATGAGTATATTTAAGGTAGATGATAATGCTTCTTTTTGAGATTATATTGTTGGTATAATTAGCATATCATGGAAATTAAATCTGATAAAAATATTACTGAACCTTAGTATAATGTGGAAACCAAATATGAACTCAGATTTGACTATTATGTCAAAATGATAGGCCATTTCTCATTAACGCCCAATTACATGTTTTAACCTCATATTATTTCTAGAAAATAGATAAAGCATCAGAAAATTATGAAAATTGGACCAGACCTCTAAAATGACACCCTAGTCAGTAGAAAAATATCAAACACAAGTTTAGATCAGTTTGAACCAAGGTTTGGTCTAAACCCTAATTTGGACCTAAAATTACCAAGAATATGATGTACATATATTAATGATGAATATTTATTTTTTAATCAGGTGCTGACCAGTTTATCTAGATGATCATGGATATGATTAGAATTCTTTGAACTCAGGTACGTGGGATTTATTAAGTATAAGACTAGTTTTCATGAATGCATAATGATATGATGTACTTTGGATGCTTGTGTTTGCATATAAATTCTTGGATGTGTATTAGTAGTATATGGTCCGCAAAACTTTATAGAACATAAAAGAATATGGATGGTTTGTAGCTACTGAGTGGATATATGCTCTCTCTCTCTCCCTCAATCCTCTCTTTCTCTCTTCCTCTAAATATAAGGTCGGCACTCGGTCCCCATAGCCCAAGGGGCGGGAAAAAATGAAGTGCGACACCTCTCTCTCTCCCCTCTAAATATAAGGTCAACACTCGGTCCCCATAGCCCAAGGGGCGGGGAAAAATGAAGTGTGACACCACTTAGTAGTACAAACGCATCAAAAGGCATCTAAAAATGTGTTTACCTGATTATCGCTTTAAATAAGGTTTTCTTTTACTCTTTCTTTCTCAAGATTATTTCAATTATGCAAGCATATTAGTATGTATCTTTCTACCCACGTGCACAACACCTTGTGTGTTGATTCGTTGTTTCACGTATGTTTTAGGTTCAGAGCTAGCTTGGGATAAAAGACGGGAAGTGAGCAGTTGTCCAGGTTGTACCTATTGTGTAGATCCTAGTTTAGCATACATGTTCTTAGACTGTAGAACTTTCATTCAATATGTAATTGTAAACCATTGTGTAATAAATTCATGTTGTATAAATTTACATGTTGAATGTTGAGAATGTTATGGTTGTATATTCATGTATGTGTATTATGCTTCCGCATCGCTTTCTGATATGATTGGATGATGTTTTCGGATTTTGACATCTCATTCCCAATAGGGTTTGGAGAAATCAAAATCCGGGGACGTCACAGTTACTAGTAGGGAAACAGACACTGTAACAATTTTTCTTCAGTTTTATACAAATAACCGATTCCGATTTTGTGTTTTATTTCTTCTGTTAGTCTGCAGACCTACTGTGGCTATTCGTAGGATGAGAAACCTACAGTTCAATTATGAACTGTAGGTTTTACGACATCCATTGATATCAGCCAACAAAAGGCCACAAACCTACAAAATTAACAACATAAATGTTCACACATTTAGCAACCTACAATTCCATTCAATTTTCACACATGTAGAAACATTCATGTAGCAATCTGTAGTTCCATTCATTTTCACATTCACACATGTAGAAACATTCATATAGCAACCAGCAGTTTCATTCATTTTCACTCAGACACATGTAGAAACATTCACACATATTATAATTCAGAAATTCATTTACAAAATATCATTCTTTAGTCATTATTCGCTATCAACATCCCAATTATATGTTAAAACCCCCACTACTTGTATGGTTGTTGCCCATTCTCCTCTTACTTCATTTAATTCTCCCGTCGTATAGGGAGCATGTACATCTGGTAATGCCTTTCCTGTAGTGTGGTCAGTTTTAAACACTTACAAAGAGAATGATGTATATATATAATTAATGAGCTATAAATAAGAGTGATATATCTCATATTATCTAATGAGACTATATATAATACCTCAGGAATGGTATCGATGTCCACTGCGGCATATTTGATAATCATGTGCATAAATCACATCACATAGTATGCACATGCCCATCCGTTGTCTTGTGTAGCACACTATTAATTGAAACATACAAAATATTTAAAAATACAACTAATTAAGCATTGTTCACATAAATAATATATACATTGTAGTCGGGAACTTACTTCCACGTTTGTCCAAATTATTTGCTGGTTCTTTTTCCTGGGGACCTTTCCTCCAACATTTTTGAACTCATCTAAACCCCTACATGTTAATGTAACACAGTACATTGCATAATTAAATAGTTTTGTAATAACATATGTTAACAGATATGAAAATGAAATATTTCTCACCGGAATAATGCCATTTTCATTTTGTGTCCATATCTTGAATTCAATTTAGTCCCCTTAGGATCTAGATAATAGACAGTGAACATCTCAGAGACAATAACTAGTAAATCCCAATGCATACCACTATAGGTAAAAAAATTTAAAATTAATAACTCAAAATCCACAATAAAAATGTAATTTTCTTAAGTCCAAATTATAAGCAAAGTAAACTTACTCCACATTGAATGGAGCTATTATCAACGTCTTCTTATTTTGAGAAAAACTTCTAAAAGCATCACAGCAGTATTGTTGAACTGACGGAGGGTCTTTAACTACTAGACTAATCAAAGATGGAATCAAAAATCCTACATGTTCGAATGAAAAATCTGCACATATCTTGTCTAAGTAGCTGCAAAACATGTACTACGTATGCATTAATAAATAAGAAACCAGATCACCAGATCCTACACAAGGTATATGGATGTATAAACAAGATCTCACCTTATCCATAGCTCTATCACAGATGTATTCAACCAATCATATCGAAACAACTCCAAAATATCTTGTATAAATAGGTTGCTTTCGTATGATTGACCTGCAACATTCGCATCTATAGAAACATTTATAGGGCAATTTATGTCATGTTCGCCTAACCATATTGCCATACCCCTACAATCAGGACCTAACGGGACAGGTAGGTCCAGTGGAACCCACCTTGGTAATGTAGGAGGTGGAGGTGGAGGCCTAGATGTTGTGGGTGTCTTCTTTTTAACCTGTATATATATATATATATATATATATATATATATATATAATTTCAGATCAACTGACATCATATACACACACTAACAATTTAACGTAATGTAAATTTACCATACAGTTTCAGTATAGAGGATAACCGCTTTTGGCCACAATATCACTCCGCCTTCTTCTCAGTGCTTCTTCGAGTTTCCTATCAACTAGCTTATCTACCTATACATGGATAAAAGAAACGTTAGCTTCAGATTATTGAATTCTCTTTTACAGTAACATTATAAAGAAAGAATAGGTTACCTCTTCTTGTGAAAGTCCCGCTTTTGGGACATGTTTTCACTGGGATGGCCCAAAGAACGCTTTGATGCCCACACCAGCGCCTGCAGCCCTAACACGTCCAGGATGCTCTGGGTTACCCAGAGCAACTGTCAATTCATCCCTTGTGCCCTCAAGGATGAACTTTCCTTGTTTCCTCAGCTCGTGCAGCTCCCGCTAATCGCCAAAACAAAATTTGTAATTAAGTAAACACCACAAATAATCAATATTCGAACGATTCCTGTAAGAGTTATATTTTACCATTTTTTCAGCCGCCTGAACAGTTGCGGGCTTCCTTATTTCTCCCTTCTTATTTTGCCTCCCAGCTATCCAGACATCATGGGAAGGTAGAGGTGTGCTACCTATAGTAGAGGACTCCTGAGTAGAAACAGACTGAGCATTAGCCTCAGACTGTAGTCTTTGGCGAATGTCTGCATACCCCTTTGGGCCCATTGTGTGGTCATGCACATTCAGTGCATGCCTTACTTTTTGTGCCTCACTGAGGGCCTAGTTAGTATGCACATTAATGATTTGGTTAGTAACACTAAATGCTAATCTTGAATAGGTGAATATAATTTATATTAATTAAATTGGGGGTGACACCTAATACCTTGAATTCATCAGTTTGTCTTAAAGCAACAAATGCGTCCCATTCTTCTTGGTCTAGGAAGTTCCACTATTCTATGGCTTTCTTCTTCCTCTTATCACCTTATTTTATGTATTCTTGGGTGAGATTTGTCCTATAGTTCCTTAGGACTCTCCCACAACATTGCATCACACATTTACAATGCAACTTTTCATCCAATTCAAATATACTCTACAAAATAGAATTGATATTAACTAGTATCCAAAAAAATAGTAATCTAACAAATAGAATTGCAAATTAATAATAACTCACGCATAAATCCTTCCATATTACGTCTTTATTCTCCTTAGGAACTTTATGCCAAGAATCTATCTTACAACCGCAATGGCTACGAGTAACATACCCAAGATATGAAACAAACGAATTGTGATTCACTCCAAGTGCATTTCCTGCATTATCAAAATCCACAACAAGTTTGGGTCCATTGCCCCTTTGTGCTATTAACTTCTTCATCATAGTGATGCCCCTTCTCTTGTCAACTTTTTGGTGTTTCTCATCAAGTGCCTCAAGTGCTTCAGAGGGTACATTTTCATCATCAACCTAAAATTTGACAAAATAAACACACTTACATGATATAACTAGAAATGGACATATAGATATAAATATATGATATATATTTTTAAAACTTACATTGTGAGGCGGCACATTGATGTCCTCACCCTCACGGTAATCATCAACACGGTCATCAAGAGAATACTTAGCCATCTGAAAGTTCACATTCACATTGTAATGTTCACATTGTAAAGTAATTCATATTTTAAATCTCACATTGTAAAGTTCACATTCACATTGTAAAGTAATTCACATTGTAAAATTCACATTGTAAAGTTCACATTCACAGGCAATATTGTAATTAACATTGTAAAGTTCACATTTAGAAAAATAAAACATATAAAAAAAATATAAACATGCCTCTAATATTGTGATTTTTTATCAATTAACAATCCTTCATTGTGATCTCCGCACACATACAAGTCATCATTAGCTTCAATATTTGCTGGTGTTGGCAACCCAACTGAGAATGGACTGGAGTCATCATACTTATCATAGTACTCGTCTTCATCTATAGGATCTTCAATGAATTGTCTTTTACCATGAAGAACAACCGACCGTTTATCATTTGTAGGATCATCGATATAAAATACTTGTTTCGTCTGTGATGCCAATACGAATGGTTCACCCTTCTCGCCAATCTTTTCAAAGTTCACTAAAGTGAAACCCAATTTATCCACTATAACTCCTTTGGTGTTATCAACCCAATTACATTTGAAGAGCAGAATTCTGAAATCTATGTAGTCAAACTCCCATATGTCTTCAATGACACCATAACATGACATTTTAGCTTCACGTGGACTCTTATCCTTTGCACTTGCAAAAAACATAGTCGACGCTTGAGGGGTGACCCTACTGTTTTGGACGACAGTCTTATCATCTTGGCACTTTGTGTAATATGTGAATCCATTAATGTCATACCCTACATAAGACATAACAGTCAATTTCAGTTTAAAGGCGAGGCATTTGACAGTTTCAGTAATATCATCTGGTGTTTGAGATAGTTGATGTAAGACTTTCTCTTCGAACCACTTAATAAATGTCTTGTTATGCTCTCTTGCAAGCCACATTGTATTGGCTTGAGGATATTGTCTCTTGATGCAATTGGTATGTTCCTCTATATAAACACTCACTTTGTCCACGTTGTGTAAAATATACAAGTGACCTTGTTCCAACTGCTCACGGTTGATTACTTTCACCCGTGATCCCAAAATTCCTTTGCTAAATTTCTCCTCAATATTCTTGTCATTACCAGGAGTGTCATTATCACTGAGAAAGTCATTGCAAAAATCCATAACCTCTCTCGCCATATAACCCTCAATAATACTCCCTTCAGGACGATAACGGTTTCGAACATCACTTTTAAAAACGCTCATGTATCGTTCTAAGGGATACATCCAATGCAAGAAAACTGGTCCCAAAATTTTTACTTCCCTAGTCAAGTGGACAACAAGATGTACCATGATATCAAAGAATGACGGAGGAAAATACATCTCAAGCTGACATAGGGTAACAACCACTTCTCTTTGCAAATTATCGAGAGTATCAGGGTCAATAACTTTGCTGCACAGACTGTTGAAAAAGAAACAAAGTCTGGTGATTGCAAACCTTACATGATTCGACAATATAGATAGAATTGCCACAGGCAATATTTGTTGCATTAGAGTGTGACAATCATGAGATTTAAGACCTATCAACTTCAGATCTTTCATTGATACCAATCTACGGATGTTGGACGAGTAACCCTGTGGCACCTTAACATTTACCAAACATTCACAAAAAGCTTTCTTCTCCTTTCTAGACAATGTGTAACAAGAGGGAGGTAAGTATGTTCTCTGATTTCCCATTTCATATAATTATGTTAATTCTGACCTTATTCCCATTTCACGTAGGTCCAGTCTGGATTTTAGCCCATCTTTAGTCTTACCTGGTATATTCAACAAAGTACCAATGATGCTATCACAGACATTTTTCTCAACGTGCATGACATCGATACAATGCCTGACTATCAAAGAACTCCAATAAGGAAGATCCCAAAATATTGACTTCTTCTTGAATAAAGATTTGTCACTCCGTGTGGCCATAGTACATTGTGATCTCTTACCAAATTCATTGACAAAGTCTTTTACTCTTTCATAAACAACCTCCCCTGGTATAGGTTTAGGTATACTCTGTTCCTCATTCAATCCATTGAATGCTTTGTGCTTCCTATGATACAGATGGAATTTTGTAAGAAACCTTTGATGACCGAGATATACAGTCTTACCGCCATGTTTTAGTCTTGTTGAATCAGTGTTCTCTTCACATATAGGACACGCTTTAGCTCCTTTGACACTATATCCAGACAAATTCCCATATGCTGGAAAGTCATTTATAGTGCAAAACAACATACCATGCAAACGAAATTTCTCTCTTCATGAAGCATCATAGGTCATCACACCTTCACCCCAGAGTTTCTTTAAGTCATCAATCAGAGGTTCAAGATAAACATCGATATCATTTTCAGGTTGTTTAGTGCCCGATATCAACAACGACAACATTACGTACTTATTTTTCATACACAACCAGGGAGGAAGATTGTATATAACAAGCATGACTGGCCAAGTGCTATGTTGGCTGCTCAATGTCCCGTACAGATTCATCCCATATGTACAAAGCCCAAGTCTTAGATTCCTGACTTCTTCACCAAATTCAGGGTACAATAGATCAATCGTCTTCCACTGTGGGGAATCAGACGCATGTCATAGGATTCCATCATTATTTTTCTTAACATCTGCATGCCACCTCAAATTCTTTGCATCTATCAGATTGGCAAACAAGCATTGAAACTGTAATATTATAGGTAGATACCACATCACCTTGGCAGAAGAACCAGTTTTAGACTCCCCCAAAGTCGTCAATTTATACCGTGACGCACCACATTTTGGACAATCTTTCAAATCCACATAGTCCTTTTGAAATAATACACAATCATTCAGGCATGCATGTATCTTCTTGGCATCCATTCCCATTGGGCACAACAATTTCTTTACCTGGTATGTTGAGATTGGCAGCTCGTTTCCTTCAGGAAACATTTCTTTAAACAAAGACAACAATGACATGAAGTTTTTGTCGCTCCATCTATTGTTAGCTTTCAGCTTATACAATCTCAACACACCGCTAAGCTTCGTAAACTTAGTACAACCTGTGTATAATGATATATCAGCATCATGCACAATGTTTCTAAAAATGGGAGGTGGATCGGTGTGCTCTACCCCACAACTATCCAGCATCACATAACGATGTCTACTGGTTCATTCACATCTACGTCATCGAAGGCAATTTCTTCTTCCACACAAGCACTTCTATCGACATCCACTGGTTTCGAGTTTGAAATCTCTCCATTCCAGTGCCATTCTGTATAGCCTTGTATAATCCTGTTGCACATGACATGACTTTTGATTTCGTCACCAGTGCTGACTTTCAAGTTGTTACCGCAATGCCTACATGGATAGTATAACCTATCTCCAAGTTGTTTCCTATGTTCCTCGGCAAATCTAATAAACTGGCCAAGACCAGATATAAACTCAGGGGTGCAGCGATTGCGAATGGACATCCATGATCTATCCATTCTATGATCAAAGAGAAAACAAGTATATATTACAACAACATTAGGGTCTAGGGACATGTGTTGTCATTCTTATATATAATAAATGTGTACCACCTATCCCATTCTTGAACACCTAATCTCACTAGTAAGTGTATAATGTGTATTGGGTTTTCAAAAAAAATTCGGCAGCATTTCCCCGATGTTCTCTAAGTACATATGTACTTAGAGAACAAACGGGGAAATGTTGTCGAAATTTTCTTCAAAACCAAATACACATTATACACTTACATCCTAAGTGATATTAGGTGTTCAAGAACAGTCCCAAACCGGGGACTATCCAAGATTTACTCCTAATGAGTAAATCTTGGACGGGTTTCTAGGCCAACAAATACATGTGTTGTCATTCTATAACATTGATTTCAACATTTCGAGTGTCCATGCATGTTCATCATCAAGATAAAGATTACACATAAATTACTATGACCTAGGGATGGAGAGATTCATAATTGATTTCAAAATTTCAAACTATCTCATGCATTATACATCATACAATAGGGATTCATGTAATGTTAGGGTGACACATCACTACAAAATCAGAGATTTAACATTAGGGTTTTAATATCTTAAATAGATTGATCACAAGATTTCAGAAATATAGTTAATTCAAGGTTATGGTGAAATGTGTTTAGGGTTTTAATATCTTAATTCAACATGCATCAAAATTTACAGAATTAGGTCAACCATTAGTATTCAATTGCAAATGTATCTTCTTCCTCCTGCTCCCTCTCCTTACCAAATGGCCATAAAAGCAAGGCCACGACCGTGTGGGCTGGCCACGGTCGTGGCCTTGCTTTTATGGCCATTTGGTAAGGAGAGGGAGCAGGAGGAAGAAGAGGTGGAGGAATAAGAAGGGCAGCGGCCTACCTGGGTAGGAGAGCAGTGGCTTGGAGAGCAGGGTGAGAAGAAGAGAGCAGGGGCAGGTGTCAGAGCAACGAAGCACGACGCAGGAGAAGGCAGGCGCCAGAGCAATGAACCACGAGAAGGAGAAGGCCGACGAGCAGGGAGAAGTCCGGCAAGCAGGAGAAGGCCGGCGAGCAGGAGAAGGCCAGCAAGAAGGAGAGCAAGAGATGGCCGGCGAGGAGAGCAGCAGTAGCAGCGACATCAGTGAGGAGAGAAGCAACAACAGCAACAATAGGCGGCGGGCGGCAACGCAGCAGCAAATTCGATCGATGAAACAGAAGAAAGGGGAAGAGTCCACTATTTCAGGGCTATTACGTTACTCAAAGGTGTCAATTATCCATATAAACCGACACCTTTATTATTAAGTGTCGGTTATCCAAGACAACTGATGTCCAATTGGACATTCCTTTATCCTAATTTTTTTGGCGCGGACGGTGCACACACCCTTGTAATGTCGGTTATGCTAAGACAATCGACGCCCATATTGGAACTTTTGGCACACATTTTATCTTCATTCAATGTCGGTTATTAGGTAAAACACCGACATTGTATCTGACACTTTGGCACAATTTTTTTGCTCGAAAAAATTGGATTTCACGGGCTACTTTAGGCATCGGTTTGGTTTCTTCAACTAACACTGAATAAAAAGTGATACCCGTGTCTGGTTGGTCTTCAAATATAGACGTCAGATGTCCTTAGTGACCTACATTTAACGTTAACAGCGTCAGTTATACTAAAAACCGAGGCCTCTAAAAGCGACGTTGAACGGTGTTTCTGTACTAGTGAAGGCTTCGGACCTCTAGAAAACACAAACCTGGCCTTCATCGTGGCATAGGGATTCTTTCCCTGGCATTACTTTGGCCTCGTCTGAGTCCAAGTTGATCATCCCTGACCAACCTTCTACCGTCAACTTTTGGTCGCTATCGCGGGTTCGTTAGCCTATTCCTAACCACTGTGTTGAAGGCTCAAGTTTGGAGACTTATTCATGAGATCTGGGAAACCTTCTTTTGGTTCAAATTTCTTCATGAAGGTACGATTTTGGTTTTCTCCCTTTTGGTTCGGTCTCCTGTTCTTTTGTTCTACTTCATGCTTTGTGTAAAGACATAAACTCTACTATTAAACATGATAAAAAAATACATCAAATGTGTGGCAGTGAAAGAAATAAAACTTGACTTTATTCAAAATGTATAAAGAGTACATTATAAAAATTTCCCAAATGGGAGTACAACTTTATACAAGCAAAGGATCTAGGTACAGGAAGACTTAAACTAATACAACTTGTCTCCACAAACAACATAACAAAAGTTTATGCAACTAGTCCAAGCTATCTAGATGTGAAAGATCTCATTAGCCTTAGGTAGGTTCACCAAGCTTCCATGCCACTCTGATCCTAATCTGGGTGGTTGGGATCACCCAGTAAGAGAAAGATAAAAATGTATGTGTTATTCAAGAGAAAAAGGTAAATTAAATAATCTAAAGCATTGCAATATAAAAGATTCTCTACACTAAGAGATTTTAAAAGAAATGAGGCAAGTATATGAATAAGAGAGAGAAGACTGCCATAATCAATCACCACAATAATAATCACATAGCATGAATATATTAAGACACAGAGTCATCTCAATGTAGGGTGAGGCACCTACCGGACCTCACCAAGTGGCAGGAGGACTAAAACCCCAGTGCCTATATAAAGTGGCAGGGGGACTAAAACCCCAGTGCCTAATATAAAATGGTAGGGGGACTAAAACCCCAGTGTCCGGCAGGAGGACTAAAACCTCAGTGCCCTATGGGTGGTTTGTACTCATGTACACTACATTGTCATTTGGCCTAAAATACATCACTTTTAATAGTTCACTTGGTAGTAGTGAAAAATATAAAAGTAACATTTGCATCATAGCATTTGGGAATAAAACCCATGAAATAAAGGAGCCAACATAAGCAACAACAATATACAATATTTCCAAGTAAATGAGCCAACATAAGTGGTAGCAATATTCACATAATTCAAATGAATGAGCCACGATGGAATTAGAAGCATCAAATAAGTAAATATCCAAATAAAGGCATTTAGGAGGATATCAAGGCTAGCACAAAATGTTTGTAGGGTTGGATAAGACCCAACTGAAGGATTAGGATTGTTTGCACATAAATTTCACATTCATGCATTCCACACACATAATAGGAATCACATACACAAATAAGTATCACATACCAAAATAGGATCCACATACCTTATTTTGATTCATTACCATTACTTTCACCAATCATATTGTTTTCACTTCCATTTTTCCCTAGTTATAAACATTACACATGTATTAGTATATATTAAGGCATAAAGCATAGGAAAAACCCTAATTTTGGAACTTATCTCCAAAACCAAGATTTAAGGCTCAAAACCTAGTCTAATAAATTAATCATATTCTCCTGATTAATAAAACATATTTTATTTCCTAATTTGGAGTTAAAATGAATTAATTAAACATTCTAGACCATTTAATATAATCAAATAGGTATCCAAAGAAAAATTCAAAAAAGGAATCATAATTGGGACTCAAGAACCATAAAATCAGATTCTACATGAAAAATTCTTTCCAATGACTATTTATTTGCATTTTTCTGACCATGGACCGATTTACTATGAATTAAGTAAAATCAGCCAATCAGAATGCAAGAAAACCATAACGTGACAGTAATTTCAATGAAAATGTAAATCGATATAATTAGTAGGTGAAATGACAAAACTACCCATGGTTGGTTAATCGAATCGATTGAAACTGTGAGAGAACTATGGTCATTTGCACCTCGCAATAACCTTCGGCGAGAAAACAAAAACTCAAGGTGCAATTACGAGATTGCCCATCTGCTGTAAATCATTACATTGGCTGCGCATGACCATTTTGGTCATTCCACGACATGGCTTCTTCCATCCATGGTCATGGCATGAGCAGGTTCTTAGGCTCTCGGCTCCTTTGCCTCAAATCTTCATCAGGGCACGTAACTGAGAACGGAAAATGGGAATGAGTTCCCCAGTTTCCCTCAAATACGAGGATAACTAGCTTCAGACCTCGCGTGCTAAAAAACCATGGAAACTGAACCAGACATGGTTGAACCAGAGGAAAATGAAATGGGGAACAAATCATCGAAAATGCGAAAAAACAAGAAACTAAGGTCGGGATCACCTTCGTGGGGCCAAGGTGAGTTGAAAGAGTGCATTTCCACAGGTAGATGAGCACCAAGGCAAGGAAAAGCATGGTGCCGTCAGCGGCCAAACCCGATCTATAAGACCCGGTGATTGAGCGCATCGTGAGACTAGGTAACAAAGCAGAAAGAAAGAGGAAGCATCAAGGATGCTTACCTTTGCCTCAATTTGGAGGAAGGCATTATTGATCGTCCCAGCGATCTCGCCATCATCGGAGGAGAAAACCGAACAGGTTGGTGAGCTCCAGGCTAGGAGAGGAGAAATTGGATGAGGAGGAGGAAGGCTTGAGGCCTAAGGGTGCTCGACGACCCCTTAAATAGGTCGGAGGGAGGCCCTTGGACTTACTTTGCCTTGCGGAAGGGAAGGGGAAGAGAAGCTGAGAAAGGTGTTTGGCCTATAGTGAATGAGAAGTAATGAGCTAGGGCTCATTGGAATGAGCGTTGAGAGATGGAACCAACACAAGAAGAATCGTGTGAAATGGTGAAGGAGGGAGAGAGAACGGGCCGGGGCAGGTCGGAGGTCGGGAGCAGCTCGACGGTCGAAGGTGGAAGACAAAGCTCCCACTGTCAGATCGTAGATTGACAGTCCACAGATCATGCAAATAACCGATTACGCGTGACTTAGAAAAATCAGCCGAATCATAGCGTTACACATTCATATCATTGATTCGATGCATGCACTATAGTTATACTATATTAAAAGCTTTTAAAACCAATTTGAAGGGGCAAATGAAGTCCAAAAGGCACCAAATTTTAATCACATGCACAACTTAATGTGTAGAATCATACTATGCAATTAGATTATCGTTTTACTCATTATTTGGCCCTTAATAAATATATTTCTCCTTAAAGTGTAAATTAATATATTAAAATGAATGAGTTATATGAAAAGACTTCTTTTAATGGATTACATGAGTGAATTATGAGATATCCATCCATAATTAATTTTAAGAACAAAAACTCACCATTATATTCTATTTATATATATTATTATCATTTTTAGGAGAGAGAAGGAAAGTAGGTTAATTGCACCCATAATTAATTCCATTACATATTTTTTTCACATATCCAAAAAGATATAAGAGCTCCTAATTAACATTATCCACTTATTATCTCTCATAAAACTCCATTTTTCATTATTAGTCCTCAATTATTACCTTAAGTGGGTTATTTGTGCAAACACCCCTTTATTACCATAAATGGGGGTAAAATGGAATTTCACCATCATTAATGCTCAAATTGCACATAGAGTCCAAAAATTATCCAAAAGGATGGGAAATTTATGAAAAAGGTCCAAATGGACTAGAAGGCAAAGAAAAGCTCAAAAGTGAGTAAATTGCAGGAAAGACCCTAGATTTCAGTATGTTACAACACTCCACCCCTTAAAGAGGATTTTGTCCCCGAAATCACCACAAGAGGGAAGAGAGGGTGAGTGTGTAACGTCCCAACCTTAAAAAACTAGATGGTTACTAAAATCTCTACACCTAATCCAGGTGTTACTAAGGTTTCCACCAAACCTATAGCTTTTTATCAAACACACCATTATTATCATTTTTGGCTTATTAGCATAATCTCCAAATAATGTTCATATTGCACATTGTCATATCATCTTTCATACTCATATTATTGACATCATTAATCATTTTCGTCCATTACATTTCATATTATAAATTATACATATTTTAATTCACATTAGGCATTTATGAATATTTATGTGAATCCAATTATTCATTATCATGTTTGAGTCATTATATGCATTTTAGTGAATAAGATGTAACCCATTAAATATTAATGAATTAATTCATATATCAAGTTATGATGAGGTGTCCATTAGAGAACAAGGTGATATACCTTACATATATTGATAACTTTATGACTATAATCCATTTATATGTATCAAGGTATATTATGTGATGATGACACCTAATGTCAATAATGTATCATGAAAGGCATTAAGGATATATATATGTATATGTTGTCAAAGCTAGATGATTACATATTAGGGTTTAGGTCAACATGATCATTACATGTTAAAGCATCCTTAGGGTACATTATCCATACACATTTTACCATTAGGGTGGCATAGTCAACGTTATGTATATATATATTCACAATTAGTAATGAGTAACTCATTATTATGTGTATCAACAATATGTGAAGGTTCAAGCATATGAACTATCTCTATGTGACTTACTACATATTCTCGTGCGTATAAACAAACAAGTTGAATTACAAGTATAATGTGTTTGGTAAATTCTTGTTCACATAAGTTATTATGTACATAAGTCCACATATGTCACGGAACCAGAATCCCAGTACCATGAACCAAACGTATATCAAAGGAGAAATGCGGAAGCATAAAGCTTAGCACACATGAACAGATAACAAGATAAATGCACCAACATAATGTCAACAATCAACAAGATATATTAAGAAACATCATTATATTACATGATTTGAATTACATGTTCAAGAGTCACTTTGTACAAGTCTGCTCATGTATACTATATCTGGATCTTACAACAAGTACACCTATCATAGCTCACCAAGCCCATCAACCTTCTAGCCACCTTTGAACCTAAAAACAACATACGAGAAATGGGTCAACACACGAGGTGTTGAGTATGGGGCCGAAAGATACACATATATATAAGCTTTGCATAATTTTGAAAAGATTTCAAGATTAAACGAACAAGAATAAATATGTTAATTTTTTAACAAATGTGAAACCATATTTTATGTCATTTCACTCCATTATACCAATAATATCAAACATGTTTAAGGCCTTTGACCATCTTCCTGTCAAAAGGGTCCGTAAGGGTGCTCAAGCTTAGCTAACCCTTTTATATGAGAGGGACCTCAAGGTCGTAACCAAGATCCCTTTATCAAAAATATTATAATGGAGTTCTATCTATATATATGTGTTCAAGTTATAAAACTGACGAGGCAAACATCGAGTAACACATAGCAATACTACATGGCAATATTTGAGGAAATAGACAAACAAGCATACAATATATGTATTTTTAAGCAAGAAAGTGGTAGTCATATAACTATATAAGGCCCATACCTGATTCAGAGATTTCATAACCTAACATATCCTTCACCATCTAGTCTCATGCCAGACCTGATTAAGAACAAGATTGCATATATACATTAGATTCTCATCATTAACCATGATTATCTTTATTTGATGGTTTTGGCCAAGTTGGTTTCAAGGTTGGTTATTAGTACTTTAGATGATCTCATAATGATCTAGGGTCCATCATAAGAGTGTGGTTCAAGTTTCATATCATTATGGCGTTCCATGCTCTTTCTACAATCATAACAAGGTTTAAGGTATTTACATGCATTCTAGGGTCAAACGACTCACAATAGAGTGATCAAGGTCAAAGATCATCAAGGTAGGAGAATCCATCATCAAACATGGTTTAGATAAGCAACATTAGGTCATTAGAAACATATTCCAAAATAGGTGTATGTCCATTAGAAGCAAGATTAGCAATCTAGGCAACGTTCAACATTATAGTCCAAAATAGGCACATATGTACAAAAAGGGTCATGATGAACAATAGGGAGAGTAGGACCTTCATTTAGTTCAAGTATATATCACAAGTACTGATTTAAGGATCGGGGTAGATTGAGCATCAAGATCCAATCATTAAACATAATCATGTGTTAAGCATATTCAAAGTAGTCAAAGGTTAAATCTTTAGCAATATAATGAAACTATAAGAAGATTCAGGGTATGGAAATAAGCTCATGTTGTAGGACTTTTTGAGAGGATCAGTTTGATATATAATTTTGCTATATTTAGCCAAGGGGGAGGAAGATATGCATTTTTGAATGTTTGTATTAAGAACTTTAGGGAAATCGAGTAACTTACCCTTGATTATTTTCTTCATGATACGAATCGTTGGATTGAGGGATTGGCAACCACAATCAGGGTCGCTCTTCACTGCACCCCTCCCAGATTTGGTTCTACACACGCCAGCTGCTCACCGCTCCACATTGTTGGCCTAGCGGCCAGGCACCGCGCCAAGATGCCGTCAACCGCCAACGAGAGGTCGTGCACCCTCGCTCACCACCGCCTCCTACCCCTTGTGATCCTTCTCAAGATTGCTCTGTTCCTTCCGTGGAACAGAGGAGGAACAGGGGTTCCACGCCCCCACTCAAAACCCTGGCCATGGCGGCCGCTTAGCCTGGGGACGAAGAAGCAAGGCTGCCAGAGGTTCGAGGCACGCCGATTGCTAGGAATCTGATCATGAGTGCCATTGTGGCGGCGTGTAGGGGGGTGGATAGCTTCCTTAACCGTCAACTTTGGCCAGCCCGCCGCCTGGGAAAAAACCTGGCGCAAGGAGGAAAAAGAGAAGGGAGAAGGGGGTCTAGGGTTAGAGCTCGAGGGGGTTTATATTTGGCAAGTTAGGGTTGTGGGACATGGTTCCCTTCCGTTACTCAACTGGGTGGAGGCGGAGAACGCTTCCTTTTTCCAGCCACCTCACTGGTTTCCCAAAGAGGAAAGGGAGGAGGGAATAGGAAATTGGGCCCCGTGTGGGTTTGGGCCTATGTAGGCCAGCCCAATAGAGAAAAGGGTACATAATTGAGCTAAAACAAGGTATAAATAGCCAAATTTCAAGGTGTCATAACTTGTACTCTGAAGGTCCAATCGATGTGATTCTTGAGTCGTTAGATTCTTATTCAAAAGGTCTACTACTTGGCATATAATAGAGAACAAGTATATCACATTGAATAGGTTCAAAAAAAATTGCATACAAAAGGGTGATATGTTAAGAGCTAAAAACTTAGGTCCATGAGCAAATTTTGTCACAAAGGTGAAAATCAAATATATAATAATCAAAAAGGGACATCGACAAGTCGAGTCATCATGGAATTAAACTCATGTTGAGTGATTTGAGTTACTAATAGAGAGAGAAAAAGTATAATGGAGGAGAGAGAAAATCAGGGTTGTCACATCCTTCCCTCCTTACAAGGAATTTCATCCCTGAAATTCAACCAAGATCATAGTTAAGGTCAAAATATATGGAATCTAGGCGTCCAACCATAGTTGTCCAGTCATTCCCCACAATGGGGTGTACACTTAGATCATCATCATTAAAGGTTTACTCATCTCATCTATGTACTTATTACTTTGTACTCTAATATTATATTACAACATCATCACAACATTAGGGTTTTACTCAAATCTTCATACGAGGATAAGGTGTATTATCAAAATCTATGTTTATGAATTGTCAAACGAACATGTTCATGGTCAAGACTTTCAAACGAGACTATCATCAGGTGCGTATCTCATCTTACTCTAGATTTCATGCATGGTTTTGTTTTCCCCAAAATTTCCACCAACTCTAATCAATTATGTTCATCATTTTTCCCTATCAAATCTCAAATTAAGCAATTTATTCATCTTGTTTATTCGATTTATTACCCCAAGAGCATAATCATATCGAGTTGATCTTTTTTTTCCATTTGGGTATGAGATTAGGCATGTTACCCCTGATTATTCAAGGTAAGATCTCTAAACATCATCGTATCAAGTTCATGATTATAGAGCTACATATTTATGTATAGTATGATTTTGTATTAGGTCTATCTTACCAAAGTGACTATTGCACATTTATCCAAAATTTTAACTCAAGTGAGATTCTTTCACGTATCGAGCATCATTCAAGGAACAACATTATTATCAACGTCAAGGTTTTGAAACTTTCTCACTTGTATCAGAAAGAGCTTCACAATCACTAGCCACTCAATCTAAGACATATATTTCCAAAAAGACTTGTTAACCACAATCTTATACGTGTAACAAAATTTCTACCCATATTTTGAAAAACAAGGATAACCTCTAGATTCCTTTATATACCACTACTAACCCGAGTATGAGGCTCATCATGCATATCACACATCGTATACATCATCTAAGGGTCTTGGGGCATCTCCCTCACCTATGTATATATCAAGCATCAAATATTCAATTTCCTCTTTCTCTAGGGTTAGATATTTTCATAGGACATCTAGGGTTCAACATTTTCAAGGAAACCGTCCACTAGGTCACTCAACTCATATACTTAGAAGTATTCTAGCTAGGGACTCATCATCAAGTATTTCATCATTCATATTATTCAACATTTCAAATATTTAGGAGTTTAGGTACTCAATCCTTTTTCCCGATACGGGTCAACTCATATCAACATGTCACCCTATTCATATGTCCCATGCTAGAGGTCTTCCTTTGTAAAGAGATTGAGGCTCGTGTTGGTCTCAAACCATATATCATATCTCCACACATACAAGACTAGGTACAAGTAAGTATGTCAACCCACTAGCTATGTTTAGCACATCAACCAAGTTATATGTATCAACAAGGTGCTAGGTCTAGCTAGGGTGGCATGGTCAAACTCATTCAATATCGTTAAACATACTCGACCTTCCTCAAACAACTTGGGTCTTATGAACATCGACATCATCATCAATATCATAATCATCATCTTAGGTTTCTAGGTTACTCACATGCCTAACCTATATCATGGCTCTAGACAACTCTAGAGACTATCATTATCATCTAAACTCTCTCATCTAGACTTGATGTTACATCTCTTTCTCCTAGGTTGCATGGAAACTTACTACCTTTCTGCGTGTGGTAATATTTTTCATATGTACATATAATAATACTTGAAATATGTTTTCTCCAACATTTAAATAGGTGATGAAAACCACCATACTCCATTCGAATAAAACCAAAACCAAAACGAGTTACCACACTCATTAGGCAGTCTAGTATCATGACACCTAGAGAACTAGTAAGAACATGGTGCACACTTGTGTAGACATCCTAAGCACATGTCGTGAATCATGTCTAGGGAGGTAACTTACACAAGTCTACACCTAGTTCTAGAACATCTAGGTTCTAACCTAGAGGCTAAGTCAACCTAATCCACAAGGATATTTCATTAAGTTTCTAGGGTTGAGATGTAGGGTGAGTTTAGTTTGTGTTTCATGTGAGCAATGTTTGGTGTAGTTATTGTTCATGCTCTAATACCATCTGTCATGGAACCGGAATCCCAGTCCCATGAAACAAACGTATATCAAAGGATAAATGTGGAAGCGTAAAGCTTAGCACACATGAACAGATAACAAGATAAATGCACCAACATAATCTCAACAATCAACAAGATATATTAAGAAACATCATTATATTACATGATTTGAATTACATGTTCAAGAGTCACTTTGTACAAGTCTGCTCATGTATACTATATCTGGATCTTACAACAAGTACACCTATCATAGCTCACCAAGCCCATCAACCTTCTAGCCACCTCTGAACCTAAAAACAACATACGAGAAATGGGTCAACACACGAGGTGTTGAGTATGGGGTCGAAAGATACACATATATAAGCTTTGCATAATTTTGAAAAGATTTCAAGATTAAACGAACAAGAATAAATATGTTAATTGTTTAACAAATGTGAAACCATATTTTATGTCATTTCACTCCATTATACCAACAATATCAAACATGTTTAAGGCCTTTGACCATCTTCCCGTCGGAAGGGTCCGTAAGGGTGCTCAAGCTTAGCTAACCCTTTTATACGAGAGGGACCTCAAGGTCGTAACCAAGATCCCTTTATCAACAATATTATAATGGAGTTCTATCTATATATGTGTGTTCAAGTTATAAAACTGATGAGGCAAACATCGAGTAACACATAGCAATACTACATGGCAATATTTGAGGAAATAGACAAACAAGCATACAATATATGTCTTTTCAAGCAAGAAAGTGGTAGTCATATAACTAGATAATGCCCATACCTGATTCAGAGATTTGATAACCTAACATATCCTTCACCATCTAGTCTCATGCCAAACCTGATTAAGAACAAGATTGCATATATACATTAGATTCTCATCATTAACCATGATTATCTTTATTTAATGGTTTTGGCCAAGTTGGTTTCAAGGTTGGTTATTAGTACTTTAGATGATCTCATAATGATCTAGGGTCCATCATAAGAGTGTGGTTCAAGCTTCATATCATTATGACGTTCCATGCTCTTTCTACAATCATAACAAGGTTTAAGGCATTTACATGCATTCTAGGGTCAAACGATTCACAATAGAGTGATCAAGGTAAAAGATCATCAAGGTAGGAGAATCCATCATCAAACATGGTTTAGATCAGCAACATTAGGTCATAAGAAACATATTCCAAAATAGGTGTATGTCCATTAGAAGCAAGATTAGCAATCTAGGCAACATTCAACATTATAGTCCAAAATAGGCACATATGTACAAAAAGGGTCATGATGAACAATAGGGAGAGTAGGACCTTCATTTAGTTCAAGTATATATCACATGTACTGATTTAAGGATCGGGGTAGATTGAGCATCAAGATCCAATCATTAATCATAATCATGTGTTAAGCATATTCAAAGTAGTCAAAGGTTACATCTTTAGCAATATAATGAAACTATAAGAAGATTCAGTGTCTGGAAATAAGCTCATGTTGTAGGTCTTTTCGAGAGGATCAATTTGATATATAATTTTGCTATATTTAGCCAAGGGAGGAGGAAGATATGCATTTTTGAATGTTTGTATTAAGAACTTTAGGGAAATCGAGTAACTTACCCTTGATTATTTTCTTCATGATACGAATTGTTGGATTGAGGGATTGGAAACCACAGTCAGGGTCTCTCTTCACCGCACCCCTCCCAGATTTGGTTCTACGCACGCCAGCTGCTCACCGTTCCATGTTGTTGGCCTAGCGGCCAGGCACCGCGCCAAGATGCCGTCAACCGCCAACGAGAGGTCGTGCACCCTCGCTCACCACCACCTCCTACCCCTTGCGATCCTTCTCAGGATTGATCTGTTCCTTCCGTGGAACAGGGGAGGAATAGGGGTTCCATGCCCCCACTCAAAACCCTGGCCATGGCGGCCGCTTAGCCTGGGGACGTAGAAGCAAGGCTGTCAGAGGTTCGAGGCACACCGACTGCTAGGAATCTGATCATGAGTGCCACTGTGGCGGCGTGTAAGGGGGCTGGATAGATTCCTTAACCGTCGACTTTGGCCAACCTGCCGCCTCGAAAAAAAAAACTGGCGCAAGGAGGAAAAAGAGAAGGGAGAAGGGGGTCTAGGGTTAGAGCTCGAGGGGGTTTATATTTGGCAAGTTAGGGTTGTGGGACATGGTTCCCTTCCATTACTCAACTGGGTGGAGGCGGAGAACGCTTCCTTTTTCCAGCCACCTCGCTGGTTTCCTAAAGAGGAAAGGGAGGAGGGAACAGGAAATTGGGCCACGTGTGGGTTTGGGCCTATGTAGGCCAGCCCAATAGAGAAAAGGGTGCATAATTGAGCTAAAACAAGGTATAAATAGCCAAATTTCAAGGTGTCATAACTTGGACTCTGAAGGTCCAATCGATGTGATTCTTGAGTCATTAGATTCTTATTCAAAAGGTCTACTACTTGGCATATAATAGAGAACAAGTATATCACATTGAATTGGATAAAAAAAATTGCATACAAAAGGGTGATATGTTAAGAGCTAAAAACTTAGGTCCATGAGCAAATTTTATCACAAAGGTGAAAATCAAATATATAATAATCAAAAAGGGACATCGACAAGTCGAGTCATCATGGAATTAAACTCATGTTGAGTGATTTGAGTTACTAATAGAGAGAGAAAAAGTATAATGGAGGAGAGAGAAAATTGGGGTTGTCACAACATAGATAGGGTTTCTAACTCTAAAGGTATTTGATTTTGCTTTTAATTGGGATTCCATCCCCCTAAAAGGGATTTCATCCTCGAAATAAGATTTGCAAAACCAAATAGGGTACTAACACCATTACCCTCACTCCACTCCTTAAAAGGGTCAACTAAGTCAAACTAAGCTAAGGGTAAAAGGGTACATAAAATTCAACACTAAAAGGACTTAGTAACCAAACTTCAGGGTGTAACATACGGTACTTAAACCCTAAACATAGAAGTATAAGGTATTAAGGATGATTTTTGTGTAAGAGATCAAATCATCACTTATGGTTTTCCTAAGGTATTCAACAATTAGGCAACATGCCCAAAGATAGACTATTTCGAGCTGTATGTATCAGATCAGGCCAGGCCAGGTCATATGAGCTCAGGAGTCCTCGTTACCAAGCTAGTGGGGTGGAGGAAAATATTTCCAGCCCCCAAGCTATGACCCTTTCTAGACACCATCACTTCAACTTATTGCTCTAGTAGCTTCTCAATAGACAATTCACCCAAAGTTGATAGATTTTATTTCTAATTATGAAATTATAACTCTAATTCAATGTTGGTCAACTCTAAGGTGAAAGCTTTCTAAAGAAGATACATGAGGAGAGAGGTTCTATCTAGGAGACAATTTGAATTAGTCAAGAATATGACTACCTTGATGCTTGGATACCATGCTGTAAAGACATAGTCTCTACTATTAAACATGATAAACAAATACATCAAATGTATGGCAGCGGAAGAAATAAAACTTGACTTTATTCAAAATGTATAAAGAGTACATTATAAAAATTTCCCAAATGGGAGTACAAATTTATACAAGCAAAGGATCTAGGTAGAGGAAGACTTAAACTAATACAACTTGTCTCCACAAACAACATAACAAAAGTTTATGCAACTAGTCCAAGCTATCTAGATGTGCAAGATCTCATTAGCCTTAGGCAGGTTCACCAAGCTTCCATGTGCACTCTGATCCTAATCTGGGTGGTTGGGATCACCCAACAAGAGAAAGATAAAAACATATGTGTTATTCAAGAGAAATAGAACAATTAAATAATCTAAAGCATTGCAATATAAAGATTCTCTACACTAAGAGATTTTAAAAGAAATGAGGCAAGTATATGAATAAGAGAGAGAAGACTGCCATAATCAATCACCACAATAATAATCACATAGAATGAATATATTAAGACACAAAGTCATCTCAATGTAGGGTGAGGCACCTATCGGACCTCACCAAGTGGCAGGGGGACTAAAACCCCAGTGCCTATATAAAGTGGCAGGGGGACTAAAACCCCAGTGTCTGGCAGGAGGACTAAAACCACAATGCCCTATGGGTGGTTTGTACTCATGTACACTACATTGTCATTTGGACTAAAATACTTCATGCTTAATAGTTCACTTGGAAGTAGTGAAAAATATAAAAGTAACATTTGCATCATAGCATTTGGGAATAAAACCCATGAAATAAAGGAGCCAACATAAGCAACAACAATATACAATATTTCCAAGTAAATGAGCCAACATAAGTGGTAGCAAGATTCATATAATTCAAATGAATGAGCCACGATGGAATTAGAAGCATCAAATAAGTAAAGATCCAAATAAAGGCATTTGGGAGGATATCAAGGCTAGCACAAAATGTTTGTAGGGTTGGAT
The DNA here is from genome assembly GCA_963693085.1 of Alisma plantago-aquatica. Lineage (NCBI taxonomy): Eukaryota > Viridiplantae > Streptophyta > Magnoliopsida > Alismatales > Alismataceae > Alisma > Alisma plantago-aquatica. The sequence goes on along the minus strand of OY856409.1, from coordinate 1,271,777,699 downwards.
AAGACCCAACTGAAGGATTAGGATTGTTTGCACATAGATTTCACATTCATGCATTCCACACACATAATAGGAATCACATACACAAATAAGTATCACATACCAAAATAGGATCCAAATACCTTATTTTGATTCATTACCATTACTTTCACCAATCATATTGTTTTCACTTCCATTTTTTCCTAGTTATAAACATTACACATGTATTAGTATATATTAAGGCATAAAGCATAGGAAAAACCCTAATTTTGGAACTTATCTCCAAAACCACGATTTAAGGCTCAAAACCTAGTCCAATCAATTAATCATATTATCCTAATTAATAAAACATATTTTATTTCCTAATTTGGAGTTAAAATGAATTAATTACACATTCTAGACCATTTAATATAATCAAATAGGTATCCAAAGAAAATTTTGAAAAAGGAATCATAATTGGGACTCAAGAACCATAAAATTAGATTCTACATGAAAAATATTTCCAATGAGTATTTATTTGCATTTTTCTGATCATGGATCGATTTACTATGAATTAAGTAAAATCAGCCAATTAGAATGCAAGAAAACCATAGCGTGACAGTAATTTCAATGAAAATGTAAATCGATGTAAATAGTAGGTGAAATGACAAAACTGCCCATGGTTGATTAATCGAATCGATTGAAATGGTGAGAGCAATATGGTCATTTGCACCTCACAATAACCTTCGGCCAGAAAACAAAAACTCAAGGTGCAATTACGAGATTGCCCATCCACTGTAAATTGTTACATTGGCTGCGCATGACCATTTTGGTCATTCCTCGACCTGGCTTCTTCCAGCCATGGTCATGGCGCGAGTAGGTTCTCAGGCTCTCGGCTCCTTTGCCTCAAATCGCCATCAGGGCACGTAACTGAGAACGGAAAATGGGAATGAGTTCCCTAGTTTCCCTCAAATACGAGGATAACTAGCTCTAGACCTCACATGCTCAAAAACCATGGAAACTGAACCAGACATGGCTAAAGCAGAGGAAGAAGAAACGGGGAACAAATCACCGAAAATGTAAAGAAACAAGAAAATAAGGTCAGGATCACCTTCGCGGGGCCAAGGCGAGTTGAAAGAGTGCATTTCCGCAGGTAGAGGAGTACCAGGGCACTGAAAAGCATGGTGCCGCCGACGGCCAAAACCGATCTATAGGACTCGGTGATTGAGCTAGCGCATCGCGAGACTAGGTAACAAAGCGGAAAGAAAGAGGAAGCATCGAGGATGCTTACCGTCACCTCAATTTGGAGGAAGGCATCATTGATCATCCCAGAGATCTCACCATCATTGGAGGAGAAAACCGAATAGGTTGATGAGCTCCTGGATAGGAGAGGAGAAATTGGATGAGGAGGAGGAAGGCTCGAGGGCTAAGGGTGCTCGACGAACCCTTAAATAGGTCGGAGGGAGGCCCTTGGCCTTACTGTACCTTGTGGTAGGGAAGGGGAAGAGAAGCCGAGAAAGGTGTTTGGCCTATAGTGAATGAGAAGTAATGAGCTAGGGCTTGTTGGAACGAGCGTTGAGAGATAGAACCAACGCAAGAAGAATCGTGAGAAATGGTGAAGGAGGGAGAGAGAATGGGTCGGGGCTGGTCGGGGGTTGGGAGAAGCCCGACGGCCAGAGGTGGAAGACAAAGCTCCCACTGTCAGATCATAGATCGACAGTCCATAGATCACACAAATAACCGGTTACGCGTGACTTAGAAAAATCAGTTGAATCATAGTGTTACACATTCATATTATTCATGCACTATAGTTATACTATATTAAAAGTTTTTAAACCAATTTGAAGGGGAAAATGAAGTCCAAAAGGCACTAAATTTTAACTACATGCACAACTTAATGTGTAGAATCATGCTATGCAATTAGATTCTAATTTTAATCATTATTTGGCCCTTAATAAATGTATTCCTCATTAAAGTGAATCTTAATATATTAAAATGAATGAGTTATATGAAAAGACTTCTTTTAATGGATTACATGAGTGAATTATGAGATATCCATCCATAATTAATTTTAAGAACAAAAACTCACCATTATATTCTATTTATATATATTATTATCATTTTTAGGAGAGAGAAGGAAGGTAGGTTAATTACACCCATAATTAATTCCATTACATATTTTTGTTCATATCTTATCCAAAAAGATATAAGAGCTCCTAATTAACATTATCCACTTATTATCTCTCATAAAAATCCATTTTGCATTATTAGTCCTCAATTATTACCTTAAGTGGCTTATTTGTGCAAACACCCCTTTATTACCATAAATGGGGGTAAAATGGAATTTCACCATCATTAATGCTCAAATTGCACATAGAGTCCAAAAATGATCCAAAAGGATGGGAAATTTATGAAAAAGGTCCAAGTGGACTAGAAGGCAAAGAAAAGCTCAAAAGTGGGTAAATTGTAGGAAATACCCTAGATTTCAGTATGTTACACTTTGGGTACTCATCAAACCGGATTCTTGGCTTACTGAATTCAGAATGATCTTCTGAATCCGTTGGGTATGTTTTTGTGGATGGAAATGGTTTGTTTCACTGGAGATGTCCTGGTGTTCTTCTCCTTTGGCACTATCCTTCGTGAGTTCTAGGGAGAAGAAACCAGGGGTTGGTTTGACCTTTACACCCTCATCTCTCTTCATTTCTTAGTATTCTATCAGGGACAATTTTATCTTTTTCTCCTCTAGAATTGCCCTTGGCTCGTGAGTTTCTTGTTCTCAGCATTTTCTTAGCTAGCTATGGGCCCAAACCAAATGGCCATCTCTGATTGAGCCATGCCATCTCGATTTTCAAAGAAAAAGGACAATGTTTACATGGATATTTCTGATTGGTTGCTCTTTGTAAAATTCATAGAAATTAATTTTTAGCTCAGAAAAATAAAATAAAATATGTTCTAAAATAAAAAAAAAAAGAGATTTCTAATTGTTTTGGTTTTGTCACCTAAATACAATGATTAATGATACATAATTTTAATGGATTAATCTAAATAAGTAATAACTTGCAAAATTCATAACTAAATATATATAAGTTAGAAAAATATAACAAAATATGTGTTAGACTAAAAAAAAAGTAACCAAAAATGTGGAATGGTTTTGATAACCTAAATCACATATAAATAAAAAGGTGATTTTTAGGGTTTGAATTATCAATGTAAAATTGACTCAAAATCTACATATATTCTTAATAGGTTCTTTGGAGGCCTAGACCTGGATCTAGAAATGTCTTCGACTTGTATAGACTATAAAGTGAGGTATGTTGTATCCCCTATTACTCCATGTTCAGCAATGTAGCTATATTATTCTTTCTCTTGGTCCTATGGACAATAGCCTATACACATTGCTCTTATCTTTTGATACATGGTTCTTAGTAACTATCTTGTTTGTCATAATCTTGGATATTATCTTGACTCTTATCTTGTGCCTTGGTGCATGTTGGACATTTGATGATATGTGCCCACTATGATGTGGATGTTTATTTGTGGATATGTGATATCTTGTTCCCACTTGCATGTGGATGTATGTGTTGTCCATTGTGTGATGGCAACATTGTATAAACTGACTATACTTTTTACTTGCCTCTACATTTTACATGCAATTTGATTCAGTAGCACTAGAGTAGTGTAGTTGCATTGGTTTTGTTTATGGTCAGATGTGTCAATTCCTGCTCGAGCATAGGATTTGAGGTGGCCCCATACCCGGCTTTCAAATTTGTGAGGTTTGGACCATGTTATATATATTGGGAGTTTGGTAGTACATCATTCTCTATCGGGTTTCAAGTTTGTGAGACTTGGCCGACTTTGTTGTTATATTGTTCTAGGCTATGCTTATCTCACATGCATGCTTGTTGATGTTGACGATGATGGTTTATGTGCCCTGATTCCATGATATGTGCTTCATTTCCCACCATGGTAGTGGATGTATATATGGCACAATCTTTTTATGTTGTTTTATGGCAAGTATCTCCTTTAATGTGATTCTTTTCTCTTGATACCCACTTGGGTGGTACTTTTCTTTTCTATGGGAAGCTTCTATTTATTTGTTGCCCTTTGTTTCATAGCATTGCTCAATTTACTTTTTAGTATGCACATACCAGCCTTTGTTGATGTCATCTATTTTTCTCTTCTTGTTGGGGTATGCTTCCAACCCTAGGCGAAGGATGTGGAGGACATGGCATAATGTTATGTACCTAGCCTAAGGAGTTAAAGCTTGGAGACAATCTTGATGTGTTATATTTCCCTATACATGGATCCTTATGATGTACCTTTACATGTAAGTTTAAGATGTTCTTTTGTAACCTTATGAGAAATTGAATATAGTCAATATTTTCCTTCCGCTTCTATACTTTGGTTGTTTTGAATATCGTTAATAAGATTTGAAAATTTTACACTCACTCCATCATACCTTCAAGGTGTGTTTGGACTGGAGGTTTTATTCTTTAGATTTTTAGTAGAGAGGTGGTTTCACTTCTTTACACAAGTTTTACTAATTTAGTGATGTTGATCAGTGAGCCTAATCCTAATGCACTCAAACCCTAATTAAACCTAGGATCAATACAAGATATTGATTTATGATGTTTAATAATTATGAATAGGTGTTTTGAGCCTGATCAAGACAAGATGAGGTTTGACCTAGATTTGACTCAAGAATCGGAGAGACTACCTTAGGATCATCTTTTCTCTAAGGTAAACGGGTCATGCTACTGAGCACAAGTATTTATGGTTGATTGCATGTTGACTATAAGTAAACATCATGGTTTCAAGATTAATGATTTATATCACACTCACTACGCTTGTTCCCATCCTCAGTCTTCACCGCTGCTCAACTGTTGTCTCTGTGAGCCCTGCTGACTCTGCCTTAGTTGTTGGGTTGCCTCAACATCCTTCACAAGGAAATACAACTTTGTATGCCCAACCTATCTACACTTGTAGCAAGTCTTATTCTCATACCATGTCCTAGACGACCCTGTCACTAACACTGAAGTTGCATTGTGGGCTCCTACTGGTGGAAAATTGTGGGCTCTGCCTCTACTTGGTGACCACTGTGTCTGTGCACTTGACCTTTGCGATGTTGATGGTGTTGAGAACCTAGGATTCTTAAAGCCTCCAAAAGACTGTCCTTGATACTGTGTCTACTTCTTCTTGGCACTCTTCTCACACTTCTCAACCAATTACCTCTCATCCTTTTAACTAACTCCAAAAATATGGCAAACTTCTCTCTGTTCTTTATGGATGACACCAGTGTTGTCATTTCCACACTCAGACCCTTCTCAAAACATTGAATCCATTCCTGATATGTAACAACCATGTGAGGACAGAACCTCAACAACTCCATAAACTTTGCTTCATACTCGTTGATCGACATGGATCCCTAAACATGCAAATTACCAAAAAACATAGGAAATTAAAACCGACTTAGCATAGGCACCATAAACCAAAACTTATCACATATAAATCCACAAGCCTACCACATGCATTATATATCATTTTACAAGCTGCTTACATCATTGTGCATCATCATTCCTGTCATCAACCTGTTACATGAGATATTTGTTCCACATATATACATATAAACATGCCATATCTTACATACATGGCTCACAAGTCCAAGACCTCACATAGATAACATATCCATAAAACAAATTGCGAACAACCACTAAAGACATGAGTTTACATGGACGACATATATGACTCTATCACAAAAAGACTAGAAACACATCCAACCTTATTAGCTACTACTCTTGGTGCTGCTCTTCCTCAGCTGCACAATCTCTACCTATTCATGCACGACCACCTAAAAGATGTGGAAAATCAAGGGTGAGACCCAACGTCCCAGTGAGATATATAAACTCTCCACCAACGTCTATTAAAGCACTGATAAATAAGTAGGAAGATAAAACACTAAGCATGTTGAGAAAATTCAACTAAACAATATGTGTCCAATAAATAAAGCAGATTAAGCAAAGCAAGGAAGTTACCAGTGAGAAGTAGAACCATTAATAGTCTAAGAAGGAATATGAAGAACATGTATAACAATTGACTTCTCTTACCGCCTTAAATTTAAGAAATAAGTACAAAGATAAGGGAAAGGGCTCAACCAATGTGAATCATATTTGACCCTAAGAAAAACACACTAAACGATTGTGCTACATATTTTATTATTTCCCTAAGTATATGAGTCGTACTACCCAAATCTAACTAACCACTGCTAAGTCGAAATCTGTGCCATACAAAGTCAATGGAAGAGCTGGAATCTACGACCTCCCCAACACCTCTTAGTCATCACAAGAGAAAACACCACAGAGACAAATTAGTCAACTACAACAATGACATGTATTCAAAATGAAGGATTGGCTCACACATGGCCATCCATATATATAATTAGACCTATCCCACCTAGGTACAAGCTCAATGCTAGATGAACAGGCTCACACATGGCCGTTCTAGAAAGAAGGATTGGCTCACGCATGGCCATCCCAAGTAGAACATCTCACACATGGCTGTCTCACAACACCTGTAATTTTGGATGCAAGGAGATACTCGACTTGCACCCCTGCATATTAAAAAATATGCGCTCCAAGTTTTCTGTAGGAATGACTCATTTCACCATACAACACTAAGACTAAAATTGAAATGGATCTATGGCACAGGGAAGCTACATGATTAGAGTTTCACTTGATTAATTAATCCAATTGGGTATCATTTATCATCAATCAAGTTACAACATACAAAACCAAAATAAATCCTACAAAGATAAGGGAATAGTGCAACTCCAGAAGATATAAAACATATAAGGTGTGAATTAGTCACAACATCACCACATGATACTTGTAGCAGTGCCATTCACAAGGCCATCACCAATGTCACATCATTGGGGAATATCAATCCCTTAATCACATCACCAGAGGATATCACCTCACAATAGGCATCAAGCCTTCACCAGGTCATAGGACCCATCACATCAACATGATTTCATCATATCTCATCAAGGCTTATATCCATAACCATATATCATATAATTATCACCATAGCATACACAAGCCATGGCATTCATTTCACCTGCAAGGTTAGGGCCCATAAACAAGAGAGAAAAAACACCACATTATGGTAACCACCAAGTGAGACAAGCAAGCACATCACATTTCCTAACATTACAGTTAGGGTTACATGTATATTCAATTAGGGTTTTACAATATTTATTCAATCACCAAACCCTAGGTACACCATCTCTCACTTTCTTGGAGCATATGAGAGTTAAAACACACGATTAGGGTTAACCAAAAAATCATTCAAACAACACTATACATGAATCATTACTTGCTTACTCATACACATGTGTTGACTATATGTTCATGTATATGTCTCAACCATTCATAAAGCAAGTGTCTCGACCACCTTCAAGCAAAGTGTCTCAACCACCTTTATGTAAGGTGTTTCAACCGCAACAACTTGAGGTGTCTTGACCACAACAAACTAGGTGTCTTGACCACCACACAAAACCATGTCTCAACCACCACTTAGATTAGGGTTTCGACCATCCTCAAAGCACATGTCTCGATCTCAAACAAAAACATGTCTCGGCCTAAAAAATAAGGGCATGTATCAACCGCAACAAAAGCAAGAGTCACAGTCACACCAAGGCATATGTTTTGACCAAAACTATAACGCTTGTCTCGACCCAAAATAGGAGCAAAATCTCAACCAAACACCATACATCAAAGTGTCTCGACCCAAGGGGAAAACATGGTGTATCAACCACTAAGGTCATGCTTCCACCAAGGCAAAGGACCACCATCAAAATAGGTATGAACCTCGACTAAAATAGGAGATAAAATCAAGGAAAAACCGCCATCATCAAGGAGATAAACTTTACTCAAAATCAGTCACCAAAAAACCTAAAACATGGGTCATGAAACCACCATGAAAAAAGCTCATGCAAGAGATATAAACCTCATTTAACACCTCCAAAATAGAACTTAAGCTGTGTGTTACATCAAAGCACACAAACCTAATGCATGTGATCAAAATCAAGGTCAAAAGATAGGAAGAAAAGCCACCATATCTAAAATTGGGTACCTTGATTTAGGGATTCAGATTCCAAGCAAACTAAGCATGATACTAACCACCATTCAAGCTATAAAACATGATATCATCTACTAGCATGTTAGGATCATGATTTAGAGAGAGAAACAACAACATCCAAGCAAAGGAAAGTGTAATAATAGAGACGTTAGAGAGTTATATAACCCACCTTAAGGAAGATCAACTCCAAGGATCACAATCTCCAAGAACAAAATCACCAAGGATGATGAAGATCCACCAAAGGATCCACTCTCAGTCACAAGATCACCTCAAGAAGAAGAATACACTAAGGTCAAAAATAGCTCAAGAAAATAGGGCAAGAAATCCTAGGTTGAACCAAAAGAAGAAGGGAGAAAGAAAGAGAGAACAAACTTCCTCTCACTTGGGTACCACCTTGTCAAAACATGGTCTATGACCCTTTATGATGAGGAGTTTCTCTCCAAAATGACCACCATGGATGGTCCATTGTCTAAGGCCGAGAAAAGAGAAGGAGATGGGGTTGAAGATCCAAGGAAAACATCACAAAACAAAGGCAAATACTTACCAAGGTTGAAGATGACCAAAAGTCACCACATGCAAGGGATTTTGACCACCAAAGCTCCAAGGATCAACTCTCTTTGCTCCCCCAAGATCCAAGGACGATCAAAAGAGAGGGAGGAAGAAGGAAGGCTGAAAAGTTCACTTGCATGGAGAGAAGAGGGTTTATATACATGAAGGAGGAGGGAAGTAGGGTAGAGATGAGGTGTCAACATGAGAGGGCTCCAAAGGGACACTTGTCCACCCAAGAAACCAACATGCAACCACTTAAACCATGCATGCACGAGATGGTGATACAACCAATGTTGGGTCTCGACCACTTAGGTCCCCAACACATGGTTTTGGTCGCAACGCCTCAAGGAAGTCAAAACAAAAGCACCACCTGGTCGAGATAAAAGGGTCACAGACATACTAGGTCAAGGCACTTCACAAGAAGACAACTGTCTCGACCCAAGACTCACTAAGAACATCATGGTTGAGACAAAACCATCCAGAGAGGGTGTCTCAATCGAGACACACCCAAAACACATCACAAGGTTGAGACAAGTGTCGAGACACTCAACAAAACACATCAAGGTCGAAACCAACCAAAACCCTAGAAACCCTAATCACCTCTAGTGATACCACCCTTCATCTAAGGCTCAACCAGGAGCCTCAAAGCATAATTGTCTCTCTCTCCCTCATGAAGCCAAGAAAGAGAAGGTACACTCTGAATGTGGAATATTACAAGATAGACCTCACAAATGGGTAAATTGCAAATTTGACCCAAAACAAGCACATAAAGCACATTATAGAATGATTATACTCTTTTAAGAGTGTCGAGATCTCAGGCCCTTGCGAGAATGAACCCATAATATTTTAATGTGATCACCTAATTTATATTATGATCTATTCTATCTTTTAACTTGTTTGTTAAAACCCAAGGTGACACGATCACCTGGTCCATGGGTTTGAATGTCGGATTGGAATCACATATATCTCGATGGTATCTCGGATAGTTATGTGTTGGACAGCCATACGAGGATCCGTAAATGTCAAAATCAACGAGTTTATGGGAAGTCTGACCCTTGTGCAATTATGCTCCGCAAGGACACATCCACATGGTCCTGATATGATTATTGAGATCTAAGAAATGATTTGTTGAGTAAAAGTATGGCTATTGGTGGTAATCCCTCGGTCCCTCAGTTATTTTATTATTTGATCTCCATTGGTTCATTCTACACTTTTTGTTCTATTCTTAGCATTAATCAACCTCTCAACAATTGGAATTTTCTTTTCCTATTCTCACAATCGATTTTTAGATTTTAACCATTTTCCTTTTTGTCGTTACTTGGATCGATACCTTACTATACTAAGTTGGCTTGGTACTTGCATCAAGTCGACAACCTAGTTAGAAGGTTAAACTCTAGGACTTTTCACAGTGATTGATGCATGCACAGTGAAACTCATTATATTATCGTCGGTGCCAAGGATGGCACATATTATTTTTCAAAATCGATTGCTAGTATTTTTAGGATTATTCTTCTTTTCACAATTTTAGTTTGGTTTTATAATATTTAGTTTGTTTCATAATTTTAATCTTTTTTCATAATTTCTTAGTTTGTTCTATAATTTTGTTCCTTCCTTCTAGTTTGTTTTATTTTTGTAACTTTACTTGTTTCATAATTGTTGGCATTGTTAAAATTTCTCTCTTGAGTTCACTTTCATATTTTAGCCATGATTTCCTACTTAGATTTTTGTAATTTCTTTTTCCTCCTGAGACCCATTATGGTAGTGTATCTCCTCATTCTTTCGAGTTTCCATTTCGGCGGTACTGCTTTCCTTAGTTATTTTTGTAATTTTCTTCTTGAAATATTTGTCCTCTTATTCTTCTGACCCTTTTTCTTAGGAATAAACAAGTGTATGCAACGCCCTTGAGGCATTGCCAACACACCTTTCTCCTACGATCTTGAGATCCAAAAGACCTTCCACCATCTAAATAGATCCCATTGATCCAGGATGGATTAAGAAGAAGAGATCTAAAGGCATATTGAGCAGGATTTAGCCATGTAGAGAGTGGCTATGGAAGCACCAAGCCATTACTCAATGAGAATCTAAGCAACAGAAATAGCTTAAGGACTTTTTAGTCCCTAGGAACACTGACCGACATCTTGTCGTTCCTCCCAAAATTATTGTCCCATAATTCAAGATTCATACACAATGGATCAATCTCCTTCAAAGCAACCCATTTACAAGAAGGGTAGGAGAAAATAGTCAAGACCAACTTTGACGATTCCTTAACTTATGATCCTTACATAAAGTACTTGAAATTACTGAAGGTCCCTTCAGACTTTGATTGTACAAATACTCTCTCACTGACTAAGCCACAACTTGGTATAATGCTCTAGAAGGAAACCCCATTACCACACGGAAAGATCTCTAGGAAATATTTCTTAAAAAATACTACTCCCCATCCCTAAATTATACCATCATGGGGCAAATCACCAGATTCAACATGGTTCCTGGTGAGGCCTTAAAAGAAGCTTGGGAGTAATTCAAGGAACTCCTCCACCTTTTCCCATACTACAATATACCCAAGGTTCAATTGATTGATATTTTCTATCGAGGTATGGATAATGACGCCAATGAATTACCACACAGATCCTCTGGGGGGGACTTATGTTCCAAAATATTGAAAGTGTTTGGGTGGTTGTCCAGAGAAGTGCTAAAACCCAAATCAGATCCAACAAAGGGGGAGTCCTCAAGATGGAAAAGGCTGAAGACAACTCCAAGATAAAGTCTATTGCAAAGAGTCTCAAGATGATTATTTCATGGCAAGACCGATCTGGATCCTCTTTCAATGCATATGAAATAGTACCACCTCAAAAACAATTTGAGGATGTGAATATTATTTATAACATCCTGAATCAAGATGCCAATTAGTACTAGGATAGAGTCTCCCCAGTCCTTCAATATAAAATCAACAAAACTATAGAAATCATGACAACTATAGGGAACAACAATTCCATAATCCTCATCAAGATCCCCCGCCTCCTGATAATGAGAGGATTTATACCATAGAAAGAAACATTCAGTCTATGATATCCATTCAACGGATGATGTTTGACAACTAGAAGATGGTGAAGGAAAACTAATTAGCTCACCGAATACTAGTCGATGCCTAACTAGCTTTATTGACCGCAACTCTATATCCTCCTACATGAGCTTTTATCGGGAAACCTGAACTAAACCCCAAGCATATAAAATAGCTTAAGGCTTTCACTACTCGATCCGTCCTCACCACTCCAAAGAGGGTGAGTCCTTCCCCCATAATATATGATCAAGGGGAGGATGATGAAGTTATTGTCCCACCACCACTAGAACTGTCCATGTCACTAGAAGACATTCCTATCTATAAGCTATGTATCCCCTTTGCTGGACGACTGAAGAATACCCAATTGGACTCTAGGTTCAAAAAGTTCAAATATACGATGACAAAGTTATGTATCAGTATCACTCTCTTAGACACCATGATAGAAATGCCCGAGCTGAAAAAAATCTTCAAGGTCATGTTGAACCAAAAGTACATCACCAAAGAATCTAAAATGATGAAACTGGCTAGAACCACGTCGGACATCATGCAAAGTAATATGCCTTGCAAATGAAAAGGCACATGATCCTTCAGGATTGCATGCACTCTCGGTGATTCTACCAACCAATCAAGATTGGTCGATCTTAGAGCAAGCATCTCCATCATTCCTCGGAGCATGTGTAAGAGACTAGGTCTCACTGATGCATCGACCCACTCACATGAGCATTCAACTAGCATAATCTTCCATTACCAAGACACTTGGCATTATTGATGATGCACCAGTCAAATTCAGAAAATTCTACATCCCATACGACTTTGGGGTGTTACATACAGAGGAAGACTGTCGTTACCCACTTATTTTGGCATGCCCTTCCTCGCCACTACCAGGGCACTTATCGACGTTGAGGAAGGACTCTCACTCTACGAGTGGGAATTGAATGTATCAACTTTCAAGCCTCTGGTGGTAGCACGAAGTACACTAGAGAAGAAGAAGAGTACTTCCTCTACTGCATAGACTAGGTCAACTAGAAGTAGCAACACCATTTTGAATCCGAGACTCCACTAGAGACATAATATCAAATTTCTTTGGAGGACATCCAGATTGAATCCATGCCAGCCAACCTCATGATGATGGAGGTCCCATTTCCTACTATCCCCATCTTTGCCACACCACAATCCACCCCATTCCCCTCCCCTCTTGGGGTTTCCACCCCTCCTTCCCTATAAAAGGAGGGGGGACTCTATAAGAAAAACACATCCCTTATTATCTAGTTTTTACTTCCATTATTACATTATGTCTGAGTAGTTCTCTTTATGGGGCATGGGGATAGCCCCATATCCTACTTTCATTCGATGTAATCAACTCCTTGTTTCAATAAAAGAATGTTTCCATTCCATTTTTTACTTTCATCATTGGATAGATGATATATTATTCTGGGTTGATATGATTGTGGATTCTCACAACAATGAACCCATAGTCTCTTAACTATGTTTATTATCTTTTTATCTTTTGATCTTGTACTTGTTTTTTTCCTGATAGGATGATTATATTACATGAGGTTTCTAAGATCTTGAGCCCTTGTGAGAACAAGCCAATAATCTTTTGACACAATCACCTAATTTAGATTGTGATCTATTCTACCTATTTAACTTGTTTGTTATAGACCATGGTGACACGATCACCTGATCCATGGGTTCGAATGTATGATTGGAATCACATATATCTCCATGAGATCTCAGACAATTATGTGTTGGATGGATGGATGAGGATCTATAAATGTCGGATCAACGGGATTATGGGAATTCCGACCCTTGTGTGATTATTCTCCGCAAGGACACATCCACGTGGTCCTCATTTGATTATTGAGATCTATAAGTTGATTTGTAGAGTAAAGGCATGGATATTGGTCGTGATCCTTCAAACCCCTGTTCTTTTATTATTTTATCTTGATAATTTTATTCTGCAGTTCTTGTTCTTGTTCTGTTCTTAGCATTAATCAAACTCTCAACAATTGAAATTTCCTTTTCTTGTTCTTACAATTGATTTTCACATTTAAACCATTTTCCTTTCTGCCATCCCTTGGATCTATATTTTACTATACTAGGTTGGCTTGGTTCTTACATCAAGTCAACAACGTGGTTAAAAAGTTAAACTCTTGGACTTTTCCTAGTGAATTCTGCATGCACAATGACACACATCTAGATGACATGTTGAAGTAGGAAATGATGTTCGTTTTATCATAACACTAAGAACATATTTCAAAAGCCTTTAAGATGAAGGATTTGGGCCTGACACGTTAGATTATGGGAATGAAGATCACATGTGATAGGAAGCTACACATGTTGTGGTTGTCACATCAGAGCTATATTGAACATATTTTATAGTGACTCAACATGAGCAAGTCAAAATCCGTGAGTACTCCACTATCAAGTCATTTCAAGATAAGTAATAAGTCATGCCTATCTACTGATGAGGAGGAGGAGATGGCCATGATTTTCTATCTTCTATTGTGGGGAATTTGATGTACACAATAGTTTGTACTTGCCCTAATATTGCTCATGTAGTTGGCGTTGTGAGTAGGTTTCTGTCAAACACTGGGAAAGATCACTAGGAGGTAGTTATGTGGATATTTTAGATACATAAGAGGTACTAGAAACACATGTTTGATGTTTGATGTTTGATGATTCTAAACCATCTCTAAAAGGCTCCAAAGATACTACATTGGCATGAGACGTTGATCACATGAAATCTACCTCTAGGTATGTTTTCACTTTTATAAAGGGAGCCATATCTTGGCAGCCCATGTTGCAAAAATGTGTTGTGCTTTTTATGACAGAGGTAGAGTACATTGTAGCAACGGAAACGGGAAAGGAAATACTCTTGATTGTGAGATTTTTGGGGAGCTGAGCATGAATTAGGTTGATCGAGTTATTTTCAATGATAGTCAGAGTGCTATTGATTTGAGCAAGAAAACAATGCATCATGAACATACAAAGCACATTGATGTGAGACATAACTAACTGAGTTATGTGGTAGATAAGAGGTTTTTGACACTGAACAAGATCCATACTGAGAAGAATGCTTTCGATATGATGATCAAGGTGGTGACACAAGATGCGCTAGGTCTCTGAAAAGATCTCATTGACATACATTCATAGTGAAGTTTTTGTGATGATGTCTCCTCCTTGGGAAGAAGGGGAAGATTGGTGGGCCTGCCATTTTTCATCCTATAGAAGAGGAAACCCATTAGGGATCCTTGTTATAGTTGCTAGTGCTTTGACACAGATATAAATATCACACTCACTGGAATTGAGCTAGAGGTAGCCAAAAAAATAACAACCGCCAAGCCAACCACGAAGGTCAAGGCATAACAAGAAGAGAAAGAGGTAGATGCCAATTGCAAAGATGCCACTTGTTGTTTGCAGTCTTGGAGACGGGGTGAAAAGAGAAAAGGAAAGGAAGGAAGAAAATGAAAAAAGGAAGAAGAAAAGGAAGCATGGCAGTGCCAAGGCTTCTTGGATTTTCTTATTCAGGCCATCTACCGATAGTGCACCTTATAGGAGGGTATCTTCCTAATAGTTCTGGGGTGATGGATTGCAGTGATCTCCCCCTACAATAGTATCTTCTTATCCTTTTCTAATTGGTATTATATCATATTTGAGATCAAACTCGAGAAGAAAAATATATCTTTGATTCTTAGTGGATTTTTCCTCATTCACCTCATGATTTTTACCTCATACATCGTGTGATTTTTCCAAATAAAATTTATTATTCTTCCCTCTATCTGCTTGCATTATTATCTTGAATTTACACACTCATCGAGAATACTTCACAAATAACTTATTTTCATCGAATCGTGGTTGTATAATATATATGTACATATTTTCCAACAATATCGGAGCAATGCAATCTAAGCTTTTTTTTAGTATTAAAGATGATTTATCGTATTCATCCCGTCTCCTCTAATGGGCAAACCTCAAAAAAGGTGAAAATCTCAGCAACGCCTGTGTTGCATATAGAAAAGTTTCTATAAATATTAAACATCATATGCTCTGTAAATGTAAGGAACATCCCTTCTATCTAGGCCAAAAAACCCGGTTAGACTATTTGGTAACTCCTTAATGCCATCAGCCACAAAAGTAACCCCATGAGACTTCCCCCATCTAGCAATTTCTCGTGCAGTTCAATTGTCCTCTTTGTGTATGAACGTAACTGTCGTGTTATGTTGTGCCAGCAAACCCCTGGTCAGCTCTATTTCACACATGTATCTCCATGGAGACTCTACTTCCCCATTCACAACTTGGGCAAAGGGTTTTTAGTCACACTCCAAAATGTCGATGGAGACACCCCTTTCCTCCATAAAACTATATGCAACTTTAATCGCATCAAGACAACAACCATGAGGGTCAGTTCTGCTGCTCTGTAGCATGAGCATCATCTTGACTAGACCCATGCCATCCCTAGTTATGACCCCCATGAAAGCTTCTTCTTGCCTATCTCTTGAACTGAAACCTATATTCATCTTCAACTTTCTCTGATCAGGTGGGTGCCATTTGATTTGCTTGGTCACCTTTTCTTTTCTATTGTGAGAGATGAACCCATACAAAATAAGCTCGGCCATGAGGTAGTCCTCTGTACTTTGCACAAACTTAGGCTCCTTGGCTGCTCTACTGAGTATGCCGGTCGTTCTCTTCCACACCATAGAGATAGACAGTCCATGCCCTTCAAATCTTTGAGTACACCTCTATTTCCAAAGAACCCAACATAGAGTTTGTGGGTGTGTACCTATTACCCATAAGAGACTTCTCTGAAGCCTTGGCCCAATACGAGCGCAGCAGATTCTCAACATCATTGTTGTTCACCATCCTTGGGTCCAAGTCCATTACCTTCAGTGCATGGTTCCAAAATTCTCTTACCATCTCCCCATTCCTGAAGAGATGTTCACTATCTTCCTCATGTGGATCCAAGAAGCACTCACATCTGGATGTAAACTCTATCTTGCACGCCTTTATCCTATCGTTGAGGGGTAGGCCATTAGTGTGAAGGCACTAGTAGAAAATGTTGGTGCGGGCTGGTAGGTCATGACACCAACCCCATCTTTGCTCAACCATCGTGGTACCACCTTGAGGGTCATCTTCTATTAGCTTTTTAGCACTCTTGGTGGTGAAGGTTTCATTTTCAGTCAGCTCCCACACTACCTGGTCTTTCTTGTCCCGCCTTCCCACCTGTGTCTGTATAATGTGCTCGATTCCTTCCATATCCACCATCTCCTGTATATATGTCATATTCCATCCCGTAGAAGATAGAACATCAACAAATCTAAGATTCACATTGGGTATATGTCCACTCCTAATGTGGTCAAGCATGATGACGTCGCTTCACTGATCACACCTGAAAAAGGAATCACCCTGCCCTATAATCCAGCGAGAGTGTTGGACAATCATCGGAAGGATACACTAGACCTCCTTCCAATAAGGGATGTAAAGGATCCTTGTTTGAGACCTAACAGATGCGTCCATGTCTTGATCCTCCTTGTTTGTGCATATTTGGCTCGGCAGAAGTTGGCCCAGATAGAGTCAACACATATGATTCTCCAGTCTGCCTTGAGGATGCCAACGTGTTGCATCGTGTTCAGATCCTGAATGCTAAGTTCGCCCTTCTCTGTAGGTCAGGCGATGCACCCCCATCGTACCCAATGGTGCTTGGGTTTGCCATCGACAACACCCCAAAGAAAATTATTTCCTTCTCAATCATCTAACAATCTTTTTGGGGATGATTGATGAGATAAGAGTGTACACTGGCACTAGAGTTAGTACATGTCTAGCTAAAGTGAGGCAGCCTGTCATAGATAAGAGCTTGCCACTCCAACTCTTGATCTTTTTCTCTATCTTTGTCACTAAATGTGCATTGTGATGGATCTTGGCACGACCCATGTACAGAGGCGTCCCAAGATACACCATGTCTCCTTCTTGTTTACTCATGTTCAGGGATGATTCAACCTGTAGTATCACTGACGCCTTGGAATTCTGGATTAGGAAAACTCGATTTGCACCTATTGATCTTCTGCCCTGTGGCATGTTCATAAGTATGCAAGGCTTGTGTGAAGGCCTGGAGTGATCCAAGATCGGCTGATGTGAAGAAAATGGCATCATCAGTGTACAGAAGGTGTGATGGCGCTACGCCTCTCCCCGTGGTTGATATCTATCAATGTATCTCTGCTCCACCAACAAAAACATGTGTCTGCAGAGAAGCTCTTCAAAGATGATGAAGAGGTAAGGAGAGAGTGGGTTGCCTTGTTTGAGTCCCCTTTCCACCTGAAAGAAGCCCCCTTACAAACCATGGAAGCCTATTCACATCCAAGAGTCTCGGAAAGGATTGAGAAGTCAGTCGCTCTAGGAGAGAAACCAAATTTATGCAAAACTTTGATCAGAACCTCCCATATGATCATATCATAAACCTTGGCCATGTCTATCTTCACCACTAGATTGCCTTTCTCACCTCCGTGGTTGATATCGTGCATCAACTCCCGTGCCAGTCTAATGTTGGTGGAGATGTCACGACCTCTAATAAAAGCATTCTGTAGATATAATCCTTGGAACAATGTTGGCCAGCCTATTGACCATAATCTTGGATAGGATCCGGATAGAGCAATTATCTACACTGATGGGCCTGTAGTGTTGCTCAGTCACGTGGGGCTTCTCCACCTTCGGAATGAGGACCAACCTATAACATTTCAAACTCCTATGAACCACTCCTCCATTGACGAAGAAATTCGCTAGCTTCAGTAGATCCGTCTTGATGACTTCCCATGCAAATCTAAGCTTGAGTCACTTATAGTCAATGCAATCTAAGCTTCTCAATTACAACATCGGGGAAACCTGGCAAAAGTCCTACATACTTGATCCGGCCTAGTAGTTAGGCGGAGCGGCTGCCACCATCAGTTTCTTTCATATTGGTCGGGTGGACCAAGGGTCACGATCTGCTTTGTTTTGTAAAGCGTCTGGGCAGCGGTACGGCGAGACTAGCCGTTCCGGGCAGTATAATCGCTGCAGTACCTAGCACGGGTTATATCTATCGCTTAAATTACTTATTGTTTTTGTATTTTCAGGCGACCAACAGCGTTCGGAAACACGCAATCGGCACCGCGGCAATTCGACGTGGTGGGGAGCGGCAGCTCCCAACACGTTGCCGAACGGCGCAGATATTTCACGCCAACTGCTATGCCCAATAACACATCGGTTTCTTACCAAATACCAAGGACAAGGGAAACCTATCAGCTTAAATTCGGTATTGTGTACTACTACAAACTAAATGAAGTTCATATTTTGAACAATTTTTCTAATCTAGCTCATGACGGTTTTCGGATTGGTTCGGTTCTAACTATTCTTGTAGTTAAAACAGGGATGAATATACGTCCCCCCAGCTGCGAGCAAAAGTTTGGGTGTCTTACATTGTAGGGTCTTCTCATCACAAAAAGCTCAAGCGGTTACTTGAAAAAATTGAAACGTCAAACATTCACAGCAAAATCAAAGAAAGAAAAAGTGTACACTCTTTGTGTGTCATGTCGTATTGCCATGATTAGCCGTGTCAAGCTATTTGACGTAGGTTGTGTTTGTTTTGCCGGCTAAACAACAAATAAGTTTGTAACAGCAAATTAATTTTTATTAGTTGTGTTCTTTAGAATACAAATAAGATGCCATACATATTAATTAATCAAAAAACTAAACATAAGTGTCGCTTAAAATATTCACGACATAAATCAGATTTATTTGCCACGTATATCCACATAACCCTTTTAATCGACCCCTTAACACATGCAACATTATTTATGTGCAGGACATGATAGACTTTTTTTAAATAAATTAAGATTAGTTTAGTTGGGTGTAAAATAACCAACACTAGGTATTGGAAAGCATAAAATAAAAAATAGTGAGTTGAAATGACAATGTATCTATTTGGTTTCAAATAAATCGAACACTTGAGTTTCATTTGTAGAAGTTTAGTTGGGTGCAGTTTTTAAAATCTGGTGCATGCTTGGTACCATGCTGCTACAAAGCAAGTGTAGATGGTGATGAAAATTAATAGATATTTAGGAGGGCCGGGGTGGGAGAAAGGCTGAGGGAGAGATTTTGGATAGTGGAGAATTTCACACATGTCCAAGGTAGTAGGAGAGAGAGAACAACCAACAGCATACGCCGAGGGCCTTTAATCTAGAAAAATTCTACCCATAACCCTCCACGTCCCCGGGAGCCTACCCGGTCCTCGGGACTGGGCTCCTGCTGCACCAAATGTGCATGTCAGCAGTAATTAAAATAATAAAGGATGAGGGAAGTAGAATAGAGAGAAAATATTTTTGTCCATAACTTTCAATCCGGAGCATATTTTGAAATAAAATAAATTGCATTAGAATCCTTGTAAAAAATACTTTTCAACGAGACTAGTGCTGACATATTTTGAAATAATGATAATACGCGAGAAACATACTATCATATATTAGGATATCATACACATGTTCTGGATACAGACGTACAGTACTCGTGAGTACTGTACTTTTGATTTATGTTTGATATATAATTTGTTAGGTACTGTACTTATGCGTCAGTAACTGAGTTGAAATTAACATGTGTGTACAATACTTATGGTTGCATTTTATAGGTGATTTTTGACCTGATGTGCATTGTACTTTTGAGATCATTAACAAGTAGGTACTCAACTTATGTCTGCATTATGTAAAAGAAATTGTCCAGATGACTAATGTTGCTATGCGACTCCGAAGGTACTGTACTTATACTTTTCTACATCATTTATATGATTATACTTGGTTTTATAATTTGGTAAGTACTGTACTTATGCTTGAGTATTAACAAGTGGTTGCAGTACTTATGAATCCATAAGTACAGTACTCATGAGTATTGTTAATCCTCCTTCATTCAAAAATACAGTACTTACGAGTACTGTACGTCTGTGCCCAGAACATGTATATGGTATCCTAATATATGGTACTATATTTTTCGCGTAATATCATTATTTCAAAATATGTCAACACTAGTCTCGTTGGAAAGTATTTTCTACAAGAATTCTAATGCAATTTATTTCGTCAAAAAATACGTTTCGGATTAAAAGTTATGGACAAAACTATTTTCTCTCTCTTCTCCTTCTCTCACCCTTCATTGCTTTAATTAATGTTAAATGCTATTACAGCAGTTAGTTGGCACAACAACCAGTCCCGAGGACCGGGTATGCCAAAGGTTGGCTGGCCGGTTGTGTGTAGCGTAGCTCTTAATCTATTCATATAGTGCCCCAATTCGTTGAGATTCGAACTCGCAATGACTTGAGTTTGTTGGCAAGTGCATGCAGTTGAGTTGAGGGAAAGATGGAAATTGAACCGTGCGGTTTTCTGTGTGCGGTTGATTCTTTCGCTATGAGAAAACACGCTGTGGTTTGTTTCCGGTTGCCACCAAGCCTATACAAACGAAGGAAAGTGAAAAATCTGCGTAGTTACAGCTGATCACATTCATTTTCGATCCAACTAAACGAACCCTTACATGCGTACCAAATGAAGAATATTTTATCATCAATTGATTTGTCCTTGTTCCAAACAACAATCATCTAACAGGAGATTTACATATCATTGGTGGCCCACGAACAATTCAATTCATGGCAGTTGTATACCAAAAGCAGCCGTAATGTCTTGTATACTCTTTCCCTCACTCAGTCTTTATGTATCAAATTTTTGGTGGAATAAGTCCAAGTCAAAAGATGATAAAGGCATGTTTGGTAAGGTGTAATAATTTTACTTAACTTCCAAACTCGTTATTTTTGAAATAAATTATTATTTAGTTAGGTGTAGTAGGATATAGTTTGATGATTTGTAACCCGATCTAACTACACACTAGCTACAAATCCAAGAAAATATACCACCCCCCTAAAACTGTGTGGTCGGGTGTCGTATCCGCTCTACCCTCATACACTATAGGCACGTATGGTTTATAGGATTGAGTTGGATTCTAAGATTTATTGGATTTTCTTAATCCGGTTGAACGGATTACAGATTTTGAGTAGTGCAGAAAGACAAAACTTTAACTTTAGTTATTTGGATAAGTCGTCATGTTTTCGTCATGTCCAGATCACAATGGAAGTCGGGACTAGTCTTCTTACGCAGCCGAAGCGGCTGGGTCTAACGTGCATAGCTCCCCGACATGTCATTGCAACCGCAGATAGCGGAAGGGACCACAACCAATAGTAGCTGTCATAGGCAGGGCTGAAGCCCCGGTCTGCTGCATTGCTACGGCGATTTTGAGATGGAAAGTGCTCTCCTGTATTTTTGTACAAGAAAAAAGTACGGTAATTATCCAGCTCTTATGAAACAAACGTAAATTTTCTTCGTTTTAGATTACGATCCAATCCTGCTAGATACAGGAAATCAAACGTCCCCTGTGTTAGTCTATATACAGCTGGCACCGTATTTCCCAGCCGACCTCATGCAAATGATGATGCTGCAGTCCGCCGGTCCCCACTCTCCGACTCCCGCTCCACTACTCCATTATCCTCTCTCTCTCTCTCATGTGTCTCTCGTCCCGCACGGAAGCAAATAACTAGTGTTGCGTGCACCCCACTATACCCCTACTAGCAATTTCTCTCTCTCATATATATATCCAACAAAAACAATGCACCTTATTTTTTTTTTATAACGAAGAATCTCTCTCGGGATCGGCCACTATTGGACCCCACCCAGCTAAAGGTAAATCTCAGAACCAGCCTCGTACTTGGGGGCACCGCGGCACGCTCAGTAACGTGGAGCCTTTGTTGCACCCTGAAGGTTTTTGCCCATAGTTGAACCCGGGTCCCTTAGGGATTGCCGAGCCACACCACTAAGCTATTCCCCCGCCCCAGTGCACTAATGCACCGGACCCATCAGTGCATCGTATTTTAGGGGTGAGCAAATAATGGTCCAGACCGTAAAATCATACCAGACTGCTCAATTTGGTCCGGTTCGGTCCATTATGAGTTCGGTCCGGTCTGCGGTCCACAAATTTTAGTGAGTTCGATCTTCGGTCCGGTCCGGTTCAAAACTGGTCTAACCGTGAATTTGACTGCAAAGTGACTTTTATATGAAATACATGTATATTTGTAGGTATATTATGAAATAAGTACAAATAAAGTACATGTATAATCACTAGTAATGTAAATGTTTGCTATTAATGTTATATAATTGTTAGAAGTGACTAAGATTATCAATTTTTTACAATTAAACAAGTTGTAAAAAATGTAAAAAGGGTTGATTACGGTCTAAAGTAGGGGTGAGCAAATAATGGTCCAGACCGCAAAACCGGACCGGACTGCTCAATTCGGTCCGGTCCGGTCTATTTTGTGTTCGGTCTGGTCCGCGGTCTGGGAATTTCGATGAGTTCGGTCTTCGGTCTGGTCCGGTCCAGACCGCAGATTGACTTTTATATAAAATTCATGTATATTTGAAGGTGTATTCTATAATAATTACAAATAAAGTACATATATAATCACTACTAGTATAAATGTTTGATACTAAAGTTATATAATTGTTATAAATGACTAAGATTATCAACTTTGTATAATTAAATAAGTTGTAAAATATGTAAAAAAGGTTGATTCCGGTCCAAACGGTCCAATCCGATCCGGTCCTAGCACAAAACGGTCCGGTCCCGGTCCGGTCCTACCTCGAAACGGTCCGATCTGCGGTCCGGTCCGGTTCTGGACCGATGCTCAGCCCTAGTCTAAAGGCTCCGGTCCGGTCCGGTCTGGTCCTACCTCAGAACGGTTGGGTCCCGGCCTGGTCCTGCTTCCAAACGGTCCGGTCTATAGTCCATAAATTTATATCGGTCCTCGGTCCGATTCTGGACCGATGCTCACTCCTACCGCATTTGTCGTACAATGCTTGTAATATTGGGAAAATAAATCCTAGAAATCTATTTATATCATACCAAATAATAATTAGTAGTTTCGATACTTCTTCACATTTAAAATCGCAATTTACACCCTAATTACACCCTACCAAACAGACCCTAAATATGGTCAACGGACATATGAAGTTATAAACTATATATGGTACTCTTAGACATTGCAATATTTTGTACTAAGCTGCTGTCCATGGATATTGTTTTTCATCAAACACTTAACGTGCATTCATACAAACGGTAAAAACTGGATACATTTCTTCCATTTTTCCAGTTAACTAGAACAAAGATAAGAAGAACAAGAGGAGGCAAAGAGGAAAGAGAGGCATCTCGACGAGGTCCGGAAGAAATTTTTAACGTATGTGATTATCGAGCTATTATGCAGCATGGAACCCATAAAATCTATTATCCACGTAACGAATCTTAATCTAACCCCATATCTGGAACTGTGGTCCTCTTTAAGTGATTTTGTTCCCGTTGACGATCGGTGACGGGACTAAACATCAACGAACCCGCAAGAAAACAGTGTGCCGTGTGCGGAAGATTGGACTTGGGAGTAGACCTGCAAAACCATACGTACGGTAGACGAGCAATTTCCATTCTTCGGCAACGATGATTCATTGCACAGCACTGGAGACGAGCACAAGAAACACCTTTATCACCCGGGGGGTGCAATGATTTCCAGGCGACAACTTTGATCTCATCATGGACAGGTCAACGACAGTTTTGCCAGCGTCTCGGTATGGGTCAAATCGTTCTGCGACATATGGAGGAACCCTTTTCCCTCACCGGCGACGTGAAAGGAAACAGGAACAGGGAAAGGGCGGGAACTGGCTGGCGATGCATCTGGTCGAGGCGATATCGAGATTTGTGGAGTCGGGAAAGCAGTAGCAGGTCACCTTCGGGGAGATGAGAGACGAACAACAACGTCGGCGGGGATTGAGGAGAGGCGCAGGAAGACCGGAAATTGACCCATCACTTAGGCCTAGTTTGGCTAGAAGATTCTTAAATGCGGCATTTCTCTATTGTGGTTATTGCATCCTATTAGTACGCATTGACTTTATAAATACCAGTAACCGTCCGGTTAAATAATAAAATTTGTGATTCAGAATCACGTCAATATTATCGGAATTTGGAAATGCTGTGCCGCTTCGACTCCTTGTTTCCCGCACCATTTATTTGGTACCTACCTGCTACAGCGAGTACGTAATTGACGGTTGAGCTGAACTACCTCATCTACGTTATTCACGTATTACATGCCCATCACACCCATTAATCTTAATAAAAATGGCCCGAAGTGGGCTGGGTCTCGCTGGGTATAGGTCAACTAGGTCTCCCGTGGAATGAGCCCTAAGGAAGTCGAGGATGCCCATGACTTCGGTGTAGGGTGCATGGATCTCAATGGGTATCGGGTTGCACTTCTATTACCTTGCAAATGTTACAAGTGTAAAGGAGTGCCCGAGACCCAGCTCCAAACTAATAGAAAAGGAGTGCTGATAGTCCCCTTTAGGGATGACAATGGTGTGTGTTTTGCAAACCCATACACAACCCATGATAAACCATATATAATTGGACCCATACTTATGTAAACCCATATCAAATTAATTAAAAAAAAATAACCATACCCAACCCATTAGGAGATGAGTCCCCATGATTACCCATCTGATGTGTCAAGCTCATACGAACCGGTCCCACAGCTAACATCATATTTTCTATACGCGTATACTACTAGTAGATGGTAAATTACACTTTGGTCAATTTAAGTAGTCTGATTATTATTAATTAAAGCTTACGTCAAATATTTACAAATCAGGTTATACAATTGGTCACATTGGATCCATTTAAACAAAATAGAGAGTACATATTACTCATACGACAATGATGGAAGTGCAGAAAATATATTTACAAAACCAACGTGTGCCAACACATATACATGAATGTCACTCGGACATTTCCACAAACACGACAACGACCGTATCAAAGCTATGGAATTGTTGGATGATTGGGAGATTCTCTCACAAGCACAGTAGTCGTGTTGTATGCATGGGATGCCAGCTTTCTTCTATAATATCCATTGCATTGCTCAAAGTATGCTCGTCACGGCTACAGTGCTCCTAGCAGCTGCCCCTTTGTGTATCTGGAGACGATGCCGACGCATGATGGTGACGAAGACGAGAAGGTACACCATGGTGTTCATGGCACGGGCACACAGGCTAATCCAGATGGCGATGGTGAGGCTTCAGAAGGAATTTTACCAGATCCTCGCCGTGAATATGTACAGACAAGACACCGAGTCTCTCCACCGGTCATCGATCTCGACTTCGAGGTCGTGCTCGTCTCTTGAAGACCTCTGTTCACTCGATGATGAAATGCAACATTCTGAGGTCCCACCTACGGAATAACAATCCTGGTCAAAGGCGTTGCATTTCCCCTCACTAGGGTTTGAGGGAATGGGGGATAATGGGGAATAATGGGGGGGCGCGTGAGATCGGAGGAAAATTGGGCCTCTCCATTAGGACCCAGCGTGCGATCCAGGCCCATCATTACTCATTATTAATTGGGTCCGGTTAGGTTGGGTTTATTGGTTTTGGGGTTTTGGGAATATTTGCCATCCCTAGGACTCCCCATCCTCACCGCAAACACGAGCCTGCAATTGCCATTGTCGTCTTCCAGACTGCCACTATTGCCTCCGATCCCCCTCTTCTCGTGGGGACTGAAGCTCTAGTTTAGCTTAAGGCAGTGCCTCGTCATAAGTCTTCAGCAAATGACTTCACTGTGAATCTGAGCAATCCGATGCGGGATGAAGCAATGAAGAAGCATAAGGTCAGTTCTCATTTGATTCACTGGCCCAACGAAGATCTTGGTCTTGCATGCTACCACCACAAGTTCTAAATACGGATGCACGGAGCCTCTCGGTTAAAGAATTGTGTATAAAACAGGTCTCCTACTCTTTTACCAGGACAATCAGTAAGAATGCACCATTTCACATCCAAAATCCACCCTTTTGGTTAGAGAATTGTGTATAAAATAGATCTCCTATCTTTTACCATGACAACCCATAAGAATGCATCATTTCACATCCAAAATCCACCCCCTAATAAAAATAACAGAAAAAAACTGCCACTATGCACTTTAAAGAAAATCTATTAGGCAATCGTATTTGTTGCTGCATTTGATGGTGCTGCTTTTACATCTTCGGTGTCCGACACATCGTGCCCAAAACTCTCGGGAAAACACTCTACCTAGGGGTGACAATCGGGTTTAAGTTGAGTGGGTTCTATTGTGGGTCATTTCTGGTCAACACTTTTTGGCTATACCTTAAATTTGTAAAAAATAGATTTTCGAGCTGAAAACCTTGACCCTAACCCGACCCACAAATAATTTTGGGTCTATCGGGTCTGACCCGTAAATCCCCTCAAGAGAATAATTTAAAAGTGTGAGAGGATTTGGGTCAAAGCAATGCCCTGTAGGGTGTGCTCTCCTTTATTATATAGACAAAGACTATTTACATAGTAGACCCTACATGAAAAGGAAACACTAAAGAGATACATAAATAAGAAAATTATTTTCTAACACTCCCTCTCAAATTGGAGCATACACATCATGCATGCCCAACTTGGAAGTCATATGCTTGAAAGATGAAGATGGAAGTGGTTTAGTGAAGATATCTGCCACTTGCTGACTCATCCAAACATGAGGAGTCTGAGTCTTCTTAGAGAGCACTAAATCATGAACAAAATGGCAGTCCACTTCTATGTGCTTGGTCCTCTAATGAAACACTGGATTGCTAGCAATATGAATGACTGTCTGGTTATCACACATGAGAGAAATAGGGGTCTCAACAGACACACCCATTTCTGAAAAAATAGACACAACCAACTGTAGCTCACAACAAGCATGTGCCATAGCTCGATATTCGACTTTTGTGTTGGATCGTGCTACAGCATTCTGTTTCTTGCTCCTCCAAATCACCAAATATGACCCAAGAAACACGCAATATCCATAAGTAGATCTTCTATCTCTAACATCACCACCCCAATCAGCATCAGTGAATCCAGTGAGTTTTAAGGAAATATGTGTGAGGTTCTGCCCCGTAAAGTAAGTAAGGCCCTTCCCTGGAGATCCTTTGATGTACCAGAGAATCCAGGTGACTGTCATCCAATGTGACATCTTAGGCACACTCATAAAATGGCTAACAACTCCAACAACATAAGAAATATCAGGTGGAGTAACTGTAAAGTAGTTCAGTTTTCCTGTAATCCTTCTATACTTTGCTGGATCAGAACACTCATTGTCATAAAAAATAGAAGTCTTTGTATGATAGTCCATAGGCATGGAGATAGGTTCACACTATGCCATGTTGTCTCTGTAAGTAGATGATGTGCACAAATCAAATCACCTTTTGGATCATGTTTGGTTGCATATCCATGTTGTTTTGACTCAATTATCACTCTCATTCATGCTAGATTCTATATTTTTATCTATTCTTACTTGTCTCATAGTTTGGATTGTAGGTACTACATATTGCAATGAAATTATGAGGAATATATCATATTATCTCTTATTGGATCACTCCTCAAGTATCTACATATTTTGGGGTTCGAAATTACGCAAATACCACTTTTTACGGCATGTAAATCGGACCTACACACTGAAAGTTATGATCAGAATACACAACAGCCCAGAACAGCAAAGTGCACGCCGTGCACCTGCGAATTTCAGCCAGAAGAAGGTTTCTGGAAAGTTGCACGGCGTGCACTTTGAAGTGCACGCCGTGCACCTGGCAGTTTCAGTATTTTGTAAAATACGAGTTTTTGTTTAAAACGAAGGGGGAACTTAATGGGCGGTTACGGACGGTCATTTGCGGAAGTTCTCTCGTCCCAGAGCAAGTCTAGAGCAGAGGAGGGCGATTTTGAGGGGAAAGGAGGTGGTTTCTTGCCAAAGGAGTCCATTTCTTCTTCTCTTCTTCTCCATTGTCTTCTCCAAGGTGCAGCCAAGCTTCCCCAACTTCGTGCAGCTTCTCGGGAGAGGAGCCAGTCCGTTTTGGAGCAGCTTTAGGAGTGGAATTTCATCCCCAAGACGGAATTCTACTTCTCTTGGGTTACACTTTCAATTCTCCTAGCTTTTCCTTCTCTAAACCATGTTAAACTCTGAAAATTATGTAGCATTTCTGCAATACATGATCATGGACGAGTAGAATCTGAATCTTGGACATGGGAGAGTAACTCCCATGTCATAGCTTGTATGAACATATGAATTTCGTACTAAATGTTAGTTTCTTGCATGTTCCAAGAGTTGTTTCAGATCTGAAATGCTTGTTTGTGTGATTGGCCATCATACTTGCATGTTTTATGCTTTCTTTCATAATCTGAGAAGATGTGTTTGAGAGTATGGTGTTACTCTTTTGGCAACTTGTCCTTGACCGCGAGAGTGGCTGGGATTATGTTGAGGAGAAAGGTTTGTGATTTGAAATGAAATACATGCACGAGAGTGATGTATGGAGTTAGAATCGTCATTACTTCACCGGGAGGTGAGTGATGACTACAAACCTCCTTTGCAAGTTAATTAACATGTTTAAATTCGTATTTTAATATAAGCTATGATGTGATAGTGAAATCCCAAGTCTAAGATCCTTCCAAATTTGAATCTTAACCTTTCTTAAGTGATAATTTACTGTTTTTTTTAATCTATAATTTAGTTGTTCTAATCCAATCATCTTATGTACAATGATCTAGATTATTGAAAATCATAACTCTTACGCCTAACTAACCAACGCTCCTTGTGTTCGACCTCGACTACAACTACTCTCGTATACTTGTGGGATATAGCTAGTTGAGTAAAAGATCATTCTTATGATTGAAACTCGTTAGTGTAAACAACCAACAAGTTTTTGGCGCCGTTGCCGGGGAGCATCGGTATTCCTGTTAGAGTAAGAGTTTTTGATAAGTAAATGAGACTAGATCACATCCTTCATATCCACCATCATATCCATAAATCATAATTCATCATGATCATCATAATTTGTTGTATCTTCCATGTTTTTTTTTGTATCTCACTCACCTTGTTTATTTGCAGGAGCATATGGGGTGTTCATAAAAAGATCCTTGAACCGTGCATATCTCTACATTCAGAAAATGAACACACTATTTGCATCCCTCATGGAGCAAGAAGGAGTGAAACCCAAACATGTATGGAGGAATCACAATCCACACAATCATCATCCATGTCACCATCATATAAACAACATTCACCCATGCCACCTTCATCCACACCACCATCATTCACACCTAATTCACCACCATCATATACACCACCAACACCCATACCACATACACCACCACCGTCTATACCACATCCACCTAATCCTCCGAATCCACATGAAGAACTAGTCAAGGAGGATGACCTTCCTCTTAAGGACTACTTTGGTACAACTACAATGCACATGAGTGGGCCTATTAATATTTCAGAATTTGAGGCAGAGGAGTTTGCTATCAGCCCAGCCATCATACAATTGCTACAACTGAATGCATTTGGAGGGACACCAATGGAGGATCCAAACCTCCACATTGCTTAATTTCTACAGTTGCTAAGCACCATAAAGATATATGGCGTTCCTACTGATGGGATACGCCTAATCCTTTTTCCATTCTCTCTTAAAGATAGATCCAAGGCATGGCTCTATACTTTGCCAAAGAAGTCAATCAACACTTGGGAGGAGCTTCTAAAGGTCTTTTTGGCAAGATATTTTCCACCTAGCAAAACTTTGCAGCTAAGGAGTCAACTCATCAATTATTCTCAAAGGGATGGAGAGACCTTGTATGATACATGGGAGAGGTTCAAAGATATTCAACATCTTTGTCCACATCACGGTCTAAGCAATTGGCTTCTAATGCAATCTTTCTATAATGGTTTGTGCTACAATACAAGGATGTCTATTGATGCAGCTGCAAATGGAGCTCTAATGAACAAATCTTATGGAGAAGCTTATGCTATTATTGAAGATATGGCAGCAAACCATTACCAATGGAGTCCGGATACAAGCTACCGCCCATCTTTTTCACATACTACTTTCAGAATGCAAGTGGAAGATCACACGGTTGATTCTCTAGACATAATTGCAGCAAAGCTAGACACTTTATCACAAAGGTTTGAGAAGCTAAGCACACATCCATTTCAAGCTGCCAATATTATTTGTGATGCATGTGGGTTTCTTGGACACTCATATTCTACATGTTATGCTTCTTCTATTTATTCTCCAATGGGCTACACTCCACCGGACTTCTACAACAATGTCAACCCAAATTTCATTCAGCCACAACAACCACAAGTACAAGCTCTTTCTAGCAAAGAAAAATTTCCACCTTTCTTGCCTAGTCCACCGGAGACAAATCCTACATATTTCAGGCCGGTGACATTAAAGAATGGAGTTGTCATAGAAGTATATCCTTCAAAGTATGATGATGTTGATATCCATGATGATTATGAAGTTGCAACTAAAGGGGAGAAAGATACAACACATGCTCTACATGTTGATTCTTCAAGCAAGCCACATGTCCTTCCTCCTTACATTCTAGATGAGGCATTGCTTTATAATGAGAACACTCTTCCCAACTCATATTTTGATGATGTTTCAAAGGAGAATAAAAAGACAAATAGTATTGTCATACAAAAGACTATTCTTGCTGTAGCTAATAGGTGCTTTCGCTTGCCCCAAATCAAGGACATATTTGCAAGGAGGCATCAATCTTTAGCACAACAATTTCCAGCTGCAAATCAGAGCACCGGTCCTCCATGGACTTTGATGTTTCCACCATGATGAGGTACCCGGTTGAAACCTTTTTAGTTTGATTTATGCAGTGAGGACACTGCAATTTTCAAGCTTAGGGGGGAGCAACCGGATGGTAACCTAGTTCTTTTAGCTTTTCCCTTTCATGTTATTTGCTTCTTGTCATTTGCTTCTGTTTTGTGTTCACATTTCAGTCTTTTGTTTTCAATTCTGCTCTTCTGGTGGAAAATCTAGTATGATATGAGGTTTATCTTTTATATGTGGATAGAACTTCTATGCTTAACTGATTGTCCTCTTTTGATGAGAAATATCATTTGGAGAAATTGAAAAAGGCATGCATTAATCAAATGAAACCTTTTGGCCATCAACATGTGCTTAACCTTGGTTTATGCTTCTAGCCTGAACATTCATCTTTCACATCCTTGATTGCTTAAAACATGTAATGGTTTCAATTTTTGTGAGTAAATCAACTTTACAACATCATTTGGAATACGAGATGCCCTTGCCAAGCTCTTAGTGCATTTTCAACCACTCTTTCAATGAAAAATTTTCAAAACAAATGAATGAAAACTAGCTAATGTTGCAATTTAGTTGACTCTCCTATCTTTTGAAAAAAAAATTTAAAATTTCTTTTGGCTTATCTCATATTTATACCCCATAAAAGATGGCTAAACCGCCCACATATCATGCTAGCCTAGTGTAAGTCCGATCTGGCCACGATGGTTAGGTGGTATGTCTTAAAAGAGGGTAAAATATCCCAACCGACATTCCACGTGTGCATAAGCCTACATTAGCAGCCGAGTGTCGGAACCCATAATCCATTGTCATATCATTTTTGGGAAAGAAGGAGAGTACAGCTAAAATTGTCAATATTAACTAAGATTTCATCATTTGTATCCTTAATAGTTGAGAGTTTGAGTTGCACATCCACTAATTGCTTGGCTTGGTCATCCAAATTCTATGTAGTGTTGTTTAATTGATTGATTCATTTAATTGTGACCACCCCTACTGAAGTAAAAATCTCTTTCTTGGGTGTTTAAGTTGAATGGATGGCTATGAGTACAAACATGTTGATCATGGTTGGTTTGGTCTTATACACATCTTTCATTTCATTTGATCTATGCATGAGCTTGACAATTCCTTCATTTGTGTTTCTATGCTCTTTTTTCTTGAGGACAAGCAATGGTTTAAGCTTAGGGGGATTTGATGTGCACAAATCATATCACCTTTTGGATCATGTTTGGTTGCATATCCATGTTGTTTTGACTCAATTATCACTCTCATTCATGCTAGATTCTATATTTTTATCTATTCTTACTTGTCTCATGGTTTGGATTGTAGGTACTACATATTGCAATGAAATTATGAGGAATATATCATATTATCTCTTATTGGATCACTCCTCAAGTATCTACATGTTTTGGGGTTCGAAATTACGCAAATACCACTTTTTACGGCATGTAAATCGGACCTACACACTGAAAGTTATGATCAGAATACACAACAGCCCAGAACAGCAAAGTGCACGCCGTGCACCAAAAGTGCACGCCGTGCACCTGCGAATTTCAGCCAGAAGAAAGTTTCTGGAAAGTTGCACGGCGTGCACTTTGAAGTGCACGCCGTGCACCTGGCAGTTTCAGCATTTTGTAAAATACGAGTTTTTGTTTAAAACGAAGGGGGAACTTAATGGGCGGTTACGGACGGTCATTTGCGGAAGTTCTCTCGTCCCAGAGCAAGTCTAGAGTAGAGGAGGGCGATTTTGAGGGGAAAGGAGGTGGTTTCTTGCCAAAGGAGTCCATTTCTTCTTCTCTTCTTCTCCATTGTCTTCTCCAAGGTGCAGCCAAGCTTCCCCAACTTCGTGCAGCTTCTCGGGAGAGGAGCCAGTCCGTTTTGGAGCAGCTTTAGGAGTGGAATTTCGTCCCCAAGACGGAATTCTACTTCTCTTGGGTTACACTTTCAATTCTTCTAGCTTTTCCTTCTCTAAACCATGTTAAACTCTGAAAATTCTGTAGCATTTCTGCAATACATGATCATGGACGAGTAGAATCTGAATCTTGGACATGGGAGAGTAACTCCCATGTCATAGCTTGTATGAACATATGAATTTCGTACTAAATGTTAGTTTCTTGCATGTTCCAAGAGCTGTTTCAGATCTGAAATGCTTGTTTGTGTGATTGGCCATCATACTTGCATGTTTTATGCTTTCTTTCATAATCTGAGAAGATGTGTTTGAGAGTATGGTGTTACTCTTTTGGCAACTTGTCCTTGACCGCGAGAGTGGCTGGGATTATGTTGAGGAGAAAGGTTTGTGATTTGAAATGAAATACATGCACGAGAGTGATGTATGGAGTTAGAATCGTCATTACTTCACCGGGAGGTGAGTGATGACTACAAACCTCCTTTGCAAGTTAATTAACATGTTTAAATTCGTATTTTAATATAAGCTATGATGTGATAGTGAAATCCCAAGTCTAAGATCCTTCCAAATTTGAATCTTAACCTTTCTTAAGTGATAATTTACTGTTTTTTTTAATCTATAATTTAGTTGTTCTAATCCAATCATCTTATGTACAATGATCTAGATTATTGAAAATCATAACTCTTGCGCCTAACTAACCAACACTCCTTGTGTTTGACCTCGACTACAACTACTCTCGTATACTTGCGGGATATAGCTAGTTGAGTAAAAGATCATTCTTATGATTGAAACTCGTTAGTGTAAACAACCAACAGTAGATCAAAGACAGATTTTCACTGAGAGAGATTTGTTCCTTTCATGGAGTGTAGGACTTCTATGCCAAGGAAATATCGAAGATTACCCAGATCTTTCGTCTAAAATTATGTTTGCAACCATGTCTTGAGTTGTAGAATGCCAGTAGAGTTATCACCGGTGATGACAATATCATCTACATAAACAACTAGAATAACTCGAAGACTTATGCTGTGATGACCCCAATTTCTATATACTTTCCATAATGACATAAATAGATATGCGTGCACTCATATCTTATAAATGTCAAAAGGGAAAATACAAGAAATTAGTGAAGTCAAATAAAACCAGAGATATGCCAAGATCTAGTTCACAAACAACAATTAATAGCCACAATAACCACCATTCATTAAGGATAAATAAAGTCATACATAACTTATTAGAATGGAGAGAAGAGATATAAATAGTTCTAAAGAAATAATAGAGATACATAGGATATTATCATCCTCAAAGTACTGGAAAGGGAAAAACTACATATATCATGAAATAGATAAGAAGAACAGAATCTATCTAATATATCCTCCTTGCTCATTTATTATGCCTTCAGGTTCTTTGATCATCTCTTTTACTCCATTGTTTCACAAGTTCTTTGTACCAAAAAATACGAGAAACAAAACACGAGTCAAAAGAGTACGTGGTAGAAAAAGATACTATAGTATGGTTGCATAAGAAAAGTAACTTTTGAAATCAAAACGAGATAAGCAGAAATCATATTCTTTAAGCGAAGTGATAATCAGGTAAACATTTCTTTTAACATGTCATTTGATGCGATTGTACTACTTCAAGCACCTTTTCAACATACATCTAATGTGGGCCATAGATGTGGGCTCTGATCTCCAAACCATGACATAAACACGATTAAAACTTAGCGGAAGCGATTCGATAATCGGCTGAAGACAAAAATCACGGAAAATTAAAACTTTTCGAGACAAGAGCTTGGATCCATAAAAACTTTTTTCATAAAGTGAGATAAATTTGTTTACATCTCAGGATAATTACTTCTTGAGTAATTATATACATCAAGATACAAAATCTCAAGATCACCTAACACAAGACTACAAGACCTGAGAGTACAGAGGACACATAGGACTGACTCTAACTACACCACATGGCAGACTAAATCTCCACCTGAGATTATTGCTGCTCCTGGTGTTGCTGCTGCTGAGACTGGTCACCTGTAGGCTGGTTCCTTCGTCTCCGACGTCCTCCTAAAAAGTTGAAGTCTACGGGGTGAGACAATTTTACATAATTGTCCCAGCGAGAGTTATAACTCTCTGCCAGAAGCTTTAATATACCATCAAAGAATATCTTAAGCAATAAAGCCTTCAAAGTATTAGATAACAGTTGCAACTATAACAAGATCTCAACATTTATGAGATATGAAGAAGTATAAGTACTATAACAGTGTAACATCAATTAACTAACTTGGAGTTATCTCTAACAAGTATACTACTTGGTTGATTATGTTTTACAAACAACATTATGCCCTGTGGAGATGAGGCCTACCACTCATACTCCAACTGATCGCTGAGAAGTCACATCAGTATCATACATAGGTCACTAAGAGAGCCGGATTCTCATGACCTTCACCTTCCTCAGTCAGTGAGAGGATCACTTGTAGGACATCTCATGTCTCTACTACTATAGCTCACCAGGGTAAACTGGTCCTTCGCTATTCTAGAGTCACAGCGGTGTTCTGTACTCTCTTCGTCATCAGGAGATTTCATGTTTATCTCCACTGATACGGATATCTATGTTTTCCTCATCATCAGGAGGTTTCATGTTCACCTACCACTGATACGGTATGGGATTATAGTGAAGGATGGACGGATTACGCATCTACATCACTTTCCTATACTAGGATGTAAGGTTCTACACATCCATGTACCCCACATACTCAAAAGTATGTGCTCCAGGAGTTCCCTGAGGAAAACCTGTTTCACCATCACTTGATCTCTGACAATGATGGATCTATGATCAGGGCTCTACATTATACTTGATTAGTTAGGTACATTTAGTATTCTTTAACAACATACATTGTTCTTCAAACAATAAACAATAGCATAACAGCTAAAACAAGAGAATACTAAATGTAACAGGCCTAACTCATATCAATCATAATTTCTCATCATACTCATCACAAGTCATCTCCAAAGCATGACTTTGATGGTATTCATGGCTCTCACAGCCCATTATCAACATAGGATGCCATTGACAAGGCATCAAGTTACTTTTCTTATTCATAAGGCTAACAGCATGCCTTCAATGAATATAATATCAACATCCATACCTGGATATGATCACCTTCATATCAGAACCTGCATGGTTAATTCAACTGATAAAGGTAATACAAAATAAGGAATATACTTCCTACTCTTGGCATAAGAGTTAAATCCTTTGATTCTCATCAATTGGAGTTTAATACTTATTTGCATGCCATTACCCTTGAATTAGGGTTTACTATTCACATTATGGTGAATTGAACTCATAACATCATTATGTATGAGTAACATCATCATTAATGCTCTCAAATTAGTTAAAGGTTCATCATTTATCATAATTAGGGTTTCTATGACTTCACATAGATGAATCATACCCTAATTATGCACATTCATGTGCATTGAAGATGCTTCACTTAAGTTTCCATCCAATTAGGGTTACTTTCTCTCTCTAGGGTATTTTCTCTCTCTAGAGTACTTTCTCTCTCTAGAATACTCTCTCTTTCTTCATACTAGTGGTTGATGATAACATTAGACTAGATTAAGTTGGATAGAGTCATCATGGCTAAAAACATCATTCTCATGTAATTAGGGTTACTTTCTCCCTCTAGGGTACTTTCTCTCTTTAGAGTACTTTCTCTCTCTAAAGTACTTTCTCTTTCATCATACTAGTGGTTAATGATAACATTAGACTAGATCAAGTTGGATGGAGTCATTATGGCTAAAAACATCATTCTCATGTAATTAGGGTTTGAATTGAGCAAGATATAACTCAATTGACCCTTCAGGGGTATTTTGGTAATTCACCCCATAGATCATCATCATGGTCAAAACCTTAGTCAATTAATCCCTTAATATCCTAGGTTATCATTAGGGTTTTAGATTATGGCATCATCGAATCATTTATATCTTCAATTGATTGAGTGAAGTCAACTATGAATCACCTTGATTGATCTCAACCATCAATCTTCAATCGGTTTGAGACCGTTTGAATATGTTGACCGTTTAGCCAATTTGACTTCCAAGACCGTGAGGGTGAGTAGACCGTTTGATCCACCTTTGACCTCAGGACCGCGAGCCCTTATCCTACTCCAAGACCGCGAGCCCTCTCAAACTACTCCAAGACCGCGAGCCTTTAATTGATTTCAAGACCGCGAGAGTGGTGTGGACCGTTTGCTCACCTTTGACCTCAGGACTGCAAGGCCCCTCTCGGTCTTGAGACCATGAGCCCTCTCTCGGTCTTGAGACCGTGAGCCCCCTCACGGTCTTGAGACCGCGAGCCCCCTCACGGTCTTGAGACCGCGAGGCTCACATGGTCTCAACCGCTTGGACCATCAACAAAGTTCAATGGTTACAACCGATGATGTCAACCAATGTTGAAGCCCTCAAAAGGTCAGATCCATGTTGACCACTTATGGATTGGGTCAATTAAGATTATGCTTAATCAATTGGTCATTCAATTGACCCTCAATTGTTGACCAATTAGGGTTGAAATCGATTCAATTAGGGTCTATCAATGTTCACCCTTCAACACTCATCAATGTGCATCAACACAAGATTGAACCCTTCAATTGAGCTCCAATTGGGCCCAAACTTGGCCCAAACGGTCTTGAGATCATGTGGGTGGACCCCATATGGTTTTGAGACCGTTTGCCCAAGATTTCATCAAGATCTAATGTGATTTGATAGGGGTTGAACCATGATTGAGTCACAAAAATCAGTATTTTAATCAATTTGATAACTTATTGAAATTGGGTCCTCAATTGCTCAAATTAGCTTAACCCTAGACCTTCAAACGGTCTTGGGTGATTGTCCTCTCAGTCTTGAGACCGTTTGACCATCAAATTTTGGATTCTAGTGAAATTTCTTCAAGGTTGGATCAATTGAGTTGAGGGTTATATCAATATTTAATTTCAATGTAATTTAGTGTAAATGTACCTTCAATTGGTCAACTATTCTTGACCTCAGACCTCCAAACGGTCATGGTTGATTGCCCTCGCGGTCTTGAGACCGTTTGGATGACCCCCAAATGGTCTTGAGACCGTTTAGGTCAATCAACCCTAAAAACCCTAATTAAGTCACCATAATTTCAGTACTGATTTCATCTAGGGTTAGCCCTAGTAATCACCCTTCAACTCTTAGCTCGTTTAGAATTAGACCATAAAACTTGATGAGTTGTTAACTAACATAATTTTGAACAGTACTTTCATATGGTCAAAGCTTGGTCAACGACCTTACACGGTCTTGAGACCGTTTGCCCAAAAAGGCAATTTCAGACCGTTTGAAAATCAGGAATAAATTCAATTAAAGTTGTTACTTAAAAAGGCCATATCTCCTGATTCCTTTGGAGTTAACCTCTCAATTTTTTAGGGTGATTAGCCTACATAATTAGGAACATATTTCTTATACGGTCCACGCTTGGTCAACGGGTCCAAACGGTCGTGAAGACCGCTTGCCCTCTCGCGGTACAGAGACCGTTTGCTCACCTCGCGGTCCTAAGACCGAGAGAGCAAGTTAGGGAGACCGTTTAAGAAAGTGAAAAGCGGTGGGTTTTTCTTGGAAATCACGCCTTCATCTCCTAGCTCAAGATAAGTATGGATATCCCACGGATTTGCTAGCAAAATAGCAAAGAAAAGTAGGGAAACATGAAGAACTATCATCTAACCGCGTATAAGAGATGTATATAGTAAAGCATGGGTTTAGAGTTATAAAACCCGCCTAAAGCTTGCTCCTTGAGCTCCAAGCTTTCAAGATCCAAGCTCTAATGGCGTCCTTGAGTTCCCACAGGTTGGACAAGGTGAAAACTCCAAGGAAAGACGAAAAGAGATGGCTAGAAAGATAGGGTTTCGTGAGTTAGTCACCAAATTGACCTTGAATTCGAGTTCTAACCATGGAATTAGGCAAGAAGAGGGATTCAAACCTACCTTGCACCCTTGGTCGTTCCTCTTTGAGCTCCAAGACAGTCCTTAGTCGGACAAGCAGGGAAAACAGTGATATGCACGAAGGAAAAGTTCCTTTGCTTTGAGAGGTAAAGTGTATATATACATGGGTGAGGTTTCATTAAAGGCCCATAAGTTTCCCATAAATCCAACTAGGTCCTTCCTTCATTACTTGCTCGTCCCTTCCTCTTTATTCTAAGGACAAAACTTCTCTTAAGGTCTAGAAAAAAGAGAGGGCAAAGAAGATCAATCTAATACTAAGGTGCATACAAAAAAAGGGATATTGTACATATACCCTGATTATTCAATCACAAGGTATATTTCATAACTTGATAACTCAATTGAGGTGACTTCCTCATCATTTCTTCTCTAAATGATGGCAAGAATCTAGAAAGATACATTAGATGATATATTTTACAAATTGCATCCCTTAATTTGGGTAAATTGCATTTTACCCCAAATTAGGGTTTCAAGCACCGGGATTGCTTCCACAGCTGCACCTTGGTGCCCAAGCTTGGGAAATCCCTCAAACTTTGCCAAAAAGATTTCTCATGATGTCTCAACATCAGAGGAACATCTCATCATGTGCAAATTGCAAGCTAACCCTTTCAACTGGGTAAATTGCACATAGGTCCCTATAAATCAAAACAATGCTACAACTTTAAATAAAAAGGAGCAAATATTGAAGTACATGTTTTTGATAAACTTAATTACATGCTCAGAGTTAATCACAAAGATTTAATTACATATTTAGGCAAAACACCTAGGGTTAACTCATAACCCAGGTCAGGGATGTTACAATAGAGAAGAAAAAGAGAGGGATACATACATCTAACATGGGCCAGATTTCATACATCCATGTTAGGCACATACATCCAGCATTAGGTAGTGCATGTAGCTACAATCCATCTAACCTTTCATCTTATATTTAGAGTTTTTGTCGGCAAAAGAAAATACACTATAGTATTTCATCCAAGCACATTTATAAAGTAGTTGCATCCAAGTACAATACTTTTAACAACCATGGAAAACTAGTCATATACTTATAACCACGTACCTTCTAGCAGATCTGATCCTCATAGGTTCCTAGATCAAAGGTTGAGAGAAGATCCTCCTGAAATATAAGTAACCCTATGTTACAATATGTCTTTATCATTTCTTATAACTTTAGAGTTTAGATCATTAGGGTTTAGATCCTTAGGATTTAGATCAATGGATTGGGATCATTAGAGTCATCATTAGGGTACTCCTGATCCTTGAGATCAGAGTTGACCAAAGGAGGTTGATTAATCAAGTTCTTAAAGAGATCTTAGAAGATTAGGGTTTGATATGATGTTTTCAACAAGTATTGAAATAAGAAAGTCATATGGAAGAGTTTAGTTATGATCCTTGAAGATTTGATCATATTGGATTAAGGTTTCGAGATTCAGGGTTATTCTAACTCATGTCAAGATCAAAGATCAAAAGATATCAACATTTGATTAAGATCATCCTAAAGATAATCATATAACATTGATTAAAATGGGTTTAGATTACATTTTCAAACAGGAATGATCAACAGGGTCTGATCATATTTTATATGAATAGGTCTCATTTTGCTGATAAAAAAGATATATAGTTTTTCTATTTTCTGATGATCCTACTATTTTCTATAATTAATTGAAAATTGACCAATCAGGGAATTTCTAGGAAATAAAATGAAAAATAAAAAAGAAAAAGGGTCGCTGGTCTCGCGGATCAGAAGAGGGATCCGGCTACGCGGATCCTCTCCTTAACCCGCGAGCCAGCTGCAGTCAACCGGGTCAAAGGCGGGGGGGTAAAGGACGAAACTGCCCTTACTCGGTTAATTGATGTCATTACCAGAGCATGGGCAGAAGGGTCATTTTATCGAGTTGATTGTTAAACTCGCGCGCCTGAGCAGTAGCGAGGTTACAGAGGTGAGGGAAGGGGTGGCTAGCTCGGGTTGAGCTGAGCCTGGAGGAATGCAGAGGGTTGCATTCACTCCGCGGGATCCTTCCGAGCTCAACGAGCTCCAGGTCATCGTCGGAGGTGAAGGATATCGCGATTTCAGCATTAACAGACCAAACAAAGAAGAAAAGGGAAAGTCGGGTTTACCTACCCCTCTGGCTGGAATGAGGGGTCACGAAGCTCCTCAGGGAGTTCGTGAAGCTTTTCGTTCGATTTCCAACCGTCGACGACGCTCCTAGCTCTCCGGCAAAGAAGCTTTCAGTCGCAGTCAGGTTGGCTTGTC
Source organism: Alisma plantago-aquatica (assembly GCA_963693085.1). NCBI lineage: Eukaryota > Viridiplantae > Streptophyta > Magnoliopsida > Alismatales > Alismataceae > Alisma > Alisma plantago-aquatica. Next base: position 1,271,736,105 of record OY856409.1, on the reverse strand, counting down.
AACGAGTAGGTTGCGGTCTCTTGCGGCTCCCGGTAATGAGACGAGCGCGACGGCCTCGGTCCCGAGATGGTGTAGCTGAGGTGAATTTGCGAGAGGTGGCTCAGAGAAGGAGGACGGGGTCGAGGTCAGTCGGTAGGAAGGAAGGGGAGGTTGATGAGGAAGAGTGAGGTTGGCGAGGAATTGAGGTGTCATTGTGACTAAAGGAGGGTTGGCGTAGCCTCTGGTGTCCTTAAATAGATGCGAGGTGGTGTAGAGGGCTAAGCCCTAATTTGTGCGTCGCCGCCAGTGAGAGGCGCGAGGAATCGAGAGTTTGTTCTCCCTGTTGCGTGGATGAGGGGAAGTGGGTAGATGGTTGTTGAAATCGTCTCGGTGAGATGAGTCTATCCTCCAAAAATCTCGCGAGGAGGAGTTGGGGTTCGGGCGCGTGAGGTGGCTGTTGAGGTTGGCGTTCAGCTGGGGTCGAAGCCGAAGGAAGCGGGAGGTAGAAGACGGGGTCCTGGACCCTTGGATCCTGAGTGGATCACGGTCCACCCGATCGGATGGCTAGGATCAAGTCCCAGTGAGGGGACCGCGTCCAGGCAAGGAAATGGGCCGCGTGACAAAATAAAAGCACAATTAAAAGGAACTTAGGTCTAAGTCTTTATGATTAAGAGAATAATACACGAAATTAAAATGGGCATAACTCCCAATTGGTTGACCCAATTGTTACCAAATTTTAGGGGCTTGCTAGTGAGATCAAAGTGTACCTTGTGTACAAATTTGGTAGCAAAAAAATTGATCTGTAGATAGGTAAATTGAGCAATTTGTCTCAAAGCATTAGTTTAGGTTATCAAGTAAACTAGGGTTTGCTTTCTTTTTGCCAAAAGTGTCATATTAAGCTTAGTCATGCAATGATTAAGTTGAGGGTAGGTTTGTCAATAATAAACTGAGAAAAGAAATAACAAGAGAGAAAAAATAAAGTAAAAACTCACTCCATCACATTCTCCCCTCCTTAAAAAGAATTTTGTCCTCAAAATTCAAGAAGCCTGAAAGAGATGTGGATACTTCCGCTCGACTTCAGACTTGAGCTCCCAGGTAGCATCAGTTGGATCATGGTGGCTCCAGAGAACTTTCACCATATCTATACTCCGATTGTTGCGAAGCTCCTTTGTCTTTAGATCGAGAATTCTGACTGGTGACTCAGCATATGACATATCATCTTTCAGCTCGAGGGGCTCATGATTCAGGATGTGACTAGGATCTTTGACGTACGACTTCAGATTGGATACGTGGAAGACATTGTGCATGGCACTGTACTGAGGTGGAAAAGCAAGACGATAGGCGCATTCTCCAACCCTTTCAAGGATCTCAAAGGGTCCCACATAATGAAGACTGAGCTTTCCCTTATTCTTGGCCAAAGCTGGAATAGGTCGGATCTTCAGGAATACGTGATCACCTTCCTTGAACTGTCGTTCTCGTCGGTGAGCATCTGCATAAGATTTCTACCTATCCTGTGCTCGCTTCATTCTTTTCTTAATCAGTGCAACTTTGTCTGTATACAGCTGTATCTCCTCAGATTTCATCAAAGTACGTTCTCCAACATCGTCTCAGTGTACCGGAGATCTGCATGGCCTGCCGTAGAGAGCTTCATATGGTGGCATCCCAATACTTGCCTGATAACTGTTATTATAGGCGAACTCAGCCAATGGCAAGTAATGGTTCCACAAGCCTTCCCAGTCGAGCACACAAGCTCGTAGAATATCTTCCAAAATCTGTACGGTACACTCTGACTGTCTGTCTGTCTGCGGGTGATAAGTTGTGTTGAAGTTTAACTTGGTGCCCAACTCCTCTTGGACTTGCTTCCACAGCTTCGATGTAAACTTTGGATCCCTGTCCGTGACAATGGATGCTGGAATCCCATGCAGACATACGATCTCTTAGATGTAGAGGTCAGCCAACTCAGAAACCTTCGCAGTAGTCTTCACAGGCAGAAAATGAGCTGACTTGGTGAGACGATCCACTATGACCCATGCAGCGTTGTACCCCTTCCTGGTCCTGGGCAACCCTACCAAGAAATCCATGGTGATGTGTTCCCATTTCCATTCTGGAATCTCAAGGGGTTGTAGTAGACCGCATGGTCTCTGATGTTCAGCCTTGATCCTTTGACATGTCAAACACCTAGACACGAAATCGGCAATATCACGCTTCATGCCCCTCCACCAAAACTGACGTTGTAGGTCTTTGTACATCTTTGTCGTGCCGGGATGAACCGTGTACTTGGACCCATGTGCCTCATTTAGGATTGATGTCTTTATAGTTGACTGCTCAGGAACCCACGTGCGATTCTTGTAACGGAGACCACCATCAAGACCCACGGACAGATGTGTTTGCAGCCTCGACAGGAGAGAAGATAGCTCTGTAAGATCAGGACTAGCCTTTTGTGCCTCAAGAAGTTCGAAATGCAGGTTGGACGTGATGGAAATGTTATTAACATGCACACGATCAGACATAAACTGCGACTTCCAACCAACTAGGGTTTCCATATTTCTCCACTCAGGGACAGAAAGAGATACACAAACTGCTCTTTTCCTACTAAGGGCATCAGCGACTACGTTTGCCTTACCCGGGTGGTAGGCAATAGTGAAATCATAGTCCTTCAAGTACTCGATCCACCGACGCTGGCGCAGATTTAAGTCCTTCTGAGTCAGAATGTACTTCAGGCTTTTGTGATCAGTGAAGATATCAAACGTTGCCCCATACAAGTAGTGTCTCCAGATCTTAAGAGCATGAATTATTGCAGCCAATTCCAGGTCATGCGTAGGATAATTAAGCTCGTTAGGTTTTAGCTGACGAGATGCATATGCCACGACTTTGCCGTTTTGCATAAGGACACAACCTAACCCATTCCTTGATGCGTCAGTGAAGATGACAAACCCTTCATTCCCAGAGGGCAGAACAAGCACTGGAGCTGACATCAACTTTTGCTTCAACAGCTGGAAACTGGATTCACATGTAGCTGACCAGATGAAGTACTCGTCCTTACGAGTGAGCTTTGTCAGAGGAAGTGCCACCTTAGAGAAATTAGGGATGAAACGTCGATAATATCTGGCCAGTCCTAAGAAACTCCGGATTTCTGAAGGATTACGAGGAGGTTGCCAGTCAAGCACTGTAGAAACTTTGGCGGGATCAACAGAAATAGTGCCTCCAGAGATGACGTGTCCCAAAAACATGACTTTATCGATCCAGAACTCACATTTAGATAGCTTTCCATAGAACTTCTGGGTTCGTAAAATCTCGAGAACTGTCCTCAAGTGTTCCCGATGTTTCTCCACAGAATCAGAAAAGATCAAAATATCATCAATGAAGACAACCACAAAATCATCAAGATAGGGCTGGAAGACTTTGTTCATCAGATTCATGAAGACACCAGGTGCATTGGTCAACCCGAATGGCATCACTAGAAACTCATAGTGTCCATACTGAGTTCGGAAGGCTGTTTTAGAAATGTCGGAGTCTTTGACCTTCAGTTGATGGTAGCCAGAACGGAGATCAATTTTTGAGAAGACTTTAGCAGTGTGAAGCTGATCGAAGAGGTCATCAATGCGAGGGAGAGGATATTTGTTCTTAATAGTAGCCTGGTTCAACATGCGATAGTCAATACACATCCACATAGAACCATCTTTCTTTTTCACGAAGAGAACAGGAGCACCCCAAGGGGATACACTAGGGTGGATAAAACCGTTATCAAGGAGTTCTTGTAGTTGTTTCTTCAGCTCCATCAGCTCAGCAGGGGCCATCCTATACGGTGCCCTAGAAATCGGAATGGTTCCAGGAAGAAGGTCTATAGAGAACTCTATGTCTCTGTCTGGAGGGAGCCCAAGAAGCTCCTCCAGGAATACATCAAGAAAATCACGTACCACCTCCAATCTTTCTACAGGCCCGTGGGTAGGACTGGTCTCTGAGACAAATGCGAGGAAGACTTTATACCCTTTATTTACTAGCTTCTTAGCTTTGAGAGAAGAAATTATTATATTATTACAGAATTTGCTCCCCTTAGGTATCACCACAGGACGGTTATGAGGATGAGAAAGAAGTACCAACTTGTCCCTACAGTCAATTGTTGCATAATATTCATATAGCCAGTCCATTCCGAGAATGACACCAAAGTCTTCCATAGACAAGAGGATAAATTCGAAAGGCAGGTCATGATTTTCGAATTTGAGAGGGAGAACATCAGTTTTCTACAAGGTTGTGAGAATTCTTCCACTAGGAGTTGTCACATCCAAAATATACCCCAGATCCCTTATATTTAGATTTAACATGGATGCCAAATTTTGAGAAATGAATGTGTTTGTAGATCCAGAATCAAATAGTGCTCTAACAGGATGTCCATTCAAGAATACAATGCCTACATATGATAATTTCGAGTTTAAGCAATTGAAGGCATTGAACGAGATATTGAATATATATGAAAAAGATTTAAAGTTTACCTTCCACAAGCTGATTTGGATTTGCCCTAGCTTCTTCTGCTGTCACTGCAAAAACCCTAGCGTTGCGATGTCCCTGAAGGGGTGGAGCACCGGACGGATGCTTGCCAAGGACTGATGCATTGGGACACTTGGCAAGGAAATGTCCCTCTTTCTTGCAGTTGTAGCAGACGGGCTTGGTGTAGCGACAAGGTCCATCGTGTCCTCGTCCGTAGGTCTTGCACTTGTTGCGATAGTCCATCACCTTGCTGTTCTTTGGACCTTTCCTTCCTGAACCTCCTCCCTTTCCTGATCCTTTGTTGTGGTCGGGGTGGAACTTCTTGAACTTCTCCTCTTCAGTGGTGGTTAACCCCAGGTACCCCATGCTAGGTGGCTTCTGCAAACCCTGCTCTCTCTCCTGCTTAAGGGCCATATCTAGGGCTTCATCCAGGTTTTGAGGACGGGAGGCTATGACTAGGGTTTTTAACTGTGTGGTAAGACGGTCCACAAAGTGCTCAGTGAGACGCTCTTCAGTACGGATGGGGGCATAGCGCTCCAAAAGCCTGAACTATCTAGTGTAGTCGGCCACTGACAGCTTGCCTTGCTTGAGCTCCATGTACATCACCTCCTTCCTCTTCCTTTCAGCTATGGGCATGAAACGGTCGGTGAATAGGGTTTTGAAGGCTTCCCAACCCATGGCATCCACCTCTCCTCCCCTATTCCCGCCATAATTCTCCCACCATATCCTAGCCTCTCCCTTAATCATATGGGCTGCAAAGGTGACCTTCTTCTCTTCAGGGACTCCTAGGGTACGGAATCCATTTTCCATGGACAGAAGCCAGGCTTCGGCCTTGTCCATCACCTCGGGTTGGTCTTCCCCCCAGAAGGAATCAGGGTTTAACTTGATGAAATCTATCACCGTTACTTCTCTTGCCCTAGGGTTACTGGGTTCTGGGATGGCTCGGTTGACTAGGGCTTCCATGAAGTCAAAAAGAGCCTTCTTATGTTCTTCCCATCTCTCTTGGCCCGTAGGATCAGGATTTCTGGAGGTTTCAAGGTCCTTCTATTTGTGAGAGTGAGATTCCTCAGAGGATCTGGAGTTTCTGGTTTTTGGAGGCATCCTGAAATTAATTAAACAAATCAGAGTTTATCTCTCAAAAGTTTCATTATTATCATCATTATCATGATTATCATTTCAATTATCATTTTCATTTTTTTTTCATTATGAAAATTCTTAATGTTACAATTTGCAGAGGATATCCTAAGATGGTCCTTATAAGTCAGTCCTTAAGACTTGTCTAAATAGAGAGACATTTTCTTAGCCTTATAAGGTGAGAAGGAAATTTCAAAGTCGAGATGAGAGGGAAATATTCCTAGAGAAAGAGGTAAGAGGGAATTTTCTAGAGATGAGAGGGTCCTAAATAGGATAATCCCAAAAGTAGGGGAACTTAGAGTATCGGCCAGGTAGACTCACACTACCTTATAGGTAGCCTCGTGATTGCCAAGCAAAGTGGCTCGGAGACTTTAGCCAGACCTTAGGCAGATGCTATCCTAGTCACCTCAACCCTTAGTATCCCAAACTCAAGGACTACCCTAGACTCACAATAGAGTGAATGCGTTCATGTGACTATGTTGTGGGAACCTTGGCTCTGATACCAACTGTGACGACCCCAATTTCTATATACTTTCCATAATGACATAAATAGATATGCGTGCACTCATATCTTATAAATGTCAAAAGGGAAAATACAAGAAATTAGTGAAGTCAACTAAAACCAGAGATATGCCAAGATCTAGTTCACAAACAACAATTAATAGCAACAATAACCACCATTCATTAAGGATAAATAAAGTCATACATAACTTATTAGAATGGAGAGAAGAGATATAAATAGTTCTAAAGAAATAATAGAGATACATAGGATATTATCATCCTCAAAGTACTGGAAAGGGAAAAACTACATCTATCATGAAATAGATAAGAAGAACAGAATCTATCTAATATATCCTCCTTGCTCATTTATTATGCCTTCAGGTTCTTTGATCATCCCTTTTACTCCATTGTTTCACAAGTTCTTTGTACCTAAAAATACGAGAAACAAAACACGAGTCAAAAGAGTACGTGGTAGAAAAAGATACTATAGTATGGTTGCATAAGAAAAGTAACTTTTGAAATCAAAACGAGATAAGCAGAAATCATATTCTTTAAGCAAAGCGATAATCAGGTAAACATTTCTTTTAACATGTCATTTGATGTGATTGTACTACTTCAAGCACCTTTTCAACATACATCTAATGTGGGCCATAGAGAAGAAAAAGAGAGGGATACATACATCTAACATGGGCCAGATTGCATACATCCATGTTAGGCACATACATCCAGCATTAGGTAGTGCATGTAGCTACAATCCATCTAACCTTTCATCTTATATTTAGAGTTTTTGTCGGCAAAAGAAAATACACTATAGTATTTCATCCAAACACATTTATAAAGTAGTTGCATCCAAGTACAATACTTTTAACAACCATGGAAAACTAGTCATATACTTATAACCACGTACCTTCTAGCAGATTTGATCCTCACAGGTTCATAGATCAAAGGTTGAGAGAAGATCCTCCTGAAATATAAGTAACCCTATGTTACAATATGTCTTTATCATTTCTTATAACTTTAGAGTTTAGATCATTAGGGTTTAGATCCTTAGGATTTAGATCATTGGATTGGGATCATTAGAGTCATCATTAGGGTACTCCTGATCCTTGAGATCAGAGTTGACCAAAGGAGGTTGATTAATCAAGTTCTTAAAGAGATCTTAGAAGATTAGGGTTTGATATGATGTTTTCAACAAGTATTGAAATAAGAAAGTCATATGGAAGAGTTTAGTTATGATCCTTGAAGATTTGATCATATTGGATTAAGGTTTCGAGATTCAGGGTTATTCTAACTCATGTCAAGATCAAAGATCAAAAGATATCAACATTTGATTAAGATCATCCTAAAGATAATCATATAACATTGATTAAAATGGGTTTAGATTACATTTTCGAACAGGAATGATCAACAGGGTCTGATCATATTTTATATGAATAGGTCTCATTTTGCTGATAAAAAAGATATATAGTTTTTCTATTTTCTGATGATCCTACTATTTTCTATAATTAATTGAAAATCGACCAATCAGGGAATTTCTAGGAAATAAAACGAAAATAAAAAAGAAAAAGGGTCGCTGGTCTCGCGGATCAGAAGAGGGATCCGGCTACGCGGATCCTCTCCTTAACCCGCGAGCCAGCTGCAGTCAACCGGGTCAAAGGCGGGGGTAAAGGACGAAACTGCCCTTACTCGGTTAATTGATGTCATTACCAGAGCATGGGCAGAAGGGTCATTTTATCGAGTTGATTGTTAAACTCACGCGCCTGAGCAGCAGCGAGGTTACATAGGTGAGGGAAGGGGTGGCTAGATCGGGGTGAGCTGAGCCTAGAGGAATGCAGAGGGTTGCATTCACTCCGCGGGATCCTTCCGAGCTCAACGAGCTCCAGGTCATCATCGGAGGTGAAGGATATCGCAATTTCAGCGTTAACAGATTAAACAAAGAAGAAAAGGGAAAGTCGGGTTTACCTGCCCCTCTGGCTGGAATGAGGGGTCACGAAGCTCCTCAGGGAGTTCGTGAAGCTTTTCGTTCGATTTCCAACCGTCGACGACGCTCCTAGCTCTCCGGCAAAGAAGCTTTCGGTCGCAGTCAGGTTGGCTTGTCGACGAGTAGGTTGCGGTCTCTTGCGGCTCCCGGTAATGAGACGAGCGCGACGGCCTCGGTCCCGAGATGGTGTAGCCGAGGTGAATTCGCGAGAGGTGGCTCAGAGAAGGAGGACGGGGTCGAGGTCAGTCGGGAGTAAGGAAGGGGAGGTTGATGAGGAAGAGTGAGGTTGGTGAGGAATTGAGGTGTTGTTGTGACTAAAGGAGGGTTGGCGTAGCCTCTGGTGTCCTTAAATAGATGCGAGGTGGTGTAGAGGGCTAAGCCCTAATTTGTGCGCCGCCGCCAGTGAGAGGCGCGAGGAATCGGGAGTTTGTTCTCCCTGTTGCGTGGACGAGGGGAAGTGGGTAGATGGTTGTTGAAATCGTCTCGGTGAGACGAGTCTATCCTCCAAAAATCTCGCGAGGAGGAGTTGGGGTTCGGGCGCGTGAGGTGGCTGTTGAGGTTGGCGTTCAGGTGGGGTCGAAGCCGAAGGAAGCGGGAGGTAGAAGATGGGGTCCTGGACCCTTGGATCCTGAGTGGATCACGGTCCACCCGATCGGATGGCTAGGATCAAGTCCCAGCAAGGGGACCGCGTCCAGGCAAGGAAATGGGCCGCGTGACAAAATAAAAGCCCAATTAAAAGGAACTTAGGTCTAAGTCTTTATGATTAAGAGAATAATACACGAAATTAAAATGGGCATAACTCCCAATTGGTTGACCCAATTGTTACCAAATTTTAGGGGCTTGCTAGTGAGATCAAAGTGTACCTTGTGTAAAAATTTGGTAGCAAAAAAATTGATCTGTAGATAGGTAAATTGAGCAATTTGCCTCAAAGAATTAGTTTAGGTTATCAAGTAAACTAGGGTTTGCTTTCTTTTTGCCAAAAGTGTCATATTAAGCTTAGTCATGCAATGATTAAGTTGAGGGTAGGTTTGTCAATAATAAACTGAGAAAAGAAATAACAAGAGAGAGAAAATAAAGTAAAAACTCACTCCATCACATATGCACAAAGAGTGAGTGATTAGTAGAAGATCGGGTGAATCCAAACTATATAAGTGCAGCACTGAATTTATCAAACCATGCCCGAGGTGACTACTTTAGACCATACAATGATTTCTTGAGCTTGAACAACTTATGACACTCCTCCTGTAACGACCCCGCCTCCCGGTAACCCCCACTTAAGGGAGACTCGAAGGAAAGAGCCGTTAATCAATTAACAGGATCAAAGGTTTGACAAATAATTAGTAATAATTAATAAACTTTACCAACTAAACTGAAAATAGGTATAAAATAAAACTTTTCTTACCTTGGAAAAACTGGGATTTTTAAACTTCTATCCATGAATATGTTAATCTAACTAATCCTCATGTGCATGTTATTCCTCATTCAACTCCACATATGTCACTTTACTGTTTGTTCTTTCATTTGTACCTAAAACGCCGACAAACAAAACGTCGGTCAGCCGAAGCTGGTATGTGGGGAAAACAATAATTGTGCAACTATGTTAACAATGTAATCAACCAAATATCAGTTAACAACCAAGATTACATTTTAAGCATTACTACTCAATCCTTGCCTATCCCCTTTCTCTGTAACGTCCCTGCAGTGGACATGGATACCATCTCTCTCATATGGTAGATCCTTACCCCCATGGCCCTACCACACAGGTAGCCAATACCTAGGGTTATGGAGTCGCATGGTCCTACCCAAAGGTAGACCAATCCCTGACTCATGATGACTTGATGGACCTACCCCATTGGTAGCCATTTACTAAGTCATTTAATGACCTGATGGACCTACCCTCATTGGTAGCCATTTACTAGGTCAATCTATAAAGCTACAGAGGGGACTAGGATCTGAGCTAGTAGGCATATTTCTTATGTGATAGTCATATTCACATTATACTTTGCATGAATTAAATACATCCAACAGTTTAATTCAAGCCACGATGGAAACATCGATAAAATCCCGGAAAACTAATTCGGGTAGTCATAAGTGTAACCACATACCTAATTTTATGATTTCAGAAGCATTAAGAAAATCCAACCAAGCATGCAATCCAGTAATTCAATAATCACATATGAACTCGATTTGCTATTAAATTATTATTTTGAGTTTCATGAACCTCAAGGAACCTTAATGGATCGAAATCCCATCTTGGGAATATTTCCTTAGCCTCTTTCCTTCTTTTTCATCCCTTTTCTTATTATCTTACTTCTTCTTTATTAAAATATCTCTTTTTGAATATTTCTCTTTATTTCTGTTTTATTTTCCTCTTTGGTATTCCTTTTAACATTAGGAATCCTTGGAATACGAAATTCCACAAAGGATAACTCAATTATACCACTTTTCACTTGTTTTCCACATATTACCATTATTTTCAATTTTTTTCTCGATAAGGAAATATTTAATTAATCTTTTCTTTTATTATTGTATTCTCTATGCCACCTTGGACTCCTTGGAACCCAAGGAACCCAAGAGGCACGAAATCCCTCTTTGGATTTGCCTTCTAGAGGTTTCCACACTTCTCCCTTTTCTCTATTTTCTTATTTACTCGATAATAGTGGAATTTCTTTTATCCTTTCCTTGTTATTGGGCCCAATAGCCAATAAAGCCCACAAATCAAACAACAAGGCTATTTTAAATGAAATCCATTTATTCACAACAAAAGACATCATTATTTGTTCATTTATCTTTATTATGAGAAATTACATTTCTCAGCAAATGAACCCAAAATTGGGGTTGTAACATCCTTCCCCTCTTATGAGAATTTTGCCCACAAAATTCCATCAAGCAAGCAATCAAATAGAATAAGCCTATCACATGTCCATCATGGCTCCCATGTGGCTTCACCCTTTTCCATGGTGCTTCCCAAGAACCTTGATTATCTCATATTCTTCCATCTGAGCTCTTTCTTACCTTGGTATATCGTACCCTCATAGGTGACTCAGGACATTTCATCCTATCAAAAGCTGAATCGGTTCTGGGTTCAACACATGGCTTGGGTACCTCACATAGTGCTCTAGATCGGACTCATGGAACACATTACACATCATGTTATTCCAGAGGGGCAAGGCTGAATATAATCATCTCCCCCAATCCATCTCAAATGGACCCATATATCGGGGACTCAGCTTTCTCTGTTGTAGCTTAGAGGGGTCGGATTTTGACATCACATATTCTCCCACAGTGAACTGCATATCAGTCTGCTTTGCATCAGCTCGTGACTCATGTCACCACTGGGCTCTCTCTCAGCCATTGCACGATCAAAGCGACTTCATCTGCACACACTTGTGGTTCTTTGCTGACCTTCGCGAGGCCTCCTTCACCAACATCATCGTAATGAAGTGGTGACCGACACAACCTCCCTATAGAACTTCTTGCATCCCGATAAAGGCTATGGTGGTTAACATCACATCTTAAGAACTGTCTCCATGTATCACCCTAAACGAGCACACATGCTCTGATCAGACCCTCTAGTCTGGATTATACTGTTCATTAGTATGGGGGTGATAAACTGTACTATCATCGAGTTCGTCATGTATCTACTTCCACCTCATGGAAGTAAACCTTGGTCATACCTAAGAACTTTTGAACTCGCATCATGACATAGTTGAATCATCTCTCTTTCTCTTATGTAGTTCAACAAAACCTATCTCTTGGCAGTACTCCTTCTTTCTCATGTCATCTAGGTAAGGCGATCTACCATAACCCATATTGCATCTTGACCTTCCTTGGTCTAGGGGAGTCTTACCACAACATCCATAGTAATGAACTCCCATTCCCTCTCGGGGACTCTCTATCCTCTATATAAAAGCGCTGGGTTACTGGTGTTCGTCCTTCACCTACTATCATGCATGGCCATAGACCATGTGCATCTTCATCTTAAGCATCCAAAGTGCTACTATCTCTTACTATTTTTGTAGTACCAAGGCGTATCATGATCTCCTGCATTGTTATGATTCCTCAAACTTGATACCTCGGAAACCCTAAACCATTCAAAATGGGGTTTCATCACATCCCCTTCCAGAGGAATGTATCAGAGGCTCTAAACCATCCTTTCATTATGTCAAGGATTAGACTTGCTAACCAAACAACCACTAATCTTGGTCAAAAACTTTCGTTATATCGGAGTGTTAGCCAAACTTATCTCTTTTTATCAACTTAAGGTTAGCCTAACCAGCTCAACTTCTTCTAGCTAAACTAGGTAGCTATATCTCAACCAAAGCATTCATTACCACTTCTTATCCTTAGGTGTTAGGTATTATACACCTCCATGTATTATACTTATCATCTCATCTCAAAGTCTAAGTTATCTCCATCAAGAAACTCTGAGCTCATCCTAATGGTGATCAAACTCAACCTTGTATCACTTGCAAATTCCACGGAGCTCATGATAAAACATCCTCATAAGCTGACTACCCTACCTCTCTTAGTGTTTGCAAACCATCCATGTATCATTCACTTTACCAGGGTATGTTATCATCTCTATCATCATACCTTGTAGATACATTCCAACTTACATCATCTTTATCCTTGGTGTAAGGCATGCGTACTGTCCTATCTCTCACTCCCATAACAAGAAGAAATAAGCATTTGGCTGCAGTCCAAATACAGAGTTCTTCCTGTTCCAAGAGTAGAAATGATACAGACCACCTTGCCCGTACACTTTTGAATCCAAGTTGAAACATGCAGCTTATGTCTCTATATCACAAACATCATGATATCCACACTACTTCCAGGGAAAACTGGTCTCAGACTTACTTGGTCCAAGCATAATCCTAGGTCATCTCCTCTAGGTCTATAGGGAGCCGGTACTTTTGGGGTAATCCCTTTTCCCTTATGCATCAGAGAGTGCCCTACTCATCTTCCCTTTGGGTCCCATGAGTTCATGAAGGTGATCAATCTCCTAACCCATGGCCCTCAAACAATGATAGATGTTTCCTCTCGACCCTATGGTCATGTGCAACTAGGGAATTAGGCAACTCCTTCTTCCATCGGTCTTATCCCTACCTGACCTTAGGATAGACTTAGGATTCCATTATTGTACATGTTCAACTTAGAACCTTACCCAATCCTTCATCATCTCTCTGCACCCATGACTAACTTTCATCCCTTCATAGGGGTCATGGTGAACTGCCCACCTTGGTCAGGCCCCATATATGTTACCTCCATGGTAACACATCCACATGCACATAGAGATGGTTATCTATGGGTCTATAAGTTCGTTCTCATGCCATGTACTCTTCACTTAGCTTCTAAAGATCCTAGGAAACCTCCCTAGGTTACCTCAAAACCATCCAAACTGGTAAACTTCCTACCAAAGGGTCGCTATTCCAGGATGGGAGGAAACTACACCTTTATAACAAAGGTCACAAACATTATTAGGGTTTACATCCATATGAGCATGCTTAAACCAACAACTACTAAGGCACACGCGGACCACCTATTAACTGTGCTAGGTCATACTTGTTCTTTTTCCTCAATGCTGGATCGAGATTATACCTTCTCATGTCATCAACTTAGTTGTGAGGGATTCATCAACCATACCCATAACTTAAGGGGTTTCCTTTACCTCTACACATGAGGAGTACTATGCTCGAAACTATAGAGACTCAAATCTTATCATGAGCATCAGGTACACTGCTTCCCCTCTTAGGCCTAGGAACCCTAGGTTCACCTTTGGATATCCGACTACATACTCAACCTCTTAACCATGAATCAATCATGTCCAAGGTAGGCCATGTACTCCCATGATCTTTTATATGAGCAACACCTCAGAGTTGAGTCCTCCTCAAGGACATTCAACTAGGTATAAAACCTCATCACAGGGTACTTAAACCTCCTCAGGGTCTAAGGCACTCTTTATCTCATCCAACAGGTAACCACATATACCCTGGGTACTAGGAGCATCGTCCTCTCTCTAGGGTTTGGTTCCTCTAAATGCAACCAAGATATCATCAGCCTCTAGGGATTAAGCATAAGGCAACCACTATCATCCACTTAGGTCGCATCAAGGAAAGAGCCGTTAATCAATTGGTATCAGAGCATAGGTTCCTCAATTAATCTTTAATAATTATTAAATTTTACAAATTCCGTAGAAACCAAGGGAGTTATTAGAGGATTGTCCGAAAGACTGAGGTGTCTAGAAAAGGATCATGTCCGGGGGCTGGCAATTTTTTTCTCCGCACCGCTAGTCGGAATACGAGGACTCCCGGATTGTGTGACTACCTGGCCGATGTCTTAGGGTATGACTCAAAATAAGATACCTTTAGGACTCTCTCATCTTGTTCATCCCTTCTCAACTCAAATTCTATTAAGGACCTTAAGGATTAGGGTCTTCTCTCTTCTCCTCACCCTCTTGGGGTATGGGTAAAGTTAATAAGGTCTAAGGAATCCTCCACCAAATTAATAAAAAGCATGTAAATAAGATGTCATGGACATAAGCTTAATACAGTAAGCGTAAAGGAATGGATACATGATTAGGTCGTATGACACGAGTTGTCATTGCCCTCAGGAGAGACCTGAGGATAGACCTCCTTGGCAGGAGGATGTGTATAGAGAGTTAGTCTTAAAGGTAGAGACCTAGCTCATCCTTTGAGGATGATGGTAACCCTAACCCTAAGTGAGGGTTGAGGAGAGAGATGACATGATGAGTTAGATGTCATGATTGACAGAGTGTTTGGTTGGTCGTGCCTTTGGGATGCCATAAGAGGGTAGATGACCTAGTACCTTTGGCGACCCAACCCTGGAGAGGGTCGTGTAGGCCATAGTAAAGGATAGCTCCTTCGTGGATGAGGTTAGAGAACCTATAGTTACCCTATGGGCTTAGGCAAGTAGGGTATAGCTTGATGAAATCCTGTTAATTGAATAACGGCTCTATCCTTTGGGTCTCCCTTAATTGGGGGTTACTGGGAGGCGGGGTCGTTACACCCCCTGAGCAACATACCCAGGAGGTTGCTCCGTGTACACCACCTCAAGAAGATTACCATTAAGAAAGGCATTCTTGACATCCAACTGAAGAAGAGGTAAAAAAACATGAGTAGCAACAGAAATAAGAATTCACACAGAATTTAGCTGAGCCACTTGAGAAAAGTCTCAAAGAAGTCAACACTATGTGTCTGAGTATACCCCTTTGCCACCAGATGTGCTTTCAAGCGATCAATAGACCCATCGTGTTTCTATTTGAAAGTGTAAACCCATCAACAGCCTACAACAGACTTACCATGAGGAAGATCCACCAAGTCCTAGGTAGAGTTCTCAAGAAGTGCTACCATCTCACTGTCCATAGCTCAGACCCAACCACCATGGTGGGCTACTTCCTTATCAGAATAAGAAACAACCATAGAGTCCAGTTGAAGAGAAAACGTGTGGGTTGCAATTGACAAATGAGACAAGCAACACACATTTGTCAAAGGATGACTGATAGTGCAAGACCAAACACCTTTTTGAGTTACAACTGAAAGGTGTAAATTGGAAACTAAAGCATCAAGAGAACTCTCAGTAGAAACAAGTACCTCAAGAGTGGCAGACGATGAGGAGGCATGCTGCTGGAATGGTGACACTACATCCTTTTAACGACGCCCTGCTCGCCTAGTGTAAACTAGGGTAAAAGATGGAGGCGGCGATGGAGGAGGTGGTGGTGGTGGCGGTGGTGATGGTGGGGTGATATCGATAACACTCTCATCACACTACACAGGAAGAGGTAGCTCTCCCTCACACTCAAAGATGTAGTCACTCTCAAGATTGTGCTCCCCCTCACTCTGAACAGAGTCACTAAAGAATAGAGTAGACCCATGAAACGCAACGACAATCAACATTAAAAAAATGATGAAGATGAGGATAATAACACATGTATCCCTTCTGTGTGGGAGAATATCCCAGAAAAACTATGCAAACTACATGAGGAGACAACTTGTCAGCTCGTGGATCAAATACGTGAATAAACACAGTGCATCTAAACACACGAAGAGGAACAGGAAAGGGTTGCTCGTTAGGTCGTAAAATAGAGAATGGTGTAGCCCTTGTAAAACAAAAGATGGCTAACGATTAATCAAGAAACAAGCAGTGAGAAGAGCATTAGATTAATATCTCTTAGGCACATACATTTAAAACAATAGAGTACGGGCGACATCAAGTAAGTAACGGTTTTTGCTCTTAACAACCCCATTTTTTTTGGGTGTATGAGGATAAGTCGTCCGGTGAATCATGCCAACAAAATTACAAAACGTAAAAACAACCTTTTGAACGTATTCAAGAGCATTATCAGTACGAAGAGTCTTAATATGAGCATCAAACTGAGTTTTTATTAACTGATGAAAAGTTTAAATAATAGATAGGACTTCATCGCAAGACTTAAGTAAATAAACCCAAGTCATTCGGGAGAAATCATCAATAAAAGACATAAAATATTAAAAGTCATTATAACTTGGCTCTTTAACAGGACCCCAGACATCACTATGAATAAGATCAAAAGGACACTTAGAGTGTTTCACAATGTGACTTGGAAAAGAAAGGTGATGATGCTTGCCTAACTGGCATGACTGACACTCTAACGACTTAATAGAGGCTAAGCCAAGGACAAGCTTCTGAAGACTCCATAGGGATGGATGTTTATAGTGACAATGCCATTACAAGGGAGACCAGCTGAAAACGGTGAATGAGGTGGAAGGAATCTGGCGAGCTAGGCAACCACCTTTAAAGACATAGAGATCACCTTTCCTAGATCCCCCACCAATCGTTTTCCAACTCCTGGGATCATGTAGCACAAAGAAAGAGTCTCCAAAGATTATTAAGCATTTCAAAGAATAAACCGGCTTAGCAACTGACATTAAGTTAAATGGAATGTCTGGAACATAATGAACATATTGAAAGTCAAATTAGATGATACTTGTATGGTACCACATGCTTGGACGCTTCTGACAGAACCATCAGCTAGTGTCACAGAGGAATGTGGGATAAATGAGTCAGAGGAAAGAAGCATAGAGCGTATACCCATCATATGCTGGAAGGCCCCAGAATCCACTACCCATGTAGAGGATGGATGAGAGGCAACTAGTGAAGTCCCTGGGTTACCTGCATCTGAAACTAAATTGACAGATGTGCCAAGGGAAGCATGTTCAGTAGCTTGTAGAAGGTGGTAATACTCCTCCTTGGAGATTGTGACATCTGATTGCACCTGTTTAGAACCCCCGACTATAGATGCTCCAGATGAATTGGTAGTATAATGCACAGCTCCAGTAGGAGGCCTACCATGCCTAGAATAGCATTTTCTTCTACATGTTCAAGTTTCTCACAGAAAGTACATTTTGTATGATTGCCTCCAACACCTCATCCTCGACCAACACCTCGTCCCATTCCTTTGGCAACAACAACAAGAGACACCTGAGTCTGATTGTGGTGGTCTATTGGAGCAGAAGAGAAGGATTCAAAAGATGATTTTTGAATTTTTACGTGTTGACTCAAGGTCTAAATTGAGTAAACCCTTGTTTTGATGATGACTAAACTATTCCACTTATTTGTGTCTAATGTCTCTACTTGAGTGATTTTAGATTAGGTATAGATACACTCCAAATGCCCTAACTTGTGCATCTCAACTTGGAGAAAAGACAAGTCAAAGTGCATACAAGTGTACGTTTTTGTAATATGATGTAAATCCATTATAATCATGTTGTAAATCACTTGTAATGATCGTATGACTTGTAATTAAACTTGAAAAAAATCAGGAGCACTTAGATTGAATATTTAAGCACTCAAAAGCTATTTTTCAAAATTCACATCAGGTTGTTCATCAGTCGAGTTGTAAACTCGATTGATCCTTATTGGATCTTGAAAATGACTTTTTATCGATCGAGTTTACACTTCACAGAACTTGACCGATCCCTCTACTGACCAAAACGTATTTAAGTGAATCGGTTGAGTTACCCCATGACAAACTCGACCGATGGCCTAAATTGGTCTTATCTCTTAGTGGGATCGGTTGAGTTACCTTTATAGAAACTCGACCAATTACACTATACGGAAAAGTTCAAAAAAGTACTTCTAGTCATTTTGGAGTTGCAACAAGTGAAAATATATCCGTTGCAAGCCACAAAACAACTAGTTTTCATTCTTATGTGTTCCCAAAGGCTAAGAGACATCCTCAGATATAAATAGGACCCCTTGGGATTCATTCTAAGGTTGAGCATTCAATGCAAAACTCTATAAGAGGTTCCTATTCTATAGTTGAGTGCTTCCTACAACCTCATCTCTCTCTAAGCTTAATCACTTGCTACATTTGTTAGAGTGAGTAGGAAATCTATAAGAGGGTTAGTCCTACATGTATATCTTGTGAGGCTCTCACTTCCACCACCTTCCTATCTCTCTTTTCAACCATGAAGATGAAGGTTCTCTCTCTTAGATAAGAGAGGTGAAGAAGAATAAGGGAAGGAGTCCCTTGGTGAAGATCAAGGCTGAAGACTTGGAGCAAGAGTGGGTAAGCCCTTGGTGAAGGCAGAAGACTCCTTACTCAAGTGGGTAATGTGGCATACAGATCACAAAAACAAGATCTACTTAAACGGAAGCGTTCGTTAGCAGCGGATTACCAAAAATCACTAAAAATTTAAAACCAAAGTTACACAGAGATCCACACATAGGAAAACTCTTTCATGAAGAACTGAAGTAATTTAATTACATACTAGTTCACAAGTACATGTCCTGGATCATCTTTTTCTGAGAATTACACGCATCAACTGCCCTGTTAAACTAAATACACATGCAATATAAAATCTCAAGGCGCTAAGCCAAAATCTCAAAAGCACTAACTATTACTCCGAGGACTTGAGAGTACAGAGACGACACATAAGACTTTCTATACATATATACAAGATGTGACAGCCAGTGTTTCCACTAGAGAAATCACTGCCATTCTCTTCTACTGTTGTTGTTGCTGTCCTTCACCTACTGAAGGATTCCTGTCTCCTCGTCCGCGTCCACCTAAAAATGTGGATCCCACGGGGGTGAGACAATTGTAAATTTCCCCAGCGAGAGATATAACTCTCCGCCAAAACATTATTATTAAAGTTTAATTGAATAAAATTGTGTAGAGGAATTATATATTCAACAGAAAATAGATCAATGTCTAAATAGATTAGAGCAATATTCTTATTCAGAGCATTTCAGCTATAACTTGATAAAGCAGCATGATACTTATTCAATGAATAATTAAAGTACATGTATAACATTTATCCTTCTAGGATATGCTAAGCAGAGTAACATCAACCTTCTCGGTCAGTACGAGATTATATGGCAGAGACATCATGTGTCAAACTACAATTAGCTTGCCAGGGTATATTGACATCTTCACTATAGAGTTATAGCCATAGCATATACTCTCTTCAGGCTTAGATCACACAACTAATGCCTGGTATTGTTTTGTGGAGTCATGGCATGTAGCCATACTCTTTTAATAAAGTATTGGGATTTTAATCCCTCATCTCATCAGGTACATTTCCATTTCTTAATAAGTTGATCATCATGATTATAGAATATGGGTATTCAAACCCTCAATTCATCATTAGATACTTGTTACCACTTATCATGTAACTTAATACCTTCAGGTCATCTGACCAAGGTAATCACGATTCTTTCTACACAAGCATTCTACATAGCTCACAAAGCTCATTTCACCTCTTGTTACCTCTTAGTAGGCAACAATGCATATTATGTCTCATTAACAACTTTAATAAAAGAAACATCATAGCTCATACCTGGCTATATTCATCTTATCAGGATACCTGCATGGTTAGTACTTCATGATAACAGTTATAATGCTTACATATCAGCACCATGCAACACAAAGTAATACCAATATTCCCTTTTTAGGGTTAGGATTTCTCTTACATATCATCACCCTCCATTAGGGTTTTCCATAAATAACCATTTAGGTTCTCAAGATCATATTATTAATGATCAAGTCCTATTTCATTGATTCACACAGCTAGGAGCCAACATTGATAACATAGCATTTAATCTTGTTTATTTATTCTCATCACTTATCATTGTATGAAATATCAACACAATATATATGTTCCTCTCTCAACTTTACTAGAATATGATTACATCATACTTTATTGATTTGGATTAACCTTTTCATAAGGCATGTTAGCCTACACTTATCAAAGTGCATTACATCTCAATGTAACAATTGACATGACACACTTCATGTGTTACTCATCCAAGTATATTGGATTTAAAATACATCAAGGTGTATAAATCTTGAGGTGCTGGATGTGATATCTATCATATCTTGATGTATCACTTCCCTCATCACCTTTATCTTACTTGAGTTCATCAACTTAGCTTGTATTAGGGTATTTCCCATCCTAATACTTTATGCACCAGTTCATCGCATTTATCATGTAATGTATTGGTCATAAGTCACTTATTTAGAATATGCAACCATTGCTAATGATATGGACTCATCTTTGAGTTAAGGCAATATTAATATAAGGCAATCCATTACCCATCCCTTTAGGCGGTTCACTTATCAATAAATTAGTCACTATTCCATTATTAGGAATAGGGTTTCCCATCTTTATCAACTAGGGTTTACATAACATCACCCTATATTAGGGTTTCACATATTGTCACCCTTCATTAGGATTTCACATAACATTATCCTTATATTAGAGTTTCACATAGCATTACCTGAAATTAGGGTTTCTCAACCCATGGCCCAATATTGGGGATTGTGGTTTATCTTCATATTGTCCAAGATTAGGGTTTCATACACTATAACCCATGATTTGGGCTTCACATACCTTTACTCTGTATCAGGGTTAGTATTTCATATCAAGGCATCACATATCATTACACATCATTACCTTAGGTTAGAGTTTCACATCACATCATTGCATTAGGGTTTCACTTGACACCGCCCTCAATTAGGGTCTCACATGTCATCACCCTTGATTAGGGTTTTACATAACATCTCTGTATTAGGGTTTCACTTAACATAACCCTTGATTAAGATTTCTCACATCATCACCCTAGATTAGGGTTACACCAAGCATTGCCCTAAATTAGGGTTGGGGTTCATCAACCTTCTCAATTAGGGTTTCATGATCTCTTTATCAAGGATCATACACTCATTACATATTCTATATATTTTGAATGTGTTGAGGCTGGATTGCTACATGATTATTATACATGTATGAATTTCTCTCTCTCATCCTCTCTAGGATGTTAATCACTCAAATCTTGATTGGATTGAATCGACTTAACTTAATTGAAGGGTTGTCATAGTGTATTAAGTCACTGCTTCCATAAGCATCAAGGTTAACACTTCCAAGGGTACCAATTATCTAAATACATTAAGGATTCAACTATTGTACTTATCTTTGATAATCATTATTATCAATCATGGGATCCACTAATATTTCATCACTTTAAGTCTTTAATCAATTTTGTATATGTTGAACCTCTATTCGGTTTTGACCCTTGAATCTCCAAATGGTTTGAAGTCAATTGCCCTCCAAGCAGTTTTGAAACCATTTAGGCATCTAGGGTTAAGACCAATTTCCCTTCAAACGGTTTTGAAACCGTTTGGGCACTCACCATTAGAAACTGATTGAGCAATTCATCACCAAGATCGATTAAACAAACCAATAGTTGAAACCGTTTGAAAATTGAAACCACTTGATCATTCAAACAGTTTTGAAACCGTTTGATTCCAAATGGTCTCAAGACCGTTTGGACTCAAACGGTCTCAAGACCATTTGGTCCAAAACATCTTGAAACCGAATGAATCATAATGGGGTTTTCATTAACCAATCGATTTAGGGTTACAAACAATGAACCATCCATCAATGGGATCTTCAACTAACAACCCTTGGATTTCCTTTTATCATCATAGCTCTTGACCATCAAACGGTCTTGAGACCGTTTGCATCCAAACGTTCGTGACCAAACGGTCTTGAGACCATTTGGGCCAATCAACCCTTAATTTGATTCAATTCAATTAGGGGTTCAACACTCAACCCGATTAGGGTTTGCAATTGATGGAACATTCACAATTGGAACCATTAAGATCAAATCAATTGTAACCAATAGATCAACCTTCAACTATATCATCACTTATCCTCCAAACGGTCAAACGGTCTTGAGACCGTTTGGTCTCAAACGATCTTGAGACCGTTTGGTCTCAAGTCCTTTGAAACTGTTTGCTTTATATACTATTGAGGTGTGTGCTTGGGATGATGTCATCATCATCAATACGTTTCTTCAAAACTTGCTATGATTTTCATGGTGATTTCATCAATCAACCAAATAGATTTTCGAGAATAAAGAAAGAATCAACAATTGATAAAGATATAAATACTACATTTTTGGCCAGTAACGTCACTACCCATAGCATCATTTTTATTAGAATAACCGACCTAATAGACTATTGCATCAGTTTTATCATAGAAACCAACCTTACAGGTTTCCTGTGGCAAAAATTCGTGCGATTTTGGCTTCGCGCCTCGATCTATAGCGTCAGTTTTTCCAAATAACTGATGCATAGGGTCAAAAAAAACATGGGCACCGCTTTGGAACTCTAGGGTCGATTTTTATGGATAAATGACCTTATAGATACTGACCTCTAGGGTCATTTTTTCAAATACCCGACCTTATAGATGTTCTACGAAAGTTTGGGCACCACTTAGAGTCTAGCGTCGATTTTCTCAAATAACCGACCCTATAGACCCGACTTGTAGCATCGGTTTTGTCTGTTAACCGACCCTAAAGGTCGGGCTGATATTAGACCAAAACGATAGACCCAACTTGTGTTTCAGTTCATTTTTCTCAAAAACACAGCACTAGAGACCCCCTCCTTCTCTGTCGTTGTGTCCAAGGAGCCCATTGTCATGTCCTTCCAATGCCGCCATCGTGTCCAAGGAGCCGAGCCGTGTTGTGGTCGCCGTGTCCAAGGAGTCGGGCTGTGTTGTGCCACCACCGAGCCGTACGTGTTGTGCTGCCGCCGCCAACTAAAGGTCGCAAGGTACATTTTATTTACCTGAAAATCAGTCACAAGCTTCTGAAACCCTGTCCGCCGTCGAAGAGCCCTTCTCAGTTGGAAAGGAGAGGCAGGGCAGGTGGGGGCTGTGGTGGACGGGCTGCTGTGGTCCGACGGTGGGTGGTGATGGGTGCTACGGTCGGGGCTGGGGTCGGCGGTGCGTAGCGATGGGTGATGGTGGTAGTAGCACGATTGTGCCATAACCACAACCGTTTTTTTTATTGTCATGCCGCAATTGGGGGGAGGTTTGGAGTGAATATATTTGTTAGGTAGCACGGCCGTGCTGGCTGTGACTGAGTGAATATATTTGTTAGGTAGCATGGCCGTGGTGGATGTGGCTGAGTGAATATATTTATTAGGTAGCACGGCCGTGGTGGCTGAGTTGCTGAACTGCATTTGTTACAATCTTCCTGCTCCTCTAATATTGATGTATATTGACCGTAATGCCTTACATTATAAGAGAATTGAATCATGCATTTGTGTTGCTTCAAGTGTTGTTGACTTGCATATATTTCTTCTTCAGCCTTCAAGTGAGGTATAATATTCTCACTCTTCCAATGTGCCATTAGGCTTCATTTTGATTCAAATATTTAATACATACGGTAGCTCTTGGTAGACATTCCAGAAATATGAGGGTAGACATTGTGTAATCTCAGATTGACACTTTAGGGTTTATATATGAGATCATCGATGCATGATGTTTAACTTAATATATAAATATGACAATAATACATTTATGCATGTATCAACTTAGAAACCCGTTCAAAATTTAGTCATAGGAGTAAATTTTGGATAGTCCCCTATTTGGGACTGTTTTTGGATATTTAATCTTACTTAGGATGTAACTGTATAATGTATGTTTAGTTTTGAAGAAAATTTTAGTAGTATTTCCTCATTTGTTCTCTGGGTACATATGTGAGTGGTTATTTACCATTTACATCGGTGTACTTGGAGAACTTAGGGGAAATGTTGCTGAAATTTTCTTCAAAACTAAACATACATTATATAGTTACTAGTGAGATTAAATATTCAAAAATGGGATAGGTGGTACACTTTAGTATAAAAGTAATTACCTTCCTATCAATAAAAACTTACAGCTTATAGTATCAATATGAAATGCTTATTTTATAATTAATTTTTAATGTGATATAGAAAATGGATCAAAGTTGGATGTCTATCAAGAACCGTTGTAGTCTAGAGTTTGCCAAAGGTCTTGATGAATTTATCAGATTTGTTGAGGAACATAGGAAACTACCTACAGATAGGTTCTATTGTCCATGTAGAAATTGTGGTAACAATTTGAAAGTTGATACTGCTGAGGAAATTAAGGATCATGTCATATGCAATGGGATCATACAAGGTTATAATGAATGGTATTGGCATGGAGAGAAAATTAATAATGGATCAGAAAATGTCGATACTAATAGTTGTGGCATAGAAGATATAGATAATGATGATAATTTCAATGATGAATCGATTCAGGATGATATGGTTGATGAGATGCTACGTAGTTGTCGGGACAATGTCATTGATCCACCTTCTTTATTTGCAAACATTGTCCATGTTGTTGAAAAAACTTTATATAAGGGTTGTACTAAGTTCACGAGGTTAAGTGTTGTGATGTGATTATATACTCTTAAAGCTCAAAACCGGTGGAGCGATAAGAGTTTCACTTCAATGTTGTCTTTGTTAAAGGAAATTCTTCCTGAAGGCAACAAGCTTCCAATTTCAACATATCAGCAAAGAAAATAATGTGCCCAATGGGAATGGAGGCTAAGAAGATTCATGCATGTCCAAATGATTGTGTGTTATTTCATAAGGACTATAGTAATTTCATAAATTGTCCAAAATGTGGTGCATCAAGGTATAAGACCACAAATTCATCTAAGGATAAAAATGGCTCCCCTGTCAAGGTGATGTGGTATCTACCAATAATACCATGATTTCAACGCTTATTTGCTAATACAGAAGATGCATAAAATCTGTCTTGGCATGGGGAGTTAAAGGCCAACGATGATGGCATCCTACGACATGCATCTAATTCACCACAATGGAAGAAAAGTGATTTATTATACCCTCAATTTGGTAAAGAACTAAGAAACTTAAGACTTGGAATCTGTACAGATGGAATGAATCCCTATGGTACATTAAGCAGACAACATAGCACGTTGCCTGTTATGATTGTTATATACAATCTTCCTCCTTGGTTGTGTATGAAAAATAAGTATGTCATGTTGTCAATATTGATATCAGGGCCCAAGCAACCTGGAAATGATATTGATGTTTACCTTCAACCTCTAATAGATGACCTAATGAAACTATGGGAAGAAGGTATCATGACATATGATGCTTCACGTAAAGAGATCTTCAGTTTGCGTGCTATGTTGTTTTGCACGATTAATGACTTTCTAGCTTATGAAAATTTTTCTGGATATAGCATAAAAGGATACAAAGCATGTCATGTTTGTGAGAAAAATACTAATTCAATCAGACTGAAACATGGTGGTAAAATCATATATCTTGGCCATCAGAGATTTCTCCCACTAGTGCATCCTTATCGAAGGCAACACAAAACCTTTAATGGGTCAACTGAGGAACGAAGTGCTCCTAAATCTATACCAGGAAATGTTGTATATGATAGGGTGAAACATATTGTTAATGAATTTGGAAAGAGTTCAACTAGTTGTACACTCGCATGTGACAAATCTCTATACAAGAAGAGGTCAATATTCTGGGATCTTCCTTATTGGAGATCTTTGGCAATTAGACACTGCATTGACATCATGCATGTTGAAAAAAATATTTGTGATAGCATCATTGGTACTCTATTGAACATACCAGGAAAGACTTAAGATGGCATCAAATCTAGAAAATATTTAGAATTAATGGGTATAAGAAAAGAATTATCAGTGGAGATCAGGGGTCGCCGCACATATTTACCACCAGCTTGTTATACTTTGTCAAAGAAGGAGAAAAAGACTTTCTGTGAGTGCTTGTATAATATTAAAGTTCCACAAAGATACTCTTCTAATATTCGTAGATTGGTATCAATGAAGGATCTAAAGTTGATAGGTCTCAAATCTCACGATTGTCACACCTTAATGCAACAAATTTTACCTGTGGCTATTCAATTTATATTGCCGAAGCATGTAAGGTTTGCAATCACAAGACTATGTTTCTTCTTCAATGAAATATGCAACAAAGTGATACATCCTGATACTCTCGATAAATTATAGAAAGATGTAATTGTTACCATGTGTCAGCTTGAAATGTACTTTCCTCCTTCATTTTTTGATATCATGGTTCATCTTGTAGTACATATTACAAGGGAGGTGAAGATGTTGGGTCCAATTTTCTTACACTGGATGTATCCATTTGAACGCTACATGAGTATTTTTAAAGGTGATGTTCGGAATCATTATCGTCCTGAAGGGAGTATTTTTGAGGGTTACGTGGCTAGGGAGGTGATGGAATTTTGTAATGATGTTTTGAATTGCAATGAAACTTCTAGCGATCTAAAAAATTCCCATCACACTGAATCTTATTGTGGCAAAGGAACTCTGTGAGGATGAGTGAAAGGAATCAGTTGTGAGTTGTGGGAACAAGCGCATTTGTATATTTTATACAACATCGATGAAGTTAGTATCTACATCACAGAAAACAATGATCTTATCAAGAGAAATCATCTGTGATCCAGTTCAATGTGGCTTGCAAGAGAGCATAATTGAACATTTATTAGGTGGTTTGAAGAGAAAGCATTTAATCAACTATTTGAATCACCGAATAATGTTGCTGAGAACATAAAATGGCTCGCCTTTAAGCCAAAAATGGATGTCATGTCATATGAAGGTTATGACATAAACATATTTTCATAATACACAAAGCATCAAGATGAAAGTAGTGTAGTTCAAAATAGTGGGGTCACTGTTCAAGCTTGTTCGTTGTATTTTGCTAGTGCCAAAGATAAAGGACCATGCGAAGCTGAGATGTCATATTATGGTGTCATTGAGGACATATGTGAATTGGACTATACAAATTTTAGAGTTCCTATCTTTAGGTGTAATTGGGTTGACAGCAACAAAGGAGTTTTAGTGGATGAGTTGGGTTTCAAATTGGTGAATTTTGAAAATATTGGTGAGAAAGATGAGCCATTCATCATGGCAGACCAAGAAAAACAAGTATTCTATATTGATGACCTGGAAAATAAAAATTGGTCTGTCGTTCTTCATGGAAAAAGACAGTTTACTATATATCCTATAAATGAAGAAGAATACTACGATAAGTATGATGATTCCAGTCCATTCTCAGTTGGTTTGCCAAGTGTAAATGTTGAATATAACACCGATGAATATTATAAATGTCGAGACCATACTGAAGGAATTTTCCTTGACTAACAACTCAACCAATACTAGAGGCATGTATTCTTTGAATTATTTATTTTATTATCATTCAAGCAAGTAATCTTTTAAATACACATCATATATCATGTATACCTTATCACTTGTGCTTTTATTATCACTTATTTTTTTTATCATGTATACTTGCAGGTTCTAAAATGGCGAGTGAAGATGAACATTCTGAGCATGAGCATGAGCACCATGAGGATGGTAGTGGTGATGCTAAGAAAAGTAGAGGTCCCACACTGATGCGTAGGCTGCAGGAGCTCAGGGCTAAAGGGGACAAATTGCCAGTCCAGTTTGATATCACAGGAGCACCTGTTGGGGAACATGCTAGTGCTTTCAAGCATTACATAAGGGCGATCGCACACAGTAAGGTGCCAATAGATATAGAAAATTGGCATGATGTTCCTAATGCCAAAAAAGACCTCATATGGAAAGATATATCTGTAAGTGGAAGTGATATTATTTTAATATGTTTTTTATCTATTGATTTTAATTTAGTTTGCTTGGAATTAATTCCTTTTCAAAACAACATTATTAATTGCTTCTTTTGTATGTATTGGGTGTTTTTCATCTAAATGAAAAAGACCACAAGAAAAGAGTGCTACAACGTTGTGGTGTACGATGGAGGGGTTTTAAGACATATCTCTCAAGGGAATTTATAGATAATCCTAAATAAAAGAAGAAAGCAACAGATGCATATATTTTTATAGATCCTGAGGTGTGGGAAAGATTTGTTGCAGCTAGGAGATTGAAAGAGTTTCAGGTAATAAAGATTGTGATGTATTGTATGAATCTTTAATTTTATGCAATTAAGGAGGTGAATGTTTTTATACATGTTTTCCAAGTCTAAATTGCAATACCTCATTTTAAATGATCAGGCTATCCACCAGGCTCAAAAGGAAAGATGGGCCAAAAATGTGCATGACCATCGCTTGGGGCCCAGTGGTTATGCCTTCCGCCGCCAACTACAAGAGAAGCAATCCTCTTCTGGAGAAGAATCTAGTAAAACTCAAGTTGAGCGTCCACCTTGACACTTGACATGGATTGATGCTAGAAAGAATCGAGCAGGTGAAATTGTCAACCCTGCAACTAAGGAGGTGGTACAAAAGATGGTAGGTTTATCCCAACTAAGTAAAGAGTAACTCACACAAACTTAGATTTATTTATATCTAATTGTAGATTGATCTCCGCGAGAAAAGGAAGGAAGGAAAGTTCATCCCAACTGGCCACATGGATGAACTATCAGTTGCTCTTGGTACGAAGGAGCATCCTGGCCGTGTTAGGGGATTAGGAGCTGACATAGGATTCAAGTCTTATTTTGGCCCTTTGCAATCTAAAAGAGGTCGTGTAGGAGGTCTTACACAAGAGGAGGTTGAAGCATTAGTAGCGCATAAAGTAAAAGAAATAATGTCTTCATTTTATCCTACTCAACCTTCTCAACCTATTCATACTGTGTGTCTCTCAAGTGATGAGGTACAAGCCCATGCTACAGTTGTAGAAGGTCATGGGAGCACTCCCAATGACCCACCACAACAATATGCAGTAAGTTTTTGTTCTATATGTTGTTTTATTAGTATGATATATATATAATAATATATATAGTTGTAACAGGTATCTATTCTACTGCTTCTTATATAACTTATATTATTTTAATCTAGGTTGTTATGAACTGTAAACTTGTAGTGGAGGTTCCAGAATATAATATTATGGTAGTGGGCAAGGTGTACAACCTTGGTGGTACATTGCATTGCCAACAAATTACTGATGACATTTGTCGTGTGTCCATCCATCTTGTGTATGATGGAATGGGGGACAAACTACTACCCATACATAATCCTAAATATAGTATAGTTGAAGGAGCATAGGGTGCTATGGTGGGTCGGCCTAGACACTTGGTTATCAATGACAAGGTATACTTGAATTTTACCATGTTTTTCATATTTGACTGCATATATGAACTCGTGTAATAGAAGTGTGTAATTTAATTAACAGGTTTGCAAACCAAAAAGTAAAAATTCTACTAGTCGTCCTCCTATGCCCAAGCCATCTATTATTCCAGAATCCACATTTGACGAGTTGGGAAGTAAATGTAAATGTAAATGTTTGTGTTGATACTTAGCCAACCAAAGCTCTAGACTACAAATGTTGATCAATTTCATAGAAGATGCAACTGGGAGGGACTTTGACAATTATATTTTTCTTGATGATATTATAGAGTTGTTCCGGTATGATTGGTTGAATACTTCGATATTAGAAGTATGGACAAGGTAAGGATCTATCGATATAGAAAATTCCAATACACATTTTTAGCTTATTTCTACATATGAATATAATTACAAATGTTTAACAACCATTTATATACCGAGGCCACAAACTTTGATATAAAGAACGTTGGATTCTTAGTTCCTTCGGTCACTAGTCAGGTGGAGACACATATTGAGGAAGTGAATGAGTACTTCTCTGATGCATTCAAATATTTTTCTAGTGTGGGAAAGGAAATTATCCTAATTCCTTTTAACGTTCAGTAAGTATTATTATTCAATATAATTTTAATAATAAAAAAATGTATTTATTTTAATGTTTGTTTTATTCTTACTCAGATCTAGACATTGGGAATTAGTGGTGATTGTCCCAAAATGGATGACTCTTTATTATCTTGACCCAATGGGAAAAACAACAAGGGGTCACAAACTGAAATTTCCAGCTATGACGTAAGCATAAATATAGTCAAAGCTTCAACATGATATTTCTGTTTAGAATTTATATTTTACCAACTATCATTTAATTGATAGGGGTATAAAAGCTTTTCGTGAAGGCGGAGGACAAATACCCACAAATTAAAGACATTGACTTTGAAAAATGTCAAGGTAGCTACTTTGACAACTGCTTAGTCTTATATGTATTAATTTTCAACTCTTATATGTCAACTCTTATAGTCTTCTATTTATAGTAGTTTACTAACATTAAGTATAATTTGTTATTTGTAGTGTCCTATACAAAATAATGGCTGGGCTTGTGGCTACTATGTAATGAAATATATGCAAGCTATTGTCAAACAAGCATCAAATGACATTCAGACTATAAATCAGGTAATAAAGAATAACATCATAAATTTACAAGTGAGTTGTAGTCATTTTATAAAATATTAACATGTGTATTTTCTGTTACAGATCTTTACAACTCATCCTTACACACGTGAGGACTTAAATGAATTCCGAGAAGAGTGGTCAGATGCTTTTCTAAATGAAGTCAATATAGCATTGGAATAAATATGTCAGTTACATTCCATTTATGTATGTGGTTTCAGTACTCTTTCATATTTACTTTTATATCTGACATTTAATATCATCTCAGACTTGCAATCTATCATTTTGTAAATTATGATGTGACTATGTGTACTCAACTCAATATATGAATCATTTTTGTTATGAATGTGTAGTTTGGAATGGTGACAGTTGAGCATCAATGCTCCCCTCTCCCATATCTTATTCTTGTTCTTCTGTTTTGTTCTGTTCAGTTTCTGTAGAAATTTAAAAAAAAATTGGACCCTATAG
Organism: Alisma plantago-aquatica; assembly: GCA_963693085.1. Taxonomy (NCBI): domain Eukaryota; kingdom Viridiplantae; phylum Streptophyta; class Magnoliopsida; order Alismatales; family Alismataceae; genus Alisma; species Alisma plantago-aquatica. The sequence continues at coordinate 1,271,704,935 of OY856409.1, read as the reverse complement.
CATCAGTTTTCTTAAAAAACCGACCTTATAGGTGTCTTGTCCGTTCCGCGTAGAACGGTCGTGTTTCATAGAATGACCGTGTTGGGATGAGGTAGAACGGACGTGCCACATTGAATGGCCGTGTCGAGATATGGTAGAACGGCTGTGCTGTGTAGCACGACCATGCTAATATAGACCAACATGATCGTGCTAGGCGGCACGACCGTTCTATCATATTCCAAGACTCTATTGAGTCGGTTTTCCTCATATAACCGTCCTTAGAAAGAATCTTTAGAGTCGGTTATTTAGTAAAAAACTGACGTTATAGGGTTCAGGTACAGTTTCATTTCTCATTTGGGTTTAGTTTTTGAGAGCCTATAGGGTCAGTTTTTACTATACAAGGTCGGTTTTTTTTTGGTTAAAAGAACTGACCCTATAGAGCAATATCTGTAGCGATGACCACTTAGGCGTCGGCTGAAAAGTGACGCTATAGGCTTAAAAAACCGACACTATAGACCATTTTTGTACTAGTTATATAACTCGGTTCAAGTTATATAACCCACCTTCAAAGAATGCTTCAAAGCTCCAACTCCATGTCTTTAATGGTGGAAGAAGCTTTCTCAACTATCCCAATCTCGTGCTCAACTCTTTGAGTGAAAAAGATTGGCTAGGATTGAAGTTTGATTGGAGAAAAGAAGAAATCCAACTTTGATTTGTGATTTCCACCATGAATTCGAGGTTGAGGATGATCAAGGAGCTTACCTTTAGGTTGGAGTTCGTTCCCCTGCTGCTCCTAAGTTCCCTTGTTCTCGTCCAAAGCAAGGAAGAAAGAAAATCCAAAAAAGAGTCTTTGGTTGAATGGGAAATGAAGTGTTTATAAATGAATTTCAAGGAGAGAGAAAGTTGAAAAGCAATCCTTCAACTCCCCAAATTGGTGCCACTTAACCCCCCCTACTCCTTGCATACGAAGGCATCCTCTTTTGCCTTTAATTCTTCTTCATTATCCACAATTAAAGGAAAAGCAATTAAACACCTTAATTCATATAATACTAACATCCCATTTTTAGTGGATATTACTTTTAATTAACTAATGTGAGTGGGCTCTCCACTCACTTAGATATTTTTGTGGCCTTTGCAAGGCATAAGGACGTCCACACTTATCTAATTTCAACCATCTCATTTTTGGTTGAAGGGCACTTCAATTAACATATTTATTTTTGCATTGATTTGAAGTAAAGTTCCATTTATGCTTAAATCTTGATTATTTTAATACCAAGATTCTCTCTGTTCCAAAATGATTCAAATGAGGCACCCATCTCAAATTCTTTTCTCTACATTATTCCAAGAATCATGAAACCCTCTTGAAGTGTTATTTTGCATATTGAACCCTAGGTTTTGGGTAGATTGCACATTACACCAAAACTAGGTTTTAATGCACAAAGATTGCTTAGCAAGCTCTATCTTGGTGCTCAAGCTTGTGGGAGCCATACCAATGCATCATACTCATTCATATGATGCTTCAAAATCTGAGGAACATTTTATCATGTAAAATTTGCAAGTTAACCCCTCAGCTTGGGTAATTTTCACTTTAGTCCAAAACTAACAAAACATTGTTTCAATCATTATTCAAAAAGGACTAAAATTGAAATATAAGTTCCTCTTGAGACTTAATTACTTTTCAAAAGATAAGATCAAGCATATAATCAATCTAATTAAGAAAAAAAATCTAGGGTTAACACATAACCCAGGTCAGGGATGTTACAGGTAAGTCCTTGGTGGAAGCTTCTCTGAGTGAAGGTGAAGTTAAAGGTTGAAGATCCAAGAAGAGTGGGTAATTCCTTGAAGGCTGAAGACTTGTGCAAGAGTAGGTAAGTCCTTGAAAGAAGGTGGAAGACTCCTTGTAAAGTGGGTAAGTCCTTGGTAAGGTTGAAGACTCTTTGTATTGGATAAGTAAGTCCTTTGTTTGGTCATGTATTGTATCTCTTATAATGAATATAATGAAGGTACAAGGTTAAGAAATCCTAGAGGTTGGCATCTCTAGGTAAGTGGACTGACTCACTTCTAGTTTGAAGTGTGGAATCCATCTAAATAGCTTATCAAATTGGTGTATGTTCAATCTCTCTCTCCCTTGCTATGTATGTTTTAGTTGCACTCAAACTTCCTATTTAGCAACATTATCTTGTGATATATCTTGAAGGTCTAATGAATTTTGTTTAAGTACATTCAGCTCTATTCATACCCCTCTGGAGCATCTAATCACCCATCTAAGATCTAACAATTGGTATCAGAGTGGGCTTCTCCAAGCATACTTCAATAAGTAGGAGAAGATGGGTGACTACCAAGGAGGGAGATACTTGATCAACCTTCCAATCTTTGATGGGAACAATTTCCTCTATTAGAGAAGAAGGCTTTAATTCTACATCCAAGGATCAAGTCTTGAGATGTGGCAAATGGTGGACAACCCATACAAGCTACAGAAGACAAAGATTGAAGAATGAGATGATGCTACCTTGAAGAAAGCAACCTTGAATGCTAGATCCATGCACATCCTCTATGCCTCCATGACCCCCACCGAGTTCAACCAGATCTCTACATGTGAAACAACCTATGAGGTATGGATAAAGCTATGCATCACTTATGAGGGGACAACTCAAGTGAATGAAAGAAAAGTCTACATGCTCAAAGGGCTGCTTGAGAACTTCAAGATGGGAAAGGAGGAGAAGATAGCCAACATGTAATCAAGGCTCAACACCATTGTGAATGGTCTTGCAGTTCTAGGTCATCTTCTAGAGGAGAGATCAACTCAAAAATCCTTAGAACTCTCCCCAAGAGGTGGGAACCCAAGGTGACTTCCATTGAAGTAGCAAGGTCTCTTAAAGATGTCCCTATTGAAGAGCTCATTGGAAATATACAAGCACATGAAGCAACACTTGACAAGAGGGAGGAAGTAGAAAGACAAGAAGAGAAAGAACTGAAGAGAATGAATAAGGCTGAAATCAAATCTCAAATGAAGGCTATTGTTGGTCAAGCTTCTCCATCCTCTCAAGTTAAAGAAGATGCCATGTACTCTAAGGGTAGATTCTACAAAGGCAAGAATTCCTCCTCCATTCGGTGTCTCAAGTGTGGAAAGAAGGGTCACTTCAAAATAGATTGTCTACAAGGCAAGAAGACCCATCATTACAAGGAAAGATAAGAGAAGTACATGAAGAAGGAGAGATGGCACTCAAGCTCAAGAGACTCCTCCAACTCAAGCTCAAGTGACTCCTCCAACTCAAGCTCAAGTAAAGAATCAAGTGGAGAGTCAAGTGGAAGATCAAGCTCCAACAGTACATAACCGGCCTTTAGTGTCAATTTTTAAGCGACACCTATGTGGGCTCCGCTAAAAGCCCAACCGTTACACGTCGGTTCTCAAACTGACGCCACAACCCTTTGTGCGCCACCGAAAATGCGCCAGCAGGGGGGTATCAGCGTCGGTTATTAGCTTTGAAACCGACGCCATATACCTTCGCGCCACAGAAAGAGCGCCATCTGGGGCACTATTGGCGTTAGTTTATTAGTGATAACTGACACCATATCACCCGCTGCCACGGCCGTGCTGGCCAGCACGAACGTGGTGTCTGGCCCGTTGCCACGACCGTGGTGTCTGGCCTCATTAGGAAATCGACGTCGGTTACTAGTAGGGAAACCAACACTATAACAATTTGTCATCGGTTTTATACAAATAACCGACACCTTTTTAATGTTTTTTTTCTGTCAGTCTGCAGACCTGCTGTGGCTGGTCGCAGGATGAGAAACCTGCAGTTCAGTTATGAACTGTAGGTTTTACGACATCCATTGATATCAGCCAACAACAGGCCACAAACCTACAAAATTAACATGATGGACAATATTATATATATGTGATTCACACTCATGTATAAGAACATTTAATTCATATTATTTTTTCATCACACACATGTAGAAACCAGTAGCAACCTACAGTTCCATTTATTTCATCTCTTTTCACATTCAGACACATGTAGAAACATTCATGTATTGATGATTTTCACACACATATGACAATTCATAAAAATTCATTCACATTCACACAAAATTAATTATGAGAACAAAGTTATTCTTTATTCATCATTGTCATCATTGTCAACAAAATTATATTTAAAAATTCCCACTCTTTGCAGGGTTTTTGCCCAATCTTCTCTGACAACATCTAATTCATCTCTCGTATAGGGAGCATGTACATCGAAACGCTTCACACCTGTGTTGAAGTCCTCAGTTTTAAAGACCTACAAAGAGAATGACGTATATACATAATTATAATAATATATAATAAGATTCATATATTTCATATTATCTAACGAGACTATGTATAATACATGTTGTATGTTATCGATTTCCAATACGACATGTTTGATGATTAGGTCCATAAATCACATCACATAGTAGGCACATGCCCAGCCATTGTCTTGTGTAGCACACTATAAATTGAAACATACAAAATATTCAAAAATACAAATAAACACAATTCACATAAATAATATATACATTGGAGTCAGGAAATTACTTTCACATTCTCCCAAATAAGTGACATGTTTTTTTTCCTGGGGACCTATCCTCCAGCTTTTTTGTACTCTTGTAAATCCCTATATATGTTAATGTAACACATTAAATTGCATAATTAAATAGTAATGCAGTAACATATGTTAACAGATATAAAAACATAAAATATTTCTCACGAGAATAATGGCCTTTTAATTGCATGTCCATATAATACATCCAACTCACTCCCCACAGGATCTAGATAATAGACGGTGAATGTCTTGCGGACAATAACTAATAACTCCCAATGCTTAGCACTATAAGTAAGAAAGTAGAAAATTAATAACTCAATATCCGCAATAAAAATGCAATTTGCTTAAGTCTAAATTACAAGCAAAGTAAACTTACTCGACATTGAATGGAGCTATTATCACCGTCTTATTATTTTTACCAAAATATTCAAAAGCATCACAGCAGTATGAAGTAACTGAATACAGGTCTGTATCTACAAGATTAATCAAAGATGGAACCAAAAATCCCACATGGGAAAACCCAAAATCTGTACATGTCTTGTGTAAGTGGCTGCAAAACATATATTACGTATGCATTCATATATAAGAAACCAGATTGCTGTATATAAAACAAGGTATATGGATGTATAAACCAAATTTCCGTATGTATTAATCTCACCATATCCATAGCTCTATCATAGATGTGTTCAACCATTCATAACTAAAAACTCCAAAATATATTGTATAAATATGTTATTTCCGAATGTTTGACCTGCATTAATACGTATCCAAAACTTCTATTACGTATGCATTAATACATATGCTAAACTTGTATAAATAGATTGTTATCGTATGATTTACCTGCAACATTCTCCGGAATAGTAACATTTATAGGGAAATTTGGATTATGTTCGACGATCCATACTGCCACACTCCTACAATTAGGACCTATCGAGGCGTGTAGGTCCCCTGGAAGCCAACTTGGTAGTCGAGGAGGTGGAGGCCGAGATGTAGCGGGTCTCATATTTTTCACCTGTATATATAATTTCATATCAATTGACTCATATATATACACACTAACAAATTAAAGTATTGAAAATTTATCATACAATATCAGTATAGAGGACATTCGCTTCGGGAGCAGCAGTAGAGGACTCTGCAGTCTCCTGAGTAGTAGTAGGCTGAGTAGACTCAGCCTGTAGTTAGTCTTTGGCGAACGCCTTCATATCCTCTTAGACCCATTGTGTGTTCGTGCACATTCAGTACACGCCTTGCTCGTTGAGAATCCTGATAGCCTAGTTAGTTAGCACATTGATTAGGTTAGTAACACTAAAGGTTAATCTTGAAAAGGTGAATATATAAAAACGTATATTAATTAAATTGGGAGTGGCGCTTAATACCTTGAATTCATCTATTTTTCTTTGGGTAACAAACTCCTCCCAGTCTATGGGGTCCAAGTAGTTCCATTGTTGTGTGGCTTCCTTCTTCCTATATTTATTTTTCAAAGAGAATACAAACAAAAATTATTAGTGTAGAGTTAGTGAAATACTGATCAATGTCTAGAATTAGAATCAATCAAGAACCTATTCTCAGCATCATGTATGTAATCTCAGGTGAGATTGGTTCTATAGTTCCTTAGGACCCTCCCACAACGTTGCATCACACATTTACGATGTAGATTTTCATCCAGATCAAATATGCTCTACAAATTAAATATAATTGCTATTAACTAGTATCCTAAAACTTAGTAATCTACACAAATAGAATTACAAATAATAATAACTCACACATAGTTCCTTCCATATGTGGTCTTTTTTCTCCTTAGGAACTTTATGCCATGATTCTAGGATAGGACTACAATGGCTGCGAGTAAGAACCCCAAGATATGAAACAAATGAGTTGCGGTTCACTCCATATGGATTTCCTGCCTGATCAAAATCCACAGCCAATTTGGGTCCATTTCCCCTTTGATGTATGAACTTGTTCATCATTGTGATGCCCCTCACTTTCTCAATTCTCTTTTGTTGCTCATCAAGTGCTGTAACAACTTTAGGGGGTACATCACCAGCCTAAAATTTGATAAAAAAAACACACTTACATGATATAATTATAAATGAACATATAGATAGAAACCTCAGGGATATATTCATAATTAAAATTATCTAACATTGTCAGGCGGCACAATCATGTCCTCACCCTCACAGTGATCATCAGCACAGTCATCATGGGAATGCTCAGCCATCTGAAAGTTCACATTCAAATTATAAATTTCACATTGTAAAGTAACACTAATTGTAAAGTTCACATTGTAAAGTACACATTCACATTGTAAAGTAATTCACATTTTAAAGTTCACATTCACATTGTAAAGTTAACATTCACATTGTAAAGTAATTCGCATTGTAAAGTCCACATTCACATTGTAAAGTTCACATTTAGAAAAATAAAATATAATAAAAATATAAACATCCATGCCTCTAATATTGTGATCTTTTATCAATTAACAATCCTTCATTATGATCCCCGCAAACATACAAGTCATTGTGATCCCCAGCTTCAATGTTTGGTGGTGTTGGCAACCCAACTGAGAATGGACTGGAGTCATCATACTTATCATAGTACTCTTCTTCATCTATAGGATCTTCAATGAACTATCTTTTACCATGAAGAACAACCAACCATTTATCATTTGCAGGGTCATCGATATAAAATACTTGTTTCTCCTGTGATGCCAATATGAATGGTTCACCCTTCTCGCCAATCTTTTCAAAGTTCACTAATGTGAAACCCAATTCATCCACTATAACTCCTTTGTTGTTGTCAATCCAATTACATTTAAAGAGCGGAATTATGAAATCTACATAGTCAAACTCCCATATGTCTTCAATGACACCGTAATATGACATTTTAGCTTCACGTGGACTTTTATCCTTTGTACTTACAAAAAACAATGAAGACGCTTGAAGGGTGACTCCACTATTTTGGACGACACTCTTATCATCTTGATGCTTTGTGTAATATGAGAAACCATTTATGTCAAACCCTTCATAAGACATAACATTCAATTTTGGTTTAAAGGCGAGGCATTTGATGGTTTCAGTAAGATTATCTGGTGTTTGAGATAGTTGATGTAAGACTTTATCTTCAAACCACTTAATAAATGTCTTGTTATGCTCTCTAGCAAGCCACATTGAATTGGATCGATGATATTATCTCTTGATGAAATTGGTATGTTCCTCGATATAAACACTCACTTCATTGATGTTGTGTAAAATATACAAGTGACCTTGCTCCAACTGCTCACGCTTGATTACTTTCACTCGTGATCCCAAAACTCCTTCGCCAAAATGCTCCTCAATATTCTTGTCATTCACGGGAGCGTCATTACCACTCAGAAAGTCATTGCAAAAATCTATAACCTCTCTCACCACATAACCCTCAATAATACTCCCTTCAGGTCGATAACAGTTTCGAACAGAACCTTTAAAAATGCTCATGTATCATTCAAAGGGATACAACCAATGCAAGAAAACTGGTCCTAACATTTTCACTTCCCTAGTCAAGTGGACAACAAGATGTACCATGATATCAAAGAACGACGGATGAAAATACATCTCAATCTGACATAGGGTAACAACCACTTCTCTTTGCAAATTATCGAGAGTATCAGGGTCAATAACTTTGCTGCACAGACTGTTGAAAAAGAAACAAAGTCTGGTGATTGCAAACCTTACATGCTTCGACAATATAGATCTAATTACCACAGGCAATATTTGTTGCATTAGAGTGTGACAATCATGAGATTTAAGACCTATCAACTTCAGATGTTTCATTAATACCAATGTGCGGATGTTGGATGAGTAACCATGTGGCACCTTAACATTTACCAAGCATTCACAAAATGCTTTGTTCTCCTTTCTAGACAATGTGTAACAAGCAGGAGGTAAGTATGTTCTCCGATCGCTACTAACTACTTTTGTTAATTCTATCCTTATTCCCATTTCACGTAGGTCCATTCTAGATTTTATCCCATCTTTAGTCTTACCTGGTATATTCAACAGAGTACCGATGATGCTATCACATACATTTTTCTCAACGTACATGACATCGATACAATGCCTGACTGTCAAAGAACTCCAATAAGGAAGATCCCAAAATATCGACTTCTTCTTGAATAAAGACATGTCACTCCTTGTGGCCATCGTACATTGTGATCTCTTACCAAATTCATTGGCGATGTCTTTCACTCTTTCATACACATCCTCCCCTGATATAGGTTTAGGTGCACTACGTTCCTCATTTCGTTCATTGAATGCTTTGTGCAACCTACGATACAGATGAAATTTTAGAAGAAACCTTCGATGAGAAAGATATACAGTCTTGCCGCTGTGTTTTAGTCGTATTGAATTAGTGTTCTCTTCACATATAGGACACACTTTAGATCCTTTGACACTATATCCAGACAAATTCCCATATGCTGGAAAGTCATTCACAGTGCAAAACAACATAGCGTGCAAACAAAATGTCTCTCTTCATGAAGCATCATAGGTCATCACACATTCACCCTAGAGCTTCTTCAAGTCATCAATCATAGGTTCAAGATAAACGTCGATATCATTTCTAGGTTGTTTAGGGCCTGATATCAAAGACGACAACATAACATTATTATTTTTCATACACAACTAGGGAGGAAGATTGTATATAACAAGCATAACTGGCCAAGTGCTATGTTGGCTGCTCAATGTCTCGTACGGATTCATCCCATCTGTACAAAGCCCAAGTCTTAGATTCCTGTCCTCTTCACCGAATTCAGGGTACAATAAATCAATCTTCTTCCACTGTGGGGAATCAGACGCATGTCGTAGGATCCCATCATTATTTTCCTTAACATCTGCATACCACCTCAAATTCTTCGCATCTATAGGATTGGCAAACAAGCGTTGAAACCGTGGTATTATAGGTAGATACCACATCACCTTGGCGGGAGAACCAGTTTTGGACTCCCCCGAAGTCATCAATTTATACCTTGACGCACCACATTTCGGACAATCTTTCAAATCCACATAGTCCTTTTGAAATAATACACAATCATTCTTGCATGCATGTATCTTCTTGGCCTCCATTCCCATTGGGCACAACAATTTCTTTAACCGGTATGTTGAGATCGGCAACTCGTTTCCTTCAGGAAGAATTTCTTCAACAAAGACAACAATGACGTGAAGCTTTTGTCGCTCCATCGATTGTTAGCTTTCAGTTTATACAATCTCAACATAGCGCTAAGCTTCATAAACTTACAACCCATGGATAACGGTATCTCATCATCATGCACAATGTTTCTAAACATGGGAGGTGGATCCGTTTTGGTGTGATCTACCCCACAACTATCCAACATCGCAGCAATGATGTCTACTGGAACTGATTCGTTCACATCTACGTCATCGAAGGCAATTTCTTCTTCCACACAAGCACTGCTATTGACATCCACTGGTTTCGGGTTTGAAATCTCTCCATGCCAGTTCCATTCTGTATAGCCTTGTACAATCCCATTGCACATGACATGACTTCTGATTTCGTCACCAGTACTGACTTTCAAGTTGTTACCGCAATGCCTACATGGACCGTAGAACCTATCTCCAGGTTGTTTCCTATGTTCCTCGATAAATCTAATAAACTGATCAAGACCAGAAATAAACTCTGGGGTGCAACGATTGCGAATGGACATCCATGATCTATCCATTCTATGATCAAAGAGAAAATAAGTATATATTACAATAAGATTAGGGTCTAGGGTAAACAGATTAGAGTTTATGGTTAAAACTTTAGGGTTTATATATGTGATGTCATTCTTATATATAATAAATGTGTACCACCTATCCCATTCTTAAACACCTAATCTCACTAGTAAGTGTATAATGTGTATTGGGTTTTCAAGAAAATTTCAGCAGTATTTCCCCGTTGTTCTCCAAGTACATATGTACTTAGAGAACAAACAGGGAAATTCTACCGGAATTTTCTTGAAAACCAAATACACATTATACACTTACATCCTAAGTGAGATTAGGTGTTCAAGAACAGTCCCAAACTGGGGACTATCCAAGATTTACTCCTAATGAGTAAATCCTTGGACGGGTTTCTAGGTCAACATAATATAACACCAGTCCCTTGTTCACAACCTCATTCAACACACATTTTTCTTATAAAAACACTTGTGGACAACCATAACAACATATCAATGCTTCCTAAATTAATTAATGTATTATTTTATAACACAGATCGTGGTGGGTATAACATAGAAAAAAACTCAACATGTCACAATAGAAACATTTCCTTAACATGATATACAAATATTTGTAACAAAACTCGTGGTAGCTATACCATAGAAAATTAAGTAGCATGCCCAATATATAACAAAAGCAACAATTTTCTAGATTGTTATAACAAAAGCAACATTAAGGTTATTCATAACAACATATGTAGTGGAGAAAACTCGTGGATGAGCGATGGTTTAAAATCTTGGTCTAATCTTTGTGCAGGTCTGGATGTGATTTGACTAGGGGACAAACAGATATGTTTCTAAGGTTGTGATTATTTAACTAATATTTAAGACAAAAGCTGGATTGATTGATTATTCTGTGATTAATAAAAGGGTTGAATTAAATATTGATTATTCTGAAGTTGTGATTAATAAAAAGGTTGAACTAAATTATCATATGAAAGTAACACATGTCGGAATGAATTTCACCATCGCTACCTATCATTCAATGTCTTACTACATCACATTAAGCATTAACATATATGTTGAGGTCGCGTTAATCCACTTTTGGTGTTAATTAAGGTTAAAACATATAAAACACCTATCTGAAGTTTTCATCAAGGCTTTAACAAAAAACAATTGATATGTTAGATCTGGAGTATCTATGATAAGATTGGAGAGGTAAAGAATAACACCCCATTTTCAAAGAAACAATCAGTCATGTAACCTTATAGAGAACCAGCCAAGAAACAAGCCCACAAAAAACTCGACCATCACTCATCGAGTGAGAGGGGAGCATCAGCAAAGGAAAAAAACAAACAACCAGTAGCCATATGTAGGAATACCCTAGAGGAAGAAGAGGAGGAAGAAGGGTACCTCGGCGGCGGCGGAGGAAAAGAGGAGAATGTGGCTGGCGGTGAGTAGCAACAGACCGACCGGAGGTGAGCAGCAACAGACGACCGACGTAGAGTAGCTAGAAGCAGGCCGGCCAGAGCAGAGGAGCAGGCTGGCCGAAGCAGAAGCGGCGGTGAGGCAGAGGAGAAGGTACCGACCAGAGCTGAGGAGAAGGTGGCAGAGCAGAAGCAGGCGACAACGAGCAGAGAGAGAGGCAAGCAGAGAGGTACCACACACAGCTACTGGTGGCGCCGAGGTGGGCGGCGAACAGAGAGGGCAGGCGATCGAGCTAGGGCGGTGGCTGACCTGGAGCGCAACGGCCGGAGGACCAGCAAATGGCAGTGGTGGAGGGGAGCGGCGGCACAAGAGCGGTGAGTAGAGGAATCGTCGCCGGAGCTTAAACCCTCGAAATCGAGATGAATGAAACAGAGAAGGGGAAGAGTCAGACTCGCGCGTGTGCTATTAATTTAACATTAGGTGTTGATTATTAAATAAAACCGACACATAAAACTAAAGGTGTCAGTTCTATAGAAAAACTGACACTTATTCTCAATGATAGTAATCGGTTTTAACTAGAAAAAAACCGACGTCTATCTACATATGCCGATTAAAAAATTGTTCTAGATTAATGACCATAGTCGTCGATTTATATAAAAAACCGACGCTCAAAGGGTGTGAAAAATTCCCCACGGACAGCGCGGGAAAACCCATAAGCGTCGGTCACTGTTGTAAAACCGACGACCAAAATGTGCCCAATTTTTGTCTCGCGAATAACCTTTAGTCGTCGATTTATTAGTTAATAACCGACACCATATGTTAAATTTTGGAGGAATTTTTTTCACTGGAAATTTTGGATTTGGCGGTTAATTTTAGGCGTCGATTTGTTATTAAGGAACTGACACTGAATAAAAACGATACCCATGTCTGGTTGCTCTTCACAGATTGATGTCAGTTTATTTTATAAACCGACGCTGTATTGTTTAGGTGTCGGTGTATTTATACAACCGATGCCTTTAAAAGTGACGTTATAAGCCATTTCTGTAGTAGTGCTCTAGTAAAGAAGGAGAATGTCATTTTTCTCTCATGACATCAACAAGTAAAGACTCAAGTGAGGTAAATATAAATCTTTATATAAAGAATCTTTGATTACTATTATTCATGATACTCGTGCCTCTCTTAAGTCTTCTAATAAGAAACGAAAAAAGCTTACTAGAATTGTTAATAATATGCATGTAGAACTAGATGATCTTGAACATGCTAATTCTTTCTTGCTTGATGATAAAAATGATTGTCTTAGTCAAGTGGATTCTCTTAAACTTGAAAATGCTAGTTTGTTTAATAAGATTAGATTTCTAGAAGCTCAACCTCTTATGCCTAGTTCTAATGAAGAGCATACCTTAATTTTTGATTCTCTCATGCATGATATTGGTGTTCTTAAATATGAAAATAAGGACATAGGTTTTTCTTTGTAAGGATTATAATTTGAAAATGGTGTTTATATTTCTAAGATTGCTTTGCTAAAACAGAAAATGCCTCCTTGTTTGCTAAAATCAATGTACTTGAATCTTGTTCTAGTTCTACTAGTAGAGAGAATAATGTTCCTTCTCTTCATATTGATAGAGATTATTATTCAACTAAAGCTCTTTGCTTAGAAAATGATCTTTTGCATGCTAGAGATAATATAAATCATTTATCTTCCACTATTACTTCTCTTATGCATGATAATCATAGTTTGAGATCTTCTATGCAAAGATTCTTAGTTGGTTTAAATAATCTTAATAATATTCTACACCATACTACTAAAAAAATTGGTAGACATAGTTTAGGATATGATAGTAGTCAAAGGAACAACAAAGGTAAAGGACCTCCAATCTTCCATGGAGAATCCTCTAGTTCTAAGACTATGGGCATATGCAACTATTGCAATGATATTGGCCATTATTCTACTTGTTGTCCTTTTAGGAAAGCACCCAAGAGCAATAGGACTTGGGTTGCTAAGCTAACCCCTCTAGACCCAAAAACATAATTGGGGGCCATTTCATCTTTCTTCTTGTAGGTACTTTCAAATGGATTGACTTGAGCTATTGAATTACAAATTGACTTGTCAATCCATATGAAAGAAGAAAGGTGATATGTGTAGAGGGTGACAACAAATGGAAAAAAGGAATGGTAAGAACAAAGGTAAATGTTTTCTTGCTTATAACCATTTCTAACTTGTTTTTGTCAAGTTAGTGTGCACTATCATATGGTTTTTGAGTCAAAAGTAGTATTTTGTGTTTCTCTTCACACACTTGCTCAAAAACTATTTCAAATACTTTTATAGTGCATTACTAACTTGCTTATACATGTTTGGATATGTTATAACCTCAATTCTGGAAAAATATAATGTAAAATGCATTTCTCTGTTAATGAGTAAATGAAATACTTTTCTTTGAATTGTGATAAATTTCGTGAGAAATGGCTTTGATTGATTGATTGTGGGCCTTTTATGCCATTGAGCCCAATTGAAAAGAAAAGGAATTAATAAGGAAAGGAAATTGTTTTATAAAAGGAAAAAAGATTGACTAATAAAAGGGAAATATGAGAAAAAGATAATTAAAAGAAGATAAAGGTAAACTAATATTCCCCAATATGGGAATCCGTGCCTTTGGGTTTCCTTGAGGTCCAAGGGACCCAAAATAATGAGATAAAGGCAAAAGGAATATGGATATATTTTAATTGGGAGTAATTAATAAGAAAATTTGGTAGAGAAGAAATCCTTTTCATACATTGCTTTTTGCTTCCCAATTTTCGTACAGAGCTAGGAAATATTAAAAAGAACATTCCTTTAAAATTTGAGATAAATCAGAGTTATGGTTTGGGAGATATCATTTTTGCAAGATTATCTTGGATTTGGGAGTTTTCCTGAATTAATTGATAAATGTATTTTCTTTCCTTTGAACGCGAACAATCCAGCCCGTTGGATTTTGATCCAACGACTATGGGTCATTGTCTAAGTCCCTCTGGGACTAGGACTCTGCGTGGTTGCAGGGGAATTTCCCCTTTGATTTTCTCAGAATCCAGGGAAACTCATAACCTAATAATGGTCCCATTAGATTCGGGAGAAAGAACCGCGAAGGATCAACACTATTTTTATTGAGTTTCATCGTCGTTCTGGGAAACCCCCAATTTGCCTAAGCCTGCCTCGACCCTATAAATAGGGGAGGATGATCCAAGGAACCAACACCTCTGTTAGATAGCCCACGCTGCTGCGGAAGGAGGAGAGGAGTTCGTTGGTGAGATCAATTGCCCAATTGCTCGCGACCGGTGACCCCCATTACTCAGGAAGCAATGCCGGAGTCCGGCGAGAGAAGGGCGGTTGCGGCGTGATCGAGGCAAGCAATTGAAGACGTCGTCATGTTCGGCCGAAGGAGACAAAGCTACCTAGACCACCAGCGCAAGCAAAGGAGGGAAGGAGCCCGAAGTCAACTCCTAGGTTGACCACCAGAGCTCCCTCTCTCGCGCGAGGTCGAGGAAGAAGAGGAAGTGGTGTTTTACTAATCTACCCCCCGCGTCTCTGTTGCTGGTAAGGGGCCTTCGAGTAATTTCCTCCCTTTAAATCGTTGTGTAGAGGGCACGTGCATCCACGGCCGCTGGATCCTCAGTGGATCCGTGGACCATGGATCAAGCGGCCCAGAATTTTTCTAGAAATAGCAAATAATTGATAAAAACAAATTATCTTAGAAAAATCATATCTGAAGCTAGGAAGCTCGGATGGGGAAACTTAATACATGAAAAATGACCAGAAAAATATGAGGAATTTAATAAAAATGGTTTGAGATCCTGAATCTAACTATTTTTGTAAAGGTATATTTCTAGAATGGAAAAAAGGTTAGTTTGTAGATAAAAACTCTAATTGTTGATAAAGAGTATAATTAGTCTTGCAATTAAGTTAATTCGAGTTTGGTTAACTTATTTTCTATTTTAGATGATTATTAACATGTTTTGATGATATAATTACAAGTTTAGGGTTTGTAACTCCATATGTGGATTAAAATGTTTGGAAACCCTAATTTAGAAAAAGAAATGATAAAGTAATTCGAAATTAGGGTTTAATGGACTAAGTCTGATCTTAGGAATCTTAAGGGATGATTAAGCAAGAAAATTAGGGTTTGATGTATAATTTGATAAAGTAAGGAAAAGGCAATAAAAAGGAAATAAAACCCTAATTATGGTCAAAACCCTAAAAAGGGCAAATAACCTAGGAAACCCTTAGAATTATGGAATCATAATGACATGATTAATAATTGAGGAATTAAATGTCTTTTTCAGGAGATTGTGTGTGTACTTGCTTGATTTCCTGATTGATTAAGTTACTTCTGCATTCAAGTCTTCATTAATAGGTATGTGGTTAAAATATGAATAACCACTTTAGTTTCCCGATGGATTCCCGGATGTTTAATCGCGTTGAATGCAACTAAACTGTTTGGATGTTCATATTGCAATTATAAAGTGACTATGACTATCACCATTTAATATAAATGTGTAAATCCTGCACCTACATGCCACCCTGATGGAAGATGCCATAAAGGTCAGGCCCAGGAGGGTAGACAAATGGGCACCATGAGAGGTGACCCTAGACACCAAGCTCAGGAATGAGAAGGTGATTGATGAGGCAAGACTAAGGAGCACCATGAGAGGTGACTCCCAGGCACCAAGATCGGGATTGAGAAGGTAGTCTTAAGTCAAATCCAGGGTTAGGACAAAAGCAGTGGGGATTGTCACATGGAAAATGTAAATTGACTTGTTAATTACCTTGATTGTAATACTTAAATTGTTAGACGTAATTGTGAAATTTTGGTTGCCTCCACATACCAGCAATTTCTGATCGATGTTTTGTTTGTCGGCGCTTTAGGTAATATACAGAAAATCACAAACAGTAAAGTGGCACATCGTGAAATTAAGAAATAAAGTGCAAGGAGGATTAGATAGAGTATTTCAAGCTGTGGATAGTTAGATTTCCCAGTTTTATAAAGGTAAGTAAAAGTTTTAATTTTTGTACCCAATTCTAGTTTAGTTAGTAGAATTTTATAATTATTGTTGATTATATGCTGAACCTTGATCCTGTAAATTGATTAACGATTCTGACCTTCGGGTCTCCCTTAATTGGGTGTTACCGGGAGGCGGGGTCGTTACAATTGGTATTAGAGCGTAGGTTCTCTATCTAATCATTAATAATTATTAAATTTTACAAATTCCATAGAACTGAGGGAGTTATTAGAGGATTTTCCGAAAGACTGAGGTGACTAGAAAAGGATCACATCCGGGGGCTGGAAAAATTTTCCTCCGTACCGCTAGTCGGAATACGAGGACTCCCGGTTCGTGTGACTGCCTGGCCGATGTCTTAGGATAAGACTCGAAATAAGATACCTTTAGGACTCTCTCATCTTGTTCATCTCTTCTCAACTCAAATTCTTTTAAGGATTTTAAGGATTAGGGTTGTCTCTCTCTTCGTCACCCTCATGTGGAATGGGTAAGTAAATTAAGGATTAAGGAATCCTCCATCAAACTAATAAAAGATACGTAATGAGATATCATTGACATAAGTATAATTAGTTTAAAGATAAACTAAAAGTCTTTTTGGTGTGTTTGTACAGATGGCTCGTACAAAAGTCGTGGCTATCCCTTTTTCCACCAGTGGTGGTGGACCACCCCGTAAGGAGGATGGCTCCTCTGAGAAGAGGAAGTGGAACCATGGTGGAGAGACCTCCAAGAAGAGAAAGAGGCCTGAAGAAGTTGTGCACAAGGCCCCAAACCCTGAACCTATGCCCGACATCAACCGAGAACAAGGGGAAGGACTAGAGTATGAGGAATACCAGGTGTATGAAGAAGAAGCCCAAATGGAGGAGGACCAACCTGGTGGTCAAGAACCATCCATGGTGGTTCACACAACAGATGCAATCTGGATGGAGCAGCAAAAGCAACTGACTGAGGCTATCCGTGCCCTGGCCCTTAGGGACATAGCTAGGGCTGAGAATGGTGAGTCACTTCCTGTTCGTCCTCGACTTGGAGCCACCATCCTGGACTTCGTCAAGCTGAACATCGAGAAGTTCTGGGGAGAGGATAAGAATGAGGTGGTTGACAAGGCTGAAACTTGGCTGCTTGCAGTCGAGAATGGGTTCTGAATGCTTGAGGTGCAGCCGAATAAGAAGGTTCTGTTTGCTACTCACCTTTTGGAGGGTGCATCCAAGATATGGTGGGAGAACCATATCACAGGAAGAGACCTAAGTGAAGAACCGATGGCATGGACTGACTTCAAGACCATCTTCACCGCCAGATTCCTCCCCATCTCAGCAAGAAAAGAGAAAGAAAGAGAGTTCATGAGCATGACTCAAGGAAGTTCTTCAGTTGCAGTCTTCAGTCGCAGGTTCTGCCTCCTGGAACGCTTCAGACATATGTTGGATGAAGAGAGGAGGGTGGACCACTTCATGGAACGTCTACACCCTGCCATCAAGCCTCATGTGATGGCAAGTAAGCCAAAGACCTTTGCTGAAGCCTACAACACCGCCTTAGACATGGAAAGGACAGTGATGCCTACACAGAACCAACCCAGAGGGTACTTGGGTTTCACTGAAGGAGCTCCAGGGTTGAGGAATGAACACAGGAAGGGACAAGGACGCAACCACAACAAGAACAAGAATGGGCACAAAGGCAAGCCACGTGGTCGTCTCCAACAGTGTCGCACCTGTGGACGGGCACATCCTGGGAAGTGCCGCTTTGAGAAGAAGGTATGTTTCAGATGTCAACAAGAGGGACACTTCATCGCCAACTGCCCTCATCCTGACCCAAGGGGACCTTTGGGGTCACAACATGTAGCAGCACAGCCAGTAGCTGCAGCACCCCCGGTAGGAGCACCAGCCGGAGCACCTCCAGTTGGAGAGAGGAGGCAAGCTAGAGTGTTCACCATCGACAATGAAGAAGCTCAGGTGAATGCTAATAAGTTGATTGAGGGTAATAACCCATAGATTTTTTCCTTTTAGTTCAGTAGACCATGTAATAGCTTTATGATATGGAATAACTTTATAGGCTTGCTGGAAGTCATGGGACAAAATGTAAAAGCACTTTTTGATTCTGGTTCAACTAATACTTTTATTTCGAGAAACCTAGAAACTATGCTTGATTTGGATATCAGGGATTTGGGTTATGTTTTGGATGTCACAACCCCGAGTGGTCGTATTTATACCTCTCTTTTGAAAACCCCTGTGTTGCCAGTTAGGTACCTGGACCATGAATTTCCCACTGACTTCATCCTTCTCGATATGAATGATTTTGATGTAATCATCGGGATGGACTGGATTTCCACCTATAGGGCCCAGATTGACTGTAGAGAGAATAAGATTCTCATTAGAAAGACCGGCTATCCACACTTCACCATTCGGGGAAGGAAAGATGCGAAAACCAGTCTTTACATATCCGCTTTGAAAGCTGAACAGATGCTATCCAAGGGTTGTCGAGCCTACCTAGCCATAGTTACTGTACCCGAGGTTAAGGGGCAATCCTTAGAGGACATAGAGGTGGTTCGGGAGTACGCGGATGTGTTTCCAGATGATCTACCAGGGATTCCCCCTGAGAGGGAGGTAGACTTCTCGATTGAGTTAGCTCCCGGGACTAACTATATATCTAAGGCGCCCTATAGAATGGCCCATGCTGAGCTTCTTGAGTTGAAAACCCAGTTGCAAGAGTTGTTGGATAAGGGGTTTATCCGACCCAGTACCTCACCATGGGGAGCACCAGTCCTCTTTGTGAAAAAGAAGGATGGGTCGCTTCAGATGTGTAATGATTATCGGATAATCAATCAGGAAAACATTAAGAATAAGTATCCTTTACCCAGAATAGATGACCTGTTTGACCAACTCAAATCAGCTCGAGTCTTTTCCAAAATTGATTTGAGATCAGGATATCACCAGGTGAGACTGAGGAGTGAGGATATACCCAAAATGGCTTTCAGAACCCGTTATGGCCACTATGAGTTTGTGGTCATGCCGTTTGGATTATCCAATGTACCGAGTGTCTTTATGAACCTCATGAACAGTGTGTTCCAGCCTTTCCTTGACTCTTTTGTGATAGTGTTCATAGATGACATCTTGGTGTATTCGGATGACCTAACCCAACACCGTGACCACATGGGTAGAGTCCTTAATATCCTAAGAAAGCATAAGTTTTTCGGAAAGTTCTCGAAATGTGAGTTTTGGTTGGACCGAGTCATGTTTCTGGGACACATCATCTCAGGAGGAACGATCGCAGTAGATCCAGCCAAAGTATCGGCAGTTCGAGATTGGCCGGCACCGAAGAACCCCTCTGAGATTCGCAGCTTCTTGGGGTTGGCCGGATACTACCATCGCTTCATAAAGGATTTCTCCAAGACTGCTCTACCGCTGACCATGTTGACTCAGAAGGATGTGAAGTTCGTGTGGTCTGAAGTATGTGAAGCTCGATTCCAGGAATTGAAGGAGAAGCTGACTACCTCTCCTGTGTTGACTCTGCCTTCTGGCAATGAGGGTTTCATGATATTCACCGATGCTTCCAAGATGGGACTTGGCTGTGTATTGGAACAAGATCGACATGTGGTTGCATATGCTTCCCTACAGCTCAAGCCAAATGAGGTGAATTACCCAACCCATGACCTGGAGTTAGCTGCTATCATTCATGCCTTGAAGATATGGCGGCATATCTGTACAGTGCTACCTTCGAGATCTTCACCGAACATAAGAGTTTAAAGTACCTGCTGACACAGAGGGACCTGAACCTACGACAAGGACGATGGATGGAGTACATGAAGGATTACGACTTCACCATCGCCTACCATCCTGGTAAGGCGAATGTCGTAGCTGATGCTCTGAGTCGGAAGCAGCTTAAGTGTGCAGCTGTCCTGTCCAGTCAGTGGAAGAGTTTAGAGGAGCTTGTGGAATGGACTCCACAACTACTAGAGGACCGAGTTTGGTTGGCTAATATCCAGATACAGTCTGAGTTTTTGAGTGAGGTCATAGAAGCATAGTTGACCAGTGGAGAGCTCGATAAGATGAAAGGTTTGATGATAAAGCCACAGACTCGTCTATCTGTGGGAGTAGACGGAGGAATCAGGTTTGAGAATTGCATTTGGGTTCCTGTGGATTCACCAATAAAAGAGAGAATCCTACAAGAGGCACATGGATCCAAATACACGGTACACCCAGGAACTACTAAGATGTACAAGGACCTACAACGGTTTTTCTGGTGGCCAGGAATGAAGAAAGACATTGCGTCATGGGTGGCCAGTTGTCTTACGTGCCAGATGGTGAAGGCTGAACACCAGCGACCCGACAGACTTTTACAGTCAATAGAGATTCCATAGTAGAAATGGGAGCAGATCACCATGGATTTTGTGGTGGGTCTACCCCGGACCAAGAGGGGCCATGATGCGATATGGGTCGTGGTAGATCGTCTTACCAAGTCAGCACACTTCCTTGCCCTGAAGACCACTGCTAAGGTGACAGACCTAGCCGAGCTGTACATCAGAGAGATAGTGCATTTGCATGGTGTGCCAGGATCAATCATTTCAGATAGAGACCCGAAGTTCACTTCCAAGTTATGGAAGCAAGTTCAAGAGGAACTTGGTACAAGGTTAAAGTTTAGTACCGTTTATCACCCCCAAACAGATGGTCAGTCAGAACGGACGATCCAGACATTAGAAGATCTGTTGAGAGCTTGTGTGCTTGATTGGGGTGGCTCATGGGAGCAATACTTACCGTTAGCAGAGTTCGCCTACAACAACAGCTACCAAGCCAGAATCGGGATGCCTCCGTCTGAAGCTTTGTACGGGAGACCGTGTTGGTCACCACTTCACTGGGATGATGTGGGTGAGAGGACCCTGTTGAGATCAGACGAGCTCCAAGTGTATGCTGATAAAGTGGCTTTGATCAAGCAAAGGCTAAAGAGAACCCAGGATCGACAGAAGTCGTATGCTGATGCAAAGCAGACTGATGTGCATTTCACTGTGGGAGATCATGTATTTTTGAAAATCCGACCGCTCCGAGCTATAGCTAAGAATAGAGGAAAGCTGAGTCCCCGATATGTGGGTCCGTTTGAGGTGTTAGAACGGATTGGTGAAACTGCATACCGTTTGGCGTTACCCCCTCAGTATAGCATGATGCATGATGTGTTTCACGTGTCTAACATGAATCGATATGTGCAAGATCCGAGCCATGTGCTGAGCATTGAACCTATTGAGCTTCAAGGGAAGCTGACCTATCCTGAGTCACCTTTGCAGATTCTAGATACCAAGGTGAAAGAACTCAGATGCAAGAATATAGAGATGGTAAAGGTTCTTTGGAAGCACCACGGAGAGGATGAGGCCACATGGGAGATAAAGGCAGACATGGAGAAACCATTACCTGAATTGTTTGTTTGATTGTTTGAATTTTGAGGGCAAAATTCCTATATGGAGGGGAGGATGTTATAACCTCAATTCTGGAAAAATATAATGTAAAATGCATTTCTCTGTTAATGAGTAAATGAAATACTTTTCTTTGAATTGTGATAAATTTCGTGAGAAATGGCTTTGATTGATTGATTGTGGGCCTTTTAGGCCATTGAGCCCAATTGAAAAGAAAAGGAATTAATAAGGAAAGGAAATTGTTTTATAAAAGGAAAAAGGATTGACTAATAAAAGGGAAATATGAGAAAAAGATAATTAAAAGAAGATAAAGGTAAACTAATATTCCCCAATATGGGAATCCATGCCTTTGGGTTTCCTTGAGGTCCGAGGGACCCAAAATAATGAGATAAAGGCAAAAGGAATAAGGATATATTTTAATTGGGAGTAATTAATAAGAAAACTTGGGAGAGAATAAATCCTTTTCATACATTGCTTTTTGCTTCCCAATTTTCGTACAAATCTAGGAAATATTAAAAAGAACATTACTTTAAAATTTGAGATAAATCAGATTTATGGTTTGGGAGATATCATTTTTGCAAGATTATCTTGGATTTGGGAGTTTTCTTGAATTAATTGATAAATGTATTTTCTTTCCTTTAAACACGAACAATCCAGTCCGTTGGATTTTGATCCAATGACGATGGGTCATCGTCTAAGTCCCTCTGGGATTAGGACTCTGCGTGGTTGCAGGGGAATTTCCCCTTTGATTTTCTCGGAATCCAGGGAAACTGATCACCTAATAATGGTCCCATTAGATTTGGGAGAAATCGGCCTATTGGTTTGGGTGTACTGAGAACGTTCATATAGATCCCCAAGCTGACGATGATCTTTGGAAGAGCCTATGGCATCTCGATCTGCCCCCTAAACTACGACATTTTATTTGGAGAGCCTGCAAAAATCATCTTCCTACTGGGGCGTGTCTCCAACATCGACACATTTTGGCTAATCCAATCTGTCAGAGCTGTGGTGCTGCGCCGGAGGACGCCTACCATGCTCTGTTTGACTGTCGGAGTAGAGAGGAGCTTTGGCAGCAGAGTAGCTATAAAGATAAACTCAGAGCGATGCCGAGGATATCCATGAAGAACACCTGGAAGTGGCTGATCGGGTCGCTGGTCAAGGAGGAGGTTACAGACCTGGCCGTCAACTGCTTGGCTGGGTGGACTTTCAGAAACGAGGGCATCTTCGGTCAGAACCGTGGGACTGTCGGGGTGCTGAAAGCCAGCCTGTTTGAATGGGTGAAGAACCACGCCAATATCACCAGTAGATACAAGGTCCCACTCCAGCGGTCCATGGGGGTGCGGCGCCGACAACCTTGGAGACCTCCCAGCCCTGGTAATATGAAGGTGAATACTGACTGTGCAAGAATTAATGGCAGCCAGACTTGCTGTGCGGCGGTCTTCCGCGATGAACGGGGTTTCATCCGGGCTGCGTTTGTGAGGACCTTCCCGGGTTGCTGGCCGTCTTTGATGGCTGAGGGTCTTGCGGTCCTCTTGGCCTGTCAGGTGGCGGTTAGACTTAAGTTCCGCAGGTTAGAGTTTGAGACCGATGCCAGCACTGTGGTCTCGCAGGTGTTTGATTCGTGTAGAGGCCTTGAACCCCAAGCTCAGATCTTCCACGAGATAGAGATGTCCGCTAAAGCCTTTGATTTCTTTAGTCTTGTTCATGCTCACAGGGAATGCAATACGATGGCGCATAACTTGGCCAAGCTGGGTTTAGGAAGGAGGGACGATTTGTTGTTGCTGGGTAATTTTCTGAAAGAATTGTACCCCCCCTTCTGTAATGACATGCTTTTTCTAATACAATAGTTGTTTGTCTCTAAAAAAAAAGATTTGGGAGAAAGAACCGCGAAGGATCAACCCTATTTTTATTGAGTTTCATCGTCGTTCTGGGAAACCCCCAATTTGCCTAAGCCTGCCTCGACCCTATAAATAGGGGAGGATGATCCAAGGCACCAACACCTCTGTTAGATAGCCCACGCGCTGCGGAAGGAGGAGAGGAGTTCGTTGGTGAGATCAATTGCCCAATTGCTCGCGACCGGTGACCCCCATAACTCAGGAAGCAGCGCCGGAGTCCGGCGAGAGAAGGGCGGTTGCGGCGCGATCGGGGCAAGAAATTGAAGACGTCATCGTGTTCGGCCGAAGGAGACGAAGCTACCTGGACCACCAGCACAAGCAAAGGAGGGAAGGAGCCCGAAGTCAACTCCTAGGTTGACCACCAGAGCTCCCTCTCTCGCGCGAGGTCGAGGAAGAAGAGGAAGTGGTGTTTTACTAATCTACCCCCCGCGTCTCTGTTGCTGGTAAGGGGCCTTCGAGTAATTTCCTCCCTTTAAATCGTTGTGTAGAGGGTGCGTGCATCCACGGCCGCTGGATCCTCAGTGGATCCGCAGACCATGGATCAAGTGGCCCATGATTTTTCTAGAAATAGCAAATAATTGATAAAAACAAATTATCTTAGAAAAATCATATCTGGAGCTAGGAAGCTCGGATGGGGAAACTTAATACATGAAAAATGACCAGAAAAATATGAGGAATTTAATAAAAATGGTTTGAGATCCTGAATCTAACTCTTTTTATAAAAGTATATTTCTAGAATGGAAAAAGGTTAGTTTGTAGATAAAAACTCTAATTGTTGATAAAGAGTATAATTAGTCTTGCAATTAAGTTAATTCGAGTTTGGTTAACTTATTTCCTATTTTAGATGATTATTAACCTATTTTGATGATAGAATTACAATTTTAGGGTTTGTAACTCCATATGTGGATTAAAATGTTTGGAAACCCTAATTTAGAAAAAGAAATGATAAAGTAATTCGAAATTAGGGTTTAATGGACTAAGTCTGATCTTAGGAATCTTAAGGGATGATTAAGCAAGAAAATTAGGGTTTGATGTATAATTTGATAAAAGTAAAGAAAATGCAATAAAAAGGAAATAAAACCCTAATTATGGTCAAAACCCTAAAAAGGGCAAATAACCTAGGAAACCCTTAGAATTATGGAATCATAATGACATGATTAATAATTGAGGAATTAAATGCCTTTTTCAGGAGCTTGTGCGTGTACTTGCTTGATTTCCCGATTGATTAAGTTACTTCTGCATTCAAGTCTTCATTAACAGGTATGTGGTTAAAATATGAATAACCGCTTTAGTTTCCCGATGGATTCCTGGATGTTTAATCACGTTAAATGCAACTAAACTGTTTGGATGTTCATATTGCAATTATAAAGTGACTATGACTATCACCATTTAATATAAATGTGTAAATCCTGCACCTGCATGCCACCCTGATGGAAGATGCCATAAAGGTCAGGCCCAGGAGGGTAGACCAATGGGCACCATGAGAGGTGACCCTAGACACCAAGCTCGGGAATGAGAAGGTGATTGATGAGGCAAGACTAAGGAGCACCATGAGAGGTGACTCCCAGGCACCAAGCTCGGGATTGAGAAGGTGGCCTTAAGTCAAATCCAGGGTTAGGGCAAAAGCGGTGGGGATTGTCACATGGAAAATGTAAATTGACTTGTTAATTACCTTGATTGCAATACTTAAATTGTTAGACCTAATTGTGAAATTTTGGTTGCCTCCACATACCAGCAATTGCTGATCGATGTTTTGTTTGTCGGCGTTTTAGGTAATATCTAGAAAATCACAAACAGTAAAGTGGCACATCGTGAAATTAAGAAATAAAGTGCAAGGAGGATTAGATAGAGTATTTCAAGATGTGGATAGTTAGATTTCCCAGTTTTATAAAGGTAAGTAAAAGTTTTAATTTTTGTACCCAATTCCAGTTTAGTTAGTAGAATTTTATAATTATTGTTGATTATATGCTGAACCTTGATCCTGTAAATTGATTAACGATTCCGACCTTCGGGTCTCCCTTAATTGGGGGTTACCGAGAGGCGGGGTCGTTACAGATATGGTTTGTATTTTTAACATGCTTTTAAATATGTTTTTATGAAATATATGTGCTTTTTGACATCAGCTTTGTCGGTCAAGTTTGTCCTGTTTGAAACTCGACCGATAGGCACCAATGAGTGTTTCCAATAGCTATCATTGGTCGAGTTGTCAATACACAGAACTCGACCGACAACACTGTGTACTGAATATACAGTTGTCTTTTTGGATGAGAATTTCCCTCTCAACTAGATTTTCTCAACCAATAGCCTTATTCTTTGGCACTCCCTTGGTACCTTTATATATGCATATTGCGATGCTTTAAATTTCCTATCTTTCTTACAACTCTATCTCTCTAATTGCTCTAAATTGGTATATCTATATCTTACAATTACTTGCTTTGAGTTGTTTTACAGGTGATGATGATCTCTTTGGATCTCTTGGTTGTGTCTAAAATTGCTTCCATTGTACTCTAACTTGCTACATCTATCTAGGTGCATATCTTGTTTTGATACAACCTTGAGGTTCTTAGTGGTAATCATCCTTTGATAATGATGCATATTTGTATGTGAGTTATATCCTTTCATACTTTTAAAATTGTTTCTCTTTGTTTGGATATATCTCTACATCTACTCATAGCTTGCTTTATCTTGTGTAACTTTTGGTATCTCTTGCTATGATCTTGATCCTACTAGTAGTCCTAACTTGTGATATCATCTACTAGTAGTTCACATACATGTAGTTCTAACCTTGTTTATATTTGGTATCTTTGCTCATCTAGTGGTATTTCAACTATATGCTATTCTTGTATCTCGTTTCAAACTTGCTCAAGCTTGTTCCTTGAATTGCATATCTACTATCTTGAGTTGCTTGCATAACATTGTGATGCAGGATACATAGATCTACATTGTATGTAGAAATTGGAGTATTTTTAGATTTTATGTAGATTTTGCTCCAGTTTCAGTTTTTTCTGCAAGAGTAGTGTTTTTTAATGCAGAAACGACCTTCTAAGCAAGACTTATTGCTTTGCCATGAGCCTTGATACTTTTTAGGCAAATTCTGTCATCTTGAGGGTCAAAATTGCATTTAATTGTTTTTTTACAGCTCTTTATCTTGCATTTTTGGGTTGTTCAAGTGTATGCTTTAACTTGCTTTTATTCTATGCTTGGACAAACCCCTATCTGTGCTCTTCTATTCTCCTTATATAACTTTCTCTTAACAAGTGGTGTTTCCTATTTCTTCATACCCCCACTTTTTAAAATGACAAAGGGGGAGAAAGGTATGTCTTCTTTTGACAAAATAGGGAGAAGACATGCCTAACATTAAGAGGAGAAGCATATTCATGTAAAGGGGAGAAGGTAAAGGGGAGAAGACATATATGTGTAGAACATATATGAGTAGAAGACATAGTATTCTATAAATGTTATGAAAGCTAACAATGTAGGAGAAATAGCATCAATTGAGGGGGAGTATGAGAACTCCACTAGCATCAATTGAGGGGGAGCATATGAACTCATTTCTATTGAAATCCCTAGGTTTCTTTAAAGGTATGGCTTTACATAAATGCTTTCAATACATTTATGGAATAGTTTGTCATCTTCAAAAGGGGAAGAATGTTGACTCAAGGTCTAAATTGAGTAAACCCTTATTTTGATGATGACTAAACCATTCCACTTATTTGTATATAATGTCTCTACTTGAGTGATTTCATATTAGGTACAGAGACACTCCAAATGCCCTAACTTATGCATCTCAACTTGGAGAAAAGACAAGTCAAAGTCCATACAAGTGCACATTTTTTTAATATGATGTAAATCCATTAGAATCATGTTGTAAATCACTTATAATGATTGTATGACTTGTAATTAAGCTTGAAAAAAATCAGGATCACTTAGATTGAACATTTAATCACTCAAAAGCCATTTTCTAAAATTCACATCAGGCTATTCATCGGTCGAGTTGTAAACTCGACCGATCCTGATTGGATCTTGAAAATGACTTTTGATCGGTCGAGTTTACACTTTACAGAACTCGACCGATCCATCTACTGACCAAAATAGATTTAAGTGAATCGGTTGAGTTACCACATGACAAACTCGACCGATGGCCTAAATTGGTCTTGTCTCTTAGTGAGATCGATCGAGTCACCTTTATAGAAACTCGACTGATTGCACTGTACGGAAAAGTGCAGAAAAGTGCTTCTAGCCGTTGTGGAGTTCCAACAAGTGAAAATATATCCGTTGCAAGCCATAAAACGGTTAGATTTTGTTCTTAAGTGTTCCCAAAGGTTAAGAGGCATCCCCAACTATAAATATGACCCCTTGGGCTTCATTCCAAGGTTGAGAATTCAATGCAAAACTCTATGTGAGGTTCCTATTCTGTAGTTGAGTGCTTCCTACAACCTCCTCTCTCTCTCTAAGCATAATCACTTGCTACATTCGTTAGAGTGAGTAGGAAATCTGTAAGAGAGCTAGTCCTACATGTATATCTTGTGAGGCTCTCACTTCCACCACTTCCCTATCTCTCTTTTCAACCATGAAGATGAAGGTTCTCTCTCTTGGATAAGAGAGGTGAAGAAGAATAAGGGAAGGAGTCCCTTGGTGAAGATTAAGGCTGAAGACTTGGAGCAAGAATGGGTAAACCCTTGGTGAAGGCAGAAGACTCCTTTCTCAAGTGGGTAAGTCCTTGGTGGAAGCTTCTCCGAGTGAAGGTGAAGTTAAAGGCTGAAGATCCAAGAAGAGTGGGTAATTCCTTGAAGGCTAAAGACTTGTGCAAGAGTAGGTAATTCCTTGGAAGAAGGCGGAAGACTCCTTGCAAAGTGGATAAGTCCTTGGTAAGGTTGAAGATTCTTTGTATTGGATATGTAAGTCCTTGGTTTGGTCATGTATTGTATCTCTTATAATGAATATAATGAAGGTACAAGGTTAAGAAATCCCAGAGGTTGGCCTCTCTAGGTAAGTGGACTGACTCACTTCTAGTTTGAAGTGTGGAACCACTCTAAATAGCTTGTCAAATTGGTATATGTTCAATCTCTCTCTCCCTTTATATGCATGTTTTAGTTGCACTCAAACTTCCTATTTATCAACATTATCTTGTGATATATCTTGAAGGTCTAATGAATTGTGTTTACGTACATTCATTTCTATTCACCCCCCTCTAGAGAATCTAATCACCCATCTAAGATCCAACAGTACAAAGGATTCTTCAAGACTTGGTAATTTGTCCGTAACTAGAATAACACTCCTAGTTGAGGCATACACATGATTTAAACCAAATGGAAACCTTGCTGTCACTAGATCATCTCGGTCCTTCATCTGTTCATCAATCTTTAGTGGTTCGTAAAAGCTGAGTTCTTGAGAAATAGACTGGATAGTACCAAAATAATCCTCAAGAGAGTGGCTATTTTTTTCTCTGTAAAGAGGCGGTCATAAACTGCATATAGACGAAGAGCATTCTTCTCATGAGAAAAATGTTTCTTTGCAGCTTCCTAGATTTGTTTGGCTGTAGAATAGAACAAGAATCTAACACAATCTGAGGCTCCATGCTATTCCATAGCGATGACTTCACCAGCCTGTTGTTTTTCCGCCAAGTAGGATAGTATTTGTTGCCTTCATTAAGAGGCTCCGACTCAATAATGTCCACCTTCTCACGAGATTCAAGCAAAAGGTAGATATCATTCATCCAAAAAAGATAGTTATGTGAGCCAAGCTTCAAAAAATTGATAAGATTGGTCGTTGTAGACGACTATAGTGGAAGCAGCAGGCTTGACATCTGCCATATTGAAGAATCAAGAGGACAATAGCAGCCAGAGTGAATGACACGTCGTGTCGAGGATGGGACATGCCGTGACTGAGTAGTACACGACGTGTCTGCATTTCTGCATGTCGTGTGAGTTGATAGAAGAAAACTCCAGGTGCTCAACACACCGTGTCTGATTTTTCACATGCCCTGTGTGTTGCTAGAGACCTCTGAAAGAGTTTTCACACGTCATGTTTTTAGGAGACACACTGTGTCTAGATTCAGAGGCATAACTTTCACCAGCTAGGACACGCCGTATCAGGGATGAGATATGTCGTGTCTTTTGTAAACAATGTCGTCAGAACAGAAGTCCACGACGACAACACGCCATGTCGCCTGGGATACACGCCGTGTTTGGCAGCGACATGCATATACATTGACGAGAATTGGCTCCGTTAAACGATGAGGAACAACTCCAGGAAAATGCGTCAGAGAGAGGATGGCCCCAAGAAGACACGCCGTGGTGGGGTGACAAGAATGAGTGCCGTCACAAATCACTTGATGATGCAAAACTAACACATCGACATCCCTGAGAGATGTGGACACTCATCCAAATATGGGGATTACGTGGAGAGGAAAGAGGGTGAGAGGAAATGTGCTCCTCCTCTCTCTGGGATAGAACGAGGAGTTCTCCTCCTCTCCTTCAAGCAACCACCATGTCTTGATAGATTGGAGGAGGACTGGCCGCCTTGTGAATAGAGCCTTCGACGGTTGTACTGCTTTGCCGGCGACAGAGGATGCAATCGAAGAAGAAGGAAGAAGGAGGCAGATAGAGGGGGGGGGAGAGGCGACAACTAGGGTTGCAGTAGCTAGATGTGCTCTGATACCATGTGAGAGGATTTGGGTCAAAGCAATACCCGATTAGGGTGTGCTCTCCTTTATTATATAGACAAAGACTATTTACATAACATACCCAATAGGAAAAGGAAATAGTAAAGAGATACATAAATAAGAAAACTATTTTCTCACAAAAAGAAATGCTATGATTTGTCTAATCACTGATAATTTCCAATTGTGATTAACAAGTTTCATTGTGATAAACTTACAATGTGAATGAGAAACACATATAAAGCCTATCGTAGTTTGTTCGAGAGTTTTAAACACAAATTTATAATATAATTAGTATAATAAATCATACAAATCAATACAAAACCATGTGGAATTGCCAAAATGAACTTGAGGATTGATAGATTATTGATTTGATATGCCATTGAGTGTCTTAAAATATAATGTTTGTAATTTTATTTGAAAATATAATTCTGAATTTTAGGTCAATCAGGTCAATTTGGGTCTAAAATCCAAACTCGGACCTAGCTTAAATTAATTTTGAGTTCTTCGAGTTCGGGTCAATTTTGGGTCGGGTCAAAAAACCTTAGACCCTAAACTCACTTAACAATTTGAGTTCAGGTTGGGTCTAGATTTTCCAGCCCTAACTCTTCCATGGGCCCCACAAGTTAATGGATTAGATATACTAGACTCCAAAGGCAGGCACGGAGAACTGACACAGAAGATTTATGCAACACTACTCAAACACCAATGACCACCACTCCAAATTTGTTGTGACAAGACACTATTCTGGATGTGTTCGAGACCATCTCAACTATACATCTACCCCAAAGACCCACTTAAAAATATTAGGGTGTCTTCATATTAGAGATAATTCTAACACATTCAAAACAACACCTTGTAACAATAAATTTAGACCCGATGACCACAACCATGTCCAAACTTCGCAAACCTTTGAATCCATCAATGTCGAAGGACGAGTAGCAACAAACGCCAGAGCCTGATGCCACCTCATCTGCCGCCACCGGTGGCTTTATCTCTACTGGCACTAGCACCATACATAAGCAGCTTGGCTTTATTTCATCATCATAAGTCAAACGTCACTACGAGATAATGATGTGTGGCACAGATCGACCACACCCTTCCCTGGCCTGACTAGCCCTAGATGCGTAGTCCAAATTTGCTGTTGCAAAATGCTGTTGCGGGCATGTTACATTCAATCCGGGCCATTAACACACTCTTATTTTTTTTAGTTGTGGGGTTTTGGGTTAAATGTGCAGTTAGGATGTTCTGAAAAAGCATCTGGAACAGCAACTCGTCACAGAAGATTTGAGGGTCTAGATGCGATGCCTTTTCTATTAGACATGTCCTATAGAAATTTAGTAAGATCTAATAGAATTGTATTATAATGTACAATTAGTGTTTCTCCCTCATTTTTTTTTGGAGGTTCAATTTAAAGAGGAGTGAAGGAGATAGTTCATTGTGATTGGCTATCCTACCCGCTACGTCCTGGAGGGCGGAGGAACGGTAATCGGTCGAGTCTCCATATTTTAGCTCCCTTGTCTCGAGCCCCTACATATCTTCTTGTTCCTCCTATCGTCCTACGGCCTGATCGACCAGTAGCAACAAGTATTATATATGCATTAGTTGCTGCCAAAGGGTGTAATTGAGATAATTTCGGAGTCGTCATTTTGATAGTGAAAAAAGTTAGCACTGAAAGACACAACTAGCGTAGAACAGCCAGTCCGGCAGCCGCAACAGCTCCCATCGCACCAGCCGCAAAAACGTTTCTAAGCAGGAAAAGAGCTGCTCCCACTGCCGTAGAGGCACTGGCCGAAGTTGCACCAGCGGCAGCAGTAGAAGACACCATCTCGACCTACCTGTACGTGTGTGTGTGTGGTGTATGCGTTTATTCCCAGATATTCAACGGTCTACACGTTTGAGGTCGACGGTAACAGGCATAAAGTTAATAACATAGCTTCTATTGAATTCTGAGGCGTACCACTTATTGCAACCTCTTCATGGTCTCGGAACACGGACAGGTACGACAAAGAAGAAAATCTACAGATACCATAGGATGCATTCGAAGTAGCTATAACAACATAACCAAGACATCCATTAGCATGCTGCAAAGAACTTAACTATTTGCAGAAAACTGAATATTTTAGTAGGTTTACCATACCAAAATAAAATAACTTGGGAAGTTTTCAACGATAACAAAGTTCGCAAGACTATCCATGACAATTACATGATTATTAGTAACATACTAGTTCAAAAGTGGCTTTGACGTACAACTTCTGTTGGATGATATATGCAGTCATGCAAGTCCGATGTACAAGTTTAGCCAATTCAGACATCGAGACTCATTTCCGTGCTCCTTTAACTTTTCATTACCACTTTAATTTCCAAAAACTCAGACTCTGCATTCTCAGGTGACCTCAAATTATCGCCCTTTACCAACCAACAATGTCTGAGGAGACCTTGAGGAAGAAGAGTATTCAGCTCCAACGTTTGAGTCGACTGTAGAATCGAACTGGCTGCTTATATCATCAATTTGCCAGTCGGTCAAGTAATAGGGCTTCACAAGCACATCATCCACCTCAATATCACCCATCAGCATAGCTACTACCCGTGACATGGAAGGTCGTTGCGTCAGATTTGACTGTGTGCACAGGAAGGCCACTCTTATCATTCTCATAGCTTCTTCTTTATTGAAAGATGATAATCTCGGATCTAGCATGTCAAAGTCACATTTTTCTTCATGCAGCTGCCAAGCCTGCATAAATAGCCAGGGGAAGGAGAAAGCGAGACTGAACGTTACAAAGAAAGCATCTGCTGCGTAAAACGAAAATTTACCAGATTGCAGATCTAATATAAAAAAAATTGATCTAAATGATAAATTTAGTTTCTTAACCAGTTTTTCTGCTTGATGCTACATAAAACACATTTGTCACACATACTCTGTTAATGTAAGTGGGTTAATGTCAAGCACACATTATAAGACACAATTTTCACACATACTCTGTTAATGTAAATGGGTTAATGTCAAACACACATTGTACTTTTATTTCTCTTACCAGGTACGAATGGTATATCATACACATCTTGAGCTCCTTCAACGTTTCACCTATATAAGGAGGGTTATTGTAACTCTTCGGTAATTAACATTCGTCAGTCAACGCCTAACTAGCATGGTATCAGAGCATATTGCAATAAACCCTAGTGATCAGCCCTCTAATGTCCTCCTTCCTCTTCCTCCCGGACAATGCTACACTAACATACTGTCAGACGTACATGGTGGCAAGGGGGATTAAGAGAAGCCTGCCCTCCTCTGTTCCCTCGGAGCAGCACCTCTTGGACAACCCTCTTAATCATAACAACTTTCCTAGACGGGGAAGATCTCCTCTGCTCTTCATTTTGGGGAAATAGGAACCCTCGTTCTTACTGTCAGACGTACATGGCCGTCGTAATGATCTTGCAGTGCCTCCATCAACAATCATCCAGCCTCTCTTTCACCACCCCTGGGCCGCATGTGCCCTACTCTTTTAAGTTACATCCAGTTTGAATAGGGTGGGGTAGGCATCTGCACAGTTTTCCTCCCCTAACAGATGACTGTGGTACTGTAACAGGAACATCACATTTCTATTATTGTTCAAACCACACATCCGGACCTATCCTCTCCACTTAGTTCCCTTGTGTGTGGGTGAGTATGTTCTCTTTAGGAGCTTTTCTCTTATTCTTTGTCGTAGTCCTTCATTCTTGTATCCCTTTCCGATTCCAGGAGTGCTTATACTACAGTTGTGTCATCTAATCGTAATCTGCTATTGTTGCTGTGATCCACAAATGCAATATCATGGAAAGAAAATAAGGTTCAGTCTACTATAATCTACAATGATTCTAATCATATCACAGTCATTAGATCAAATGGAACAAGTTACTTATTATGGATGAATGTCATCGCAACTCTTTCGAAGTTTCGACATAAACTCAACTTTGTCTCTGCCTACTGTGCAAGATGCAGATGGGAAGTGGAAGTGTACATGCATTCAGGTTCAATCATGGTTGTTTGACAGTATGTGTTAGAGATTATAAGACATATGTTATTTATTCGGCCTATATGGGCTGCATAGTATAACTTAAGTTAGTGTGAACCTGAGGCACATCATACCTCATAGCACTCCCTATATAAGGACATCTGAGTGCTAATTGAGATTAACTGGAATGCAACTTGTTTAGTAATGAGAACCCTGTACTCCTTTTTTAATCATCTCAATAATAAGACAATTAGCCGCAACTTCTAGATGGTATCAGAGCCTCCCGATCCTCCCTAACCCTAATCCTTCTTTCCCTCCCATCAACCCTAGCTGCCACCCTTCCCCTTCTTCCCTGCTGCGCCGCACAACAGCATACCCCTGGTCTGCCGCCGCCGCCTAGCACCATCCTTGGTGCCGCCTCCACCACAACAGGCCCCTCCAGCCACCGCCAACCCCATCCCTGCCTTCCTCCCTCCCCGCCCACCTCTTCTCTTCTTCTCCTCTCCACCGCAACCCCCCCTTCTTCTCCCATTTCCAGCAGCTCTCTCTGCTGCCCGCCGCCACCTACCCCTCCACCTTCTTGCCGCCGCCACCATAGCCCCACCACTGTCCATTTCCGCTGCCCCGAGCACCCACCCTATCCTCCCTTCTCCTCTTCCCATCTTCTCTAACCCTTCGCTCACCATCTCGTCCGGCTAAAGACTCTTTTTTCGGCCTCCGTCCACTTTCCGAAAAAGTTACGTACAGCCCGTTCTTTTCCAGATCTGGCACGTTGAAGGAGTAAATCAATTTTTCGCATCTGACTGCCTGCGCCTCATGGTGGAGTGATCTTTCCTCCATGTTGGCGTAGGTTCTATTCTTCCTTTTTGCCCCGTGAGGGTCTTCTGAGGTCCATGATTGGATCTCCTACCTACTACTACTGCTAGTCCATGTATTGGACTTATGTTGCTGTCCTCTGCTGACGCCTGCTGTTATCTGCGCCCGTGCTACTGGTCTTTCTACTTTGGTCCGATGGCAACTTCAGATCTCCCTCGCACTCTCTGTGTTACTACGGTGAAGATGGATAGTTCCAACTATCACCTATGGGCTGCCTCCTTTGAGTTGTATGTTGAATCCCAAGGTCGCTACTCTCATCTGCCTACAAAAGGCCCGTCTCTTCCTGCTCATGATGCTGACGAGAAGACGAAGCAAGCCTATGATCTCTGGTCCAAGGAGGACTATGGGGTCATGACATGGATGGTCAACAACGCTCAAGCAAAGATCAGCCAGTCCCTTCTCCGTCTTCATACTGCCAAAGAAATGTGGGAGCAACTCTCCCATGTTTACTCGCACCAACAGAATCCTAAGAAGGTCTTTGAGATCTTCAAACAACTTGCCAAACTGAAGTATTCTACTACTGATTCCGTCGAGTATTACTACAACTCTTGCTGTGCCCTCTGGGATGAGTTCCAGGTGTATCATCCTCTTTCTACTGACATTGATGAACTTAATCGACAGCGGAACGAACTTATGTTAGTTCAGTTCCTCGCGGGCCTACCTGCTTCCTTTACTGGTGTTGTGGACCAGATTCTCTCCAACGACCCTTTACCCACTCTCCGCGATGTGCTCAAAAGGGTCCAGCGCCTACCTTCTGTGTCCCAGTCCGTGCCTGACTCTTCTGATGGCGCAACCCTCGCTGTCTGCTCTGGTGATTCCTTTCGTGGTCGCGGTTGTGGCAGAGGTCGTGGCCGCGGAGGACGTTCTTCTGCTCCTGGATGTGGCTCTGGAGCTGATCCTGTTGAGTCCCGCTACTGCACTCACTGCAAGCGCACCAACCATACTGAAGATCGTTGCTGGATCAAATATGGCAAACCTGACTGGGCCAATAAAGTGACTTCTGACCAGACTGAACCTGCTCCACCGACAACTGACTGGATCCGCTCGGAATTTGAAAAACTGCTACAAGCTCGTCTGGCGTCTTCTAATGAGGATTCAAATGCTGGTAGTGCCGCCCTTCTGACTACGACTGGTAAAAACTCCTGGGTGATTGACTCTAGTGTGACTTCTCATAATCTGGCAATCCTGATTTATTTTCTAAACTGCACAAGACTTCTTTTATACCTCCTGTTACTTTAGCTGATGGTTCTAAATCACCTGTTACTGGCATTGGTGATATTTGCTCCACTGGTAGTCTGCCTCTGTGCTCCACTCTTTATGTCCCGAAATTTCCTCTTAATTTACTATCTGTCAGTAAAACTGTGAAGAGCCTTTGTTGCTCAATTACATTTGACCCGGATGGTGTTTTGTTTCAGGATCTGCGCACGAGGATGACGATTGGTTCAGGCCATGAGGGACCGGATGGACTCTACTACTTGGACGAGCCAAAGACAACTGCATATTTGACATCATCTGTAGCAGGCATCCAGTGGTATTATAGATTGGGCCACCCTTCTGTTGCGAAGTTAAAAGCCTTGTTACCTGATGTAGTTAGTTCCGATTTTCATTGTGAGACATGTCAGCTTGGCAAGCAAACTCGTGCCACCTTTTACAAAAAATTTTGTATCAGTTCTAAAGCACCTTTTGATATTATACATGTTGACGTTTGGGGTCCATGTTCTGTGTCGAGCACTTCTGGTTTTAAATATTTTCTGAGCTTCATTGATGATTTTTCTAGAACAACATGGCTATTTTTGCTTAAAGATAGATCTACTATTCTTGAAAAAATTACTGACTTTTTTGCTGAGATCCGCACTCAATTTGCTAAGCCTATAAAAAAAATTCGCACTGATAATGCGTTGGAATTCATGCAAGCCTCTGTTAGCACCTTTTGTCATCGTCAGGGCACCATCCACCAAACTTCCTGTGCTTATACCCCACAACAAAATGGTGTCGCTGAACGCAAGAATCGTCATCTTCTCGAAGTTGCTCGTACCCTTCTTTTTCACTACCATGTTCCCCAGTCTTTTTGTCCCGAGGCGATATCCACTGCCTGTTATCTTATTAACCGCATGCCATCCTCTGTTCTCGGAAATCAGATTCCTTTTAAGGTTCTGTTTCCCGATGCACCTCTTTTTTCTGTCCCGCCTCACATATTTGGGAGCACATGTTTTGTTAAGAACCTTCGGCCAGGCCTTACTAAATTGGATCCTAGAGCGACTAAGTGTGTTTTCCTAGGGTACTCTCGCACTCAAAAGGGGTACCGATGCTATGATCTTGTTTCTAAAAAGTGGTTTGTATCTGCGGATGTGGTATTTTTTGAGCATACGCCTTTCTATTCTTCGGCTGGTTCTGCGCTCACTTCGGATTTACTAGTGGACACGCCTTTACCTGTGGTGGATGATTTGACTGATAATTCTGATGCTCCGATTGAAAAGCCACCTCTGAAGTTTATCACAGAAGACCGAAGCCGACAGCTCCCTCTATGGCCTCTCCATCGTCCTCATCCTCTGTGCCAGATCAAACACCTCCGCAGATATTCTCTGATCTTGATATTCCTATTAGTCTGAGGAAAGGGACAAGAACGTG
The DNA here is from genome assembly GCA_963693085.1 of Alisma plantago-aquatica. Classification (NCBI taxonomy): domain Eukaryota; kingdom Viridiplantae; phylum Streptophyta; class Magnoliopsida; order Alismatales; family Alismataceae; genus Alisma; species Alisma plantago-aquatica. Next base: position 1,271,666,799 of record OY856409.1, on the reverse strand, counting down.
CACTATGCATCCGATTGGGAATTTTTTCTCTACTGCTAATTTGGGTGCTAATTTTGCTAACTTCACTGCGGCTCTTTCTGCTATATCTGTTCCTAAAAATGCTGCTCAGGCTCTTAGACATCCTGCATGGCGTCAGGCTATGGAAGAAGAAATGAAGGCCCTTACAGAACGTAATACATGGGCCCTTGCTGATCCACCTGCTGCTTGCTCTCCAGTTGGTTGCCGCTGGGTCTTCACAGTCAAATACCAACCAGACGGTACTGTTGAACGGCTTAAGGCGAGACTTATGGCAAAGGGGTATACACAAACCTATGGGGTCGACTACTTCGAGACTTTTTCTACAGTAGCGCGCCTGAACTCTGTGAGAATTCTTATTTCTGTTGCTATAAATTCTGACTGGCCTCTGTATAAGCTTGATGTTAAGAATGCTTTCCTGTATGGTGACCTTCATGAAGAAGTATGCATGTCACAACCCCCCGGTTTTGTATGTCAGGGGGAGTCCTCTAAAGTTTGCAGGTTGAAAAAGGCAATTTATGGCTTGAAACAGAGCCCCAGAGCTTGGTTTGACAAGCTCAACACTATTCTTCAGAAATTCTCTTTCTGACGCTCCCAGTCCGATCATTCTGTTTTTGTGAAAAATACTACTGCGGGCATTGTTGTCCTTATTGTTTATGTTGACGACATTATTCTTTCCGGAAGTGATCTTGCTGGTATTCAGTCAACAAAGTGCTATCTGGAGAAACATTTCGTCACCAAGGATCTCGACTCGCTACGGTATTTTCTTGGGATAGAGGTGTCTCGGTCTTCTTCTGGTCTCTGCTTATCTCAGCGGAAGTATGTTCTGGACCTACTATCTGAAACTGGTCTTCTAGGTGCTAAACCTGATAGCACACCTCTGGATCCGAACACCGACTGGGATGATGAGAATTCTCCTGCTTATCCTGACAATCATCAGTATCGAAGAATGGTTGGTAAACTCATCAATCTTACTATTACACGAGCTGATATTACTGCTGCGGTTGGACTGGTTAGTCGTTACTTGGATAAACCTCGGCAATGCCATTGGGATGCTGTCTGCCATATTCGGAAATATCTGAAAAGTTCTCCTAGAAAAGGTCTGCTTTATAAGAAACACGGGCACTGCAAACTTCTTGGCTATTCTGACTCTGATTATGCTGGCAGCAAGGTTGACCGTCGCTCTACTTCTGGCTACTGCACCTTTGTGGGAGGCAACCTTGTCACTTGGCGAAGCAAGAAGCAGTCTGTTGTTGCTCGCTCTAGTGCTGAAGCTGAGTATCGTGCCATAGCGCACACTACCTGTGAACTGTTCTGGATTAGGAGCTTGCTGAAGGACTTTGGTATTTCTGATTCGTCTCCTATTCCAATGTATTGTGACAACAAAGCAGCTACTTTCATTGCTAGTAATCCTACTTTCCATGAGCGGACCAAGCACATTGAGGTGGATTGTCATTTCGTCCGCGAAGCTGTTCTATCGGGCCAAATCTCTACTCCCTACATTCATACGTCTGATCAGGTGGCTGACATCTTCACAAAGATTCTACCAAAGACGAGGTTCACTGCTATGACATCCAAGCTGGGCATGATAGACATCTACGCTCCAGCTTGAGGGGGAGTATTAGTATATAGACTTTCCTGCGTTTTTACTTAGTCTATTTTTCTCTTCTTATGTCTTGTTTTATCCCACATGGGTTATATTTAAACCATGTGGCTTTCTCTTGTCTTATAAAAGAGAACCCTGTACTCCTTTTTTAATCATCTCAATAATAAGATAATTAGCCGCAACTTCTAGAAGTAACATGGTACCAAAAGAAAATTGTTAACCTAACCCTGCTTCCCTAAACATCAAACCCAGCTGCCATACTCAGCTGTGACCCCTCCCAAACTCAGAACCCCTCCTCCCCTTCTTCCTTCTTCCCTCCCAGTGACGGCAAGAACAGGGCCAGCTGCCCCCTTCTGCTTGCTGTGTCCAAGGGACTCTCTCGTCCCTGCTGTGCTGAGGGTGTGAGAATCCCTCTTGGCGCAGCCTATGCTGAACGGGCTTCTGGCTCCACTAAGCCAGCATCTGCCCCTACACATGAAGGCTGCCGCCCCCCTTCCAGCCACTGTCGCTAACACCCTGTGCGGCCGCCGCAAAAACTAAGGGGCCACAAAACTCCCAGCGTGAGGCCGCAAGCAACAAGGGAGCCTTGTGGCTTCTCTGTTGTTCATCCAGGCCATTCTTGGAGTTGCTGCTACTTACTGTTTAAGCCTGGGAGAGGCTACTTCTTTGCCGGGTATTGCCTAAGCCCAAGAGAATTAAACCGTCGGGCTTGGATTTTGTTGAGAGTTAAATAATTAGTTGGCTGATTGAGTCTATTTGATTTAGAGGCCTAAGTGTTTTGGCCCATTAAGGTTTATGTCCAAGCTTGCTAGCACGAGACAACATACCACCACCGACATGGACATGGTCAGAGACTAAGACCAAGGACGGGTGGACAGAGACAAAGCTGTTGGAGCCCTAGGTCATCACTGTTGGAGCCGTCCTTGTCTTCCCTTAAGCAGATCTCTTGTGATTTTTGTCAATCAAGAAATTTTGATCGATTTTCGTTTCCTAGTAGTACTTGTCTGCAATCCATTATGCCTTTCGAGTTGGTGCACAATGATGCTTGTGGACTTTTTCACACACCCAAGTTATCAGGGTCATCGTGATTATTTTATTTTGTTTATGGATGATTTTTGGACCTTTTCACACTCCAAGTTATCAGGGTTATTGTTATTATTTTATTTTGTTTATGAATGACTTTTCTAGCGCGACACAATTGTATCTGGTCATCTTGTGATGAGCCATTCCTCATCAAACAATCGGTACTCAATTTGAGGCTAAAAGTTAAAACCTTGAGACCATGCCGTGGAATATGTATCTAACAATTTGTTAGCTTCGTCCATTTTTCCATAGCACTGAGATGATATGCCAACATGTGCTTATACCCCTGAACAAAATGGAGTAGATAAGTGTCAAAAAAGACACATCTTGCATACCCCCCAAGCTCGTATGTCTTATGCACATTAACCAAAATATCTATGGCCTAAAGCCCTTCTCATTTAATTTACCTCATTAATTAACATCCATTTTCTATCATTAAACGTAATGTTCCCTTCTCCCTCCTAAACCATTTACGACACGTTTTCATCTCCCACCGTCTTTGGTTATATGAACTTTATGCACAAATTTGACCCAAGGTTGAAAAACTTGATACGCAAGCAATCAAGAATTTCTTCCTTGGGTACACCCCTTTCAGTCAGGCTAAATGTTTTTGTCTTATTCCAAAAGGATGTATGTAGAGACTGATGTCATATTCGAGGAATCCAATATGTTCATTGCCCAAGTTTCCCCTTTAGATCTTGAAAGAACAAGTTCCCCGCAAGACTCTTCCGTTCCTTTGGAAATCAATGTTTACTCTCCTCATGTGACAACAGTGTGAGACCCTTGACCTAGCTTAGCCTCTTAATCATAACTGATAAACATAATTGAATGCTTCATCAAGTTTAGAAATCAATCCGTTAAAAGAAATCCCTAATTTGATTCAATTTGCACTTGGTTTGCCCTGATTTCATATTTTCTTGCACATTGTGGACTTAATTGCAAATTTACTATGATAAGAGGACCTAATTGCAAATTGTGTGCAAATTATCTAAGTACATGTTCTCCTTCATATTCATGCTTGATATTGATGATCTATGGATGCTTTTGAACTTTGATTGTATATGTTCTTTCTAGGTTTCTAAACCCTAATCCTAGTCTTAAGTAGGTGATTGGGTGGATGAAGCTCAATAACCTATCTTTGTGCCTTGATGGCTTGGGCCTTGCCCAACGTCGATGGCATGTCTATCACGAGTCTCTTGGGTGGCTAACTATTGAGGGTACCTCAGTAGGTTAGTTGGACTCTCGATAGATGGGTGTAGAGGTAAGTTGCATAGGGGGAAGTTGGGTTACCTCGATAGGTTTAGGTTTGACATTCAAAAGGTGATCCCTTTGGCCCTCGATGGGCTACTTGGTAGCCACTTCAATGACCACTCTTAGAGCCTTGATACATCATCTAGGGTTGAGCTTAGATAGGGTTTTGTTGAGGAGGATCGATAGATTTTAGGTAGACCCTTGATAAGATGAGTTTTGGACCTCAATAGATCCCAAGAGGGAACTCCACTGGCCTTGGGAGGTTGATTCTCGACACGTCACCCCTGATAGGTGGACCTTCGATAAGTCAACTCGACACCAAGGGAGGCCAAGATCGGGTTTCCTTGTGTGAACTTGGAATTCGATTCTGGCTCCTTCACAATTATTTTGTGATAACGTTAGCGCTTTACATCTTACCATCAATCTAATGTTTCATGCTCGAAAAAAGCATGAATATCATTTTTTGCAAGAATTTTTTCCCAATGCACTTGTATAACTCGCCATTCTTAGCAACTGGCAAGTATGTTTACCAAACCGCTACCATTTGTGGGTGTACAACGTTTGATCTACAAACTTGGCATATGCACACCACCTTTGCCAATTTTAGGCATGATAAGGAACCATATAACAACTATGTAACCCGTATGAATAGAAATAGCCAGCAGCAACCATCCATGTCGTAAGCAACAACTTCAAAATTATCTTGCGAATTATCATGTGGCATATGTTACATCTCGTAACAATATCTTCACATTATCTAATGCACCTTATTTAATATAAATATATCAATATGAGGCACTGTGAGTGTACATAATTGATTCCTTTGAGATCAATTGCATATTGCTTTTTCAACAATTTCAGAGAACGAGATAATGGGAAAATCCATGTATTATATATTACTAGATTGGAAAACCCTTCTTTTGTATACAAGTTAAGAGTAAAGTACAAGACACTAGACAAACCCTATAGGACTAAGAGTCCAAACACAAATTGGCCAAACTGACTTAATGCCCGTTGACATAACTAACTAACACTCATATCTCTAACAATATCTAATAAAGATAAGTGATTTCTTGCCGGTTACATTAAAAACAATATCATGCCAAGATGAGATAGGTAGAGAACATGTTCTTGTAGCCTTGGGTATGCGCTCCAATCTCTCTCTATATATATATATCATATGAAATTTAATATTCAAAATTTACGTTATGAGTTCTAAGGTTAGTGTGAGGCATACTAAATCCTAGCGGTGTACTATGGAGATAGAACTAAACTTCATGTGAAAAGTATCTAAAGCATGAATTTGATTGACATAAACATAAATAAGGTGAGGTTTATTACAACCATATAGATGAACCAATTGACTACGTGATTATATATATATATATATATATATATATATATATATATATATATATATAGAGAGAGAGAGAGAGAGAGAGAGAGAGAGAGAGAGAGAGTCAGGCTAGAATACACTCGAGTGTACAGATCACACTGTACACCCCAATGGTGTTTGCCTATCTAGACCATGTTTTTCTAATATCTAATCCATTGATCTTCACGGTTACAATAACAATAAGCTACATACAAAATTTGAGCTCATTTGGATGAGTGTAAGTCACTCATACAAGGACAACAAAATCGACGCACAAAACTAATTTGAAATGCATGATTTTTGCCTCTTTTAGATGCATGACCTAAAAGTGTCCAAATGAGCTGAAATTTAGTATATAGTATGTTCTTAAGATATTTAAGAAGATCAACGGTTTAGATTTTTCAAAAAGTTATTGCATCTTTAAAAATGACTGAGGTGTACGGTGCCTCCGGTACACTTGAGTGTACACTAGCCTGACTCTCTCTCTCTCTCTCTCTCTCTATATATATATATATATATATATATATATATATATATATATATATATATATATATATATATATATATATATGAGTCAGGCTGGAATACACTCGAGTGTATTCGGAGCAGAATACACTCAAGTTGTTTTTCATGATGCAATACTTTTTTCTAAAATCTAATATGTTGATCTTGTTAAACATCTTGTGTATGCTCATATATAAAATTTGAGCCCATTTGGACATTTATAGGTCACATGTTATGAAGACAACAAAAATAATACATTTCAAATTAGTTTCGTGCGTCGATTTTGTTACCCTCGGATGAGTGACTTACACTCATCCAAATGGGCTCAAAATATGTATGTAGCCTAATTATGGTATGACAATGAAGATCAATGGTTTACATTTTGCAAAAAAATAATCTTGATATACAAACACCACTTGAGTGTAGCGTGCGATCTGTACACTCGAGTGTATTCTAGCCTGACTCTCTCTCTCTCTCTCTCTATATATATATATATATATATATTTATATATATATTACTAAAGTCATTAATAATGCAATAGATAAAAACTGATATATTATTTTTAAAAACAAATAATGAAGAAATAGATCAACAACTTACAATTAAATGATTAATGAGTAGATCAACTATGAAAGCATGTTATTGTACTGCTAATTCACATTTATTTATTATTTCAAAGGTTTTATGGCATAGTGGTCGCATATGCAGCCTTGATCAGCATAGAGGACCGTTTGACCATTCACAATGCAGTCCCTTCGAGACACTTTTTGGACATTGGGGTATTCAGCACCTAACAAAAACAGTGATTATATTTGAAAAATAGATACTTATATAACAACATTCATATATTATTGGGCATATAAACCCATAAAAAATTCAATGCAGCATGTATGTTATGGCACAAGTTAAGGCACACCTCCTTGGAATGCCTAGGGACATGCCTTCACAAGTATGGACACGAGAAGGGTGCAATAAGCAGTGTGACAGAATGCTAACCTTCTCATTCTGATCCTACCCAAGGATGGACCTTAGATGGTTAGACCATGTGCAAAAACAAGTAGACAAATGAACAAACCGAAGAATCAAATTTCAAAATTTGAAGAAGTCGCAAAAGAGGTAGCCTTTAAGGGATAAGAGATATTTGGTCTTGCTATAAATAAGGATTAATGTAGCCATCCCTGATATAGTGTTGACCGAAGCTTAATTACTGCAGTAGATTACTTATCAAATATTTTATAGAAGTAGAAAGATAACACTCAATTTTGTATTCCATGTTGTCCCTCGTGCTTTGCTTTCTTTGCCAATTTTGTTGTGGTCTAAATTGATTGTCTCCACCATATAATAGATAATGGTTAGAATCAGCAACATGTTATCCGTATAACATGTGAAAAGACTGAAGATGTATTAATTTGTGTATCTGAAGGAGCTAAGAAAAATGCAAAAAGCCTAGTGAATATCACACGATGGCATGTACAAGAGTAGAAAGTGTCCCTTATAGGTATATTTGATAAATACAAATGCAGTGAGATAATGAAGGTGCACTTTTTATTTGCTTTACCCATTCAAGGAGAAACGTCTTTTGTTGACCTAAGCTTGGATCACAGTTTGACCTTCCACAAATAATCTCAAGAACAACAACCCCAAAGCTGAATACATCTGCCTTCTCAGTTAGATGTCCTCTCATGGCATATTCAGGTGCAAGATATCCACTAAAATGCATGGAACATGACCATCAGACATGTAATTACTTCGCTAAAGAAAGGTGGAAAACGAAAAAGACTTACGTCGTCCCCGCAACTCGAGTAGATATGTGACTCATTTTGTCATCATAAAGCTTGGCTAAACCAAAGTCCGAAATTTTTGGAGTCAACTTAGCATCAAGGAGAATGTTGCTAGCCTTGATGTCTCTATGAACTATTCGCATATTTGATTCTTCGTGTAAATAAGCTAGTCCTTTAGCTGTACCCAAGCAAATTTCAAAACGGGCTGGCCAATCAAGCTGCATAGGTTGCTTTCCTGCACAGTTGCACTAATTAGTTATTTATTGGCAGCCTACAAACTAGTATATTATAATAAGCTCAATTTCAGTGTTCTGTAAAGGAAGTACCATTTAGAACATTGGGTAAAGCTCACATACCAAAAAGTGCCTGGTCAAGGCTTCTGTTCTCCAAGTATTCATAAACTAGTAGCCTATGCACCCCCTCATAACAGCAGCCATGTAATTTGACAAGGTTTCTGTGCTTAACGGCAGATATTGTGGCAATCTCTGTCACAAACTGTCTCTTTCCTTGAACAGATGTACCTGAGAGTTGCTTTATTGCCACTACCTTGCCATCACGAAGTTGGCCCTGGAAAAGTCAAAACCAGATCAGAGAAATCCCTCTCTAGAGCACAGTATAATAGTAAGCATATAAACATCAATCACATATCTTTATACAGAAATTAGAAATTAGCAAATTTTGTAAGAAAATACGCCAAGTACTTGATGGTAACAATCATCCAGTATATCAGGAAAGACGATATCAGTATCACATGAGTGCAGATAAATTTCATTCACCGAACCTTTTCAAATTAGAATTCGTAAATTCCAGTATTATCATTGATACAGTCATTGAATACTGTCAGTGTTCTTTTAGAAAAAGACTAGCATCAATCATTCAGCCGATCTGAACATGGTTGGGACTTGGGACTGAAACTTAGATTATCATTATGATACATTCTTGCTAATGAACTAGGCCCCAATGGCCCAACCTAAAGTTCTTAGAATCCACAAAGAGGTTATGTTCATCATCATGAACTATAATTTAATTAGTTAAAATTTAGACGTAGTATCATAAGGACTAGGTTCATAGGTACACATAGTAACCACACGCGCTATACATACTCCAGGCCACAAGGTACATCTGGCTGTTTGCTGATGTCAAAAAAACAGGATGAAAGATGATGGGATATACTCTAGGCAGCCTAAGCCTATCGGTCCACGCAATTTATTTAACTAAACATATGAAGTAGGGGGAAATATGGCATATTTATCTATCAAAATAACCAACTTTAGAAATGATTGTATCAGAGGTTAAATTACTTTACTAGTAAGTGGGTCTAATGTAATCTATGCCGGAGTCCACAGGCCCATTAGGGTTTAATCAAGTCAGTCGTTTCTGTTTCCCTGTCCTGTATGTAGAAGGGGTGAGTAATGTATCAGATCCCCCCAATTACTTTCTACAGTTTGTATCTGTTGAGAGAGTGTCTTAAACTCTCGAGAAAAGCTTCCTTGATGAACCGGACGTCTACACCAAGCGTTGGCATTGTCTGTCGGAATGCATTTTGTGTGTTTACATGTGTATTCAAACAATTGACCATATACGGTCCCCATGAACCATATCTGGGCAAGAGAAGCAACAACAGCAAATACACTCTAGACCAGACCATATACACTCTAGGATGGACCATATAAGGTCCAACTAGACAATATTTTGGTCTGTAGTTCGACTTATACTCCAGGCAGGACCATATATGGTCCAGTTGGACCGTATCCGCAGACTAGATGACTCTGGGTGACTTGGGGACTTTGTCCATGGGTCCTATTCTTATAAATAGACCCCCAACTTATCCCAAACATGAAGAGCAACGAAGCGACATCAAGAGACCTTTTTCGAGGACCTAAAGCCACGGACGGACCTAGTGCTTCTCTTAGGGTTTCACACCTCCAAGAGCTCCTCCCCAAGCAACTGTCTTCTTCCACGGTTGGGTTTTGGGTGTAAAAGGGGGTTGGGTTCTTCTTCTCTCTTCCATAGTCATCATTCTGTAATCTCTCTATCAATATTATCATCTCTGCCAGTGGATGTAGGCTCCCACATTGGGAATTTGCTGAACCACTATAAATCTCATCTTTGTGGTTGCTTGCTTGTTCACTGTTGATCTTCGTCGTACGTATTCAGTTTGGATTGCTCGATCTCACGCTTTCACATCTCCGCAACAAGCTTGTTGGGCCTTGTTGTTTGGGTCTCTTATCACCACCGTTACCCCAATGAGTGGTATTAGAGCAAGTTCTACCACTGGATCTCTACCATGACGTCAAAGTACAACATCAATAAGTTCGACCACTTGAAGGGCTTCTCTCTTTGGCAAGTCAAATGTGAATATTTCCTCATGCAAGGAGTCCACAAAGCTCCTCTCAGAAAGAAGAAGAAACCGGAATTCATGACGGATGACAGTGGGAGTAGAATGACCAAAAGGCTCGTACAAGCATCTTTCTCTGTTTGGAGGATGAAGTCCTCAATGAGGTCATCCATCTAAAGACCTCCAAAGACATTGGGGATGAACTTGAAGCACTCTACATGAAGAAGTCCATCACCAACGAGCTCGTGCTAAAGAAGCGCCTTTTCATGCTTCACATGGAAGAAGGCGGTTCCTTGATGGCTCTTCTCGATGAGTTCAATGAAATCATCCACAACCTCAGGAAACTTGATATGAAGATAGAGGAGAAGGATCAAGAAATCTTGTTGCTTTTTACCCTTCCACTGTCCTACTAGAATCTTTGAGGCATGATGATATTATGTGTGTCAAAGACTACCTCACTCCATGAAGTTAAAATGGCCTTGACGTCTCAAGAGAAATTAGAGAAGGATCTTACTTCATCGAAAGTAGTAGGTGAAGCATTGGCCGCTAGAGGAGGGAGCATCCGTGTGAAAAGAAGGACAAGTTAAAGTCGCTTCAATCAAAGAGGTCCAACTATTGCAAGAAGACATGTCATAACTGAGATGAATGCTAGAAGTTGCAAAACAAACAAAAGCATGAGAAATCCAATGAAGCTACAACTCATGCAAAGGTAGCTCATGGAGGTTCTCAAGACGACCGACTACGTTCTTGCTTCATCGTCGTCCTACGTCTACAAGAAGGATTGGGTTCTTGATTAAGCATGACGTACCACATGACCGAGCGTAAGGATTTATTTCCATACTTATGAGTCACATCAAGGTAGAGATATCCTTATGAGTGACGCTCGTCCTTACAAGACAATTAGGATTGGCACAGTGGAGATCAATATGTTTGATGGTGAAGTCAGAATATTGACATATGTCGACATGTTGTTGGGTTGAAGAAGAATCTCATCTCATTGGGAACACTTGAAGACAAGGGTTGCAAGTTCTCTGGTGAAAAAAGAGGTATTGATACTACAGAGGGAATACGAATTGTATATTCGATGATCAAAAAAGTGTACAATACAGTCTCCTATATAACAAAAGAGAGGAGAGACTAAAGCAGAGGTGAGCAATATGGGACTTGGGTTGGGAGTAGCCATTAAGGCTCTCCCAACATCTAACTTGGGTTGGGAGTAGCCATTAAGGCTCTCCCAACATGTATATATATTCTCCCCTTTGAATATATATATATGCTCTTATAAAGATTATCTCCATACGCTTGTTCTTAATGTTTCACTTGTATGCTTAGCTACCATCTTGTGATGTTTGATTGTTGGTACCTCAAAAGAGTAGTATCATCCTTATCAAGTGTTATGGAGTAGTATCAATGCATAAAAGTGTTGGAATGCTAAAGCTAACGGTCATATGGTTTGTTTTGTAGTTGTTGGGTCGTTATCTCAAAAGAGAGGCTACCTTAGAGCCTAGATCTATCCTTATCTCGAGAGAGGAGGGAATAGACATTTTAATGACTGCTTGTAATCTTGATAGGAGTATACAAAGGGATGTGATCCTTACATGGTGGTGAGAGATCTTAGTAGGTGAAACCCGATCCAAGTTTCCTTCCATATCTTTGTTCCCTACCGTTTGTTAATGTTTTTCTCTTGTCATTGTTTTCTTTCTTTTAATTTTCTTTGTTTAGGCTAGAGTAGCATCGTTTCTTAGGAGACACCCTTTTTAACCCACCTGTTCGTTTGGAGTGTAAGAGTGAGACTCTGTGTACTTAACACTGCCGACCTTGTCCCTATGATTCGACCCCGAATACTACATCGAACCCCGTATAATAGTTGTTGGGGATTGAGTATCAGGTTATAATCTTAAAAGTCCGACTACTCTAGATCCGCTCCATTTGGACGTGCGATTTAGGCCGGTCAGAAGATCATCCAATTTGAGAGGATGTGACAGGAATTTATGACGATCAATGAGTATGAATCAAGGTTTATGGATTTGTTGAGGTTCTGTCCTCACATAGCTGCCACGGAGGACAAGTGGATTCGTCTTTTTGAGAAAGGGTTGAACGTTAAGTTGTATACCTCGGCAACAACTTTGGAGAATCGAGAAATGTTTGCCATGTTTGTGGAGTCTGTTCGGAGGATAGAGCAATCTATGAAGGAGAAATAAGAGGCAAGCGCCCGGAAGAGGCCTGCAAGTCCCAGGGGTAGTTGTGAGGAGGCTTTAAGAAGCTGAGGTTTTCTACACCACCACCACCAGCACCGCGGGGGTACAGTGCTCCGACACAGTAGTCACCTAGTAAGGACAAAGGCCGTAGTCATCCACTTGCTGGAGCTTATAGCACCGCGTCAACGTCGGTGACAAGGCCATCTAGGTCGCAGTATGAGACCCAAGCTTGCCACAAGTGTGGGTAGACAGAACATTCTGAAGCGGGAGTGCCCGATAAGAGATGATGAAGTGACCCAACAACCGAGGCAGAGCCAGCAGGGCTCGCAGAGGCAACAGAACAGCGGGGCAGGAGGGTGAGGACGTAGCCGAACATCCTAGGTCGGATCGTCGGCTCCAGAAAGCAGAGGACGGGGGCGACAATAAGCAATAGCTAGATTCTACGCTATGATTCAACCGGAGGCGGTGGTCAAGTCAGGAGTGGTGAAAGGTCAGATGGAGTTATTTATTTCCGATTTGTCTTGTTCTTGCTTTGTATCTATTTTGACTGACCCGGGTGCAAGACACTCTTTTATCGCTCGTGAAGTGCTTAGCAGTTGTCTTTTGCCTGTTAGTTGTAAGAATAATAGCTTGTTGTTAGAAACCTCGTTAGTCGATTCTGTAGTGTTGCAGGAGGTGTGCCCTTCCTGTGTCCTCTCCTTTTCGGGGAACAACATTCAAGTGGACCTGATACCACTTGATATGTATGGATTCGATGTAATCCTTGGAATGGATACCCTAGAGAAGTATAGTGATCTTAGATTGTAGTTCCAAGCAGGCGACGTTTGTAGATGGTGGTGAGACATAGATCTTCCAAGGAGACAAGAAGTTTCTTCTGACATGTCTGGTATCGGCTATGGTAGCACGGAAGATTTTGAGACAAGGTTGCGAGGCGTTCTTGGCACATGTGATGGATACTAAGGTAAGGAGTCCTAGTATTTAGGAGGTTTCGGTTGTTTGAGAGTTCGAGGATGTGTTCCCTGAGGAGTTTCTAGGTGTTCCCCCACCCCAAGAGATTGATTTTAAGATCAATCTAGTTCCCAACACGCAACCAATAGCTCAAACGTCGTACAGGATGGCTCCGACAGAGATGGCAGAGTTGAAGAGACAGTTGCAAGAACTGTTTGACAAATGTTTCATCAGGCCGAGTATGTCGCCATGGGGTGCTCCAGTGCTGTTCGTTAAAAAGAAGGATGGGTTTGTGAGGCAGTGCATAGACTACAAACAACTGAACAAGGTGACGATAAAGAATAAGTATCCCTTGCCGAGGATAGATGACCTGTTTGATCAGTTGCATGGCGCGACAGTGTTCTCGAAGATAGACCTGAGGTCAAGAGATCACCAATTGAGGATCAAGGAGGATGACATACCTAAGTCGGCTTTTAGGATGAGGTACGGTCACTACAAGTTCATAGTTATGCCGTTTGGGCTGACCAATGCACCAACAACATTCATGGATTTGATGAACAATGTTCTGGCCGTTTCTTAATCAGTTTGTGGTAGTCTTCATAGATGAAATTTTGATGTACAGTCGTGATAGTCAATAACATGAATAACATCTTCGTCAGGCGTTGACCGTGCTGAGACAACATCATCTTTACGCCAAGTTTAGCAAGTGCAAGTTTTGGTTGAGGAAAGTAGCTTTCTTGGAGCATGTCATACCTGCGAGGGAGTACGGGTGGATCCTACGAAAGTGGAGTCTGTGACAGAGTGGGAGCAGCCTAAGACATCGACAGAAGTGCGCAGTTTTCTAAGTTTGACAGGCTATTACAGGAGGTTCATCAAGGACTTTAGCGCTATCACTTTACCTCTAACAAAGTTGACAAGAAAGGACGTACCGTTTGTCTGGGACGACAAATGCCAACATGCTTTCCAAACATTGAAGGAGAAGTTGACAAGTGCAACGGTTCTGGTCCTGCCTGAGCAAGGAAAAGAATACATAGTCTTCTGTGATGCATCTATAGTCTTCTGTGATGCATCTAGGAATGACTTGGGTTGTGTATTGATGCAGGACAAGCAAGTGGTTTCTTTTTGCTTCCTGACAGCTTAAGAAACATGAAGAGAGTTACCCGACCTACGATATGGAAATTAGCTATTGTAGTTCATGCTTTGAAGATCTGGAGGCACTATATGTATGGGGAGAAGTGTCAAATTTTCACGGATCATAAGAATCTGAAGTAAATCTTTTCACAACAAGAGTTGAATATGAGATAGCGTCGCTGGATGGAGTTAATGAAAGACTACGATTGCACACAACTTTGGGTACGCAGTTAAAGTTTAGCACTACTTTCCACCCGTAGACAGATGGCCAATCTGAGAGGACCATTGAGACCTTAGAAGATCTGTTGAGAGCCTGTGTTCTTCAGTTTTTAGGAAGTTGGGTTATACATCTCAGTTTGATAGAGTTCACTTACAACAACAGCTATCAGAGTAGCATCGACATGGCACCTTATGAGGCGTTATATGGGAGGCGTTGCAGATCACCATTGTGTTGGTACGCGACAGGTGAGTATCAATTTCTTGGTCCTGAGCTTGTACAACAGACGATAGAAAAGATCAAGGTAATATAACAACAGTTGAAGGCAGCACAAGACAGACAGAAGTATGCAGATAACCGTCTAAACCCTTGGAGTTCCAAGTGGGAGACAATGTATATTTAAAAGTCTCTCCTTGGAAAGGTGTCTTGAGGTTTGAGAAGAAGGGTAAGTTGGCTCCTAGGATTATGGGACCTTACCCAGTGGTGGCACTTGTCGGGAAGGTGGCCTACAGGTTGGAGTTGCCACCAGAGTTACACAAGTTGCATCCAGTGTTTCATGTGAGTATGTTGAGGAAGTGCCATCCAGATACAGAGTTAGTGGTGCAATCTGTGGAGGTAGAACTTGATAAGGATATGACCTATGTGGAAGGTCCAGTGTTGATCTTTAACCGGAGAGTGAAGAAGCTCAAGAGCAAGGACCTAGTGCTTGTGAAGGTTCTTTGGCATCATCGTGGTGTTGAGGAAGCCACGTGGGAACTCGAGGAAGAGACGAGGAGGAAGTACCCCTCTCTTTCCTCTTAGGATTTCGGGGGCGAAATCCCTGTTAGGGGTTTATGGCATGTAAGGGCCCACATTTTGGGATAACCCTATTTGTTTTGCCTAAGTATGTTGCTTAGAACCTTGCTCTAATCATCTGAGAGGTAATTAGGGCTTGTAGAAAGTTTAAGTTTCTTGTTGGAGCTTGTTTGGATGATGCTTGTGTTTTGTGATGAGGTTTTGGTACAAATTGCAATTCACCCAGTGTAGGGGTTGATGTGCAAGTTTGTCACCTCTAGAGTGTTCCTTCTCTCTCTTAGCATCATCTAGAGGAGAGAGAGATGGGCACCTTGTTTGGATCTTGGTTGTGAAGTGACATCCTTGGTGATGTTTTGAACACATGAGTGAGGTGTGCCTTCAACCGAGATGTGTTGCTCTGGTTAGAGAGCCTTGGAGAGGTTGTGTATCGGTTTGTGAGTGTGTAGGGTTATGCCCTATCAATTTGTGAGTGTGTAGGGTTGTGCCCTATCGATTTGTGGGTGTGTGGAGATATGGTATCGAGCATGACCTTGGTAGGAGACCAAGAGGGCGAGCCCTAACCTAGACCTTATCACCATGTCTTGCATGTTGTTGCATGTGGCTCCTTTTTCGTGGACAAGTGTTACTTAAGCTCCTAAGGTGATGACACCTCTTCCATGACCCCTCTCTCATCCCTCTAGTATATAATCCTTTTTCTCTCCATGCAAGAGAATCCTTTTGGCCATCCTTGTTTTCTCTTCTTCTTGGTGGACGACCTTAAGAAGCTTAAGGAGCAAGAGAGTCTCTCTTGGAGCTTGGAGGACGAGTCCCAAGTTGTGGAGTTCCTTGATCATCCTTCATCTTCTACCTTGGTAAGCTATGTTTCCTAGCTTTCTTTCTCCTTCTTCTCGGCCATGGATCTTGGATACCTTCTTTCCATCTTGAGCCATCCTAACCTTGGTCCCATCTTTCTTGGAGGTGTTGTGGTGATCAAGTTGTGGATCATCTTCTACCTTGAGCTCGTGAGCTTGAAGCTTGACCTTGGAGCTTGGATCTTGGTGGTGATCTTTGAGGAGGGTTATATAACTCTTAACTTCCTTTGTTATTTTCACTCTTTATATGCTTATATTGTTCTTAATCTCTAGATCGTTTATCTCATGAATGCTAGTAGTTTTTGGTAGTTTTGAGAACTGTTTCGGTGAAGGAATTTTGTTTAAGTTGCTGCCTACACCTTGCGCCTTCTTTCCATGTTAGTAGATGGACTAGTGGCCAACCTTTCTAACGTTGAAGATGACAAATTCACACACATGCACTATGTTGGGGAGGTCGTCATGACTTGTGGTGCATAGACCGACACACCATGTGACAAGTCGTCATGACATGGAGATGCTTAGGTCGACATGCTTTGTGGGTACTAAACCGATATGCCTTGATGGTGTTAGCCCGTCATGCCCTAGAAGTGCCTAATCAATATGTTGCTAAACCGATATGCCTTGAGGGTGTTAGCCCGTCATGACCATGGTAGTATCTTGTGAGCTCATCTGCTTTGAGTGTCAAGCTGTGACGCCTTGGTTGAGCAGGAAGCCGACACACTTTAGTGTAGGGTTACCCAATATACCTTGAAGTGGTGAACCATGATGCCTTGCTGAAATCCTAACCCTAACAACCCGACATACCTATGGTTTCCTGACACACTTAGTGTTACCCGTCACACCTTTAGATGGTGTTGCCCATCACACTCTCAAGAGGGCTAAATTGATACACCTCTTGTGAGGTTAACTCGACACCATGAGTGCTCAACCGATACACCACTTGTAATGTTATCCCCTGTGCCTTGCATAGTGGTAGTCGACATGTAATGATGATGACAAGTCGACACCCTATGACAAGTATCAACCGATACACCAAGATGGTCTAATCCGATACACTATATGTTAGTCTAAACCGATACCTTGTGAGGGTGGTCATGTTACATCATGTTGATGATAGGGTTCCAGGATATGATGTGATACCCTATGGGATGGTTGTGTGGATAATAAAGGAGTGTTGTTTTCTATGACCTTTATTTCATAACATACCTTATTGTGGTAATAGAAGTGATGATTTGAGGTTGATTGTTGATCCAACCTTGTAAACCCTAATCGGTTAAAGAGAACCTAACCCTAATGATGTAATGTGAATGACATGAATCTTGATGAAATGGTAGTGGTAATGAAGTAGTATCCTTCTTGATACAAGTCTCTGACCATGCAGGTAACACCAGTTGATAAGCATATCCAGGTAAGAGCTATGGTGTTCATGATATCATTGAATGGGCTTTATGAGGCATGTGAGATGTTGGTATCATTGAAAGAGGAGGTAAATGGGTCTTTTGACCTAATGATGGCTTATTGCCTTATATGAGATGATAATTTCCTCAGTAATGAGATGAGGGGTTGCTACCCCAAAGGTATGTGGTCCTTGTGATGAGAATTATGGTGAATGACAAGCATCAAGTGATAATGTGATGAGATCACACCTCATATGCTCAAATATGTTCTAGTAATGTGTTATGCCTTTATTTGTGTAGAACTTGTTTAAAGTTTATACGTTGTAACTTGATTGATGCTAAAAGACACTTAAATGACCTAACTAATGAAGTGGAACCTAATCATGTAGCTTGCCCTGTGCCATAGATCCATTCAGTGTCAACATGTGCTGAATGTGAAACGAGTTTAACTCGGAGCACATATTATTGAATATGTGGGGGTGAGGACAAATATCCCCTTACGTCCAGGTTATACAGGATTGGCTGCGGGCCATACCCTGATAAGAGTGTGGCTTTGGGCCATAGGTCAGTGATATGTGACACAGGATTGACTGCGGGCCATACCCTGATAAGAATGCAGCTGTGGGCCGTAGCTCAGTTTCACTAGCGCCGTGACCTGTACCAAGGCGGGCTAGATTTGTACATCTGGACTATATGTCGCGGATAGCAGTCTGACTGAAGATGTCACTACATGTTCACTCGTACTAACCGAGGGGGTGAGGTCGTGGATTCCGGCTCTTCCACTAGACCTTGTATGGCATCGATTTTAACTTAGCAGGGTTGGTTGGATTTGGGTGGTACGACTCAAATCCTCGGGGCAAAATAAAATACGTAATCAGCCGTGTAGTATACTTGTATAGGGTCAAACACGGAAAAATTGGATGAGGCCTTGCTTGTTTTTATACAACATTGTTGGTAGGGAATATATATGTTAAGATGTTTCATAATTCAATAATAATTGCTAATCTTGTTAATAATGATTTCATGTTTGTCATGACTATAATCTTACTACTTTCTTTAATCATCTAATCTGTGATAATAATAGAGTTGGTGGAGAGTTATATCTCCCGCTGAGATTTGAAATCTCACCCCGTGGGTTTCCCACATCCTTTTTAGGTGGACGTATATGAGGAGGTAGAGATCGTGCAACATAGGTTGAGAAGCAGCAAGAGAGGTAGTATCTTACAAGGTTGGAAGTGCTGCTAAATGTCGTTTGTTGTTAGAGTCCTAGAGTCGTCCATGTACACTCGGGTCTTTGGAGATGTTTTGTAGACATGCTTTCGATAAGTGGTTGGCTTGTGTGCCCTTTTTGTGTACAGTTGTGGGGGATATATGTATATATGTTCCGAAACAAGTTTCCTTATAACAGGTTGGTGGCACACATGCTAAGTGCTTTGAGGCATGAAAGAACTCATATGTAAAAGTTTTCTCTGTTTGACAGTTTTATCAAAATGGTTTTAATTTTCAGTATTTTCCAGTAATATGCTTGTTAATCTTTCTTCCGTGGTTTTGTTTTGACTAAACATCACAAAAACCTTGATAAGGAACCATGGGATAGGCATTTCCACTAAAATAAGCACAATCCTAAAGTTTATCTTGGAAAGGCAGTATGCCATTTCCACTTTTCCATAGGAAAGTGAAGTTCGGGTATAATCCCTATAGGTGAATTACCACAAATATAAAGTGAATGTCCCATTATGACGCCCAAATCAAAAAGTGTTCTCAACTTAAGTTTCCTAAACTAAGAAAAACATTTAATGGAATTGCTTGAAACACTCATCCGATTAACAACTTCAGCCACATGTTACACATTCATTGTACTATAGGTGATTTTTCATTCTTGGTGACCACTAAGATCCAGAACTTTGGAAATTGTGCTAACAATTAACATAATATTGATTTTTGTAATATGTTGAAGATGAACTCACCTTAAATACAGGGCCAAACCCCCCCTCACCAAGCTTGTTATTTGGACTGAATTCCTCAGTGGCATTTTTCATGTCTAGGTAACTGAAACTTTTAGGCTTTACGGCGACTCCAACTAGTTCTATGTTATAGCATAAAACAAAATGAATTAATCAATAAGCAATTGAATAACTAAGCTTAGTTTGATTGAAAGTTCATCTCTATAGAATGTGATTTTACCTGGATCTTCATCCTCATCATGGTGTCTACTTTTGTGCCTCCAAATGCAAATTGCAAGTAGTAACAAAATCAAAGCCAGGGAAGCAGCAGATAATCCTCCAATTAAAGCCTTCCATTTCTTTTTAGAGGGGCTCGGAGGAACATTGCTTACAGTGGGTCGAAAATCTGTGCTAACAGTATATTAGAGAAATCCCTGTGGAGTAATTAGATATTAAAATTAACTTTGAGGAACACCTGGTTCAATGCTGATGGCTGAAATTGATGGCCCATAATAACCCTGAATTGGAATGCAACAAGTTCCCTTTCCTGCCCAGAATAAGTGTATTTCAAGATAGTTGTCGGTCACACTAGCTGTGTAATTCCTCTCAAGTGCTATGAACGATCCACCGGCTTCCTTTCTTATATCAAAATCTTTAACGGTTAACCTCCCCTGATAAAAAAAGCAAACCTGGTCTTACATATACATGAAGGGGATGAGTGACGAGAGACCCGAACAACAAGCCTCAATAAACTTATTGCAGATATGCAGAAGTGTGAGATCAACGAGTCAACCGAATATGTACAACAAATATTAACAAAGGCAAGCAACAAACCACAAAGACCACATTTATATATGGCCAATCCCCATTACGAGAGCCTACATTCATAGCGGAGATGTATCTATTGATGATATAGAGAGTAGAAATTGAGAGGATGATTACAGATAGGAAAAAGAAGAACCAAATTCCCTTTACAACCTAAAGTCGATTGTAGATGAATCATTGCTTGAAGAGACGCTCAAAGAGGCTCCAAAACCTTAGGAGATACCCATAGACAAAAATGTCTTACTTTGACGTCGTTTTAAATAGTCGTGTAAACAAGATAATTCTAGAAATTTTTATTTAAATTTCAACAGATGTGTTCCTGCATTCTAACACCAAAATGAACAAATGAATTCATCAAAATTTACAAGATCTATCTACTAGTGTAAATACATTTATTTATGCAATGATATTGTTGAGAGTTATTTAGTTATTGTTATATTATTTAGTTAGTACATGGGCCTAAATGTTTTTGGCTCATTAGGTTTTTGTTTAAGTTTATACGTTCCCCCCTTCTATATATAGGAGCATGGTTTCTCTAATGCAATACATCTATGTGCCTTCTATTTACTCTTTGACATGGTATCAAAGTAGGGCAGTCTTCGGAATCCTAGAAAGGAGTAAAAAAAGAAAGTTCCTCCTTTTGCGTCTGATTGTCGTCTCTTCCTGGCTTGGCCGCCCGCCAGGCATCTTCAAGACCTCCATTGTCATCTACTTTTTTCTTTACGCAGTGTGCATCATTCCTCATGGAACATTCAATCTTTTTTTAGATGTATGGCACTTTGAGTATTAAATGAAATGATTTGTTGTGGCTCTTAACCCATGCTTGGTTGCTCTGGTCCTTGTCTCATAAATCCTCCTTTGTTGCTTCAGTTGTCACCATGTACTCCACTTCAGTAGTGGATAGAGAAACAAAAATTTGCAAAGTGGCTTTCCAACAAACAACTTTCCATCCCACAATGCACAAGTAACAGTCAAAGATCTGCTCTTGTCAAGGCCACCTGCATAATCTAATCCCATGTGTCAGGTCGTGATGACTTGAACTCTACTAAAGGCCAAGAAATTACTTGGAGTTCCCCTTAAATACCTCATAATCCACTTCATTGTTTGTCAATGTGCCTTGACAAGATGCACCATGTAAATACTAACTACATTGACTGCATAAGTGACATTTGGTCTTGTTAATATATTTCATATTTATTCTATTTTGTAACTTCTATATCCTGCTGGACCTCTATGTAAATTATCCAGTTTCTTCTATTAATAAAAAGGGAGAAGGCATATGGCCTCTCTCAATGCTACATTGCACGTTGCATTGCGGCACCACATTTCACATGGTACCAGAGCAAGGTTCCTAACCTAACCCTACCCAGTGCCGCCGCCGGTTGCCAGCATGAACAGTAACTCCGACGGTGAACAATAATTCCGGCGGTAAATAGTAATTCCGACGGTGAACAGTACAACGGAGTGAACAGTAATTCCTGCGTGAGCAGAGCACGTCCCCAACCTTCCCCGGCCGCCGTGTCGCCGACCCAAAGCGGGCGGAGCAACCGTCTCTCGGGCCAGGCGCCATAACCGCCGTCCCCCCTTCTCTTCTATATCCGGATCATCGGGTCCTTCGGTTGATCCAACGGATTTCTAAATCCCAAATCGAAGGGTCCGTCGGTACGTAAGAAATTCCTAATCACATCTCCTCCATGTGTGATTAGGGAATTTTAGTTGGGGGCTCTGGTAGCGTCAGATACACATCTGATCTTGTAACGTGACATGTATCTCCCCGTCACCCATATCTTCTTGTGACGTATTAATCCGTCACTCTTCTTCTCGTCAAATCATGGAGGACACCAAGGCATCTACCATCTACAGTGAGATGTCTCCTATCCCCTCCATCAAGCTGAACGGGAAGAATTATCTCTTATGGATGAATGTTGTCCATACTGTATTGGAGTCACACGACAAGGCAAGACACGTTGATTCTGATCCTCCTGCACTTACTGACAAAGGCTATGCTGAATGGAAGCGTCATAATAGTCTGGTGAAGACCTGGTTGTGGGGGAGCATGGAACCTGGGATTGCCTCGAGGTTCATGTTCTACACTACCGCCAAAGAGATCTGGGATGTAGTAAGAAACATTATTCTCAAGAGAAGAATGCGCTTCATCAGTTCATGATATATGATCGCCTGTTTACAGAACGACAGGGAGACAGACCTTTAGAAGAATACTTTAGAGTGATTCAAGGTATTGCACAAGAGCGGAGTTTCTACCATCCAGTAAATGTCTAGGAACAAGTCAAAGATAGAGATGACTTGATTACAACAAAATTCTTGTCTGGTCTGAGTTCTTTGTGCAATTCAGCTCGCAGTGTTATCTTAGCTTCTGATAAACTTCCCAGCTTGGAAGAGGCCTATTCAAGGATTTTACAGGCAAATTTTAAACCTGTTGATCCTACCGTAGTTTCGTCTCAGGGAGATTCTCATGCTTCTGTAGCTGCTGTAGTGAGAGGAGGACAGACAGGTCTAGGCCGAGGACGTGGAACTCGCCCTAAGTGCACTTTCTGTTACAAACCTGGACACACAGTTGAGAAATGCTGGAAGAAGCATGGTCGACTTGTTGCACCACCTGTGGGAGCAGCAAACTATGCTACCACTATTGAGTCTACTGAGCCTCCTGCTTCGAGTTCTGGTCCTTCTGGTATCACACTCACCAACGAGGAATATGATAGATTTATCCCGGCTACTCAGCATATGAGCTTGGGATCATCATCTTCAGCCAACTTGGCGTCCACCACTGGTAATCAGGCTACCTCTTTATTGGCTTCTGGTTCTACTTCATCATGGGTCGTTGATTCTGGAGCGTCACAACATATGACTAGTATGATGAAACTTCTTCACTCCATTGACTCACATATCCCTCACAAATCTGTAACAATAGCAGATGGTTCGGTGAGGAGAGTGTTAGCCAGTGGATCTGTTTCTCTGATTCCTGGAATTGATCTTAAATCCGTACATTATGTGCCTGTTTTTCCTTTTAATCTTCGGTCTGTTGCTAAGTTGATTGATACTGTGAAATATACGGTAACCTTTGGTCCTTCTTATTTTGAGTTACAGGATCTCAAGAGTATGAGGACGATTGGTGGGGGGCCTAGGAAAGGTGATCTCTACCTTTTCCACGGTGACAGTTTGCCTCGCCAAGTTTCTACTCCTGCTCCAGCTGTCTTGTTGCGTGGCTCTCCCTTACTTTGGCACTACAGATATGGACATCCTTCATTAGAGAGCCTGAGAAAGTTAGAACCAAAATTGTCTCAAGTATCGTCTTTAGAGTGTCAGTCCTGTCAACTGGGGAAACATCATAGAATGTCTTATCCCGGTCGTGTCAATAAATGGGCGTCATGTCCTTTTGAGTTGGTCCATAGTGATGTTTGGGGTCCTGTAAAAGACCATAGTTATAATGGTTTTCGTTATTTTATCTCCTTTGTGGATGACTTTTCGCGTATGACTTGGATTTATTTGTTGAAAAGTTGAGAGTATGTGCTATCATCTATTGTCAAACATTTTCATCAAGAAATTAAAGTTCAATTTAATTTCAATATTAAAGTTCTTCAATCTGATAATGCTTTGGAGCATGTTCAAAATGCCATGGCAAATTTTTTGTAGTTCTGTTGGGATGATACATTGTACATCCTGTCCTCACACCCCTTAGCAGAATGGGGTAGCAGAGAGGAAAAATCGTCATCTTCTTGATATTAATGTTCCTAAGCGGTTCTGGTCTGACACTCTCCTTACTGCATGTTTTCTTATCAACAGGCAACCTTCTTCTGTGCTTAAAGGACGTACTCGTTTCTCTGTCTTACGTCCCAAAGATCAACCCTTCCTTGTTCCTCTCAGAGTGTTTGGTTGTACTTCTTTTGTCCACAATTTTGATCCTAAGGCTGATAAGTTATCTCCTAGGTCAATTAGGACTCTCTTTCTTGGGTACTTCAACACTAGCAAAGGGTACAAGTGTTATTGTTCAAGTCTTCGTCGTATGTTTGTGTCTAGAGATGTGACTTTTCATAAATCCACTCCATATTTCTCTAGTGTTCCCAGTAAGGGGGAGCAATTGTGTGAGAGAGTGCCACCATCAGATGCTAGTGAGAGAGTGCCACCACTACATCAGAGTGAGAGAGTGCCACCTATCATTCCTGACTATACTATCATTTAGGAAGAGCATCTAGCAGATGGTCCACAAATTCAGCAATATTCACATGTTTATAGCAGATGAGGCAGACAAGATCCACAGGAGGTAGCGACTCCAGTCTCGGAGCCCTCCCCATCTTCCTCTACTCAAGGGATTCCTAAAGAACCATCTGACCTTGATGTTCCCATTGCTGTTCGTAAAGGTACCCGTTCCTGTACTATTCGACATCCTATTACAAATGCATATTTTTTGTCCAAGTTATCTCAGTAGGCTCGCTCTTTTGCTCTTGGGATTGATTTTGTGGTCATTCCAAGAAACCATCTTGATGCTATGAAGGATATTGGTTGAAAACATGCTATGCATGTTGAGATGTCTGCTCTGTTATAGAACAACACCTGGGAACTTGTTGACTTACCTCCAGATAAAAATGTTGTGGGATGCAGATGGGTATTTACAGTAAAACATAATCCAGATGGTTATGTGGAGAGATTGAAAGCTAGATTGGTTGCAAAGGGGTACACTCAGAGATATGGGGTTGATTTCTTTGAGACCTTCTCACCAGTAGCTCGTCTGAATTCTGTGCGTATCCTTATTTCTTTGGCTACTACATTTGACTGGCCTCTATTTCAGCTTGATGTAAAGAATGCCTTCCTTCATGGTGATCTACAAGAAAAGGTATACATGGAGCAACCACCTAGTTTTGTCACTTAGGGGGAGTGTTAGAAGGTGTGTAGGTTGAAGAAAGCCATCTATGGATTGAAACAATCTCCTAGAGCTTGGTTTGACAAGTTCACTGATGTTGTACTAAAGATGGGTTTTTCTCGTTTTGTTACTGATCACTCTTTATTTTATTCTACTTCTTCTATTGGATCTATTATTATTGCTGTGTATGTTGATGATATTGTTATCACTGGTCGTGATTCCACAGGCATATCTCGTCTGGATATTGCACATTTCTGGGGAATCATCTTATTACCTGGAAAAGCAAAAAGCAAAATGTTGTGGTAAGATCTAGCACGGAAGCTGAGTATAGAGCAATGGCACATGCATGTTGTGAGTTGTAGTGGGTTCAATCAATACTTTCTGAATTAAAGATTCATGTTTTGTCTCCTATAGAACTCAGATGTGACAATCAAGCGGCCATATACATTGCTAAGAATCTAGTCTTCCATGAACGTACTAAGCACATTGAA
Source organism: Alisma plantago-aquatica (assembly GCA_963693085.1). Taxonomy (NCBI): domain Eukaryota; kingdom Viridiplantae; phylum Streptophyta; class Magnoliopsida; order Alismatales; family Alismataceae; genus Alisma; species Alisma plantago-aquatica. Next base: position 1,271,641,173 of record OY856409.1, on the reverse strand, counting down.
GTTGACTGCCACTTTATCAGAGACCAGATCAAGAATGGAACTATTGTGACTCCACATGTCAAGTCTAAAGATCAACTTGCAGATGTTCTTTCGAAGCCATTGAGTCCAACAGCTTTCCAGAGTTTTTGTAACAAGCTGGGTCTACACGATGTGTACACTCCAGCTTGAGGGGAAGTGTTACTATATTTCATATTTATTCTACTTTGTAATTTCTATATCTTGTTAGACCTCTATGTAAATTATCCAGTTTCTTCTATTAATAAAAAGGGAGAAGGCCTATGGCCTCTCTCAACGCTACATTGCACGTTGCATTGCGACACCACATTTCACAGGTCTTCAAGTGCAAACCATAGCATACATGATGCTACCTACTACACTAGTGTAAGGTACACACACCATCTCTTTCTCCTCTTCATTAGATTGTGGAGTGCAATGTCAATAACATGAAATGAGCTCTTAATGGAGTTAGTATGATTCAGATTGCAACCTTTACAAATTTAGACAAACTCAAAACCAAGATTTTGAGTCTATCTTAAGATGCATGATCAAATATGACAATGCACCACCATTGGAGAAGAAAGGATACATCTAGTAGGAGACCTCTATAGGTCATAGAGTCCATCAAATTCATACCCTACATCAATCCTCTTCCCTGTCTTCAAGTACTACATAACACTTGTATTCAGTAAGAAAGTGTGAAGCAACCTGCATCCCGGTCGATACTATCGACACTCTGTCGATAGTATCGAGATCAGTTTGGGTTCAAGTTGAAGCCACCTGCATCTCGGTCGATACTATCGACACACATGTCGATGGTATCGAGATTGGTTCAGGCGCAAGACAATGTTTTGTCGATACCATCGACACTCATGTCGATGGTATCGACACCGGCATAGCGGCGGAACGGAAATCCAGCGGCAGCTCTATTTTGCTTATGAAATTTATTTTTTATTCTTTTTCTCTCTTTGTACCTCATGTACTTACCCTAATATATATATACAAGTGTGTAGGCTCTAGCCCTACTCACGTTTGCTGCATCTTGCATCCGACATGTGATCGATGTCCTTGTCTTCTTCCTTTCTTCATTTCTTCTTACATGGTATCAGAGCGGAGATCGATCTAGGGTTTCTCCTTTCTCTCTCCGGCGGATCTCTCCAGGTCTCTCTCTCCTTGACGGCTGGCTGCTTCCCACCCGTCAACTTGGCATAATCCACCGGCTATGTAGAACCACCGTTGGCTACTCTGGGTCTGCGGTAGATATCTAACTCTACCGTAGCCACTATCGCAAAGCGGTTGAGGATCTCCAGGTGATCCAACGATCATCTAAAAACACCACCGGAGGACTAGTTTCGTCTCAGCCATCATCCTAGTCACACCTCCTCCATGTGTGATTAAGAAGATCATTTGGAGGCTGTGAATGCGTCAGTAACACATTTCTCCTTGTTTTTCTTATGTGGGTGACGTGTATCTCTCCGTCACCACACTCTTTTTGACGTGTATCAATCCGTCATATAATTCGTTCTACAATGGAGGATATCAAGACACTTATGATCTACAACGAGGTGTCACCTATCGCCTCCATCAAACTCAACGGGAAAAACTATCTTCTATGGATGAACGCCATCCACACTATCTTGGAGGCTCGTGACAGAGCAAGGCATGTTGACTCAGGTCCCAAGGCATCTACTGACGAAGGGTATGCTGAATGGAAGAGACATGACAGTCTTGTGAAGACTTGGCTGTGGAATAGTGTGGAACCTGCAATCGCCGCAAGGTTCATGTTCTACTCTACGGCCAAGGAAATATGGGACGCAGTGAAGCAACATTACTCTCAAGAGAAGAATGCTCTCCGTCAGTTTATGATCTATGATCGTCTGTTTGCTGAAAAACAAGGTGACCGATCTCTTGAGGAGTATTTTGGGCCGATTCAGGCTCTTGCTCAAGAGCTAAGTTATTATCATCCTATGACTGTTGCTGAACAGATAAAAGATAGAGATGATCTGGTTACGGCCAAATTCTTATCTGGGCTTAACTCGGCTTGTAGCTCCGCTCGGAGCGTTATTCTGGCTACTAATAAACTACCCAGTTTTGTGGAGGCTTATTCAAGGATCCAGCAATCTCTGTTTGAGTCTGCTTCCTTTGTTTCTGATATACCTTCTGGAGAATTTCTATCCCGGATGAACAAGCAGGAGATAGACCTACCATTGAGCATTACACACATGTATACCATAGGCGAGGCAGGCAGGATCCAGAAGAAGTAGCGGCACCAGTCCCTGAGCCCTCATCATCGCCTTCTACTCAAGAGAATCCTACAGAGACATCAGATCTCGACCTTCCTATTGCTGTTCGGAAAGATACTAGGTCCTGTACTATTAAACACCCTATTACAAATGTATGTTGCCTGTTTCATTTATCTAAGCAGGCCCGTGCATTCGCTATTGGGATTGATTCTGTGTCGATACCAAGAAACCATTATGATGCTATGAAGAACAGTGGCTGGACACAGGCTATGCAACTTGAGATGTTAGCTCTCTTAAATAATGGTACTTGGGATCTGGTTGATCTTCCTGCAGGAAAGAAAGTAGTGGGCTGTAGATGGGTTTTCACTATTAAACACAATCCAGATGGATCAGTTGAACGGCTGAAAGCCCGATTGGTTGCAAAGGGCTACACCCAAACCTATGGTGTTGACTTCTTTGAAACATTTTCTCCTGTTGCTCGCCTGAATTCTGTGCGAATCATTATTTTTCTTGCTACTACCTTTGATTGGCCACTATTTCAGCTAGATGTAAAGAATGCTTTTCTCCATGGTGATCTACAGGAAGAGGTATATATGGAGCAACCTCCTGGGTTTGTTGCTCAGGGGGAGTGTCAGAAAGTATGCAAATTAAAAAAAGCTATATATGGGCTGAAACAGTCACCTAGAGCTTGGTTTGACAAGTTTAGTGAAGTTATTCTTCAGATGGGTTTTTCTCGCTCCAAGACTGATCATTCCTTATTTTACTCCAGCTCTTCTTGTGGATCCATTATTCTTATTGTATATGTTGATGACATAGTAATTACTGGCAGTGACACCATGGGAATATCTCGTATCAAAGAGGGTTTGCAAAAACACTTCCATACAAAGGATCTGGGCAAACTAAGATACTTTCTAGGCATTGAAGTGCTTAGATCTCATGCAGGTGTCAATTTATCTCAGAGGAAATATGTGCTTGATTTGTTACAGGAGACAGGCATGGCTGAATGTAAACCGGTATCTACACCAATGGATTATCACATCAAAGAGGTGGTTGATGATGCTGAGTATCAAGATCAAGATCCAGAATATTACAGGAGAATAGTGGGTAAGTTAATATATCTAACAGCCACCCGACCTGATATTTCATTTGTTGTGGGCGTGGTCAGTCAATATATGCATTCTCCGCGACAGTCACACTCGACAGCAGTCTGCAGAATTCTGAGGTATCTGAAAAATGTTCCCGGTAAGGGTATCACATATTCTAGACAAAAGGCATCTCCATCTACTCTATCTCTCACAGGATATTCAGATGCTGACTGGGCTGGTGATCATACTGATAGGAGATCTACATCAGGCTATTGTACCTTTCTAGGTGATCATCTTATCACATGGAAAAGTAAGAAGCAACATGTGGTTTCTAGATCTAGCACTGAGGTTGAATACCGTGCTATGACCCATGCATGCTGTGAATTAAAATGGGTCAAATCTGTTTTATCTGAATTACAAATTTCTCTTCTACCTTCTATGGAGCTCAAGTGTGACAATCAATCTGCTATGCACATTGCCAGGAATCCTATCTTTCATGAGCATACAAAATACATAGAGGTTGATTGCCATTTTATTCGTGATCAAATAAAAGACGGCACTATTGTGACTCCATATGTCAGATCTGAGGATCAACTAGCAGATATCCTGACAAAGCCTTTGGGTTCAGCAATCTTTCAGAGACTCTGCGACAAGCTGGGCATACACGATGTGTACTCTCCAGCTTGAGGGGGAGTTTGAAGCAACCTGCATCCCGGTCGATACTATCGACACCCTGTCGATAGTATCGAGATCAGTTCAGGTTCAAGTTGAAGCCACCTGCATCTCGGTCGATACTATCGACACACATGTCGATGGTATCGAGATTGGTTCAGGCGCAAGACAATGTTCTGTCGATACCATCGACACTCATGTCGATGGTATCGACACCGGCACAGCGGCGGAACGACAATCCAGCGGCAACTCTATTTTGCTTATGAAATTTATTTTTTATTCTTTTTCTCTCTTTGTACCTGATGTCTTTACCCTAATATATATATACAAGTATGTAGGCTCTAGCCCTACTCACGTTTGCTGCATCTTGCAGCCGACATTTGATCAGTGTCCTTGTCTTCTTCCTTTCTTCATTTCTTCTTACAGAAAGTAATAGAGGCTTAAAGAGAACAAGTTAGTTGTCTGATACATAAAAAATTAAAACGAAAGTGAGGGATAAACAAAGTAAACAAAAGGGATACGTTTGGGGTCACTAAACTATTCTGGTTTCCTTAACAAAGGCAACAGAGACCATCTGCAAAGGTAACACAAGGTAGGTTAGGCTTATGAGAAAAGTGGTGCCTGTGATGTGATAAATTATGCCTAAATTATGGACCTAGTCAAACTAGTCTGAAGGATGCTCTAATTTCCAGAGAGATTCATGTTGAAGAACCATATCTCTTTGCAAGAAAAAATTGAAGAAATAGTCTGTTGAGAAGTTCAGAGACACATCAACTAGTAGTACTCCTCAGACAATTAACCTACATGTGTTCTCCTTGTCAGTGCCCTTTCTAGCAACTATATTAGCAAACTTTGTAGGAAATCCAAAACATTCATAACATGTCTCCTTGGTGTTTTTTGGCTACAACGAATACACTCATGACGTCGGTGCGGTGATCCATGGCCAGTGTTGGATCCCTTCCTCTATAAAACCCTTGAGTCAAGCACGATCTCTAGATGCAGTGTCTCTAGCAGATTAAGAAAGTTGACTTGTCAACTAGAGACTGAGTAATAATAAAAATAACATGCTTCAGAATAGCACGTGAAACTCTAGAATAAGTCTCTGCTAAGATGGGAGGTCCTCTCCAAATAAAATCTGACTCCATACTCCCTCGTACTCACAACCCAACCTACGTTCCGTACCTCTCGTACAAATGTAGTTGATATCAAGCACGGGTAAAGGAGGGTTGTAGTAGGTTGATATGCAGATACAATATTATCACTGTTTGTATGACATGGATACTTATAAGAACTTATTTGAAGTATCCCTACCTAGCGACGCGCTGCATAGATAGTTGGGTGCGGTAATAAATATGTAAGGGGTTTTGATACAGTGGCGCTCAGTTGTGTTAAAGGACAAGCCATGGATTCCACACCTTGGACAGGTGTGTGTAAAGAAGCTAGTGCTGCTACACCATGCCCAGATGCAGTGCAAAATGTGCAAGGGAAAAATTTTCAACCGATGCAGATAAAGAAGTTCAAGAAAAAAGGATAAGAGTGGGATCTTGGAATATTGATTCTTTGACATGAAAATTTTTAAAGCAATGTTCAAAATTTCGACAAAATGGTCAAAATTTTTCCATTTTTTTCTCTTTCGCTGGCAATCGAACATCGAAATGGACTGTCGAAACTCTCAAAACACGTAAATTATCGATTTTTTTTTACATTTTCATATACAATGTACTACCTAGAGCATATTGTTTTTACACAGTTTTGTGTCTTTAAGTCTATATATTGTGCTTGTAAACTATAATGACTTAATTCATTGATTTCACCATTGAAAATTGACATCAAAATTCCCCATCAAAATGCCTACCGAAACCGTTCAGGGTCATTCATTCATAAATGAGGAGACCCCACCCCCACATACACAATATGAAATATTATTACATATTTGAGTAGATCTACACTAGTAGATCTTTCTGGTAAATTTTCAAAAATTAATTTGTTAGTTTTGTCATTGAAATGCTAGAACGCATTTGTCGAAATTCCTGTTAAAATTTGTCAAATTTTTTATTTCTATGGCCCAACCGAAACGACATCAAAATCGGACATTTTTCCGCCTTGCTTTAAAGATAGTGGATACCATTATAAGAGACATATGGTACGAAATCTAGTATGCAAGTATGGACTAACATAGAAATAGCGTGGGAATAATTGTTGATCAATGTTAAAGTCAACATAACTTGCTTGTAAGGAACCAAGTGCACAAGATAACAATACAAAGTAAGTGGAGACACCGTACAAAATCCTTCATACAAGTATTGACAAATAGAAATGGTGTGGAAGTTGTTTTTGATAAGATGTTAAAGGATGATGTTGTCAAAATCACAAGGATGGGTGATAGAATTATATCTATTAATCTTGTTCTTATAGGGAAGATTTTTAATATTATTAGTGCTTATGCCCCCAAGTTTGCCTTAGTGAGGAGCGAAAAAGGATTTCTAGGATACCACAAATGAGATGATGCGGGAGATACTAAAAGAGAAGATAGTTATGGGGAGTGATTCAAATGACCATGTGAGGTTATAATAGAGTTCTTGGTGGTTTTAGATATGACAGCAGAAATGGAGAGAGTATTTTATATTTTCCAGTTGCATATGATATGATTTTGACACACGACCATTTCAAGAAAAGAGATCTTCATATGATACTTTCAAGAGTGGGTATACTTGTTGAAAAGCTGATTACTTCCTTACAAGGCAAGTGGATTTAAAAGTATGCAAGGATTGTAAAGTAATCCATGGAGAAGAACTCATCACCCAACATAGGTTGGTTTTGAAAATTTACATGAAGATTAACAAAGGTAAGCATAACAATAAGTGATCCCTGGAGAAGAACTCACCACCCAATATAGGTTGGTGGTTTTGAAAATTTACATGAAGATCAACAAAGATAAGCATAACAAAAACCCATATAAAATGATCAAGTAGTGGAATCATAGACAAGAAAAAAGATTGACATTTCCTGATAAACTTATCAAGGACGGTTTGTGGAGATTAGAGTTTAATGTTAACACCATGTGGAATAATATGAGTTCTTGCATAACAAGAATGGTGAAAAAGGTTTTGGGGAGTCCAAATGGTGTGGGCTTCAACAAAAAGAGGCTTTGTGATGGAATGATGAAATACAAGCGGATAGTAAACTCAAAGGGAGATATATATGATCTTTGTCCAAATTCAGAGATGATGCAACTTTTCAAAAATACAAGCAAGCAAAGAAAGAAGCTAAGAAAGAAGTTACGAGGCCATGTTTAGATACTTTGAAGAGATATATAACAAGTTGAACACTAGAGAAAGGGGAAAACATAGATATAAAATGGTTCCTATAAGAGAAAGAAAAGGAAGAGAGTTGTGTTTTGTAAAATGAATCAAGAATGAAGATGGTAGAGTGTTGGTAGGATGATGATATCAAGAACCATTGAAAAACCTACTTTCATATGCTTTCAATGAATATACCTTGAAAAATGTAAAAGATTCATATGACATTTGTGAAGAAGTGTATATGACAATGTTGTGTTGTCCTAAGGATATTTACACCCCTATCCTATATACAGAAGAGGAGGCTATTACAAGGAAGCACAAAGGAAGCGAACTAACCCTAATGGGCCACGGGAAACAGGCCCATCTAGACAATAGACTAATAATCTATTAACTAAATAGGCTATATTCTAACACTCCCCCTCAATCTAAAACATGGGTGAACGCATGTCCAAGCTTGGAGTTACATGACTCGATGAACGATAAGAAATAAATGACAAATGAAAGATAGAAGTGTCACTCCCCATACAAAAATTATTACTCCCCCTTAAACAATACTTCCTAACTGAAAAGATATGATGACAACAACCAAATAAGAATGATTAAGCACAAGGGGGGTCGAGTTGCGTTCTCTCTCTAGGGTTTGCTCTGACTTCTCTCTACCCGGTGGCACCACTGGGGGGAGGGGGTGTCTTCTCAGGCGTGCCTTCCCCCTGGCTTTCAACCACGCCGACTGAAGCTTGAACTATTCCCGGAGAAAGAGGCATCCAGTTGCATTCCAATTGCCCGATGGGTGCCCCTCTCGGTTCTGGAAGACGCGGGTCGAGTTGCGCTGCATGATCTGTGATTTGACGAGGTCGGCGCCATCGATTCAATCGACTTCATCTCGTTCAAGTGAGACGAGTGGAGAAGAGCCTTCCCCTATCGTTGATCTCGCTGCTTGCTTCTCTGACCCTAGCATGTGTGCCTCCTTCCAGTTCACGGGGTCGTCGCCTACATCTGGTTATGCTTAGGCATCCAAGACGGAGCTTGGGATCCTCGACGGACTTCTGGACTGGACTCGCTCTGGCGTCGTCCTGTCGTGCCTCTTCATCGACCTAGAAGCGGTTTTGTGCTCGGGTCGTGTCCCCTACTCTGGGGTACCGTCCCCGACGTTTGGCGGGGCTCCTAATGACGATGCTTCGGCGACACCTCCCTTCTGGTATTGGCAGCTCCTGAGCTCGTTTGGCTTATGGTAATAGGTGGTTGGCCCTGGCCATGTTTGACCTCTGATCCTCCCCTAGTGGATATGGAGGTGGCGGGTCTCTCTGCGAGGCTGGGGTTCCTACTCTGGTCCTCCTGGTGACCCCTCGTAGCTACTGGTTTGGGTGGCGGCGCCTCCTAGGTTCGGGTTTCTTCCCCGACAAGGCGGCGGTCCTCGTCCTGTCAGCAGCGCTGACCCTTCCAAGGGGTCCTCGTCTAGTCGAGCCTTCTGCTGCTGGGCATAGATACACCTTCAAGGTGTTCTGGGTGATACCTCGACGTCGAGTATCCTCGGTAGTTTCAGGGTGTGTCGTAAGCTCTGTTGTGTCTCGCGGTCACCCTGCGTTTAGGGTTCCTCGTGAGGTGCTGCTTCGACGCCGAGCCCACTCGTTTGGGCCTTCCTGCTGATGCGTGGCGATGCGCGGTCTAGGTTAGGGGGGCACTCTTCTCTTCTTCCTGGATCTCTTATGCTGCGTGAAGGAACACCCTCGTGGTGTTTGATGATATGCCTCTGCTAGACAATAGCGTGAGATTGCCTGGATTCGCTTCCAATGGTGGAATCTCTGCCTCCTTCCTCCCACTAATTTCAGGGAATGGTTGTATTGTTATGTGTGAGGAAGGCTTGGTGGGCAGGTGTTTTGCCTTTGGTTGTCTGTTGTCCTCGGTTTTCTTCACGATAGATGTTTGGTAGGGTGTAGGCTGCATTTGCAGTTGGTGGTTCACCCTTCGGGTGCTTGTGGGGTGCTGTTGTGCAAACAACAACATTCGATGCTTGGTCTCTGGTTCTTGCATAAAGAAATAACCAGGTCCTCTTGGCGGTTTCCTTTGCTTGCCAGAAACTCGAAGACCTGGATGATAGCAGTGGAGGTTCCTGCTATATTGCTCCTGAGATTCCCAGGTTGCTGAAGTGATGCTTCGGCTGCCCATGTTGCCACAATTTTAGAGGATGGGTCTATTGCCAGTGTTGGCATGTGTAGTTTGGATAGTCGTTTCAGTTTCTCTGTTATCTCTTGAGTTAGTATTGCGGGTTTGTTTTCTTCTTTTATCTAGGTAGATGGCTACTGTGTAGCTTGTGTTTAGATTGTTTTTCTGGTTGTTTGGATGTCTTCATCCAGGGCTGTAATGGGGGCGCAAACTCTTTTGTGCCCAAAGTTTTGGTAATACAGTAACACGCTTTTAGGATCGACAAAAAAAAAGATATGATGACACCTCTTTAAGTTGTGTTCTGCAGGTTGGAGAAGCTCGATCTTTGATGGTCTTTCTCTTGAAGTGCATCTGGAATGAAGAACATCTGAAGCAGACAATCATAAATACCACGACTTCGCCATCATCACTAGAGAGGAATGTGGAGTGGAATAAGCGCACTCAACACATCCAACGTACATAACGCGACACGAACGCAGAGGCACACTGTCGATGTAGCAGTGGAGATGTCTCTGAATTGTTTGAGAAGTGCAGTCAATAGGAATTAGCACAGAAGACCACCGACGTGCATAATGTGGCACGAACACGCTAGGTAAGGTGTTGAGGTGTCGTCTCAACACGTAAAAGAAGCAGATGCAACTTGAAGAAGACGTGATGAAGTAGCTCAGTGAAGATCACTCTTGATGAATCCTTGTAGATACAATTTTTGGCACAGGCTTGAAGATGATGAGCTTTGAAGATGAAGAAGCGACCATCTGGAACACCATCAACGCAACACGGATGATCAACTAGAACATCATCAACACCAAAGGGACTAGAGGCCATAATATACGCAACAAGCTCTTGTCCTGACATACATAATGCGGTACAAACGCGGAGTCTTGGTGTCAATGCTGCAACTGTAAGATCCTTCAATTCTATCTGAAAAGTAATGTGATTCTAAGTAGGAATGACGCACCACAAAGGCATCAGGAAACCAGATGCGCTGAACAATACAAAGCTCCATGAAGATAGCCTGGAATATATATCATCTCATCTCATATCATGTCTCTCTCCTCTCTCTCCTCATATCCTCTCTCATGTTCTCTTCATACTCTCCTTTGTATCTCTCTCTCTCTCCTCTATTCCCCCCCGCACACCAAATACGACGAGAGTAAGTAGATCGTGTGGAAAAAGGGAAATATGAGCCCCCCACACACGTGGAAAGATGCACACATGATGGATGGAAGGGTGGGAAAGGGTAAAACGAGAGTTGTACTATGTAGAGAAGAACAAAAAGACTACCGGAATGGAAACATCGGTAGAAGGAGCTACACTACCGGAATTTTGCTCGGTAGGGGAGGAAGTGGCAGTGCCGGAATGGTTTCTCGACATGAAAATCGATAACCAAAATCAACATGCAAAACAACCCGATTAAGATCTGGAGAGAGAAAATAAATGGATCTTTTCTTGACCCAAAAAGGACATTTTTCCAGCCCTTAGGCCGACAAATGTGGGGGTGCAGGGGTGGAGCCCCCATAAAAGTTTTTGTTGGGTCAAAAAAAATTAACAGTAGGATCCGATTATCATAAGTATTAGAGGAGAGATAGACTTTGGAGGACGTCAAACTGGATCTGGAAGTGTGTTGACTACTCTTGACACGTCGTGCCTATGATTGGATATGTCATGTAACTTGTCAGGGGTGAGATGCAGACTCCTGATGACACGTCGTGTGGGCTGCTGACACGCCATGTAGCTCCTTTGCTGAAAACTGACTGACTCCTTGCAACACGCCGTGTGGAAATGCGACACGTCAAATGCCGGATGCGTGAACTGGATCTCCGTTAACACGTCGTGCTCCAAGTGGACATGTCGTGTCTGAAGTTGGAGGCGTAAGTCTGACGTCCGCCGATACGCCGTGTTCGAGGAAGACACGTCGTCTATGTTGTTGTCAGAAAGAGTTCTGGAATCGAACATGTCGTGTTGTTTGAGCAACACGCCGTGTCTTTTGCATCCTGGATGAAACTCCACGCCATCAAGGTGATTTCTGGAACGTGACACGCCGTGTTGCTTGCGACTGATGCACGATTTTGACGGGAAGTTGTGTCGTCAAGGAGACAAGTACTGTGACGTCCCCAGATTTTCTAAAACTTAATCTAATGTGTGACGTCCAAATTGAAGCCCTCACCTCAGCGAGAATCCCAATTTAAACACCCCACACTAGGCTAAGAACAAGAAAATCAGAGGAAGTCAGAAGGAAACAATAAGTAGCACATGCACATGACAATAATAAAACCATACGACATATGTTCACCATTCAACATATAATTATAACATGAATTGTTACAACATTTGATATTATATATTGAACAACAAACTTTAACATATACAAGTAATACCACTAAACTACAGGATCTTCAGACAACATGTCCACCTGTACATCAGCTGCTACACAACTCTCAACTATCCTGGATCTTCAAGAGCATAACCACAACCTAAACAAAAGATTACATGTGGTACACGTTCAGCACAATATTCAAGAATATTGTACGGAGTACGCCTACGTGTCTTTTATATACCTCTCATCATATCTTGGCAATAAGATAAAACTAATACTTGGCAGCATTAAACAAATATAAGAAAAAGTGTATACTTGCACAAAGATGTTCATTAACAAAAGAGAACACATATTTTATGCACATTTTCATCATATATCTCATACATCTACCCCCAAGGGCTTTGATGTTTTTAGGCCTTATGATCTACTACCAAAGAGTTTGAGATCATTTTACGTGTGATCTACTACCAAAGAGTTTGAGATCTAACACATGTGATCTACTACCAAAGAGTTTGAGATCACTTCAATGCACTGTACTACCAAAGAGTTTAGTGCTATCATATGATGGATCAGATATCTTATGTTTCATGTATTCATAGCCATAAGTATGGAAAATCAAGCAAGATATCATACAAGAACAATCATTTAAATGAATACCATATGCCAAGTCTTTACTACCATATAACACAAGCATATTGTATAATAAGCCAATTAAGAGGTAATGGCGTACCTTGATCACAGATATACAAATCACATATTCCTCATGTCATCTATTTCTTTGTTAAACCTTGTGACAGAGTCAGGTTTTTTAGAAAGCTCAGGGTTGCACAATGTGTGCACCCTCATATATATAATATTGAGAGATTTACAGAGAGGTCCATAAATAAAGGAAAATAACAAAACAAATAACAGGCTATGTAAAACAGGAAATATATAATGTAACACTCCCCCTCAAGTTGGAGCATAGATGTCAATCATGCCCAACTTGTCCAACAACGTGCAGAACTGTTTCTTCGCCAAGAGCTTGGTGAAGATATCCGCAACTTGATCTTCAGATCTTGTGAATGGAGTGCATATTTTGCCAGCAAGAATAGATTCTCTGATGAAGTGGCAGTCAACTTCAATGTGTTTGGTGCGTTCATGATAGACCGGATTATTTGCAATGAAGATGGCAGCTCTATTATCACAATGCATAGGAATGGCAGACGAAGACTCAATCCCAAATTCTTTCAGAAGAGAACGCACCCACAACAACTCACAGGCAGTATGGGCCATGGCCCTGTACTCAGCTTCAGCATTAGATCTGGCCACGACATTCTGTTTCTTGCTTCTCCAGGTGACAAGATTGCCTCCTATAAAGGTACAGTAACCAGAAGTATATTTTCTATCAACTTTGCTTCCTGCATAATCAGAATCAGAATATCCTTCAAGAACACAATGCCCATTCTTTTTATAGTGAAGTCCCTTGCCAGGCGACTTTTTTAAGTATCTCAAAACTTGACATGCAGCATCCCAGTGACACTGCTTGGGTTTGTCGGGATACTTGCTACGAAGACCTACTGTAGTAGCAATATCAGGACGAGTAACCGTCAAATAGATCAATTTACCAATCAACCTCCTGAATTTTTTATGATCAGCAAACATAGCAGAGGAATCATCATCCCAATTGACATTGGATCAAGAGGAGTATCCGCAGATCTTGCTCCAAGCATACCGGTCTCCTGCAGAATATCAAGAACATACTTTCTCTGCGAAAGAACCAAGGCATTAGAGTTTCTAGAGACCTCTATGCCAAGAAAGTACCGAAGCCTGCCTAGATCTTTGGTAGCAAAGTGCTTGCCCAGATGATCTTTGGTAGCCTGAATACCAAGAGTGTCGCTGCCAGAAATAATAATGTCATCAACATATACAATCAGAACAGTAATACCTGCTGAAGTCTTTTTTGTGAAAACAGACTGGTCAACTTGTGACCTCAGAAAGCCAAAATCAATCATGATCCTGCTCAACTTATCAAACCAGGCACGAGGACTCTGTTTGAGCCCATAGATAGACTTCTTAAGTCTGAAGACTTTGTGAGACTCCCCCTGAGCAACAAACCCAGGAGGTTGCTCCATATACACCTCTTCCTGTAAGTCACCATACAGAAAAGCATTTTTCACATCAAGCTGCAAGAGAGGCCAGTTTAGATTCACAACAACCGATAAAAGAATCCTGACAGAGTTAAGGCGAGCAACGGGAGAAAAAGTCTCAAAGTAATCAATGCCATATGTCTGAGTATAGCCCTTTGCAACTAACCGTGCCTTCAACCTTTCAACCATACCATCAGGTTGATATTTGACGGCATATACCCACCTGCAGCCTACTGGCTTACACTGAGGAGGTGGATCCACCAGCTCCCAAGTGTCTCTGACAGTAAGAGCAACCATCTCTTCATTCATAGTAGATGTCCAAGCCGTACTTTTCAAAGCATCATGAATATTCTTGGGTACAGCCACAGCAGATAAAGCAGATACAAAATTGCTAGAATGAGTATGCAGATGAGCAGTAGACACACACTGAGCAATTCTATGAGAAGTGCAAGAACGACTACCCTTTCGGAGTGCAATAGGTATGTCAAGATCAGATTGTACCTTAGGTGCAGCAGAACCTTTTGGAGGAGAAGATTGGTTGTCTTGGGGGGGTACTTGAGGAGAAGGTGCTTTATTCCTGCGTTGATAAACAATAAGAGAAGGATCTTGCTTTTCAGTAATCGCAGTATCAGTACTGTCAGGCATACAGTCAGGAATAACAGGTAAAGGAGGAGCCAGAATGTCTGTCTGCAAACTATCTCCTGCTGAAGAATAGTACGGTGTATCTTCAAAAAAGACAACATCACTACTAGTAAACCATTTCCGGGTGCTGGGATTATAACATCTGTAACCCTTCTGAGTTCGAGAATAGCCTAGAAAAATGCATTTAGCAGCTCGAGGAGATAACTTATCAGAATTGGGTCCAAGCAATCTGACAAAGCAAGTACACCCAAAAATTCTAGGAGGCACAGTAAACAAAGAGGTTTCAGGTTGCAAATCCTATATGGGAATCTTATTTCCAATAATAGACGATGGCATCCTATTAATCAGAAAACACGCAGTCAACATAGCCTCAGGCCAATAAGAGCGGGGTACATGAGAATGCATCATTATCGTCCTGGTAACTTCTAATAAGTGTCTATTCTTCCGCTCAGCGACACCGTTTTGTTGTGGGGTATAGGCACACGAAGTCTGGTGAATTGTACCCTCAAATTTACAGAAAACATCCACATCTTGCTTAACAAACTCTAAAGCGTTATCAGTGCGAAAAACTTTAATAGGCAAGCCAAACTGCGTTTTTATTTCAGCAAAGAAGTATTTGATAGTAGACAGCACTTCGGACCTACTTTTTAACAGAAACAACCAAGTAGTCCTAGAAAAATCATCAATAAAAAGAATGAAATACTTGTAACCAGACAAACTTGGTACATGGCATGGACCCCAAACATCAGAGTGGACTAAGTCAAACATGTTTTTACTACTCACAGTACTACGTCTAGGATACGCAGTACGGGTTTGTTTTCCTAGCTGACAGGATTCACACTGAAAATGACAACTGCCAATATCAAAAACTAAACTACGCAGCTTCTCTGACGAGGGATGGCCCAGCCTGTAGTGCCGCTGTAGAGCAGAAACAGAAGCCGATAATGCAGATATCATAGCAGCTTTCTCTGATCGAGGTAACTGGTCCAAGTAATAGAGTCCATCAGCACCTTCATACCCCCCACCAATCTTCGTCCTCGTGCGAAGGTCCTGAAAAATGCATGAACCAGGAACAAATGTCAGGCTACATTTTAAACTCCGTAAAATTTTGCTGACAGATAATAAGTTCAGAGGAAATTGAGGCACATATAAGGCAAATTGGAGGCCAAAGTGAGAAACAATATCACCGACTCCAAGAACCGAAGACTTAGAGCCATCAGCAAGCATAACAGAAGAATGACGGGCAGGTGCAGATATATGTTTAAACAAAGATCTATTTCCAGATATATGTGCAGATGCACCAGAATCTATTACCCATTTGGTATTACCAGAAGTAGAAGGTGAGGAGGAACTCAGGAATGCAGTATCATAACCAGAAAAAGCAGCATGTGCTCCGCTAGTAGACGCAGCAGGAGAAGACCCAACACGCTCAAGAAGAAGACGCTCCACCTCGGCACGAATGTAGTCTGCGGTAGCCCCCGCAGGCTCTGGCGCAGGCGTCTGAGCACCACCCTCAGACGCAGTAGAGGAGGAATCTGCAGCAGCATTGGCCCATGCCGGCTGACCATACTTTTCCCAGCATTTTTCTTCAATATGGTTAGACCGGCCACATAAAGTACACACGCGCTGTCCTTGCTGAGGACGCGCAGCAGCAGAAGGTGGGGAGGTAGGAGGAGCTCCACGTCCAGCACCAGGTCCACGTCCCCGGCCTGCACCCAGGGGAGGACGGCCATCATTGGAGCGGCCACGGCTACGACCAAGACCACGCCCGCCCCAAGCAGCCAAAACGGTAGAGTCTCCAGTCTCAGGAGGCGGAGACGGTGTCGATGACGGAAGGCGCTGAAGACGCTGGTTGGCAGTCTGCAAGGTAGGAAGTGGATCACTCGCCAAGAACTGATCTACCACACCAGTATAGGACTCGGGTAAACCACTCAGAAAATGAATCAGTTGAAGTTCCGCCAGCTGTTTTTGCATAGTCGCTAAATCAGTAGACCGTGGGTGATAAGTCTCCAACTCACCCCACAGGCCAGTGAAGGTGGAGAAGTAGTCTGATATGTCAGATCCCGTAAACTGTAGTCGCCCCAGTTGCTTGGTGATATTAAAGACCTTCTTGGTATTCTGACTATGAGAGTAGGTACCGGCGAGCTGATCCCACATCTGCTTCGCCGTAGGCAGCCGAAGAAGAGTGACACTGATCTTCTCAACTGTGTTGTTCAGAATCCATGTCATAACAGTCGAGTCATCACGGACCCAGTCATCAAAAGCTTTGATGTCCTTTGCATCCGCCTCCTCTGCAGGCTGAGGCGGACCAGTGTGAATCAGGTGAGAGTACTTCCCTTGTGATTTGGCAAATATCACAAAGGAGCACACCCAAAGCTGGTAGTTGCGCCCGTCAAGTTTAACAGTAGTGACTTAACGACGCGAGTCTCTCCAGATGTCATCTCCAGAAGACGCCATGAGGACAGGCAGGAAGGCAGGTACATGCAAGCGTAGGCACAGGCAGAAGACGGACTACGCCGTCAGGCAGGCAGAAGCAGGCACAAGCAAATCACCTCGGAGCTCTCACATACAAACTACGCCTAAGCGTAGCAGGAAACCCGGAGGCCGAAGACTACACGGGCAGGCAGGAACAAACGAACACGAACCGAAGGTTGTCCCTCAGACGAACAATGCGCCGATCTCCCCCTGAAGATGGAACTAGTCCAGATCTACAAGCGGCTCAGTGGTCCCGTAGAAGTCGGCCACCCGGCAACGCACCTGCTGTGCGAACAACAACCAAGGTTGCTCAAGCACTAGCGGTGCACCAGGCCAGGAGGCTAGACGGAACCACGAGCGGCGAACAACGGCTGGAAGCCCCTACGTGGGCGGCGACCCTGCTGCCCCGGGCGGCCTGACCGGCGGCGGCGGCTGCTGCTGTGCCGCATGCACGGGCGCGGCGCAGCCGGCGGGAGAGGAGGGAGGGGCCGGCGGGGGGGGGGGGGCGACAGTGGAGAGAGAGAAAGGGAAGGGAGGGAGGCGGCTAGGTTTCGACCTGTTCTGATACCATGTGACAGAGTTAGGTTTTCCAGAAAGCTCAGGGTTGCACAATGTGTGCACCCTCATATATATAATACTGAGAGATTTACAGAGAGGTCCATAAATAAAGGAAAATAACAAAACAAATAACAAGCTTTGTAAAATAGGAAATATATAATGTAACAAACCTGATTAAGACAAGATCATATACTATCATTAGATTCCCATCATCATACCTCTCATCTTAACCCTAATTATATCCATTTTAGGGTTTACCTTATCTCATTAGTATATTTCCATTATAACTTGCATTCTTGTCTTAGATTTATCTTACTGATGTCATATTCCAGATTATAGTTCATCAACTGGATATACTCATGTGTCACATTATTATGTGAACATATTTAACATTATGTCACTTTCATTAAACATATTAGTGTTACATCACATGTATTAAGGGTGCTCTTCATATAACATGAATTTCGTGTATATAACTGATCTCATATATATATATATATATATATCTTCCAGTTACATTTATGAGAGTTTTCTATAAATTTCATCATTTATTGAGCATGCATGTATTAATTGCATCATTTTAGTGTCATTAGCCCTAATTAGCCATATTAATCAAATTACATGATTTCGTGCATCAACATCATAACTATTGACATCAGATGGATTATAAGCATGATTATGGATTACTAACATTTTATCATGATTTTAGGCCAATGTTTGATATTTATTATCCATCAAATGAGCATTTCACAACTTATATGATATAACTGAGATTAGTTTATAAAAAGATTGATATTATGCTTCCACTGTGTTCTACGCATTTTTTTGAGAATTTCGTCATATTATTTGTAATTTTCTGATAAACATGCTAATTTACGAATTATCTAAGAATTGGGTATTTACTGAATTATTCACCTTCGTGAGCCAATCGCATGAGGCCACGTGGCCTGTGAGAGGCGCAACTCCTCCTTCTCCTAGCCTGTGCTGATCTGGCGGTTTGTTTTGGGATTTGGTTGGCTTAGTTCTAAACTGAGTGAACCGGGACTGGACCGGTCACTCCATCTTTCGTTTGCCATCTCAGCGCCAGGCGCCACTGGGTCTCTGTCCCGGGTCCGTGAACTGCCGCCGCTACCAAGTGATCCAGTCTCCGGCCTACTCCAGATCGCTGCCCCAGCGTGAGCCACACTCCTGGCCACCGTCGTGGACCTCTACCTCCTCGTGATGAGATGGGGTCACCCGCCTTTCTAGTTGTGCCTTGAGCGCCGCCGTCCCCAGGCTGGAACTCGGTGAAGGTCCAGTGTTGCTCCGCTGCGCTTCGTCTACAACTGTTTCATGGATGCCGCCGAGACTCCTTCTCCTTGTGGCTCGTTGCCAAGGTCCTCCCTGTCTCTCTCCCTTGCACAGGCCGCCGCTGCAGGGCATGACTCCGGCAAGCGATCACCTACCCTTCGGTCCTTCTCATCGGCTTCAGCAACCTTTAGACGCTAAGACAAGGTCATGTGTCCTCCTCACAAAGGAGAGCCTCGATCTGGAAAAGTCAGAGATCCATGCCTCCTCGTATGGTGCCTCTGCCCCCCATGAGGTTTGGCTTTGTGGTTTGACCTCTATGACAACGTCTCCCTCTGGCATGGCTCCTCCTGGTATGAGCTCGAAGCCCGTTAACTGCCCTCCGTTGACTTCACCCAAAAACTGGGTTCGACGTCTATCAATACCACCTCACGCCTGGGTGCGTGGTGGTTTCTTTCCATACTCAGGTGATGGTGAAGCAGCCTTGAGTGGTATGGTGTGTCGGTCTGTAGGTTTTCGAAAGGGTAAAGCAACCACCCGCTCCCCTTTCTTCCTCAGGCCACCACTCACGACGTGGGATCATTCAGACCCATAGCCGCTAACTATCCCACGACCCCGGCTTGACAGGACGTAGAGGAATGAGGCACTAAACGTCTGATTAATCCACGTCCAAGGGACTTGATCTCTCCATGTCACCCATCCACGACATCTCTTCTCTGGGCATATCCAACTGCAGCCAAAACTAGACACAGGTCGTAACTCCTAACCAAAACTATGTGTGACACGTCTTTGCAAAACTTAGGCTATAGTATTAAACTTAGGTCCATGAATGCACATAATGCATATTATTTCAAATATTGAAACTTAAACAATTTCTTCTAGGATCTTACAAACTTTATGAAACTTTAAAGATAGATATACAATAACACAAGCTACATCCTCTTCCATTTTGGTGTTAGGTTATTACTAATTGACCAGTCAACAACTTAATCCAAACAACACATACTTCAGGGTATTACTCATGCAACTTTCAACTTCTTCCAAACTGATGGAAGTGCCTTCCTGTGATTAAAGCATACATATGCATATTCGAATTAAACTCCTTATTCGATTGAGTATTCAAGAATACCAAAATTTCACCTCATCACATCCTACACACCTTAAAAGATATTTTGTTACAACCCCAAATTTTGGGTTCATTTGGTGAGAAATGTAATTTCTCATATTAAAGATATTTGAACAAATAATGATATAATTTAGATCAAATAAATGGATTTCGTGTATGATGGCCTTGTATGTTTTCTTAATAGGCCTTATTGGCCATTGAGCCCAATTGAAGGAAAAAGAAAAAGAAATGAAAAAGAAATTCAATTGGATAAGGAGTACATAAGAAAATAAATAAAGTAAGAACAAAAGGCTAAGGGATAATTCCAAAAATAGAATTTCGAGTTTAATGGATTCCTTGGGGTTCAAGGAACTCAGAATTGGAAGATAATGATAAAAGAAATAAAAAAAGACATGGAAAATATGAATAATGAGATGGTAACTTGCACACCAAGAAAAGGAATCGTACACTTGAGATAATAACTTCAAATTTTGTAGGATGGAAGATAAAACTATAATTGAGTTTTCCTCAAAATTTGAGTAAGAAAAGAGTTACCGTTTGAGAGTTATGAATTTTCCAAAGATATCATTAATTAGGAATGTAATTCGATTTAGTTGGGAATTTATTTCCTTTTTGATCTAGTGCGCCTGATGAGGGCCCTTGGATTCTAATCCAACGGGCGCTGCTCATCGTCCAAGTCTCAGTGGGACAAGGACTGTAACCGCGGCAAAGGGGGATTTTCCCCATAAGATTTCTCGCGAATAAGTGCATCTGCACTTAGGATTCTGGTCCCAGTAGGTTCGGGGGATCCTTGCGAAGGATCTGGACCCTGGTTTTACCAGGTTTTGACCTAATTTCAAGAAACGCCCAATTGGGCTGGTTGTTTAGTTCATGTGGGATTGGGACTCCTCACAGGGAGGCCCCATACCCTATATAAAGGGTATCACACGATCTCTCAACTCATCGCGATCTCAGGCGGCTTTTTCCCAGGATCCAACTCCCTCTCCCTCTCTTGATCGAGTTAGCTCCGGTAAGGGCACCGCCGCGGCACCGCTGCATTCTGGAAGAGTAAAAGAAGAAGAAGACGACGCCCAGGAAGCATTCGATTAAGATCTGACGGCCGGTCCAGTCAAGGCGCGGGCCAATAGATCCTGAGTCCATCGTGGACTCAGGGTAATCCAACGGAACAAGCTGAGAGGCGGGGTCGTTACAATTGGTATCAGAGCATAGGTTCCTCAATTAATCTTTAATAATTATTAAATTTTACAAATTCTGTAGAACCTAAGGGAGTTATTAGAGGATTATCCGAAAGATTGAGGTGTCTAGAAAAGGATCATGTCCGGGGGCTGGCAATATTTTCCTCCGCACCGCTAGTCGGAATACGAGGACTCTCGGATCTGTGTGGCTGCCTGGCCAAAGTCTTAGGGTATGAATCGAAATAAGATACCTTTAGGACTCTCTCATCTTTTTCATCCCTTCTCAACTCCAATTCTGTTAAGGACCTTAAGGATTAGGGTTTCCTCTCTCTTCTCCTCACCCTCTTGAGGTATGGGTAAGGTTGATAAGGATTAAGGAATCCTCCACCAAATTAATAAAAAGCATGTAAACAAGATGTCATGGACATAAGCTTAATAGAGTAAGCGTAAAGGAATAGATACATGCTTAGGTCGTATGACACGAGTTGTCATTGCCTTCAGGAGAGACCTGAGGATAGACCTCCTTGGTAGAAGGATGAGTAGAGAGAGTTAGTCTGGGAGGTAGAGACCTCCATTAGAAGTAGAGACCTAGTACATCCTTTGAGGATGATGTTAACCCTAACCCTAAGGGAAGGTTAGAGAGAGAGATGACATGATGAGTTAGATGTCATGGTTGACCGAGTGTTTGGTGGGTCACGCCTTTGGGATGCCATAAGAGGGTAGATGACCTAGTACCTTTGGTGACCCAACCCTGGAGAGGGTCGTGCATGCCATAGCGAAGGGTAGCTCCTTCGTGGATGAGGTTAGAGGAGAACTTATAGAACCCTATGGGCTTGTGCAAGTAGGGTAGCTTGCACCCAGAGTACGTTAGTAGTGTTGATAGTAGGATGAAACCCTGGAAAAGGAATCATAATGGATGGCTTATGAGATAAGCATAAGGGGTTATGGATAATCTTGAGCAAAACATAAGTTGAACATAGACTTCATCCAGGTAGGGGCATGCTTTTGAGGTCGACCCTTCATGAAGAAAGGACCTCTAATGTGAGGTTGGTTGTAGGGTTAGAGAGAGAGCGGGACACCAAGCAAGAAGGTCGTAAACCTAGACCCCGAGATATGAGGAACAATGGGGAGTTGAGGATGATGCGACCTAAGTGGATGATAGTGGAGGATAGTGGATGCTTCTAGCACCTATGGTATAAGTGATTATCTGCTGGATGAGATAAAGAGTGCTTTAGACCCTGAGGAGGTTTAAGTAACCAGTTGTGAGGCTTTATACCTAGTTGGTTGTCCTGGAGGAGGACTCAACTCCGAAGTGTTCCTCAAGTAGAAGGATCATGGAAGTACATGACATAACTTGGACATGCTTGATTCATGGTTAAGAGATTGAGCATGCAGTTGGACACCTAAAAGTGAACCTAGGGTTCCTAGGCCTAAAAGGGGAAGTGGTGTACCTGATGCTCATGATGAGAGTTGAGTTTCCATAGAATGCGAGCATGATACTTCCTATGTTAAGAGGAAAAGGGAAGCCCCTTAAGTTTAAGGCATGCTTGATGAACCCCTCCCAACTAGGCTGATGATAAAGGAAAGTATGATCTTGATCCAGCATCGAGGAAAGAGGATAAGTATGACCTAGCATGGTTTAGTAGGTGGTCGGCTTGTTCCTTAGTAGCTTACTAGGGTTAAGCATGCTCAGGTGGATGTAAACCCGAGGCATAAGGACGTTTGAGACATGTGTTATCGAGCTGAAGTTTTCCTCCCATCCTGGGAGAAGGGACCCTTTGGTGGGGTGTTTACCAGTTTTTTTGGTAACCTAAAGAGGTCTCATAGAATCGTGAGAAGCTAAGTGAAAAGTACATGGAATGAGATGAACCTGTAGACCCATAGATATCCCTCTCTAAGTGCATGTGGATGTGTTACCATTGAGGTAACCGGTAAAGAGTCTGACCAAGATAGGCAGGTCACCATGACCCTTATGAGAGGATGAATGTCAGGCCATGTATACAAAGAGAGATGATGAAGGCTTGGGTAAGGTTCTAAGTTGAACATGTACTATAAGAGAATCCTAAGTCTATCCTAGGGTCAGGTGGGGGTAAGACCGATGGAAGTAGGGGTTGCCTAATTCCCTAGTTGCACATGACCATAGGGTCGGGAGGTAACAACTATCATTGTCTAAGGGCCATGGGTTAGGAGATTGATCACCTTCATGAACTCATGGGACCCAAAGGGCAGATGAGTAGGGCACTCTCTGGATGCATAAGGGAAGAGGGATGACCCCAAAAGTGCCGGCACCCTATAGACCTAGAAGTGATGACTAAGGATTGTGTTTGGACCAGATAGGTTCGAGACCAGTTTACCATGGAAGTAACTTTGATATCGAGATAATGGTGATGTAGAGACATAAGTTGCACGTTTCAACCTAGAATTGAAGGTGTACTGGCAAGGTGGGATGTACCATCTCTACTCTTGGAAACAGGAAGAACTATGTATTTGGACTGCAGCCAAATGCTTATTTCCTCTTGTTATGGGAGTGAGAGATAGGACAGTACGCATGCCGTACACCAAGGATAAAAGATAATGTGGTTTGGAACGTTGCCACGAGATATGGGGACAGAGAAGATAACATACCCTGGTGAAGTGAATGATACATGGATGGTTTGCAAACGCTAAAGAGAAATAAGATAGTCATCTT
The DNA here is from genome assembly GCA_963693085.1 of Alisma plantago-aquatica. Lineage (NCBI taxonomy): Eukaryota > Viridiplantae > Streptophyta > Magnoliopsida > Alismatales > Alismataceae > Alisma > Alisma plantago-aquatica. The sequence continues at coordinate 1,271,617,313 of OY856409.1, read as the reverse complement.
ATAAGGATGTTTTTAGCATGAGCTATGAGTTACACCAGGTTGAGGTTGAAAACCAAAGGAATAAGCTCGAAATGTTCTTGATGAAGATGGACTTGGGGCTAAGTTGAGATGATAAGTATAATACATGGAGGGGTATGTTACCTAATACCTAAGGATAAGAAGTGGTGATGAATGCTCTGGTTGAGATATAGTGCCTAGTTTAGCTGGAAGCTAGAAGAAGTTGAGGTTGTCAGGCCAACCTTAAGTTGGGAAAAAGAGATAAGTTGAACAAGAATGGTGGTTGTTTGGATAGCCAGAAGAAAGGTGATGAAACCCTGATTAGAGTGGTGTAGGGTTTCTGAGGAATCAGCTTGAGGAATCATGACACGCTGGAGATCATGATTTTAAGATCACCATATACCATGATATTACTGAGATAGTAAGAGATAGTAGCACTTTGGATGCTTATGATGAAGATGCATGTGGCTTGTAGCCATGCATGATAGAAGTGAAGGACGAACACCAGTAACCCAGTGTGTCGATATAGAGGATAAAAGAGTCCCCGAGAGAGAATGGGAGTTCATTACTATGGATGTTGTGGTAAGACTCCCCTAGACCAAGGAGGGTCGAGGTGCAATATGGGTTATGGTAGATCGCCTTACCTAGATGACATGAGAAAGGAAGAGTGTTGTCACGAGACATTTTGGTTGAACTACTTAAGGGAGAAGATGGTTCAACCACACCCTGATGTGAGTTCAAAAGTTCTTGGATATGACCAAGGTTCACTTCCATGAGGTGGAAGTAGATACATGACAAGCTTGATGATAGTATAGTTTATCACCCCTAACTAATGGTTAGTATGATCCAGACTAGAGGGTCTGATGAGAGAAAGTGTGCTTGTTCAGGGTGATACCAAGAGACAGTTCTAAAGATGTGATGTTAACCACCATAACCTTTATCGGGATTCAAAGAAGCTCTATAAGAGAGGTTGTGTCAGTCACCACTTCAGTAAGGTGATGTTGGTGAAGGACCACGTGATGGTTAGAAAAGGACCACAGTGTGTGTAGATGAAGTCACTTTGATCATGCAATGGCTAAAAGGAGCCTAGAGACGATAAGAGTCGTGAATTAATGCAAAGTAGACTGACATGCAGTTCACTGTGGGAGAATATGTGACATGAAAATCCGACCCCTCTAAGTTATAGCTAAGAGAGCTGAGTCCCCGATACATGGGTCCATTTGAGATGGATTGGTGGAGAAAGTTATGGATAACCTTACCCCTCAGGATAAAGTAATGTGTGATGAGTTCCAGGTGTCCAATTTAGAGCACTATGTGAGGTACCCGACCATGTGCTGAGCAATGAACCTAGTGAGCCCCAAGGGAGGCTGAAATGACCTGAGTCACCTGTGCAGTTTATAGACGCCAGGATGAAAGAACTCAGAGAAAAGAATATGTGATGATAGAGGTTCTTTGGAAGCGCCATGTGTACGGTAAAGCCACATAGGGGCCAATGATGGACGTGGAAAAGTCTTATCCTAAATTGTTTGTTTGCTTGATAAAATTTTGAGGACAAAATTCCTATAAGAGGGGAAGGATGTTACAACCCCAAATTTTGGGTTCATTTGGTGAGAAATGTAATTTCTCATATTAAAGATATTTGAACAAATAATGATATAATTTAGATCAAATAAATGGATTTCGTGTATGATGGCCTTGTATGTTTTCTTAATAGGCCTTATTGGCCACTGAGCCCAATTGAAGGAAAAAGAAAAAGAAATGAAAAAGAAATTCAATTGGATAAGGAGTACATAAGAAAATAAATAAAGTAAGAACAAAAGGCTAAGGGATAATTCCAAAAATAGAATTTCGAGTTTAATGGATTCCTTGGGGTTCAAGGAACTCAGAATTGGAAGATAATGATAAAAGAAATAAAAAAGACATGGAAAATATGAATAATGAGATGGTAACTTGCACACCAAGAAAAGGAATCGTACACTTGAGATAATAACTTCAAATTTTGTAGGATGGAAGATAAAACTATAATTGAGTTTTCCTCAAAATTTGAGTAAGAAAAGAGTTACCGTTTGAGAGTTATGAATTTTCCAAAGATATCATTAATTAGGAATGTAATTCGATTTAGTTGGGAATTTATTTCCTTTTTGATCTAGCGCGCCTGATGAGGGCCCTTGGATTCTAATCCAACGGGAGCTGCTCATCGTCCAAGTCCCAGTGGGACAAGGACTGTAACCGCGACAAAGGGGGATTTTCCCCATAAGATTTCTCGCGAATAAGTGCATCTGCACTTAGGATTCTGGTCCCAGTAGGTTCGGGGGATCCTTGCGAAGGATCTGGACCCTGGTTTTACCAGGTTTTGACCTAATTTCGAGAAACGCCCAATTGGGCTGGTTGTTTAGTTCGTGTGGGATTGGGACTCCTCACAGGGAGGCCCCATACCCTATATAAAGGGTATCACACGATCTCTCAACTCATCGCGATCTCAGGCGGCTTTTTCCCAGGATCCAACTCCCTCTCCCGCTCTTGATCGAGTTAGCTCCGGCAAGGGCGCCGCCGCGGCACCGCCGTGTTCTGGAAGAGTAAAAGAAGAAGAAGACGACGCCCAGGAAGCATTCGATTAAGATCTGACGGCCGGTCCAGTCAAGGCGCGGGCCAATAGATCCTGAGTCCATCGTGGACTCAGGGTAATCCAACGGACCAAGCTGAGAGGCGGGGTCGTTACATATTTCGTCCTCGAAATTAAGCTAGAAACCACTTCGTCACATCATATACATCTTTAAAAAAAAATTGTCCTCGAAATTAAGCCATACTCATACTCCAAGGAAAAACTAAGGATCTTCTTCCATATGTAGGAAACTATCTTAGGTGTAACATATCCAAAAACAAAGCTCCATAGCTATCTCCAAACTACCATTAGGAAGTTTTAAAACATCTAAGGTGAATCACCCCTTCGTAGAAGGCTCAACAAGGGTTTAGAAACTCTGATTAGGTCATAACATATCTCATTGTTAGGGTTTCATCCTTATCTTTTCCCATGAATTAGGTTTCCGTCATCATATTACCATGTTCTAAAGGAGTTAACTAAAGTTAGCCCATTATATCAAGGTGTCATCAACATTTTATTTAGCTCATTGTTAGAACATGTTCATCATTAACATATGCCTTTTAGGAGGGAGTTAACTACAGTTAACCCACTATATAGATCTAGATCTAGGGGTAGAAAAGGGCCACACAGCCAGCTCCAAACAAAAGGGGCGCGTGACACCAGATAAACCACAAACTTATGTCTATGAACCCTCAATAATGTGCATATTATTTCAAATATTGAAACTTAAACAACTTCTTCTAGGATCTTACAAACTTTATGAAACTTTAAAGATAGATATACAATAACACAAGCTACATCCTCTTCCATTTTGGTGTTAGGTTATCACTAATTGACCAGTCAACAACTTCATCCAAACAACACATACTTAAGGGTATTACTCATGCAACTTTCAACTTCTTCCAAACTGATGGAAGCGCCTTCCTGTGATTAAAGCATACATATGCATATTTGAATCTCAAATCCATAAACTCCTTATTCGATTGAGTATTCAGGAATACCAAAATTTCACTCCATCACATCCTACACACGTTAAAAGATATTTCGTCCTCGAAATTAAGCTAGAAACCACTTCGTCACAAGTACCTTGGGAATTAGCACCATGGGTCGATGGGAATTAGCGTCGTCTTTTGTACTCCTTTGATCATGAACAGTGATGGCTCTTTGCTTGACCAAGGCCGGATCTGGACAGGAATAAGCGTTGTCCAAGGTCCCTAGAGGTGGTGTAGCGGTGGAGTGATGGAGCGGTTGGACGCGAAGATGATGGAAGGTACGACGGCTGGATGCGGAGGCGGAAGGGCAACAAGGCGGTGAAGATGGTGGCAACAGTTGTTGGAGCGGAAGGCTGATCTGCTTGGCATGGCTTCTTTATTAGAGGCGGATGGAGCTGCTTGACGAATAGATCTCGGGGAAGGTGACGACAACGACAGATAGATCTGGATGGGAAATAGCATCGTCCAGAAACTCGGACAGGATAGAGGGCCAGGAAGGATGGCGACGACTCATAGATAAAATCTATGTGAAAGGGGAAGAAGATGCGACCATGGAGGCTGGGATGTACCTAGCAGGCGGCCGGCCTAAGCCATGGAAGGAGGCGACAGCCGCTCGCAGGCGGGTTGACCCTCGGTTGCTCTCTCTAGGAGAGGAAGGGGCGGCGGCTTCTAGGGTTGGATCGGGCGTCGGAGAGAAAAGAGGGAAGAAGGGTGTGGCGGCTAGGGTTCTCTCCTCAGGGCTATCACTCTGATACCATGTGAAGTGTATACGATAATGTTGTGTTGTTCTATTGATATGTACACCCATATCCTATATATAAGAGAGGAGGCTATTACGAGGAAGCACAAAGGAAGCGGACTAACCCTAATGGGTCATGGGAAATAGGCCCATGTAGACAATAGACTAATAACCTATTAAATAAATAGGCTATATTCTAACTACATTAGCATAAGAGATATCACTTACACATGACAAGTTTCCTTATCTGAGGTCAAGAATGCTTTGATAACTATGAAAATAGAAAAGGCATGTGGGCTAAATAGACTTATCAAACTAGTACAAAATCCGCGGGCACCCATGGGTCGATTCCTTTAAGTTGGGTTTGGGTGATGAAATTTTCCGCATGCTGAAAGGTATCCAAACCCATACCCACATGTTTAAATATTGACCCGCCTAACTAAATTAATTACATAAAAATAAATATAATGATCTAATACTACCTAAAATAAACATGATGACCGACTACTCATTAATTTTTAAGGAGTTTCAGTCTAAACTCGCACTAGCCCAACAATTATTGATTCCGATTGAGAGATATAGACTTTCCTGCGTTTTTACTGTCTATTTTACTCTTTTCTTTGTTATTCTTATGTCTTGTTTTATCCCACATGGGTTATATCTAAACCATGTGGCTTTCTCTTGTCTTATAAAAGATAACCATGTACTCCTTTTTTAATCACTCAAGAATAAGACAATTAGCCGCAACTTCTAGATGGTATCAGAGCCTCCCGATCCTCCCTAACCCTAATCCTTCCTTCCCTCCCATCAACCCTAGCCGCCACCCTTCCCCTTCTTCCCTGCTGCGCCGCACAGCAGCATACCCCTGCTGCCCGCCGCCACCAGCCCCTCCACCTCCTTGTCGCCGCCTCCATAGCCCCACCACTGTCCATTTCCGCCGCCCCGAGCACCCACCCTATCCTCCCTTCTCCTCTTCCCATCTTCTCTTACCCTTCGCTCACCATCTCGTCCGGCTAAAGGCTCCTTTTTCGGCCTCCGTACATTTTTCGAAAAAGTTACGTACAGCCCGGTCTTTTCCAGTTCTGGAACGTTGAAGGAGTAAATCAAATTTTTGCATCTGACTGCCTGCGCCTCATGGTGGAGTGATCTTTCCTCCATGTTGGCGTAGGTTCTGTTCTTCCTTTCTGCCCCGTGAGGGTCTTCTGAGGTCCATGATTGGATCTCCTACCTACTACTATTGCTAGTCCATGTATTGGACTCCTGCTGCTGCCCTCTACTGACGCCTGCTATTCTCTGCGCTTGTGCTACTGCTTTTTCTACTTTGGTCCGATGGCAACTTCAGATCTCCCTCACACTCTCTGTGTTACTACGGTGAAGTTGGATAGTTCCAACTATCACCTATGGGCTGCCTCCTTTGAGTTGTATGTTAAATCCCAAGGTCGCTACTCCCACCGGACTACAAAAGGCCCATCTCCTCCTGATCATGATGCTGACGAGAAGACGAAACAAGCCTTTGATCTCTGGTCCAAGGAGGACTATGGGGTCATGACATGGATGGTCAACAACGCTGAAGCAAAGATCAGCCAGTCCCTTCTCCGTCTTCATACTACCAAAGAAATGTGGGAGCAACTCTCCCATGTTTACTCGCACCAACAGAATCCTAAGAAGGTCTTTGAGATCTTCAAACAACTTGCCAAACTGGAGTATTCTACTACTGATTCCGTCGAGGATTACTACAACTCCTGTTGTGCCCTCTGGGATGAGTTCCAAGTGTATCATCCTCTTTCTACTAACATTAATAAACTTAATCGACAGCGGAACAAACTTATGTTAGTTCAGTTCCTCGCGGGCCTACCTGCTTCCTTTACTGGTGTTGTGGACCAGATTCTCTCCAGCGACCCTTTACCCACTCTCCGCGATGTGCTCAAAAGGGTCCAGCGCCTACCTTCTGTGTCCCAGTCCGTGCCTGACTCTTCTGATGGCGCAGCCCTCGCTGTCCGCTCTGGTGATTCCTTTTGTGGTCGCGGTCGTGGAAGAGGTCGTGGCCGCGGAGGACGTTCTTCTGCTCCTGGACGTGGCTCTGGAGCTGATCCTGTTGAGTCCCGCTACTGCACTCACTGCAAGCGCACCAACCATACTGAAGATCGTTGCTGGATCAAATATGGCAAACCTGACTGGGCCAATAAAGTGACATCTGATCAGACTGAACCTGCTCCACCGACAGCTGACTGGATCCGCTCAGAATTTGAAAAACTACTACAAGCTCGTCTGGCGTCTTCTACTGAGGATTCAAATGTTGGTAGTGCCGCCCTTCTGACTACGTCTGGTAAAAACTCCTAGGTGATTGACTCTGGTGCGACTTCTCATATATCTGGAAATCCTGATTTTTTCTCTAAACTGCACAAGAGATCTTTTATACCTCCTGTTACTTTAGCTGATGATTCTAAATCGCCTGTAACTGGAATTGGTGATATTTGCTCCACTGGTAGTCTGCCTCTGCGCTCCACTCTTTATGTCCTGAAATTTCCTCTTAATTTACTATCTGTCAGTAAAACTGTGAAGAGTCTTCGTTGCTCAATTACATTTAACCCGGATGGTGTTTTGTTTCAGGATCTGCACACGAGGATGACGATTGGTTCGGGCCATGAGGGACCGGATGGACTCTACTACTTGGATGATCCAAAGACAGCTGCATATTTGACTTCATCTGTAGCAGGCATCCAGTGGCATTATAGATTGGGCCATCCTTCTGTTACGAAGTTAAAAGCCTTGTTACCTAATGTAGTTAGTTCTGATTTTCATTGTGAGACATGTCAGCTTGGCAAGCAGACTCGTGCTACCTTTTCCCAAAAAATTTGTATCAATTCTAAAGCACCTTTTAATATTATACATGTTGACGTTTGGGGTCCATTATCTGTGTCGAACACTTCTGGTTTTAAATATTTTCTGAGCTTCATTGATAATTTTTCTAGAACAACATGGTTATTTTTGCTTAAAGATAGATCTACTATTCTTGAAAAAATTACTAACTTTTTTGCTGAGATCCGCACTCAATTTGCTAAGCCTATAAAAATTTTTCGCACTGATAATGCGTTGGAATTCATGCAAGCCTCTGTTAGCACCTTTTGTCGTCGTCAGGGCACCATCCACCAAACTTCCTGTGCTTATACCCCACAACAAAACGGTGTCGCTGAACGCAAGAATCGTCATCTTCTCGAAGTTTCTCGTACCCTTCTTTTTCACTACCATGTTCCCCAGTCTTTTTGGCCCGAGGCGATATCCACTGCCTGTTATCTTATTAACCGCATGCCCTCCTCTGTGCTCGGAAATCAGATTCCATTTCAGGTTCTGTTTCCCGATGCGCCTCTTTTTTCTGTCCCGCCTCGCATATTTGGGAGCACATGTTTTGTTAAGAACCTTTGGCCAGGCCTTACTAAATTGGATCCTAGAGCGACTAAGTGTGTTTTCCTAGGGTACTCTCGCACTCAAAAGGGGTACCGATGCTATGATCCTATTTCTAAAAAGTGGTTTGTATCTGCGGATGTGGTATTTTTTGAGAATATGCCTTTCTACTCTTCGACTGGTTCTGCGCTCACTTCGGATTTACTAGTGGACACGCCTTTACCTGTGGTGGATGATTTGGCTGATAATTCTGATGCTCCGAGTGAAAAGCCACCTCTGAAAGTTTATCACAGAAGATCGAAGCCGACAACTCCCTCTATGGCCTCTCCATCATCCTCATCCTCTGTGCCAGATCAAGCACCTCCGCAGGTATTTTCTGATCTTGATATTACTATTAGTCTGAGGAAAGGGACAAGAACGTGCACTATGCATCCGATTGGGAATTTTTGCTCTACTGCTAATTTGGGTGCTAATTTTGCTAACTTCACTGCGGCTCTTTCTGCTATATCTGTTCCTACAACTGCTGCTCAGGCTCTTAGACATCCTGCATGGCGTCAGGCTATGGAAGCAGAAATGAAGGCCCTTACAGAACGAAATACATGGGCCCTTGTTGATCCACTTGTTGCTTGCTCTCCAGTTGGTTGCCGCTGGATCTTCACAGTCAAATACCAGCCAGATGGTACTGTTGAACGGCTTAAGACGAGACTTATGGCAAAGGGGTATACACAGACCTATGGGGTCGACTACTTCGAGACTTTCTCTCCAGTTGTGCGCCTGAACTCTGTGAGAATTCTGATTTCTGTTTCTATAAATTCTGGCTGGCCTCTGTATCAGCTTGATGTCAAGAATGCTTTCCTGTATGGTGACCTTCATGAAGAAGTATACATGTCACAGCCCCCCGGTTTTGTGTGTCAGGGGGAGTCCTCTAAAGTTTGCAGGTTGAAAAAGGCAATTTATGACTTGAAACAGAGCCCTCGAGCTTGGTTTGACAAGCTCAGCACTATTCTTCAGAAATTCTCTTTTCGGCGCTCCCAGTCAGATCATTCTATTTTTGTGAAAAATACTACTGCGGGCATTATTGTCCTTATTGTTTATGTTGACGACATTATTCTTTCTGGAAGTGATCTTGCTGGTATTCAGTCAACAAAGTGCTATCTGGAGAAACAGTTCGTCACCAAAGATCTCGGCTCGCTACGGTATTTTCTTGGGATAGAGGTGTCCTGGTCTTCTTCTGGTCTCTGCTTATCTCAGCGGAAGTATGTTTTGGACCTACTATCTGAAACTGGTCTTCTAGGTGCTAAACCTGCTAGCACACCTCTGGATCCGAATACTGACTGGGATGATGAGAATTCTCCTGCTTATCCTGACAATCATCAGTATCGAAGAATGGTTGGTAAACTCATCTATCTTACTGTTACACGGGCTGATATTACTGCTGCGGTTGGAATGGTTAGTCGTTACTTGGATAAACCTCGGCAATGCCATTGGGATGCTGTCTGCCATATTCTGAAATATCTGAAAAGTTCTCCTGGAAAAGGTCTGCTTTACAAAAAACATGGGCACTGCAAACTTCTTGGCTATTCTGACTCTGATTATGCTGGCAGCAAGGTTGACCGTCGCTCTACTTCTGGCTACTGCACCTTTGTGGGAGGCAACCTTGTCACTTGGCGAAGCAAGAAGCAGTCTGTTGTTGCTCGCTCTAGTGCTGAAGCTGAGTATCGTGCCATGGCGCACACTACCTGTTAACTGTTCTGGATTAGGAGCTTGTTGAAGGACTTTGGTATTTCTGATTCGTCCCCTATTCCAATGTATTGTGACAACAAAGCAGCTACTTTCATTGCTAGTAATCCTACTTTCCATGAGCGGACCAAGCACATTGAGGTGGATTGTCATTTCGTCCGCGAAGCTGTTCTATCGGGCCAAATCTCTACTCCCTACATTCATACGTCTGATCAGGTGGCTGACATCTTCACAAAGATTCTACCAAAGACGAGGTTCACTGCTATGACATCCAAGCCGGGCATGATAGACATCTACGCTCCAGCTTGAGGGGGAGTATTAGTATATAGACTTTTCTGCGTTTTTACTGTCTATTTTACTCTTTTCTTTGTTATTCTTATGTCTTGTTTTATCCCACATGGGTTATATCTAAACCATGTGGCTTTCTCTTGTCTTATAAAAGAGAACCATGTACTCCTTTTTTAATCACTCAATAATAAGAGAATTAGCCGCAACTTCTAGAAAATTAATTACATAAAAATAAATATAATGATCTAATACTACTTAAAATAAACATGATGACCTACTACTCATTAATTTTTAAGGAGTTTCAGTCCAAACTCGCACTAGCCCAACAATTATTGATTCCGATTGAGAGATATTTGGGAAAAACAATCTACATCTACTACATTACTTAGTTGATCTATCAAACTTAATTTGGAGTTGTACTACAAGTTACGAACTCTAGTTTATTGAGCATAATCATACATTAAGAAAAATTTACCCCCAAAAAGGGTATGTGGTTGAATGGTTGTAAAAATTGATCAAAGTACAATTTTATTTGATAATGAAAATGTATAGTAGTTGGTTTTTTTTTGTGCTATATTTCACATAAAATACTAGATAATGGTCTTCTTTTACAGTTAGAGTAGCAACTTGCAAAATATTTTTATTGAATACATATTATATGGGCACCCATGGGTGACTCGCAACCCGCTAGGTTGGGTTGGGATTTGTCTTTGTTTGACCCATTTAGAATTTCGTCTTTTTGACACGCACCCGCGAGATCCAAACCCACAATGACGCAACCCAAACCCAACCCACCCACCTGTTTGACATGTCTAGGGCTAAACGATATTCCTATTAATGCATGGAAGAGTATGGGGGTGAAGGAGATCTGGTTATTGACTTTCTTAAATACTCATGGAGACCAAGAAAAATATCAGATGAGTGTAAAATTGTACCATAGTCCCCAACTACAAGAACAAAGGAGATGCTCAAAGTTGCACAAAGTACAAAGGTATCAAGTTGATGAATCACCGTATGAAGCTTTATGAAATGATTGTTGAGCAAAGACATGCCAGGAAGATCCACAACAGATGTTATTATACAAATAAGGAGGCTTATGGAGAAGTAAAGAAAAAGTAAAAGAGCTCTTCACATGGTTTTATTTTTTTGGAGAAGGCTTATGATCGAGAACCCAGGGAAGTGGAGGATTTTGAAGAAAAAAGGTGTGTTGGTCTAATACATTGACTTGATTAAAAACATGCATTATAGCTCAACTTCAAGTGTTAGGACTCCTGGAGGAGACACCAATATTTCCTAACATTGTTGGGGTACATCAAGGATTAACAGAGTCCATATTTATCTGTTCTTATTACGGATGGAGTAGACAGCATGTTCATGATGATATTCCTTAGTGATGTAATTTGTTGATGATATTATGTTGAATGATGAAATTAAAGAAAGATTAAATGATGACAAGTTTGAATCTAATGGATTTAATATCATTAGAAGCAAAACCAATACATGCATTGCAATTTCAACCAGTCTAGAGTGGTGGTGGGGCCAAGTTGGATGGAGTGGATGTATCAGATTGGGACAAATTTTATTACTTGGGTTCTATTACTCGAACGGATGGTTTAAGGTTATGTTTGTCACATGATCGCAACCATGTGGTTGAAATGCAGGAGTACAACTGGAGTAGTATGTGAGTGGAAGATCCCTCTCAAATTAAAAAGTAAGTTTTATTAAACAACTATACGACCATCTATGCTAAATTAGAGTAACTTGTGGACGGTGAAGAAGCAAGTTTTGAACAAGATGAATGTCGTCAAAATGCAAATACTGAGATGGTATATGGGAAGACAAGGAAAGATTGCTTGAGAAATGATTATATTAGGAACAAAGTAGGGGTGGCGAGTATTGAGGATAAGTTGTGTGAGGGTCGCAAAGAGACCAACACACCTAATCAAAGCAACACCATTGAGTCTAGAATAGTTAGAAGAAGAGACATGCCTGAATTAACTTAGGAACATCTTATAAAGAGATATTTTGAAACTTTACATCTTTATCAGAATATGACCCATAGCATAGTCGATTAGAAGAGAAGGATCCATGTAGCTAACCAAACCTTGGTTGGACTAAGGCTTAGATGATGACTATGACTACTCACACGCACTCAAAAGCAAGGAATTAGGTTTCGTTAAAATAGACGAAATTTCACCAAAAATTTTGATTTTGGTGGAATCTGGTACCGTACATGGAATTGTGTTGATTTCGGTCGAAACTACTACCAAGATTGCAACTTTTGAAATTTTTACAAAAATTTCGATCATCTCACCAAATTTTGATGGATTTCGAGTTTTTGTGCACAACTCAAAAAATTTGATGGAAATTTCGATAATTGCAATCCTCGGTGTTATTGTTGTTTTTTGAAGAGAAGTAAAGGAGGATTGGAGTTATTTTACCATTTAGTACTCATACATAGTATATCATAATTGCATTGCATTTCCTAGTATTAACTATTCAAAATATTAAATATTGATGTAAAGCTTCTTTATGTTGTTCTTTATTTTCTTCATTGTGGAAGTCATGTACCCTAGTGGTGGTTTATTAGACAATGAGGGTGTTAGGAAGCCAACCACACCAAAAAATAATGATTTTGCTTGGAAATATTGCACTAGTGTTCTTGGGGTCAATGAAATAATTGACTATTGGGTCAATATCAACAACAAACTATCTACCCAAGTAAAATATGTGGGAATGCCCTACATATCCAATATTTGATGTTATTGAACAAAAAAGTAAAAGCATGTATATAGCTCATACTAGTAAAATTACATAACTTAATTCCTACACTTTGTCATCAAAACCCTTCATCGAAATCCCCGTGAAATAAGAAAGTTTACTTACCTACCACATGAAGTATAAAATTTTATTGCATAAAATGATGCATTTAGGTGTAGAGATCACGCCTGCAAAATTTCATGGCTTGATTCATCCATTTTGGCGTTGAAATAGACACAGTTGCATTTATCAAAAAAATTATCAAAATTTCCATAAATTTCCATTTCCACGCCATGGAAACGACATTGAAATCGAATACCTCACTCCTTGCTCAGAATTCCAACTAGATACTTGGTAGAAGTCATCTAGTCACACTTCTTCCACATCTTCAAAACATCACTAGAGAGAGGAAATAATATGTGTAAGTCATCAATTAGACGAGTAACTTCCCAAAGTACTATGTGAATAATTATCACCTTGTTACAATCCATATAGCTTTACAGTCATTTCATACTGCGGGATATACTATTATAATACATGAGATCTAGATGATCCCACAACTTCTTTCATGACTCAAAGTGATTCGACATGTCTACTATATAAGATTCCATGCTATTCCACATTACGTTTAATAGGTTTCCATCATGTTATTTCCATCTCTCAAGTGTGGCAATATATTTGGGTGTTTCTTTGGTCAATTATTTGATGCACCCTTGGCCTATAAAAGATATGCCAATGGTCCTTTCCCCCTTCTCAATATTTATTGATAACATTATTTGACATCCATCATTGCCTGACCTATGTTAATTAACTTCTTCTCTTGACATCCTCAGTTAGTAGGAGTGAACGACCCTATCTGTGACAAGATTGTCCATACTTGGAAGATTGGACAATGGTTACTTGATCAATCTGGAGGAGCGTCATTAAGTGGTTAACGGCCAAGGCCATTACCGCGTTGATCTCGAGAATACGACTTGATATAAGATGACAACATGTTTTAGAAGATGATGGCCTGATTTGAAGACAACCTGAAAGGAGGATCCTGACGAAAATAGACTGTTTGGCATTGTCCTTGCTAGGATGACCCTAAGGGAATATGACCGATTTATTTGGTAGGATGGAGGTGTCTACCTAGGATGACCCTCAAGGCTTATTGGGTGTTATGTGACGTGGTCACTACAAGATGGAAGACCAGTAGGAAGAGAAGAGAAAGACGTGGGAAAGAGAGCGGCAGAAGGAAGAGAGAGCTATGGAAAAAAGAGGGACAATTGGTCAAAGGTGTGCACTAGGGCTCAGATCGCTTGGCAATAAAGCCAACTCTGATACCATTAGAAGTGTGGTCGGTGGAGAGGATTCTTCGACGAGTACTCCAAAGCGGTCCACACTCTCTCTCTCTCTCTCTCTCTCACACACACACACACACACACATATATATATATGTGTGTGTGTGTATAATATGCAGACTAGACCAACAAATGCACCTATTCAAAGCAAAGTTGTTGAGTCAAGCACAATTATAAGAAGCAGAGGCATACCTAAATTAACATGGGGAAGAGCTTATAAAGAGATTTTGAATTTTTACATCTTGATCAGAGCATGAGCCATAACAAAGCTGATTCGAAAAGAAGGATCTGTGTAGCCAACCTCATCATGGTTGAGATTGAGGCTTAGATGATTTATATATATATATATATATATATAGCAACGATCCAGTGAGAAACATATATGGTGAGAGCATGAGAGGCATTTGAATAATATATATAATATATATATATATATATATATATATATATATATATATATATATATATATATAGGGCCCATCTTTATTGCCCGCGCGGGTAGCTACCCGCCCCCCATTTCGGTTACTTTTTTTCAAGTTGGTTACTTTTGACATGTAGAGGGTTACTTTACCTTGCAAACTGCTAAGTTTCGTGCATAGATAGTTACGTTTGCAACAGCAGATTTTAAAACACGGGTACATATATATCCGCTGTGTATTTTGTACGGGATTACTTTTTTAGTCGCATAGTTACTTTTTTTGATAGCAGGGTTACTTTTCTGGCCAGAATAGTTACTTTTTTGGCTGTCGGGTAGCGAAATCCAGGCTACCCGCGCGGGCAATGAATGAACGGCCATATATATATATATATATATATATATATATATATATATATATATAGTTACCCTTAAGCAGTCTATGCATCGATATCCATATATAAAGAGTTACAGACTAAGTCTCTAACATTTGTACAATTAGAAGCAAGTCGTTGTATATTAAATTGTTCTCGTGTACAATACAAGAGTAGTGGTAACATGCACAGCAACATATTACCATACACTGATTTCCAAGCTTGTCACCTCTTAAGGTCTTAACAATGGAAAGCCTAACTGCTAACATTAAAATTATCCAAAGAGCTCACAATTTCTGTGAGCCATTACTTACTAATAATTTATAGTAGCTATAACATAGCCATGCTTACGGGTTCTTTTTGCTTCAGAAATTAGGTTACCATAAAAAATGTATAGTAGCACATGACCAACCTGTAAACACTTAGGATATGCTTAGTTGGGAATATGAATATTGTAATTTAAGAGGCCAATTAATTCTGAAACAAGTCTTTAATAGGTGTTCTTTTCAAATACTAAGAAACCCTGCCAATATCAAGATATCTCCCGTGTGAAATCAACTGCTAGATCTACAAAGCTAATAGTAAACCAAATAGGATGCAGTGACACTCGATAGTATAATTTGCCAGCTAGCCATTTGCACCTTGAAAGATCCATCATAAGATTTATTCATAGTTGTCAGTGTAAATCATGGTTAACTGGTGCATAGCATGTTTACACTCAACAGCTAAAGTCTTCTCCAGTAAGTCAAGGGCATAGTTCCTTCGACTTGCAAACTTGCAAGTTAATAAATTCTTGTAGCGACTCAGCTTCATTATCCCAAGATTTTTATAAAATAGCATACAAAAATCTATGGCAGCCCCTTTGTAATGATTGATCCAGTCAGATCTAAATATAAAATGATATACATGTATATCCTACTTGAGGCTTGATCAACTCCAATTCCGGCTACAACCATGTCCAATATTGACCTGGACCCAAACTATTATATCATTGTTTGAGTTTTTAACTGTTTGTATAAAGGATTTGGTCAGGCCACTGTCAACCTAAACTTGATGCAACCCTTGCAAATGCTTTTGTGTGCACAAAAGGCAACTAAGCCCTAGTCAAGAAACAAAAATATCTAGACTTCATTAAGACAATATTTCAGGAAAATTTTAATCTTATGGGATCAACATATCCTGAGCTGTTTTTCTGTGTATGGTCTGAATCATAACTCATCCAAAGATCATTACAATGATGCTCTTCTATAAGATTGTAATTTATGTAAAAAGTAAAATCCACCATACATAGAGATAGACTATTTTAATTAAATACCTCATACCTGGATGTAAATATCAAAAATGCGCTTTCCAAAACTTGAGGAACTATGATCATCAGGAAAAGCAGCCTCCAAAAACTTTAAACTGATTGTATAGTTCCCATTTTCAAGGCCAAGACCATAATATCTCAATGAAGAAGGTGACAACCTTGATGACTGAAATAGCTTCATCTCAGAGTCTGTGGTATCTCTGATCTTGGAGGAACTCATCTCTATGTATTTTGGACTTTGCGATTCTACAAATCTTCCAACACTACTAACTGCCCATCTTTTGGTGCTGGTAACATAATAAGCAGCAGTAGAAAGATTCTGATTATCTGCCTCAAAATGTGTTTTATCAGAGGCCTTAACTTCATCACCACCACAATTTATTGCAAATGAATAGTCTGCAAATAACCAGCACTATATCAGAACAGAAGGTCCTGCAGGAAGATCACCTTTACATATATCATCTGGATGCCATTAATGAGTTCTAAATCCATATGTATGGATTACCATCAACATATTACATTAAACTAAAATTGTTGAGTACCCTCTTACATCATGAGGTTGTCTAAGCTTTTAAAGTTTTTGCAATAACTAATACCTATAAATGATCAGCTAGTACATATATTAGTTTTCTAATAGTTGTCTTTTACAAGATAAGAATGCCTTTTGGCACACAAATTATCAAATTGTTCAAAGGTTTGATCTATATGCTAGTGCATGTAGAAATATTACCTACACAAAATCTCTTCTCGCTTTGCATGAGATGAAATTTTGATGTATTACTTTAAACAAGAACACATCATTAACTGATACCACTCTCCGGAATTCTATCTATTGTTTATCTGGTACCATCAACGTTTTCTCTCCCTTGCTTATCAAAATCTACCCTTCAAAGCAAAAACGACAATACTTCTGTGATTATAATATGAGTTGCTGCTACCTTAACTTTGGAAGGAACTGACAACCCACTGTTTAGAGTTGTTTGTGCATTCTACCATTGTCTATACATATTCACAATCATTCCACTTCGACTTTCCTATACAAGTATATGTAAAGAACTAAGAGGCATGGTAATTTGGCCAAAGATTTAGTGTGTGTCAGTCATGTATTGTACATTGACACACCTAGGACAACTTGAAACACATTTTGACACTCTTAACAATTTCTTACGCATGTCTAGGCATGTCCTACGTTTGGGGAAAATAATAAAAGCCGAAAACGATTGGTCTGTCTTGTACATCTGACCGATGTATCATGTCGATCACTGACTAGTTTTACGATATACTAGTGTAAAAATGTAAGAATATGTTAGAATATGTGAAGTTTTTATAAGTACACTTAGTGTGTTGTAGTGTTTCAAAAAGCAGTCCGTGCAGCCGCGTAGGTGCGGACCACCTACCGAACCGCATACTGGAAATCCACCCCAAAAGTGGACCAGGCCGCATAAAAGGCCGATTAATCCTCGATTTTCAGATAGACATGTTTCCATTTCTTATTTATTACATTTACATTCATATATGTTTGTTTAGATTTAGATCATAGTGCATGTTTGTATTTATTTAAGTTGTTATGATTGCATATTTGCATGATCGGATTTATTATTCTAGTAATTTTACAATTTAGATACACAATTGTATAACTTAAATATGTATATTCATGATATATATACATATACTAATTAATAAATTAAAAAAAATCCAAGAACACATATACTCCCGCAAACTGCATATGCTCTACAAGGTGACCTCTCCGAACGCATAATGCATACCACTTTTTAAAAAAATGGTGTGTTGTACATGAGTTTGTACATGTGTATATTCCCATACATTGTGCATGAGTTACTAGTCATTTCCCATCCTTATATTGTGATTAGAATAGGATTTTAGTAATTGGATAACAAATAAAAGCATTGGCACCCTCCTTATATAGGATAGGAGTCACTCATTACAGACAAATATGGGATTCAAGACAAGACACTAAAGAGAGTACAAAATAATGGAATAAATATAACTAAATATATTAATACTCCCCCTCAAGTTGGAGAATGGATATCATGCATGCCCAGCTTGTCCACCATAGATTGAAATCTTGTCTATGGCAGTGATTTTGTAAAGATGTCGAGTTGATCCTCAGTCTTGATGTATGGAGTGGCTATGCGCTTGGATAAATTGGACTCTTTAACAAAGTGACAATCTACCTCAATATGTTTGGTGCACTTAAGAAAAGTTGGATTACTTGCAATGAAGGTAGCTACTTTATTCTCATAGTACATAGGAATAGGGGTAGAACTGGAGACTCCGAATTCCTTTAATAGCCCTTAAACCCATATCATCTCACAAGTGGTATGTGCTATGGCATGATTGCCAGCTTCAACACTGGATCTAGCCACGACAACTTGCTTTCTGCTTCTCCAAGTGACAATACCACCTACAAAGGTGCAATAACCCAAAGTAGATTTACGATCAGCCCGACTGCCAGCATAGTCCAATTCTAAAAAACCAAAAATCTTATAGTGCCCATTGTTCTGATATAGAAGACCCTTTCCAATTGAGCTATTTAAGTATTTAAGAATGTGGCACACAACATCCCAATGCCATTGTCGAGGTTTATCAAATACCTATTGACAAGCCTAACTGCGGAACTAGTGTCTGCTCGTGTAATTATTAGATATATGAATTTGCCCACAAGTCTTCTATATGGTTTGATGTCAGGGTAAGAAGGTGAAGAATCATCATCCCAATTCATATTGGGATCCAAAGGAGTACTGACTGGGTTGGCACCTAATATACCAGTATCTTGCAAAAGATCAAGTACATACTTGCGCTAAGATAAACAAACTCCAGAAGTAGAATGAGATACTTCAATTACCAGAAAATAGCGCATCTTTCCGAGATCTTTAGTAATGAAGTGTTTTTGTAAATATTCCTTGGTATTCTGAATACCTAGATGGTCACTCCCTGAAAGGATGATATCATCCACATACACAACCATATTAAGACCTTTAGAAGATTTTTAACAAAGACAAAATGATCCTAATACGAGCGTCTGAAGTTAAATTTGGCAAGAATTTGACTTAATTTGTCAAACCATGCTCTTGGTCTCTATTTCAGTTCATACATAGCTTTCTTTAGACAATAGATTTTGGCACACTTCCCCTGAGCAACAAATTCGGGAGGTTGCTCCATATATACTTCCTCATGCAAATCACCATATAAGAAAGCATTTTTAACATCAAACTAGAACAGGGGCCATCTCTTATTGACAACAACATAAATAAGAATCTGAACAGAATTAAGTTGCGTAATAGGTGATAAAGTTTCAATGTATTTCACACCATAGGTTTAGTGTAGCCCTTAGCAACAAGACGAGCTTTAAGGCTTTCAATTTTGCATTATGGTTGATACTTCACAGTAAAGATCCAACGAAAACCTACAAGTGAAACATGAGCAGGGGGGTCAACTAAATCTCAAGTTTGTTGAGTATGGAGGGCTTCCATCTCAACTTCCATGGCACATCGCCAGGCAGGATGTGTGATGGCCTCAACCACATTTTTAGGAACACGAATAGAAAAAAGAGCAGTAGTAAAGTTTGCAAAACTTGAACCAAGATTAGCATCTGAACAATAATTGTTGATAGGATGAAGAGTACAAGAGTGCACCCCTTTTCTAATGCTAAATGGATTATCCAAGTCAGAATATACCTGAGGAGTGTCTCGGTCTGCCGACGAACATGAAGGATTGATGTAGGGAGGGGCCATTGAGGGAGTTCTAGCCTTGTGACATCTTTGATACACTTAGAGAGGTACCTTAGGAGTAACATATTCTGAAAATGTCGATTCAACATGAATAGGGAGAGGAGTGGCAATAAGATCCATTGAGAAAGTTGAACCCATGACAGAAAAATATGGAGTATCTTCAAACAAGACGACATCCACACTAACAATCCATTTTTTAGAATTTGGATCATAACATTTGTACCCTTTTTGAACGTGAGTACCCCAAGAAGATGCACTTCATAGATCGGGGATCAAGTTTACTCAAACCGGTATGAAGATTATCTACAAAACATGTTCTATCAAAAATTCTAGGTGGCATAGGAAATAGGGGAGGTACAAGGTACAAACATTGAATGGGACTTGGTTATTTAAAACAGAGGAGGGCATTCTATTAATAAAAAACAAGCAGTGGAGATAGCATCAACCCAAAAAGGTTTAGGTACATTGTAGTGAAACATAAGGGTTCTAGCAACTTCAAGAAGATGTCGATTCTTACACTCAGCAATACCATTCTGTTAAGGAGTGTAGGAATAAGATGTTTGATGAATGGTGCCAAGGCGTTTATAGAAATGACTAACAGATTGGCATAAATTCAAGAGCATTGTCTCTAAAGATTTTGATGGGCTTATTAAATTGAGTTTTAATCTTAGCAAAGAAAGCAATAAAAGTATCAAGAATGTATGCCCTGTCTTTAAGTAAGAATAACCATGTGGTTCTAGAAAAGTCATCGATAAATGTCATAAAGTAATGAAAGCCAGCCATACTAGTGACAAAATAAGGCCCCCAAATATCAGCATGAACAAGTTCAAAAAAAGAATGTGAAGACAATCATTTTCTTAGGGAACACACATCGAGTTTGCTTTCCAAACTGAAAGCTTCACATTTAAACAAAGTTTCAGACACACTTGGAATCAAATGTTTGAGTTTAGATGTTGATAGATGTCCTAATCTGTATTTCCATTGAAGTCCTAAAACTGGTGAGGAGAGAAAAGTCACATGGTTCAAAGCATTAAGGTGGTATAAGCCATCTGGTCCCTCATGGCCCGAACCAATCTTCTTCCCCCTGCAGAGATCCTGAAAGACACATCGATTTTTGTATTAAGTAATAGAACACTTAAGTTGCTTGACTGTTTCGCTGACTGAAAGAAGATTTAGAGGAAAGCGAGGGACATATAATGTTGATATGAGCAAAAAGTTATTTGGAGTTTGAATATGACCAACCCCACGAACTGGGGCTTGAGTTCCATCAACAATAGTTACATCTAGAATAGAAGATGAAGCAATCATTGTAGAGAATACTTTCAAATTGTTAGAAATATGGGTAGAAGCACCGGAGTTGATGACCCATTTGTTTTTACCGTAAGGAGTTGAGGACACAAGAAAGGCAAAATCACCATCAGAACGTAGAGTCAGTGTTTGAGTCTGGAGTCATTCTTGGAAAAGCTTTTCAAATTCAACTCACAACCAATTTATAGAAGCAATGGAGGGTTGTGTTGGGCATCTTCAGTGTAGTCAGTAGAAGCTTGATTGGCCCATGTGTTGGGGTAGCCACGTTTCACCCAGCGTCGATCCTCATAGTGATTGTGACGACCGCAATAGTTGCAGTGACAATGTCCAATAGAGGGACGTTGCTTGGTCTAGCGGAGGGCTGACTACATCCTGATCCAGTAGGGGGTTGACCACGTCTAGGTCCAAACAGGCCAAAACGACCACGTCCTCTACCACGGCCAGAGTCGCCAGAATGGACTGCAAGAGTTGAATCCTTTGTGGATCCAGAAGGAGAACAGGAGACCAATGGCAATTGTTGGACCCATTTGAGAACATCCCTAAGTTTAGGAAGTGGGTCACTAGATAAGATTTGATGCACGACTCCTGTGAAAGAGGTAGGTAGCCCAACAAGGAACTGTACCAACTGAAGTTCGTTCTACTATCTTTGAACTTCAATGATATCGGAGGTTAGGAGATGGTAAACTTCAAATTCATCCCACAGAGTACAACATTGATTATAGTAATCTTGTACAGAAGTATTAGTAGTGAATTCCTATTTAGCCATTTTTTTAAAGATTTCAAAAACTTTTTGGGGTTTTGTTGGTTTGACGTAATGAGTACACATGTGCTAACTGATCCATCATATATATGGTTCTAAAAAACAAAAACATGTTTTGGTACTAAAAAACAAAAATATATTTATGGTTTCTTAGGGTTTTATTACTTCTAAAAAACAAAAATATATGGTTCCATCATATTTTCTTTTATATAGGTTCACAATACTCTTTAGTAGAACATCTTCTACTAGACATAAATAAGTAACTAATTATAACAATACTTATTGAATAGTACTAGTGATTAGATAAATTGCATGATAATAGTAATTAATAGTGTTGTAATTAGGTAGATCTAGTAATAATATTGTAGATCTACATAATATAGTTATAGATGTATGTATAGTTAGCATCAAACATATCAAAATTGGAGTAATACTAGGTTTTGACGGTAGAAAACCATTTTTTTAAGTGAAAGTGGAAAAATATAGTAGGAAAAAGAGATTCAGATGTTGCAAATGGTAGAAAATGCAAGAGATTAGTTAGAGTTACCTTGATTTGGGATTCTTTTAGCTCCAATCGCCAAAAATCACCCAAACACACCTTCTTTTCTCCTTCCAAGAAGTAACAACAGTCGTTCTCGCAAAAAACAGTATACTCGTCGGTATACTTCCGGTTTTGGTTTGTACAATGAAGTCAGTAGTGCATTTTGCACCGAAACCAAAGAACCATGGCAATATTGGCGGTATACCCGTTGATATATTGATATCTGCGAGCCTATCGTTACGTGTGCATGTTTACATATCCGTCGGTGTCGGTATTTTGATCGAAATATCAGCGATATCGATGATATCTCATTCCTTGCTATAATGACGCAATCTTTCATAAGACTGGGGTGGTATTAAGGTGACTAGTTGACTTAGATAACTACACTGCGACCAGAGCAGATTTGCGAAATTGGCCATTGAAATCGACACTTCAAAGACAGTACACCTTGCACTGCAGTCATCATAAATGGTTATGAATACAGAGTCGAGTATGAGATGCTCCCAGAGGTTCGCATGGGTTGCAGAATCTAGGGCATGCAAAGATAAATGCAAAACTGAGATGGCAGTACCGAAAGAACCAGAGGTACATGTTTCATAGGATAATGCTGGTGTGCAATGGGTATATGAGGAGGAAAGATGGAATATTTATTATGGAAGGAATATCCTTACAAGAAGACTGGCTAGAAGAGGTTTCAGTACAAAAAAGGATCACAAAATTAAGAATGGAAACAAGTATGACATTCTACAGATGGAAGAAGATTAGGTCATGAAAATTGAAGATGGTGACAATACTATTGGTAATAATGAATGTACTCGTCCTCAGGGACAACTAATGGGGCAAAAAATATGGAAGCGGAAGAGGAATCACAGTGCTACAGATGATCCTATCTCTTCATTGGAACAAGATGAGCATCAGGTTATTCTTGAACAACCTACAGCCGATGGTAATGCCCTAGATAATGGAACACTTATGCAGGTGAATGACAGTCATACAATTGCAAATTAGGAAGGAGATATTGACATGCCTGAAGATCATTGCAACCCAAGTGTAACTCAGCAATTACATGATGTTCATCCTGTGGATAGTGGAGAAGGTGTGATGCTGTCTGTAAGTCCAGACATATTGGAATCTGATATAGTTCATTCAGTGAATATTGTCGGAAAGGAAATAAGTAGCAGGTCTGAAACGTTACATCTTACATCTAGAATGACTTGTTGTCAAACAAGGAAATTGGCAGCAGAGCACGCGATTGCCAAAGATGGACACGTAAATTACATTGATATGTAGTTATAGCTATATTTTACTACTGTGACTCATATACTGACTAATTTATATCTTCAGTTGTGGATTTCGAACAGTTTTCTATAATGATACTTTCGTGGTGATTCCTGATCCAGTTACAGACGCCGTTGGGTTACTTATTTGTTAATATTATATCCATATGTAAGTCCATGTACTCTTTTCTAGATGGTGCGTCGACTTGTACCTCTGGTTAATATTGTATGCTCTGATCTCTACTCAATTTTAAGTTGATTTTTAATAAAAGGTTATAATCTTTCCCGAAAACAAAAAGGATGTACACTAAAGATGATATTACTGGAACCATGAAGAAACAATTCACTGTTGGCTACCATTGAGAAGCTACACATGACAATTTTATTTATAGTTTCTAGATGTGTTATAGTAAGCATAAATTGCAAGAATCTAAATTACTTGACATATATGATAAATACTTACATCGCGGGGAATTACGAAAACAAGGAAAGTCTCTCTGTAGACAATACAAGTTCCTGCACATATAAAATAATAATAATACAATGTTAAAGGAATCAAACAGACATGTGGATGGGACTACAACATTAAATTATGTGACTATTTTGGTCATAAAGTGCTCCCTGTAAGTGGCGTAGTATCTTTTCCCAACCTTAGCCTGCTTGTGAGTTGACATAATAGCTTGCTTGTGTGTTGACATAGTATCATATTCCACGTATCACAAGCTAAAATACATATCTATTGTAGATGCTATTGGTTTTGTTTGACTACACATCTAGATATCAAGTTAGCATAGATGATGAGCACTGACAGGTTTAGAACAAAGTAAAGTCAAATGTAGCCTATTAATACGGTATAATTTTAACAATTTACATATAGATAAAAGATACATGTAGATATGCGATTTAAAGTGTAATGCATCTAGGCTTGATAAAAAAATATCACACCAAAGTTCACTTTAATAATATGAAAAAGAGCATTACACACCCTGTAGAATCACCAAGTTGAAAGTTGTTTGCCACCAAGTTCCTACACACAAAATAAATAATGAGAAGTGCCTGTTTGATGGAAGTATTCTTGAGATCAAGCTCTCAACTGACACAGTAACAAGCTATCAACTGACAAAAAAGTTTCTAGCTGCATATATAACACTAAACCCCTGAGAGAATGTAAATGCATAAAAATGACATACAATTGCAGGTTGTTCTCAGACGCCCAAGAAGGAAGACCCCCATCGAAGGCATTGTAAGAAAGATCTCTGTAGACAATAGTAATTGAGTTATTAAGTAACAACTTAAGTTCAGATGTCATGAGTCAAAGGTATATATCTTTTTCTTAGAAACACAACGAATAATATATCGTCTTGAAAACATGTCTGGATGGATTCTCTATATAAAAGGGAAACTAAATTGTTCCATACGGGACCATTGTTCTGAAACTATGGAATAATCGGATGTTTCATCAGCCAAGTATTTGGTTAAGTGTCGAATCAAATATGCCTGCTTAATTCCAACACAGTTCAGGCTAACTACAGAAGCTTGGTCATGATGTGGGGTAGACAGCCACTTTGCCAAAGAAATTCATCAACAACCCATCACCCATATAAGCATTTTTCCTTTTTTTTTCAACAGTGGATTTGATACTTCCTCAATTAAAATTGTGTTACTTTTGGCATTATCCTCCTCTCCACTTTATCACACAGTTTTGACTAATTCACAATGCATAGCAATTTGTTCCAATTTAAATTGAAAAAAAAACCCAGCAAACTGTATGTATACTTTTTTGGCAAAAACAAATACCTATGTTGGTACTTAATTTGTTTTTAGCATGGTGCAGGACTTCAAATTCATGTCGACTTCACCAGGTGTAGAAGTGGAAGTTTGTGGAAACTTCGAGGAACTTTAAACACAAACTTTGATAAACTTTGATGCCATTTTTTTAAGAAAATGATGTGAATTTGAAGGAAACTTTGACTGAAAATTTCAGATTATGTTATACCTCTATCTTATATATGTAAAGTTAACACAAAAACACGATTTATGACTCTCTAGACCTAGTTAGGTTTATAATACAATGTGTTGCTTATAAGGGTAAAATGTGTACACATATACAAATACAATTCACTTGTATATATTCTATACAATATACACTCAAATAGTAGTTACAACACCCTCTCTAGGAAAGAGTGGCAACAACAAACATAGGAGCTGATATTACAAGTTGTGAAGAGGGTTGAAGGAGACACTTATGCCTTATATGGCCATTGGGGCACTGGTTAGGATTAATTTTTTGGGCCGTCTCAACTTTGCCCCAACTTCGGCAACTTTGAGGAACCTCGACAACTTTGGAGAAGTTGAGACAAAAATACACACAAAAAAGTCAACTTCTTTGACATCAGTGAAAGTTCGCTCCGAATTTTAGACGAGGCCGGTGTATTTGGTATTCGACTTTGCCTAAAGTCGAATTTTGAAACTTCACCCAACTTCGACGAAGTTGTGTTCCATGGTTTCTAGCTTCCACAGAAGTTTCAATTACTTAAATGGACTTCTTGTGCTACTATTTTTTTATAAGATTTTTTTGTATCTATTAGATTCAAGTTAGTGGTGAATTGGTTTAAATTTGAGTTGTATTCGTCAGTTAGATATCTATTTCTATAATAATCTACGACTTAGTTGTATGTGAATAAATAGACACATGGAGAGGAAGAGTTGTTTCTTAGTTTAGTTTTAATGATATGGGCTATGGTTCAAAATTGTTTGCAAACTAAGAAATTAGAGAGATGAAGTATAAGAATATGTAGCATACATAAATGTTAGAATAGACTAAATGGTCCCGATGCACATCTTTGTGTCAACCTTTCTCTTTCTTTCTTATCTTGTACTCGTAGTATACCTATCACACACTCTCCTATATGAGAGTCATGGTTATCTGCAGCTCGCACCCACCAACCTTTGGCAGCCTCCCTCCACACATGATTGCTTCCACAAGAGGGTGTAGCAAAAGTCGGTGGGCTTCAATAAGGCTAGCACCAAGTTGCTTTGTAATTCCGCATTCACTACGGTATGTGTGTTCTCTTTTCCCTCTTTCTACAAAACTTCCCTCGAGAAGCATTTTCCATCTCTAGTATCATCCTTCCCATGCCATTCCTCGAAGTGCATGGGTGAGCGCCTATAATTGTAAGGAACTCATTCTCTCCCAAACGTAGAGTACCATTCATGATAGCGATTCTCCCATCTTTCCTACCATGCTTTATAATATCGTCCTACCGTGATTCATTCCAGTAGTGTTGTTTGTTATACTACTGTGCTTCATTCCGGAAGGTACATTAGTTTGTGTAACCACGCCTTCTTTCTGTTTATTAATCTGTTTTCGAGGAAAAAGATAAGGCTCTCACCTACACTAATAGTGATCTAGGTGATATATTTGTAATCAAACTTTACAATAGTAACTACCATTTGTGAATGAATATTGTATAAACGTTCAACGAGATCAGAAATGAACTCAAGTCCATATCTAAATCTACAGGAGATAGTGACATACAACACTAAGGCAACAGTACGCTGGTCTATCATATTGGCCTGTTTGTGCTGAAAAATCAACTCTTGTTAGTAAAATGAAGAAATGAATTTTATATTAGTTAGAAGTGTACTTTCTTAATTAGCCATAAGATGAAGAAATGAATATTAGTACTTTCGTGACAGTATTTACAGTCCAACTGAGAGTTAAGACCGAGTGAGGAGTTGGTTGTCTTAGAGGGTCTCCAGCTGTCAAAAACCACCAGATACTTTGACCTACAACTGTCACAACTTTGACCGCTTGGATCCCTCGGTCGAACTGTAAGGTCAGCCGAGAGGAAACTTGATTTCTACAAAAGGCTGCCCATTTGCTCATTGTTTTTGAAAACTCAGAACATTGTTGCCTACTGTCTGAAAATCTTTGTGCTCTCATTTCAAGTGTATATAAAGCTCTTGGAGTATCTTCTAGTTCCCTCTCTTCTCTTCAAAAACTTCTAGCCTTCACCACCAAAGTTCAATCTCAATGGCTTCTTCTTAAAGACCTGCCACGAAGGTTTCCTGTGGGAACAAGGTTTTGCATCTTCGTACATTGAAGCCGGAGGAATGCAGTTCATCGACAATAATGCAGTGGAGTGCAACGTCGAGCTATGCCGTCGCACTCTTCTTCCCCAACATCTTATAGATGTCCAATCTATAGTCGACATCAACATTCCAAGTTGTTTGATTTCCAGCAAAGTGGAGGACATGATTAATCCAAGCAGCTTCTTTTGATTGACAAAGGTTGCTCATGAATTCTGTGCCAACCTCCATTGAGAAGACAGACTCATTCACACTTAGTAGTCTACTAACAAGTAAGAACGTCACTCTCAAGGAGGAATATGTACTTGTTATAGGGCATGCTTGGTTGGGCAGAAGTCAAATGGATGAAGGTGATTTTCTTTGTGACTTTGAAATTCAAACATCTGATTGTACGTAATTTGAAAACAATGTGTGAAAGAAGCCACACTAGACTTCTAATTTCAATGTAAACTTGTGGAAAATAGGGGTTAAAGCAAGAATTGGAGCCCCCCGGCCAGTGTATGTAATTTATCCTCATGTTTGATAGCTTTCAATAATATAAGATTGATAACTTGTCTGCATAAATAGAAACTATCTTCCCGCTGGAGCGGGTTGTCCTTTATTACATAAGGTGTAAACATTTACATGATAGACCCAACAAATAAAGGGAATAAGAAAGTGCATAAATAGAAACTATCTTCCAACACTCCCTCTCAAGCTGGAGCATACACATCATGCATGCCCAGCTTGGAACTCTTGTGCCTAAAAGCTGAAGATATAAGTGGCTTGGTGAAGATTACTGCCACTTGCTGTCCAGTGCAAACTTGGGGAGTTTGAGTCTTCTTAGAGAGCACTAGATCACAAACAAAATCACAGTCCACTTCAATGTGCTTAGTCCACTCATGCTGGCAATGTGAATGGCTGACTGGTTATCACACATGAGAGAGATTGGTATCTCAATAGACACTCCCATTTCAGACAATATAGGCATAATCCACTGTAACTCACAACAAGCATGTGCCATTGCTCGAGACTCAGCCTCAGTGTTGGACCGTGCTACCACATTTTGTTTCTTGCTCCTCTAAGTCACCAAGTGTGACCTAAGAAACACACAATAGCCAGAGGCAGATCGTCTATGTCCAACGTCACCTGCCCAATCAACATCAATATATCCCGTAAGCTTCAAGGAGGTGTGTGCACGACCTTTTCCTGTGAAGTAACTGAGTCCCTTCAGTGGCGAACCCTTAACATAACGTAGGATCCGGGTGACTGCCATCCAGTGTGACATCTTGGGCGCACTCATGAACTGGCTAACAACTCCCAACATATGAGATGTCAGGATGAGTAACTGTCAAGTAAATCAGTTTCCCAACAATCCATCTATACTTTGCTGGATCAGAAAAATCACTGTCATCAGAAATATATGCCTTGGTGTGATAATCCATAGGCGTGGAGACTGGTTTGCATTATGTCATGCCTGTCTCTTCAAGCAGGTCTAGAACATACTTCCGCTCAGAGAGATGTGTGCCCTTCTTGAAACACAGAACTTCCATTCTAAGGAAATAGAGGAGATTACCCAAATTGTCTGAAATTGTGTTTGTAGACACTCCTTGAGCTGTGAAATGCCAGTAGAGTCATCACTTGTGATGATAATATCATCTACATAGAAGCTGGAATAATGGTGCCACTTGACGATTTGTACACAAACAAAGAATGATCAGAAGAGGACCGCTTGAACCCAAACTGTATGAGTGTGGCACGAAATTTATCAAATCATGCCCGTGGTGACTGCTTCAAGCCATACAATGATTTCTTTAGTTTGCACACTTTCAAGAAGATCACCATGAAGAAACACATTTTTGACATCGAGTTGAAAAAGAGGTTAGTTATAATAAGTAGCAACATAGATAAGTATCCATATAGAATTGAGCCTGGCAACAGGGGAGAAAGTCTCAAAGAAGTTGACACCATGTGTTTGAGTGTACCCCTTTGCCACAAAATGAGCCTTCAAGCTGTAAATAGAACCATCAGGTTTTTGTTTAACAATATAAACCCAGCGACAGCGGACAACTGACTTCCCAGGAGGAAGATCCACCAAATCCCAAGTGGATTTTTCATAAAGAGCGGCCATCTCACTGTCCATAGCTTAGATCCATCCATCATGTTGGGTTGATCTGTATAGGAGCGAGGAACAACCGTAGAATCAAGCTGAAGAGAAAATGTGTGAGTTGTTGGTGACAGATGAGACAAGAAACAAACACTCGAGAGCGGGTGATGTTTGGTTCAAGATCTAACACCTTTACGAGATGCAACTGAAAGGTGTAAGTCTGAAACTGAAGCATCAAGAGAACTTTCAGTAGGAACAATTACCTTAGGAGTGTCCAAAAATGAGGAGTCAATCTGTTGGACTGGTGACACTACATTCTCTTAGTGATGCCCTGCTCTCCTGGTGTAAACCAGTAGAAAAGATCCAATAGGTGGAGGTGGAGGTGGAGGTGGAGGTGGTGTTGGTGGTATAATATGAGTGATATCTAGGACACTTCTTCACACGTTACAGGAAGTGGTATCTCTCTCGCACGCTTAAATATATGGTCACTCTCGGGATTGTGCTCCCCCTTACGCTGGACAGAGTCACTAAAGAACGAAGTAGACTCGTGAAAAGTAATGTCAGCTGACACAAACATACAAAAAAGACGAGACAATAACTTTTGTACCCCTTTTGTGTAGGAGAATATCCCAAAAAGAGAGTGTGCACTGCGCAAGGGGACTTGTCGACACGGGGATCAAACACATGAATAAACATAGTGCAACCAAAGACACAAAGGGGAACAAGAAAAGCTTGCTCGTCTGGCCCTAAAAAAGAAAAGGGGGTGGCCCCATGTAGGACACTTCTTCACACGTTACAGGAAGTGGTATCTCTCTTGCACGCTTAAATATATGGTCACTCTCGGGATCGTGCTCCCCCTTACGCTGGACAGAGTCACTAAAGAACGAAGTAGACTCGTGAAAAGTAATGTCAGCTGACACAAACATACGACAAAGACGGGACAATAACATTTGTACCCCTTTTGTATAAGAGAATATCCCAAAAAGAGAGTGTGCACTGCGCAAGGGGACTTGTCGGCACGGGGATCAAACACATGAATAAACATAGGGCAACCAAAGACACAGAGGGGAACAAGAAAATCTTGCTCGTCTAGCCCTAAAAAAGAAAAGGGGGTGGCCCCATGTAGGACATAAGATGGTTGGCGATTAATTAGGGAGCAAGCAGTGAGAAAAGCATTTGACCAGAACTTCTTTGGCATAGACATCAAAAAAAGTAGCGTACATGCTACATCAAGTAAATGATGATTCTTGCGCTTAGCTACCCCATTTTGTTGAGGTGTATGAGGACAAGTCGTTTGATGAATCATGCCAATAGAATCACAAAAGCTAGAGACAAATTTTTGAACATACTATAACACATTATCAGTTCAAAGAATTTTTATATATGTATCAAGCTGAACTTTTATCAATTGATGAAATGTTTGGATAGCTGAAAAAACTTCATCTCAAGACTTAAGTAAGTATACCCAAGTCATTTAGGAGAAATCATCAATAAAAGAAAGAAAGTACTGAAAGCCATTGTAGCTTGGTTCTTTAACGAGCCCCAAACATCACTATGAATAAAATCAGAAGGTCGCTTAGAGCGTTTTGTAGTATAACTAGGGAAAGAAACACGATGATGCTTGCCCAGTTGACAAGACTGACTTTCAATAGACTCTACCAAAGACAAGTTGGGAACAAGCTTCTGAAAACTCTTCAAGGAGGGGTGTCCATAGCGACAATGCCATTGTAACGGAAAATGATAGATTTGGTAGATGGAATTTGGCGAGCTGGGCGACCACCTTCAAAGAAGTAGAGATCACCTTTCCTAGATCCCCACCAATCGTCTTCCAACTCCTAAGATCCTGTAACACAAAGAAAGAGTCTCAAAATATTACCAAGTATTTCCAAGAATCAACCAGCTTAGCAACAAACATTAAGTTAAAAGGAAAGTTTGGTACTCAATGTACATACTGTGAAGTCAAATCAAATGATGCTTGTACAGTCCCACAAGCCTGGACTCGCTTGATAGATCCATAAGCAAGTGTCACAGAAGAATGTGGGGTATATGAGTCAGAAGAGAGAAGCATAGATGGTATGCCTGTCATATGTTGAGGGCCCCGTAATCCACCACCCATGTAGAAGATGGATGGGAGACAATAAGTGAAGTCCCCTAGTTACCTGTATCTGAGACCAGATTGACGGAGCAGCCAAGGGAAGCTTGTTGAGTGGCCTGAAGAAGACGGTCATACTCTTCCTCAGAGATAGTAATATCCATGCTCCTGCCAAATTCAAGAACGGTATAAATGGCATTCATCCAAAAAGAATAATTCGGTAAGGTGAGATTCATAGAAATTGATTGATCATTATAGACTCTTGTAGCAAAACTCGCTAGCTTTTTGTTTCCCATAGTGAGATCGGATCAGAATGATTGTAGCAAAGTTGAGACAGAATGTCGGCAACACGCCGTGTAGAAATCTTGACACGCAGTGTAAGTAGCTGACACACCGTGTAAGATGTTACGGGTGAAACAAACCTTGGCCGACACACTGTGTCGAAAAACCAACACGCAGTGTAAGATGTCGAGAATGATAACAGGATATTGTCGACATGCCTGTAGTGGACCTACACCGCTACACGCCGTGTGGATTATCAGAGGCAAATCAAAGGCACCCGTCAACATGTCGTGTTGAGATGCAAATACATCGTGTCAATTGGCAAAGATGAGAGATAGACTTTTTGACTATCTTTGACACGCCGTGTTGAACTCTGTACATGCTATATCAGTTGGTTACGATAGAAGACAAAACTTCTAGATCACTTGCACACACCATTTAGTAGAAGACATGCTGTGTACTTTTTTGAGGGCGTAAACTCATGTAGTCGTCAACACGTCGTGTCACATATAGGACATGTTGTTGGGTTTTGTGGGACAGAATAGGCAGCGAAAACAAAAATTTTATCTAATCACAAACCCATACCCAGCAGATCACATCAACACCTATGCAATAGGAAAGATGGTTTAGCGAGATATACTTGGTCCTGAGGCTTGCTCAGCGGCAATACCTCGCAGCTAGTGCGGCCTTCAACCACCTAGTCTTTGACGGCGTCTGTGCAACTCCTAGCCTTAACCTGGACTGCGGTTGACATTCGTCCTCATGAGTGGCAGAAATCTCCCGCCTCTATAGATAGTCTACACAGACCACCGGGAACTCTAGTCGTCCTGATGGACAGACTAGAAGGAGTCGTCCCCTTCTGTCGGCGTACTAGTCACCAATACACTCTCCCACCACCAGTCACTTTTCTGCAGTTGTCTTTCCCTTGTTGTTCCTCCCTGGACGAGTAGAACTTGCTTGGGCTCTCTCGATTACCACAACTAGAGAGGACAACAACTTTGTAGGGCAATTGATATTCTGAGTTGTGTGTTCTGAGAAGCCCCCTGTACCCCTCTATTTATAGTAGAGGGCAGAGTCAGGGTTCCTAGTCTGTGCGGGAGTAGAAGGGTTCGAGTTTTCCACGAACTGATTTCACTGTGGCAGGTGAACCGGTCGTTTAGGCAGGTGAGCCGATCGGTTCACCCAGTGAACCGGTCGTTTCACTTCCCAAACTTGCCCACAATTGACTTTCCTTATTCGTTTCTAATTAATGCAACACATGCTCGTTTGGTCCATGTGAACCGATCGGTTTACTAGAATGAACCGGTCGTCTCACTGACCATGAGCCGATCGGTTCACCCAGTGAACCAGTCGGTTGGTGGTTCAGGTTGTGCAGAACTCAGTCAATGTAGTTCTCAATCAATCTGACACTCTAATCAGTTGGTTCAACACTTGAACTTGATGATTCTGAGTCAAGTCTATTGATTGAATGTTTAATTGAGTACCAAAACACTTTCGTAATCAATCTAAATATCATTCATGGATAAACTCCTCTTCCAGGTTATTTCTATGTGTGTGACCCTATAGGTTCCATTTCACGTTGGCAGTGAATGTCCATAACTAACTTATGACATCACAAGCAAAGAGTGGTGCCTAGTCGCACATCAGTGCTACCTAATTGAAGGGGAAAGTTGGAGAACAGCTTTCAACCTACAATCTGTTATTGGTGTTACAGTGAATGTATAGTTCCTTTGTCGCTGATATCTGGATTGAACTCGAGGCATGGACTTGTCATCCTCTACAAACGTTCAATCCATGTTTCTTGATTTAGAGTAGACTGTTTGAGATATATGTAAGCTCAATATCAAATATTGACTTACATGTGCATGGCCATGCATTTCTCAGTCTCACTCCTCAAGTGGCCAGGATATCACACTCCCTTAGGAGGGACAAATTCCATATCTATCACTCACAGTCAAATCCCCCATTTGTCAAAGTCACCCAATCATCACCGTTATAACAACCCATGTTTGAGGACTGCGTTTGATGATGTCAAAGTGTACCCAACCACATGTGATGAGTGTAGTGATTTCAGGTCTAAGAACCACAGTCACCACCAATACTATAAGGATGATCCTGACTAACCAAGTGTGGTTTCCATGCATCACTCTTACGGTGGGTCTGTCTGATACATTGTTCTCTAACATGTATCTGTGTGCTTGGTTTGATATCATATATCACGACTGATGAGATTTTGTCATCAACCAACACACGCTCTAGTCGTTTGTGTTATTGATGTCTACGGCTATTTCCACAATAACAACCAACTAGGGACGATAGTGGGAATGTACATGCTCTTAACATTCGTATGATCTCATTGTTCAAGTCATGTACTTGAAGACATACGTCATTGAGTATTGTCACTCTCTAGACATCTAACATGTTATACTATTATCTCAAAATAGTTAAAACATATAGACGGAAATTACCTTTATTATTATCAAATCAAGTAGCACATGTCTCATTGCAATCATCATACGATTGGCTCTCTAGGCATACTATACCGCAAAACATGTCGCGTACTCCGTCAGAGGCATAGACTCCAGTAGCTGTGACAATGTGACACGTTGTATCACGCAAGAACACATCGTGTAACTTGCGATCAAAGTGGAGATTTGCGTTGTCAGAACGAACCATAGGCAGCAACACGCCGTATTGCTTGGAGAACATGCCCTGTGTGTCGGCTGATGATGTAGATCTTGAAGAGAATTGGCTCCGTCAAAGAGATAAAAGACTCTAGAAAGATGCACCAGAGAGAAATATGACCTTAGGAAGACGCGTCGGGGGTGACGGTAATTAGCACCATCACTTGTCAATTGAGGATGCGTATCTGACGCATCAACAACCCCTAAAGACTTAGGCATTCATCCACGTACGGGGACTACATGGAGAGGAAAGATAGGAAGGGAGTTTCTCCTCCTCTCTTTGGGATAGAACAAGTGGTTCTCCTCTACTTCAAACAGCCACCGTGGTGGAGATGGAGGGAGCCCGGCCAGTGAGAACCAAAACTAGTGACGGTGACGGCGGCGCCCTACGGAGGCGGTGACGAATGGAGCAAAGTGGAGAGGAGACAAAGAGAGAGAGAGAGAAAGGAGGAAGGTCGGCTGCTAGGGTTACAACCCCAAAAATTGCTCTGTTACCATGTGAAAGTGTTGGACCAAAGTGATACCCCATTGGAGTGGGTTGTCCTTTATTATATACGGTGTAAACATTTACATGACAGACCCAATAGATAAAGGAAACAAGAAAGTACATAAAGAGAAATAATTTTCTAATAGAATCTATATGCTAGATGTTACTCTCCCTTGTCAAATGAAAAGAGGGAAGGGAAGAAAAAGATGATATTCTCATTTTGCAAAGCAGCACAAAAATCAAAATTTCAAGGAAAGGGAATGCCAAATGTTATGATGTATTCATCTTTAGGCTCAAAACTATCACTGCCTAAGAAGGAAATTTTGCAATAGATCAGGCAAAATCAAGCATAAGGCCTAAAATAACATGAGACCTTTTAATCATTAAAATATGCTAAGTTATAGTCTATAATAAGGTAAGATCTCGTAATCATCAAAATATGCTAAGTTGCAGGCAGTAGAGCACAATCAACATTATTTGAGGAAGAAATTCAAAACAGTTTGGATTTAATACATGTTTGTGCATACATCATGACCGAGTACATGTAGGAAGGAAAAAAGGAACTACGATGTTTACTACATCACTAAAGCATTGAAAATATATGAAAAGGACACAACTAGATCTAGGCCTATCCTAATCCATAGCAGGGTCAAAGTCGGGTTCATCTGCATCCGGATGCAGTGGTAGAGGGGTAGGCTCATCATCATCTTGAGCTGACATCCAGATCAAAAGGATAATCGACCTCATCATCTCAATCATTGTCTTCTTCATCGTCACCTTCTTCTCCATATTCACTTTCAACCCCTCCTTCCTCCATTTCCTCATCTTCCTTAGCAATCAATAGATGGTTAGGTCAACCAGTGCCAACGTCATCCCAAGTCATATGGCCTTGGGAGGTATAGGTGTTAAAGCCAAAGGAGTTGCTAGAGCACAAAGCAGTGCTTGAGTGGAAGGAATAGCTTTATAGGATCAGGGATAATAACATATGTATGCATAGGAGGCATAATACATGGAGGAGGGAAGAGTGTGTTTAGTACCGAGAAGTTTGATGGATAGGAAGAGGGGCTAGATAGGTTCAGTGCTGCATAATTGTTTCAAATCATGGTGAACGGGAGTTCACGATTGGTATAGATAATTTGTGACTTGACAAAGATATTGATTTTTTTGTAGAAGCCCATAAGTTGCACATAGAAGATGTGGAAAGTTAGCCTTTGAAGGAGGAGGTTTGGGTGAAGCATGATAATTTGGTGGAGCTTGAGAGCTCTAGCCTTCATCTTGGGTGGATAAATATTTGGGTCTAGGATAACCTTTTTTAGGCTAGTAGTGTTTGTCAAGGTGTCTTTCTATTCATTGGGTATCTGAGATTAACAAAAAGGTCTTTAGAAGTGATGTGTTGAAAGAGGCAACAAACCAGATTGGAATATGGACGACACGTGTCTTGGGCATTTTGGTTTGAATCAAATCAGTTCATGATAAAAACAGAGCATCCAACTCTATTCAATCCCAAACTGGTTTTCATTGGGTTGAGTGTCAGAAATCACAAATAGAGCCATCACCCTAGCAAATGAGTAAGAATGCAGGCCAGTAGTGTGCCATAATGGTAGTATTTTGATTCGGGTTTCTTAAGCCCACGATGGACAAAGGTAAGATTAAAAGTTTCATCATCTTGGACCATATGACCATAAAGTTGGAGAATTGGGTTTTGTCAATGGCATTTAGATAGAGATAGGAATTGAGAGTAAACATGGACATTAGAAAAAGAACTCCCGTAATCATAAATTCTTGAACATTTTTTTGTCTTGTAGGAGGGTAGAGGAAGAGTAATCCTTAGTCATATAGGAATAAACTCGTCATCAACTTGTTAAACTCTTAGACCAATAGGAATGGAAAATGTGAAGGATAAGCTAGCCAGAGAACTCCCGTAATCATAAATTCTTGAACAATTTTTTGTCTTGTAGGAGGGTTGAGGAAGATTAATCCTTAGTCATATTGGAATAAACTCATCATCAACTTGTTAAACTCTTAGAACAATAGGAATGGAAAAGGTGAAGGATAAGCTAGTCAGGGCATGGAGTTCGTGGTAGGAAATTGTGAAGAAGACATCAGGTCATAAAAAACGTGATAGGAAATGGGCCAACATGGATAATGTTTTAGATGTAGAAGGGACTTGTAACAATCTATTGCGGCTTCACAGATGAAGGTAATACCTTCAAAGACCACCTTGGAAACTCTGGAGAAAGAATCCTCTTTCAATTTGGTGTGGATCTCCTTCTATTTACTAAACATGGTTGTTGTAGAAATGGAAAATGGTAGGAAGGGTAGCAGGGGAGGTTAGGGTGTTGGAGAAAAGGGGTGGAAAAGCCCTAAACCAAGGTCAGAACCTACTAGAAGAGGCAAATATATGGCTTTGGATATTGGTTGGTTTTCGAGATAATGATGGTAATAATCCAGTCGACCCGTATAATGTTTTGATGGCACCATGATGTAGGACTTTGACTTGGCTATGTGTGGAAGTGGAAGTTTGTGGAAACTTCGAGGAAGTTAGTTGCAAACTTCTATATAACTTTGATGCCATTTTGAAGAAAATGGTACAAATTTAAAGGAAACTTCGACGGACAACTTCTATTTAAGTTGTAACTCTAACTTACATGTGTTGAGTTAACACAAAAACATGATTCATGGTTTTCTAGCCCTGGGTAGGTAGAGATACAATGTGCACTCGCAATTGCAAGAATTAAATGTGCAATAGAAATATACGGTATTATTGTTCACCACCAAATAATCACAAGAGCATCTTCTCTTCTCCACTCTAAGGCAAAGCACAATTTCTCCACCAAGAGTAGCAACATCACTACATAAGGAATGATAACTAAAGTTGCAAGCAATGGTGGGAGTGCCATTTACTCCATTTATTGCCTTTAGGGAACAAGCCAACATGATGGGTCGGACCCATCCTAACTTTGGTCCAATTTCGATGACTTTGACCAAACTTAGACGACGTCGACAAAATTGAGAAAAAATCTCATTGAAAAAGTGGTCTTTGATGAAGGGCCATTTGTTAGCTCAAAGTTGAGTGCAACTCGAAGTACTTAGGATACAATTTTGCTAAGGGTCGAAGTTTGAAATTTTGCCCAACTTCGCCGAAGATTCCTTCCATAGATGGCACAGTGTCGTCAAATGATTCCCTAATTAAAAAACTAGTCAAAAAGTCTTACCGGATGTTATTGTAATTCGTTGGTTGATTTAACCACTATGAAAACTAGCCAACGAGTGTTGCTATTGTAATTAATAATCGTCGGTTGAATTTCTTTGACAAAAAACCATCTAACAAAGAACAGACAATCTCAGTCATTTTTTTTGTCAGCTACTTTTCCTCGGGATAAAAAGCAGTTGAGGAAAAAATCATGCAATGAAGGATACATGGGATTTCTCAAATTTGGGCAATTGGTTTTTCTTAGGAAATATTAGTGGATGATGATCAAGATCCTCGGTTGATCTTCAATTTTTTAATCAATTTTGGATCTTTGATTGATTTTCTAAGAAAGTATCAAACGATGAAAGTTGCGTGCTAACTACTAACCCTAAAGGTTGATCAGAAACCTAGATAATTTCCCAGGTTGTTGAATACTGTTTTTTCTTGGGAAATATTAGTTGATGGTGATCAAGATCCTCGGTTGATCTACAATTTTTTTGATCAATTTTGGATCTTTGACTAATTTTCTAAGAAAACGTCAAACGATGAAAGTCACGTGCTAACTACTAACCCTAAAGGTTGATCAAAAACCTAGATAATTTCCCAGGTTGCTGAATTTTGGTTTTTCTTGGGAAATATTAGTTGATGGTGATCAAGATCCTCGGTTGATCTTCAAGTTTTTTGATCAATTTTGGATCTTCAATTAATTTTCGAAGAAAGCATCAAACGATAGAAGTCACGTGCTAACTACTAACCCTAAAGGTTGATCAAAACCAAGATAATAGCCCAAGTTGCTGAAATTTGAAGCATATATGAGTATAGTTGAAAGAATATGTACTTATACAATCATCATGCTATTAAAATGAAAAACAACATATAAAAAATAAGCAATTTGATTCAAGTAGCAAGAACATAAAAAATTGTTCTCAGAAAAAGGGCCTAGAAAAAGTTGTTGAACATTCTTTCTTGTTCCTAAAAGTGGAACTCTTTAGATCCTTGTCTTTTTACAAAATGGTTGAAAAGGAATTTAGTTGTAAAATACTTTCTATTAGGAGTTACAATAGAGGAGAGTTTAAGAAATAATTTTTTGAAACCTTCTGTGATAAATGTTATTATATACATAATTTTTCCTCTTTGAGCGCAACAAAATGGGGTATAGAGAGGAAGAATTGATCTTTACAAGAGACGGCAATGACCATGTTATAGGAATATATTACTCCAAACACATTTTGAACCAAAGTCGTAAACATTGCATGTGATATTTAAAATTGTGTTTCACCCATTCGATTTTAACAAAAATATGAATGTGCCATTATAAAGTTCCTATTGTTGATTATTTTCATGTATTTGAATGGTCATGGTTTGTACTATATACCAAGGATCATTTGGATGATTTGAATGCAAAATCCAATAAAGCCTTTTACTTGGTTATGGTAGTTTTAGCAAATCTTATAGTGTATTCAATAGAGAAAATGCTAGAGTAGAAGAATGCATCCATGTGCACTTTATTGAGACTAATGCCTCCACTTGCAAAGATATTGTTGTGAACATGGAACTAAACTTCGGCAAAGTTGGCGAAGTTCCGCAGAAACTTCAAACTTCGACTATGGGCAAAGTTGAATCCCCAATACTCCGGCCTCGTCCAAACTTTGGGGCAAAGTTTCCCTATTTTTTTCGAAGTTGAATTTTTTTTGTATTTTCGTCCCAACTTCGGTTAAGTTGTCAAAGTTTCCTCGAAGTTGGCGAAGTTGGGGCAAAGTTGAGATGACCCAAAACATTAATCCTAACTAGTGCCCTAACGGCCATATAAGGCATAAGTGTCCCCTCCAAGCCTCTTTACAACTTCTAATATCAACTCTTGTGTTTGTTGTTGTCACTCTTTCCTAGAGAGGATCTTGTAACTACTATTTGGTTGTATATTGTATATAATGCATATGTTCAACACTTGAACTATATTTGTGTGTATTCTACGTTTGACCATTAGAAGAAACACATTGTAATATCAATCTACCTAGGGCTAAAGAGTCATGAATCGTGTTTTTGTGTTAGATTAACAATTATAAGATAGAGGTATAACATAATTAGAAGTTTTCAACCGAAGTTTCCTTCAAATTCACATCATTTTCTTCAAATATCGACATCGAAGTTTGTCAAAATTTGCTTCTAAACTTCCTCGATGTTTCCAAAAACTTCCATTTCCACACCTGGCAAAGTCGACATGAAGTCGAAGTCCTGCACCATGGTTGTTAATGATGATCTAAATGACTTATTTCCCAAGCTAGAAGAACTAAACATTGATAATCAAGAAAAGGAGGCAAGTGAGCATAATGATAAAGTCTTTCCTGCTCAGGCAGAGGTCATGGCAGAGTACTCACACTTGTCCAGGTAGCAAGGCGCAATCGCTAGGCACCTGATCCTAGGCGGCTTCAGATAAATATAATATAGTACATTTTCATGTATATATACAAATTTTATATTTTTATGAACATTTCCCCACTTGTACTCAAATATTTTCTTGTTATATATGTAGGTATATACATATTTTTATGGTTAATTCCCTTACAAACAAGCATTTTGTGGTATAAACTATAACAAATCACATTTCTAATAAATTCCAGTTAACATAAATGTCAAAAAAAATAAACTTTTACTATACGAAATAGCATATAGATAGTTAATTATGTCATAGATCCAGGTCTTTAGCATAATAATGACTATCCTTCAACAGAGCTGCCAAATAAAAATTGGATTAAAGGTGCTAAACAAGAAAAATCAAGAATGTATATTAGTATGCAAATACCAAAAACTTGATTTTTGGAACATAAAATTGTCAAAAATATTTAGTTTGAGCCATGGTGCAGGACTTCAAATTCGTGTCAATTTTCCTAGGTGTAAAAGGGGAAGTTTGTGGATAGGAAGTTTAGATGCAAACTTCGACAAACGTTAATGCTGGTTTTTGAAGAAAATGATGTGAATTTGAAGGAAGCTTTGATTAATAACTTCTAATTCTGTTATACCTCTATCTTATACAAGTTAATTTAACACAAAAACACGATTTACGATTCTCTAGCCCTAGTTAGGTTGATAATACAAATGTGTTGCTTGCAAGGGTGAAATTTGCAATAATATACAGATACAGATCACCATATGTACTCTATACAATAAACAGTCAAATAATAGTTACAACACCCTCTCTAGGAAACAGTGGCAACAACAAAAATAGGACTTGATATTAGAAGTTGTGAAGAGGGATGGGAGTGACACGCATTATATGGCCATTAGGGCACTAGTTACGTTTAATATTCTGGCCGTTTCAACTTCATCCAAACTTCTCCAACTTTAAGGGAAGTCGAGACAAAAATATGCACAAAAAAGTCAACTTCGCCCCGAAGTTTGTACGAGGCCGAAGTATTTGGTATTCGACTTTGCCTATGGTTGAAATTCAAAACTTCAATGAAACTTTACCCAACTTCAACAAAGTTGTGTTTGATGGTTTGAACACAGGGACTGTTAATATGGAGTAAAAAGGGCATTCTAGTAATATGTAGATAAGGGTCTACATGTGAATGTGTACATTACTTATTTCCTATATAAACACAAGTTACAAGAGTCACCATTGATTAGGTTGTCTCCTCTTGGTACCATTATTTACATGGCATTAGAACAACCGAGTTTCTAACCCTAGCAAAACTAATCCTAGAGTGGAGGTGTCATATTCTCTTCTTACTACCCTATTTTAGAAAAGTTCAAAAGCAGCCCTTTGATATTGCGGTATTTTGGGAGCATGCTACAGTACATAATGTGGTACAACAGCCACTATTAGAATGTGTGGTATTCAACCCAAAACCAATTGGCAATGGGTGAAGGGACCACACACCTTATAAGCTCCAGGACCTCCCCAGAGCTCAGCGGTATGGGACTATTCTAACATCCCCCCTCAAGTGCAGCCACTTTTGTGTGCTTGCACTTGTTCTTTTTTTTTTTAGGTAGAATGTGTTCCTCACACTTGTCTCATGGGGTCCGCTCTGATACCATATTAGAATAAAAGATTGCCTGGATATGAATAGATTGTGATTGATACAAAGACTGGACACCCCTGTCCTATATATAGGAGCAAGGGAGAAACCCTGAGACTTGTGTCCCAAGTAATCTAAACTAGACGGGACGGAATATAAAGGCCCACTAAACTAATTAGCCTATTTAACTAATAGACTAATATAGACACTTTAACACTCCCCCTCAAGCTGGAGCATGGGTGAAACACATGTCCAAGCTTGGAGAGTTACAAGACTCGATAAAAAGAAATGATAAATGAAAGATGAAGATAAATATCACTCCCATACAAAATATGTTACTCCCCCTTAATCAATACTCCCCCTGAATCAAATAGTAATGATGACTCTGCAGGCTGAAGATACTCGAGCTTTGAAGAAGGTCTTCCTTGAAGTGCATCTGAAATGAAGACATCTGAAGATACTCTGAAGGCTGAAGAATGCGCCACTGGAATACGTGCTGAACGCGGCACGAACGCGGATATAGTGTGGACGAATGGACCTGATACTACAGCAAGTCGCCACTGGAATGCGTGCTTAACGCGGCACGAACGCAGATGGACGATCTGCTGCTTGATACGATGCAGGAACCATTGGGGGCTTGACAGGAACGTAGATATCATCCATCAAGGAAAGTCCCAAGAG
The DNA here is from genome assembly GCA_963693085.1 of Alisma plantago-aquatica. Taxonomy (NCBI): domain Eukaryota; kingdom Viridiplantae; phylum Streptophyta; class Magnoliopsida; order Alismatales; family Alismataceae; genus Alisma; species Alisma plantago-aquatica. The sequence continues at coordinate 1,271,574,101 of OY856409.1, read as the reverse complement.
GATCAACTACAGGCGATGTCGATACAGCAGATGCGGCTCGGAGAAGACGTGATGAAGCCGCTCGGTGAAGATAAAACTCTGAGCTTCTGAAGAAGCACCCATCTGTCTCATGTGAATGCAGATGAAGGAATACATCATCAACAACGGATATGGTGTCAACGCTGGATCTTCACTGCTGGCTCAAGTAGAGAACCGGTGTGCTGAATGATGTGAAGCTCCATGAAGATAGCCTCGAATATATATATAATCTGAATACATATATCATCATCTCATCTCATACTCTCTCTCTCATACATTCTCTCATATGCTCTCATGCTCTCTCTTCTCATCTCATCTCATCTCATACTCTCTCTCTCATACATGCTCTCTCTTCTCATCTCTTTCTCTCCTCTCTATCCCCCCCGCACACCAAATATGACGAAAGTGAGTGTTTAGTGTGGAGAAATGGACATATGACCCCCCCGTAATGGGAAAAAGGGATGCTCACATAATATGGGTGGGTGGGAAAGAAAATGGTGGAAAAAGAGAGGAATATGTGAAATGGAGATGGATAATATGTGGAGAATGAAACCGATAGCCAAAGAGAGTATACTAAATGGGTCAACATGAGATCCGGGTAGAAAAATAAATGGATCTAGTCCCGAACCGAAAAGGGGGTTTGTTGGCCCGTTAGGATTAGGGTCAAAATAGGATCTGATTAGCAAAAGATAGAACCGATTAAGGATCCGAATAGAGACAGGGATAATGCATATGGGGGTAGTAAACATGGTTGTTTGGTAGCGGTGGAGAGTGATGGGTGATCGCCTACTGTAGATGGCAGCAGTAGCATGATGACGCACAAAGCAACAACAACTTGCGGATGAAGATCGTTGGGATGATGATGAAGTGGAGGAACAACAGCTTGCGGATGATGGCTGGATATGACGCTCGGCTGATGAAGCACTTTGTCGCAACATAGGAGATGACAAAGAGTCTCCTGTGTGACTCCGGAGATATTGCATGCCAAGAGGATGCATGCAGAGCCAAGGCGGACCCTCTCCAAAGCGGCGAGGAAGGCTGATTTGAAGACTTCATGAGATGGAGCGTCGATTGATAGGTGTATCCTTTTTATATCGCCACTGATCAACTGTCGATACCATCGACAGAACTGTCGATGGTATCGACGGACGCTTTTCTTGTTGCTATGAAAAAGTCGATAGTATCGACTCCTGTCGATAGTATCGACGCCGATACTTTTCCGTCGCTGTGATAAAGTCGATACTATCGACCTCCTGTCGATAGTATCGACGCCGGCGATGCAGGTCGCGTCACGGATGGTCGGCGGCTGTTCCTTTGGGATGGCGGCTTGGATGATGGTCGTTTGCTGGAGATGGCGACTGCTAGGGGCGGTGCTGATCCTGTTGGCTGCGGCGGCGGCGCCCGCTGGTGTTGTTGCTAATAGAGGCGGCGGCTGGTGCTGCTATTTTCGGATGGCGGATGGAGATTACCGCGGCGGATGCCTACGGTGGCGATTGTTGCAGATGATGATGGAGGACGGCTGCTATGATAGGCAGTGGAGGTGTTGTATGGAAAGAATGAAAGAATAGAGAATAGAGATGACCATGGAGGCCGGGATATGCCTAGCGGGCAGCCGGCCAAACCATGGTGATGGCGGCTACGGCCGCCCGCAGGCGGGCGCTCGCCCTTGGCTGCTCTCTCGAAGAGGCGGCGGCCGGCGGCTAGGGTAGTTGCGTGCGCCGAAGAGGAGAGAGGGAACCGGGCGGCGCTAGGGTTCTCTCAAGAGCTAACCCGCTCTCTTCTCATCTCATCTCATCTCATACTCTCTCTCTCATACATGCTCTCTCTTCTCATCTCTTTCTCTCCTCTCTATAAGTAGAGAACCAGTGTACTGAATGATGTGAAGCTCCATGAAGATAGCCTGGAATATATATATAATCTGAATACATATATCATCATCTCATCTCATACTCTCTCTCTCATACATTCTCTCATATGCTCTCATGCTCTCTCTTCTCATCTCATCTCATCTCATACTCTCTCTCTCATACATGCTCTCTCTTCTCATCTCTTTCTCTCCTCTCTATAGCTCTGATACCATATTAGAATGTGTGGTATTCAACCCAAAACCAATTGGCAATGGGTGAAGAGACCACACACCTTATAAGCCCAGGACCTATCCCAGAGCTCAGTGGTGTGGGACAATCCTAACATCCCCCCTCAAGTGCAGCTACTTTTGTGTGTTTGCACTTATTATTTTTTAGGTAGGGTGTGGTCCTCACACTTGTCTCATGGGATTCGCTCTGATACCATATTAGAATGTGTGGTATTCAACCCAAAACCAATTGGCAATGGGTGAAGGGACCACACACCTTATAAGCTCCAGGACCTCCCCAGAGCTCAGCGGTATGGGACTATTCTAACAGCCACAAAGGAGGAGGTTGTTCCCTCACCAATTTTTTTCTAGGGACCTCCACCCAAGAAATGAGGTTTTCACGAAATCGTCGAAATTTTGAGAAAAAATTCAGTTTCACCAGCATCTGCTACAAAATCATGCGGTTGTACCGCTGTGTCAAAATTAGCGAATTCTTTTTCCCGAATTTTAAAATATTTCCCAGGATATAGTGAAGTTTACTTACCTTACCTCCCACATGATGGACCCCCCACCTATCACCATGCATTATTTTATTGCATAAAATGATGCATATAGGTGTAGAGCTCATGCCTATGAAAATGCATGATTTAATTCATTCATTTTGGTGCCGAAACGGGCATTGTTGCATTTATCAAAAATCCTGCCGAAATTTCAATAAATTTCGATTTCCATGTTGTCGAAACAACATCCAAATCGGATATCTCATTCCTTGTCTCCACACCCTAGTCCCTCTTTTACAAGGCCAAAACAACCTCTAGGTACAAGTAGCGAGATCTACGTCTCCTTGAAGCATCCCCTCTGGGTTTTCCTTTGTCAAAATGTGTGCTTGTTAGTGTTGTCCCTAACGATCGCCTCATAAGGAGGGTGTTTAGGATAAATTTTGCCTTAAGTCAAAGGCCTATAGGTGGCGCCCATATTTCCTCTTTCTCTTGGAATTTACCCCAATCAATTTGAATACTTCTAGAGGGGATTGGAGCCTTTACTTTCTCAAGTTGTCATTCCATTGTTATTGTAGCAGCATGTCAAAATGCACAGTTTCAGCCATATTTGTTGTTGGTTTGTCCTTTCTCGAGGTTTCTTGTGACCTATTGGCTTGCTAACAGTTAAATGTCTGACAATTAGAATAATATCAATCTATTGTTACATTCTAAAATCACATAATCATCGACCGCTAGCCAAAAGAAAGAAGTACTATTGTTATTGTTGTTGATTATTGCTTTGACTCTCATTATAGCAGTTTTTACTAAGGAACTCTTGTTTTGAAACTGCTAAGCTTCTTAGAAAGATGTTAAACCAGCAAGTTTGACAAGGGATGGATACCTATAGTAGACATGATTTCTTGGTTCGTCCATATCAAAATTGTATAGTCATAAGGTTGAATTGTCAGCATGTGGTTCTCAATCATTTGTTACAACATCTTCATCCAGGGTTTTGGATTCAGGTGCCACAGACCAGAATACTGATACACAGTGTTTTAAAACAATGCCGCATAGAGCGCATAGGAGGCCCGCATATACTTATCCGCTTATAAGCATAGTTTTCAAATCCGACCCGACCCGGTCGGTTGAACCGCTTGGACCTCAATCCGGCAAGTTTTACGGGTCGAGTGGGGCTAAAACCCATTTTTGGCCAAGACCCAGAGTTGACCCAGTAACCTGGCTGGTTCAACCGCCGACCCGAACCTCGGGTCAAAGACCCGACCGAGTTTCATTGGTTTTATTTTGTCTTCCCTAAATGACCATTGGACTGATTTTAATGTCCTTTCATGCAACCACAACTTTCCATACATTGATATATTCACTTATTTGTATTTTTTCACTTGTTTTAAGTATTGCAAGACCAGTGATTTGCTTCTTTATGAATAGACAGTAGGTTGTCTATGTTTGGTGTTTCATAATTCATTATCTCATGGTTTCATACAATAGATTATGTACATTTATATACACACTTATATAGTAATATATGTATGGACATACATATTATTGTAACATACATACATATACATGTATGTATACAATAATATTTTGTACATGGTGTCATGTTGACATCATCGGGTCAACCGGGTCGACCTAGCGGTTGAACCAGAGACCCGTGTCCCAGGAGCTTTTCGGGTCGACCTCTAGGTCGAGTCTGAAAACCTTGCTTATAAGCCCAATTAATTAGTGATTTTAAGATGGAAGTTTGTTATCTCGGCCAAACTAGATTATATTTTTATTGATAACATTCTCTTAATGTATTATTTTGTTGTATACTTTGTACATGAGTCGCATGCTTATTTAATGTTTGTTGTTTTGGACCTCTAGGACATGCATGCATCTTTTTTTATGATTTGGTTAGTCTTCATAGTTATGTACTTGTGTTAAACCATTTCGTGTGAGCTTCATTGGAGTTTATGCTAAATAATTCTAGAATGCATTCTAAATGGTGCTTTACTTTTCATTAAAACTTTATATTTGAATCTATCTCAAATTTTAGGGTCCACATATGTAATCATACAAATTAAATATGCAATTATGTGATTAGTATGTATATCATAATTAAATTATAAAAAAAAACAAAAATTGCATATACTTCGGCATATACTCCCACATATATATTCTATAAGGTGACCTCTCTGCACGCATAACGCATACCACTTTTTAAACATTGTTGATACACCTCAATTAATATTCACACATTCCAAAAATGCTTTTCACTAATGTCATTATTGTTGATGGATCCAATATTGTCATTCAGAGTACTAGAACAATAAACCCCTTACTGAATATCACTTTTGATTTAGCCTTGTATATCCTTGTTTAAAAAATAGTTTTCCTATTTTATGTATTTCTTTACTAATTCCTTTTCCTGTTAGGTCTACTATGTAAATAGTCTTTGTCTATATAATAAAGGAGAGCACACCCTAACTGGGTATCGCTTTGACCCAAATCCTCTCACGTGGTATTAGAGTGTATCCGGCTGTTGCAACCCTAGACGCAGCCTCTTCCCCCTCCCTCCATCCGTCTCCTTCTTCCTTCCTTCTTCTCCGGTTGCATCCGTCATCACCGGCAAAGTAGGACAACCAGCGGAGGCTCTCCTCACCGGGCGACCAGTCCTCCTCTGATCCGTCAAGACAAGGTGGCTGCTTGAAGGAGAGGAGAACCCCTCATTCCATCCCAGAGAAGGAGGAGCACCTTTCTTATCACCCTCTTTCCTCTCCACATAATCCTCGTATGTGGATGAGTGCCGACATCTCTCGGGGTTGTTAATGCATCCGTTTTGCATCATCAAGTGATTTGTGACGGCACTGATTCCCGTCACATCTCCCTGACATATCTTCCCGAGGCCATCCTCTCTCCGGCGCGTCTTCCCGGAGTTGTTCCTCACCGTTTGACGGAGCCAATTCCCGTCAACGTATACATCTTACGCCGCCAAACACGGCGTGTATCCCAGGAAACACGGCGTGTTGTCGTCGCAGACTTCTATTCTAACGGCGTTGATTATAGAAGACACGATGTGTCTCATCCCTGACACTACGTGTCCTAGCTGGTGAAAGCAACGCCTCTGAATCTGGACACGACGTGCCCCCTAGTAACACGACGAGTGAAAATTATGTCAGAGGTCTCTGGCAACTAACACAACGTGTGAAAAATAAGAAACGTCTTGTTGAGTACCTGGAGTTTTTCTGTTGTCAACTCACACGACGTGTGGAAATACAGACACGCCGTGTCCTCGACATGACGTGGTCTGTTCCGTCCTTGACATGACGTGTCATTCACTCTGTCTACTATTGTCTTCTTGATTCTTCAATATGGAGGATGTCAAGCCTGCTGCTTCCACTACAGTCGTCTACAACGACCAGTCTCAGGTCACTTCTGTGAAGCTTAACTCATAGAATTATCTTCTTTGGATGAATGCTATATACACTGTGCTTGAATCTCGTGATAAGGTGAACATTATTGAGTCGGAGCCTCCAGATGAAGGCAACAAAGACTACTCTACTTGGCAGAAAAATAATGGGTTGGTGAAGTCATAGCAATGGAATAGCATGGAGCCTCAGATTGCGTCTAGATTCATGTTCTATTGACAGCCAAACAAATATGGAAAGCTGCAAAGAAACATTTTTCTCATGAGAAGAATGTTCTTCATCTATATACATTTTATGACCACCTCTTTGCAGAGAAATAAAATTGTCACTCTCTTGAGGATTCTTTTGGTACTATCTAGTCTATTTCTCAATAACTCAACTTTTACCAGCCACTAAAGACTGATGAACAGATGAAGGAATGAGATGATCTAGTGACAGCAAGGTTTCTATCCGGCTTAAATCCTGTGTATGCCTCAGCTAGGAGTGTTATTCTAGCTATAGACAAATTACCAAGTCTTGAAGAAGCCTTTATACGAATTCAACAATCATCTTTTCAATTCTTCTCCGCCGCTCCAATCGACCACCACACTGAGACTCAGGCGTCTCTTGCCGCTGCTGCCAAAGGAATGGGACGAGGTGCTGGCCGAGGACGAGGTGCTGGAGGCAATCATCTAAAATGTACTTTCTGTGGGAAACTTGGACATGTAGAAGAAAAATGCTATTCTAAGCATGGTTGGCCTCCAATTGGAGCTGCGTATTATACTGCCAATTCTGGAGCATCTGCAGCTAGGAGTTCTAAACAGGTGCAATCAGATGTCACAATCTCCAAGGAGGAGTATGAACGTCTTCTACAAGCTACTGAGCAGGCTTCCCTTGGCGCCTCTGTCAATTTAGCTTCAGATACAGGTAACCCGGGGACTTCACTTGTTGCCTCTCATCCATCCTCTACATGCGTAGTGGATTCCGGGGCCTCCCAACATATGACGGGCATATGCTCTATGCTTCTTTCCTCTGACTCATATATCCTACATTCCTCCGTGACACTAGTTGATGGTTCTGTCAGAAGCGTCCAAGCATGTGGCACCGTACAAGCGTCATCTAATTTGGCTTTACAATTTGTTCGTTATGTTCCAAATTTTCCATTTAACTTAATGTCAGTTGCTAAGATGGTTGATTCTTTGAAATGCTTGGTAATCTTTGGAGACTCTTTCTTTGTGTTATAGGATCCCAGGAGTTGAAAGATGATTGGTGGGGGATCTAAGAAAGGTGATCTCTACTTCTTTGAAGGTGGTCGCCCAACTCGCCAGATTCCTTCCACCTCATCCACCGTTTTCAGTTGCTCTCCCTTGCAATGGCATTGTCGCTATGGACATCCATCCCTATAGAGTCTTGAAAAGCTTGTCCCAGGCTTAGCCTCTATTAAGTCGTTAGAGTGTTAGTCATGCCAGTTAGGCAAGTTCCATCGCCTTTCTTTTCTGAGTCGCATTATGAAACACTCTAAGCGTCCTTTTGATCTTATTCATAGTGATGTATGGGTACCTATTAAAGACCCAAGTTATAATGGCTTTCGATATTTTATGTCTTTCATTAATGATTTCTCCCGCATGGCTTGGGTTTATTTAGTTAAGTCTCACGATGAAGTCCCGTATGTTATTCAAACTTTTCATCAGTTAATAAAAATTCAATTTGATGCTGATATTAAGACTCTTCATACTGATAATGCTCTTGAATATGTTCAAAAGGTTGTTTCTACGTTTTGTAATTTTGTTGGCATGATTCACCATACGACTTGTCCTCATACACCCCAACAAAATGGGGTTGTTGAGCGCAAAAACCGTCACTTGATGTCGCCCATACTCTGTTGTTTCAAATGTTTGTGCCTAAGAGATATTGGTCCAATGATCTTCTCACTGCTTATTTCTTGATTAATCGTCAGCCATATTCTATTTTATAAGGGAGTACTCCCTTCTCTGTTTTACGACCTGACGAGCAACACTTTCATGTTCCTCTTCGTGTGTTTGAATGCACTGCATTTGTTCATGTGTTTGATCCGCGAGCTAACAAGTTGTCTCCTCACGCAGTTCGCACCGTCTTTCTAGGATATTCTCCCACACAGAAGGGATACAAGTGTTATTGTACTCATCTTTGTCGTCTTTTTGTGTCGGCCGATGTTACCTTTCATTAGTCTACTCCGTTTAGTGACTCTGTTCAGAGTGAGGGGGAACACAATCATGAGAGTGACTACATCTTTGAGTGTAAGAGAGAGCTACCTCTTCTTGTGTCGTGCTATGAGAGTGTTATTGATATCACCCCACCATCACCACCGCCACCACCACCTCCACCACCGCCTCCATCCTTTCCCCTAGTTTACACTAGGCGAGCAGGGCGTCGCCGAGAGGATGTAGTGTCATCAGTCCAACAACATGCCTCCTCATCGTCTGCTATGCCTGAGGTACATGTTTATACTGAGAGTTCTCTGGATGCTTCAATTTCAGATTTACACCTTTCTGTTGCAGCTCGAAAAGGTGTTCGGTCCTGCACTATCCGTCATCCTTTGGCAAATGTGTGTTGCTTGTCTAATTTTCCGACTGTAGCTCGCACGTTTGCTCTTCAACTGGACTCTATGGCTGTTCCTCATTCTTATAAGGAAGCATCATGTCGTTATGGTTGGGTATGCGCTATGGATAGTGAGATGGCACCACTTCATGGGATCTCTACATGGGACTTGGTGGATCTTCCTCCTGGCAAGTCCGTTGTAGGCTGCCGCTGGGTTTACGTTGTCAAACAGAAACTCGATGGGTCTATTGGTCGCTTGAAGGGGCGTCTGGTGGCAAAGGGGTACACTCAAACACATGGTGTTGACTTCTTCGAGACTTTTTCTACAGTGGCTCGGCTAAATTCCGTGTGAATTCTTGTTTATGTTGCTACTCATTTTTCCTGTCCTCTTCTTCAGTTGAATGTCAAGAATGCCTTTCTTCATGGTGATCTTCTTGAGGAGGTGTACATGGAGCAACCTCCTGGGTATGTTTCTTAAGGGGAGTGTCAGAAGGTATGCAAGCTCAAGAAATCTTTGTATGGTCTGAAGCAATCACCTCGGGCATGGTTTGATAAATTCAATGTTGCACTTATACAGTTTGGGTTCACCCGATCTTCTACTGATCACTCACTCTTTGTGCATAAGTCTTCGAGTGGCACCATTATTCTAGTTGTTTATGTAGATGATATTGTCATCACCGGTGATAACTCTACTGGCATTCAACAACTCAAGACATGGCTGCAATCACAATTTCAGACGAAAGATCTGGGTAATCTTCGATATTTCCTTGGCATAGAAGTCCTACGCTCCAAGAAAGGAACACATATCTCTCAGCGAAAATGTGTTCTTGACCTACTTGCAGAGACAGGCATGGCACAGTGTAAACCTGTCTCCGCACCTATGGACTATCATACCAAGACTTCTATTTCTGATGACAGTGAGTTTTCTGATCCAACAAAGTATAGAAGGATTGTAGGGAAACTGATCTACTTGACAGTTACTTGGCCTGATATTTCTTATGTTGTTGGAGTTGTTAGCCAGTTTATGAGTGCGCCTAAGATGTCATATTGGATGGCAGTCACCCGGATTCTTCAGTACATCAAAGCATCTCCAGGGAAGGGCCTTACTTTACGAGGCAGAATTTCACACATACATCCTTAAAACTCACTGGGTTCACTGATGTTGATTGGGATGGTGATGTTGGAGATAGACGATCTACTTCTGGAAATTGTGTGTTTGTTGGGTCATATTTGGTGACTTGGAAGAGCAAGAAACAAAATGTGGTAGCACGATCCAGCACAGAAGCCGAATATCGAGCCATGGCACTTGCTTGTTGTGAGCTACAGTTGGTTGTGTCTGTTTTGTCAGAAATGGGTGTGTTTGTTGAGACCCCGATTTCTCTCATGTGTGATAACCAGGTAGCCATTATATTGCTAGCAATCTGGTGTTTCATGAGAGGACCAAGCACATAGAAGTGGACTGCCATAGTCCTTGTCTGTATAATAAAGGAGAGCATACCCTAACCGGGTATCGCTTTGACCCAAATCCTCTCACAATTCCAAAGTTCCCATTTAATCTAGTATACATCATTTACCACACCCGTTCACTTCATGATATTGTCATCTCCTTCTTGATTGTAGTGTTGTAAAAGATCTAAAGAAGTAAAAAAACCATTAGTAGAGAGTAAGAGCATGTTGGTCCTTACTACCTTGGGAGCCTTCAAAAGCATGAGTAGCCTCATCATCATCATCATCTAAGCCTCAGTCCCAACCATGTTGGGGTCGGCTACATGGATCCTTTGTTTCCATTCAGCTCTTTCATGGGGCATATTCTGATCAAGATGTAAAGATTCAAAATCTCTCTTTATAAGTTCTTCTATCTTCTTTTAATTGTGCTTCACTCGATAGTATCGCTTCATATACGCACATTAGTCGATCTGCGTTACACATGTCCATACCATCTGAGTCAGCCCTCGCGCAACTTGTCCTCAATAGTCAATGCTCTCCACCCCCACTTTGTTCATGATATAGACATTTCTCAAGCAATCTTTTCTTGTCTTCCCACACATCCATCTCCGCATATGCATATTCAACAACATTAATCTTGTTGAGACCTTGTTTCTTCACTGCACAACATTCACTCCCATAGAGCATGGTTAACTGTATAGCTCCTCCATACAACATGCTTTTTAATCTGAGAGGGATCTTCTGATCGCACAATACTCCAGTTGCACTCTCCATTTCAAGCATCCTATAGTGATCCTATGACACAAGTCATCTTAGATATCCCCATCTATTTGAATAATAGAACCCAAGTAACAAAATTTATCACATTTTGGTACATCTACTCTGTCCAACTTGGCTCCACCATTCACAATGCGAGATTGGCTGAAAGTGCAATGCATATACTCAGTTTTTCTCCTACTAATCATCAATCCATTTAATTCTAACGCCTTTCTCTAGAGTTCAACTTTATCATTTAATCCATCGTTAGTTTTGTCAAACAACACAAAATCATCAGCAAATAACACGCACCAAGGAATATCATCCTGAACATTCATTGTCAACTCATCCATAACAAGAACGAATATATATGGGTTGAGCATGGATCCTTAATGTACCCCAACTGTGATAGGAAATCTCGGCCTCTCTCCTCTAGGAGTCTTCACACCTGTAGTTGAGCTATCATACATGTCTTTAATCAAGTCAATGTATTAGATTGGCACACCCTTTTTCTTCAAAATCATCCACAACACTTCCCTAGGTACTCGATCATAAGACTTCCAAATCAATAAAAACCATATGAAGATCTCTTTTGCTTTCCCTATACATCTTCATAAGCCTCCTTACAAGAAAAATAGCATATGTTTTTTATCTTTCAGGCATGAAACCAAATTGGTTGTTTGATGTATGTGATATAGAACTTAGCCTCTGCTTAATAATCCTCTTCCAAAGATTCATTGTGTGACTCATCAACTTGATACCTCTATAGCTTGTGCAACTCTGAACATCTCCTTTGTTCTTGTAGATGGAGACTATAGCACTATTTCTCCAGTTATCTGACATATTCTCGATCTTCATAACATTATTAAAGAAATTCTTAACCACATAACTCCTTCATCTCCCATACTCTTCCATACATTAATGAGAATATCGTATGGTCCAAATGCCTTTTTCATTTTCATCTTTTTCAAAGCATTCTTGACCTTAAATAATGAAGCTCATCGTGTGTAAATGATATCTCTTGTATTCATCTCACACGAGTCTCTTACATTATTCACAGTATCTCCAATTGAAAAGCTTATAGAAGTAATTTCTCGATTAGTTCTTGATATCTTGATATCATCATCCTTCACCAGCACTCTACCATCCTCATTCTTGATGCATTTTACTTGACTCAATTTCTTCCTTTTCTTTCTCTTATATAAGGCATTTTATATATATCTTTTCCCCCTTCTCTTGTGTCCAACTTCTTATAAATATCTTCGAAGTATCTGGATCTTGCCTCTTGAACAGCCTTTTTAGCTTCTTTTTTTTCTTGCTTGTAACTCTAAAAAGTTGCATCATCTCAAGATTTGGGAAAGCTCCTATGGATCTCCCTTTCGAGTTTAACAGTCTTTTGTACTTGGTCATTCCACCACCAAGTCTCTTTTGGTGGAGGTCTACAACCTTTGGACTCCATCAAAACATCTTCGACAAGTTTTGTAATGAAGAAGCTCATTGCCACAATGTTAACATGAGTAGCCCATCTTGTTTACATATTCATAGTCGTCTAGGGTCATATGGTGTTAGGCAAACTTAAAGTTATGGTCCCTAAATTGTTTAATTTGGATACACTAGATTGTGAATTATGTTAGCTAGGTAAACACTAGCAATCTCCATTCAATGCTAGAAGCCAAAGTAGATAAGATTCGTCTTTTCATATCCTTCACTCAGATGTCTTGGGTTCCATTCAAATTCCATTAAAACTTGGATATTGGTACTTTGTCACCTTTATGGATATCACTGACGGGTCACATGGTTATATCTAATGAAGGACGAATCTGAATATTTTTCCATATTCCATTCCTTTTACCTAGAAGCTTAAAACATTTACAGTAAGTGTAAACATATCCTCAATAGTTACAATGCCCAGGAGTACTTAAGTAACATTTTGAGCCTATTTCTTTCATCCCATGCATCATTCACCAATCCCCGTGTCTACATACTCCACGACAAAATAGGGTTGTAGAACGAAGAATCACTACATCATTGAAAGTGCACGTACCTTGCTTCTCCATGTGAATTTCCCAAAAGATTTCTAGAATGTTGTTGTTCTTATAACAACCTACTCGATCAACTGCATGTCACCATTCGTCATTCAAAATCAAATTCCCTCATGTGTCTTTCATCCCAAACAGTCAATATACCTTGTGCTGCCAAACGTCTTTGGTTGTTTTGCCACATTAGGTGGTGGTCAAGATAAATCCCAAGTCTAACAAATGCATATTTTTAGGCTATTCTTGGGTTCAAAATGGTGAATTTGTTTTTGTCGATCAAAAAATCGCTTCTCTGTCTCTATTGATGTCACCTTTTCTGAAGATACTCCATACTTGGTGGTTACCTCGAGTGTCAGCCATTCCCAATAGTCATTCAATCACAAGTCACTGAGTCACTAGTCATCTAGTCCCTAGCCATTCAATCAGAACTCAGACAGTCACATGTCATACAATCACCAGTTTCAAAGCTCAACTCTCCTAGTTGTCCACCCACTGTGCAAGACTACACATGTCGAAAGGATAATCTTACCATAGGTTTTGTGAAGGACAATGCATGTCTCAATCATCCTAAAATCATCACTAGGTTAGATGATCTGATGCAAACCAATAATCTTGGTGACCAGCCCATTGACTTGCATGAAGGCAAACAGTCATGTACCTCTCCTCTCATCTCCAATGTCATCTCTTATTCTCATCTTTCTCCATCATATTATGCCTTCCTATCATCTATCTTCTATTTTCATACCCATTCTATATCAGAGGCACTGAATCACCCTCGATGGCCTGTTGTGATGTGTAAGAAATGTTTGCTCTTCAAAGTAATAATACATGGTCATTAGTTTGATATCCCTCTAGGAAATCAGTGATTGGAAACGGGTGTCAAAGTCAAGGTTGGATCTGATGGTTCTATGGATAGGCTCAAGGCAAGACTAGTGGCTAGGGGATTCACAGATATATGGCAAAGCCTACTTAGAGACATTCTCTCTTGTGGCCAAAATCAGCCTCTATTCGTTTCTTCCTCTCTTCCAACTACACATTCATGGACTATGCATCAACTTGATATCAAGGATGTCTTTTTGCGTGGTGATTTAAATCAAGAGATCTACATGGAGCAACCACCAAGATTTATTGCTCAAGGGGTCTAGTATCGTTTCTCAACTCCCAAAGTTGTTTTACGGTTTTAAGCGGTTGTCTTGTGCTTGGTTTGGCAAATTTGTTGTGTCTTTCTAAATTTAGCCTTCGTAGATGCACCATAGACCACTCTATTTTCTACCGATGATGTGATTATGGATATATATTTTTGATAGTTTATGTTAATGATATTGTGAGTACGAGACCACTGGCGTGGATAGACAAGATACTAGCAACTCAAGCGCTTTCTTCAGGGTCAGTGGAAACCAAAGACTTTGGCAATCTCAAATATTTTCTTGGGATTGAGGTCGCCAACTCAAAGGCTAGAATAGAATTTTCATTTCATAGCAGAAGTATTTTCTAGATCTTCTGGCACAGATAGGTATGCTTGGAGCTAAACCGGTAGATATTCCAATAGACCCTAAGGTTCTATTGTATGAGGAACAGGGGGAGCCACTTGATGACCCTTGGCGTTATCAAATACTTGTTAGGAAAATGAATTATCTGATTGTCACCATACCTGACATTGCCTTTGCCACAATGTCGTTAGTCAATTCAAGGAGAATCCTATATAGGTCATAAGGAAACTATTATGTGCATTTTTATATACTTGACGAAGTCTCCAAGGAAAGAACTATTGTACCACAATCATACCCACACGATAGTGCATGGTTTGTCTAATGCAGATTGGGTGGATCTAGCATCAAAGGGAGGTCAGTTTATGGTTATTGTGTCTTTGTGGGAGGTAATCTGGTGTCTTGGAAAAGTAAGAAGCAGATAGTTGTTGCTAGATCCAGTTTTGAATTGGTGTATAGAGCATGGAACAAAATTTCGATCGAAATTGCGAAATATTGCTTGAAATTTCATTTTTTTTCAATCGGACATCGAAACATCAGTTTGCATGAACTGGTCGGAAAATTCGCAAAAATTTCGCAGCTACAGTCGAAATTTCACAAAACAGGGGGTATTTTAGTGCAAAAAACCCAGTTTGGGCCTTGATATTGCGAAATGCAACACCTATTTCGCGAAATAGTATTCCACCGACTGGGTTTGTTGGGACTTTGATCTTTTAGCAATTTTTTTGTGATATCTTTCTCTCGAAGGTTGCTTTACTTGATTCTAAGGTATGTAAACCCCCTCCCTAGCCCATCTACTACTACTTTTGTTTTACTCCCTGTTAGACATATCTTAATAAATACTCCCTAAATTTTGAGTGGCATTTCTCTTAAAATTCTCAAGATCTTGAAGTGAACTTGTAAATCTAAGAAACAATAGTGTGAAATACGTATATCTATACTTATTTTGAGAATCTAATCAATATATTTCATATTTATACACAAAATGGCTACAAAAGCTTTTTTAATGGAAGTTCTTTTATTTTTGTATTTTTCACTTATGTAACCCTATATATATTATAATAGTAGCCTAATACAAAATGATATGAAAGTTGTAACTCGTAACCCTAAATATATTTTTTTATTATTCACTTATGTAACCCTAAATATATTATAATAGTAGACTTATACAATAAATATACCGACCTACAATATTGTAACTTGTAAGTTATAACTCTTATGTTATGAAGTCTATTACTCTATTTGTTTTAACTTGAAGTTTGCAAGTTTGTAATAGTCTAACTGACTAGCATACTTGACATTTCTGTGCACTCACTCATCAAGACCTGGATCCCACCCTAACCTCTAAACATATAAAGTTATTATACAATCTAGTGTTTCTATGTTCAAACATTGTGTTTGCAAAATTCCATAACTTAATTCCTTCATTTCGTCATCAAAATTCTGTCGAAATTGTTCAGCTTCCTTCACTTACAAATGTGGGACCCCCCCCACATATCCAATATGAAATATTATTACATATTTGAGTAGATCTTGGCGATTAGATTGTCCTGGTAAATTTTCATGATTTAATTCACTTATTTGGTCGTCGAAATCGTTAGTGCCGTAAATATCAAAATTTCAGTCAAAATTTTGAAAAATTTCTACTTCTGGGCCATCGGACACGACATCGAAATCGGACATTTAATTCTATGGTATAGAGTTGGCTTTAGCCACTTGTGAGTTTGTATGGTTTAGACATCTATCAGAAGAGTTGGTATTTGCTCAATGTAGTCCCATGGAGTTGAAGTTTGATAATTAGGTTGTTGTCCATATTTCTCATAATCATGTCTTTCAAGAACGAACAAAGCATATAGAAGTTGACTATCATTTCCTTGGAGAAAAGATCTGGGAGAGCTTAATCCAGTTGTCACAAGTCAAGTGTCAATACCACTTAGCTGAGTTATTCATCGAGTCCTTAAATGATTGTCGGGTTCAGTTCTTATGTAATAAGCTGAGAGCATATTTACATGCACAGCATGAGGATGGTGTTAATATGGTGTACAAACGACCTTCTTGTAATAAGTAGATAAGTAAGGGTCTACATGTATATGTGTAAGTTATTGATTTCCTATATATACAAGGTTATTTCCTCTCAGTTGTATTATATATTAGGACAATCACATGGAATATTAAAGTTGGCATGTATGCCCTAGGACCCGCAAAATAAGTCAAGGTGGTAATATAAGCAAGGCCCACCCACTTGAACTACATTGCTACCTAGGTGTGACTAGACATGTACCTTAACAAGTATGAGAGTACCACGCCCCAAATGCATCTTTTGTAGGAAGCCAGACCATACAGACTGTGGAAAAATTAAAGAAGTCTATTCGATATATTTGATAAGAAGAATCCCCCTCCTTATATAGGATAAGGGGGAAGCATACAAACTTTAGACTAAACCCTAATGGGCCAAGACACACTTGGGCCCATATACAAATATACTCGGTTAACTTAATTAACTAAGTTAACCAGACTCTCATACTCACTCTCAAGCTGAAGCTTGGGACAATCCCAAGTCAGCTTGCAAACAGAATAAAAGATAAATCAAGCCCTTACAAGAATTTCTCGCCCTCAAGATTGCAATAAAGTACTCATCACTCAAACACTCCCCCTCAAGTAGATACTCCATAGCAAGCCAGCAGGTGCAGAAGCTTCTCGATCATAATGGTGTTATCTGGAGCAGAAGTAAGAAAAAAAACATCATGGTCTTCATCACAGTCACTAACGTCGTAACACAGAGAATGTTGGTTCACAACAACAGCAGTAGTCAACGTGCAAACAGAGCACGGACGAACCAAAGAGTGTTGGATCACAGTAGAAGAAGGTCAACATGCACACAAAGCATGGACAAGTAGAGAGTCAACATGCGCAAAGTATGGACAAGCGAGCGAGTGTTGGTTCACAGTAGAAAAGTCCAAAAAGTGTTGGGTCACAGTAGAAGGTGTCAACATGTAATGAAAGCACAGACAAGGAAAGAGTCTACATGCGCAAAGCTTGGACAATCTCAACGTGCAAATAAAGCACGAACAAAAAGTAGAAAGTAGAGTCAACATAGCCGGATAGAAGACCATCAGCTTGAAAAAGCAAGCAGTAGACATGAAGCACCAGATAGTAAGCTCTTCAAGAAGCATATAGCAGTAAGCGTCAATAGTAGAAGTCAAAAAATTCTTCAAGAAGTGCATAAAAATCCACAAAAATATAGGGTATCAGAATATAACCTTCCTCTCGTCCATCTCATCTCTCCTCTATTTCTCCCCCTCACACCAACCATAGAAAGAAACAAGAGTGGTTGGGGTGGACAATGATAAAGAAACACCCGCGAAATAAATATAGGCAGTAGCACTGTCGAGGGGTTTGGGGGGTGCGGCCCCCCAATTAGGGGGTCCCACTGGATAAAATTCATGCAAATTTGCACTAACGAGTCACAAGAAATTAGTGTTTTTTTTGTGTTGATCCATCAAACCACTGGTCTTTTCCAAATTGAGTTGATATTGCTAATCCAACTCCTACTATATTTTTTTCTATATGGCATTGATCATCATTTGTTGATGTTGTTGCAACTAGGAACTTTGCAAACGGGCATGTCTACTCTTGCGCATGACAATGTAGGCACATGCAACAACAAGAATAGGGAACCAATCACCATTGTCGTACTCGCCCTATGTGACATCAAATACCATGCGGGAGATATCCTCCACCCAGGCATCTGGCAGAGCAAAGGCCCGACAATTCAGAGATTAGGTTGGTAGTGTGGTAAACCTTGGATTCGCGATAACCATAATCTCCCACTCAAGGCAAAAGGGATTGGTAAAGGTATCGCTTAGCCCACTCCCATGAATGATGTACGTCAGCGGAGAACAATCGGGAAAGAAGGCACAGAAGCTTGATAAAGGCGTGAATCAAGCCGCCAAATGCTAATCTCCATCCACCCCCTCCTTCTCCGTCCAAAGCACATCAAGAAGCAAACAAACCCAAAACGTGGCACCCACCGATAGATGGACACAATTGTCCAAGGAATCGGGGGGGGGGGGAGGGGGTCAGACGACAACCACTTGTATGTTAGAGATGAAGGCAATTGTTGGATCTGATTTGCAAAATACTACTAACTTGGTGGGCACCATCTACGATTCAGTCCTTCACCCACCGTGCATGTTAGAGACGGGTGTAGTGGGCTAGGGAAGGCAGCAACAGATCACTGAGGCTGGATAGATGTCTTGTAGGTGACGAAATATTGAGTGAATAGATGCCTGGCAGGCAGCCAAGCCAATAAGGAGGGTTGTCGCCCGCAGGCGAAAGAATTATTTTTGTCTCTTCTAGGTTTAGGTTTGGATCACTTCTCTGATACCATATGGAAAAATAAAAGAAGGTTATTCGATATATTTGATAAGAGGAATCCCCCTCCTTATATAGGAGAAGGGGGAAGCATATAAACTTTAGACTAAACCCTAATGGGCTAAGACAGACTTGGGCCCATATACAAATAGACTCAATTAACTTAATTAACTAAATTAACCATATCTCTGATACGATTGATGCTACTGAAGCATGGTAGAGGACACAGACATGGTGCAATACATCGGAACCGGGCTTCAGAGTCTCCCTAACAGTTGAAGAATATGAATAACTTATCCACGCCTCCAGCAAACCTCCTCGGGTGAATCTTTGGCTCTACAGACTGCCTCCTTGTTCACTAACTTTGCTGAATCAAACCAAGGTATCGTCGACTACTCCATGCTTTCTACCCACTCCAACAAGATAGTTGATTCAACGGCCACTCAACTGTGATCAGTATGAAACATACCCTATCTCTTGTTGATACTATGTCCTTGATATCTCTTTCACTTTAGCAAAAGGCTCAATGGAGACACCGAACAATGTGGATTGTCCCATTATCCTCCATTCTTCAACTTTCATTTGTTAGCTACATGCCTAATTTTCTATTCAACATAATGTTAAACTCATTGATTCTCTTTGTTTGTGACCTTCAAATCTACGTATGCTTGCAAGATTCTCTAACTTTGACTGAGATGGGATTGGGCTCAAGCATCAATCATTTCTACTAGTTCTCCAATGATACACCTCATAGGTCTGTCCGGTTGACATGTTCAAGCCTACAACTTCATCAATGATATGGACACATGTCTCTTGTCTTGACAAGCTGAAGATCCTTGAAGCTTCTCGTTAGTTGTCTCTTACCAGTTGAACAAGCATCATTCTTTATCTTTCCCTTCTACTAAAAAAAGTATCCTATACTTTTCAATGCAATACATAGTGATGTATGTGGTCCTTTTCATACCATTAGCTATTATATAGTCATTAAACTTTTTTCTCTGATTATTGCATGATCACCTAGATATATTCTATCAAGGTTTTACAATGAAATTTTTCCAATCATGTGTGCCTTTCATAAAGTGGTTTCTCTTCTGTTAATAACGAATACTGAAATCCTTAGGACTGATAATGCCTTAGAGTATGTTCAACTCCAATTTTTTATATCAATCAGGGTGTCAGGATACTTCATCAACACTCTTATGCCCATACTCCTTCATGGAACACAGTAGTAGAGCACAGGAGTCACCACCTTCTAGATATCACTCGGACCTTAGCTATCCATGTGTTTACCCAAATCCTTTTGGTCTGGAGCAATTTTAACTGTATGGTTTCTTATTTATCATCAAACCTTGTCGGTTCTTCAAGAAAAACCTTGTTTCTCTCAGTTCATCCCAAATTAGAACCATTTTGTCTCCCACTCTGGATTTTTACGTGCACTATTTTTGCTCCTGATTTTGACCTGAAAGCTGACATTCACAATCCTCGAGCATTTGAAACGATCTTTTTGGTATATTCTCAAGAACAAAAAGGATATAATGCGTGGGCGCGCCGTGGTGTCCCCCCGTGACACGGCTGGTCCCGGGGTTTACTCTTAGCTGGGTCGGGTCCAATAGTGGCCATGCCCGGGAGGGGTTCCTCGTTATAAAAAAAAAAAAGGATATGATGCTATGATACTTCTAACAGACGCATGTTTGTTTATGTCGATAACACCTTTCATGAAACTGAATTGTTTTATTTTGCAAATAGTAAACCCGCAATTCAGCAACCCTTACTGTTCCCTTAGCCTTGGAATCTGAGGTTCCCCAACAATCACCCGAGTATTTTCCAAAACCAATTCAACCCTCTAGTGTATCAGCAAAGAAAGTCTTTGGATCAACAACTCTCGGCTCCTCCTCTGCCAACTCCACCAGAATCCTCAGATCCTATAGAGTTGAGGAAGCTTTTCTTCACTCATGCCCTATTGGCCCATTCATCACCTTATTACCAAGGTTGTTTAGGCGGCCAGACGTTCCTCATGGGCGCCTAGGCGTTTTTGTTTTTATTTTTTCATCTATAAATTTACAAATATAACTATATGCATATACATAAGTATATTTAAATCTATGAGCAATATATAAATCAGTGGATTATATGTAATGATTATAGTCCTTTCCATTACTAGATTTAAGTACTACATGAGACATGGTGTCTCTGACCGCCTGTATATAGCATGAATGACAGTGCTCCCAACACCAGACTTTATTGTCTTGAAAGCCCTATTAGTGTAAGGACCATAAAACGTGAAGACATCAGTTAACGTCTTGTAATTCTGTTGCCCTCATGGATAAATCAAAATCATTTTAGAGTAAGCTTAGGGATATCACAAGGTAATAATATGGGCTTATATCCAAGCCAAACACGATAAATAATGAGCCTCATACAATTTTAAGGCTTGATGGAGGAAAAAGAAGAAAAATAAACGGAAAATAGTGGGCGAGGAAAGAAGAAATAATATGAATAAAGCAGCAGAAAATCTACAGCAATTAAAGTAGACATTGAATCTTTTAACTTAGCGGATCACCAGTAAATTAGTAGTAAAGAAGCAGAAGTAAATAGGTAAATCAACAAAGTTGCTGCTTGGTGAAGGAAAAAACTTGTTAAGTATGCAATGAATTCCTAACAGAGGAGCAGTAGTAAACCGGTAATAGTGGGGAGCAACAATAACTCAGTCACATTGTAGCTTGATAGAGAAAAGAAATTAGAAAAAATATACGAAAAATGGTCCAGCAGCCGCTCAGGCGTCCGCCCATACCGTCCAGGCCACCCAGAAGCCTAAGTAGGCTGGGCGCCTGGGATCTGGACCCCTGCTGGTCGCCTATGCAGGCGCCTGGATAACCATGCCTATTACGAATACCTATTGCATTGCCCGTCTCTCCTCTACTACTCATGCATTTGCCTCAGCTCTACATATTGTCATCATTTTCAAGCATTACGAGGAAGCCGTTCGACACCAAGGTTGGAAGGTTGTGATGGCAGATATTACTACTTTGAATATGCCACCCATCACCAAATATTACCCTAGTCATTACATTGTTCGGGAATGTGTCAAGTATTGAATGTTAAATCCTTAAGTGGGACATAAAAATGGGCCATGACTAGATGATTACAACAAAATAATAAAATTAGAAAACAAATACAAATGAGCATACATGTTCTTAAGAGTCTGACTTTTTTGGTTCGGCAAGTTTCCTGAAAGACTATTGTTTCCCAGATACCTGCATATAGACATAAGCAGTTATTCAAAGTAGTGTTTCATCAATAAAAAAAGTCTCATACCAAATCGTGTCCAATTTTTCCTTACAAGTGTTCTAGTTTCCCAATGCTAAAAAGAGCTTGTGGAAGTATTCCAGTTAAATTATTGAAACTTAGATCCCTGTGGATGTGGAAATGAATGAGAATTGTTAAGGTTGAAAAAGTTATCGACAGAGTTCTTTCATCACCAAGCACAACTTACAAATGCTCTAATTGCGTGTATTCTCCAATATCAGAAGGAATTGTATCAGAAATTTTACAATCCCTTAAGATCCTACAAGAAATTTCACAAGCAAAGGAATGACATCTAGGCAGACTGCGTACATTGTAGGACATTGTAAATGTAAGTTAATAACATAAGGCTCACAATGTGGCCAAAGACTTCATATTCTTGATAAATCCCAAAGATGAACTGCCAGTTAATAAGTTCCCGAGGCGCCTGAAACCGTGCAATGACACATCACACTATGAAAATAGTATATTAGCGTTCATCTCTGTAATTTAAAACCTAACACGTGCCTGATACGAAACATATGTTCCTGGACTACAAGCAAATAAACGCACATGTCCGATACAATGACAAGTCAAAAAAAACAAATGGCTATAATAAGGTGGCATACATTGTGCCAATCAATAGTTACTGAAATCAAGATAGCACTTACAACTCCTTGAGATCGGTAAGACTAGCAAGACTCGATGGGATTGGACCAACAAAAGAATTCCCTTGAAATCTCCTGCATAAAGGATCTCCAATTACTTTTAAGAACAGAGTACAACATGTCAAGACAACCTGGAAAATACCTAACCACTATTTTCTTTCAGAGATGTATCTTTGAAGGACAGGATACAATAAAATATACTGCAGGAACCAAAACCCATTTGCTTTGGAAAAAATAAAATATTAATCTTTCTGTGGGAGCAAATCTGTGTATATATTAGTACCATACTCGTCAGTCACCATATATTAAGAGCGAGAAAGAAAATCTAACATGGGTTTACATGATAATAGGATAAGATCCAAACTCATAAAAGAAATACGCTTTTATACCTACAGCTAGCACATTTTCTAAAAGTTTCCTGTAAGCTATTACAGCCAGAACAAGGAGAGAATGATAGCCTCCTAATCAGTTATATATATTTCAGAAAACCTATCTACATTGAGTCCATGTTGGTATTTGTTTTACTGTCCCAAATTGCAGTTAAAATCTAGCATGAAAAGGAATGGGAAAAACTACTATGATTATTCTCCTAAATAGAAGGAAAATAATTTTATGATCACACCTAGGAAGCTCAGATACGGACCTAGATGCAGAGACGGGACAAGCCAGTTTCCAAAAATACATGGGGGAGTGGAGAAGGATAAAAAGATGTATATGTTAGCTGTAAGAGATTATAAATAAATATATATTGTACATGTAATTGTTTCAAAATTATGTTGACATACAATTAAAGTAGTGGTCATATTGTAAATGTCTAGCTCATGAATCATGTAAATTTGTCCTGTTTTTAGATAACAACCAACCTTTACTTCCCATTATTTATTAAAAACCCAAGGAACAGAAATGGCTTACAAGCTATAGTCCGGTCAACAAATAATAGATGCAAAAAATGTAGTTGGCAGTGTTTATTGTGGTTAGATGTACCTTCCATTGAGAGGAAATAGCAGTTGAAAGATTTACAAGAAAGGTTAACATATTTTCAACTTTTGACATTCTCCAAGAAAGTAGGACACCTTAGAAACGGATTAGGCATGGCTTAGGTGTGTTCATTACGTTTCAAGGTGTTTGCTGTCAGTTTGGATGTCCAATGCATGTCAGACAGTGACACGAGAGTTTGAGCAAGTGTTTAGACTTTCTAGATCCACACACTGAGAGATTAAAGTTTTAGCTCCATGTACGCATTTGCACATATTCTTACAACTATGACTGATCCAAAGTCTGGATAGTGGAGGGATTAGTAATAGCTTAACAACCGTTCAGTGACTTAATAAATCAGAAAGCTAGTCTTATACCTGATTGACAATGATCAACTCATCCTGCATCCTTGTTGTGAGGAAATGATAACAACTTCTACTGTGTTGTCCTCTCATAAAAGACATGATTTTAGGCAATGTGTACAGCAGTCTGATTGCCACATTGAGAAAAGCCCAACTCTTCTAACAAATGTTTAATCCATAATAACTCACATATTGCTAAAGGCATAGCTTTATACTCCAAATCAACATTGAATTAGCAACAACGATATGCTTCTTATGCTTATGCAACACCTAACGACCTCCCCAAAAGAAGTTGTATCTAGGAATAGAAGTGTGCCAGGTCACCTATCAATGCTAGATCCTGCCCAATATCCATTACAAAACCTTGAATTCTCGTGATTATGATTCTGGTAAAGCAGTCCTTTCTTAGGGAATCTTCGCATACGGCAGAATGTGCATACCAGCCTCCAAGTGACCTACACTAGAGTTCTCCATGAATTGACTAACTACATTGGTGGAAAAGGCTATGTTGGGTCAGGTGGCAGTCAAAAAAATCCATTTAGCAACAAGCCTTATGTATCTCCAAGAACCATCAAGTAGCTCCCCCAGTTCACAGACAATCGGACCTTAAGGCCCATTGAAGTTTCTGTTGTCTTAGATCCCACCATACACGACTCTGTAAGAAGGTCCAAATATACAATTGTGGTGCAATGACAATTCCATCCTTCAACTTGGTAACTCCAATTCCATGATAACATTTTACAGTGCCTAAGTTTTGGTTTTGGAAATTCGGAATAGTTGTTAAAGGAATGATGTGAGTTACTCAATAGTCTGTTAATCATCACTAGTGATTACAATATCATCAACCTAAACTATCAGAAAAATACATCCAAAATTATGTCACCGATAGAAAACGGAGTGGTCCATGTCGTTCAACAAATACAAACTCAGAAAGTGCACAACTAAATCAGCCAAACAAAGCATGAGGCAGTTACTTCAAATCATAGAAAGACTTGTAGAGCTGACAAATCATACGGGACCCCCCATAAGCAACAAACTCTGGTGGTTGCTCCATATAGATCTCTTAACTTAGATCGCCATGCGACAAGGGATTCTCGATATCAAGCAGATGAAGTCTATGAATTTGTAGCCACAAGAGATAAGAAGAGATAAACCGACGCCATCTCTGCCACATGAAAGAATGTCTGTTAATCTTCACCATAGACCTATGTGAATTTCATGGCCACCTAACATGCCTTGATCCTATCAAGAGAACAATTAGGCCCAAGTGTGATAAACACCCATTTGTAATTTACCATTGACTTCCCAGTCACACATTTGAGAAGAGATAATATGTTATCGCTTTTTAAAGCCTATATCTCTTCCTCCATGCTGCATGCCCTGAGTGATTCACTGCCTACAAAACATGTAAGTATGAAAAAAAAGACAATGAAGACTAGAAGGCATAATACAATGGAGAAAGATTAAAATAGGAAGAAAAAGAAATAGATGAGGTGAAAGGTATAAGAACTTGTTCCTTTCTGCAAGGCAATATGCTTAACATATATGCTTGCATTTGCCTAGCCATCCGTTGAAGAGGCAATTGTCAAAAGAATTGGAGTTGCGTGTACCTCTGCAGTACATGTAACTGAAGATCCACCATGACATGTAAATAGGTGGACTAGAAGGTGGTGTACTAATGAATTCCTGTGCACTAGAAGGTACATGACACTCAACAACGACCAATAGAGGCAAGAACTCCTCAATATTTAGAGGTGACATAGAGGAGCTATTATCAACAAAAAATGTGTCCTTGAAAGAGGGGACAATAAAAATTACAGGGATTAATGTAAGGCGCATTGTAATACATGTCCCTTTGCATGCTACAATACCCAAAAAATACACAATTTATGGAATTTTGGACTAAGATTATCTAATCCTAGACAATCAACAGAACGCATACACCAAAAAATCCTTAGGTGGAACAAAATAGTTAGGACGAAGGACTTGAGTAGGGATTTGGTTATGGTGGTCTGAAGAAGACATGTGGTTGATTAGATATGTTGATATAACAACAACATCTACCCATATTGCATAGGAACATGCATATGTAGAAGAATATGAGTGGTTTCAATTCTATCATGAATTCTTTCTCTTGCAGCTCAGCTCATGTCATGGTGTATGTGAGTTAAAAAGACTAGTGGACCAAACCATAGGAAGAAGTAAATTGGTTAAATTCACAGCTAAATTTACTCTAGCAACATTAAACCCAAGAACATCAGTCTTTTTTCTAAATTGAGTCCACAACCATACAAAAGGAACAAAATAGGAACAGTAGTTATGATCTATCCTTCATCAAAAGGAACCATGTAACACAAGAATAATCATCAATAATAAAAGTAACAAAATATTTATAACCAAGTTTAGATGCGACATGACATGGACCCCATACATATGATGAATCAAATCAAATATGGACAGTGTTCTATTTGATCTACATAGACTTAAACATTGATTGTAGTTGTTCTCCCAACTGACATGACTTACACTCTAACTTATCTAGATTGTCTAGATGGAACTAAGACTTTAAACTTATAAAGGGACATGTGATCGAGCCGACTGTGAACATACAAAGGCGATGCAACTATACACATGGACGACTTGCCCATGTAGTATAGACCAACAAGATCATACCCTTCGTCAATCATCCTATGTGTCTCCATGTCATGTATAACACAGGTGTAAAGTATAAGCGATGAGTTAATTAATTAATGGAAATAAATCAAATTAAAGAAGGAGGGGCTTAAGGGAGAAGTTGAGGGAAGGAGAGACAATCCTAGTATCTATTACAAGAATAGCGGAATCATCTGCAAGGGTGACTCTGGGCAAGGAAGCATGGGTGGTGTAGGTGGTAAACTGATCAAATACCCTTGTTATGTGACTAGTTGCACCTAAATTAGGAACACAAGACGAGGGTGATTTGGAAGTTATAGAGATATGTGTTGTCTTGAGCGTCATGTGCTTAGCATGTGCTTTACTTATGTTGTTTCCACTTCTCCTATTTACAGAAGTCTAAGATACACATATATACTGTCCCGTCTATTGAGTAAGAGAAGTAACATAGAAGGTTACTTGTTGAGAAGCTTGAAGTCACATCAACCGAGTGTCCTCAATCATAGTCTAAGATACACATATATACAGTCCAGTCAATTGAGTAAGAGAAGTAACATAGAAGGTTACTTGTTGAGAAGCTTGAAGTCACATCAACCGACTATCCTCCTCAATCATAGAGATGTGAAGTATAGGCTCGTTGTGAGGATCATCTTCAGTAGATGCTACATTTGCAGACTTGGCATGAAACCCGTGCAGCTCGTAATAAGTCTCCTTAGCGGGATCCTTCCTACCATAATGAGAGCACTCACAATGTTGATGTGTTGTACCACACCCACTCCCTCTACTATGTTCTATCACATGTCTAGGGTTGTGTGTTAATCTAGACTTGGTGACCAAGAAAGGCATATGATATTGTAGAATATGCCTTTGTAAGGAAGATGAGCACTAAACTAGACAAGGTTTGACTACGAACTCTATCAAACTCTAGCCAAAGCCTTGCCACAAACTTGATCAAAGACATGTGGTCTCACTACTTCTGCATCTTATGGGCATCACTAGTGAGAGGTTAAACACCAAGCAAATCATTAGTAAGATGAGTGACCTTTCCATGATATGAGACAGAGACATATCCCCCTGTCAGAAACCAGACAACTCGACAATCATGTCATACTTACGAGAAGTGTGATCAGATTGCATGTGTCAAATGGTCCCAATGATCCATACATGTCAAAGTGATTCATCGTGTCCCGCGTTTGCGGTTTTATAGAGCTCCACATTGGATAGAAGCATACTTATTAAGGCGTGCCTAGGAGGCAAGGCGCCCAAGGGGGTGTGGCTTCCATGTATTTCTACATTGAGTTGCTTTTCTCAATCCTAATGAATATTCTAGACTTTAGTGTTCCGTGTGATTGTCCTAAGGTTCAATATAAAGCATGGAAAGAGATATCGACGATACCGTCTGTATACCGATATCGACGACATCAGTCATCGGTTCACACAAATCTGTCGTTGGGATTGTAAATATCGGTAAACCAATGGTATACCGCCAAATACCGTCAAATATTGCCAAATACCGCCAAATATTGACGAAATTTACTGGTATACGGACAGAAATACCAATTTTTGCGTGGTTGAGTCTGTTTTTGTTGTTTGAGAGGAGGAAATGGCGGAGCAAAGGGATCTCGACAATCAGGGCTTAGATAAGTCTAATCTAAGGTGTTCCTTTATATTTTCTACCATTTGTCTCATTTACACTTCATCTATCTCAATTAAAATGTAAATTAGTCCCAAAATGCCTCAATTTGGAAAAGATCCCTCCATCTGCTTTTTTGTCTTCCTAATTGTATGTGTTCTTAAATCTACAACACTTTCTCATAATCTACATTATAATCATAGTAATATACCTAATAATCCACAAAATATAAGTATAATTTTGCTATCATTTTTAGTAGTAAGCTAATTAGTATACATATGTTCTTCTTACTAATATTTTTATCATAGAAAGGAAGAAAATGTACTACTTCGCAACACAACGAACAAATATTGTAAAAAAGCATAAATTTTGTAATTTTCTAGTCTTATATTTGTTTATATATGGCACTTGCTACATATATCCCACAACATGGACACGGTTGAAATGGTAACTACACTTTTAAATTATCGCATCCCCACGACATGCATATAGTGGGCATGGTAATAATGTCTTTTATACTTATCCCGCTATTGTGCATAATCCATGGAGAAACTCACTACCGCATATCAAGATCCTGTGCAACAAACAACGACGGAGAAAAGGTGTCACAATAGTGATGGAGCCTAACTTCCTTAACCGCCATGAAGTTAATTGTCAAAGTCACACATTGAAGAAGAGAAATAGAAAGCCCTTGTGTATATTTTCTTTCAGAATCTGATATGATGCATATGGAGACATAGTACTGCAAAATTCTAAAACATATTGTGTTTAATTACATAATACGAACGAGTATTATACACTTATATAGTATTGTACATGACGTGTATGAGCAACACGTAACTTCATACAACCAACCTTACATAATGTATGTGTCATGGGAGCAATATGTCAACCATGTCAACTCAATATTGTATGGAGAATCAGTGTGTAACTCAACATACAACTGATACGAGTTAGTAAATTACTATGCTATTTATGTATAGTAAATTGGATATTATTGCATAAGTGTGTGTATTTATGTTTATGGATTGTGCTAGTAAAATTCCAAATCTTAATTCCAATATTTTGTCATCAAAATCCTTCATCAAAATCTGCAGAAAACGGGACAGGTTCCCTACCTCCCACATGATGGACAACCCCCCCCCCCCCACATACCCCTTATAGAATTTTATTGCATAAAATGATGCATTTAGGTGTAGAGATTACACATGTAAAATTTCATGATTTAATTCGTTCATTTTGGCGTCGATATGGCCAGGATTGCATCTGTCGATATTTTTGTCGGTATACCGGTAAATATCTATATCCAAGCTGTCGAAACGGCATCGGTATCGGTCATTTAATTCCTTGATATAAAGATTGCACTCTTTGTTATCGACAAATATTAATTTTATATAAATCTAATACTCTTAGTACACAATTTCTGATTTTTCGTTTATCTCCTTTCAATTCAGATTCTAGCTAGTAGCTATGTTATCAAGGATACTTATTAATTTGCTCAAGATATAAAGCTATTAAATATCTATTTACATGTTATTTGATCCCTTATGTTTTTTAGAATAATATGTTTACTATCTTTGACATTGTATTAGTTAAAAAAATAGATTTGTAAATTGGGTTTTGTTTGTAAATGGTCATTGCCATATGAATCTATGTACATGAGAGGGTTAAACATACATATATGTATCTACCAACATATATAATTGTAAAAGATGTGTATATGAGGGGGAAGTCTTCACAAAAAAATAAAATATGTATACATACAAGGAAAATGTAATGAAATCACTATTTTGTGGTTCGTCATGGCACCTTGCCACCTTAACAAGTATGGGAAGGAGGTTGGCATCTTGATGTTCCGACTATTCTGCATTACCATGAGTGGTAAAAGCATTAATCAAGTGCTTATATATTTCTTATCCCTTGATGATCTTGACCATGTGGAAACATTGACTATGGTTCTTTTTTGTTAATTCTTCGGTTAGTGAGGATTCGCTTATGGAGTGTGACAACACGTCGTTGCACATTAAGCATGAGTTTTTTCTTCTTGTCATGGTCGTAGTTAGATCTATAATTGGGTATTGGTTTACCGCAATACCCACAACTCTGTACCGTCAAAAACCATATGAGTATATCTTTTGTGATTGTCTGCCCACTTGCCCATGTACCTGGATACCTGTTCCCTAAAAGGTACACTAATGGTTACGACTGTGTTTGTAATACTTTTATACCCAGTATTTTCTATATATGTACATATATTGTATACTGTTCATATATATTACACACAATACTATCCATTGAATATCTTGTCATCAAGTTCATCGAACATTTCAGTAACTAAACTTATATCTAGCTTACATGAAAAAATTCCCTAATATTTGTTATTCAATGTATTAAATACTAATTCATTGTATGCTTTATGTTATTTTTATTTCTTCAATGCAGACGACATGTATTCTAGTGGTGGTTTATTAGACAATAAGGGTTCCAGAAAGCCAACAACACCAAAAAAAACAATGATTTTTCTTAGAAACGTTACATGATTGTTCTCGGGGCCGATGAAATGGTTGAATGTTGAGTCAATACCAACAAAAATCTATCAACCGAAATATCAACTGAAGTAAAATATGTGGGGGGATACCCTACATATCAATATGTGATATTATAGCACACATAAGGATGTGCATGTATATAGCTCATGCTCAGAAATTACATAACTTAATTTCTACATCTTTTCATCAAAATCCTTCATTGAAATCCTCATGAAACATAAAATTTTACTTACCTCCAACACAAAGGACCCCCAATCAGCCCCCATATAAACTTTTATTGCATAAAACAATGCATTTTGGTGTAGAGATCACGCCTACAAAATTTCATGGCTTAATTCATTGACATTGGCGTCGAAACAGCATGGTTGCATTTATTGAAACTTCCTTCAACCTTTTTCATAAATTTTAATTCCACGCCATCGAAACGACATCGAAATGGGATACCTCATTCCTTGAGCTCTCCTACCAGCAGACAAAAGCTCAAGAGGCAGTATATTGCAACTGAAGACTTCACTTTCTAAGCAACGTGTATCAAGAACACGTCATTTTGCTTTTGTAGACAAGTAGGTTGTTATGTTTTTCTTATTCACTCCAGTTCCAAAGGATGATCCTTTGTGCTATCTAGCATTTCTTTGGGCCCAAACAATCGTTCTCTTCCTTTAAAAATATGATATAATTATGAAACTGGAGAACTGTATACTTGCTCGGCTTACCTCGGCTATGTGGGTATGCATATGGTGCGAGTATGGCTTTTCTATTAAGCGGGTATATACCCATCAATGTACTTGCTTATCTAAATGGGTATGGGAATGGTCACACTAGCACCATACCCTAAATTTCCCATGTTAGTTGTAGTTTAAGTAAAACACGCCCTAAGAGGAATGAATGTCTTGGATACACCCAAATAGGGCTATAAACGGTAGGGTTTTACCCATTTACCCACCACCCATACCTTCTAGGGTAGGGTAAGGGCAAGCATATTTATACCCACAAACCCATACCTTCTAATGTAGGGTAAGGGTAAGCATATTTATACCCACCACCCATATCTTCTAGGGTAGGGTAAGGGTAAGCATATTTATTCCCACCAACCATTTACCCTTTACACACTTTACCCGCACAAGGATAAAGTGAGAAGTTACCCTACCTGCTTTACCCATTTACCCATTAATATAAGATTAAATTAATAGGTTGGAGTTCTACACCACTACTTACTTAATATGTACCATTACTTGATTCCAAGAACTTGACAAAACAATCAATCGCTTGTCAAAGTTTTTATATCTTATATTAAAGAAAAAAATATTATTTAACAATAAGCAATATACTAAAAAATTAGACCTTTCTAATAATAAATGATGGTTAAAACATTATTTTTTCGATGTTATCACCAGAAAAATAACATATTACTATCTAATTTTTTTTTTCAAGAGTATCTTCTGTTTGATGTAAGGAATATCATATGAAGTGGTTGTTGAAAATATTGAATACCTATCTTTATGTTGTACCCATTTCACTCATTACCCTACCCATTTACCCTGTGGTTAAGGGTAGGGTAAAGGTTTACATGGAAAGGGTAATTACCCTTCCAGTTACTGGAAACTTTAATGAGGGTGAGGGTAAGGGTAAGGGTAAGGGTAAGCCTTTACCCTACCCTACCCTCCCCATCTACAGCCCTACACCCAAAGAAGAAGGAGAGCAGTGAATGGCGGCAGGCAACAACAACTAGGTCAGGGACATGAACAGTTCGGTGTGAACAGTACTTTCAGCACTGCTGCATGAGAAACCTTATTGACTAGGGGACAAAATAAGAGGAGTTGATGTTTGCCTCTGCTCTTAGACCAAATCTCCTAGGGTTTCTAGCTCTGTTGCTATGATACTATGTAACAAATGTAAGCGGGGAAGCAAACAATCTAGAATACTAGTTATCTTACATACATATATAGGTTGAAAATACATAACATTTTACAAGTAGCTCTGCCGACCTATGTACATATAGGTCCCTACATATATACATATATGTCCGTGTACACTAATAAATTCTATATTGTATTCAAGAAGTTGATAGTTAAAGAAATATAATGAGTACCTAGATTCTTTTTAACTAGTTGGAATTCTTAAAATACTAGCTTTTTCAGAATTAAGTTTCTAATGATGAAAAGTACAGTTCAACTCACATGCTATTCATAAGGGTGAAGTTTCCAAAGAATTCTGGCACTCTTCCACCAAATTTATTGTCAGAAGCCCACCTAGCATTGCATATATACAATAATAAGGTAAATTAGCATCACTGAGAGTTGTAGTCGTGTTCTTGAAAAGGCAAACTTACATGATTTTCATATTTTTCATATTTCCAAAGCTTGATGGAATCTCGCCAGAAACCCCAATACTGTCAATGTACCTGTTGAAATTCACTTGTTAGTCTATTTTACTTAAGGTGGGAAAAAGAAAAAATAGGAAAATAAATGGATATGCCAGATTTACATTTGTTGTAGGCTCGTCATATTTCCAAGTTCCCACGGAAGCAGACCGCTGAAATTATTCATTCCTATGCCCCTGTTTTAGAAGGCAGTAACCGTGTTGTTAAGAAAAACATGATAAGACCCATGATTGTGTATAATTAACAAACGGGCCATTTTTTCAAGAAACATTGCATTTAAATACTTAATGTTTAAATCGATGTTATGCATTTGTGGCTGAGAATTTTTGTGTAAGCTCTGGTCAGATTGGTTCAACTAGTCCAGATAGGCTCAAATCTAACGCTGTTAAATGTGTTTGTATTGTATTGAAATTTGATGTACTACCCATCCGTACTGTAACAGGATAGGCATAATACTAGTCCATCACCAACTTTTTTCATGCCACAGATAGAAAATGAAGCATAATCTTCAAGAAGCAAAAATGAGGAGAACTCTCATCAGTCCTATTGTCAATTACTTATCAAATCACTTATTTGAAAGGAAAAAAAGGCATTTACTACATGAAGCAATTTTACAATAGACAACAGGCTGCCCAATGACAACTGTGGCAGTGGCGTAGCAACAATGGCTGAGGGGGGTAGATGTTGGAGGAAGAAAGAAGAGAAAAAGATATTCAGGGAAACTGCGGACCTACGATATATTAGGGTGAGGTAAGCAGCAATAAGAGTATTGTTAAAAATAGTAAAAGTGGAATAAATGAGGTCGCCTAGAAAAGAACTGGTCAGTTGTTGTTTACCGTAGAGTTTCTAAAAATATATCACATGTAAACTGTGATTTATTATACTAAGATGATAATCAACCATGTGTGACAATAACACCGCTTATTCATCATCATCATCATCTATGCCTCATTCCCAACCATTTCAGTGTCGGTTACATGATCCTCCTATTACATTCACTTCTGTTGTTGGTAAGAGTCATAAGAAGATTTAAAGATTTGAAATCTCTCCTTATAAGCTCTCCCACGGTTTATTTAGGCATGCCTCTTTCTCTTTTTCCTATGCTCAAGACAATAGAATTACTTTGAATAGGTGTGCTAGTCGATCTACATTGCACATGTTCATACCATCTAAGACAGTACACACCTAGCTTATCCACATTACTCACTGCCCCAACTTTATTCTTATATTATTATTGTTAGCATAAGTGATAATTGGGCCTAGGCCCACTGTGCTCTTGTATATCTTTTATCATTTATATACTTAAGTGAGAATCTGTTTACCACCTAAGAGTATCCATGTAACTCTCTATACTTCTATATATAGGAGAGCATGTAAGTCTTGATTCAACTAAAGAGAATTATCTTTGTATCCTCTTTAACATGGTATCAGATCATCAACCTCGAAACCCAAACCCACATCCCTATTCTTAAACCAAGTAGTCATCATCAGAAGTCGTCCACCGTCCAAGGAAGGCCAAGCAACATCATTCTGGAATGGGCCATTGCCACCACTAGTGCCAGAGAGCAGGATCATTGATCCCTCCCATTGCTGCAGCAGTAACCGAGAAGTACGGCGGCCAGCGCTGACCCAAGAAGAGGGGGTCGTCGCCCTACTCTCATGCCTTAGTCGTCGCCCTGGATGGGCAGCATCCCCTGCGGATGGTAGGAGGGATCCATCACCCCATGTGTGTGGTGTAACAACCCTATAGGGCCACTGCCACGACAACCACACGAGTGAGCCGCCTCTCCCCTCCTCCGCAAAACCACATGACCATTAAGTTCTCTTACAACCAATGGATGGAAAAATTCATTCAGTTTTCTTCCTAGTCTTATCTTCTTCTAATCTGATTTCCTTCGTGTATTGAAAAAAAAAGCAAGCTAAAGACCCCCCAGACTCAATAGAAAAAGAAAGAAGTAGGGGGCAAAGGATTAACTTGTTATTCTGTTCCATGTGCATCCCCTAAACTGTAGGGTTTTGGGGAAAGTGGCGCAACCAAGGAACGAGGTGACCGATACCGACGTCGTTTTGACAGCTTGGAAATAGGTATTTACCGGTATACCGACGGAAATACCGACAGATGCAATCTTGGTCGTTTCGACACCAAAATGAATGAATTAATTCGTGAAATTTTACAGTGTAATCTCTACACCTAAATGCAACGTTTTATGCAATAAAATTTCATATTGGGTGTGTTTTGGGGGGGAGTCCATCATGTGGGAGGTAAGAAATCTAACCTGTTTCATTGGGATTTCGATGACAATATGTAGGAATTCAAATATGAAATTTCACTAGCACAATCCAAAAACTTAAATACACACAATTATGCAATAATATACAATTTACAACATAAGAATAATATATTTACTTACCAACTCACATCAGTTGTATGTTGAATGGCGCGCTGGTTGTCCATACTGTAATGAGTTGATATTGTTGAGATATTCCTGCTATGACATATGCATCCTATACATTTGGTTGTATGTAGTCACGTGCTCCTCATACACATCATCATTAACAAATTGTATCATCCCAATATTTGGAAAATGCACTTCTAAATCTCTGAGATATTGTGCCTTTCTTGGAGACGTAGGTAGAGGAGCTTGAGTAAGTGGACGTTGACTTGTTTGAGGATTTTGTTGAATAGCTACAGGCACAACCATAGGAAGTATTGGGACTGGAGAAATAGGAAGAACTGAATGACCACCACTCCATGTTTGCCCACCATTCTCAGAGAATGCAAGGGAGTTGTACTGAGAACTTCCATGTGGGCCTGAGACATTTGTTGTATAGGTATATCCAACATGATGTTCTACTTCTGGTTGTGGTGGTGGTGGCTGATTTTGATATCCAGAGTACCCATATTGAGAATGAGATGGGTAGGGTTGTGCATGTGTTTGCCCAAATAACATATCGCCAAAGCCTAATGTTGAATCATGTTGAGATTGAGAATCAGAAGCTGAAATACTCATGCTCCCAAATGAATCAGCAATATCAGAATAATAACCACTGTTGTAGCCATAGGAGCCTCATGTGGCAATGCACCAGTGTAGTCTTTGCCCGTTCGAGTTTTCCTCCTTTGAAAAGTTTTATCAGACATGGGATATTCTTTTTCAGCTAGAGGAGGAAGTGCAGCCCTAATAACATAAGGACGATCATCATTCTGAGGATCAACAGTAGGAGGATATTGCGGAGAGCGCTCACCGCCGCCTCCATCATTGCCATCATCATCAGACTTGGACTTTGACCCAGATGTACTTTTTGAAGAAGGAGATTTTGCGCTACCCAGCTCTTCTTCCATTGCTCTATTAATTTCCGTATCAACATTTTGATGCTCAGACTCAGGCTTAAGTCTTTCAGGTGGAGTTTGATCAACATTAATATCAGAATCTGCTTCAAATTGCTCTTCTATGTATGGATCTGGACGGCCATCTAGATTATCAAGAATGGGACGACCTATCTCATTTTCACCCATTCCTCTAAAGGATCTTCTGAATCATCATCTTCTTCTATGCCTCTACGCCTGGATGGGTTGAATGTGTATGCGGTGTCAATGGGATCGTAGACGACAGCAAAATCCACTTCCTTATAGTTGCCATCTCGTATTGTTCTAGCCCTCAACCACATGTTGTAGTGAACATATACCAGATTTCTCAGCCTGTTTGCCCCCAACCTGTTCCTTCTCTTTGAGTGTATTAAATTGAAAGTACTCCAATTTCTTTCACAACCCCCTACAGATGTTGTTTGAGAAAGAATGTGAACAACCACTTTTCTTAGATGGGGGGCACCCGTTCCATTCCAAACCCACCACTCACAAGGATCACCCTGCTCACGGTCGGCAACTGCATTTGGATGACCAAAACAAACGGTGCCTTCACGAAATTGTCGCAGTTGCAAAATATTTAAGATGTTCAGACTTCAGAATCAAAGGATGAAACATCAAACAAGAATGAAGATGTTCATGACTTCGTGTAAGTTATGTAATATATATAATTATACCTCATCCATCACTATAGTGCGCTCTTCTGTAGAGGCAAAGAATTTGTTAATTATATCTCGCATAGTAGACATTAGAGTCACATCTAAGCCCAGTTTTTGCGAGTATTGGAACCTCGGATTCAGAAAGTAAGTTGTCACCAATTCCAAACAAGGAAATTAGATTTAGATTTTAGATTGAGTTACTTATACAGTTAAAACATAAATCTGAATTTAGAAGAAATAAATGATGTATCTTCTTTATGCAGTGGATGCAAAAGCATATCTGTCCAACGCTTGTCTACAATTGACAAGTATTGTGAATTGGACCTAGGAGTTGCTTGTTTAATACCTTCCACCATTACTTGCATTGCATCATACAAGTAAGGCATTGTTGCGGCTTTGTCACCATCTACCAGCCTCAACACTTTGACAACAAGTTCCATTATCCGCAACACCTTTGTAACCTTATCCCAGAAAGCCCGACTGGCAATTAGTTCTTCAATCCTTCTGCCAATCGGGGTGTTGTGCTCCTTCATGGAGGTCCACTCCATACCATTGAAGAGCCTCCTAAGTCCATCCCTTTTGGACTTTAATGAATTCAGGGCCAAGTAATTTGTTGCAAATCTAGTCACCCCTGGTCTAATCAGATCACCTCCACAGTACTTAGGTCGCCTCATTGCATTTAACAAGAAGGAACGGTTATAGATGAAACATGTGCTCAACCTACCATCAATTGTCACACTTTTGATGTAATCAATTGTGCCCACGTCCTTAAGAATCATATCTATGCAGTGGGCAGCACATGGTGTCCAGTAGACCGGATATCTCTTCATTGTACTTTCACCGGCCTTCTTGAAATTAGAGCCATTATCAGTCACTATCTGCACCGCATTCTCAACCCCGACCTGCTTGATGTATGTTTTCATTAGCTTCTTGATGTAACTATAATTCTTGACTTCACCAGAAGCATCAACAGAGTCTAGAAAAACAGTCGATCTACGACAATGTGCAAGAAAGTTAATAATTTGCTTTCTATTGCCACTGGTCCACCCATCACACATGAGTGTGACGCCGTATTCATACCACTATTGTTTCTGGCCTGAAATCCATACCTGTAGATCTTTCTTTTCTTGGGGAAGATACTTATGCATCAATTCATATGCACTGGGGGCTTTGATGCCCCTACCAGGCTCCCCTATCACATTTACCATGTGCTGGAGATAGGGTTTAGTTGCAACATGTGCAGGTATACCATGAGCAAAGAAGAACTTACCCACTTCCTTGCCCACCTTCTCGTTCGCACCAGTAAACATTGCTTTTAGGGTTTTTGCCAAGCATCAGGTATCCTAACCCGTGGCTCATCAACATTCATGAATCTCACACTAGCAGAACGGAAAAGTGTATCAATGGCGCCTTTCTTTCTTTTATGTTGAACATGTTGATCTTCATCATCATCTAGGTCAACAATAGGAACACGGGCAGCCCCACTTCCTCCACCTGCACCAGATGGCCCATATCTCCTCATAAGTCGAGCTGCCTCCTCCCTATCCCACTCACTTTTGCGAGAGTCTCTGAGAGTGCGCCTATACATATGACGTGTATAGGTAGTATCACACCCTGGAGGATATGCAATGTCATCATTTGATTCAGCAGAAGAACATGTGGCCCTAACATCAAAAATTGTATATGTGTAAGCCTTTTCAACCTGTTTCAACTTTTGTTGTTTTTGTTTCTTTGCCCCATCAGCTTCTTGAAGTCATCCCTAACACCCGGGGGCACTTCTGGCACATTGTCACATTTTTGTCACCACCAGTGATGTGACACTTGAATCTAGTAATTCCCCCACCACCAAGTGTTTTCTTACAGTAGTTGCAGACAATCTTTTGAGACTCCATGCAAAATCCACATCCTTTGATGCAGCATGACCAGCCCCAACACCCTCAACATCACTTGAAGACGAAGACATCTTCTCAAAACTCAAAAGTCAACACTGAAAAAACAAAGACAAACAAGCAAAGCAAATGATATTAGTAAAACAAAGCAAAGAAAAATATTTTAAAATAAATAAAGTCTGAAATTATTTTTAAAATCATAAAATATCATATTTACTTATTAAAAAGACAATTGATATGTTCCAAATGCTAATTTCATCTTATACAACATTAAAACACATAATTAAATATAAAAAACAAAAAAATTGTTTTTTTTATTTTTCAACATTTGTAATAAATAAATAAAAGAAATATTTAAAATATTTTGAACAAGTGATATGTTTCCAAATGCTAATTTCATCTTATACAACATTAAAACACACAATTAAATAGAAAAATAAAAAATATATTTTTTTAACTTTAGTATTTTTAATAAATAAAAAAAGAAATATTTAAATATTTTGAACAAGTGATATGTTTCCAAATGCGAATTTCATCCTATACAACATTAACACACACAATTAAACAGAAAAATAAAAAAAAAACTTTTTTTAATTTTCAACATTTTTAATAAATAACAAAATGAAATATTTAAATATTTTGAACAAGTGATATGTTTCCAAAAGCTAATTTCATCCTATAAAACATTATCACACACAATTAAATAGAAAAATAAAAAAATCTTTTTTTTTTATTTTCAGCATTTTTAATATATAAAAAAACGAAATATTTAAATATTTTGAGTACATTTTTGTTTATATATTCTCATGTTAATCTTTGATAGAACTTCTTCTACTAAACCTAAATTAAATACCTATTATTAATAGTACTAATTGTATTATTACTATTAATTAGTGAAATTACATGGTAATGTTAATTACTATTGAGTTAATTAGGTAGATCTAGTGATAAATTAGTAGATATATATAATATAATCATAGATCTAGTGATAAATAGCATTAATCATAAGTGTTTGGGAGTAGATCTAAGATTTGGGGGTATTTGGAGAATTTTTTAGGTGAGAATAGAAAGAAATGGAGAGGGGAGAGTTTGAAAATGGTGGGAAATGCAAGAAATTAAGTATACATACCTTGTTTAGGGCTGATTTGAGCACCAATCTCAAAAATCGCCCAAAATCTCCAAGCTTTTCCCCTTCAAACAGAAGCAGCAGCTCTTGGATCGCGAATGACAGTATATCGGTCGGTATGTCGCCCGTGCCGCCCTGTACCGATGGGTAAGTGGTGCATTTTGCACTGATACCCTCGATATTTGGCGGTATTGGCGGTAGACCCACCGAAATGCCGAAATTTGCGATCCTAACAGCAGAATTGTGCATATCTGTACCGGTACCCATCAACATCGGTATACCGACCGGTATACCGCCGATATCGACGGTACCGCATTCCTTGGGCGCAACTTCCTTCCCGTTTTATCCTAGTTGTCATATCTGTCGTAGCTCTATAACGTCAGTGAACACAAGACATAGAAATGATAAATATTATACCTTTGCGCACACTAGTTGTCCAGCAACTAAACATGTCTTTTTTCGATGAAGAACTCAAATTTTCAGATCCAAACCCTAATAGGCCACCAAGCTATTGCAAGGTTGTCTTCTTCACAGCACCTTGTTGTTGTCTTGTGAAACGTCTTCTCCAAGCCTTCGCACAAGTGCCCTCAGCCTCTCCTTCGTCCATGCGGATGGGGGAGAACATGGTGCTCCACCTTGGTCACTAATTTGAAGCAGAACATGAGTTGTTGATGTGCTAGTCGTCCAATAACTACCTTTCTTCTCCTATCTTGGCCTACCGTCCTTAGGATAACTTTCTCTTTCTCCAAGGATAGAGAAATCTTGTGACCAACTTGTCTCACAAGTTGTATCAATTGTGTGCAACCCTAATGGGACGAACCCCCTTTACATAGGAGATTTTATGGGCTTGGAATTTCCTAATTCCAATTTTTTCCTAATTGCAATCTCAAAAACAATCTCAAAATTGAAAACTTGGATTGTCATTCTAGTCAGCCGACTGAGACTTCTAGTCGCCCAACGGAGTTCCTGCTGGGATTAAGATGGATCGTGAATCGCCCTACTGGCCAAACGAGTCGGTTGACTCACCAGTCCAAATCCGAATTGGCTTCCCAGTTTGATTCCAAATCAAATATGGACATTTTCCATGTTAGGTTTAAATCGCCCGACTCACCAAGTGAGTCATCTAATTGATCTAATTCCAAAGTGAAAGTCAGGCACGATTGATTGACAATCAACTGATTCATTGACCCGACCAATCCAGTCAGTTGACTGGACATGGCCAGAAAATCAGCTTGTTATGATTCGGAATCATTCTAATCATATGTTTGATTGTGAGCTTCAATTCCCTTATGCATCCTTATGTGTGTGACCCGATAGATTCCTAATTACGTCGGTAGTGATGTGAAAAGCTTACAAGAAAAGATTGGTGTCTAGGAACACATGCTTGCCACTGAAGTAATATGAGTAATTTAGAGAACAACTTCAACCTATCAAGTGGTCGATGTTACCATGACCGTATTTTCTATCAAAAATATCTAGATTGAAACTGAGGCATGGAATTTTCATCCTCTTATTATTTAATCTATGTTCCTTGAGATAGAGAAAACCATTCAAGATATTGTGAGCTTAACATCATACATTGATTGACATGAGCATGGTCATGTATTTCTATAGTCTCGCTTATCAAGTGGTCGAGATATCAATTCATAGGAGGGACAAGTTCCATCTACATCACTCACAATAATCCACAAGTGTTACAATGCACCAGTTCACCACCTTTTTGGCAGCCCTTATTCAGAGTCACATTGGTCTAGTGTCAAAGTACACAAAACAACATGTGTTGATTGTAGTGACTTCAGGTCTAAGGATCACAGTCACCATTGTTGCATTGAGATAGGACATTGACATGTGATTACATGACTTTCATGCGTCATTCTCAAGGTGGTTCTGTTTAGTACAACTCGTTCTCCAACAAGTACTCATGTATCTGAGTTGATATCCAATATCATGACTACAGAGACATAGTCATCACTCACATACATGCTAATCTTGTGTATTATTTATTGTCCTACAATATCCACAATAATAACCGACTAGGGACATATAAAGAATGGGTACTCTCGGTATATATATGATCTCATGTTTAGTTCTTCAAGCCAAACCATATGTCATTGAGTCAAAATATTCTTAGGATATTATTAGATTTATTCATATCTCAATACTAAAATAAATATAACAAGTGGTATTATTTTTATCAATAACCAAATCATATACATAGTATCGCTATTACGATCACCAAATGATGGCTCTCAGGACATAAAACCAACAGTCTCCCACTTGTACTAGAGCCAATCACTCATGAAACTAATTCCAAGTGATCTAACAGGACCATCACGGTCCTGTTGTGAAAGTGTTTTCGTCAAGGGATTAGCAACATTGCTTTCAATTGGTACTCAGCAAATCCTAACATCTCCTCA
Source organism: Alisma plantago-aquatica (assembly GCA_963693085.1). Lineage (NCBI taxonomy): Eukaryota > Viridiplantae > Streptophyta > Magnoliopsida > Alismatales > Alismataceae > Alisma > Alisma plantago-aquatica. Next base: position 1,271,531,494 of record OY856409.1, on the reverse strand, counting down.
TTGTAAGATATCTCAATATGAGATGGTAATGTCGGAGTATGTGCTTGAAACACTTTTGCGATCTGGGTTCCTTAACTTGTGCAATGGATCCATTGTGGTCACAATATAGCTGCATCGTCAATGGAAGGAACCACACCTGGTTCATCAATGAATTTCTTGATCCATACAGCTTTTTTTACTATGCTGAAGGCAGCAATGTACTCGTCCACTATTGTAGAATCAGTGTCTCTTGCTTGGAACTTTTGCAACCATGACAAATGGTGAAAAAATTTCATCAAACTCAACACCTAGAACTTGTTTGAAATCTTTTTCTACCAATCGTCCTTTGTAAGTTTGTATATTGCCATCAAAATTGGTCTTCTTCTTGAAGATTTGTTTTCTCCCTAGGGGTTTTACCCCTTCAGGTGGATCTACCAAGGTCCATAACTTGTCGGTATACATGGAGTCCATCCCAGATCTCATGGCTTCTGACCATTTCCCAAAATTTGGCTCCTCATAGTCTCATTGTAGGTTGTTGGTTCATCATCATCAATGACCAACACATCGTCTTGTTGAGTTATAAGAAATCCATACTTATCTGGCTCAAGACGTGACCTACAAGACCTTTGAGGTTCCTGTGTGACAATAGGAATTTGAAATTCTACAATAGGTTGTGGTTCCTCTTGTTTCTTATCTACCTCCATAGGTTTAATGTCATTTTGTTGGTCTCAAACTTCTTCAAGTTCTATTTTCCTCCCATTGGTTCCTCTGGAAATAAATTCATTTTCGAGGAATACAACAGTTTTGGCAAAAACACTTTGTTGTCAGATGGAGTGTAAAAGTATTAAACCTTAGTTTCCTTAAGGTATCTAACAAAGAAACATTTATTTGATTTGGGTCCTAGATTTTCACAGAATTATTTCTTGACATAAGCTTTGCATCCCTAAATTTTCATAAAAGACATATTGGGACGTTTCTTATTCCATATTTCACATGGTGTCTTTTCAACAGATTTGGAAGGTACTCGGTCAAGTGTAAACACGATGGTTTCAAAAGCATGTCCCCGCTAGGAAATCGGAAGATTAGTTAAACTCATCATTTATCGCACTATGTCTAACAAGGTGAGATTGACACGTCATTATGTTGTGGTGTTCTAGGTGGAGTCAACTATGATACAATGCAAAGACTCTCAAAAGGGCCTAAAACTCTTGGCTAAAATATTATCCAACACGATTAGATCATAGTGCTTTAATATTCTTACCATGTTGGTTTTCTATTTCATTTATGAATTCCTTGACTTTTCAAGTGATTCTAATTAGTGTCTCATAAGATACACATCCAAATCTAGAGAAGTCATCAATAAATGTAATGAAGTACTAATTTCCACCTCTAATACTTGTGCTAAAAGGTCCACAGATTAGTATATATGTAAGACCCCTAACCCTGCTTAATTCATAAACATAATTTGTGTGGCTTAACTGGATTAATTTGATGCTTAATCTTTAAATTGGACTCTGATTCGTGATGACACACTAGATGATGAAACTATGTTTACAATTTAAAATCAAAATAGACCTTGTTTGCTCAAGTTATCGATTTGTGTAGCTTGTGCACTTGTGAGTAAATTTCCTTTTTTAGGTAGTATGAACATAATTGTGACACTTGCTTCAGTTGCTTCGTGATGTACATAAGATATTTTTCCTTTGGATGCTTTTAAGTTACATTATTGAAGTTTACATAAACTTGGTGAGATGATAGTGATGTGTTCTCATCGGGCGATGTTCTTCTAGTGATCGCTTATTTTCTTGGTGACCGATGGATCCTAGGTGGCCGATGAGTTTCCAGCGCCCGATGGAACTGTTGGCTATCCAATCAAGTTTTTGTCAACCGACGAGGTTTTATGTGTGCATGTGAACCTAATTGACGGGTTTTTGACCAACGGGGTCTCAGTGACTGACGCAATTTTGACCAACAAGTTTTTAGCCAACGGTGTCTCGTAGTCGAGGAGCTTCCAGCGGTCGATGCTTTTGCAGCGGCCAGTGGATTTTTGGCGCCTGATGGGGTTTCGATCAACGGGTTTTCTGGTGTTTCTAGGCCGACGGGATCCCTGCCCGAGGAGGGTCCAATTTCAACCCTATAAATACCCTCTCTCTTTCTGTCTTTTCTTTTACTCTTTTGGCAGAGCATCAGTTGCAACTAGAGAAGCCCGACGAGGGTTCGTCAGGGTTGGCGATCACAAAACTTTGAGGATGCATGCTCGAGTCTGTGGTTTTCTTTAAAATCCGTTTTCCGCTTCCCACTTCAAGGGGGTCAATTCGCGCGCTTCCCGCTTCGCTTTTTTACAAAACCTAGACAAAATCCAAAGAGTTTGAAAATAGAAAAAAGTTAAGAGTGATCTTTGTATTATGTTTAGTCCTCAATTTATGCCCTAATCTCATGATTAGTGGTTATTGTGAGATGTGGGTGTAACAACCTAGACCGTAATTTGGCAATTGAGACTTTTACGATTAGGGCACTTGACCGTATAAGGTCCAGCCCGACCATGTCGCAATCTTGGATAAATTGTGGACCTATTAGAACACGGGTTACAGATCCTATTCTTACAAATAGTCCCATAATCCTCCACCAGGACGAGATATCAAGAACATCATAATACAAACACCTATCCACGGTTGTCTTTCAGGTGTAGCACAAATTGTTACTTGTTTCTTTGTTGTGTAAATCAACCAGTATATATATTTTTCCATCAACAATATCACATTCGCTAACGGACGTAGGCTCCCGCATTAGGAAGTGGCCAAACCACTATGAAACTGGTATTCTGGTTACTTGCTTGCCATTTTCATTGTTACCTGTCATACCAATTCAGTTGACTTGTTCAACCTCACATTTTTGCATCTTCACAACAAGCTCGTTGGGGTTTCTTGCTCTGATTGTTCGCTCCTTTATCCCAACAAGTAGTATCAAAGGAGTTCAATTGTTGGATCTCCACCATGATATCGAAGTACAACATTGAGAAATTCAATCGCTTGAAGAGTTTCTCTCGTTGGCAAGTCAAGTGTGGTATCGGCCTCACACAGGAAGGAGTTAACAGGCTCTTCTCAAACCATCAAAGAAGTTTGGGATGATTATAAAGCACTCTACGTGAAGAACTCTGTCACCAATGAGCTTGTGTTAAAGAAGTGCATCTTCATACTTCACATGGAAGAAGGTAGTTCCTTGACGACTCTTCTCGATGCATTCAATGAAATCATTCACAACCTTGGGCAGATCAATTTGAAGATAGAGGACCAGACCAAATAGGTTATAAAATACCAATATCTATCAGCTATTAAAACATACATGTAAATATATCTAAACATATGTGCTATGTTAATATATTATCCTAAAAAAATGCCTAGGATGCCTAGGCTCCGCTGCCCTGGAGGCACTGCCCAGCCTCCTAGACAACCTTGCTAACATTGATTATGAAAATTTGAAAGACAAGAAATGGTATAATTGTATAAGATATTACTTGGCCTATCGATTCAATTACCATCCCCAAGATATATCTTTTTTGTTGTGAAGATTGCAAGTGAATTCATGGACAAGCATAGGAGGTGGCATTAGCATTTAGCTTTTCCGATGTTACTCTTACCTCCAGGAATCTCGTAGCAGAATTATCTCAAAAGAATAGAAAGTTAAAACCCTTGACCTCATTGGATGTTTTGATGCCATGCAGGTATTTTAGCAAAAAGATTGACCTCATACTACTGCAGTTCGGAGGGTACCAATCTGGCAACCTAGAGAAGTAAGAAACATAATGGGGTAGCCAAATAAAATGCTCAGACCAATTACAGAGCCCGGCGGACACTGCCTTTGAAGTCATGTGGGTTTATAAAAGTCTTCTAGTTGACTGAGTTTTGTCAGGTGATACCTACTGTTGCTCATATTTATATGAAAAAACTCTGCTACAACAATCTTCCAACCCTTAAATGAAAGGTCAAAATACAACTAGGTTAACGTCATTTTGTCAACGGCATTGCATCCCTTCAGCTTAGTAACATCATATTTTCTAAAACTCCAGAAAGGCAGAAATACATTATTGTTGGGTAAAGCCAATCAGATTCGTTTATCTGACTGGTTCATTGCAGCCAGTACAATTGATGTTTCAGTAGTTTGCATTATGAGTATTCGCATAGGATGGTCCCGTCCACTTTCAACAAACTTCTTGAAATATGTGACAAACAGGCACAACAAAGGCAAACTTACAGAGACTTTAGGATTGAAAGTTTTCCGAGTTCCTTCGGGATCGGTCCAGATAATGTATTTTTGCCTATGCTCCTACAGTAAGAAGTATCATATAAATAAGAAATATGATCATATTGATTACATGATGAAAAAGGTGCTGCGAATGTAAAACTTACAGCCATTCCATATTTGAGAAGTTCCCAAAAAATGCTGGCAAGGGACCAAACAAGGAGTTCATGGCTATCTGCCTGCAATGTGAACAAATCTTGAATAGTAAGAAAAGGTAATTAACTAATAGAGTTATACATACTGATATTTGTTATATTCAATATGCAAGCAGATATTTACCATTGATTCACCAACCAATGTCTACTAAATTTAGAGTCTCACCGCATCGTGTTGTATATAATTTAGGAAATCTAAATCTAGTTTGTTCTGGACGATTTCGTTGCCATAAAAACTTTACTATCATTATTACTGGAGTTGTTGAGTTCAATTAGTTTCATTATGTCATTAGGAAGTTAAGATATATTGTTCGATCACATAGTTTGCTGTAGTGTAAATAGGTTGTATCCTATCCATTGTGGCTTCCTCTCTAGAGTCTTGACATTTTAGGATTACTACACTTGAGCAATTCATGTTTCAGCTTATATCAAGAAAGCAGTTTTTATTGTCTTTCATTCTAAAAGAGATGTATTACCCTCCATGTCTATCAATTTGCATAAAATATTATCCCATAAGTGAAAAATATTAGTCTAAAAGGCATATTCAGAGATTTTCTCCAGGGAAAACATGATTTAAATTGACAAGTTGATTTTCAAGCTAACAGTTCTATGTTTTCAAAAATATGGGGTACTCATCAATCCCCATGGGAGGTGCATATTCTAGGATTTGAACCCATAATCTTATTTCTGCATTAAGGAAGTCAGTCAGGCTGGCGGAACTAGCTTTATGGTTAAAGTACTGTATTAGTACATAAAGCCAAAGAAAAAGGCATATATTTTAAGGCGCCTAGGCACTGTAGAAAACATGGTGATTAACATATGATGTTATCAACCAGAACTGAGGCATTTGCCTTAGCAATGCCTCAGAGCCTTAGTGCCTTGAGTCAAGCCTCAAGGTGTGAATAGAATAGCCTCAAGACAAATTTGGTCTTGTCCTCGGTAAACCCTAATTCAGTTAACTGAGGAATCAGCCTCGAGGTGCGAATAGGTAGCCTCAAGGAATTTTTTTGAAAACCATGGTTATAGGCATGGTTGTATAGGCGGCCAGGCGACTAGGCGTTCCGTATAGACACCTAGGCAGCCTAGGTGCCCAGGCGGAGGCCCAGGCGTTTCCATGCGGTTTTATATATATATATTATTTTAACACACACACACACACACACACACACACACACACATATATATATATATATATATATATATATATATATATATATAATATAATATATATATTATTTTTATAGATATATATAAATTACATATATAGTAAAAATAGTACATTCAAAAACCTGAATTTGTAGTACTTTTTAGGAGATATTTGCCATTTTCCTTTATTGGGCTTTTGTAAAGCCGATTTGAGTTAATCACAAATTGATTAGTCATAAATCAGAAAACAGAAATCAGAAATGTTAACTATATTTGTATTTCTACTCATGAGGCAGTATATTTATAAAACAAAATATTAGATTAATAAAGTCAAATAGTAGACAAGTTAAAACAGTACATTAATACTAATCAGTAGATAAATAAATAAATAAAAGTAGATAATAAATACAAATCAGTAGATAAGTAAATACTAATCAGTAGATAAATAAATACAAATCAGTAGATAAGTAAATACGAATCAGTAGATAAAAAATTCAAAACATTAGGTAAGTAAATACAAATCAGTACATAAATATTTACAAAGCATTAGATAAGTAAGTACAAATTGATATATAAATACATTTGACATAAGTAGATGAATAAATTATGAAACCCTAATTAATAAATACAAAACATGTGATGAATCAAAAATTAATATTCCTATAATGAAATAGTTGATAGCAGTACATGAATACATTCAAATCAATAGACGGGGTATGTTAGATTAGGGTATTATAATATAGATGGGTGTGGGTATGATTTTAATAGGATTTTATTATTTGAGTTGAATGGGAATCAAATTTAAATTGGGATTGTTTTTTTTCCTTATTAATGGGCCTTTTAAATTGGGTTGGGCGTCCGGGTGCACACCTAGTCTCCTGCTCCGCCTACATATGCTAAAAAATGGGCGTCTGGATTTTGTACAGGGTTGGGCCATCTGGGCCGCCTGGGCGTCCGCCTGTACAACACAGGTTATAGGGCTACTTTTGCAACATATATAGGTTGCCTTACAAGTTTGGGTCATGGATTTGGGCCCAATATCATTTCCAAACTAAGGCCGGCTTAATTGGGCACCTAACACCAACAGCAAGGTAGTTGTTTGCAACAGGCCTTCAGCGGTTGTTTAAATCAAATATGTTAGGTGGGTGCCTTGGCCTATTTCTAAGCGGCTTAGCAGCCACCTAACCCATTTCTTAATAGAGTGAGTGGTGACATCGTAGTATGTTGTTATACCTTGTAACATGATGTTTTAAGGGTATGCTCCTAATCGTACTTTTTTGCATCAAATGTGGTTTGTCTTTGGGGTATCGATGGATAGAGGGACAAGGAATAGCAAGCTTCTGACCCCTAGATAGCAATGAAGCACGGATGCAGATATGGGTATGGATATGGGTACGAGTACGGGTACGGGGATACTGCAATTTTTTAAAATATAGGATACTGGTAAGCCGCCGATACGGAATTTTTTTTAATATTTGTTATAAAATTCTAACAAAATAAAATTTATTTTAAAATAATAGATTTAGACTGTTAAAATATAAGATTGATTGAATAGGAATAGATGATTACAAAGACTGACGGACTCTCCTTTATATAGGAGGAGAGATGCCCTATTACTTAGGACCCAAGTAATCTAAACTAGACGGGCCGGAATATAAAGGCCCACTAAACTAATAATTAGCCTATTTAACTAATAGACTAATATAGACACTTTAACACCCCCCCTCAAGCTGAAGCATGGGTGAAACACATGTCCAAGCTTAGAGAGTTACATGACTCGATAAAAAGAAATGATAAATGAAAGATGAAGATAAATATCACTCCCATACAAAATATGTTACTCCCCCTTAATCAATACTCCCCCTGAATCAAATAGTGATGATGACTCTGCAGGCTGAAGATACTCGAGCTTTGAAGGTCTTCCTTGAAGTGCATCTGAAATGAAGACATCTGAAAATACTCTGTAGGCTGAAGAATGCGCCACTGGAATACGTGCTTAACGCGGCACGAACACGGATATAGTGTTGACGAATGGACCTGATACTACAGCAAGTCGCCACTGGAATACGTGCTTAACGCGGCACGAACGCGGACGGACGATTTGCTGCTTGATATGATGCAGGAACCATGGGGGCTTGACAGGAAAGTAGATATCATCCATCAAGGAAAGTCCCAAGAGGATCAGCTACAGGCGATGTCGATACAGCAGATGCGGCTCGGAGAAGACGTGATGAAGCAGCTCGGTGAAGATAAAAACTTTGAGCTTCTGAAGAAGCATCCATCTATCTCATGTTAATGCAACTGAAGGAATACATCATCAACAACGGATATGGTGTCGACGCTGGATCTTCACTGCTGGCTCAAGTAGAGAACCGGTATGCTGAACAATGTGAAGCTCCATGAAGATAGCCTGGGATATATATAATTTGAATACATATATCATCATCTCATCTCATACTCTCTTTCTCATACATTCTCTCATATTCTCTCATGCTCGCTCTCTCTTCTCATCTCTTTCTCTCCTCTCTAACCCCCCCGCACACCAAATACGACAAGAGTGAGTGTTTGGTGTGGAGAACTGGATATATGACCCCCCCATAATGTGGACAAGGGATACACATACGATATGGGGGGAGGGAAAGAAAAAAATATGTGAAATGGAGATGGGTAATATGTGGAGAATGAAACTGATAGCCAAAGAGAGTATACTAAATGGGTCAACATGAGATCCGGATAGAAAAATAAATGGATCTAGTTCCGACCCGAAAAGGTAGGATCTGATTAGCAAAAGATAGGAACGATTAATGATCCGAATAGCAATAGAGAGCATAATGAATATGGGAGTAGACATAGATGGGAGGTGACGATGGAGTGATGATGATGAAGACAGCAGGTGATGGCATAGGGACAGCAGTAGCATGATGATGCAGATAGCAGCAAATGGAAGATGAAGATCGTCGGGATGATGATGAAGTGGAAGAACAGCTTGCGGATGATGGCAAATATGATGTTCGTTGGTGTAGCACTTTGTCGCACCATAGGAGATGACAAAGGGTCTCCTGCATGACTCCGGAGAAATTGCATGTGGAGCCAAGGCGGAGCCTCTCCAAAGCGGCGATGAAGGCTTCAAACGAACGACTCATTGAATCTCAATACCATCGATGAAAATGTCGATAGTAGCAACGGCAGTCTTTTTCCATCTGCAGTGATCTCGATAGTATCGACGGAATTGTCGATACTATCGACGGAATTGTCGATACTATCGACGGAATGCTCTTTGCGTCTGGACTGATCTCGATACTATCGACGCTCGGGTCGATAGTATCGACACGGCGGCGGCTGAGCTGCTACGGCAGATGGAGTATCGACGGAATGTTTTTTTTTGTCTGGACTAATCTCGATACTATCGACGCTCGGGTCGATAGTATCGACGTGGCGGCGGCGGTTGGGCTGCTGCAGCAGATGGAGACGGCTGCTCCTTACGGATGGGAAGCGATTTCTGATGGTTGGCGACACTGTGGAGATGGCTGCTGGCGGCTACTGTTGATGATGGTGGCGGCGGCGCTGCTATCGTGCGGAGTTGGATGCGGAGTTGCTAGTTTCGGATGGCGGAAGGAGATTACCGCGGCGGATGCCTACGGCGGCGACTATTGCGGATGATGATGGAGGACGGCTGTTATGATAGGCAACGAAGGTGTTGTATGGAAAGAATGAAAGAATAAAGAATAGATGACCATAGAGGTTGGGATATGCCTAGCGGGCAGTCGGCCAAGCCATGGTGATAGCGGCTGCGGCCGCCCACAGGCGGGCACTCGCCCGGTTGTCCTCTTGGAGAAAGGAGCGGCGGCGGCTTGGAGAGAGAGGGAAGCGGGGCGGCGGATTAGGGTTCCCTCAGGAGCGACGACTCTGATACCATGTTAAAATATAAGATTGATTTAATAGGAATAGATGATTACAAAGACTGACGGCCTCTCCTTTATATAGAAGGAGGAGAGACGCCCTATTACTTAGGACCCAAGTAATCTAAACTAGACGGGCCGGAATATAAAGGCCCACTAAACTAATAATTAGCCTATTTAACTAATAGACTAATATAGACACTTTAACATAGACAAATCCAATTTCATTCTGAAATCACAATCAGGGGGAGTCTAGAGTTGGGGAATCGCATGCATTTGGGATTTTGAGAGATCGCATCACTAGGGTGCTCCGTATCCGAGCTATATTGAGGTTGTATCCTGCTAATCAAAAAATTGGATATGGCTCAAGAAGTATTAGATACATATCATAGAATATCTATGGAGTATATGTATCAGATTTGTATTCGATAATGGTAAGACACCTATTTTGGTATCGGTGCTTCATAGGGGAAGAAGAAAGAGAGGGGGATGCAATATTTACCTTTAAAGAAGATGAAATAGATATTGTCTAGATAGAAATCCAGAATAAACCACAATGGATTTAGTCACCAAAACAAGAGGCATGTTAACCAACGATACTAAACTGAAGCTTTTTAGATAATGTAGAGGACATCAATATGCATAAAACTTGGACCTCAGCGAGGGAAATCATCCACAAGTACCACGTAAAGGTGAATGAACTGGTTTGCAATAAAGAACAAGTAAAAAACCGTGATTAGACATGGAAATTCGTTTCAAAAAAGAAATCTCATAAAATAGAGGTAGAAACAATAAAAAGAAGGAAGATGGAATTTAGTAAGGGGAATGGTGACTAACTTCAAATTGACTTCAAGGGAACAATTGTGACAGCCTTGCTGCTAGCTGCTACTTAGTAGAGAGGGTTGAGACGGGAGCTAGTGTGAGGTGCTAATTGTGCCAGGCCATACCCAGATTTTTTTTTCAGCCATTACCAGCTGGATACGGCATGAATACGCTTAAGCGTGTCAAGTACGTATTCAGGAGTATCCAGGGATATTGGTCATCCAATACATATCCGGTATGAGTATGGCATCTGGTTTGGAGTATTTGTGCTTCATAGCTAGATAGTGATGGACAACTAAAGGGAGGACTATCGCCTATCGGTCAAGCTTTTGGCGATGGTGACAAGTTAAGCAAGGAGAAAGAAAGGGACACAGTGGAGAACCAGTTTTCAACAAAGTGAGTGGTGACATTGAGTATGTTGCTATACCTTGTAGCATGATGTTATAAGGTTCTGCTCCTGATCGTACTTATTTGCATCAAAGATGGTTTGGCGTAGGTGTGTTGATGGCTAGAGGACAAGGAGTAGCAAGCTTCTGAGCTGCTCCTGATCATATCATACTTATTTGCATCAAAGATGGTTTGGCGTAGGTGTGCTGATGGCTAGAGGACAAGGAGTAGCAAGCTTCTGACCCCTAGATAGTGATGGACAACAGGAGGAGGACTACCGCCTATCAGCCAAGCTTTTGGCAACCATGTTAAGCGAGGAGAAAGAGAGGGAGATAGGGGAGTCAGTAACAATCGACTAGTCCATGGGTGATGTTGGACAAAGAGGCACAACACCAAGTATGCATTAGGCGTAGGAAGCATTCTCATCGAGGCAATCCTGTAAGGGAAACTATGGGAGGAAGGGTTGCCACCAATCATGTTTGTCGATGCTAGATACCATAGATATGTCAACTGTATGGCCATAAAAAGAGGATTCATCCATAAGGCCTATGAATTATGCTACATCTCATACATTAAGAAAACATTAAAGAAAAATACTCAAGGAAATAACATTACGTTAGGAGATGGATAACTTACTCTTTACAGGAAAAAACAAATATCACTGCATTCATATTCAGTAAAAGATTTATTCGAAAAGAAGACTGCTAGTTTCTAACAGATTTAAGATTTTTGTTCAACAGACATTAAATTAAATTAGAGATTCATCTAACAAGACTAAAAAAGTGGGATTTTCAGCTACTAAGGATCAGATTGTCAAATTGAAACTGCACTTTGATGCTTTGATTATAAAGAACAATAAAAACTCCCGCCATCTCGCATTAGCACAAAATAGATGCTACCTTATTCAAAATATGTTAACAAAATACAGCAAAGATAAAGTAAAAAACGAGAGCCCCCCACGGCTAAAACCCCAAGCATCAAGGGGACAAAATGTGCAAGTAAATAGAGCTATGTGCAAATTTTAACAAGTTCACCATAATTCCGGAGTAGCTTAATATCTTCAGATTTCAACCACATTGGTAGGTCCAGTTTTCAAGGTTCATCAATATAAAAATCTAGTGGAATTGCAATCATTTGCAATTTTGCACATTCTCCTTTATAGATATGTATCTTTTGAAGTTATTCATTGAAGATTAAGAATCTTACAAATTATTGAGATGTGTAAGCTGTGCGAGTTCTTTCGGAATGGTTCCAACAATGCCTAGATTATAAGCTTTCCTGGTACAGAAGCCACATATTAAAGTTATGGAGTACACGATAAAAATATATAGAGAACTGAATGAAAGTAGCAAATCAAAGTAGTATCAGTCACGAAAGTATAACATCAAGAGTAATTATGGATCTCCCAAGATGTTTTCTTATGTTTTCTAATGCACTCTATCGTTCACATATATACACTAATACAAATGCCCACCATCTAAGTCATTGTCAACCTTCATCTTGCAAAGTTCTATTAGCAACTAGCAGCATTATTGATGTTTCTACATCTTTGACTGAATAGTTGATGACTTTTTTAAAATATTATGGATTGAACCGATGGACTCCCTATACAATCATCATATTATTGGAAGCCATACAAGAATGCAATTTCAATTTGTGGTCAGAAAGAAATGAGGAATTGTAAAGCACCGTATCCACGATATCCAGGGTTTTAAATTGTTAGAGCATATGTGTAAGTAAGTGTTTATTAGTTATATTCTATATATTTGGTTAGACCCATAATGTGTAATTGGGTAACTGGTCACCACCCAAGTCCGCATAAATATGTGTGCTCTATATGTAGTAAAGTCACATTGTTTTGCCTCCATAGTTATTACACAACATGGTATCAAAGAAAACGGTCCTTACCCTAACCCTAGTCCCTAAAAGGAGAGAAGTCAAGCAGAAACACGCTCCTAGCAGTTGCAGCCATCAGCATCATCTCCCCACAACTGTCACCACCGGCATTATCTCCCTCGAATAGCTCACTCCCAATTATCATCCTCGTTTCTAGCCCTTCCTGGCTGATGTGGCCTTCAGTGTTGTATCCACCTCTCTTCTATACTTCTCCATTATCAACACCACAATCTTCGAGGCCTCCTCTTCGCCTTCGTTCATCCATGTGATCAAGTAGTAGCACAGCCTGATCTTGGTTGTCTAGACTGCTTTATCTTCCTCCTCAAAGTACTAAGGAAGATTGCCCATCTATACTACCATCATCAACCCCAGGCATTATCGGGCAGGATTCCTCTTCTACCGAGTTCAGGTCAGCCTCGACAACTTGTCTTCACATGCCCGTGCGGGAGATAACATAGCATGTACCATGTGTTCTTAGCACATGTATAGACTTCACACATCTGTGTCCAAAAAACAGATTGTGCGCCAAAGACTCCGTCAAGTTCCAGCCACAATGTGTCAATTCAAACATGTCGTGTATATTAGTATATACACTTTACTGCTGTTTTTACTTAGTGTATTTTGGTTATTTGTCTTTTAGTCACTTGTTTCTTTATCCCATATAGCTTATCTCTAAACGTTGTACTACTCTCTTGTCTTATAAAAGAGAGAGCATTGTATTGGTTTTATTCACTCAATAAGAAGCAATACTTTTCTATTCTAGATGGTATCAAAGCGTCCCGACCCTCCCTAAACCCTAGCTGCCCCTCTCCCTCCTCTCTCTCCCCAGCCCCCTTGCGCCGCCGCCACACCTGCCCACCCCCCTGCCGCCGCCCACAGCCATCACCACCACCACTCCTGCCACCACCCACCCCTCTACCAACCCTCCACCACCTTTCAATACCCTAACCCACTCCATTATCATGGCTTAATCCATTAAGTACACCCAATCCTCTACCCATCTTCTTCCCCGAAACCTCCGGACAGCTTCGGTAACTTTCCAGTTTCTGGCACATTGACGTCGTAAAAGGCGTCTTTTGCTCTGTTTGCCTGCGCCTCATGGTTGAGTGATTATTCCTCCATGTTGGCGTAGGTTTCTATCTTCTCCTACTGCCCCTACGAGGGTTTCTGAGATCCATGCTTGGATCTTCTATATGCTACTTCTAGTCCATGTGTTGGACTTCTGCTGCTGACTAGTGACTACTACCTCTGTTGCTATCTGCGCCCTTGATTTTGACTATCTCTATCATCTCGGATGGCGACTCCTGACCTTCCTCGCAATCTGTGCGTCACTACTGTCAAGTTGGAATGCCCCAACTATCATCTCTGGGCAGCCTCCTTTGAACTATACGTCAAGGCTCAAGGGCGTTTCTCTCATCCAAGGATCCGACCATCCCTACTGCTGATGTTGATGATAAGACCAAACAGGCCTACGATCTCTGGTCCAAGGAAGACTATGGTGTTATGACCTGGATGGTCAATAGTGCGGAACCAAAAATCAGCTAGTCTCTCCTTTGCCTCAAGACTGCCAAGGATATGTGGGATCAGCTCTCCCACGTATACTCTTACCAGCAGAATCCGAAGAAGGCTTTTGAAAACTTCAAGCTACTAGACAAACAGGAGTACTCTGCTACTGACTCTGTGGAGGATTACTACAACAACTGTTATGCTCTCTGGGATGAGTTCGAGGTCTACCATCCTCTGTCTGCAGATATCATGGAAATCCAACGTCAAAGGAACGAGCTTCAACTTGTCCAGTTCCTCGCTGGTCTGCCTTCATCTTTTACAGGAGTCGTTGATCAGATCCTCTCTAGTGATCCCCTTCCTACCCTGAGAGATGTTCTGAAGCGTGTTCAACGCCTTCCTTCCGTTTCGCAAAACCTACTTGAATTTTCTGATGGAACAACCCTTGCTGTTCAGACTGGTGACTCCTCCCGTGGACGCGGCCGTGGTCGGGGACGTGGCCGCGAGCGTTCTTCTGGACTAGGACGTGGCTCCTCTTCTCCTGCTAAGACTACTGAACAACGCTTTTGTACTTTCTGTAAGTGTACCAATCACAATGAAGGTCATTGCTGGATAAAGCATGGGAAGCCAGCCTGGGCGAATCAAGTCACGACAGATCAACCTGACACTGCCACTACTTTTGCACCTCCGTCTGCCGATTGGATCCGATCGGAGTTTGAGAAACTACTACAAGCACGGCTTGCTTCCTCTACCGAGGCCTCCACTGATGGTAGCACTGCTCTTCTGACTCAGTCCGGTAAAAACACTTGGGTGATCGATTTGGGTGCGACATCCCATATTTCTGGCAATCCTACATTATTTCTCATTTACATAACAATATTGTTATACCTCCTGTTACTCTGGCTGACGACTCTCAAACACCGGTTACTGGTTTTGGTGATATATGCACTCATGGATGTCTGCCTCTGCGCTCTGCTTTATATGTTCCTAAGTTTCCTATAAATCTGTTATTTGTCAATAGAACTGTGAAGAGCCTTTGCTGCTCTATTACATTTGACCTGGATGATGTTGTTTTTCAGGATCTGCGCACGAGGACGAAGATTGGTTCGGGCCATGAGGGACCAGATGGTTTATATTACTTGGATGTTCCAAAGACTGTGGCGTATCTGACATCTTCTGTGACTGGTATCCAGTGGCACTATCGGTTGGGACACCCGTCGGTAGCCAAATTGAAGCATTTACTACCTCATATTTCAGATTTTGTTTTTCATTGTGAAACTTGTCAATTGGGCAAGCAAACTAGAGCAACTTTTTCAAAGAAGTTATGTATTGGTTCAAAATAGTCGTTTGATATTATACATGTTGATGTTTGGGGACCTTGTTCTGACTCGAGTATATCTGGATTCCGTTACTTTTTGAGCTTTATTGATGATTTCTCTAGGACCACCTGGATTTTCTTGCTAAAGGATAGGTCTAATATTCTTGAGACTATTACTGCTTACTTTGCTTAAATACGTACCCAATTTAGCAAACCTATAAAAAATATTTGCACTGATAATGCTCTTGAATTCATGCAATCCTCGGTCAGCAGTTTTTGTCGCAAACTGGGTACTATTCACCAAACCTCCTGTGCCTACACCCCGCAACAAAATGGAGTCGCCGAACGCAAGAATTGCCACCTTCTTGACATTGCTCGTACTTTACTTTTTCACTATAATGTTCCCCAGTGTTTTTGGCCTGAAGCTATTTCCACTGTGTGTTATCTCATTAACCGCATGGCATCTTCAGTTCTTGGGAATCAAATCCCTTATCAAATCTTGTACCCTGATGCACCCTTATTTTATGTTCCTCCTCGTATTGTGGGGAGCAGTTGCTTTGTTAAAAACCTACGTCCTGGTTTAACCAAACTTGATCCCCATGCCATCAAGTGTGTCTTCTTAGGGTACTCTATGACGCAAAAAGGGTACCGCTGTTATAATCCAGTTTCAAAAAAATGGATGGTCTCGGCTGATGTTGTTTTCTTCGAGCACATACCATTGTATTCTTCTGCTGGGTCTGCCCTTACGTCAGATTTATTAATGGAGACACCATTACCGATGATTGATGATTCTGATTCCCTTGATACTGTTCCTGCTACTGCTACTCCTCAACTGAAAGTTTATCAAACAAGACCGAAGACGACAACTCCCTCTATAGCCCCTCCAGAATCTTCTTCCTGAATGCCAGATTAGTCATCACCTCAGGTATTCTCTGACTTAGATATTCCTATCAGTAAAAGGAAAGGAACTAGAACATGTACCAAACATCCGATTGGGAATTTTTGTACTACTGCTCACCTGGGGACTAACTTTGCCAATTTTACTGTTGCTCTTTCTACTGTTTCTATTCCTGAAAATGCTTCCCAGGCTCTTAAACATCCAGCTTGGCGTCAGGTCATGGAAGCTGAGATGCAGGCTCTTACTGATCGTAACACTTGGGAGTTGGTTGATCCTCCCACTGATTGTTCTCCGGTTGGATGTCGCTGGGTGTTTACTATTAAATATCAACCAGATGGCACGATTGAGCGTCTCAAGGCTAGGCTTGTTTCCAAGGGCTACACAGACTTACGACGTCGACTATTTTGAGACTTTTTCACCTGTGGCCCGGCTGAATTCAGTTCGCATACTTATTTCTGTTGCAATTAATTCTAATTGGCCCTTATTTCAGCTTGATGTGAAAAATGCTTTTCTATATGGAGATCTGCATGAGGAAGTATATATAGAACAACCTCCCGGATTTGTGCTTCAAGGGGAGTCCTCCAAAGTTTGTCGTTTACCGAAAGCAATTTATGGCTTAAAACAAAGTCTCCGTGCTTGGTTTGATAAACTGAGCACCATTCTTCAGAAATTTTATTTTAGACGTTCCCAATCTGATCATTTTGTCTTTGTTAAACAGACTACTTCTGGCATTGTTATTCTGATTGTATATGTTGATGACATCATTCTATCAGGGAGTGATCTTGTTGGCATTTAGGTGACTAAACGTTATCTGGAGAAACATTTTGTCACCAAAGATTTAGGCACCTTGCGCTACTTTCTTGGGATTGAAGTTTCTCGGTCAGCCTCTGGATTGTGCATATCTCAGCATAAATATGTTCTGGATCTTCTATCTGAAACATGTCTTCTTGGTGCAAAGCCTTCTAGTACTCCTCTAGATCCAAACACCAACTGGGATGATGAGAATTCTCCTGCTTATCCTGATCACCATTCGTATCGATGCATGGTTGGCAAGCTTATCTATCTTACTGTCACTCGTGTTGATATCACATCTGCAATTGGACTTGTTAGCAGATATCTTGACAAACCCCGACAATGTCACTGGGATGCAGTCTGTCACATTCTCAAATATCTGAAGAGCTCCCCTGGGAAAGGTATGCTGTATAAAAAACATGGCCACTGTAACTTTGTTGGGTATTCTGATTCTGACTATGCGGGGAGCAAGGTCGATCGACGCTCCACCTCCGGCTACTGTACTTTTGTAGGTGGAAATTTGGTTACCTGGCGCAGTAAGAACCAAACAGTTGTTGCTCGCTCGAGTGCTGAAGCAGAATATCGCACCATGGCACATACTACATGTGAAATGTTCTGGATACAGAGCCTGCTGAAAGACTTTGGCATTTCTGATTCTACTCCTATCCCTATGTACTGTGACAACAAGGCTGCTACCTTTATTGCCAGTAATCCTACCTTCCATGAACGAACAAAGCATATTGAGGTTGATTGTTACTTTGTTCGAGAAGCTGTCTTATCTGGCCAGATATCTACGCCCTACATACATACCTCAGATCAAGTGGCTGGCATCTTAACCAAAATACTTCCGAAGTCTAGATTCACTGCTATGACTGACAAGCTGGGCATGATTGACATCTATGCTCCAGCTTGAGGGGGAGTATTAGTATATACACTTTACAGCTGTTTTTACTTAGTGTATTTTGGTTATTTGTCTTTTAGTCACCTGTTTCTTTATCCCATATTGCTTATCTCTAAACGTTATACTACTCTCTTATCTTATAAAAGAGAGAGCATTGTATTGGTTTTATTCACTCAATAAGAAGCAATACTTTTCTATTCTAGAGTGTACAACGTGTAATCAAAATTCTAACTCAATCATGTCATGTCATGTAGATCCAGATAGGCCATAGACTGAATCCATATGGCACGGAATCAGAAGGCATGGTGTGTGTTCCCAAGTTTGTCCAAAAAGCAACACATTGTGTACAAAGATGTTGTTTCGACCATGGTACTAAATGTCCTCGAGTTGGGGTGAAATTTTGCCGATAATATCTATGTCGACGGCTGGCGACGTCGAATCCATGTAAACATCCTTATTCCACAATATCCTCGACATTTCGTCGAAGTTGTCGACATTTCCCCATATGTCGACGAAGTTGACCCAAGTCCATTCAAAAATTCCACAATTCCTCAACATCGGTCGAAGTCGTCGAAGTTGGCGACATTCTTCTGGTGTTTTGTGGAGTTTGTTGTGTGAGGGAGAAAAAGTGTTAGAGCTTGAGGTAAGATGATTTTGATGTTATTTCTTACTATTCTAAGCTAACAGTAATAGACCGACCCCCTCTGCTAAATCTACCATAGATTTACACCATTTTTATTTGTTTGTTTAGTGTCACAAACTTTATATATGGAAGAACTCTGTAGTTCGGAGATGATTATATGTAATCATGTATTTATCTACATATGTAAACGTATATGGATGGCTATATGTAAACATATATTGTGTTTTTTAGTTAGATTTGATGAAATCTGTTGATTTTCATCACAAAATGACTATTTTTAGTTTAATTTTTGTCGAAGTTGCATCGAAGTTTGGTTGTAAAAATCCTCAACATTTCCACAAACTTCCATGTCCACACCTGTCAAAGTCGTCTCAAAGTCAAAGTCCCGTTCCATGGTTTCGACACAAGTGTTGTGTCTGCCTCCTATGTGTCGTGTTGGTTAGAGTTCAACAATATCAAGTATATTTATCCATCATATTTCAAAAGAAAGAATTAGTGATCTCAGTCCAGGGTCGTCACCTCTATAACGCCCTAGGATTTGAGGCCTTGGATAAAATGATCTTAAAAGGAATGATTAGACTATCCATATCACCAAGGCGCACCTCTTTTTCAGGGATCTAATCATTAAAGAACTATGTGGTTAAGTGTGCTCATCCCAGAGTAGTACTAGGATGGGTAACCAGTCGGGAAGTTTATCCTGGCTTGTGTGTGAGTGAGGACAAAGCGCGCAGTGAAGGCTAGTGGTGGTATGTGCGGCCATTCAACTTTCCTGAAACTGTATTAGAGACTCGGGTGGTGGGCTCGGGTCTTACAAATGGTATCAGAATCATAACCCCTCTAATAAGTGGGGGCTACGTGGGTATGTCTTGAGTCATGCAATCCAGGCATGTTGGAAAGGGTTGTCCATGGTGATGTAGCCACTCATACATTGGTAGTCATGATCCGGAGTTGGGTGTCCATGGACCATTCTGGGTCTAATCTGAAATGGGAAAATATTATGAGACCATATAGTTGAGCCTTAATGAGGACGTCAAGAGTCTAAGTGTGGGAGATTGTAACGTCCCAGAATTTAAGGCCATATATAAAATGATCTTAAAAGGAATGATTGGACAACCCATATCACCAAGGTTCACCTCATTTTTAGGGATCTCATCACTAAAGAACTTTGTGGTTAAGCATGCTCATCCCAGAGTAGTACTAGGATGGGTGACCAGTCCGAAAGTTTATCCTGGTTTACGCGTGAGTGAGGACAAAGTGTGCAATTAAGGCTAGTGGTGGTTTGTGGGGTCGGTCATCATTCTTGAAACTCTACTAGAGCCCTGGGTAGTGGACCCTGGTGTTACAACCTCCTTGTTCAAGATCAAGTCATCACTACCTAAATTCTCAACGAGAAGAACTTCATTCAATGGAGTCATACGGTCAAGATCAGGTTCTAGGGTAAGGAAAATTAAGTAGTCACATATGGTCCTTACCCATGAATCTTTGGAACAATGGGAACAAAATGATGCAAACCTCCTCCCCATTTTACAGAACTCAATGGAAGCACACGCGAGTAATACGAGCCACCTAGAAATGCAAAGATGTTTGGCCCAGCTTCACTTCATTTAGTCTTCATTCGCTTCACGTATGTATGACATGACCGCAGAAATCTACAACTTACAACAAGTAGATAGATCCCTGGCTCAATCTTTTAGTGAAGTCACTCGTATCTTTGATGGCCTCCATGCTTTACTTCCTCTATTTACTTCTCTCAAGTAACTCCTTAAACAAAGAGATTATATGCTCGCCATCAAGTTCCTTGCAAGTTTGTGACGAGAATATGGAGTATATAGTCGAATTCCCTCTGAAACTCAACTCTCGTCTCTTGTTGAACCATATAAATGGGCTTTGTATTCCTTTCTAGAGTAGATCATGTATACAACTGTTGATAGTTTGTCATGGTCTCTACCATGACCACTCAGACCAGATCCTCTACACATGAACAATGGCGAAGGGGCGAGGAGGTCACATAGATTGATCTACATGTAAACAAGGTCAACCAGAGTGCACTCACTATGGAAAGTGTGATTAGTAATAGAAATTCATTATTGTGTATCTAATACAAGCACAAGCACCCTCCTTATATAGGATAGGAGGAGTCCCTTATTACAAAGTTCACCAATATGGGATAAAAGACAAGACACTAAAAGAGAACACAAAATAAAGGCAGAAATATAAAAATATATATTAATACTCCCCCTCAAACTGGAGCATGGATATCATGTATGCGCAGCTTGTCCACCATAGATTGAAATCTTGTCTTTAGAAGTGATTTTGTAGAGATGTTTGTCGGCTGATCCTCAGTCTTGATATATGGAGTGGCTATATGCTTGGATAAAATGGATTCTCTGACAAAGTGACAGTCTGCCTCAATATGTTTGGTGTGCTCATGGAAAGTTGGATTGCTTGCAATGAACGTAGCTGCTATATTGTCATAGTACATAGGAATAGGGGCAGAATCATGAACTCTGAATTCTTCTAAGAACCCTTGAACCCACACCAGCTCACATGTGGTATGTGCCATGGCATGATCTCTGCTTCACCACTGGATCTAGCCACAATGCATGTTGTTTGCTTCTCCAAGTGGCAAGGTTACCACCTACAAAGGTGCAACAACCTGAATTAGATTTTTTATCAGTCGGCTTCCAGCATAGTCCGAGTCAGTAAAACCAGAAATTTTACAGTGCGCGTTATTCCTATATAGAAGACCCTTTCCATGTGAGCTTGTTATGTATTTAAGAATGTGGCACACAACATCTCAATGACATTGTCGTGGTTTATCAAGATACATGCTGACAAGTCCAACTGAAAAAGTGATGTTTGCTCCTGTAACGGTCAAATAAATAAGTTTGCCCACAAATCTTCTATATTTTTTGTTGTCAGAGTAAGAAGAAGAAGAATTGTCATCCCAATTCATATTGGGATCTAAAGGAGTATTGACTAGCTTGGCCCGCAACATACCAGTCTCTTACAGAAGATCAAGTAGATACTTGCGTGGCGATAAATAGACTCCAAAGAAGAATAAGATACTTCAATTCCCAGAATATAGCGCAGTTTTCTGAGATCTTTAGTAATAAAGTGTTTTTATTCCTTGGATTCCTGTATACCCTGATGATCACTTCCAGAAAGTACGATATCATCCACATACACAATCAGAATAATAAGGCCCTTAGAAATTTTTTAATCAAACACAAAATGATCAAAATGTGAGCGTCTGAAGTCAAATTTCACAAGAATTTGACTTAGTTTATCAAACCATGCTCGTGGACTCTATTTCTGTCCATAAATAGCTTTGTTAAGACAATAGATTTTAGCACACTCCCCCTGAGCTGCAAATTCAGAGGTTGCTCCATATATACTTCCTCATGTAGGTCACCATATAAGAAAGCATTTTTAACATCCAACTGGAATAGTGGCCATTGCTTATTGATAGCAACAGAAATAAGAATCCAAATAGAATAAGGCGTGTGACAGGCAAAAAGGTTTCAAAGCATTCTACTCCATAGGTTTGAGTATATCCCTTAGCGACAAGACGGACTTTAAGGTGTTCAACTATGCCGTCTGGCTACAGGTGAAACATGGGCAGGAGGATCTACCAACTCCCAAGTTTGTTGAGAATGGAGGGCTTCCATCTCAACTTCCATGGCACGTCGCTAGGCAGGATGTGTGAGGGCCCCAACCGCATTTTTAGGAACACAGATAGAAGACAGCGCAGCAGTAAAGTTTGCAAAACTTGAACCAAGATTAGCATCTGAATAATAATTACTGATAGGATGGAAAGTACAAGAGTTTTTTATGCTAATTTAAGTATTCAAGTCGGAATATACTTAAGGAGTGTCTTGATCTGTCGACGAGGATGAAGGATTGGTTGATGGAGGGCCAAAGAGGAAGATGCAGTCTTGCAGCGTTTTTGATACACTTTGAGAGGTACCTCGAGAGCAACAGATTCAGAAGAAGCCGGCTCAACATAATAGGGAGAGGAGTGGCGATAAGATCCATTGACAGAGTCGAATCCATATCAGAAAAATATGGAGTATCTTCGCAAAGACAACTTCCGCACTAACAAACCACTTCTTGGAATCCGGATCATAACATATGCATCCTTTCTGAGTGTGTGAGTACCCTAGGAAGATACACTTCGTAGAACGGGGGTCAAGTTTAGTTAAACTGGTATGAAGATTCTTAACAAAACATGTGCTCCCAAAGATTCTAGATGGTATAGAAAACAAGGATGCTCCGGGGTACAACAGATTAAATGGGACTTGGTTATTTAAAACAGAGGAGGGCATTCTATTGATAAAAAAACAGGCAGTAGAGATAGCATCCCAAAAAGGTTTAGGTACATTACAATGAAACATAAGAGTTCGGGCAACTTTAAGGAGATGCTAATTTTTGCGCTCAGCAATGCCATTTTGTTGGGGGTGTAAGAATTTGTGTTTGATGATTGGTGCCAAGTTGTTTACAGAAAGTACTAACATAATGTTGCATCAATTCAAGAGCATTATATGTCCTAAAGATTTAGATGGGTTTATCAAATTGCGTTATAATCTCAACAAAGAAAGATGTAATAGTATCAAGAACATGTGCCCTATCTTCAAGTAAGAATAATCAAGTGGTTCTAGAAAAGTCGTTGATAAATGTCATAAAGTATCGAAAACCAGCCATACAATTGATCTAACAAGGCCCCCAGATACCAGCATGAACAAGATCAACAATAGAATTTGAACACATAGTCACTTTCTTAGGGAACACACAACGAGTTTGTTTTCATACTAACAAGATTCACATTTAAACAAACTTTCAGAAACATGTGGAATTAAATACTTGAGTTTAGATGTCGATGGGTGTCCCAATCTATAGTGCCATTGTAGATCCGAAACTATCCAGGAGAGGAGAGTTGCATGATGTGGAGCATTAAAGTAATATAAGTCATTTGGTCCCTCATGGCCCGAACCCATCTTCATCCTCGTGCAGAGATCCTAAAAGATACATCCATCTGGGTCAAAGGTAATAGAACATTTAAGTTGCTTGATAGTTTTGTTGATGGAAAGAAGATTCAGAGGAAAGCAAGGAACAAATAACGTTGATCTGAGTAAGAAGTTCGAATGGAGTGTGAATATGACCAACCCCATGAACTAAGGCTAGATTGCCATCAGCAACAGTTACAGTCGGAATAGAAGATAAAGCAGTTAAATTAGAAAACAACTTCAAATCGCTAGAAATATGGGTAGAAGCACAAGAATCTATGACCCATTTGTTTCTACCGTAAGGAGCGGAGGACGCAAGGAATGCAAAAAAACCAACTAATTGTGGTGCCATGTCTGAGTTTGTAGTTGTTCTTTGAAAATCTTTTCAAATTCATCTCGGACCCAATCTATAGAAGCAGTGGAAGGTTGGGCTAATGCATCCTCGGTATAGTCAGTAGAAGTTTGATTGGCCCATGTGTTGGGGTAGCCATGTTTCAGGTAACACCTATCCTCATTATGATTGTCACAACCGCAATAGTTGCAATGACGAGATGCCTAGCAGAGGGTTGACCACGTCTTGGTCCAGGAGGAGTTTGACAACGTCTTGGTCCTGACGGGCCAAAACGACCACGTCCTCTACCGTAGTGATGACCTCTGCCACGACTAGGGTTGCCTGAACGGATTGCCAAGGTTGATGTCTCTGTAGATCCGGCAGAAGAAGAAGTGACTGATGGCAGTCGTTGTACTCCTTTGAGAACATCTCGAAGCTTAGGGAGTGGCTCACTAGATAGGATTTGATCCACGACTCCTGAAAAAGAGGAAGGTAATCCAGCAAAAATTGGACTAACTGAAGCTCATTCCGTTGTCTCAGAACTTCAATGATATCGGAAGTGAGGGGATGGTAAAGTTCAAACTCATCCCACAAAGCACAACATTGATTATAATAATCTTCCACAGAAGTATTAGTGGGGAATTCCTTTTTAGCCAGATTTTTAAATATTTCAAAAACTTTGTTAAGATTTTGTTGGTGTGAGTACACATGTGCTAATTGATCCCACATGGTGATGTAGGACATATTAGGCTTTATTCTACTTTTTTGCTTTGTTTTAATATTTAGGGACCTAAGCGCAAATTATCTAGTATGTGTGCTTAGTCGTAAATGTTTTATGTTTTTCTTTATGTTAGGTTTTATCTAATTTCGAATTTTATTAAATAGGACTTGATTTCCATTGCTTGTGAGTCAAGTCATGTAGTTGCTATGAAAGGCAGCCTTGGGGCCTTTGTCCAGGCAGTTGAATATGAGTTGCATTTTGAGAATTTGTCATTTATCTTCTTCTTTCTTCTTCTTCAAGATGTGTTCCACATCGCATGGCCTTGGCCATTTGAAGGCATAAAAGGGATTTATTAATTTTCGATTCAGCACTGTTAACCATCCAGGTCATTACGCTAAGTCATCCTTGATCCACGAGTCATAGGCATGTTTAGTTTTCTCGTCAGCATTCTCAGACGGAGAAACATGTCCTTTCATGATCAGATGAGAGACCGGACTTGAGCCTTGGCATACAACTCAAAAGAAGATGAACACGTGTGGTAATTAGAACCATCTAACTTGACTATGGTTACACACAAAGTTCTGAAGTTGTCTGTAGAGGCCATGTCAAAGAACGAGTCTTGATCAGTCTGCACAGTTCTTTCGTTCAGCCAGGCATGAAGCATCACGCAAGGATCAATAAAATAATTCAGAGGCCCAAAGAGTGGGCATTAAGATTTGTTTTAATTACGATACCAATGTCACATTGTCATATTAGACTGACATGTGTCGAAGGTTGATGGGAGGGAGAAAGTCCCTCCCTAAAATTAAATGGAGTCGAGGAGCGGCTGATTTATACAGAAAGCAGGTTTCAAATTAAGGCAACGCATGCACAATGGATAATATTGGCAGGGTTTGAAGACGATTGCTAGGGCGGGTTGTTGGCTATTTGGGTGGCAATAGACCTGACAAACAGGGTCAAAATCCACAAGCACCCATGGGTTGACCTGTTTAAGTCGGGTTGGGGTGATGAAATTTGCAACCCGCCGAAAACTACCCAAACCCAGACCCACCTGTTTATTTAGCGGGTTTCATGGGTAGCCCGCGGGTGACGCGCTAACCAATTTGATTCATAAAAAAAATAATGATTTACTACACTAAAAATATGAACTATACTACCCATTCATTGGTTAGGAGTTCCAGTCCAAACTCGAACTTGTCTAACAAGATTTGATATCAGAGAGATATTCGGGGAAAATAAATTCATGTATGCTACATTATCTAATTACTCAATCCAACATTATAAGGAGTTTTAGTACAAGTTACTAACTCTAGTTTGTTGATCATAAGCATACATTAGAGAATTTTAATTATACATTAGAGGGTTTTACTAAAAAAAGTATGTAGTTGAGTAGTTGTAAAAATTAACAACATTTTTATTTAATTGCGACAATTTATAGTAGTTTTTTTTTACGGTCAAAAAGTGTGTTACTATTAATACCAAAACTTTGGGCACTAAGTACCCCATTACATCTACAGGAGCTAAAAAATCTCATTCAAGGATCAAAATCCCCACACAGGAGGAACAATATGATTTCTAGACGAAACAAAACTAAGAAGACCGATCTAACTAAACAAGCTAGGTCCAAGCATTCCAACCAGAAGAAGACTATTACAAGCCACTATTACATGCATTCAGCATACCCATAAGTAGTAACAGCATCTTGACATAGAACAAAACCTAGTTTTCCTGCCTGTAGCTAGCCTTGAAGCTTCTGACCTTCTCAGCTACCAGAACTCCAGGTTTCTAAGTGGGCGAAACACCCAAAAAGGAACCCTAGCATCAGCTCAATAAGAAGTTGAGCAAGCCGCATGAGAAGCAAGTACCAGCGCGTTTTAACAACAGAGTGTGGGAGGGAAAAGCAGCTCCAATTCACTCCTTCATGCTTAGCACAACACCAACTATCTAAGAGTACCCACAAAGTGTGGTACTATGCCAAGATTAGGGAGATCCTTCTAACTAACATCCCGCCACACAGCCATGTTGCTAACCTACAAGGGTCCTTGATCATCGGTAGCTATTGTTTACACAGCAACAAACTAAAACACCTGATTGCATCGAGGCACCTCATCAAACACCTTGAGGGTGTTCCAACCCGCAGTGGCAGAGGAGCCACCGAGAGCATCTACCAACACCGATCGTCATCTCCAAGAAATCCGCCCAAATCGGAGACAAAAGCCTGAGAATGATGACTGGGGAGGAACCGCCCAGCAACTCCGCGAGGGCCATCCAGTGTCGGGGGACAGAAACCCCGAACAGTAGACGCCGCCAGAGCTTGGAGGAGGATCCTCCATTGAGCATGTACGTACTCCGCCCGGCGTTAGGCACCAAGTCAAAGGCATCACCTTTGCACGACCACCAGGTCCGTCTGTCAAGACGGAGGTGGGGGCGATCGCGGGGGCGATCGCGGCGGCGTGGAAACAAGCTCACACAGTGTTTCCACTGGGAGAAAGCTTCCAGCATGCGCCGGAGAAGGTGAGGTGGCGAGCCCTAAGGGTGCCAGCTTTGGAGCCAACCACCCAAGTCGGCGTCAAGGGACAGGCCACGAGGCACAAAAGCTACTGTGCACGGTTGTAGGGGCGGGAACCAGAGGGGAAGCCCAACAGGGGGAGGCGGAGCCGCCGGGGAAGAGGTGGTGAGGACTCACCCTAAGGCCGCAACTAGGGAAGCTGTCGCTGGAGGCAGGGAGCACCCAAAGGCAGCACCTTGGAACCCGACAGAGCAGTAGATCAGTCGGGACGTCGCGTAGGCACCACGAGCAGGCCAATGCTCCAGCAAGAACCCTTCATCACTGCGGCAAGGACGGACAACACCCGAACCACCGGAAGGCGGCAACAAAGAACGGCCCAGCAGACCCGCAAGGGAGCACCACGCCGCAGCGGCGAGCAGCCACCAGGCCAGACCAGAGGGGGGAATCGCGGGGCGTAGCGGCAGGAGGAAGAAGAGAGGATACGGGAAGAGGAAGAGCCAGGGAGAGAGAGCGCCTAAGAAAACAATACCCCTCCCCCCAGCGGGAAACCTAGAGAGAAACGAGAGCGGGTTCTAGAGAGAGAGCGGCAGGAGGAAGATGTAATCTATGACAATTTATAGTAGTTGGTTGTTTTCGTATTATATTTCATGTCAAAACACTAGATATTGTCTTCTTTAACTATTACGGTAGCAACTTACAATTTTTTTCTATTTTACACATTATTTGGGCACCTGCGGGTGACCCGCAACCCGCTGGGTCGGCTTTGGATTTGTCTTTGTTCGACCCGTTTAGAATTGCATCTTTTTGACCCGTACCCACGATACCCAAACCCGCAATGACCCAACCCGCCCACCCGTTCGACAGGTCTAGGCGGTGGGTTGCTAGCTGTTTGGGTGGCGGGGTAGGGAGTGGGGCGGAAGAGATATACAGAGGTATTAAGGGCGGTTGTTGGGTGTTGGAGCGGGGGTTGCTGGTGGGGGGTGTTGGTCTGCAGAGAAGGAGAGGCGAAGGGGGTTGGTAGCGGATTGAGATCTGTAGTGTGGAAAGGCGGGGATGGTTGGATCAGCGGATTGTTGTTGGGGTGATGTTGGAAAGCAGGTTGAGGGGGTCGCGGGACAACGGAAGAGGGAGATCAGGAAGAGGGGGATGGGCAGAAGAAGGTGATCAGGAAGGGGAGGTGTATAGGAGGTGAGGCTGCGAGAAGGGGGGATGGTTGGATAAGGGAAGGCGTGCGGATGAAGATAGAGAAGGAGAGGCGGGCGGGTGGAAAAGGGACAAGGGGGATCATAATTACGCTCTAATACCATGTGATTAGTAATAGAAATATAGTATCGTGTATCTAATACAAGCATACACACCCTCATATAGGATAAGAGGAGTCCGTCATTAGACTCATTACAGAGTTCACCGATATGGGATAAAAAACAAGACAAGAGAACACACAATAAAGGCAAAAATATAAATAAAATATATTAATAGAAAGAAAGGACATTATAAGGAAACTCGTTATGAGATTCATGGGTTTCCACCTAAGCCTTACCACAGACATAAAGCATCTCTCCAAAACAAGTGATGGATGATAAATAGAATCGCTTATGTCAATTGAAAGCCTCTCAACAAGCCTCATCGCATGGTTCTTCCTTCACCCAGCGTCATGATGATTCTACTGCATGCATATCTCAATCCTCCAATACAAGTTTGTGATCTTGAGTTCTTGACTCCGATGTGACAAATCACATAACAAGTACAGCCAATCTCATATCCAATTTATCCACAAGCATATTACAATCATCCCAAGTCACCATAGTTGAATGATGTACGGCCGTCTCCAAAACACTGGAACTATCAAACAACTACAAAACCTCACATTGTCATCAACCTTATTTATTCCCAAGTTTCCTTTTAACTAGTCTCTATAAGAAAATGAACCTTCTCTCTTCAAGGCTTCAAGCCTTTGTGACAGTTTCCCTTGACGATTGTGTTATACATCTCCTAACGTACAAGGTGATTGGTGGAAGGTATGAACTTGTAGGTCTCTACTAGCTCAACCAAGGCTCTAAAGCGTGTGTAGCACTCCTCTTCACATCCACAGTCGCCTTCGACATCTATCTTTGGATAAACTCAAGATACTTAATCCTCAATTTATTAGTCTTAATAAATTAGAGTGTGAGTCGAGTCAATTGGGTAAGCACCATCAATCCATCTTTATGTCACCGTATTAAATGAGTGCTAAGTCAAGTTTTGATAGTATTCATTCTAATCTTTGGGCCCAGCCGTGTTCCTTAAAAATTGGTTCATAAGTATTTTATTTCCTTCATTGAATATTTTCACCGAGTTACATGGATGTATCTACCAATTTTTATATTGTTCAAAGTCTTTGAACAAAATTGAAATTCAATTTTCTCAACAAATCTGGATCCTTCACATGGATAATGCAAAAGAATATCTTAGTCATGCTCTAACCCAATTTATCAACCAAAGTTGTGATCCACAAATCTCCGTGTCCCTATACACCTCAACAAAATGCAGTAGACTTAGGAAAGAGTTATCAGACTATCAAAAAACTGCCAGCATCCCTCTTCTTTACATGAAAGTTTGTAACAAATTTTGAGAGAGGTCGTCCTCATAGGCACTAACCTTATCAATCGCACGCCATCCTCCACCTTGAATAATCATGTCCCCTTCCAGGTTCTATATCTAAAGCATCCTACCACTTCTATACATATAGACCTATTGGTCTGCATAAATGTTGTTAAATAATTTTTTATATAAGTTCTTTATATTCACTTGTTATTTTTCTATTCTATGTGGACCTCTATGTAATTGTTCTCTTTATAAATATACGGGGTACACAAATTGTACACGCTATCCCTTACAGACAAATCAAAATGGTACCAGAGCAGGTGCTCTAGCCGCCACCCTCCCCAAAACCGCCGCCCCTCTCTTCCCCGGCGACGCCCCCTGCCGCTGGCGCCCCGCCCGCCCTGCCGCCCGCCGCCGTGCGGCCGACTGCTCCCGCCACTGTCGTCGGCAACCCTCCTTGTGTGGGCATGGCTTCCTAGTACTGCCCGTACCATCCCTTGTCGCCTCCAGCTGTTCGTGTTGAGGGTCTTCAAAGCCCTACACCTTCTCTCTGCCCGCGTCAGCCCTTGAGTCGTCGGCTTCTCTGTTGCGCCTCGGCGTAGTCTTCATGTAAATTGATCATTCCAGTTGCTCTATCTGCCTGCTGCCGCCTAGCAGGAGGATCTAGGCGGTTCTGACTCCCCCTGCTGTTCTCTGCCCTTTTTGGACTCGGTCTCACTCATGGCCTCCTCCCATGAGGACTTTCGTTGTCAAGTGACTACTGTGAAGCTAGATGGGCACAATTATCAACATTGGGTTAATCCATGGAGATCTTTGCAATGTCCCAAGGTAAGCATTCCCATCTGATTGAGGCTCTGCCTCCTGCTCCACCCAGTACTACCGAGTCCAAGGAGAAAAAGATCTACGATGACTGGGTCAAGGATGA
Source organism: Alisma plantago-aquatica (assembly GCA_963693085.1). Lineage (NCBI taxonomy): Eukaryota > Viridiplantae > Streptophyta > Magnoliopsida > Alismatales > Alismataceae > Alisma > Alisma plantago-aquatica. Next base: position 1,271,500,781 of record OY856409.1, on the reverse strand, counting down.
CTCGACCGTGATGATGTGGATTCTAAACAACAGTGATTCGCGTATCAGTGTTACTCTACTTCGTCTCCCGACTGCCAAGGAGATGTGGGATCAACTGGCCAGCACCTACTCGCATAGTAAGAATCCGAAAAAGGTGTTTGACCTAGACAAACAGTTGTACCGCCTGCATTTCACTGGGCCCGACATTGCTAACTACTTTTCAACCTTCAAAGGCGTCTGGGCTGAGCTTGAGAATCTTCATCCCTTATCTATCGACTTAGCCACGATGTAGCGACAACGGCAGGAACTACAAGTTGTCCAATTCCTCTGCGGGCTTCCTGACTCATATGCTGGTGTGGTTGACCAGATTCTCACCAGTGATCCTTTACCCACATTGGAGATTGCTTTTCAGCGTCTACAATGACTGTCAGCTTCCTCGTCGGATCTGCATTCTGGCACTGGTGACACTACTGCTCTTGCTGCTATGTCTGGCCGTGGTCGTGGTAGGGGTCGCGGTCGACCTTCGGACAACCGTTCTTCTACTCCTGGACAGGGACGTGGGTCTCTTGGTCGTGGCTCATCTGCTGATTCATCTGGAGGTGCCGCTACTCAGTGGTACTGTGACTTCTGTGTCCACAACAACCATATGGAAGACAGATGTTAGAAGAAACATGGCACACCTGCGTGGGCCAATGTTGCGTCTGAGGGCGCTTCTCAGACTCCTACTGCTCCCTTGAGCTCCTCCACTACTGAGTTCATCCGCTCCGAGGTAGAACGTCTCCTATTGGAGAGGATCGGTGCTTCCTCCTCATCTGCTACTGAATCAGGAGCTCACGCTGCCACTTACACTGGTTGTGATTCTGCCTTCTTGAGTGCTCCTTCTAGTACTGGTACAATATCAAATGGGCGATTGACTTTGGAGCCTCTTCTCGTATCTCTGGCAATCGTTCTCTTTTTTATAGACAGTCTAATCCTTGTTTAAAATCTGTTGTTTTTCTTGCTGACGGTTCAAATCTGATGTATAAGGAATTGGTGATATCTGTGCTCAAATCCTTCTGCGATCTGCTTTATATGTGCCAAATTTTCCGCTAAACTTGTTGTCTATCAGTACAATAGTACGCAATCTGAACTGCAGTCTGACTTTTGTACCAGGTACTTATGTTTTTCAGGACCTTCGCACGAGGATGAAGATTGGTAGGGGGCATGAAGGACCTGATGGACTCTACTACTTGGATGAGTTGAAATGGATTGGCACTACAGCTCTAGCTTCAGCATTATTGTCTTCTATTTCTGCATTACAATGGCATTTTAGACTTGGCATCCGTCAGCTGATAAATTAAAACATGTTATTTCTGGTGTAGGCACACACAATTTTCAGTGCGAGGCATGTCAATTAGGCAAACAGTCCAGAACTGTATTTCCCAAAAAATCTCAGATTGGTAGCAAAAATATTTTTGATTTGGTTCATACTGATGTATGGGGTCCTTGTCATGTTCCAAGTTTGTCAGGAAATAAATATTTTATTTTGTTCATTGATGATCACTCCCGTGCTACCTGGTTGTTTCTGTTGAAAGATAGATCCCAAGTTCTGCCTACTATTAAGTTCTTTTTTTGTGAAATTAAAACTCAGTATTCTATGCCTATTAAAATCCTGTGTACTGATAATGTTTTGGAATTTGTTCAAAAAAATGTTGAATTATTTTGTCGTTCTGTGGGTATAATTCATCAGACTTCTTGTGCTTATACACCCCAACAGAACGGTGTTGTTGAAAGGAAAAATAGGCATTTACTTGAAGTTACTAGAACTCTCATTCTGCATTCTAATGTTCTAAAATATTTTTGGCCAGAAGCGGTTCTTACTGCCGGTTTTCTGTTAAATCGTACACCTTCCTCTATTATTGGGAATAAAATTCTTGTACAAGTACTACAACCCCATCTTCCTCTGTTTTATGTACCTCCGAGAATTTTTGATTCGACTTGTTTTGTTCGTTTGCTTGGACCGACTCAAGACAAGTTGTCTCCTCGAGCTGAAAAATGTATTTTTTTGGGATACTCACGGACTCAAAAAGGATATCGTTGTTATAGTCTTATTACTAAAAAGTAGTTCACAAGAAATGATGTAGTTTTCTTTGAGGACACTCCATACTACTCTACTAAGGGGAACATGTTGAGTTCAGATCTCATTGCATCGCCTCTGTCCATTCTTAGTGATTCTACATTTGTTTTGCAACCTGATGAGACTACGTCTCCTCTCATTGTTTACCAACGCAGGAATCGGCCGCCGCAGCCTACTCCTGCTCAAGACCCCCCCACTGACAACCAATCTTCTCCTTCAGAAGGTCCTACCCCTGCCGAGGTAACTTCTGATCTAGATTTACCTATTGCTCTCAGGAAAGGTACTAGATCATGTACATTTCATAATATTGCTAACTATGTCTCTACTGCACACCTGAGTGTTCATGTTAGTAATTTTTTTGTTGCTCTCTATGCTGTCTTTGTACCCAAAAATGTTCATGACGCATTACAGAGTGCAGTCTAGACACGTGCCATGACTGAGGAGATGGTTGCTCTCACTGACAGAGGTACCTGGAATCTGGTTGATCCTCTTTCTGATTGCAAACATGTAGGATGCCGTTGGGTTTACACTGTCAAGTATTATCCTGATGGAATTGTTGAACGCCTGAAGGCCAGCCTTGTGGAAAAAGGGTACACTCAGACTTATGGTATTGATTACTTTGAAACTTTTTCTCCTGTTGTCAGGCTAAATTCGGTGTGGGTTCTGCTATCTGTGGCAATCAATCTGGATTGGCCCCTTATCTAGCTAGACGTCAAGAATGCCTTCCTTTATGGTGATCTCCAAGAGGAAGTCTATATGGAGCAACCACCTGGGTTTGTTGCTCAGGGGGAGACACATAAAGTCTGCTGCCTCAAAAAGTTTATTTATGGACTCAAGCAGAGTCTGCGTGCCTGGTTTGATAAACTGAGCAAGATTATGTCTACCTATGTCTTTCTCAGATCTCATGTTGATCATTCTGTCTTTATTAAAAAGACGTCCTCTGGTATTGTGGTTCTTATTGTGTATGTTGATGATATTATTTTATCTAGCAGTGATCTCTCTGAAATTAATGCTACTAAAGCCTACTTATGCAAGCATTTTGTCACTAAAGATCTGGGCAAACTGAGATACTTTCCGGGGATTGAAGTTTCTAGGACTGTTAATGCTCTTGTTCTATCACAATGAAAGTATGTTCTTGATCTTCTACAGGAAACTGGAATGCTTGGAGCTCGGCCTACTGATACTCCCCTAGATCCTAATGTGAATTGGGATGATGATGAATCTCCCATGTATCCTGACATTAAAAGATATAGAAGACTGGTTGGCAAACTAATCTATTTGACTGTTACTAGAGCTGATATCTCTACTGTTGTTGGTCTTGTTAGCAGGTATTTTGACAAGCCTAGATAGTGTCACTGGGAAGAACCGTGTCATATCTTGAGATATCTGAAGAAAGCTCCTGGTAAAGGCTTTTTTTATAGAAAACATGGTCATTGCTCTCTTGAAGGCTATTCTGATTGACTATGCTGGAAGTAAGATAGACAGAAAATCTACCTCTGGTTACTGTACTTTTGTTGGTGGAAATCTGGTTACCTGGCAGAGCAAAAAGCAAAATGTTGTTGCTAGATCTAGTGTTGAGGTTGAGTACCGTGCTATGGCTCATACTGCATGTGAACTTCTGTGGGTACAGTCTCTTCTAAAAGAACTTGATGTGGGATTTTCTGCTCCTATTCCTATGCACTGTGATAATAAAGCAGCTATTTTTATTGCAAATAATCCTGTCTTTCATGAGCGGACCAAGCACATTGAAGTTGACTGCCACTTTATCAGAGAATCTATTCTGAGTGGTCGTATCTGCACTCCTTTCACTCGCTCAGAAGACCAAGTTGCTGATATCTTCACAAAGCTGTTGGCAAAGAAACATTTCAGCTCTCTTGTGGACAAGTTGGGTATGATTGATATCTATGCTCCAACTTGAGGGGGAGTGTTAAATAGTGTTTTATTTAAGTTCTTTATATTCACTTGTTATTTTCCTATTCTATGTAGACCTCTATGTAATTGTTCTCTTTATAAATATACGGGGTACACAAATTGTGCACCCTAACCCTTACAGACAAATCAAGAAATGCCATTAGTGATCCCCACAATTTTTATTTTCCTAACAGACTACACCTAGGATGCAGATGAATGTTCCAGATACATGTTTGGTGGTCTCCTACTGATGTGCAGACATTCCTTTCCTTTTGACGGCTCCTTATGATTAAAAAGTAGTGATGAAAATGTGCCATTAGAAGGCGGTGACCCATTTCATGTGTAGCGTCTGCATGTGAGGAATTGAACCAAGATATAACTATGGGTCTACCTCATCATTCTAATACCATCTAACCCAGTTGAACATCAATTCCTAATAGATGCACTCATTGGTGTAGATTGCACAAACCAGAACCATCTAAGATAACAGTCTTCACTAGTTCAGTCCTTGATATTTGTCACTCCCCCTTATTATATAATCAATTCTAATGGTTATTGGGTCTGCAGGGGGACACCTGACCCCCTACTGCCATTCCAAAAAAGTTGATATCCCTTTCTACCTATAAATCATTCTACTAACGTTTGTATTCAACAAAAGCCATAAAATAAGAAACGAGTCTGAATGTAAATGACATCAACTCTAAGTCTAAATTATTGAACATATTCAGCAGAATTTACATATTGAACCCAGGAGACGAGGTCAATCCATCTATATTTGAGGTAAAAGTAGGACTTCTATGTGACTATATTCAACAATACGGAAAACATATGTATGTAAATAGATCCACAATAATTTACTCCCACAGAAGCACCTATGCTACATTTGTGTTTAGCAACAATGTATATCATAAATTTAAACATTCTATGTCTCGTTTGTACATCTGTTTTAAGTCTATGCTTCCAAGCATACATGGAATCCTCTAGTCCAGGAGTTGCTTCTCTATATATTTCATAACTTGCAGCACCAAAACACTTGCAAGAAGTCCGGAAATCAATTTATAACCTTCCACAGGAAGCATATGTAAGCCACTCTCTTCCCAAAAAAGTCACTTTCATCTCATGACCCAAGATTGATGGGATGTCTCCTTTCACTCTATTAGCAATATTTTGTACCATTTTTAACATGTGGTCATATTAATCTGTTTATTCTGATATCTATTATGATGCTTTATTAATTTGTTTGTACCATTTTCCAGAGCATCTAAAAACAAGTCTTCAAAAGAAAAAAGCTGAAGATTACAGAAATGAAACAAACATAAGCCATTATTATGAATTGGGAAACAAAGAGTTTACAATCTCGTTATGTGGCAAGTTAAGCCGTCTTTGCATTCACATATGATGGCAGGATTGAACACAGCATTATTATCATAGTCCTTCTGACCCGTCAGAGCGATGCCAGTGCAAGGATTACCGCTGATATTCCAGGTATATGGTGAGCTGCTCATAGTTGATGATATCTCCCATTTCTGAAATATTGCATTCAGCGCTCTGACTGCCAATAGATAAGTGTAGGTGTGTCAGTTACAATACGAAATCTCTTACTGGAGAAAATTATTTTGCAAAACATAAATGCATCTAAGAAACATACTGTTGAGAATAACATCGAAAAACTAAGTACATTAGTACTGAGTGAAGAATGAATTGGATGGGTGTGCAGAATTGACTTGTGTCATTTATGGTGATCATTTGGACTATGATCTTTTACAGTGAATTCTACCAAAATATAGCAGTTCGGATGGGTAAGTGCACGCACCTAGGTGCCAAGGCACCACAACCAAGAGGGATTACGTCGAAGAGAATTGGAAAAAGAATAAAAGGTGAGTGATGTAGGGGACTCCTTGAGTGGCTTAGAACCTTGACAGTTTTTCAGATTATACAGAAGAAACCCTACTTTTTGGTCATGTTCCATCATTCCCTTAAACTTCTACCTACCAGTGTGATAGCCAGGACATTACATACATAGTGACTTTTTATCTTTTATCCTTCTTTATATCTGCTCAAGGATCAATGCACGAGAATGAGGATTGGTTGGGGAACTAAGGGGCCTTTTGGCCGGAATCATTGAGAATTCTGGTGGTTTACATAGAAAATGGCATCTACACCGTCTTCTAAATACCATATTTATTTAACATAACATATACAAACATGTGAAACTTGAATCACACCAGATTTTCTGGAATTTGAAAAGAACATGTCTGTTCCGGTTTTATATAGTTCTGAATGCTCAACTGCTGCTGTTGCCAGCTTATTTCTCAGTTCGAGTTTCGAATCCAGCACGGTGCTGAAACCATCTTCACATTCAATTACCGGAGCTTTAAACGTCAACCCAAACAGCTCCTAAGTGATCAGATGATACACTACCTGGATACTGCTCTTCTGTGTACTTTGTCATAAAGTGTTGCTACTCCATAATGGCATTATTTCGGTCGTCCCTACTACCAAGCTGGACTATATTTTTCTGTTGCCATTACATAGTTTTAGAATTACATGTGTCACCTTATGAAACAACGTAGAGGTTACATAGTTTTAGAATTACATGTGTCACCTTAGGAAACAACATAGAGGTTCTTTCCCTGCCATGTTTAGCACTAGTAGTCAGACTCGTTTTCATCTAAGTCCAGATTGATGTATACAGGCTATGCTTAATTACATTTCTAAAGTGTACGTTTACTTGTTAATAGATAGATTGTAGGGTTTAAAAATTAACAAGTTTTTATTTGATGAAGTCAAAACTGATCTGTGTCTTTCACATTAATTATGCACTTGCAATTGTTTAATAGCCCTTCACTTTTCAGCATGCATAATGGAACCTTCTACCAAGCCTCTTGCACGTACAATGCACAACAAAACAAGGTTTGTTTTATGCAAAAACTACCAACTCCATGATGTTGCCACAGCAGCCATGCTTGATTCATACGTTCCTATGAAGTTTTTCCTAGATGCTCTGCTCTGCTTAACACTTAGCCTTCTGGTTTTATAGAAATTAAGATCCCTACTTAGAACCATCACACTGACGCCTCCTAGGGCTTATTTAAAGCACACATTTTGTTAAACATCCAACGGGTAGCTGTGATAAATTGATCTGATAATGTATCTTCTCGGGTTATTATAGGACTTTCGATCGTGTCAACAAGTAAAGCATTTATCAACATTTTCATGTCGTGTTTTCTTTAAGGTACAGCATGAGTTTACGGGTGATCCTTGGGCTTATAAGATATGTGGTCCCTTCACTTATTGCCGATTGGTTTTGAGTTGAATTATCACACTCACACATCGTATCATAGTGAATTCCACAGAACAATTGTGAAGACATCCGCATCCTACCAAATAAAAACATGTGCAAGCACACAAGAGTGGTTGGAATTGTAGTCTAGGGGATGTGAGAATAGTCTCACACCACTAAGTTTGGGGGTGGTCCTTGGGCTTATGAGGTATGTGGTCCCTTTACTCGTGAATTAGTTTTAAGTTTAATACCCACACACACGCACAGCATAACTATTCTATGGTTGGGTCATCTAGCACACACACCTGAGTTGGTTGTTGGACCTAGACCTTCCTCAACATCTTATCGCATGTGTCTCAAGCATCACTACCTGCACCGTATAACCTGCTAACTGCTGCAGGTATACCAAAGAAATTAAGAAAGAGGTGTAGGGTGCCTTATACTATTGGGAGTGCTCCCTGCTAGCTCCTCTTCTACTGGAGATGTTGATGTTAACTGATAGGCAGGTACCTATCTTCTTCTGATATGTTGATATTGACATGCCTATTGTGCTGAGGAAAGGTTCTCGTTCCATGACTTCTCATTTCATAGTACACCTTCTGTTATAAAGACAAACTTATCCCTAGATTTTCGAACTTTACTTCTCTTTGTTTATATCCTAGTTCTGAATACGTAATTCACAGTCTACACCACGCTAGAGGGAAGAAACACGAAAGTTACTTAGCATAGAGATTTTCCAGTTTGTAAATAAGTACTGGGACAGCACCATGTTTATAGTGTATCTAGAAGATCTTAAATCACTAAGATACCAAATAATGGGCATGATATGAGTAGCTTATACAGTTAAGCCAAAGGTGGAAAATCGGTAACCGTGAGACATGAGAAGTGAGGTTACATCTTCCACCCAGTCGTCGGGTGAGATCACCAGCAGCAGAAAACCTCTCTGCCAGGGTTGTAGGTGGTAGCTGCCCCGCATCTGGTGTACCACTAATAAAAGCGAGACCAACGATAGTGACCACCTACTAGAGGTGGAAAAGATAATCTGCCGTTCTCTGCGACAGGGTGGTGGTCCTGCTTGTCGGGAGGAATTCGATCATGGGATGCGTGTGGTTCGAACAAGGCAGCTTTAGTTTTTGTCCCAGGATCTGCTTATTTAGGTTCTGAACCTTGATTGTGCCGCTTATGATTTTTTTCACTAATAAACAGCTTAGTAAGCTTTATAACCCTTGCTTACTAAGATTTCATAAAACTTTTACACATATCTCAATAAAGTTTAAGCTGCTGCACTTGTATAACAAAAAGCATAGTAGATTTTGAAAAATATACACAACAAGTGTATATTTGGCGCACAACACCAGAATGGTCGTAGAAGTACCGAATCTATCTATAGCTATATACAAAAAAAAAACTGCTGGAGGGTTTTCTCTATAATTTTATCATAAATTTAAAGGTTTATAAATTAATCCTAGTATACCTCTATACAATATAGAAAAGTGTGGGATGAGTTCTATGTAATTTTTTCTTTTATTTTTTACATTATAAATGTTTTTTTAATATTAATAAGACAGCCATGCGGGTTTATTTAATTTGCATATAGTTTTTCAAATTACAAGCTACACACACACAAACATATAATGTGTGTTTTGGAGGGTTGGTGCAATATTGTATTTACGTTTCCAAATTATAAGGGCATCGTAATAAGGCTATGAGCCAAGTCTCACGAGTTTCGACACTTCATCGCATTGACTTTTGTCACTCTTTGAGATCAGAATCATGGGAGGAACTAAGGCCAAAGTAGGTGAAGAACATGATTTCTTTGGTTAAGGTCGAGAAGGATATATACATTGATGTTGTTGACGCCCAGAGAAGCCATCATTCTCTTGGGAATGTGGGAATCCAAGTCGGTTACTTCTTCTTTTTTTCTAATCTTCTTCTTTGTTTTCCTTAGTATTATGTCTCATACAACATTAGTCAACCTTTCTATTACCCCCGAGAGAAACGAAGGACCTTTTTCTAGACAAGAGAGGGTCGGATTGATAATGAACTTCTTCCTCAGCACATTCTTTTCCCCTATTTCACGATCTCTCTCAAAAGCAAGATTTGACTTTCATAGTACGGGGGTGGATTCCCTAGTTCAGGTAACTGATGAAATCAATAAAGTTTTTTTAATTTACAAATTGGTAGTTGTATGCTTGTAATTATATAGGAAATGAGTGAAGGTGTTTAATGTAATTTTTCATTTATATATTTGTTTAGAAATTTATCCTTGTATATAAATAGGATAACCATGTGATGCACGAGTTTATTCAATTATGTGTTTACTTATTTAAACAATAAGTTGTCCCTTTATTATTCATTTATTTATTATTCTACATATTTTAGAATTAAGTAAATATATTCCGACTTCTTCCTATAATTATATGAGGTCAACAGTTACATGTAGGCCCAACGTCGTACATCTAGAAGGCAGAGTAACAACTCACTCATCTAGCTAATGTGCAACTTACGTTTAACACATTTACAAATTTTTACAGCAATACTCATAGCATTTGCAGCATCACCTCGGTGCCTCCTGGCATTACGTTCCTCCCAGATATGATAGCATAGAGCAGCAAATAGAAGCTTCTTCCTATCATCATTCCCACCCTTTGTCAGCATCCTTCATGGATCGCCCACTAGTTGGAGTTGTACTTTGAAATTCTTGCACAACGTATCTCAAATCTCTCTTGTGAATTTGTATTCACCCACAAGATGATTATGGGATTCTTCAGCCTCCTTACATAGCACAATGCGGATACATCATAGTTCCATACCTTTATCCTGTCAAGAGTGGAAAAAACACAATGCAGAATTTTATATACGCACATACTCCATTTGGGCATGTACACACCGGTCCAAACTCAACTTCACATGCATGTCCTTTGCATCCCTTGAGCGTGTCACCTCCCATAAGCATATCTTTGGGTCTTTAAGTCTCCATCTCCCCATGTCCTGGGCCTTGAACAAGTGTCTGACATGCTGCCATGCTTCACTCAAGACATTAATAGTGCATGGGTATCCTTTCCTTATTTTTATCTTAAAGTCCAGTCCTCTTAGATATCTATCCCTCATCCATTTCCCCCAAGTTGAGGTACCTTCTTGATAAATGATTATTCTCCGTATTGTCCCCCAATTTGCTATGTCTTTGGTGCTTTTAAGTTCAGCCCTTCTTCTTCTTTCGGAAGCGCCACTCTTACATATCTTATAGGATGATGCTCACATGCCCACAGAAAATTTGCCATCTTCATCTCTAGTCTGTCCAGGACTAAACCAAGAATCTCCCCTTGTTGCACCCAAAAAACAAGAAGTTCTTCAATATCAGCCTTTATCAGTGTTGTTCGTCCTGCCATGGATGTCTTCTATGGTCATCTATTAACCATATCCTCCACCCTATCTATGCAATCAACAAAGTCCTTGATCTGTTGATTACCTCCAACTAAGAGAAAACTAAGGTATTTTGTTGAGAAGCTCCCTCTCTCCATGCCCATTGCATCGACTAACATGTCTTCCATCTGGTAGAAGTTCTTGGATAAGAAGATATGTGTTTTGATTGCATTCACACACAGCCTTGTCTGCTTTCCAAACTTTTCTAGAAGAATTTTAAGATTTTCCAGAGAATGTTTCTTAGCTTCAACAAATACTAACACATCATCTGTAAAAATCAAATGGGTCATCACCTTTATACCATGGAGTGTGTAGGGTTTGATCTCCTTCTTTATTTCATCTTATTGCATCTTCTGTATAAAGTACTCCATAACAATCACAAAAAGGAGAGGTGATAGGGGGTCTCCTTGGCACAAGCCATTACCTCCTCTAAGAATACATGTAGATGTGCCATTAACCAGAATAGAAAAGCTTATAGTACCAACACAATTCTTCATCCAGCAAATCCACTTCTCATTGAACTCCATTTATTTCATAATCTACCACAATTTCTCCCATCTAACGTTGTCACAGGCTTTGGAAACATCCAATTTTAAGAAAACATTTCTACTTCCTCTCATGACATTGTAGTCCAATAGAGATTCCCCTACAAATAGTGCATAGTCACTAATACTTATCCCTATCACAAAGTCTCCATGGTTTGTAGAAATAAGATAAAGAAGTACCATCTTCAATCTAGCAGTCAGAATCTTAGCAATGACTTTATATTGTACCGAGCAACATGCAATAGGTCTGAAATCAATAAGAAAGGAAGTAACTTTCTTCTTAGGAATGAGAACCACTAAAGAATGATTAACTTGTCTCACCATGTTACCTCCTTCTAGGAACCAACTAACATATGCAACCAAATCCTCCTTGATGATATCTCATGTCTTCTTGTAGAAAAAAAAACATTGAAACCATCTGACCCTGGAGACTTGTCATTGCCAATGCTCCATATTGCATCCTTGACCTCTTGTTCATTGGTTCTTCTTGTAAGAATGTTATTATGTGTGCTTGTAAGCCTAAATCTCGACTACAACTCCTCCTCCTCTATGTCATTCTCAAACCTTTTGTTGTATAATGACATATAGAAGTTTACGTCCTGCTCTTCCAGATCGTCTTGTTTGTTGACCACTCTCCCTTAAGCATCAATCAGCTTCGAAATGATGTTATTAGCCTCCCTTATTTTAACACCAGTGTGGTAGAGTTTAGTATTCATGTCCCCATCCTCCATCCACCTCTCCCTACTCCTTTGTCAGTAGAATTTTTCCTCTGCTTTCTTCAGGTCCTCCAGCATTCTTTTCAACTTTGTGTCCTTCACTATCAGTTCAAGATTAAGAGGGTCAGCCACCAGTTTTCCCCTGACCTCCTTACATCCTCCTTTTGTTTCCTAGATCAGTTTTAGAATGTTCACTTCTGTCTTAAATCAACTCTTAAGTGCGGTTTTGGTACTTGCCAACTTTTTTGCAAAGACATACATCAGATTTCCCATCACCTGTGTGCTCCAACCTTCTTTAATGACATCATCAAAATCTTTCCAATCAGTCCATTCATTTAAGAATCTTAAAGGTTTCCTCTTTTGCTTCTTTTATTTAATTTATAACGAGATAGGCGCATGATCACTTAGCTCAGATCCTCCTACCTTCACCTGCACATTAGGAAATATACTCAGTCATTCATCATTCACTAAAGCTATGTCCAGTTTGCTCACCATCCTGTCTATTGGTCCCTCTCATTGTTCCATGTGAAGATATCACCTCCCCCCATTGGTAGTTGAAATAGTCCATCTTTATCGTTAGCTTGGTTGAAAGCATCTATCTCTACATTTAGTGCTAACCTTTTTTCCCTCTTTTCAGCTTGCAGACAAACAATATTGAAGTCCCCAATCACCAACCATGATAGAGTTACCTATTTGGACAGAGAGACCATATCCTTCCATAAGTCCAGTCTAGCATTGGCATCATTTTGACCGTATACAACTATCACCCACATGCGCAAGCCTCCGTTGTTCATGCAATCAATGTTGATCTGACATTTGTATCACTGACACATGACATGCACTCAGCTTCCATGCCACACAGACTTTGGCTACCTCAACACACTCTATATTAGATACATGCTCCCATCCCTGCTGAAATAAGTGTCTAATGTTGTTTTTATTTTGCACCTTTATTTTTATTTCCACCACTGCAACCAAAGAATGCCCATTAGCAACGATTCCATCTTGGATCCTCTTCTTTTTGTTTCTATCACACCCCCTTTGATATGCCTTTGATATTCCATAAGAGCATGGACATATCAAAGGTTTTTGTTTGATGTGGTACGCCTTGCTAGCTTCTTCCTGTTGTTCTTCCCCTTTTCCACCTATTCTTTTTGTATTGTTGCACCTTCCTCCTCTTTGTCCGAGTCAGATAGAGCTTCAAAGTTGTTTGGTGTATCAAGGATAGTGCTCACTCCTTGGCTTCTAGGACTACCTATTTTCTTGAACCCTTTCCTCTTTGTATTAGATACAAATTCTCCTTCTTCATAAGTGCTTTTTCTGCTTCTTGGAGTACTCTTCTTTCTTCTTGACTAAGTTGTTCCTTCATTGTTGTTCCTCTCATTGCCAGCGGATGAGCCACACCCCATTGGCGACTTGGGGTCAACCTGATGTCATTCATCTTCTTTCTAGGTCACCTCAGTATCCTTTGCCTCTGGTTCCTTCTCCACATTATGGTTGTTCTGTGTATTTGCCTTCCATATATTCTCTATGTTTACCTTTGGTGTCTCCTTGTCCACCTGCTTCTGCTCCATGCACAAGCCCTCATCATGATCGAAAGCTCGACATATGTTGCACCTGGGTGGCACATAGTTGTACTGCACCTTTACCGATATGGGATCACGACCCTTGACATTAAGACAGACTATGTCCAGCTCCTCTACCTTGGCCTGAAGCTCAACAATGATCCTAGCCTCGTCGCCTTCTAGATATCTCTCATCCACATGGAGCACCTTCCCAGCTCCCGCAACAATCGTCCCCGCTGATCTTTTGGTCCATGCTTGCCCGAAGGAACATAGGGTGATCCATATCGGAATCGATTCCAATAGATCCTTCTTCAACTTGTCCCCGTAGCTTTAGTCCCTCACAACCACCAATTACGAGTCAAACCACCTTGATTCGAGCCCTAACACCTCCTATTGTCCGTTGTTGTTGAAAATCAAACAAGAAAGATACATTTCTCCCTTGATAGTAGTTTGAAGGATCCCTTTGGACGCAATGTGAGCTTGATCCACTCTTGAAGATGGGGAAAGAACGGGCATTTGCCCAAGACATACACAAGGATTGTATGTTCCCAAACATTACGCATGCGCTCAAACTCCTCAACTTCAAGCTCCATGTGAATTGCGCCCTCCACCTTATGAGGTTTTTGGAAGATGAGTTCCTCTCTACTTCTCAACGTAGGTTGTTTCAAGACCTGCATTCATGTCTTCCTCTCTTCTCTATCTCCAGTATCCGTTGTCGTCTCAAAAGAACCCCCTTGGTTAGGGTTTTCAATAGTCGTTGTAGCCTAGTGTTGTTTGTGATGGATGGGTTGTGGGGCATCGTGGAAGATGGTTTGGTGGAGGGGTGGATGTTGCCGGCCGGAGTAGCCGGTGGTGTAGGCGCCATGGTCGTCGTTGCTGGGAAATCGCCCAAGCGATCGTGTGGATCAACCCAAGCAGACAGACACAATGTCTATTATACATATATATATATATATGTATATATATGTATGTATACATATGTGTATGTTGTTGTATATGAAAGATTGTGGAATGAGTTTGATACAAAATATATATTTTGTTTTAAAATTGAATTGTCATATGTAGATTTAGACAAGGCTAAGAGTTGACTCGCAACACTTAAGTTTCGTATAGCACAATTGGGTTGTGGGGGGGACCGAACCTAGAGGAGATGGAGAACATAGCTTCTTCCAATGGCGTTAGGAAGAATTCATACAATATTGTTGTCAATGTCGAGAATCACCTCCTTTTCTCTTGGGCATGTGGGAAAATATTGTTCATTTCTTTTCCTTGTCAGTTCTTCTTTAGATTTTTTGTAATAATGTTCGGTAAGAAATTACTATACCTTTTCATAACCCTCAAGAGAACCTAAAAATGATATTTTATACAAGAGAGGGTCAAGCTGGTTATCCTAGCCAGGAACCTCAAAAAACTCAACAAAGTGATGCAACTTTGCATTTACAATCAGTGAAGTAATTAGTGTTTTCAAACATGTAAAATATCCAATGTGTTGAAGTTCATACATCACACATGTTTATATGTAGTGCAACAAATATACAAATATTGAGCCTAATGATGGTAAACATTTCAACTATTATATTCATTTCATTGAACATTTTTGTTTGACTTGAAAACATCATGGATAAAGGGTGATGTATATATAGATGGGGAATCCAGAACAAAATACATGCATACATACATGCCAACAAGGAGTGACTCAAGTTTTCAAGCACATTATCTCCTCACAAAGGGGCCCAAGTTCGAATTCCAACTGCTGCCTTAGTTTACCACTCTTCCAGACGTTCGACCTCCATCACGGGCATGGGAGAGGGGAATAGAATGCCTCTCTTTATCGCATACATACATACATACATACATACATACATACATACATATGTGTGTGTGATCGGCAAGAGATAGAGCAGTGGTGAGGTGTTCCCCAATGAAGGGACCTGAGTTTGAATCACTGAATAAGTATTTCTTGATTGCATACCCCTTAGGGTTCCGACCTCTTCTATAGGTTGTAGGAGAGGGGGTGAGAAATCTTTCTCTCTTAATCCCATATTATATATATATATATATATATGTGTGTGTGTGTGTGTGTGTGTGTGTGTGTGCGGGTGTGCACGTGGGGGAGTGTGTGTGTGTTTGTGTGTGTGCACGCGGGGGGTGTAATAACAATATCTTAGAGTGGGTCATTTTTGCATCACAAAGACTCATTCTTCTCTCTAACACACACAATAGTATCATAGATGTTATACATTCAAGTCAAGTCCAATTACATACTACTACTTTGTGTGTGTCTGTGTGTGTTTTAGGGGGATACAAAACCATATATCCTCATGGATTTAGTATGAATAACTTACCTAAAAAGGATAATATGATTTTGATACCTAAACATCATGCATCTAAGGTTTGCATATAATACATCATGCATCAAAGATCTACAAATTGACAAAAGAATCTTAGATCCATGGATGGATGACTTATAAGTATACAAAATGGTCTTAAATTTATTTATTGATTTGTTTGTGTGATGTTTAAGTACATTGATGGTTTGGTTATCCAAAAATATAAAGTTAATAAGTACATCAAATGAGAGTATATCTTAATATGAATCTTGTTTACATATGAACAATTCTATATACTTGTATTTTCAACATGTGGTACAAATTACTAGTGTACTTGATAAATGTGACTCTCTTCGTTTTACAAATCCTCAACAAGTAAACAAAACCACTCACCCATTTAAACAACACTTTACATCCTTCTTGTTGGGTTTTAGGGGAGGTAGAGAAGGCAGCGGAAACAAAAATTTTCTCCCCCAAACCCGTAACAAGGAAACGCGTCAACGTCTATACAATAGGAAAGGATGGTTTGTGGAATCATACCTTGTCCCGAGGCTTGCTCGGCGACAATACCTCGCGCCTTGCGCGGTCTTCAAAACCGGTCTTGGACGGTGTCTGTGCAGCTCCTGGTCACACCGGGACTGACTCCTCCTCTCACCGGGACTTTCGGGGTTGACAGTTATCCTCCTGAGCGGCAGAAACCTCCCGCCTCTAAAGTAGTCCACACGGACCACCTGGAACTCTAATCTCCTTGTCCTACAAGGAATTTGAAGGAGTCGCACCCTCCTATTGACGTACTAATCGCCAACACACTCTCCTGCCTCCAGTTGCAACTGTAGTTGTCTTTCCCTTGCTGCACCTCCCTTTGCGGGTAGCACTTGCTCGGGCTCTCTCTCGGTTACCAAAACCAGAGAGAACGACAACTTTGCAGAGCAACTGGTTGCACTGAGTTGTACCTTGAGAAGCCCCCAATACCCCTATATATATAGGAGGGTCATGGGACAGGGTTCTCCATCCCGGGCAATGCGGGACTAAAAGCAGGAGTAGAAGGGTTCGAGATTTTCCACAAAAGCAACCAACTCGCAACCTGAACAGATCGTTTTACAAGTGAAACGATCGGTTGGGGACCTGAACCGGTCAGTTGGGACACCTCAACCAGTCAGTTGGTGGTCCTGTTCGGTTCCTGATTGACTTTCCTTCTTTTGTTTCTAATTGGTATCGAATACCAATCCTTGTTCCAATCAAATTGAGCAAGTGAAACGCAAGGAAAATTCTCACCAATCTTACTTTCCCAACTTGCTCGGTTGCACCAGTTGAATTGATCGTTTCAACACTTGAAATAATCGGTTCACCCTGATCTTGAGCCGACCGACTCAACACTTGAGCCGACCGATTCAGCAACCTCAGCCGACCGGTTCATCACATGAACCGATCGGTTGGGAGTGCAGGTTGTGCAGAATCAGTCAATTGCGATTTCAATCAATCTGATACTCCAATCAATGTGTCCAACACCTTGAACAATATGATATTGAGCTATCAATTGATTGAGTGTTTAATTGAACTACTAAACTCCTTTAGAAATCAATCTAAACATTGCTTGTGGACAAAACTCCTCTTCCAGTTTAAATCCTATGTGTGTGACCCTGCAGGTCCATTTCACGTTGGCAGTGAAAGTCCATAACACTTATGACTTCACAAGCAAAGAGCGATGCCTAGTCACACATCAGTGCTACCCAAGTGAAAGTAGAAAGTTGGAGAACAACTTTCAATCCTACAATCCATGAGTGGTGTTACAGTGAATGTATAATTCCTTTGTCACTGATATCCTGAATGAACTCGAGGCATGGAACAGTCATCCTGTCAACGTTCATTCACTTTCTTGATCTCAGAGCAGATTGAACGAGATATGTATGACATCAATATCACATATTGATTCACACATGCGTGTGCATGCCTATCTCAATCCTACTCATCAAGTGGCCTTGGATATAAAACTCCCTTAGGAGGGACAAATCCCATATCTATCACTCACCCCTCAAAAGCCCCATGTGTCAAAGCCACCCAATCATCACCTTTACAACAACCCATGTTTCAGGACTGCGTTTGATGATGTCAAAGTGTGCCCAACGACATGTGTTGAGTGCAGTGATTTCAGGTCTAAGAATCACACTCACCACCATCACTGTGAGTACTGACTGTGACTACCATGTCATGGTTCCATGTGTCAAACTCACAGTGGGTCTGTCCGGTACACTTGTTCTCTAACAAGTACCTATGTGTTTGGTATGATATCTCTATATCGTGACTAATGAGATTCTGTCATCAACCAACACCACAATCTAGTCTTGTGTGTCATTGTTGTCTATCTACCTTCTACAATGACATCCGACTAGGGACATAACAAGTATGTACAAACTCTTAGCATCCGTATGATCTCATCGTTCAGGTCCTCAACCTGAAGGCATACGTCATTGAGTATTGTCATTCTCTAGACATTCAATCTGTTCTATCACTATCTCATATGACTGAACTAGAAAGAATTGGAAGCTTGCCTTTGATGTTTATCAAATCAATCTTAATGTATGCCACCAATCATCCCATGATTGGCTCTCAGGTCATACACACCAACACTTCTCTCATATTTACTTGGATCTTGGGGAACCATGTAGAATTTCCCCTTATCCTCCTTTTATACCCTCCCATGGATCCTTTTTCCTCATCTCTTAATTTGAGTATTGTAGTATATTAATCACTACATGATAGATTATGTGGATCATTGGTGTGTTAATGAAATAGGAAAGAAACAACTTTTGCGAACCGACTTGGTTCAACATACTAGAGAGAAGATTCAAGCGATCAAGAAAAGTTGAAGATAACTGGAGACTGACAAAAATGCTAAGAAAATAGAAGGTGTCGACCTCTTGAGTTCCACACAAAAGATTCTTTCTTTATGAAATTCTCTCCCTAGAAGGATTTTCTAAGATTTAGTATGAAGGGGAAACTCACTCCTAGATTGTGGTTCCTTTCCACACTAAAGAAGACAAGTGTTGTAGATAGGTGGGTGGCATTGGATTGATGATTAATTTTGAGGTAGCACGGAATTGCCAAGTCTATGTGGCATTATTGACTAAAATGATGCACCGACCTGACAAAAAATTGCACGCTAGAACTGATTTAGGGGTTAGTGCCAAACTTGTTCCTTATTCATCACAAGGTTGATAAGTGTAAATATGCATATACATACATACATACATACATACATACATACATACATACATACATACATACATACATACATACATACACACATATATCTAAGCATAATTTGAAATCATGTAAAGTCATTATGAATTACTCCAAACAAATAGGAGGTTTAAAAAAATGCACCATTGATATACCCTTACATAGATAGCATACTTCACACTCAACTATCTCTTACATGTATCCTATACCCCTCCATTATCTTGGGTATGGAACCATTCCACGTGGATATCTTCTTATCATACAACTACTCCATATAGTATAATAAGCTTGATACATACTAATTTGTTTTATAATTCCTCAATTGGCTATATATTTAGGTGATTTCAAATCCAAACCACCTTCCACTTTGATAAATCAAGAATTATGTATCTCATAGGATTATATTGGAACACCCATATGAAGTTATAAATGTTCATCTACATATGATCTAAGACTAATTTGGCTATTTTACCATGTTAGACCTAGTAAATAAGAATCCCTTCTATTGCAATTTTAATCAAAGTAGATGTCCCCGTAATTGATTTCTTCATCAGCCACTTACTGAGCATTTCGTATAATATGTCATTACATTCAGAGTTATCCTTCACCTTTAAGATACCATCAACCAGTTAAAAGCCTAAACACTTTGCACAAAGCTTTTTCCATGTCCATAAACAATCTACCTCCAAATGAAAACATTTTTTTGGATAAAGAGGGTTGAGTGTTGGATAAAAATGGGCGTAAACAATCTACCTCATACAAACACAAAGACCAACTTCTTTTACCCAAATTCAGTAAGAAGTTTCCTCAACTCCATCAGAACTTTTGTAGCTTCAACAAAAGTTAGTACATTATCAACAAATACTAGGTGTAACATCAATATAATCATGTACAATTTATATGTTTTGATGTCATTATATTTCCTAGATATATTAATTATCTATGTGAATTTCTCCATGACTATAGTGAAGAGTAGGGTATAACAGATCTCCTCGTTTCATTGTATATCCACCTTTTAGAATTCCCTTTGAGGTGTCATTAAATAGAATAGAGTAGGTTGATATTTTCACAAGTTATTTCATCTGGTTGACTTGTCTATCTGTTCAAGGTTTTGCCAAAGCTTCTCCACAAGAAACTATTACAAGATATTGAAACATCAAGCTTTCGACAAGCATTGAATCTCCCTCTTTGGACTTTGAAAAAAAAAAGTTACTTGACCAGAAGGGAAAAATCATTAGTACTCCTACCTAAATGTCTCCTTGGTGTCTGAAATGAAGTAGCAAAGGAATAAATTTAGTCTGGTGGATAGAAGTTTTGCAATTATCTTAATTTGGATTGAGAAACAAGCCTTCATGTCAAAAATAAGTTGATAAATTTTTCATCTTCTTCTTTGCTATGAGAACTATACAAACAAGGTATACTTTTCTATATGTGTTACCTCCAACCATAAACCATCCAATATAGTCAAGAAAATCCCTAATAGTATGTAGTTAATAAAAAACATTAAAATCATCTGAATCAAAGGATTTGATGGTACCTAGTCACCATAGTGCCTCTTTGGTTTCCCATTCGATTAGTATATTAGTAAAGATGTTGTTGTTGGTTCTCATGAGTTTTACCTTCCAATTTAGTCTTTCTGGAACTCTTTCTTGTAGAATGTAGCATACCAAAATTTAGGTAAAGTTGTATTGGGTGACCATAACATACTAGTTGGGGAAAGGATAAAACTAAAACTAATTCATAACCTAATGGTGTTACAATATGCATCACACTTACGAGTGAATATGATTAAATATTCCTATGTAGGAGTATTGCATCCAACATATATAACTATACATGACTAAGTACTTAAACCAACATAGATAACTCATCTTTCTATTGTTTAGGTGAAACCATTATAAAAAAGTCATGGTTCTTGATGATGGAAAATAATGTTTTTTAGCATTGGTGAAATAGAAGATATGATCAAATATTAAATATCAAATAACTCCAAGATAATAGATAATTCAATGAATGACCTCATAGTCTAATTACAAAACTAAATTTTCTCCCTTCTTATTCAATATACTATATAGTATAACTCAATCTCTCTACCCTATATTAAAGGAAATAAATACATAAAGTTGAGTGCCTATCAGTTGGAAATGATTAGTATCCTAAAACATATATACTTAAGCAACAAAACTCATCTTGTAGGTGCTCTTTCCTTTGATAGACTACTTCTTTCATCCTTAAATCTTAGAAAAAGAAATTGGACATATAAATTCCCGACCTTTATATTTGGTAAATCCAGGAAACAAATATGAGTAAATAAATATACCATAAGAAAATGCAGCATTGAATTCACTCATGAGTAATTAATACGGGTAAATTAGGAGTATGAGGATTTGTTTGCTTTTGGCTACTTTTGGGTGAAATAAGGTAATCATTACAAGATAATGTGCGAAACTTCTAACATGAGCAGATAATACTAGATTTAACTTAAAATCACAAACATGGTAACTAATTAATAAATATAATACCTTTTATTTAAATCATAATAACCCTTAATATGTTAGATAGCATGGTTGATGACCCCAAAATAGGAGACATGTGTTAAACTAGGATTCCTCATATCCTAATAGTGTAATTGTATTTTTTCATCTTAATTGGATGAATTTTGTTGGCTTAATGAACAATAGAGGGAAATATCAAAATAAAATGAAATAAGGGATTTATATAAATTTAATTAATGCATACCATTATAATATTGTGTTTGTCATGCTAAGCTGATAATTTCCAATTTTTATCTACTCATGGACCCCGTGTGAGCCCTCCAATTAACATTGTATATGTTGAAGCTTGTCTTCTACTTTGGTAAATAAAAGGAAAATAGCAGAACAATTTTCTTGTCCTCTCTCTCACATGTGAGTTTGTCTATGTACATGCTCTCCCTCTTGATTTTCATTGCTATGCTTTTAGGAAATCTTTTCAAAAACCAGTGGACACCCATATGGAACTCGTTATCACCAAGATCAGGAACTCCTAGTTCCTTTATCCTTTCCATCTACACCCTCATTCCAGGAACCTTTATGACAAACCCTATATATGAACTTTGATCCTAATAATATAAATAATCCCTAAGAAACTATTTCTATCTTATAAATTTGTCATTAAACCTCTCCTAATGGTGAAAAAATTTGCCCCCCTATAGCTTTTCTATTGACTAGTTCCAATGGTATACACCATGGAAATCCAATAAACTTCATGGGAACCATCCTTATACACCCAAGAACCTTTCCCCATATGTTTCTTTCCTTGGGTTTCTTCTGTACCTTCTCCTCACCCAAATTTACGTCTATTCATAGGTAGGGTTTTGGGAGAGATCCCTACTGCTTGGCATGATATGAAGACATCTTATCTGACTTGGTTTGCATCCATGAATCTATTACTCATAAAAAATTCCACATAATCCTCACAAATTTTCTTATTCCTCTTCTGCCTCCTCCTATACGATTTCTACTGCAGACTTGGTATTTAGCTTCCTGACCGAAGTTTGCCTTATTTCTCTCATCTTTGCCTCTACCTAATTTTTTTTGTAAATGCATTGAACCTTCATTGCATTGTACTTTGATTTTGTGGTGATCTCTATGCTTCTACCTAGACTTGTAATGGCGGGGATGCTTTATTATAATTCTCTAGATCCTTGTTGGACTCAGTTCTTTCCAATTGGTGTGACCGGATGGGCATGACAACATTAACTAGAGCCTTCTCAAGGTATATTTTGTAGCATTTTTGCAGTTTTGAATCGATAGACATAAGACTATATTGTTTGTTTCATTATAAGAACATGATGAACATGCCAAGCGGTATATTTCTTATTTTTCCCTTCAATTCAATTCAATCTATCACACCCACAATGGGCATTGTGGTTGTTTGCTATTTAGCTTCACTTTTAACCACATGTGCTTTTAAGTAGGACACTTGAATATTTTTCTCACGTCACGCTTGAGTTGAGATTTTTTATGCATGGACATTACTTTCCTTTTGCCCAACATATTGAATTTAAATTTAGTAGATACTTTCAACTTAAGACTAATCATAACTATTCATTTGATTGCTAGGAAGTCAAAATAAATATGGTTTGGAATAAGAAAATTAATGCACATCGATCGATGCATGTCTTATATCTTGCATAAACAATAATAAAATTAATTTAGTTATTTAATTGGAGTTGAATATGGTTGAGCATCTAAAAAGGTATGTGCATTCACTCAGTTTCTTTATATATTATGATGCTTGCAACCCTAATTTATCATATGAGGTATATCTTCTAAATATATTTATCCTTTGCTCAACTATTATAACCTTTTGAAAATTATCTTATTTTGATATTATCTCTATGATTGATGACTAAAATCCTATAAAATAATTATATACGATCATCTGAATTAAATCTGATACATATGGATGTTCTCAATTATTTTTATTTGAATTGAACTAAGTTTGATTAAACATGCATTTTTCCTTTTTGAAAGAAGGACAAGGGACCCTATAAGAGGGTTCCCTCATCATCTATTAAGAGGATAGATCATCCATAGAAATGTTCATAATGCTGGAAGGAAAGAATACACAAAAGAAAAACTAGGGATTGATCCTCTACGAGCTAGATTTGCTACAACATGATCTTCCTTATTACAAATATGATATATAAAAGAAAAACAACAAGACTCAAACCTCTTATTGAGCATATTAATATCGTCCGCAATGGCACCTAGGTAGTCTATACACACCTCATTCTGACCACATGTCTGGACCACCCCCAAGGGCATCACACTCCACCTCTATGTTGTTGAACCCGAGCTGGGATGCCCAAAGAAAATCCAAACACACACTGAGTGACTCCGCCACTTATATCTCCAGATCTAGTTCGAGCTTTTTCCCTACCATCTCCATCATGTTGCCTCCAATGTTCCTTGTTATCATCCCCATTGTTGCATCCATGTCGTCACCATAGGAAGCATCTACATTAATCTTCACAGTTTCCTTTGTAGGCAAGGTCCAGATTTGTCCTTCCTCACTAATCCTCATCACCCTAGTGTTACGTTGGGTCCTTCTCATTCCTTTGTAATCTCTGATCATGTCTAAGGAGTTTTGGTATATGTAGCAGTTGTCAATCACGTTACCTTTGAATGTTCGATTGTTCCTTCCTCTCTACATCGCCCACATGGCCACCACCATCTCTTCCTGCTCTGCCACCGACACTCTCTCCATTATAGCCTCCACTCTCTCATTGATCTCACCATCCTTCATGTATTCAATCACCCTATGGACATCTCGACTCATATGTTCCCAAATTTCTATAGCATTTAGGCATTTGAAAAACATATGTGGAATGGTCTCTTTCTCCGAGAAGCATAAGGTACAACTCCCATCCTCAACACAATCTCTATCAAAGAGTTTGCCTCTAGTGGCTAGACCACCGATTCTGACTTTCCAGAGAAATTGTGCAGCCTTAGGGATCCATTATATTCTCCATATTCTCCTTCATATATGTTCTCCTTGCTATATTATTTGTGTCCGATCTTCCTCTTTCCCTAGAAGGCCCAACCAATAGGCTGACTGGATGGTATAATCCCCTTTTGACACCGACCACCATGTCAACA
Source organism: Alisma plantago-aquatica (assembly GCA_963693085.1). NCBI lineage: Eukaryota > Viridiplantae > Streptophyta > Magnoliopsida > Alismatales > Alismataceae > Alisma > Alisma plantago-aquatica. Next base: position 1,271,476,028 of record OY856409.1, on the reverse strand, counting down.
CATCCTTTGGTTTTCTAATGCTCATAGGGATAGGGCAGATTCGATTTGCATATGTATCTAGAAAAAAAATATATTTTTGTTCTATCCCACGAGTCTCTTGTCGACGTCATCAATTCCCTTACCGTCATATATTGCATGCCTTCTTGATTTTGGAGCCTCTCTAGCATGTAGCCAGCAATCCGTCCATATTTGTACCTCCTCCTTGTTACCTATCCTCCATTTGGTCCTTTCCTTCAACAAGGCCTTAGAGTTTCAAAGACCTCTCCACGTATAGCTAGGATGATCCTCTCCTGACCTCCTAGATGGAGGCTAGGGGAAATATCTTGATTTTAGCACTCGAGACCAATGAGTCCGTGTTTGTATTAATTCACCATAGTTTTTTTTCCAGGAGGTCCTGATTAAAAATATGCAGGTCTCTAAAACCAAAGCCACCCTATCTTTTAGACCTACATAGGTTACTCCATCTCATCCAAGAAATCTTCCTGTCATTGTCCTTTTCACCCCACTAGAATCTAGTAATAAGGCTATGTATCTCGTCAAGTGTCCCTATCAAAAACTACTAAATATTCACCACATATGTAGGAATTGCTTGTGCAATGACTTTAATCATTACTTCCTTTCCTGGATTGGAAAAATCTTTTCCACCAACCCTTGATGCTTTTGCTAGATCCTCTCCTTTATGTAGATGAATATCTGCTTCTTGGATCTTCTAATAGCCATTGGGAGGCCCTAGTATCGTGCATGTCTATCAACCACTCTCACTTTCAACAAATCTTTGAGTTCCACTCTCTTTGCATGAGGAGTTCATTTGTTAAAAACAACTTATGTCTTAGATAAATTTATCATTTGACCTGATGTCTGTTCATATTGGTTGATGATATCATTTACTTTAAAGCATTCTACATTAGTTTCCTCAACAAATAAAATACTAACATCTATAAAGAAAAGATGTGAGATATACGACACTGCTATGCTTGGCTTAATGCCATGGAGGAGATTATCATGTGAAGTATAAATAAGAGTGGTAGAAAATGCTTCAGTGCAAAGAATGAAAAGATAAGATAAGAGAGGGTCATCCTAGCAAAGTCCACATCTCGTCTTAATTATCTTGGTCTCGTATCCATTTATGGAAAAAGGAGTGTTGGATAGACGTAATGCAATCGATAATTCTTTCTCTCCACTTCACACCAAAACCCAACTTTTCCATGACATGTGTTAGAAATCTCCATTCCATCCTAATAAGCTTAGACATATCTAGCTTTAGATCTATGCTATTATGTTTCATCCCTTTATCTCTTTTCATACAATAAAACAAATCATAGACAATGTGGGAATCATCATCGATCATCCTACCTGGTATAAACACACTCTGATTTTCAGATATAATATTGTTCATGTGCTATATTAGTCTGTTTGCTACCACATTAGAAGCAATCTTGTACAACACGTTAGAGAGGCTAATGGTTCTAAACTCTCCCATCTCCATGGGCTTCTCAATCTTTGGGATAAGAACTACCAACATATAATTTACTTCAGACAAACTCCTATCTCCTTCCCACCAACCTTTAATATAGTTCACCACATCCCTTCCCACAATACTACAATAATTTTGGAAGAACATTACCTTCATTCCATTTGGACCCGGTGTTTTATTAGGATGCATCTGTTTTAAATCCTCCAAAATTTCTTCTCTAGTGATGTCTATTTCTAGCCATGCATTTTGTGTTGCATCAATCTTCTACTGCATACCTTTTGTAGCTTGTTCAAACCATGTTTTCCTGCTAGTCTAAAATAGATTTGAAAAGAAGTCGATAACAATATTGTTGATCTCTTTCTCTTTGGTCATCCATATTCCTTGAGCACTATTAGTCCATATATGCAGTTTCTATGTCTCGTGTTTGTGGTTTTTTGTCAAAAAACTGGTCACCCTCTTTGATTTCCTTCACTCTTGCTCTAGCACACCAATATTCTTCATTTTTCCTCAGCCATAATTATAGCTCCTTGTATTTTTCCTTCGACCTCTACAGACATATATGATCAGGTGCAAACACTTCCATCAAGAATAACTTAGTTTCTAGTTATTTACCTTCCTCCCTCTCTCCCTAAATTTTTTAGCCCACTATTGGAGATTTGCCCTATAATTTCCCAGCTTTCCAATCACCCCACCAACACCTCCGTGCTCCTAAACTTTTTTATGGTATCCTCACACTCTTCTTTGTCAACCCACATTGGTTCAAACACAAAATAATTATGCCTTTTCTTCTTGTGGATTTCTCTAGTGTCCACGTTATGACAATAAGTGCATGATCAGATTCATAGATGGGCAAATGAAACACCTTACAATAAGTGTAGCGAGTCGTCCAGTTCATATTAGTAAGAAACATGTCCAATCTCTCCTGAACCAAAGTCTCCTCTATCAGTCCTCATCGCCAATTGTATGTGTTCCCCACAAACCCCAGGTCCACCAAGGCACAATCATCAATATCATCTTGAAAATTCTACATAATTTTCTTTTCTTTAGGTGCCCCCCCCTTTTTAGACTTTGAGACAATTTGTTGAAATTTCTAAAAAAGATGACTGACTCTTCTGCTTCACTCTTGAGCTTCCTCATCATTCCCAATGTCTTGAATTTTTTTTTTGGTTTGTCCAGACATAAATTCCTATGGCTCTCCATTTAGCACCCCTTGTTCCATCCTTAACCATGCACGCTACATGTCTCCGTGAATAACTTAGTATCTCCACATCTGCAGTCCTCCCCCAAAACCTAATACGTTCTGCTCTTCCATTACTAGAAAGGCATAGACCGTCTTGATAACCACAACTATGTTGCATTTCTTCAAGCTTTATTACTGCAATAATAGTCTCCATGATAAAGACTAAGTTTGGGCATTCTCTCCCACACCAAGACCAAAGAGCCTTTGTCATGTCAAGATCACCCATCCCTTGATAGTTCCATCTGATTATTTTCATTGTTCTTCGCGGGGTTGGTCACCATTAACCTCCGCTACTTGTTTCATGACAACCCTGTCTGTATCACTATTGACAATCAATCCCTGCTTTGTTTTTTTTTGGTCACCTCTTGCGTATCCTGAGCATCTAGGTCCATGTCATGTAACTCTGAATTCCTGGTTTTGTTGCCATCCAGGGAATCCTTGATGACTTCCTTCTATGAGATTCCTAATATTGCTCCTCTTCTCATCATATACACCCATCGAACATGTTTCTTCTTTTGTGTTGATTCTCGTCTACCTTTTCTTTTTCTTTTCCCCCTGGTTGTTTCTATTTTTGAGCTCTAGTAGTCAGCCGTTGTGTTCCCTGCTAAAGTGTTAGAGAATCTCCTTGTGCTTTTGTGACTCCATATTTTCCATCATCACACCACTAGATACTTGCTACATCAATAACTCTACAAACTCATGTACCTCTGGTGTTGTTTCATTTAGTCGCGTTTGCCTTTGAAATTCCATCAGTTCTGCTACTGTAAATTTGATCATAGGAGCTTCTCCAATTTTTTCCCCGCCTTCCTTCCACCCATCTCCACTTCTTCAACTTCTCCCCATCAGTCAACATTGTCTCTCTTTTATCTCTCCCTTCCTTCCTCTCCCCTTCCACCCGTATCTCACCCCACCAAAGGACCGCTCGTACTCTCTCCAATGCCAATCACCTATTGCAAAGATACCATGCTCATATCCTCGAGTGACTTTTTCTATATAATATGATGTCTTTGTCCTTATTGATTGTGCCTCATCACCGTCACTTCTCTCTATTTTCCTAAATTCTTGGATTAGACCCCCTCCTCAGTACTATCTGCATACATCTTCTTACAAGTCTGGAAGACTAGCTTCCTTCTGGCTATTCTGCTTGCTTGGGAATCATCCCTCACTTGTCTTATTTGCTTCAAGGGTGGCGCCTTCACCCAGTTCTCCCATCATAGTATATGATCAATATCATCATCTAGGGCACCATAGTCCTTATCTGCATGTCCCAATACACCGCATACGAAGCAAAAGTTTGAGAGCCATTTGTACTTTACCTCCACCTCCACCATAAGTCCTCCTTTAATCCTGATCTTTAATAGCCACTTCAAGGGTTTTTTTGTCTATAAAGACTTACACTCAGAGGTTAGAGTCCCAGTCCAGTTCATCACAATCAACTTGTAGGACTTCCCCAACCCTCCCAACAAATGATGTAATCGTCTTCTCCCTCTGTACCCTAGCGACATCATACAACCTAATCCGAAAAGGCTTTGGTTGATGGTGATCTGTCTACGATGTTCCTTCTTACAGACATCCTTGAAGAGAAGGAGTTTGTTATTAAAATTCTCTGGCGCTCCCTCTATGACTCTTTGCCTATCCCTCTAGTGGGTGAATTGGACAAAAAATATGTCCCCTTCTAGTTGTTTAAAGACCACCTTCTCTTTCAATCCCCATGCTTGTGTTAGCGTTTTCTCCATCACCTAGAAATTGTATGTTCTATCTGTCAACAGTCGTGCCACTAGCGTGAGTTTCATGTGATCATCTTTGTCCCCACTGCCTACTGCTTCAATGGCGATCAGCTCATCCTCCTCTTCTATGAGCCACATCTTTGCCTACATGTCCTCTAACTCCATTTCCATGTTGTATACATGACCAGAAGGAAAGGCGACTCCTTGGACCTACAAGAGAAAAGCCCTAAGGTAGAGGGGGCACCTACGACCATAACCCTAGTCGCCAGAGCAAAAGGGTCAGGGAGGTGAGTTGATACATGCATCTTTCCTATTTATTATGCATGTATAGTATACTAATAATCACATAAATCAGAACTATAGATCAGAATTAGTGTATTTTACAAGGTTGTCTAAGAAACATAAGTTTGTGTTTATTTATAAATTTTCATTTAACACACAGTGATCCAGCCCAACTCCTTTTGGCCAATCAAAATTCTTTATTAATGAGCCAATGATCTAATTTGGATCCAAGGATTCCTCCTTTATCTTCAACCTCCATACAACCACGTGATTGGCCGAGGAGGGCATATTTGGATCTCCCTCTACCATCCTCTTTAGACAAAATTGAATGCCCCATTCTCATTCTTTCTTATCCCTCTCTATTTTCCACCTCTTTTCCTTTCATTTCATGGTATCCAATTCTTCTCCTTCTTCCCTAGCTTAGTCACATGGACATGGCTATGGTTTACTCGTACGAAGCCTTGAACTGTGTCCATGGCCACCAATTGGCCCACACAACTGGCAACAACTCAGCTGACACTTCAAAAATGCACCTCCACCGCTCCCATGCTCATGCTTGGATACTATGACAAGCAACATTAGAAACAATATCCATGACTAGGAGATGCCCATGTGTGGGTTGCTTGGTGGGTGAAGATGATGGTTGTCTACCGTTAGATCTAGGGCATGCACGGATCAATGACCCAAATTAAAGGGATCCCCACCCCCTTGTACTAGTGGGTAGGATGCATCTACGTTGTTGGATCTCCAAACCACTATGGTCCCCTGATCAACCATCGAGACCGTCCACATGAATATGACGATAACACCTCTTAATTTTCCTATATTTTTATACAAAATTTTAAAAATCAATAACTCCCTTGACCAATACATGTGATCCAATATATCATTTTCATCATATCAATGAGACTTACAACTTGGACTTGGTTTCAAACCCTAATTCCTTTGTTGTATATAATGTTTCCCACCAAGTTGCTAACTTTAATCTTTTAAGTATAATTAATGCATGTTAATGATCTGTCTTGAATCTTTAATGCTCAACCTACCTTCTAATCATTAAAAAAACTTTTGTACACTTTTATATTGAACGAGGGTTATAATCACCCCTTTTGCACTTTTGTTGTCCCTAGTAGACTTCTGTGACTTGTTCTGGACTTGAATGACAAATCTTGATCTTTTTGGGAAAATATTGCTTCTAAATGACATTAGATCTCTCTCTAAGTCAGTGTCCCGCCATGACACACATATCAGACCCTAAACTCCTTTTTATATGTTTTCTCATATGACACCTAAAGCTTACATGTGACCCATGTACGATAATGAATAATGATACCTTAGTCAAATGTTGTCTTTGACCTATATAATGCATCAAACACTTTTATATCCTCTTTATTAGAAATATTACAATGTTTTGTGATCTAAATGCCTAAGGTCTATTCCTATTGTGGTATGAGGGTGTTTGTGCCATTAAGTTCACCCTTAGTGACCTTATGTGTCTGAAAAATGACTTGGTTTTTACTCTTGTTCCTAAATCATTATGACGATCTAACTCTCATGTCCTATTATTTTAAATTATATTCCACTCTAACCTTTATGACCCTTTTATGTGGATGTCCACCCAAGTTTTATGTTGACCCCTAGCGACATAAGTGAGCTATGTTGAATAGTTGAAATGTTAGAAATGTTTGAACCTAGACTTGAATGATCATCCACCTAACTTCAAATGTAGTAATCTTATCATTATCTTGTTGATAAAAAATAACACATATTTTCTAAACCTTGTGGCCTTGTTGCCCATAATCTTTATTACTTTATTGTGAGTCTTTTGTCCCTAATATGCAAGCAAATGCTTCAAACCTCATAATAATCATAAAATACAAATGGAACCTCAAAGTGACTTGAACTTGAATCACACCTTCATGATAGAACCTAAATCAGAAAATACCATAAAATATGTAATTTATTAACTTGGAACCTAATTTGGCCAAAACCCTAATCATGGACCTAATAATCAAGAAATATGTTGAACCTTTCTCAATTATGGTTAATGGTCTTAATCATGTGGTTTCTTGTGATCTAGATGGTTAAGGATACGTTAAGAACCTATGAACCAAGGTATGAGGGCTTTAATAATTATATGATTATGATTTTCATGATTGCATCTAGATATGTATGTATGCTTTCATACTTGTAGAATATTGACATGTAGTATTGTGATATTTTACTCTAAGATTTGGCTCAATGATTTTATAATTTGAACACATAAATAGATCACCATTACACAATCTTTGAAATAGGGCTTGCTTAATGAATTTGGTCATTTGAGGCACCTCAAGTAGAAACACGGTTAGCTAATGTCTTTGAGCCTTAAACATCCTCACAAACCCGATCTGATGGGAAGTTGGTCAAATGCTTTATGATACATGATCCACTTGGTACAATGGAGTAGAATGATCAAAACATCAGTTTCAATTTTTTTAAGTAATGAACTCTATTTCTCTAGTTTGTATTCTTTCAAATTTTGAAAATCTTAGATTTATGTAACTTTATGCCCTATACCAACACCTTGTGTGTTGATATGCTTGTTTCTTGTATGTTTCATGTTCATATATATCTAGGGAGAAGATGGTTGTGAGCAGGTGTTTAGGTTGTACCTTCAATAAGATACTAGTCTAGTGTGCATGATCATACTTGTATTGTAGTATTAAATGTGTAATTGTAAGTTTGTAATAAATCATGTTGTAATAATAGTATACATGTTGAATGCTAATAATATATTGGTCTATACATCTAGTTAATTGTTCGTGTATGCTAAGCATTTCATGCTTCAACATTTTATCTTTGATACGTCTGTTTGGTGAAGTCAAAATCAAAATCCAATTTCATGACATGCATATGGTATTAGAACATGAACAATAGCTATGTTGAGAATTTGCTCATCATGACACAAATGAATATTGAGCTTACACCTCCACCCTATAAAGTTAATAAGTTGTCCTTTATGGACTAAGTTTACTTAGCCTCTAGGTTAGAACGTAGATGTTCTAGAACTAGGTGTAGACTTGTGTAATGGTTAAAACATTTAATATGGGTTGTAGGTTTTGGAGGGTGAGAAAATGGAGATCTCATAGTTGTGAAACCTTGAACATATGTTTGTAGAATGTGCTTAGGTTATCTACACAAGTTTTCATAATGTTCTTGATCTTTAGATGTCATGGTACTACTGCCTAATGAATATAGTAACTCACTTTTGGCTTTGGTTTTATTCAAAAGGAGTATGGTGGTTTCCATCACACATTTTAATGTTGGAGAAACCATATTTCAAGTATAAGTATCTATGTACATATGAAAATGTTAGCATACAAAGAAAGTTAGTAATTGTCCTTGTAACCTAAGCAAATGATAAGTCTATATGAGAGTGCTTAGATACTATATGTGGTCCTTAGGTTTTTCTATAGCTATGATAAATGATAGGATCTGAAGTATCCTAGACGAACTAAGTTTGATGATAATGGCACGAGTTTTCTTTATGATGATTTAAATAGACAATTCAAGTATCTTTTGATGATATGGGGTGACTTTTGACCATGCAACCCTAGTTAATCTAGCACCATGTGTGTAATATGTGACTCGTTTGATGTGCTACACATAGCTAGTGGGTTTGCATGCCTAGTTTTGTATATATTGAGTTATAATAAGTAGAACATGGTTTGGGACTAACATGGGCCTCGCTATCTTTACAAATAAGGAGATCTAGTGTGGGACATACGATAAGGGTGAATTTTGGAGTGGGTGAACCCGGCATGGGAGAAGGCCAGAGTATATAGCCTCCAAAATATGTGAATTTTTTTAAATATATGAACATTGAAATATGTGATAATGAATCCCCATTTGACTAATTTTGAGTTTACAAGTTGAGTCTCTGGTGTATGGTTTATTTGATAATGTTGAACCCTAATTTTCCCATGAATATGTCTAACCCTAGAGAAAGAGGCATTTGAATAAAGGTATGTTTTCCATCTAGGTGAGGGAGATGTCCCAAAACCATAGATGGTATATATGATGTGTGATCTCCATGATGAGCCTCATACTCGGGCGTGGTTCCATGCAAAGGAATCTAGTGGTTGAGCTCATTCTTGAAAGTTTGGTAAAATTTTGGTATGGGTAGATGTTGGTGGTTAACACATTTTGCCCCGACACAGTCACACAACCAAGTCTTAGCTTGAGTGGATTGGGCCTATGAAGCTCATTTTACACTACAAGTGACATAGTTGTGAAACCCCAATATTGATAATAATTTGTTTTCCTAGGTAATGCCCAATACATGAAAAAAATCTGACTTCAGTTATAAATCTTGATATGTGTATGGTAAGCCTCTCTCATAAACTTGAGCTAATATGAAACCATATCATATATGAAAAGATATAAGTTTGAAATAGGCACTTGAAATGAAGATTTCTTTGGATCTTAGTGAAATCATTATGATATATACATGACTAATTTTAAACCCTAATGAAAAGAAATGAACATAATTGTGATAAATGGTAGACCTCTGGGAGAAGCTAAACCATGCACAAGATCTACCTTAATGATGAAATTTAAGGTAATGAAAATTTGAACATAAAGTTATGATAATGAATATGTTCATAGAGTAGTTGATGACACAAATATTGATATCCTACCTCAAATATATATATATATATATATATATATATATATATATAATTGAAAAAACACCGCAATGTAGTGGGGATAAGTGATCTAAACCCTAAAGTTAAATGAGGCCATGTCATGATGAGATGCTAAGTAATGTTCAAAGTTGTCAATGGGATGGGTACACCATCGATATTTTATACACACAAAACATCAACCTAAGTGTGCACCACATGGCGGTAGCCTCTTAACATAGGGTTTATTACTTAAACATGATGTCTTTTATTTATGACCTTTTACTATGACCTTTGACTAATTTTCATAATGATATTTCTTTTAAGGAGGGGAGGATGTGACAATCAAACCTTTTCTCTCTCATTCAATAATGCACATCTTCACTCAAATAATAACCTCTTGCACTCAATGACCTCTCTCTTGACCAATTGGATAGATTTGAGTCTCTTGATACCATGTTCTGTGGGAACTCAAAATTTGCCTTTTGATAATCTAATGGTACTGTGGTGAGTGTTAATAGAATGAAATTATAATATTGAGACCCCTCAATATCCTCAATTTATTCTAGAACATGTTATATAAGAAGAGGACGACATTTGTAAGCTTTTAATGAAAATTTCACATCAAGCAAAGATACCAATCAAAATTTATGCATTTTACAAATTGGTCCAAGAAACACAACTTGTGTTTGTTTTTAAAATTTCATTTTACACACTTAACGATCTAGACCAACTCATCTCAGCCAATCAAAATGCTCTACTAGTGATCCACATATCTTCTTTGGATCCAAGGGCGCCCCCTTTGTCTTCAAACTTCATACATCCATGTGATTGGTCGAGGAGGGGGTAGTTGGATCTCCCTCCACACTCCTCTTTAGATGGAAATTGAATGTCCCATTCTCTTTCTTTCTTTTGCCTCTCTATTTTCCACCTTGTTCCCTTTCATTTCATGGTCTTAAACATCTCCATTCACCTCCACTTTGTTCTCCTTCTTCCATGACAATCACTGCATGGTTATGCCTATGGTTTCCTCCTCTCCAGCCCCACATTCATGTCCATGACCACCATTCAATCTGTGTAGCCATCAACAACTTTTTGTGTGCCTCACAAAGGCATGTATGCCCCTCCAATGCTCATAAATTGGCTACTCCGGTGAGCAACATTAGTAGCAACCTCCAAGGTTGGAAGATGCCCATGCTTGTGTTGGTGAGTGGGTGAAGAGATGGTGTCAGTTGTTAGATCTAGGGAACACACTGACAGCCTAATAAAAGGGATCTCCATCCCTATGCTTCCAGTCAACATCTTGAAAGGCAGTCTCCTTGCTTTAATGGGTAGGATGCATCTAGGCTATTGGATCCTTGGACCATGGTGATCCCTTCATCAACCTCTGAGGTTGTCCACATGAATATGATGGTAACACCTCTCAATTTCCCTTTTTTTATACAAACTTTCATAAATCAACAATCCCTAGCTCCCTTGGCCAAACCATACAATCTAATATACTAGTTTGATCATATCAACAAGACATACAACTTAGACTTCGTTTCAGACCCTAAATCCATTATCATATTCACTATTTCCCCTAAAGTTTCTAACTTCAGTCTTTTTAGTAAAATAAATGCAAGTGGATGATAAAGATTGATATTTAATTCTCATCCTATGTTCTAATTGTAAAAAAAAATAACTTTTGTACAATTTTGAACTAAATAAGGACCCTAATCACTCATATTGCACTTTTGTTGTCCCTAATACACTTATATGACTTTTTTGAAATTAAATGATGAATCTTGATCTTTTTTGGGAGAATCTTGATTCTAAATTACATCAAAACCCCCTCTAACTTGTAGTTAGTGTCATGTGTCTCATGACACACATATCAGAACCGAATATACATTTTGCTCTGTTTTGGCCCATATGACACCTAATGCATGTGTGTGATCTATGCTTGATGGTTTTAGTCAAATGTTAGCTTTGACCTCTATAATGGATCAAACTCTTTTACATCCTTGAAACCAATAATCTTGTGATGTTTTTGATCTGAATGCCTATGGTCTATCCTTTGTGTGGTATGAGGGTATTTGTGACACTAAACGCACCCTTAATGACCTTATGTGTCCAAAAAAGACTTGTTCTGTAAACTTATGCCTACATCATTATGAACACCCAACTCTCATGTCCTATCATTTCAAATCAGAGTTCACTCTAGCTTTTGTGACCCCCTTGATGTGGATGTCCACCTAAGTCGTATGTTGACCCCTTAAGGACATAAGTGAGCTATGCTTAATATTGCATCACTATTGTGATGTTGATGTTTGAACCTATATTTGAATAATAATCCACCTAACTTTGAATGTGATAATCGTGTCCTTATCTTGCTAATCTAAAACTACACATATTAGATAAAATTCATGACCTTGTTGATCTTGATCTTTCTTACTCTATTATGAACTTTTGCCACTAATATGAAAGTAAATGCTTCAAACCTTGTAATAATAAAAAAATTATGAATGAAACCCCATAATGATTTGAACTCAAACCACACCTTCATGATAGACCCTAAACCGGTGAAGAACATAAAATATGTAACTAATCAACTTGGAACCTAATTTGACCAAAACCCTAAGGTGGATCTAATAAATAAGAAATATGTTGAACCTTGCTAATGATGGTTAATGTTTTTAATCAGGTGGTTTCTTATGATCTAGATTGTCAAGGATAGGTTAACCTTCAAACTAAACTATGTGTGATTTAATACTTATGATTATGATTTTATTGCTTTAATCTTGATATGTATGTATGTTTTCATACTTGCAAAATATTAGCAGGTAGTATTGTTATATTATACTCAACGATTTGAGTCAATGATTTTATAACTTGAACATGTAATATAGATCTCCCTTATATGTACTTATAAATAGGGATTTTCTTAATGAATTGGTAATTTAAGGTCCCTCACAAAGAAATAGGGTTAGCTAATGGCTTTGAGCCTTAAGAACCCTCATGGACCCCTTATGATAGGAAGTTTGTCAAAAGGCCTTATGACACATGATTCACGTGGTATAATGGAGTAAAATGACTAAAACATGGGTTTTCCTTTGTTGAGACCCTTATTGTTGTAGTATGTTTACTTATACAAAAGTTTTTGACTAATTAAAACCTTAGATATATGCCATGTACCAACACCTTGTGTGTTGATATGCTTGTTACTTGTATGTTGTAGACTTAGAGATGGCTTGATAGAAGATGGCTGTGAGCAAGTGTCCATATTGTACCTTTTGTAAGATCCTAGTTTAGTTTACATGATTAGACTTGTAAACTTTTGTCTTAAATGCATAATTGCAATTTTACAATAAATGATGTTGTAATAATAATATACATGTTGAATGTTGAGAATATTTTGGTGTCTGCATCTAGTTAATTGTTTATGTATACTAAGCATTTCATGCTTCCACATTTTGTATTTGATATTACATTTTTAGGCAGAGTTGGAATGAGAATCCTTTTTTGTAACACCATCCTTCTGGAAACATATTGTTGATAGTGTTCAAATTGCATCTTTTTATTAATGTTTATATAGTACCTACCAAGTAGGCTCCACCCGAAGGAACACAGTCCATGCTTTGTCTCTTATTATTTGATAATAATCTCACATTACATTCTAAAGAAGGAGATACATAATTTCCTTTTTTGAGATCTTGATCTCTTTGATAGATCTGGTTTCTTTCCTTTCTTCTTCTAACTTTCTATCCTCTTTTTCCCATTAATGACTTCATTGCCTTCCTTGAAAAAAGTAGTCATCATTTTGAAACAATTACTAGCTCCTAATGTAGATATTACCCCTCTCACCTCCTTGATATCATGTTTTTCTTTATATTCTCCCACATTGAATCTATATTATCCCCTTCTCTAAAATCACCTTTAGCCTTATCAATATCATAAGTATCTTTTTTGTTGACTTCCATGTTCTATACGATCCATAGTGTTTGAATCATCTACTATTGTGTTCTTTAGATTTTCTTTCACTTTCTATATTTTTGTGGGTTTCAGAACTTCATATTCCTATTTCTCAATTTGTAAAAATGGCTTCCTTAATGGGGCATTGCCTTTCCCCATATAAAAAGGTTTTGTAATTCTAGTAGTTCATAGGCACCGACACATAATTAACTTGAGTTCCTTCTATGGTCATTCAATCATATAGTTTCTAGTTGTTATTTTTTAAATTAAAGGTTGACTAAACATCTACCATTATCTACTATGGTGATCTCATATCTATACCGGGAACCTTCCATACTTCTATAATAATAGTACGTACTGCCTTCTTGGTCCAAATCTTCCCAATGGATGTATGTTATTTAAACTAGGATTGATGCTAAATATCTTCACTGGTTTTAGAATATGGAGTCTAGTCCTGGTGTACAAGGAAGGAAAAGAGAAGGGTTTCACATCGGTGTCAAGCAATTTCCTCAGACTCAGAGATTGCATTTGTTGGCCTTTAACTGGCTTTACAAAATAGGCTTTTAAAGATGACATTTTTGTCATACCATCTCTGACCAGTATGTAGGGTGTTCCTTTTGCCTTATTCATTAGATAACTTGACCATGAAGACCCCTTTCTTTGTAGAGATGAGATCATAATCACCTTTGGGTTTCTATGTCCTTCTAATCCATGCGTTCAAATGTTGGTAGTATGATCTCTTACCCATGATGTAGGTCAAGATGATGTGTTAGCACAAATCCATAGTGAGCTTTAACTCCTCCTTGTCCATATAATAATAGATATTTCCTCTTTCTTGATGAATTTAGGGAACATCATATCCTTTATCTTCATCTTGCTTATTGGATTTTCCTTGAACATTTGGCTCCAAGATTTTTTGACTTGTGTTTATGCTTGATAGCATCTCTGGTTCCATTAGATTTTGTGGTATTGTTTTAATGGAAGATGAGGAGTATAAGATGGCAATGGTGGTGGTATTATTAGTAGAGATGTAGATGTTAGTGGCCATGTACTCTAGTGTGGTTGTTGTACCTCAGGGTGCTTTCCCAATATATCATACTAGACCATCCTAGGGGTGTGGGATGTATATATACATATTTGTATTTATTGATGTATCTATGCATGTATATGTGCTTGTTTGTATGTATGTATATATGTATGTATTTATGTATATATGTATGTATGTATCCATGTATATATGTTTGTATGTATGTATCGGAATATGGTAAATTTTATTCCGAATCCCCAAAAAAGATGGGACAAATTACATAGTAGCCCTTATACGCTACTAAACAACAACAAAAGAAGAGAAACGTTCCTACGCATTGAGTCTATGAGTAAGAAATTTACAAGTTCCCCCCCAATGAATTCAGAACTATTTGATTTCGCCTTATGCTTCCTTGAGTTCCTTTCTTTCCAAGTGTAGTAGTACACTGCAGACAAGGCTGTCAGAAGCTTCCTCTTCTGTATGTTGAGACTTGGGCCAAGGGAAGAGATCATTTCATTTGTGGATGAGAGTTGTATATGACTGAGCTTTATCCTTGCACAGATGTTACTCCATAGAGAAGAGATGAACGGACAACTGTGAAGCAGACATTGGGTTGGAGAGGCGCCAGGGTACCATTTATCAAGTTTATCCAACATGGAGAAGGATTCAAAAGCAGCTCGATACAAGCAGAGACTCCGTTTAGGTATCTCAAACTCATTCCAGATGTATTTGGTGAAGTGATGAGAAGGAGGCTGTGAGTTTTCTCGGAGCTTTGCCAAGCTCCATGGGTCAGAACTACCCGGAGCATTGCTGCTGAAGTTGTGTTTGATTTGCCTCTAAATGCTTGACATCCGATTGATGACTCGAGAATAACCTTCTCTGGTGGAAGGCTCATAGTCCAGACCTTTAGGATAATGTTTCCGCATCCATTGTGCCCAGGTGGAAGACCCTTGCAGGAAGTTGATGATGCGTTTGATAGTGCCCCAGTTGGCTATTTCCGCAGGAGTTTTCAGGCCAACTCCGCCTTCATCTTTGTGTTTAGCTAATCTTGAATACTTCATGGCATGTGTGCCACCTGCCCAAATGAAGTTAGATAGAGACATATCAATGCGTTCAAGCACTGCAGGAGGGATTTCACCCTGTTGAACCCAGTAGATAAGAAGACCTTCAAGGACACTTTTGGTTAATGTAATCCTGCCCGCCATAGAGGTTTTGTTCAGGGGCCAGTGAGAGATCATGGATTCAACTTTGTCCGTGCACTCTGTGAAATCTTTAACCTGAGGTTTACCTCCTGTTAGAGGGAACCCTAGATACTTGGTAGGAAGAGGAGTGATATGCATCTTCAACGAATTTTCAATGTCAGTCTTAATATGCTCACAGTTGGATGAGGTAAAGACCTACGTTTTGTCCTCATTGATGTGAAGCCCGGTTTGACTGCCGAATCTAAGAAGCAGGTCCTTCAAGTTTAACAGGTATTTAGGTTTTGGTTCTAATAAAACAAGGACGTCGTCTGCGAAAACAAGATGACTCATAATCTTCGTGCCCCTCATAGTGTAAGTAGCTATATCCTTGTTGTTTTCAGCCTACTTCATTAATTGAGAAAAGTATTCCATAATGATAGTAAAAAGCAAAGGAGACAAAGGGTCTCCCTGTATCAGGCCATTAGAGGCTTTGAAAATGCCATTAGGAGTGCCATTCACAAGCAGTGAATAGCTGACAGTGGTGACACATTGCTGAATGAGTGAGATCCAGCTGGTGGAAAAGCCCATTTCCTTCATTATCTGCCAGAGTTTGGTCCAGCGGACACTGTCAAATGCTTTAGAAACGTCGAGCTTCATACAAACCTTCTTATGGCCTCTCTAAACATTGAAATCAAGCATAAATTCACTTGCTAAGAGAGCACAGTCTGAGATGCTTCTGTCTTTGATGAAGGCGCCTTGAGCATCCGAGATGAGAAAAGGAAGCACTAATTTGAGACGTTCAACTAGGATTTTAGCTAGAATCTTGTATTGAACATTACAACAGGCGATGGGCCTGAAGTCGGCCAAGGAAGCAGTAGATTTCTTCTTAGGGATGAGCGTGAGAAAAGCATGATTGACCTTCCTGAGCATATTACCTCCCTTCATAATCCAGTTGATGTTGTTAAAAAGATCAATTTTGATTGTCTGCCAAGCTTCTCTGTAGAAGTGGCCATTGAATCCGTCAGGTCCTGGGGACTTATTAACCCCAATACTCCAGACGGCATCTTTCAGCTCCTCCATATTAATATCCCTGCAAAGAATGTTATTATATGAGCTAGTGATCTTGTACCTCCAGTTAAGACCTTCGTTCTGCAGAAGGGGAAAATCATCTTGTTGCTTATAGAAAAGAGCTTTGTAGTAATCATTGGCCTGTATTTCTAAGTCCTCCTGGATATTAAATATTTTGCCTTCATCATCAATCAATTCGGCAATAGTATTTTGAGATTCACGCTTCCTTATTGCATTATGATAAAGCTTAGTATTACGGTCCCCGTCTGCAATCCAAGCCAACCTGCTGCATTGCCAGGCATAATTTTCTTCAGCTTTTTTAAGGTCTTCCAGCTGTGCTTTGATCTTCAGTTCTTCTTCAATAAGATGACTGTTGAGCGGATCGGTGAGAAGAGCATTCTTGATAGAGATAAGCTCTTTTTTAGATTCAGCAATAAGCTCAGGCATATTGACATGTTGCCTGGACCAACGTTTCAGAAGAAATTTCGTTTTCATAAGTTTTTTAGTGAAGACGAACATGGGGTTACCTATTATATTTTCTTTCCAGGCTTCTTGGATGATATCAGAATAACCATCCCAAGTGGTCCAGAAGTTCTTGAATCAGAAAGGCCTCGCCTTCTTCTTTTTTTCCTGAACCTGCATGATAAGTGGTGCGTGATCACTTATATCAGCACTCACTACCTTAACATGGGCATGCGGGAGAACTTGGAGCCAATGGTTGTTGACAAGAGCTCTGTCGAGCTTACTGGCAATTCTTTTGTTAGGCTTTCCTTCATTGTTCCAAGTATAGATGATACTCCCGCTCATAGGAAGCTCGCAGAGGTCAGCTGCATTTATAGTGTGGTTGAAAGCTTTGATAGCTGCTTCATGGGCAAGACGACCCCCTCTCTTTTCTTCTTGAAGCCTAACATTGTTAAAGTCTCCCATGATCAGCCAGGGATCGTTAATGATGTTTGAGAGAGACTCAATGTCATTCCAAAGATCTATGCGTTGATTGTGGAGATTAAAGGCACAGATTGCTGTGAACCAGATAAGAAGTCCGCCATTATTTTTACATATTAAAGTGATCATTTGATCAGTTTTCTTGAAGACATCTATGTTCCAGACATTTGGGTTCCAACCCAAGCAAATTCTTCCCAGACCTACTTCATCATGGTTTGAAATACTACTCCATCCATTGGGAAAGATGGAGCTGATGTAATTGGAATTACACCTTTTGATTTTAGTTTCAATGATAGCAGAAATAGAGACATCACTTCTAACAATCCATTCCCTAACTTCCTTCCTTTTAGTCGGCTTATTGATGCCCTTTACATTCCAGACCAAAACGGACATTAAGAAGAGTTTTTGGAGTTCCTTGTACGCCTTGGAGGCACTTTCTCTCGCTCTTTTCCTTTTCCTTGGGAAGATGAAGATGCATCAGGAGGTGGATTTTATTTCTCGATCACCAGCAGTTCACCTTCTTCTTTGTCTGAATCCAAAGCATCAAATTTATTTGAAGTGGAGGTGGTCGCTTTCGCAGGCTTGACAACCTCCCCCTCTTCTGTGTTGGATTTCCCGGCTGACTGATTATCGGCTGGTCTCTGTTTCCAAACTTTTTTAGGGACTTGGAAGCCATCTTCTTGCTGGGGCGTGGTAGGTTTAGGTTTCTTGGGGCAGTCGTCTTCATTGTGACCAAAGACACAGCAAGAAGAGCATTTTGTAGGCATATGATCATATTCAATCTTGAAAGGCTGTTCACCTCTGCCCGGAACCATAAGCCAAACAGTATCGGGTTGTTCTTCCTCCGCTTGCAGTTCCACAAGCACACGAGCTTCATCTGTACCAGGTCCTTCCATGGATTTGGTTTCAATATGGAGTACAGTGCCTACCCCAGCCGCCACGGTGCCTACGACTTTTTTGGTCCAGGTCTTTCCATTGGAAGGGATCCAGATCCAAGCCGGGATAGAAGACAGATATTCCTTGACCAAAGGATCACCATATTTGTAGTCTTTGGTGATGACCATCTGGTAATCAAACCAGCGAGGACCTCCGAGGAGGCATGCTTGCTTATCTGTGTCATTAGAGAACTGGATTATAAAGAATCCATTAGGTTTTGATATCAGGTCGAACTCTCCCTTAGGGTGCCATGTTCTCCTGATCCATGCAGTAAGATGAGGATAAAAGGGTCTCTTCCCCATGACGTAGATGGAGACCGAGAATTCCCAGATGTCCTTCATCCTGCTATATTCCTCCTCTTCGAGCATGACAACAACCTTGCCATCAACCTTTGATCCCTTAGGAAAGTTCAGTTCAGAGCTTTCCTTCTCCTGGGCCGACGTTCTCATCATGACGTGAGTCCATAGTCTCTTGGGTACAACTCCAGACTCCGTCGATTTATCCGTAGAAACGGATCTGTTGGTGGCAGGCTGGGGTGGTGGTGGGGTGGAGATGGGAGTGGATGGTGTGGCGGATGAGGTGGAAGGATCTCGGCGAGGAGATCCCATTGCCGCCGGTCCTTCTCAGGGTCGCCTGGCTGATCGCCAGAGGAACCCTAGGGATGGAGGGGGCGGGTTGTATGTATGTATGTATATGTTTGTATGTATGTATGTATGTATGTGTAGGTTTAATAGAGAAAGATTTTTCCCCTGACCACAACATGTAGTGGAGGTCAGATGCCTAGGTGGTATTAAACTCGAAAATGCTTGTCTAGTGGTTCAAACTCCGGTTCCATCACTAGAGGACACCTAAGTTCACATGTCATGCTATCCCTCATTGGTGTATGTATGTTTGTTTGTATGTATGTATGTATCTATGAGTGCAGTATGTATGTATGTATATATATTATCAGAATCTAGTAAATTTATTCTGACGTCATCCTAAAACATATCTGGAGGTCAAGTAGATATTATGTGCTTATATATGTATGTGTGTATGCATGTATATATATAAGTTGGGTAATATTTAGTCAATGCATAAAAATATAGAAAAAAGATACATGCCATCAACACTTTCATGCAAAACTCAACTATAAAATTTTGTCCATCTATTGCCTTTGTAATCCATGCCACTGCTTTTACAAATTTATGGGCTATTCTATCGTTACTATTTCCTTTCAAGATGCTTCCTTTCATTCCTTCTCACACATGAAATCAAACATCTGACTAGGCTAATATGACCTTTTTTCTCCCATTTGCATGTTCATGTCTTTCCAATAACAAAGTCGAGCTCCACAATATGATTATTTTCATCTCTAGAGTACCTTGGACATCATTCCAAATTAAATTGAAAAACCAACATTCCAAAAATAAGTATATGTGAGTATCTTATACCTTGTTGCACGCACATCAGACACTTTGAGTTAACATTGTCATACTAGTATTCAACTTTGTCAAGTGTACGTAGTGAATTGTTGATAATTCTATATATATATATATATTAAAGTTGGGTAATATTTAATCGATGCATAAAAATATAGAAAAAAGATACATGTCATCAACACTTTCATGCAAAACTCAACTATAATTTTTTTGTTATCTACTGCCTTTGTAATCCATGTAACTACTTTTACAAATTTATGGGCTATTCTATCGTTACTATTTCCTTTCAATATGCTTCCTTTCATTCCTTCTCACACATGAAATCAAACATCTAACTAGGCCAATATGACCTTTTTTTCTCCCATTTGCATGTTCATGTCTTTCCAATAACAAAGTCGAGCTCCACAATACGATTATTTTCATCTCTAGAGTACCTTGGACATCATTCCAAATTAAATTGAAAAAACAACATTCCAAAAACAAGTATATGTGAGTATCTTATACCTTGTTGCACGCACATGACACACTTTGAGTTAACATTGTCATACTAGTGTTCAACTTTGTCAAGTGTAGGTAGTGAATTGTTGATAATTCTATATAACCCACAATTCCATTTTGGGAATTCTAGTTTATTTCATATGATCCTTGTCACACATATCAAATCTCCCTTATTTCTAATGAGCCCCAACATGTCCATATTGGTTTCGTTGAGCACCCACCCATGTTTTTATTGGCCTGGAAATAGTAGTTCACCTCCTCCCACATGCTCTTCATGACATTTATGGCCCTTGAATACAATTCTCTTGTATGTGGATTATAATCCAACCATGTGGGTATTGTTTCCTCATCCACCTTGCCCAAACAAAATGTGAAGTTTTCATGTTGATCATTCTCTTGAAAGTAACCCAATGCATATTTTTTTTTGGATGTTCATATATACAAGCCCCTTCCTCCTTCTTCAAGCCAGTCTAAATATTTAACTGGGTGGTAGTAAAAAATGACAAAAAGTGGAACAAGCTTTGATATATCTACCAAATTTTTTGTAGTGGTTTTATATTGTACCTAGAAACATGCAATAGGTATAAACTCCCTAGTGAGGCAATAACTTTCTTCTTTGGGATGAACATTGGGAAAGCATAGTTCACTTATCTAACCATGTCGCCACCCTCCATGAACCATTTGACGCTTTCAATGGGATGACTGTGTTTAACTGACCATCAACCATTTGAAAATTTCAATGAGATCATTTAATAACTTCCACGTAATCTATATAAGTTTGTATTGAAACCATCTAGACTAGGTGATTCTTTTGACCCAACACTCTATACAACCTTCTCTATTTTTTTTCAATGACATCCCTGCATAAAATATTGTTGAGTGTCTATTAGCATGCATCTTAATTCAATGTCTTCATGTATCAATTGCCAGTAATGCTTTTTATTATAGAGATCTATATAGAAACACATGGCTTGCTTTTCTGAATCCTCTTAGCTATTAAGAAATCAATCGTTATCATCCACTAAATTAGAAATAATATTTTTGTCCTCTCTTATTTTAATGGTAGTGTGGTATAACTTTGTGTTTCTATCGCTATCATCTATCCACTTATGTATATTATGCTATGATAGATAGTTTCTCTCTTCCTTTTATCTTTAGTTGATCATACCCTTCAGTTCTATGTCTAGAATCAACTCAGTATCTAGGGGGTCAGAAAGAAATTTATTTCTTACCTTCACACATTCTTTCTTTCTTAGAGTCATAAGTTTTAAAATGTTGGCTTTGTTTGTTGCCCAAGCCTTTAGAGACTTTTTTTGTATTCATCAACTCATCTACAAATATAGAACATTTTGCCATTGATGCCACTGTCTCATGCTTTTATAATGACTAATTCGAAAGATTCCCATTCATTCTTAAATTAAGAAAGCACAATTCTTCTTCATCAACTCTATTATCACTCAAGTATGTCCCACCTTTATCTGATCATGTAGTAATGATTACAACCACTTTCCATTGACAAGAGATCTATCAAGCTTGCATGAAACCTAATTTTCAATTTAAATTCATTATTCTAGGTGAAAAAGTCCCCACCCACCATAGGTATCTCACAAAGATCAATCCTATCAATATTCTTATTACATGTTTTAATCAACATAGTTGGTACAATACATCACCTCTTTTTCTTGCTACAATGTTGCATTATCAAAATCACCCATAAATAACTGTGGTACATTAATGACCTTTGAAATGTTGAAAATTTCTTCCCACAATTTGACTTGTTAGGAATGAAGATTGAAAGCAAAAGCAACATCATTACATATGTGGGAACCTCTTTATCTGGACACTCGATGGTAATAATTTGTTCTGACATATCCAACACATTAATATCCCAAAAGTTTGGATTCTAGATGACATTGATTACTACCAGATCAACTTTGTCATGATTCAACATACTATTCCATCCTCTTAGAAATATACTTACTACATACATAACACACTTTTACTTTTGGTTTATAAGATAACAACAACATAAATCCCACTAGTTTGAATCCAATTTATTACATGTTTCCTCTTTTTGGGTCTATAGATCCCTTCCATATGAGAATCAACATTAATCAACATTGTCTGGGTTGACTATGCCTGCTAGGTTCCTATCAATTTCCTCCCTTTTTGGATGCTCTTTTTTCTTTTTCTTTTGGAAAGAACTCTTCCTTCCCTGAGTTGGAAAGAAAATCAAAATCATTATCTCCAATTGTTATTCTTGGATGCTCTCATATATTTTGGGATGTGTTTGTATTGAGTTTCAAACTAAATATGATCCATCCTGACTACCATCATCCATACCATATCTAGTTGCTTTGCATCTGCCTCTATGTAAACTAATACCCTTTTATCCTGTAAAATAATCATGGATATATGATCAACATGTAGAGAACCTTTTTGAACCCAGATGCTAAGTTGATAATGGATTTCTTTGGCCAAGAGATGTCATTGGAAGATAGTATCATCCACACCAACATCCATGAAAAGGAATCCAAATTCAGAATATCACCATTCTTGTAATCCTTTACCATGACTAGGTGGTTTTCAAACCATTTCTATCCCAAGAAAAGTCACTCCTTCTTATCATACGAGTCTAAGAAACTAATTAGGATCATGCTAGATCATTTAGATATCACTTCAATGTCTACTTCATTTACCAAGTTCTCCTCACCAAAAAAAGGTTATGTGTATAGTAGGGTCTCTTAGCCATGGCGTAAAAAGAGATGTATACTCCCAAACATCACATAGCATGCTATACTCCTTTACATCTAGGGTAATAAAGATCCTACCGCCCTTCCATATAAGATTTGAAAAGTTTAGTTCTTCCATCTCTTTCACTTATTTTGGGCTCTGCTTCAGCACTCGACACCACGTTTTGTGTGTGGGAGGGATAGTGGTACCACAATCGCTATTTGGGTTTAGTCTAGGGTTAGTGGGCTGGGATTTCAGGGATGGTGGATGGGTGAGAGGAGGGTGGGTTGATGGGAGGTGTAATCCCTGACATGGATACTTGTAAATCTCTAGAGCCCGAATAGAAGGAAAGGGTGAGTGTATGTGTGTATGCATTGTATGTATATGCCCACACATGTGTGTATGTATAATCAAGCACACACACATACACACACAGATATATATACATATATATGTATATATATGTATGTATATATGTATCTATATGTATATATATATATATATATATATATATATATATATATATATATATATATATATATAGGGTATATCTTCGCTACCCGTGCGGGTAACTAAGATTTCGCTACCCGTGCATCAAATTTGTAATGGGATGACACATATATGTAATGAGACAACCAAATTTGTAATGAGACAACCGAAATTGTAATACAAAAACTCATTTTGTATTACAGCGCTGTTACAGTAATAAATATATATTTATTACTGTAACAACGTTGTAATACAAAACGAGTTTTTGTATTACAATTTCGGTCGTCTCATTACAAATTTGGATTGTCTCATTACAAATGCATACATTCTCATTACAAAACCGATGCACGGGTAGTGAATCTTAGTTACCCGCACGGGTAGCGAAGATATACCCATACATATATATATATATATATATATATATATATATATATATATATATATAGCACACACACACACACACACACACACACACACACACATATATATATATATATATATATAGCACACACACACACACACACATATATATATATAGAGAGAGAGAGAGAAATGTTTTAGATTCATCTAAACTCTCTTTTCATTTTAGGATATCCTCTTCAATTAAAACATTTGTGGAATTGTGACATGTATGTGGGGTAAAGGGTAGCTACTTTACTATAGGGCTACTCATGCATGTTAAAGATCTTTTGGGTTTCCACTTCTTGTAGGCAAGTGTTCCTCTCTATAGATTACATTAACATCCTTTTTGTATCTCTTTACCTTTTGTCACAATCCCTAAAGTTTTTTCATTCAATAAGTTGAAATATTTTCTATTCCCTTTCCTTTCATTCTTGTGATAACCAAGATCTTCTTCTCTCCTCATGTATGTTTATGCACTTCATCTTTACCATTTTCTCATTCTTGAGTTCAATTTAATGTTGGATGAGTTTTAAAGATCGATCACTTTGTTTTGTATGTAAATGTCTTGTGGAGACACTCAATTTAACCTAAAACCTATTTTTCAACCACATCACCCATCATTTCTTTCATTACTACTTTGGGCTTTTATTTATACCTCTCCTTTCCCTAAACTTGTCCTCATGGTGCAAAGGGTGTTATAAACTTACCAACACATCTGATTTCGCTCAATCTAGAGCTCAGATGAGGAACACATGCCTAATTGATTGTCTATACCTTGAAACCCTAGTTTCTAACCTTTTATTCCTTTGTTTTATCTCTGGGTTGACCTTGTTGGGCCCAAATGTAGATTCCTGCATGCGGCACACTACACACCACCTTCTATTACCCAATGATAAGGCCCCTGATTCTTCCACCAATCACAACACTTATGTTTCCTAGCTAGATTGCGGTTTTTACATCCTACCTTCACGGATTTAAACCTCCATCTAACGGCTATGCTCTTTTCTGATTCCTCTTTACGCGTCTAACAGACATGTTTTCGAACCGCACCTACCACCATCCAACTTTTCCACTTCCCTCACATATTTCCCTCCAATTAGCCCTTGTTTAATTTCCATTTCTCCTCTCACATCTTTCACCTATGTTTGTGACTTGAAACATGGCTAAAATCCCCCCCCAATTTTATTCTATTTCACCTTCCACCTCCATGGAGGCACTGCCACTCATGAAGTTCACGATTTTCATGCCCAAACCCCTTTAGCCGAACGTAACGCCAGTGATGGACATGCAACCTTCCCCTAAGTGCGAATGAATCCTCATCATGGTCGTTGGGCCTTCAGACCCCTCCTTACTATTTGGCTATGACGACCCAAGTTGTTGCAGGTGGAGAACTGTGTGTGGATGGACAAACAAACAAGGAGTATTTGATCATGTTAGATCCCTACTAGGACCACTAGGGTCCAAAATCTAATGAAAGGTGCATCTGAGTTCGTGCCAAGCACCGACCGTGATCCACCTCATCTCGACGGTCAATGCTGACGAGCTACTATTGCCAATAGCATTCTAGGTGGTGGGGAGTGGTTTCCAGTCTCCTACAAACACCATGTGGTGATGGGTGGTAGTTGGGAACCTCCAGGCTAGCACTGGCACCTGCTAAGTGGCCCAATTATAGCCTGTTAGGGTACACATCTTCAAAACCTTTCATTTAATTATTGGTATATTCAAAACCTTGTTTATACTAAGTTGCTTAACCAAATGCCTTGATGTTATATACCATTTTGTTCTAGAAAAATTTCCTCTTTGTAATGGTGGTACTTTCTTTTGATGGGTTTTCTTGATTCTACACTGGTTTACTACAAAGGACCCATTAATGAACTTTTCACTCATAGGCAATCTCAATCATGTACTTCATGTATCATTAATGCCCCCTAGATGGTATAATCCCCTGAATAAAAAATCTTTGTTCTCTTTTATATTTATTGTCATGTTGGACCATTTATATGCACCCTAATGTCATCTAGACCTATTATGACTTAAAGATAGTTCTTTTATTTTCTTAAATGATGCAACTTGATCCTATGTGAAGTCTTGGACCTAATTGGTCATCATGAAATGGTTGAACTTCAAAATTAGGAACTTATCTTGTGTCTTGTACCCTATTGAACCAAGGTCTTATACAAGTATGCTATAATTACCTTATGAGATCTCTAATACATACTTTAGTGCTTTAAATCACCAAAAGTTGAACTAGCTTGCTTCTGTATGATGAAATATGATTTTTGTGCTAATCACATGATCCATTTGGTTCAAATCATTAGAATTATCATGTTGTAGCACTAAATACCAACTAGATCTATCTTGTGCCCTTTTATGATCATACGACTTTGGAATATAATGTTTGTGCATGAAATTGATCTAGTATGACTAGTTATGATCGTACATGTTTAAACCATGATAATAATCTAATTCTCATTCTTCCCTTATTATCAAACCAAATATTTATCTTTATTTAATAACTCTCATAGTGTGGATGGTTCACCTAGATATAGAGCTTAATATTGACCCTTCGACTATGTTTGATAATTGCATACATGTTTGGGACCTTGGAACTATGTTAATCTAATTAAAGCCTAGTTATAGGGGAAACGTCCACATGATCTATATGGTGCTTATCTTACAAAACCATAGTGATCTAAGACTCTATGTTGTATCTCTTTGCATCTTAGGTCCATGTTGGCTTGGAACTTCTCTAGAATCTACTCATGGTCTATGACTTGTACTCTACTTGCAGGGCATGATTAATCTCTTGACCCTACTATGACATTGACTTGTTTGTATGTATGCATGTATAAATGCTTGGCTAGATAATTACTTGATTGAGATATTTTTCCTATACCATGTTGATTATACTACTAGTACTACTTTCATGTTTATATATACTATGTTGACAATCCTTCAACATAATTTAGAGAAATCCATCATATATCCCTGTGCACCTTCCTAAAGTTTTGGTGGGTAAGGACACAAGGAATGTTGAATAACATAAAACCTTCTTTGTATATTATAATTTCATTAAGTGTTCTCGACTTGTTTCTACTTCTTGTTTTATTATCACGTTTCTAGCCAAGAAACTTACATATACTCCTAAACTATGTTTACATGCCTTTTAAAAGCGTACTCAATGCACTGACATTGATATATTTTGTTTATCAAATTTGTAGTTGTCAAATGAAGATCCACAACACTCAAGATTCTATGTTCTAAAATGAATCACCAATGGGTATAGAATACAGAAATGGGTACTTATCTCTTATCTCAATATTTTGTATCTTGTTATCTCTTTAATTTTATTATTGCCTTTTCATATATATTACTTGTGTTAAACTATGTGCCATTCTAGGGACATACACCCAATTCCACTCGCCTTTGGCTATATATCCATTAGGAGTACAGACTAGGGTAATAAATAGTTCCTAGTTCTTTTGGGTAGGCTAACAGAGGACAGAGACAATAATAGGAAATGGCTCGATTCTACACTATGAGTCATCTGAAAGGAGTGGTCAACCCATGTGTAGTGACATGCAGATGGAGTTATTTCATTCTGATTTGTCTTCTTCTTGCTTTATATCTGTTTTGATTGAGTCAAGTGTAATACACTCTTTTGTCACTCGATAAGTGATTGATAGTTGTTCTTTGCCTATTAGTCATAGGAGGTATAGTCATTGTTTAGAAACTCCATTATTTGGTTTTGCCGAGTTGCAAGAGGTGTTTCATTCCTATATCCTTTCTTTCTCAAGAAACAACATTCAAGTGGATCTCATACCACTTGACCTGCATGGATTCGATGTGATCCTTGTAATGGACACCTTGGAGAAGTATCTTATGGTCTTGGACTATAGTTCCAAGGTATCGACGTTTGCAGATGGTGGTGTGACGTGAATCTCCCAAGGAGATAGGAAGATTCTTCTAACTTGTCTGGTGTTGGCGATGGTGGCAGAGAAGTTGATGAGGCAAGGCTGTAAGGTGTTCTTGGCACATGTGATGGATACTATGGTGAGGAGTCCTAGTATATAGGAGGTTCCAGTGGTCTATGTGTTCTAGGATGTGTTCCCCGATGAGTTCCCAAGTGTTATACCACCTCGAGAGATTGGTTTTGAGAAAAATGGTATTAGATCCATACACACATGCCTCTATATATGTCTAAGGTATATCACATCTTCCCCTAAAGCTTAGAGAGTATTCTAGCATCTCACCTCTTCTTTAGGGACTACCTATGCCACCCAAGTAGATGACTAATAGCTAGTCTTCTCATCTCCTCATGTGATTCTTCTATCATGAATATTTAATCACATTATTTCTCAATTATGGGTACTCATGCATGGGAAAACTAAACTTTATTTGAAATGATGAAAGATGATTAAGATGATAATGTTGTGATCTGATCTTAAATTGAACCTATTTGATGTATGAAATTACTCTTAAAAGCGAAGTACTCATGTATTAAGTTTATGAAACTCAATGTTACCCGATCAGATATAAGTGGTTTCTATGCTTGAGGTAAATTCTTGATGTGGTGAACTAAGGTGGAAATTATTCTTTAGACCTCATGGTTGATGAGGTCTTTATTGATTAAACATATTTTATCCCTATTTTGATCAAACCTCAAACAATCACTACGAAATCCCACCCTATTGATATGTATTATGCCCATACTTGATATGACTATGTCTTTGGACCCCTAGATCATGATGTGAAAACTTGGATACAAGATGCAATTCCCTATTGACTTATATGCCTCTTGTTAAGCTCAAATTTGAAAAAACATGATGGACATAAATATCACTCTTGTCATATTATCTCAAACTCTTGAACTCCCAATTTGACTTCTCAATTTCCAAAATACACCATGTCCTCGATATATGGAATGAAGGGAGCAATATTTGACCCTCAACCACTCTTCGGGATGGTGTTACAACCTGGGATGGATCAACCCAAGAATGGGAAAGGGACATAAGGGGGAGGCATAACCCTAAAATCATGTAGTCAAGTTGTGACTAGAAAGCCTAAATTGCTCCTGTGAGCCAAGAAGGTGCCCTAGGTTAGGACCTCCCCTAAAAGGGCAAGTTAACAAACTAGTTTAAAAATTAAGGTAACATTGAATTTCACCTAAATTTTGAAGGATTAAGTATACAAAACATAAAATCACATATATATATATAGTACAATTCATTGAACCCAATTATGCCATCTCTAAGGGATACAAGACAATGTCACTGAGCAAGTGTCTAACAATAGAAGACCAAGCCCAAGAGGGAAGGTCACAAGAGGCCAAGCCCAGGATGGAAGGCCACCATGAAGACCATGCCAAGGAGGAAAGGTCACCAAGAGGCCCAACCCAGGAGGGAAGGCCATCACGAAGACCAAGCCCATAAGGGAAGGTCACCAAAAGGCCAAGCCAAGAGGGAAGGCCACCATGAAAACCAAGCCCAGGAGGAAAGGTCACCACGAGGCCAAGCCCTTGAGGGAAGGCTACCATGAAGACCAAGCCCATGAGAGAAGGTCACCAAGAGGCCAAGCTCACGAAGGAAGGCCACCATGAAGACCAAGTCTAGGAGAGAAGGTCACTTAGAGGCTAAGCCCAGGAGAGAAGGACACTATGAAGTCCAAGCCTAGGAGGGAAGGTCACCAAGAGGCCAAGCCCAGGATGGAAAGCTACCATGAAGACCAAGCCCAGGAGGGAAGGTCGCCAGGAAAACCAAGCCCAAGTGGGAAGGTTTCAATGAGCCCTATGTAGGGACATAAAGTAAATGATGCACACACTAAGAGATGGAAAGAATCTGGGTTAAAAATTATATACAAAATAATATGCTCGAATATTGTTAGAGAGACCTCAAGAAAAATGTGTATGACATGTCAATAAAACCTCAGGAAGGGTAGGGCCTTAAGTCAACCCTAAGGTCTAAAGTAGGAATATAAACCCTATCTTTGAAATGGTTGGGCCTATGACTTTAACGTCCAAACTTGACTCTTGAATATTAAATGATGAAATCTTGACTCATGAATAATGACCTTGATATTGATCTGACTCCTATGATCTCCTTATTTTGATCTTGAGATCAGCCTCAATATAAGACTAATGACTTTCATGTTCCCAAATCTCAAAAATTTGAAATCATGACTACATTGATTCTCTTGATTTATTACCTAGGGTTTAGCTCTCATATGGACTACAGTGGGGCTTCCACTAATTTTGGGCATGAAATCATGATATTGAAATGTGTCTCATATTGTCGAAACATGAAGTCTCAATCATGGATGTATAACCACACCTAGGTCAATGAAGAATCTATAACCCTAAATGTTGGGATTGAAAGTCATGTTATACTCGTGATTCAAGAGTTTTATTTGTTTGACCTCAAATGTGATCTCTCCAAATTTGTGATCGATAGGATGATCTCTCCAAATTTTTTATTTATGTAATAATCTCCTCAATTTGATTATTAATGCGACTTTACCTTGACTATGATGCTCAATTACTCAATTTTGAAATATCTTGGTGAGAAAAAAACACCATGTCAATCATAATATGGAGTATTAAAACCCAATCTTGATTGATGGATTGATCTAATTTTGGTTACAAAATTCCTTTTAAGGTGGGGAGGATGTGAAAACCTAGATCTTACTCTCTCCTCATGTATGTGTTATGAACTTCTTTTTTCCCTTTTCTCATTCTTGAATTCAATTTCATGACTGGATGGGTTTTGAAGCTCAATCACTTTTTTTTGTGTATAAATGTCTTGTGGTGACACTCAATTTAACCTAAAACCTAGTTTTTAACAACATAACACGTCATTTTCTTCATGGCTACTTTGGTATTATATTTGTACCTCTCCTTCCCCTAAACTTTTCCTCATGATGTAGAGGGTGTTATAAACTTTCAAGGCATCTAATTTCACTCAATTTAGAGATTCGATGAGGAAGATATGCCTAATTGATGGTCTATACCTTGAAACCCTATTTTATAACCTTTTATTCCTTTGTTTTGTCTTTGGGTCGACCTTGTTGGGCCCAAGCTTAGGTGCCTACATGTGGCCCACTACTTGTTGTCTTCTATTTCCCAACAATCTGGCCCCTACTTCTACTAATCACAAGCCTTATGTGTCCTAGTTGTGGATTGCAGCTGTCAGATCCCACCTTAATGGATTTGAGCCTCCCTCTAATGAATATGCTCTTTTCTCCTTCCTCCGTACGTGGCTGGTGGAAATTCTATCGAACCTCACCTACCGCCACCCAACTTATCCCCATCCCTCACTTATTTCCCTCCAATTAGCCCTTGTTTCATTTCCTTTTCTCATCTTGCATCTTTCCCATCTATCAGTGACATGAAACATGGCTAAAAGCCCCCCCCCCATTTTCTTCAGCTTCTCCTTCCACCTCCACGGAGGCACTGCTGCTCATGAAGTTTAGGGTTTTCTTTCACAACCCCCTTCAATTGCATGTAAGGCCAGTGATGAACCCACAACCTTCCACTGAGAGCGAACACCTCCTCGTCGTAGTCGTCGTGCCTTGAGCCCCCTCGTTGATGTTTGGCTATGATGAACCAAGATGTTGCAGATGGAGGACCATGCACTTATGGATGAATGAACAATAAATCTTCAATGTCATTAGATCCTAACTGGGACTGCAAGGGTCTAGAAAACAATGACAACCACACCCGACTTTGTTTGAAGCACCCACCATGGTCTACCTCACCTTGATGGTCAGCGGCGATGATCGACAGTTGTCGATAGCATCGTGGGTGGTAGAGAGTGATCGTCAGTCTCCTGTAGATGTTGCATGGCAGTGGGCGGCGGTTGGGAACCTCTAGGCCAACGCTGACACCTGCTAAGCAGGCCAATCACAACCAGTTAGGGTACACATATTCAAAAATTTCTCATTTAACAATTTGAATATTCAAAGATTTGTATTTCCTAAGTTTCTTAACCAAATGCCTTGATGTTATATAGCATTTTATTTAGAAAAATGTCCTCTGTGTGATGGTGCTACTTTCTTCTATTTGTTTTGCTTGATTCTAAACCAGTTTACTAAAAATGACCCCTTTATGAAAGTTTCACTCATAGGCAATCTCAATCATGTGCTTCAGTATCATTAATGCCCCCTGGTTGCTATAATTCCATGAATAGTAATATTTTTTCTATTTTATCGTGTTTGTTATTTTGGACCATTTATATGCACCCTAATGTCATCTGGACCTATCGTGACTTAAATATCGTTCTTTTATGTACTTAAATGATGAAACTTTATCCTATGTGAAGTCTTGGACCTAAATGGTCATCATGAAATGGTTGAACTTTGAAATCAATAACTTATCTTGTGTCTTGTACCCTATTGAACCAATGTCTTATATGAATATTCTATAATTACCTTATGAGATCTCGAGTATATACTTTAGTGCTTGAAATGACCAAAAGTTGACCTAGCTTGCTTAGGTATGATGAAATATTACTTTTATGCTAACCTCATGCTCCTTTTGGTTCAAATCAGTATAATTATCATGTTTTAGGACTAAATACCAACTAGATCTATCTTATGCCCTTTTATGATGACATGACTTGGGAATATGATGCTAGTGCATGAAATTGATCTAGTATGACTAGTTATGATCTTGAATGTCTAAACCATGATGATAATCTAACTCTCATGATTTTCCTATTATCAAATCAGATATTTATCTTTATTTAATAACTCGCATAGTGTGGATAATTCACCTAGATCTAGAACTTAATATTGACCCTTGGACTATGTTGGATAATCGCATACATGTTTGGAACCTTAGAACTATGTTAATCTAATTGAAGCCTAGTTCTAGGGGAAACATCCACATAACCTATATGATGCATATCTTATCAAACCATAGTGACCTAAGACTCTATGTTGTATCTCTGTACATCCTAGGTCCATGTTGGCATGAACCTTCTCTAGAATCTACTCATGGTTTATGACTTGTACTCTATTTGCAAGGTATGCTTAATCTCTTAACCCTACTATGATATTGGCTTGTTTGTATGTATGCATGTATGAATGCTTGGCTAGATAATTATTTGATTGAGATATTGTTCCTATGGTTACTTCTTTCATGTTTGATTATACTATGTTGAAAAACCTTGAACATAATTTCGAGAAATCCATCATATATCCTTATGTACCTGCCTGACATTTTGGGGGTAAGGACACAAGGCATGTTAAACAACCTAAAGCATGCTTTGAATAAATAATGTAGTTAAATGTTCTTGACTTGTTTCTTCTTCTTGTTTTATTATCAAATTTCTATCCAAGCAACTTCTATATACTCTTAAATTGTGTTAACATGCCTTTTCATAGTGTGCTCAATGCACTCACATTGATATATTTTGTTTATCAAATTTGTAGTTGTCAAATGAAGACATGTTGCACTCAAGGCTCTATGTCCTGAAATGAATCACCAATGGGTATACTTGAATACAGAAATGGGTACATATCTCTTATCTCCATGTTTAGTAAGTTGTTATCTCTTTAGTTTTATTATTTCCTTTTCATATATATTGCTTGTGTTAAACTATGTGCCATTCTAGGGACGGATGTCCAAGTCCACTCACTTTTGGCTATGTAGCCATTAGGAGGTGCTGACTTAGGGTAAATAACAGTTCTGTGATAGTTCCCTTCCATTCTATTCCCTAATGTCGCCTTCCCTACCCTTTTCTTCATGGATAGAATACACAAGGAATCCTAGAGAGAACTTGTCTATTGAAATCATGAGATTGGGACTCTCAATACAAAATGAGATCTACATTAGGTACTATGAAACCTTAGTTGTCTAGCTTAGTTCATTCACAAGAAGATAAAGCCACATACATACTTAAATAATTAATATGTAGTTCAAAATGTAAACATAAACTTGTTGAGATAAAAAGTAAGGCATGAAAATCCCAATAATACCATTGTTCAGTAGTTTAGCCAATCTAGATGTAAAAATGTTATTATATTGATTTTACATACACTATTTTGATTATATAAACTTGAGATGAGGGTTATCATAGGTTCTAATGCATCAAAATACCAAAGTATCATTTATAGATGATATTCTCCATAACATTTCACACTTTTGGAATGAACACATTAGAAATGAGAACTCTTTAGCGTACTCCTACAAGAAGTGGTCCACTTCATTACCTTTACGTGCATGAGTCAAAATGTGTTAGTGATGCATTATGAATATAATTCCATAAATTACTCTTTGTGAATTGAGAAAATTGTTATTAGAATTAATGATGTAAACTAATAAAATGAACATAATTCAACATCTATAAAATGATGTTGTACAAATCAATTTACATATATATTGATGTAAAGTGATTAATTATTTATCTGTATATAATCTCTTCTAAATAGAATTAATTCTATTCATTGATTTAATTTCATACGTGATATATTAAACAAGAGGGATACCATGATCTAAAATTAAGTCAAATTAAAAAAGTATAAATTTGGAGCCAAAACATTATGATTTACTACGAAAGACCTTATTTGGGGAGTAAAATGGGCATCCCTTGAGTTATTGGGATTGATAACTGGTACATGGGTCATAATTCACGTATTGAATGATTCAAGTTGAATACATGGGTCAACTTCAACTGAGTGATTATTCACCTTTTACCCTTTTTTTATATTATATCCATATCTTTGTTGAGTTGAATGGTTCATTATGTTTGTTCTTCTTGTCATGATGGAAATAATGCTCATATATATGTCCACAATAAGTCATGTAGCACTGAGATGGTGGTAGTATTTCAAGTCTTAAGTGGTCTACATGAATTACATTATAATGTTTTGTTATTTGGCACCACCCCTAAGTTTCTATGACTTGGTCCATTGCAGAGAGGCCATTATGCTCCTAGTTCTAGTCATGGAAACCTTGTTGTGGACCAGGAATTATATTTAGAAGTTAGAAAAGAAGCATTTGAACCTACATTGGACAATGGATCATTGAGATGAGAATCAACTGTGGTAACTTCCATTTAAGTGGTGCATATTAAGGTGTGGGGGGAAGTTAATGAGAAATACTTATCTCTTGAATAAAATAGTCTTTCATTCTATTGAATGGCTTCTACACCTACTATTATATGTCTATACCAATGTATATGACATTTTCATGTGTATTATCCTTTATGTAAAACCCTTTGCCATAATAAAAAAATTCTCATTTCATTTTTACTTTTTAAAATGTATACTTAATTTCTTGTTATATATAGAATTAGGTGGGTGGTCCTCTTATACACATTGAGATAGTAACCCCTATTTTTATTGCATTTTTAGTCTTTGATCCCAATGTATACTATAACCCTATCCTTGGGATAAAATGTGCTGCATCATCAACTATTTTTTGTGGGGTGGAAAAGCACATGGGATTTCTTGGGAGGCTATAGTGAGGCCTTATGGATATGGCAGTCTAAATATCCCAATTTACATATGCTTGCAAACTGCACACATTGAGAAGAATGGACAATTTTATCATGGAGCCACTTTCTCCACGGTGTATCCGGATGAGGTGCATATATGGTAGTCCCATTGACCCTCCTATTCTAGACAACTACTCTAAGGTGTGGAGAGCCATGGTCAGTGAATGGTGTGTAGTCAGGGGTAAATACGGTTAAATGGGTGAGTTGGGCTGGCATAGAATGGTGGAGAAATTGTGGATCATACAATACACTGGCCATCATTTATCACTAGCTAGGATCTGATCATTTGGAACAAGGAGTATACTCCTAAATGGAGCTACTAATTATATAGGTGTACTTTGGGGAGGATATCGACTATTGGCAAATTGAGGTCTTGGGGGATGAATCCTAATCCTTTACGCTTTTTTTTCAAATAAGAGGAGGAGTCACATGGTTATATGTTCTTCTCTTTCCTTATTACAAAATACATTTGGTGTAGGGCCTCATTGAAATGTGGTTGGGGTGGATATCCCCTCAATTCCCCTGATGATGCTTTATTTTGGTTTTTGAACAAGAGTGTGAGAAATCAAGCCATGTGGTGCTTTGGTGGCCTTTGCATAGCTCCTATTTGTTTTTTTGGTTTGGTAAGAGAGAAATAGTGGGCTCCATGGAGGAAACGAGAAAGACTATTTTGAGATATTTGGGTTACTTGTACATATACTCAAGAGAGTGTGTAAGGTCAAGCCTTGTACTTATGGAGGTGTAGACCAGTTGGTGATTCGATAGTGGGATTTTTATATTATAATCCTCATTGTATAGTATGCGATTTGGCCCAATACTATTTTTCAAAGCTTAGTAATATTTTATCCGATCCAAAGAACAATAATATTATTATTGTTACCATGTCAATATATAAAAAGAGAGTTAAACTTCACCATGGATATTTTGGTGTTAAATCTTGCTATAATTTAAACATTGGTGGTTAGCATGTTGATGTACACTTAGGTTCTGGTGTGGGTTTAGCTTTGGAAGATAGTATTATGATTTCTCATCTTAATGTCAACATTTTATCTTTTCTATTTGTTTTCCCTTTCCTTTTTCCTATTGTTGGTTTGTCTCTATTATTTTTTCTCATCTTTTATATTGGTTGTTATGGAGTACATGTTTCCTCTTTTATCCATAAATTTAAAAGTTGTAAGATGGTGCACCGACTTTCTCAAACTATGTGTCTCCTAATGTAACAAATTTAAAATTGACATATTATTAACTTGATGATCCTGATAAGAGAGGTATCCTTATTATTTTTTGATGTCTATCTATATGCTATATGTTGAGATGATCGATTAGGTTTGAGCTAACCATTATCATCGCATGATGTTTAGATGATAGGTAAAGTCTGAGCTAACCATTGTGGCTTCCCTTTTTCAACTAACCACTATGGTTTCCTTTCTCATAGGTCATCATCAATGAGAATGAGAAGGAGATTCACATGAACAAGTGAATAATGGACAAAATCTATTTGATACACTAATGGTAATAATGTGACAAATCCCTAAACTGGTTCTTCACCTTATGTAATTTTGCTCTTTATTCGCATGTGTATGTTTAGAATGCATGCTATTTCCCAAATAAATCATATTGTTTTCAAATGCATTGACGGAAGCTTTTTGCATGTGTTATAGGTACTTTGGATGAAACTTTATGGAAGGAGGAGAAGGAGGTGATCTCTAGGACTTAACCATGCATGGATGAATCCAAAGAGTCACCAAAGTCAAATTCAACCTACCCCCAGTGTTACAACCCCAATTTTTGGATTCTTTTGGTGAGAAATGTAATTTCTCCTATTAAAGATATTTGAGCAAATAATGATATAATTTGTTTTGAATAAATGGATTTCATTTACAATAGCCTTGTTGGTTGTTTTGTGGGCTTTATTGGCTATTGGGCCCAATAACAAGGAAAAGACAAAGGAAACTCCATTATTAAATGAGTAAATAAGAAAATGGAGAAAAGAAAGATGTAGAAACCTCTAGAAGGCAAAGAAATGTTATCCAAAGTTGGATTTCGTGCCTCTTGGGTTCCAAGGAGTCCAAAGTTGCAAAGATAATGCAACAAGAAAAGAAAAGATCAATTAAATATTTCTTTATTAAGAAAGAAATTGAAAACAATGATAAAATAAGTGAAAAGAGGTATGATTGAGTTATCTTTGGTGGAGTTTCGTATCCATAAGGTTCCTAATGTTAAAAGGAATTTCAATAAGGAAAATAAAAAGAGAGATAAAGAGAAATCCTCAAAAAGAGATCGTTTAATAAAGAAATAAGAAAGATAATGCAAGAGATAAAGAGAAAAGTGAGGGTTTGGCCATAATGGGTGATATTTTGAACCCCACTTACTTTCTTGGATTGCAAGGAATAGAAATAATGGGAAATAAGAAAATAAGAAACAGAAAATATGAGAAATAAGCCTAATTGAGAAATATATTGTACCTAAATAAAAGGCATGTTTTCTTTTCGATAATGAGCCCAATTTTGGCAGAGAGGTAGATAAAGTCATTATTACGTTTCCCTAAAAATTTGGGATTAATTGGACACTTGGTTTGGGAGTTATGGCTTTTACAAATTTCCCTAAAGTGTTGTGATTATAATAAATGTCACACATTTATCGATTTAAATGGAAATAGTTTGGGACGACGCCATCCATCGGATCAAGATCTGATGCTAGCTGTGTGTCTCCTACCTTGAGTCTGAAAAGGAAAGGTGCCATAGGACAAAGGGATTTTCCTCTCCACTTTTCTCACGATCCAATTCATGTGAGAACTTGGAAAGGTCCCAGTTAGATTTGGGGCGGGATTTCGAACCTCCTAACCCCTAGTTTCTTGTGCTTCCATGGCGTATAGAAGAAATGCCTATTTTGCACCTCAAGGGCAGGCGGAGACAAGGGTGGGAACCCTAGAAATTAGCCCTGATCCTATATATATATACTACCCCCTCTTGACTCCTTTCACCCTCACGAACCCGGACGACCCCCTCTCTCGCTCCCTCATGCTCTGAGTCAAAGGAATCCACTCTCTTCGGTGAGCTCTCCATGTGGCACCACTGTGAAGCCTGTTGCTGGGTCAAGCAAGGGACGAAGAGCAGCTGCCCTTCGATCGAAGTCCATCGTGGACCAAAGGCGCAGATCAACGACCCTGGTCATTCGCGACTTCAACCAGTTGATAGTGGGCGCAAGCAATGTGAACCACACGATCTGTGTTCCGGTCAGTGCGATCGCTGATCAAACGGCTGCCCTTTTTCTAGCTTAAGGTAATTACTTGCTCTCTGAACAAAAAATCAAGGAAATAGGTGAATCTTGATTAATTCGTTAAAAATCATTCCTTTGGCCAAAAAATGCAAGTAAGTAATGCTTTTTTATCAAAAAAATGCGTAGAACATGATAAAAATTATATTAGAGACTAATTGTAAATAATATTCAAAAAGTAGGGTTTCACATATTTTAATGCGTTAAATGACAGAAAAACCCTAGAAAGAGATAAAAGTAATCATGATGAATCTTGATTTTGTTTTTTTTTATCAATGTTAACCTGTTAAGAGTAAAATAAAGGGTAAAATCATAAAAGGATGATTACTATGTTGCTTTTAGGGTTTTTGTGATCATGTACATGGTTTAATGGGCTAATAACCCTAATTTGGGAAAACACAAGTTTTAATGATTATAATTCAGAAATTTCCAGTATACAACTATAATATAATGATTCTTGAACATAATTTGGATTAAAGAATCCTTACTGAAGATAATTGAGAATTAGGGTTAAGTTCATAATGCTTAATTGATGAAATTGAGTAATTGCAACCTGTTGGATATTAAAGTTGAGTTTCAAACTATTTTACATGAAAAGTTGACTAATTTAAGGTAAAAGAGCAAAAGATCGTATTTAATTCGAAATATGTGAAAATATATTGTTAAATGGTGATCCTAAGCCTGTTAGACGAGATAGGTTATGATCCTTAGGGTTTGTGAGTTATTTTGCTTAATCAGGGTTTGTAGTAATAAAAGTAAAAGAAAAATCCTAATTGCAATGAAAAGCCTTAAAGTGGATTAGAAGCCCTAGGAAGCGAGTTAGGCTTAATAGACCTTGATGGCATGATCAATGATAGGAAAATTGGATGCATATTTCATGTTCATCTTGTGTGCTTTCTTGTTTACTGGATTTCTCACTTAGTTGGATTATTTCTGCACTCAAGTCAACTTGACAGGTATGTGGTTAATTATGGTTAATCACATTAGTTTCCTGAAGGTTTTTTGGATGATTCATCGCATTGAATGCAACTGATCAGTTTGGATGTTCATACTTGCAAACCATAAAGTCACTATGATTATCACAATTATAATATAAGTGTGTATTCTTGCACCTACATGCCACCCTGATGGATGATGCCAAAAGGTCAAGCCCAGGAGGGAAGACCCATGGGCACCATGAGGGGTGACCCCAGACACCAAGCTCGGGATTGAGAAGGTGGTCTTTATTACATGACTAATGGGCACCATGAGAGGTGACCCCAGGCACCAAGCTCGGGATTGATAAGGTGGCCTTAAGTCATTGGCAAAAGAGAAACCCTAAGGAGGGGGT
This sequence comes from Alisma plantago-aquatica, assembly GCA_963693085.1. Taxonomy (NCBI): domain Eukaryota; kingdom Viridiplantae; phylum Streptophyta; class Magnoliopsida; order Alismatales; family Alismataceae; genus Alisma; species Alisma plantago-aquatica. The sequence continues at coordinate 1,271,435,886 of OY856409.1, read as the reverse complement.
GTCAGGGTTAGGGTAAAAGCGGTGGAGAATGTCACATTGAAAGCATAAATTGGCTTGTTAATTAACTTGATTGTGATATTTAGATTGTTAGCCATATGTGTAAAATTTTGGTTGTCCCCACATACCGGTATATTCATTTATGCTGATCGACGTTTTGTTTGTCGACGTTTTAGGTACAAGTGAAAAGGACAAACAGTAAAGTGGCATATTTGGAATTAAATAAGAATTAAAGTACAAAGGAGGATTAGTTAAAATAGACTCCAGATGTGGATAGAAGTAGATATCCAAGTTTTTGAAAAAGGTATCCAAAGTTTAATTTTATTACAGCCTTCCAGTTTAGTTGGTAGAATTTGATAATTATTATTGATTATCTGTCGAACCTTTGATCTGGAAATTGGGATAACGACTATGACCTCTTGGTCTCCCTTAATTGGGGGTTACCGGGAGGCAGGGTCGTTACACCACGAAGTTTCTAAGGATCACTGAAATAAAAAGCTCAATAGTTGAATGAGTTTAGAGTAAAAGTGCACTGCCATGGCTCCCAAAAAGGTCTTTCTACCCATAGAACGACCAAGCTCTAGCAACAAATCTCCCCCTAAAACCTATCACCACATATCCATTCACCGTGGCCGTTCTCATCATAACGCCCGTTCCACCTCACATCCACAAAGGTCATTTTATTCTTAATACATCCCTGATCATTTCCCTAAAAGCACCCAAAACCTACACTCACTTAATAATTCTCCCACGACCAATCAAACAATAACAACCATTCCACAAACTACATCCATGTCTATTTTGGAAATGTAATGATTTTTCTACCTACTCCATGACAACCATCTAAAATCCACACTAACCTAACATTACCCGTTCTCACTTACTGTGGTCCTTCCACACATCCACCACCATACCATGGTGAAGGAAGAGTCATTTTGTCTCCCAACCCAGTGTTTCTTGTACTGCATTACCTCAACTACCCTCCACTTCAAACTAGGGACCCTATCACCTATATAAGCCTTAGTGGCAGATGGTGGCAAGGGATTGGGGTGAGAAGAGTTTTCCAATAACCAATTAAGAGAATGTTTAATTAATAATGATTGTTTTGATTAGGACAAATTGTTATATTTATTTTGGTTATTGCAAAAACTCTTAATTTTATTGTTAAAATACTTTTATTTTGGTTAATATATTATCTAAATAACCACAGTTTCATCATATAAAATTGTCCTACACATATATATACCTATATACTTATTATTTATTTCCATAAACCTCCCCATTTATATATTAATCAAAATTTTAAGAACCATATAGTGTTATATATACATTCATATACATGCACACAAAGATACACACACACACACACACACACACAGACACATATATATATATATATATATATATATATATGCCATTCATTCACTACTCGTGTGGGTAACTAAGGTTAGTTACCCGTGCATCTATTTTGTAATAGGAAGGCACATATTTGTAATGAGACAACCAACATTGTAATGTAATGACAAAAAATGTAATAGAAAGACTCATTTTGTAATACTACATAAACTGTTGTCATAAATATCATTTTTACTGTATTCAGTGGGAGCATAAATTTTTCACATTGTATTTAAAAAACAAGTGTTTGTATTACAATTTTGATCATCTCATTACAACTAGGTGTGTTTCTATTACAAAACAGATCCATGGGTAACAAAAGTTAGTTACTTGTACGGGCAGTGAATATGTATCCATATATATATATATATATACACACACATGTACATACATAACATACATACATACACAGACACACCCACACACATATATATATATATGTATGTATATATATTTATATATTTATATATATATTTATGTATTTATATTATATATATATATATATATATATATATATATATATATATATATATGCAACACTACATGATAATTGCTCAATATTTGTTTGTACTTTCAAAAAATTTAATAATGGAATGCTATTTGGTTAACCTAATTAATTGAAATAACCTAAGCCGAACTGCCTGACTTTAAATAGGTTAGGACGTCAGTTAAATTTTGAGAACATAAATTAACCAATTATCCAAACCGAAGTAACCATCAACTGAATTAACCCCTAGTAAGGGATACCATTCATTGAGTTCGGTTACCACTCTTGGCTGCCATTCATTCATCTCCTACATACTTCCACCTACTATTTCCTCACCTACCACCCAAAACCCTAGTTTTCTAGGGTTTTTCCCATCTCACTTCCATATGTCCATGCCATTCCACTTCTTAGAGGAGGAGCTCAATCTAGATGCTTGAGGATTTAAAGGATAAGGCATAATCACCATCCTCCACCTGCTTTCTCCCTTTCTTTTGTATTTTCTTTGATCATGTGTAGCTAAGATCATTTTGTGGGCTATTTGGGGGGATAATATCTTACTATGATACCATGTTAGGGAAATGTTCATGGATAACACTTTGATTCATTGATATATGATGTGTTATTCTTATTCTCTCTTTCTACCTATTTCTTTTGTGATCGATGTAAGTTACCACCAACAACGTAGGTAAAAGAGGCATTTGGAGGCTAGAGAGGGAAAAACTCCAAAGTCCATTTGTGGATCCTTAGCTAGTTTTTCCCTCTAGACTAACCCTAGGTGGAAAATCTAAGTATCTAGGTGTGGATCTCCCCTCTCAATTTACCAAGAGCATACCTTGAGGGTTGGATATGGGATAATCAGGGATGAAATATCCTCGTCCTATCCCTTATACCCCCCTCCACCAAGTGGGTGAGGATTTCCACGGCTAGAAACCTAGACTAGGATGGTCCTGATTTAGGTCTACCTATCTCCTAGTTAATTGATCCTCATGAGTTAAGATAGTAGGTGAGATGGACTAGTTCCCTTACTTACACCCCATGACACCCATCGCCAACTTGAAATATAGGGCTCCCAATCCTCATCAGCCCTTGTTATTTGGTTTGGTGACATAAGTGTTGAACATAATGCATGAATATGACTTCCTCATAGGTTGATAGTATCATACCCCACAATGACTCACTCCCTTAATAAATTGCTTTTGAACTATAATTTCTTAGATGCTCATTTTCTTAGCTCACTTTCTTACTTGATCAAGTGATAATTGAATAGTTTATTGTGAATTGCTTTTCTAGGATTAGTTCTTGTTAGTGATAGATTTTGCTTCACATGGCAGACACTTGATTAATGTAGTGTTAGTTTTCTTCTCTTTTTCAATTTCCTTTCTTAGTAATTTATCTTGCTATTTTGGTGTAATTTATTGCCCTTTCTAGTGTAGTATAGTTAGTTTCTCTCTCTCACTAGTATAGTGATAATTAGCCTACTTATCCCTTAGAACCAAATTGCTACACTTAATCTAGTTTTCATGTTGCTTTCACTCAATTGCATGTCCTCTTAGTTTGACCAACAAACCCTAGTTAAATCCTAAAGACCCTACTCTCCTCACTAGGAAAAAAATGAAATTCAACAAGCTTTAGACCCTTTTTCATTCCATGTGGACAATTTATGACGTGACACTACTCTTATACAACATCTTGACCGTGTACGCTTACAAATTATTTTATTGAAGGCTTGTCTATATCACACCTTATAAATATCAAAAAGTTCACGATGTGGCATGGTGCATCAAGCTTTCTGGAATTGTTTTGGGAAGCAGTGTTTTAGACATGTCTGGTTGTTTCTTTTTGACTTTTTCTAGTACCTCATCATCAGTTTTTCTTTATTACTTCTATTCATTTTTCATTTGATATATCTAACTTATCTTATTTTCTTGGTTATGCAATGTGCAGATGACATCACATGTTTGGTGGTCGCTTGCTTTCTATTGATTCATTCTTACAAGATCCTGAGTTAGGTAGGCAAAGGCAGAGGAACCTTCACAACAAGTGAGAGAAGAGGAAGTTATGGCTAATCGAGATGTACCATACCTCCACCTCCTCATGGTGAGAATGAGGAGAGGCTTGAATCTATTCATGACCCTCCACCTCCTCTAATGCCTCTATAAGACTACTTCATACTAGACAACTACACCTCACCTATGTCTACAGAGTAGACCAAATGCATGGGAAAGTGTTCTACATTTCTTTGCTCTAGTGGGAATTTTTTCCAATATTCTATGTCTTGGAAAATGAGAACCCTTATAAGCATACTGATGCCTTCCTAGAGACTTGTTATATCTTCCATAATCCATCACTGATGACTTGATTTGGATTGCTCTTTTCCCATTCTCACTCATGGATAAGGACAAGGAGTGGTATTCTTCAAAGATTGACATAATTATGTTGGAGGATATGAAGAATGAGTTTTTGAAGAAATTCTATCCTATAGAAAGATCACACAAATGAGAATATGTATCACTTCCTTTAGTTAGTTGGACCATGATAAGTTTCATGAAAGTTGGGAAAGCTTCCAAAAATTGTTGAGAGATTATCGCCACTACGAGGTACCTTTCTGGAAGCTTGTGTATTGCTTCTACTCAGGGATATCTCAAATGGGTAAACACTGGTTGACTCCTATTGTGGTGGAACATTCATGACAAATCTTCTTGAAGAATTATCACTTCTTTTTGAGCATTTGGCTAGAAACTCTAGACACCATGCATCTAATGCCACATGTGGTTACATTAGAAATGTTGGCACTACTCCTTCTACTCCACTGCCCCCTATCCCAAATGATGCAAATTCTTGAATGATGAAGATTCTAAGTGATATGATGAATCTCATATATAATTAAGGAGTGTGGTGCTTCAAGAAACTCCAAGAAACACATTGACACTCCATAAGAAACAACGAGATCTCTTCCATCCTTTGGAAATAGAAAGTCTAATGCCACCATCTCACAATCCTACTACCATGAGTGGATTAATAATCCATTTTTTTTTAAATACAACAAGGAACGACTCTCATGGAAAACAACACCAACATAAAGGCCAAAGGTATTGTTCAAAGTTTGAAGAATGAGTGCTTGGTAGATTGAGAAGTCACAATGTCGTGAAGATGGATGCTTCCACTTAAGGTCAAAATATCAATAGACTTGAGAAAAGGCTAGAGGATCTATCCTTGACACCTAGATGTTGTGAGGAGGGGATGCTTACTTCCCCAACTATAGTAAACCCAAATAATGTTGGTAGTCAAATGGCTATTCCTTAAAACACCTACTTCAGACTACAAATGCAAGTGCAACTCGTATATCACTATTAAGGCCCAACTCATCCTAATGCACCTCCATCGCCACAAGCACCATGCAATTATCAATTCCCCTTGTCACCAAAAAGACCACCTCATCAAATATAAGAAGTCCCTCCACCTCCACATGGACAGAGGCATGTATAACAACCCTATATCCTCAAAACCCACATGAACAAAAAAACCAAAGGTCACCTCCACCCCTTCAACAACAACAATAAGCCCCCCTTCTTCTAATGAGCAAGTAAAATTTGTTACAATTATAAGGAGTGGAAAAACTTTTGAGCAACCAAAGATTCAAATAAATAGTGATGCCCTGATTGGTAGTCATGTTCAAACTATGATGTCTGAAAAAGTTCCTATTGGTATTGTGATGCCTAATAAATCTATTTTTTCTCATGTTGTTCATGGTGTTATTTAATATGTTGATCCTATTATTCCTACTGAGGAGGGTGCACAAGAACTACCCATTCTTAATGCTTTGCATTGGCAAACTACATCCAGGAGAAATAAGAAGCACATAAAGGATAAGTTTAAAACCTTCAATCGATTTGGAATTGATATTTCACTTTTAGATGTTGTTAAGTAAATTCTTTATTATACCAAAATCATTAAAGATATGTTGCACTTTTAAGAGGATGTTATATGGGATTATGCCACAAAGGGGTCAATCTTACATAAAAAGTTAGTTATTTGTAGCATGCTCCTCTTATAAAGACAAAGGACCTCGAAGCACCTATAATCCCTTGTTACATTGGAAAATATTCCATTGACTGGACCCTCTTCAACTTGGGTTCAAGTGTCAATTTTATGCCAAATTTTGTGTATAGTAAAGTGTACCTAGGCCACCTATAGACAACCAAATGCACTCTAGAATTGGTTTTTTTTGGTATGTTAAGGTCCTTCAAGGTCAAGTGGATGACGTATTGGCGAAGCTTTATGATGACACATATGCCTTCTACCCCGCTAAGCTTGTTATTATTAATATGGTAATATATAGTAAAAAAGTTCCCATCATCTCGGGAACATTGTTGTTTTCCACAACCAATGTAGTGATTCATGTGCAAACAAGAATTATGTATGTTACATTTATGCACATGAAGATCTTATTGAATATTTTTAAAGCCTCTGCCAAGGCTGAAGTTATTTGTTCTATTAAAGAGTAGTCCTACTTTACTGATTGAATGGATGACATTGTTTATGAATGCCTACTATGTAGATTCATATAGACACCAAATGTAGGTTCTTGAACCCATAGTGGAGTTTTCTAAAGTGTCGACCAAAGAAGCAAAGAGACTGAGGTTATTGCTTCTATTAAAGACATTGCGTCTATTTCTATCAAATCTTTGAAAACATCTATTGAGAACCCTATCATTCTTGAGTTGAATCCCCCTAAAGATTCAAAGTATGCATTATGTGTCCTCAATGACACCATCCCAATGATCATTTTCTCTATTCTATCTCCAAATCAAGAGAATGCTCTTATCTATGTTTTCAAGAAGAATACTGAGGCCATTGGGTAGTCTATTGATGATTTGAGGAGAGATGATCCCTCCATATGTACAAAGAATATATTTGGAGGAAGATACTCACTCAAGTTGTGATATGCAAAGAAGAACATATCCTAAGTTGAAAGAAATCATCACACAAGAAATTCTATAGTTATTTTATGAATCATATACAATATCTTTGATGGGCAAGGTCCTATTCTAGTGGTACCAAAAAGAGTTGGAATCATTGTTACACCTAGTGAAGATGGCAAACAAACTCCTATGAGAGAGCATTTGGAATGGCAAATGTGCATGAATGTAGAAAATTGAATGCAAAGACCAAAAAACACCACTTCTCACTGCCATTCATTGACCAGATTCTTGATAGATTGGTGGGGGCAAAGCCTCCATTATTTCCTTGATGGATATTTTAGGTACTTCCAAGTGGCATTTCACCCTACTGATTAAGAGAAGACCATCTTTACATGTCCATCTAGGACATTTTCCTATATGTAAATGACATTTGGTGTTTGCAATGCACCTTCCACTTTTCAAAGATGTGTTACATCCATCTTTGGCAACATGATAGATTTGTCTTTAGAGGTTTTCATGAATGACAATTCTGGTTTTGAGAAATCCTTTGATGAATGCTTAGTCCATCTCACATCCATCTTAGAAATATGTGTCAAAGTATGACCAATACTGTCTTGTGAGAAAAGTTATATCTTGGTCCCATAAAGGGATAGATTTGGGATGTTGAGCATCTAAGACTGGAATAGAAAATGACAAAGACATATATGGTCAAATCTCTACACTTACCATTCCTTCCACCATAAAACATGTCCTATTGTTCTTAAGGCATATAATCTTATATTATTGTTTTATCAAGATATTTTCTCCTTTGTGCCATCTTCTTAAAAATGATGTTAAGTTTCAATTTCATGGCAAATGTATAAAAGCTTTTAATGAACTGAAGTCAAGGTTGATTTCTACTCCTATCATTTAGACCCTGACTCTCTACCATTTGAGATCATGGCTGGCACATCTATTATGGAAATGAGGGTTGTGCTTGGACAAAGAATTGGGTGTGTGCCCGTGACATTTATTATGCTAGAAGGACTCTATATGATTCCCAAGAAATTATACAACCAAAGAAAAAGAGTTTCTTGCAATAGTCTTTTCTCTTGATGAATTTTGATGTTGTGTGCTAGTGAAAAAGGTAATTGTATACATCAACCATTTTTCCCTAAAGTACCTTATTCTGTAAAGGATTCTAACCCAAGGCTCATCAGGTGAATTATATTGCTTTAAAAGTTTGACATTGAGAGAATTGACAAGAAGTGATCTAAAAATCTTGTTGCCCACCAAAATTCTCACATTGAATCCCCCTAGGATGAGGTGAAAAGAACTAGGGATACTTTACCTCATGAGAAACCCTTGCTAATTAGCTCAAACTAATGCCCATGGTACAATCACATAACCACTAGTGGAAGACTACCAAATACATGGTCAAGTGAGGAGAGGAAAATGATATATGCAGTTGAAGAATCACGTAATCCAGGACCCACATATTTTCAAGTATTGCATGAACAACTCATTGGGAGTGTGAACCCAATAATGACCAGTTTGATATTCTCAACATGCAACACTCTAGTGCATATGGAGGGTACGTTGGGGACAAAAAATGATAACATCCAAATTTACATGTATTCACTAAGCATTTATCTATGTTTTTGTGTCACTTTGGCCTTAATTTTCCCTATACTGCTTATGTTATAGTACCTTTTATCTTGTCATAGATAAAGTAGCTAAAATAGACAATAAAGTAGCCAATCTAGCCAGTTTTGGGACAAGCAGACACCGAACTTGTGATGACAACTTTCTCCATGTTTTCTGTCTCTCCGAGGCCCAGTGAAACTGTGTTATTTGTTATATCTTCTAATGACAAATACATTTTCATCTTTGTTTGAGTCACCATCTTGGGCTCAGTTTTGCTCTGATTAATTGCTTCTATTTCCTAAACCTACTTATACACCCTTATAACCTAATTGATTCAATCTCTATTTTTAATTAGGATTTTATTCTATTTGTGCAGGCTAAATTGGAGTACATGGGCCCAATCTCCAAGCCCATTCACCACGATGGACGGTCCTTGTTCACTCACTGCTGGCAGCCTCTCGGTTGACTTCTTCTTCGACCGACCATGACATACCTTCCCCTCTCAAAAACCGTAGTCGCGGTTTCTCCACACCTAACCGCGGTTGCGGTTTCTACTTCTGTGGCTCCTTTGATAGCATTGGCTTTTGGATATGTTAGTGATTACTCCCAATTTCATGGTTTAGCATACCAACCCCAAACACCCTACTACTTATCTTGATTGAACAAAACCTTGAGTGTCTTGTTGTTGTGTGATTGTGGCTTTACCTTAACAAGATTTGTATAAATAAATTGGTTAGTTCATTAGGATTAATTAGTATAATTGCAGTTTGTCTTTAATTCATTACTAACTAGATGATGTTAATTCTTATCCCTAGTTTCAATCTCAACTTCCTTGTTTACTTACTTGCACAAATTTCTACCATAATCCAAACCATTCCCAAGTTATACGCTACAACCCTAGCCTTAGACTCTAGAATCCTATCTAGAGTAATTAATTAGGTCTAGAATCTTTGGATCGACCCAACGTTTCACTCTACTACATCCCAAGCTCATGCACTTAAGAATTTATTGCTTTATAGTGTGCAATTGTGCAACTTTTTAGCCTTAGGCATTTGCGCCTCAAAGCACATTTGCGGTATAGTTCTTAAAAGAGCCCTATAGTAATCCAAACATTTTACATATTTTCTCAATGCTATCGTAAATAAAACACCACATTATCTAAAAAATAGTTCATGGTAATATGTTAGTATCCTGATTTATAAATATCTATAAAAATATTGAGAAATCATTTGCAATTAAACTTCACATCAATGTGTGTAATGTTGTATTAATAAACCAATTGGGAAGGTCAAACTTCTTCAACACTGATAGTGAAGTAAGTCACTCTGAAATGAACCTTTTCTCATTCTTGGTGGTAAGTATGTAGGAGTTATTAAAGGAAAATCTATCCCAATCATGCTTGACTTATTTCTTTATCATGGTGACTATGATGGCTAGGCTATAACAGAATGGGAAGTATGTGCTAAATCTAGATTGTTGTATGTAAAAGAGATGCAAAGACATGTTAAAATCGATGTAAATATAGTGAGATTCAATGTTCTAACAACTATACAAGATAGAAAGAGGGAGAGCGAGTGTGCATGAAAGAGATAAATAGGAATGTAGTGTCTTAGTTTCCTCTATATTTTTTATTAATCTACATATAGCACCACCATTGTTTTGTGACATGGTATGAATGCGTATATAGATATATAAGAAAATGTACACAAAGGCATAGAGAGAGAGAGAGAGAAAGATAGGGCATTTTATCTACAAATGTGTCTACATGGACATAGTTATGTATCTATGACAAATAGGACACGTGCACACTCTAATATTAGCTCCAAATAAATTTATATTTTTCTAACTCTTTGCCATGATAGCTGCCATAAAACATAGATCAAGAAAGTGGATTCTTGCCTCATTATGACAAAAACCAAAGTTGAACTAGGGGGAAATGATGGTTTTGATTTATCGTGATGATATTTACGAGGATCCTACATTTCTATACGCATAGATAACATTTGTGCTAAAAAAGATGAGGTATCAAGATTTGAATATGTGACCGTTTCACACATATGGAAAACTTTGTGCGCATGGGACATGCACATTGAGAACGAGGTATGACTAGATGTTGCGAAGGATGACATATTTGATCAATCCATAAAGGTTGACAATACAAGACATAGATGAACATGACAATTAAAGTTAAAGAGAGAAAACTTTTACTAAAGATACGTTGAGGCGTGCAGAGAGCACTGTCCTTAAGAGTATTTCTGCAGTACTCGACGGCGAGCGCTTGTGTGATAGTCTCATGCGCGACTACTCTCCCAGGATCCAACAACGTTTGTCGACGTGAAGCGCGCACACACAGTCACGACGACGAGCGAAAGACAACCAATCGTCCTTCTAGTGGACAGACTGAAGGCGGAGAAACGAGGAAGAAGAGAACGAGAGAGACAATTTTTCAACCGTACCAAATGTCAGCGAATGACAAAGTATATGTAACAACGAAAAGGCGTGTGAAGAGTTACGTTGTGGTTGCAAATCGGGCCACAGTTTGGAATCATCCAAACGAAGAGGGGCGACAAAAACAAATATTGCGGCACATGTCTCAATTTGGTTCAGTGAACCGAAGAGCAGAATTAAGCCGGGGCCGCACAAGGGGCTCCGGGAGGCGGAATTTGCAACCCCCTACACGCGGGATGCGAAGTGCGTTGACGCGCCCGATTAAAGAATTTCCGGACCGGACCCGCCCAAACCCATTTGGGTTGCCCCATCATGCACGTGCGAAGCCCACATCCTATTTTATTCCTCAAATATTACATAGACTAGCAACTATATATGAATAGGAGGGAAGTCTCCAAAGCAAACAATGTGGGACTAAAGACTTTTGCTTTGAAATACAACATCAGCCACAACACATTCTACATATTGACGAGAAATTACTCTGGTATTGAAGCCAAAAGTTATATGCTAATGTTTTTCAGAATCTATGGGGCACCGGAACTCTAGGAGGTACGTCCTAAATGTAGCTAAGTTCTACACAATGTCAGATTAGAACGCCATTTGTGATATATGGTCCTTAAATAGCTAGTTGGTGCTTTGTAACCTCCCCATAAGTTTTAGTTGAGTTACGCTACCCACCGTTCGTTATAGACCCGACAGCCCACCCGGTTTCTTGATATCCTGCAAAAACCTGCAATAAGCCGTATTTAATTAATATGAATCTTCTGCGTACCTCGGAAGCCGAAAAGACGGCCAGGACTCCCAAACTTCTCATGCAAAGTCCATGCATAAGTATGTCTCTACATGCAAAGTCCATGCAAAGTGTATTAATTCGTTTTTTCTCTTGTAATTATTCTCTCCCGTTCTAATCCACCCACCTGCATTCCCGTATTAGTACAGTACCTACGGAATCCAATAACAACATTGAATTGAATCACTTTACGTACAATACTTATAGAAGGGGGGTTGTAGAAATTGTGTACTGTGCGTATAATTATACAATATGCTGGAACACTCGACAAATCTGAATTGAATCCCTTTACGTACAGTACTTATACAGCTGCATAAAAAAGTGTGTTGTAGAAATTGTGTACTGTACTTAAATGAATGAATGGTCTGTAACTATGTTACATACAGTACTTGGCCGATTGCATAAAAGAGGGGGTTGTAGAAATTGTGTATTGTACGTATAATTATACAAGATGCTGGAACACTCGACACATCTGAAATTGAATCTCTTTACGTACAGTACTTATACAGCTGCATAAAAGAGTACGTTGTAGAAATTGTGTATTGTACGTATCGTTATGCAAATTACTAGAACACTAGACAAATCTGAATTGAATCCATTTATGGTTAAGTGAATGAATCATGATTATGATACGTACAGTACTTATACAAATGCATAAAAAGAAATTTTCGAAACAAAAACAAATGAATGGTCTGTAACTATTTTACGTACGGTACTTATACAATTGCCTAAAAAAGACAAATATGGAAATTGTGTATTGTACGTATAATTATACAAAATGCTGGAACACTAGACACATCTGATTTATAGTTAAAACTAATTGAATGAATTCCGACTATGATGTGTACAGTACTTATACGTTTGTATAACAGAGGGTAGTTGTATAAAATCTGCACTGTACGTATTGTTAGCATAAGTGGTGTCTGCATCTATATAGGTGATTTGAAATTAAATAGAGGGAATGATTAGAGGGAAATCGAAATATGGTGAATTTTTATTTGGTTACGAGATCATGCATCCTTTTTGCATGTAAAAGCATGTAAAATCACTGCTGGAGATAATGTGCATGCAGCAGGAGGAGTTAGTGGACTGGCGCAGCAGTGGAGGAAAACGACAGTTGAGGTTTCCCGAGGACCGGGTATGTGGCCGGGTATAGGGTGTGCTGTGCGTAGAATTTTTCTTTTAGTTCGATCCAGCCTATCGGTTGAGGATATTAGTGATTACAAAAGACCACGTGGGATTTGCTCGGGGCATGTGAAATTTATGACCAAGCAATATATGCTTAACATATTAAAAAACACACCTCGCCATACTCGATTTGGACTGACCCAACTCCATTATGTTCAATCCATATGCATGTTGATTTATTTGCTGAGAGGACACTCTTGTTCTAGTTGTTGTTTGTCGGAATTTTATTTTGTTTGTTGGATTCCGAAGATGCACCACTTTCTGATTTACTTGTGTCGTGACCAAGATGCCCTCCTCAACCTACATAATGACCAAGATGGTCTTCCCTTTACAGCTTATTTCTCATGCATCCTCCGCCTTCTTGTATATGTCACAAATCATGACCTTGACTGTGCCAACTTCAGGCACAACGAATGCATGACTGAGATGATTTTCTGGGTATGCGTTGTGACCAATAAAGGGTGTGGTGACGTTTGAGACCAAATTGATTTTCCTTTCTCACGTCACAACTATGATGGCATTCCTGATGCCCGTTGCGACGTTCGTCCCAACCAAAGTACCAGTCACAATGTTAGTGCAACTCTTTTCATGTGGACTTTAATCACCCTGAATCATACAATTTTTGCCAAGTGGACGCATGTGTGACCACATCTTCTGAAGACGTGAGCGTGTTAAATTCAGAAGGAATGTTAGATAATGTTTTGCCTTATGAGAAACAGAGAGAGCACATATAGTTCATGTGTTGGCTAATGCGAGGGGATTGTATTCCTTAAAGCTTAAAATGGGCTTACTTTCCTAACATGTAAAACTGAGAAATCCTCGCTTGATATATCTGGCAATTTGCTCTCTTGCAGATTGCTCATTCTTCTCCACTATAGAATTGCTACAGCCTTCTTCATTCATTGTGTGTATGAAGTTCCCATTAACAGTTCTAGACCACGATGCCTGGCTGCATTCTTCTCGTTGACACTCAAGCATTTGTATCAAGATGTAGATGGTATAAAATCTCGTGGATTGGATTGCCGAAGATTCTGTAGGGAAGAAACTGAGAGGGGACGGTCCGATCTAATCCCAAAATCAATTGGTAATGGGAGAAATAGTCCAATGTCTTATATTTGGGTGCACATCTCTCAGTTAGGCAATGTGGGATCAATTTACAAAAGGCAATTAGCCACACCACACAATATAGATCCAGCCACACAACTCATTATTGTATTCCACAAAGGTGCAAAGCTCAAGCCCAAACAACACTCTGATACCACTTGCAAGGGAGAAACTGAGGAGCAACGGTCCGAGCCAATATATAATCCAGTTGGGATTCCATCCCAAAATCAATTGCCAATAGGAGGAATAGCATGGCTTATAATTGGGTGCACATCTTTACAGGCAGGCAATGTGGATCAATTCATTCACACATGACTTATCAGATTCTCGTACATCAAGAATGATGAAATTTGTTGGAAAGTGTGATCAAAAGACAAGCCTTCTCCTACCAGCTTCTGCTTCTTATTCAATCTTTTGGTTGCCGTGACTTTATACACATTACAATAGTCCTAATCATAATTATATTTCTGAATAATGCTACTTTAACCAACGAGGTTATGAAGGCCAATTTTGTTGATTGTCACAATGCAATTTAGGCTCCCATTGGTGAGGAATCTTAGGGACTGTTTTGGGAGTAGTTAGTCTGCAAACTGTGAATTTGATATACATACAACAAAAATCTTTTGTATAATTCCAAGTTTGTCATCCGAGTACACCCAACTAAACAAACTTTTTGAAATTTCATTGCATGCTCTATGGGATTATAAGTGCTAGATATTGTGGAAATAGTCTGGTGGCGAGAATCTTCTCGGTAGGCCTGGGCGTATGTCAAAATTGCCACTAATTGAGGGCCTATGTAACTAGACCTTCGATGAAGGCAGACCTGATGGACAGAATAATGAAGAGTTGCCGCGTCTCTGGAGTATGGACATAGGACTAGAACGTGGTCCAAGCCTCGAGAGCGATGAGACATTTAGTAGATCTTTACGAGGAGGAGACCTACTAGTAGTCCTGATCCATCTTTACATAATTGATTTTTCAGTGGGGATACTTTGATTAAAAATCACATCATATTTGAAACTATATATTGAAAGTATATGTTGTTAAGTCCTAATTCAATCAGTTTAGCCTCGCTTTGCTGACTTGTATAGCTATGCAACTATGCATATATTATTGAGTTAATTCTCTCATTGTCTATGGGATGAAACCTCACTCATGTCACATACTTGAACCTTCATTTTCTTCCTTGTTTCTCACATCAGAAGTGGTATTGGAGCACAGTTTGGACTTTGACCTGACATCATTAAGTACCTACTCACACAAAAAGATACCTAATCACGGAAAAAGATCCGAATCTTCAGCAACATAGATGGGTACAGTTCATAAAAAACCACGACTTTACCATTACATCATTGGGATGTGTTGTGGGCCTTTGTAGTAAAGTGCTATTAATTAATGTCGATATCAAGTTCAAGGAGAGTTTGTGACCTCACACGTAAATGACAGATCTATTATACACATGTATAAGTCAGTTTACGGCCACATTGCTGGCTTGTGATGAGATGCTCATATACATTATTCAGTTATTCTTTTCATTGCCAATTAGATTTGAAATAGGACAAACAGATGTGTTTTGGAGCTATGGCAATGATAGCTGTGTGCAAGAACAATAGATACGAAGACATATTTGCAGTTACAGGAATATTATAAGTCAACGATCTATTGCTAATGGAAGAACTTGCGAAACACTTCTAGGAAAAGCGACAATTTGAAATTCTGGCAAATCCGGGACCTAAATGAAACCGTGAATATTGTTCTTTAAAAATCTGTTTGTAACTATCGAAATTTGCAAAAAGAGGAAACCACCGCTGTCCTTTCTTATATTATATACACGTGATCCTAGTTTTGTTTTACACACAAACTGAGAAACTACTACATTTACTAATTTTGCTCTTGGATATTGTTTCATTCTCGATTTGGTGGTCTGCATACAAGAATAATTGCTATCATACTTGTTTAAAGACACAGGATGGGATGTAGGAGCAAAGATAATTAAAAATATAAGTATCCATTTCTATGCATAAGGGAGGAAAAAAAACCGTCATCGGAAAAACTAAACAAAAGGACTTCGGATGAAACATATAACCATACAGTATCGAAACTTAGAAAACACACTTGGGAAAAAATTCAGAAGAGACAAAGAACAGATTGACTGACGCTGAGAATGGATGGATATACAGAAAGCCAAAATGCCACTTTCAGTGGTGGTTCTCTCTACCTGAAGCCTGAAGGTCGAACCAACGAGTTCGAGCTTAGACTGCTTAGCTATAATAACCAGCATCTGCCTGAAGCGGGACACATTTTTCGATAAGTGATAGCTTACAACGGTAGGCTAGTTTCAGGAAAAAGAGCAAAATGAAGTTTGCTTTTGTAGAATACTCTTGTTAAACAGAGCTTCTGGATACTCTCGGAAAGGAGATTGGTATCGTCTATTATTCGTCACATACAAGAGAATCCGGTTTCTCTTACCAATAAAGCGGAGAATCAGGGATCACCAATAAAGTGGAGAATCAGGTATCGCAGAGCTAAATCGCTATCATATACTCAGAAATTGCTCCCCGTGGGTGCTACTCACTCAAGGTCGTAAATACAATTAGCAATATGAAGGAGAGCAAAGAGAGGCCAAACATCAGTTTTAAAAGCCTTCATATATATAACGTATCAACCATGAATCGGAGCTACAACAATCAAAGCTATCACTTACCTTCTGCTGGATCTGTGACGGCTTTGGTTTTGTTCTGGGCCTCTCCATGGACGAAGAAGAGAGAAGCTACCGAGAAGAGCGTAGCAGAGATTTTCAGCAGAAAAAGGGGGGATGGAAAGCGGGACATGATTCTCCTTTCCTCGTTACTGCATTTCTACAGGTTAAGGAGCATATATATATTGTCCAATGTCTGAAAAGCGTGGTTCTGCGGCTTCTGCCTCATGGAGATACAGAGTAGAAAGGTGTTGGTGGAGGATAAGAAACAGTAAAAAATGGATCAACCTATCAGGCTTGCGCGAAAAAGTGAGAGTCCATTTGCTACTTGTGAGCAGAGCAAGTGGGCCTCGTTTTACAACGATTTACAGCTTTACAAAATCAAATGGGTCTCCTGCGCGGTACTCTCTCCGGAGGAGAAGAGAGGAAGAAGAAACCAGAGAAGTTTTACGTCTGTACCGAACTAGAAAACAAACATAAATAACTAGGAAAGGTAGCGTGAAAGGATGCGTTCGGTTGCAAAACGTGGTGCGGTTTGAAACTGCCAAACGAACAGGTGCATTGCAGCGGCCCAGGTTAAAAAATGGTTCAATGAACCGAAAGGCAAAACTAAGCCGGGGCCGCACCCGCACAAGGGGCTCCGGGAGGCCGAATTTGCACCCCCCTGCGCGCGGGTTGCGACGTGCGCCGACGCGCCCGATTAAAAGGTTTCCGGACCGGGCCGGCCCAAACCCCATTGGCAAGGCCCACCATGCGCGTGCGTAGGGTCTATTCCCTTTCATTCCTCAATTGAACTATGGAGGCGGAACGGCTGAGGCATATCTTCCTCAGTCCTGCCGCGGCGAGGACATTCTCCAGTCTTTCAAAATCCCCAATTGAATGAAGGATGACTGGTGGCAGAATCTGCTTGGCCCGTAAAGCTTAGTCGCCAATTCTGTGTACCGACGTCCATGCTCGTCATCTCTTGGCACGAACCTTCCTAGTGTGTGGTCCAGGGGTTCTGCCGCTGCGGTTGGAGCTGTGGTTGGAGCCGTCACTTCTCTCGTCCTTGTTCTCTTTTCAGCGGTTGATGGCCCAACCGCCTCGGGATTCAGGCGTTTCTGCCCGACCGTTGTTGCTTCAGTTGCGGCCTCGGTGTCGATTCTTCTACCATGTTCGTCAACTCGAACGACGGTTTGCTTTGTACGGGCCATTTCTGTCAGCATAAAACAAATTCATTGATCAATTAAATGATAAAATTGATTTCAAGATAAAGATTCGGTCTGATACAAAACTATCTGATACCATCGTATTGGGTCATAACAAAGGGCGAAACGATGCTTGCCCGATACGCTGGTGTCGAACGATTCGAAGCCTTCAAACTAAAATCACTATAGGTTTATGCCCGATACGAGGTACGGGTATCGTTCACCAAAAGAACATTTTGGGCGATACAGAACTTGGACGATACGGGGAGAACTGCGTGTTAGGCTCATTGCCTGGCATGGGTGTGTCGGGCGATACGGTCGCGAGAAACAGAGTCCCCGATAGGGCCTTCCTGATAAAACAACGTGTCGTCCGACAATAAAACAAGTGAGGCGACACAAGGATGGGCGACACGGTTATCGCCCGATATGGCGTATCGGGCAAGCGCGTGCTAAAGGCGTGTCGCACGACATATGTTTCGGGCGATACAAGGAAATTCAGCTAAAGTTGTCTGCCCGATACGTTATGCGATAGGGAGGTCGTGTCGGGCAAGGCAGGACGATACGGCTGTCGGGCTATACCTTTGTTGTTTTCTTAAGCTTTCTGTGCGACACGAGAGCAGAAGAGGGTTGCGCGACACAGGAGCAAACGAAGGAAATCACAGCACGATACGAGTAGGTGAAAAGAGTAAAGGCAGTAGCCCGACACGGTAAATTCTCCATACTATTTATAGCAATCCCAGCCGGGATAAAACAGGTAATTCTGGGACACGTGTCGGTCGTTGGGATATGTCATTCCCGAGATGGGCAGTCCATCCGTCGGCACAAGGGTAATTACTCCTCTTGCACGATACGGGTGCACGCCGCCCAAGAATGTCATCCGTCACGACCTTTGCGATGCCCGAAATACCATCGCCCGATATTAGCGCGTTCTGTGCGCCGGTTGAGCTACTACCCGATACGAAAACTTCAGAACAAAATCAAGGTGAAAAACTTAAAAACAAAGCGGGGAAAAAGCGGTCGATGAGTAAAACATCATTGGCCCAAGGTTAAGTTCCCGGCCTTAGATAGTATTACCCATCCCGGTCCATGAAATAGAGCGGTGGCCCATAAAACAAAAGAGTCAGCGCACGTGGCGCATGTGCTGACTTAGGTCTTATTACAGTCCAAACGTTCATAATGTTTGTTTTGCTGGAAAGTAAATAACATCCTATTCTAGGAAAAATAAAAAGCTCGGGCTGCCTCCCGAGGAGCGCTGGAGTTTGTGTCGCCAGAACGACCGCTTCAGGTTCTTCACTTTTAGCCTCATGCATCATCCATACTCGCAACTCGATCTCTGCCTTTTGTGATCACAACCCTGCCTTTTTGGCGGTTTCAGTGTTAGAGGGTATTTGTCCTGAGGGATTATTTATTAATTCGACCATCTGAGCTAATTGCTGATCAATCTGGCGTTAATGCGTCTGCATATCCGCCATCTGGACCTACAATGAGTTCAGAACACCCGAATTTGAAAGCACACTCTGCGCCAACTGGTTATTAATTGTGTCCTGTCTTTTTACAAAATCAAACAATTGTCCAACCACGTCTGATTGGTTTGGAACCTTGTCCTTTCCCTGCTCTTTGGCTTGACCTTGGCATTTAACTTGTCCTTGGAAATTTCCTTTGTTTGTCTGGAAGGGGGTGTTTTTGACAAATTGACTCTGTCCTCCCCTTTTCTCGAAGGCTTGAGGTGGCTTGGAGGAAGTATGCAGCTGATGTGAGTTTTCAGCTGCATCTTTGTTGCCATAACTGAAACCGGGATGGTCCGGTCTTTTGAAGTTAACAAAAGAGACATTCTCAGTCTCCTCAGCCTCAGATTCAGTATCGCTCGATGCGTCGGGTCGGGTGTAGATGCAGTTATCTACCCCGTGTCCTCCCTCTCCATAGGTAACACACTTCATAACCTTCTCAAATTGCTTCTTTCCCTTCCCACTGGACTCTTTCAGCTGCTTCACATTAGTTGCGATCCTCTGGATCCAAGAAGTGATGGTCTCCAGAGCCTTGGATTCAAAAGAAGGTCCTTCACCAGCCTGCTTAGCTTGTCCCCTGTCGGATCTATCAAAGTCAGTGCCGGCTTGCAGCTCGGCCATGTTTTTGATGATCTTCTCAGACTTGCTCGGCTTCTTTCCCAGAAAGTCACTTCCTGCTGCTGCATTCAGTGAAACCCTTTCCTTGGGGGTTAAACCGTTATAGAAGGTAGTGATCAAGAAACCTTTCTTATAATTGTGATGAGGGCAGTCCCTCTGATATTCCTGATATCTTTCCCAGGCGTCATGGAGGTTCTCGCTTGGCTTCTGCATGAAGGATGTAATCCTTTGTCTGTTCCAGACAGTCTTCTCAGTTGGATAGAACTTGTTCACAAAGGCATCCACCAATGCACTCCATCCATCAAGAGCTTGGTGGGGCAGCCCCAGATACCATGACAGAGTCTTATCTTCCAAAGAAAAGATGAAGCCCTTACAATAGATCACCTCTTGGGGGACTCCCCGCATCTTGATGGTGTCGCATATGTTTTTGAAAGCATCCAAGTGGATATAGGGATTGTCATTCTTAGAATTCCCTCTAAAGCTTTTATTCTGAATCATGGAGATAATTGATGGCTTGAGCTCGAAGTTGGTGGCGTTGAATCGCGGAATGACGACAGGGCATCTGGAATTTTAGCCTTTATGGAAGCTAACTCTCTTAGAGTCTTTTCTTCTTCATCTGAATCATCGCTGTCGCTGCCTCCCTGGCGCTGTTCCTGATTATTGTGGTTCCTCCTGTGCCTTCAGTGTTGACGATGTCTATCCTGGCGATGATCTTCCTCGAACTGCTCCATTTTTGGATCTTCAGGTTGATCATTGCCGTCGTAGCGGTCGTTATCTTCCGGTGGGGGCACGTGAGGTCTAGCCCTCCCTTGGCGTTCACCTTCTGACAAGGGTTGTTCAACACACGACGACATGTTTGATTGCGTTGGTGCTTAGTTGAGCCGAATGTACCTGAATAGTATGTAAAATTCAAGTTAGAAAATCTGTTATTAATAATAAGAATCACTCATTTCAGGTAAAGAATAATAAATAATAACAAAAAGGAAAAAGAGAGTGTTGTCAAACTCATTTCTAAGCTTGAGGCACTAGAGTGTAGTTAGTGGATTCGGGTTCGTCAACATTACCGTTTTGCCTTTTCCCCGACAACGGCGCCAAAAAGTTGACCGACCTAAATCGCGCGTCCTAAAAGTGGAGCGGATTTGAAGTAGTCAGACTTTTAAATTTATAACCCGAAACCTTCTAGGCCCCCGCAACTTTGTTTACGGGGTCGAAGTAGATATACGGGATCGAACACAGGGACAAGGGTGGTAGTGTTGAGAACACATAATCGACATGTTACACTCCGGTAAGGAAAAGGAGATGATAAAATTCCCCAAGGGGACAACAAGATAAGATCGATAAAACAAAAGAATTCTATCTCCAACTGGAGCTATGAGGAAAAATTAGGTTTAAAGCATTTATCAGTTTTTAGGGTTTTTGTGCAACGGAAACAGAGAGATAACACCATCGCTTTAGTAAGGAACGAAGGAGAAAACTTGGGTAAAACAAGCGGCCGCAGAAAACATCATGTACCCCTCCTCTCGAAGCGAGTACCTCTAACTAAGCGTCAACACCCCTCTCGAGGTTGTTGGGCTTAAGTTAGAGTGGAAAAGTTACTACAACAACTCCGATCCCGGGCACTCTCGTACTCCAGTATCGGACCAAACACTAGAGCCTAAACACCTCTCTCGAGGTTGTTGCAACGGGAAAACACGATTCGGTAGCTAATCGAAACGCGATCCAAGCGTACAAGCTAGAGTTCAGATGTTAAACATAGCATTCATCCAACAAAAGGTACCAAACATAAAGCAGCAGATAGTTAAAACTCGTCCAATTCCATTAACATATAAGGGTCTGATTACATTGTATAAGTAAAGGAAGTAAATGACTGAAATAAGTAAGATAGGTGTCGCCTTCTTGATTTATAAGGGCGACAGACAACAGTAGACTTTCCAGCCTGATACCGGGCAGGGGCCTTGCCCGATACACACGTGTCGGGCAGCACATCCTCTCGGGAGACACGCTCACGACAGGCAGATGTACCGCACGGGGCGCCCTAGCCCGATACGATCATGTCGGGTGGCACCCTCTCGGGCGACACGCCACGACTAGCGATGCGTATAGGGGTTCAGTATCGTGCCGGGCTAGAGTGTTGCTTCCAGGTATCGAGTACTCTTATCGAGCGTTCTTGTTGGCCGATATCAGCCTGCAGCGATGCCCAGGCTGATTCTAAGTGAACCATTCCCTCTCTCTCAGGATGGGGAAGTGCTCACCTAGAGTTGTCCGGCACACCTCTCAGGCACGACACGCGAACTCCAGATGCTTTCCTTTCATGGATTTTTGAGAATTTCTCGAACCGTCTTTTCGTCTTCCTGTAGCTGCTATTTATAGGCAGCGGTTCGGGGAAGTTATGGTTCTCCGGACGCCACATGTCCTCCTTCAACTCCATTATTGCGTCTTCAGGGGTGCCCGATATGCATGTCACCCGGCACAAGGATGTCGGGTTGTCGGTCGTCATGATGAGTGGCGCATGCCGGTGGGTGGCCTGTATCACATGACATGCTTCAGCAGCCGTGGCGGGTCCGGCTCCCTGTCGGGTAGAAGGCATGTCGCTCATCCGCTTCCTCTTGCGCGGCGCCCTCGTGTCGCGTGGTAGTGTATCGGGCTGCCCTATCAGGCAGTGACCGTATCGGCCGACTGGTTGGTAAGGAGGCTGATGTGGTGGAACATGTTCGTGGGGTGGGACGGGCCTTTTTTCCGATAAATGTGTTAAAAACCGAGGAAAACTCTACAAAAGATGACAAAATTGAGTTAATAGCGTCGTGTGGCCTGTTTATTCAAAAAAACACTATAAAAAGGAGAGGAAAACAGTTTAAAAGGGCAGTTTTGATAACAAAATAAGGGCCAAAAACATCACACAATTTGGTTTTATCACTCACCCATATCTTGCATGTCAAAATTAGAAGCCAAGAAGCCTGTTGTACTATTTATTATATCAATATTAGTGCCAAAAATAAGCATTTTTTTCAGCACCAAAAAAAAATATTAGTGTCAAAAATAAGCATGTCATCTACATAGAGACATATTATAACACAACCTTGGTTATCGACTTTAGAATATATACATTTGTCTCCTTCATTTATATGGAATCCATATGATACAAAGACCTTATCAAATTTCTCATGCCACTATTTAGGTGCTTGTTTCAAACCATAGAGAGATTTGATTAGTCTGCATACCGTATGTTCTTTTCCCGAAACTACATACCCTTCAGGTTGATCCATATAAATTTCCTCATCTAAATCTCCATTCAAGAAAGTAGTTTTAACATCCATTTGGTGTATAATTAATTTCTTAATAGATACCAAAGCAATTAAAATCCTAATTGAAGAGATTCTAGTAACAGGAGCAAAGGTATCAAAATAGTCAATATCCTTTTGTTGTTTATATCCCTTGGCAACCAAACGAGCTTTGTATTTATCTACAGTCCTATCTGTTCTCAATTTTCTTTTAAATATCCATTTACATCCATATTTCATATGGTGTCTTATTTGTCTTCCTACTAGGGATACGATTTTGAAGAAAACAAGATGACAAAATCGCTTCCCCCCACAAGTTGTTGGGTGCTCCTGAATTGATTAAAACAGAATTCATCATCTCCTATAGAGTTCTATTTTTACGTTCAACAATACCATTTGATTGAGGTGAATATGGAGGTGTGTATTCATGTATAATAGCATGGTTCACACAAAATTCATTAAAGGGAGAACAATCATATTCACCACCCCTATCTGAGCGAAGCCGTTTTATTTTCTTATTGAGCTGATTTTCTACTTTTGTTTTATAATTAACAAACATTCCAAAGGCTTCATCCTTTGAATGTAGTAAATATAATTTTGTATATCGTGAGAAATCATCTACAAAAATAATGTAGAAACGTTTTCCACCTCTAGATAGATTTCCTTTTAAATCTCCAAGATCAGTGTGAATTAAATCGAGCAATTCAGAATTTCTATGTGAAATTTGAGGACACGGTTTCTTGGTAGATTTAGTTTCAGCACATATTTGACATTTATTATTTAAATTAACAACACCATCAATATCCTTTAGTAAACCTAAAGATTTCATGCGTTGTAAATATTTAAAATTAACATGTCCTAATCTACTGTGCCATACATCAAAAGAATCAACGATATAAGCAGAAGGACTTATTTCATTAGCAGAAGAGTTTGGTACATTCAACAGAAAGAGACCATTTGAGCAGTAACCCAAGCCTAAGTAGTCTCCAGACTTGGTGAGAATGACCTTGTTTGATTCAAAGGACACTTTCACCCCAAACTTAACAAGTTGAGAAATAGAAATTAAATTAACACGGATATCTGGGACAAACATCACATCTTTGATCAGCAGAATTTTTGCAGAAGTCATCTTGATCATGACATTGCCCTTTCTGGTCACAGGAGAAGCAGTTGAGTTTCCCATGACAACCCGATGTTCCTCCTGTCCTACTTCAGTATAGGTCACAAAGGCATCTCTGTTGCCACTGATGTGGCGACTAGCCCCCGAGTCAATGATCCAATCATTATGGTGGAATGATCCCATGCTGACAATGCTGACAAATTCCACAAATACGTCCTCAGTAACAAGGTTGGTTGAAGGTTCCTTCGAATCCACTGCTTGTTTCTTCCTATGCCTGCATTTAGGAGAAGTATGACCAGGTTTTCCACAAACATAGCAAAAAACATTCTTTTTATTAATATCTTTGTTTCCTTTATATTTATTCTTATTTCATTTCCCTTTCTTATTTTTCGACTTATTTTTAGACTGATCAGTGGAAACTTTATTTTCTTTAACTTAATTATTAAAAAGTTAGCAGTGCATGACAACTCTTTATTCAGTTCAGATTTTTCTCTAGTACGGTTTTGATCTTCAACTCGGATATGTATTATTACATCATCCAGTGACATTGTCTTTCTTTTGTGCTTTAAATTGTTTTTGTAATGTTTCGAAGAACCAAGAAATTTTTCAATTAAAGAACCCACAACGAAAGACTCAGGAAGATCAATTTTTTCATTTTTCAAATCATCAAGTAAAATCTGAAATTCATGAATTTGAGTTGTTATATCTTTATCTTCAGTCATATGAAAATTTAGAAAATTCGCAACAGTAAATTTTTGGGTAGAAGCCTCTTCCAGAATATATTTCTTATTCAGACTTTCCCAAATTTTGGATGCAGTTTTATTTGGAAAGTATACGTCAAACAGTTGGTTAGACAATGTACTTAGAATCACATGTCGACAAATGCAATTTGCTTTTTCCCAATCAACAAAATCATTTTAAGGTTTGGGTTCAGTTAAAGCAAACGAGACATTAGAAACTTCTAAAGCAGTAATAATTTTTTCTTGCCAACGCCTATATTGTTGTCCATTAAACTGTTCAATTTTCGTAACATCAGGGATCGGTGTTTGCGAAACAGTAGAAACAGTGACGATTTGGTTGTTATTATTTGATGGCGTCACAGGCGTAAAGGGGGTTTCAAAACCTTCCATATTAGTACCCATCAGAGAAACAAGATACTCTTAAGATTGTTGATCGTATAGGGTACAAACCACGATGAAAAGGCGTAAACATAAAAGAGTATACCAGAGTATCACTGAGGCGTGCAAGATGCACTGTCCTTAAGAGTATCTCCGCGGTACTCGACGGCGAACATCTGTGCAGTAGTCTCCTGTGCGGTACTCTCCCAGGATCCAACAACGTGTGTCGACGTGAAGCGTGCACACATAGTCACGACAACTGATGAAAAGTAAATGATCGTTCTTCCAGTGGGAAGACTGCAGGCGGAGGAGAAGAGAGGAAGAATAAACGAGAGAATTTTTTCCTCTGTAACGAACGATAGAGGAAAACAAACATAAATAACCAGGAAAGGTAGCGTGAAAGGATGTGTTTGGTTGCAAAATGTGGTGCGGTTTGGAACTGCCAAACAAACAGGTGCATTGCAGCTGCCCATGTTAAAAAATGGTTCAATGAACCAAAGGGCAAAACCAAGCCGGGGCCGCGCCCACACAAGGGGGGCTCTGGGAGGCTAGATTTAAACCCTACCTGCGCGCGGGATGCGACATGCGCCGACGCGCCCGATTAAAGGGTTTCCGGACTGGGCCGACCCAAACCCCATTGTCAAGGCCCACCATGCGCGTGCGTAGGGCCTATACTCTTTCATTCCTCAATTGTACTATGGACAAGGGTCCATATATAAGGAGGAGGGAAGTCTCCAACACAAGCAATATGGGACTAAATCTTTTGCCATTTGGTTTGAAATACAACAAAGAAGTATAACAATCCCCCACTATTTCAAAACAAACAATATAAAAACTGAGTTGACCACTAGAAGACTTAAACAAATGACATGCATAAGCTTTGGTAGAACTGAGTTCTTTGAACTAAAGCATAGAGTAGATGTACGTAATCTGTGGAAGATTGGTGGAACTATGTTCTTGAACCAATTCCTCTTTTATCTGATTAGTGGTACATTACTCACATGATATTCATAAAATCAATTACCTTTCTTACAGATTGGTGCCTTATGGCCATGCACCTACTGGGAAAATTCATGAATGCTCTAGAGATCTGCCCAAATCTCAACAGGAGTGGCCCCACTCCACACTCATATAGTTGGACTTTCATCAAGCATATATTGTAGTATATACACCACCATTAATGGCTATGAAATCCATTAAGAATTATATTCAACTGAATCACTGTAAATTGTTGTTTACATCATAAGAATGAGATACATTTATTACTACACGTTGAGTCCTCTAGTGACTTAGTTTTTCCCATTGAACCTTCTTCCTGAGATCACCGTTCATGAAGGTTGGGTGTCCATCACTTCGACTTCTGGTATGGGCATAGTCCCATTCTCCTCGATGTATCGTTCACTAGTCGTTGACTTAATGGCTTTGTCAGAGGATCAGCCAAGTTTAATTCTGACTTAACATAATCCATTGAGATTATGCTATCACATATAAGCTGCCTCACAATATTGTGGCGTAGACGAATATGTCTACTTTTCCCATTATAAACTTTGTTTTTATCTCTTGCTATGGAAGCTTGATTATCACAGTGTATAAACACTGGTGGAGAAGGTTTCTCCCAAATGGGAAGATCCATGAGAACATGTCTTAGCCATTCGACTTCAGTCCCAGCCTTTTCTAAGGCAATAAATGCAGATTCAATAGTGGAACGAGCTATACATGTTTGCTTGGAGGATTTCCAAGACACATCACCTCCACCCATAGTGAAGATGTAACTACTTGTAGATTTTAATTCATCTGAATCAGAAATCCAATTGGCATCACAATATCCTTCTAGCACAGTTGGAGATCCACAAAAAAACAATCCTTTTAGCTAGACACCCCCACACTTTGAGGTATTTCAAATTAGGAGGATATGCTTTCCATAATTCATATGGTGTCTTATTTGTCTTCCTACTAGGGATGCAATTTTGAAGAAAACAAGATGACAAAATTGCTTCCCCCCATAAGTTGTTGGGTGCTCCTGAATTGATTAAAATAGAATTCATCATCTCCTTTAGAGTTCTATTTTTACGTTCAGCAATACCATTTGATTGAGGCGAATATGGAGGTGTGTATTCATGTATAATACCATGGTTCACACAAAATTCATTAAAGGGAGAACAATCATATTTACCACCCCTATCTGAGCGAAGACGTTTTATTTTCTTATTGAGTTTATTTTCTACTTCTGTTTTATAATTAACAAACATTCCAAAGGCTTCATCCTTTGAATGTAGTAAATATAATTTTGTATATCGTGAGAAATCATCTACAAAAATAATGTAGAAACGTTTCCCACCTCTAGATAGATTTCCTTTTAAATCTCCAAGATCAGTGTGAATTAAATCGAGCAATTCAGAATTTCTATGTGAAATTTGAGGACACGGTTTCTTGGTAGATTTAGTTTCAGCACATATTTGACATTTATTATTTAAAGTAACAACACCATCAATATCCTTTAATAAACCTAAAGATTTCATGTGTTATAAATATTTAAAATTAACATGTCCTAATCTACTGTGCCATACATCAAAAGAATTAACGATATAAGCAGCATGACTTATTTCATTAGCAGAAGAGTTTGGTACATTCAACAGAAAGAGACCATTTGAGCAGTAACCCATGCCTAAGTAGTCTCCAGACTTGGTGAGAATGACCTTGTTTGGTTCAAATGATACTTTCACCCCAAACTTAACAAGTTGAGAAAAAGAAATTAAACCAAAACGGATATCTGGGATAAACAACACATCTTTGATCAGCAAAAGTTTTCCAGAAGTCATCTTGATCATGACATTTCCCTTTCCAGTCACAGGAGAAGCAGTTGAGTTGCCCATGACAACACGATGTTCCTCCTGTCCTACTTCAGTGTAGGTCACAAAGGCATCTCTCTTGCCACTAACGTGGAGACTAGCCCCCGAGTCAATGATCCAATCATTATGGTGGAATGATCCAATGCTGACAATGCTGACAAATGCCACAAATACCTCCTCAGTAACAAGGTTGGTTGAAGGTTCCTTCGAATCCACTGCTTGTTTCTTCCTATGCCTGCATTTAGGAGAAGTATGACCATGTTTGCCACAAACATAGCAAAAAACATTCTTTTTATTCATATCTTTGTTTCCTTTATATTTATTCTTATTTCCTTTCCCTTTCTTAATTTTCCACTTATTTTTAGACTGATCAGTGGAAACTTTATTTTCTTTAACTTCATTATTAACAAAGTTAGCAGTGCATGACAACTCTTTATTCAGTTCAGATTTTTCTATAGTACGGTTTTGATCTTCAACTCGGATATGTATTATTACATCATCCAGTGACATTGTCTTTCTTTTGTGCTTTAAATTGTTCTTGTAATGTTTCCAAGAACCAGGAAATTTTTCAATTAAAGAACCCACAACGAAAGACTCAGCAAGATCATTTTTTTTCATTTTTCAAATCATCAAGTAAAATCTAAAATTCATGAATTTGAGTTGTTATATCTTTATCTTGAGTCATATGAAAATTTAGAAAATTTGCAACAGTAAATTTTTGGGTAGAAGCCTCTTGCAGAATATATTTCTTATTCAGACTTTCCCAAATTTTGGATGCAGTTTTAATTGGAAAGTATGCGTCAAACAGTTGGTTAGACAATGTACTTAGAATCACATGTCGACAAATGCGATTTGCGTTTTCCCAATCAACATAATCATTTTTAGGTTTGGGTTCAGTTAAAGCAAACCAGACATTAGAAACTTCTAAAGCAGTAATAATTTTTTCTTGCCAACGCCTATATTGTTGTCCGTTAAACTGTTCAATTTTCATAACATCAGGGATTGGTATTTGCAAAATAGTAGAAACAATGACGATTTGATTGTTATTAATTGATGGCGTCACAGGCGTAAAGGGGGTTTCAAAACCTTCCATATTAGTACCCATTAGAGAAACAAGATACTCTTAAGATTGTTGATCGTATAGGATACAAACCACGATGAAAAGGCGTAAACATAAAAGGGTATACCAGAGTATCGTTGGGGTGTGCGAGATGCATTGTCCTTAAGAGTATCTCCGCGGTACTCGACGGCGAATGTCTGTGCAGTAGTCTCCTGCGCGGTACTCTCCCAAGATCCAACAACGTGTGTCGACATGAAGCGTGCACACACAGTCACGTCGACGGACGAAAGGTAATTGATCGTTCTTCCAGTAGGCAGACTGCAGGCAGAGGATAAGAGAGGAAGAAGAAATGAGAGAAGTTTTTCGTCTATACTGAATGATAACGGAAAACAAACATAAATAACCAGGAAAGGTAGCGTGAAAGGATGTGTTCGGTTGCAAAACGCGGTGCGGTTTGGAACTGCCAAACGAAAAGGTGCATTGCAGCGGCCCAGGTTAAAAAATGGTTCAATGAACTGAAGGGCAAAACCAAGCCGGGGCCGCACCCGCACAAGGGGCTCTGCGAGGCCGGATTTGCACCCCCCCTACGTGCGGGAAGCGACGTGCGTCGACGCGCATGATTAAAGGGTTTTCGGACCGGGACGACCCAAACCCCATTGGCAAGGCCCACCATGCACGTGTGTAGGGCCTATTCCCTTTCATTCCTCAATTGTACTATGGACAAGGGTCCATATATAAGGAGGAGGGAAGTATCCAACACAAGCAATATGGGACTAAACCTTTTGCCTTTTGGTTTGAAATACAACAAAGAAGTATAACAATCCCCCACTATTTCAAAACAAACAATATAAAAACTGAGTTGACCACTGGAAGAACTTAAACAAATGACATGCATAAGCTTTGGTAGAACTGAGTTCTTTGAACTAAAACATAGAGTAGATGTACGTAATCTGTGGAAGATTGGTGGAACTATGTTCTTGAACCAATTCCTCTTTTAGCTGATTAGTGGTACATTACTCACATGACATTCATAAAATCAATTACCATTCTTATGGATTGGCACCTTTAGGCCATGCGCCTACTGGGAAAACTCATGAATGCTCTTGAGATCTGCCCAAATCTCAATAGGAGCGGCCCCACTCCACACTCATATAGTTGGACTTTCATCAAGCATATATTGCAGTATATACACCACCATTAATGGCTATGAAATCCATTAAGAATTATATTCAAATGAATCACTGTAAATTGTCATTTACATCATAAGAATGAGATACCTTTATTACAACACGTTGAGTCCTCTAGTGACTTAGTTTTTCCCATTGAACCTTCTTCCCGGGATCACCGTTCATGACGGTTGGGTGTCCATCACTTCGACTTCTGGTATGGGCATAGTCCCATTCTCCTCGATGTATCGTTCACTAGTCGTTGACTTAATGGCTTTTTCAGAGGATCGGCCAAGTTTAATTCTGACTTAACATAATCCATTGAGATTATGCTATCACATATAAGCTGCCTCACAATATTGTGACGTAGACGAATATGTCTACTTTTCCCATTATAAACTTTGTTTTTAGCTCTTGCTATGGCAGCTTGATTATCACAGTGTATAAACACTGGTGGAGAAGGTTTCTCCCAAAGGGGAAGATCCATTAGAACATGTCTTAGCCATTCGGCTTCAGTCCCCACCTTTTCTAAGGAAATAAACTCAGATTCCATAGTGGAACGAGCTATACATGTTTGCTTGGAGGATTTCCAAGACACAACACCTCCACCCATAGTGAAGATGTAACCACTTGTAGATTTCAATTCATCTGAATCAGAAATCTAATTGGCATCACAATATCCTTCTAGCACAGTTGGAGATCCAAAAAAATCAATCCATGATTAATTGTGCCTTTAAGGTATCTTAAAACCCTATGTACAGCATCCCGATGATCCTTATTAGGATTTTGAGTATATCTACTTAATCTCCCCACTGCATAAGCTAGATCTGGATGAGTACAGTTCATTAAGTACATCAGGGTTCCAATTACTTGTGCATATTTAACTTGTTGAACACTATTACTTTTATTTTTCTTGAGATTGGAATTAGAATTAAAAGGTGTACTTACCGGCTTACAATCAATCATTGAAAACTTATTGAGAATTTTCTCAACATAGTGTTCTTGAGATAGCATGATGCAATCATCATTTTTAAGAAGTTTAATTCCTAAAATAACATATGCCTCACCCATATCTTTCATGTCAAAATTAGAAGCCAAGAAGCCTTTTGTACTATTTATTATATCAATATTAGTGCCAAAAATAAGCATGTCATCTACATAGAGACATATTATAACACAACCTTGGTTATCGACTTTAGAATATATACATTTGTCTCCTTCATTTATATGGACTCCATATGATACAACGACCTTATCAAATTTCTCATGCCACTGTTTAGGTGCTTGTTTCAAACCATAGAGAGATTTGATTAGTCTGCATACCATATGTTCTTTTCCCGAACTACATACCCTTCAAGTTGATCCATATAAATTTCCTCATCTAAATCTCCATTCAAGAAAGCAGTTTTAACATCCATTTGGTGTATAATTAATTTCTTAATAGATGCCAAAGCAATTAAAATCCTAATTGAAGAGATTCTAGTAATAGGAGCAAAGGTATCAAAATAGTCAATATCCTTTTGTTGTTTATATCTCTTGGCAACCAAACGAGCTTTGTATTTATCTACAATCCCATTTGTTTTCAATTTTCTTTTAAATATCCATTTACATCCTATGGGTTTAGTACCTGGTGGAAGATCCACTAATTCTCATGTATGATTAGATAATATAGATTCAATCTCACTATTAATTGCTTCCTTCCATAAAGAGGAATTAGTTGAAGTAATAGCTTCATTGTAATATTTAGGATCATTATCCACTATAAACGAATAGAAATCATCACCAAGATTCTTTTCCTTCCTCATCCTAGTGGATCTTCTGGGTTCTATATCTTCTGGTTCTAAAACACCATTAGAATTGGATCTACTTGGGATATTCTCTAAAATTTCATTTGAAGGATTAGCTAAGTTTTTTAAGGTAGTTTTCATAGGAAAAATATGCTCAAAAAATTCAGCATTTTTAGATTCAACAATTGTATTAGGTTCTACAACATTGTTGCCACTTCTAATAACCAAGAATCTATATGCAACACTATTCTGAGCATAACCTATAAAAACACCATCTAGGGTTCTAGATCCCAATTTTCATTTCTTAGGCTCAGTTAATAAGACTTTAGCTAGACACCCCCACACTTTGAGGTATTTCAAATTAGGAGGATATCCTTTCTATAATTCATATGGTGTCTTATTTATCTTCCTACTAGGGATGCAATTTTGAAGAAAACAAGATGACAAAATCGCTTCCCCCCACAAGTTGTTGGGTGCTCCTGAATTGATTAAAATAGAATTCATCGTCTCTTTTAGAGTTCTATTTATACGTTCAGCAATACCATTTGATTGAGGCAAATATGGAGGTGTGTATTCATGTATAATACCATGGTTCACACAAAATTCATTAAAGGGAGAACAATCATATTCACCATCCCTATCTGAGAGAAGACGTTTTATTTTCTTATTGAGTTGATTTTCTACTTCTATTTTATAATTAACAAACATTCCAAAGCCTTCATCCTTTGAATGTAGTAAATACAATTTTGTATATCATGAGAAATCATCTAGAAAAATAATGTAGAAACGTTTCCCACCTCTAGATAGATTTCCTTTTAAATCTCCAAGATCAGTGTGAATTAAATAGAGCAATTCAGAATTTTTATGTGAAATTTGAGGACACAGTTTCTTGGTAGATTTAGTTTCAGCACATATTTGACATTTATTATTTAAATTAACAACACCATCAATATCCTTTAGTAAACCTAAAGATTTCATGCATTGTAAATATTTAAAATTAACATGTCCTAATCTACTATGCCATACATCAAAAGAATCAACGATATAAGCAGAAGGACTTATTTCATTAGCAGAAGAGTTTGGTACATTCAACAGAAACAAACCGTTTGAGCAATAACCCATGCCTAAGTAGTCTCCAGACTTGGTGAGAATGACCTTGTTTGATTCAAAGGACACTTTCACCACAAACTTAACAAGCTGAGAAACAAAAATTAAATTAACACGGATATCTGGGACAAACAACACATCTTTGATCAACATAATTTTTCCAGAAGTCATCTTGATCATGACATTGCCCTTTCCGGTCACAAGAGAAGCAGTTGAGTTGCCCATGACAACCCGATGTTCCTCCTGTCCTACTTCAGTGTAGGTCACAAAGGCATCTCTGTTGCCACTGATGTGGCGACTAGCCCCTGAGTCAATGATCCAATCATTCTGGTGGAATGATCCCATGCTGACAATGCTGACAAATGCCACAAATACGTCCTCAATAACAAGGTTGGTTGAAGGTTCTTTCGAATCCACTACTTGTTTCTTCCTATGCCTGCATTTAGGAGAAGTATGACCAGGTTTGCCACAAACATAGAAAAAAAACATTCTTTTAAGTACTATCTTTGTTTCCTTTATATTTATTCTTATTTCCTTTCCATTTCTTATTTTCCCACTTATTTTTAGATTGATCAGTGGAAACTTTATTTTCTTTAACTTCATTATTAACAAAGTTAGCAGTGCATGACAACTCTTTATTCAGTTTAGATTTTTCTCTAGTATGGTTTTGATCTTCAACTCGAATATGTATTATTACATCATCCAGTGACATTGTCTTTCTTTTGTGCTTTAAATTGTTCTTGTAATGTTTCCAAGAACCAGACAATTTTTCAATTAAAGAACCCACAACGAAAGACTCAGGAAGATCATTTTTTTCATTTTTCAAATCATCAAGTAAAATATGAAATTCATGAATTTGAGTTGTTATATCTTTATCTTTAGTCATATGAAAATTTAGAAAATTTGCAACAGTAAATTTTTGCGTAGAAGCCTCTTGCAGAATATATTTCTTATTCAGACTTTCCCAAATTTCAGATTTAGTTTTAATTGGAAAGTATGCGTCAAACAGTTGGTTAGACAATGTACTTAGAATCACATGTCGACAAATGCGATTTTCTTTTTCCCAATCAACAGAATCATTTTCAGGTTTGGGTTCAGTTAAAGCAAATGAGACATTAGAAACTTCTAAAGCAGTAATAATTTTTTCTTGCCAACGCCTATATTGTTGTCCATTAAACAGTTCAATTTTCGTAACATCAGGGATTGGTGTTTGTGAAACAGTAGAAACAGTGCCGATTTGGTTGTTATTATTTGATGGTGTCACAGGCGTAAAGGGGGTTTCAAAACCTTCCATATTAGTACCCATCAGAGAAACAAGATACTCTTAAGATTGTTGATCGTATAGGGTACAAACCACGATGAAAAGGCATAAACATAAAAGAGTATAACAGAGTATCGCTGAGGCGTGCGAGATGCACTGTCCTTAAGAGTATCTCCAAGGTACTCGATGGTGAACGTCTGTGCAGTAGTCTCCTGTGCGGTACTCTCCCAGGATCCAACAGCATGTGTCGTCGTGAAGCGTGCACACACAGGCACGACGACGGATGAAAGGTAAATGATCATTCTTCCAGTGGGCAGACTTCAGGCGGAGGAGAAGAGAGGAAGAAGAAATGAGAGAAGTTTTTCATCTGTACCGAACGATAGCGGAAAACAAACATAAATAACCAGAAAAGGTAGCGTGAAAGGA
Source organism: Alisma plantago-aquatica (assembly GCA_963693085.1). Taxonomy (NCBI): domain Eukaryota; kingdom Viridiplantae; phylum Streptophyta; class Magnoliopsida; order Alismatales; family Alismataceae; genus Alisma; species Alisma plantago-aquatica. The sequence goes on along the minus strand of OY856409.1, from coordinate 1,271,400,749 downwards.
TGCGTTCGGTTGCAAAACGTGGTGCGGTTTGGAACTGCCAAATGAACATGTGCATTGCAGCGACCCAAGTTAAAAATGGTTCAATGAACCGAAGGGCAAAACCAAGCCGGGGCCGCGCCTGCACAAGGGGCTCCGGGAGGCCAGATTTGCACCCGCCTGCGCGCGGGATGCGACGTGCACCGACGCGCCCGATTAAAGGGTTTCCGGATCGGGTCGGCCAAAACCCCATTGGCAAGGCCCACCATGCACATGCGTAGGGCCTATTCCCTTTCATTCCTCAATTGTACTATGGACAAGGGTCCATATATAAGGAGGAGGGAAGTCTCCAACACAAGCAATATGGGACTAAACCTTTTGCCATTTGGTTTGAAATACAACAAAGAAGTATAACAATCCCCCACTATTTCAAAACAAATAATATAAAAATTGAGTTGACCATTGGAAGAACTTAAGCAAATGACATGCATAAGCTTTGGTAGAACTGAGTTCTTTGAACTAAAGCATAGAGTAGATGTACGTAATCTGTGGAAGATTGGTGGAACGATGTTCTTGAACCAATTCCTCCTTTATCTGATTAGTGGTACATTACTCACATGACATTCATAAAATCAATTACCTTTCTTACAGATTGGCGCCTTTAGGCCATGCACCTACTGGGAAAATTCATGAATGCTCTAGAGATCTACCCAAATCTCAACAGGAGCGGCCGCACTCCACGCTCATATAGTTGGACTTTCATCAAGCATATATTGTAGTATATACACCACCAATAATGGTTATGAAATACATTAAGAATTATATTCAATTGAATAAGTGTAAATTGTTATTTACATCATAAGAATGAGATAGATTTATTACAACACGTTGAGTCCTCTAGTGACTTAGTTTTTCCCATTGAGCCTTCTTCCCGGGATCACCGTTCATGAAGGTTGGATGTCCATCACTTCGACTTCTGGTATGGGAATAGTCCCATTCTCCTCGATGTATCATTCACTAGTCGTTGACTTAATGGCTTTGTCAGAGGATCGACCAAGTTTAATTCTGACTTAACATAATCCATTAAGATTATGCTATCACATACAAGCTGCCTCACAATATTGTGACGTAGACGAATATGTCTACTTTTCTCATTATAAACTTTGTTTTTAGCTCTTGCTATGGCAACTTGATTATCACAGTGTATAAACACTGGTGGAGAAGATTTCTCCCAAATGGGAAGATCCATTAGAACATGTCTTAGCCATTCGGCTTCAGTCCCAACCTTTTCTAAGGCAATAAACTCAGATTCCATAGTAGAACAAGCTATACATGTTTGCTTGGAGGATTTCCAAGACACAACACCTCCACTCATAGTGAAGATGTAACCACTTGTAGATTTCAATTCATCTGAATCAAAAATCCAATTGGCATCACAATATCCTTCTAGCACAGTTGGAGATCCACAAAAAATCAATCCATGATTAATTGTGCCTTTAAGGTATCTTAAAACCCTATGTAGAGCATCCCAATGATCCTTATTAGGATTTTGAGTATATCTACTTAATCTCCCCACTGTATATGCTAGATCTGGATGAGTACAGTTCATTAAGTACATCAGGCTTCCAATTAATTGTGCATATTTGACTTGTTGAACACTATTACTTTTATTTTTCTTGAGATTGCAATTAGAATTAAAAGGTGTACTTACCGGCTTACAATAAAACATTGAAAACTTATTGAGAATTTTCTCAACATAGTGTTCTTGGCATAGCATGATGCTATCACCATTTTTAAGAAGTTTAATTCCTAAAATTACATCTGCCTTACCCATATCTTTCATGTCAAAATTAGAAGCCAACAAGCCTTTTGTATTATTTATTATATCAATATTAGTGCCAAAAATAAGCATGTCATCTACATAGAGACATATTATAACACAACCTTGGTTATCGAATTCAGAATATGTACATTTGTCTCCTTCATTTATATGGAATCCATATGATACAACGACCTTATCAAATTTCTCATGCCACTGTTTAGGTGCTTGTTTCAAACCATAGAGAGATTTGATTAGTCTGCATACCATATGTTCTTTTCCCGAAACTACATACCCTTCAGGTAGATCCATATAAATTTCCTCATCTAAATCTCCATTCAAGAAAGCAGTTTTAACATCCATTTGGTGTATAATTAATTTCTTAATAGATGCCAAAGCAAATAAAATCCTGATTGAAGAAATTCTAGTAACAGGAGCAAAGGTATCAAAATAGTCAATATCCTTTTGTTGTTTATATCCCTTGGTAACCAAACGAGCTTTGTATTTATCTACAGTCCCATCTATTTTCAATTTTCTTTTAAATATCCATTTACATCCTATGGGTTTAATACCTGGTGGAAGATCCACTAATTCCCATGTATGATTAGATAATATAGATTCAATGTCACTATTAATTGCTTCCTTCCATAAAGAGGAATCAGTTGAATTAATAGCTTCATTATAAGATTGAGGATCATTATCCACTATAAAGGAATAGAAATCATCACCAAGATTCATTTCCTTCCTCATCCTAGTGGATCTTCTGGGTTCTATATCATCTGGTTCTAAAACATCATTAGAATTAGATGTACTTGGGATATTCTCTAAAATTTCATTTGAAGGATTAGCTAAATTTTCTAAGGTAGTTTTCATAGGATAAATATGCTAAAAAAATTCAGCATTTTTAGATTCAATAATTGTATTAGGTTCTACAACATTGTTGCCACTTCTAATAACCAAGAATCTATATGCATCACTATTCTGAGCATAACCTATAAAAACACCATCTAGGGTTCTAGATCCCAATTTTCATTTCTTAGGCTCAGTTAATAAGACTTTAGCTAGACACCCCCACACTTTGAGGTATTTCAAATTAGGAGGATATCCTTTCCATAATTCATATGGTGTCTTATATGTCTTCCTACTAGGGATGCAATTTTGAAGAAAACAAGATGATAAAATTGCTTCCCCCCACAAGTTGTTGGGTCCTCCTGAATTGATTAAAATAGAATTCATCATCTCCTTTAGAGTTCTATTTTTACGTTAAGCAATACCATTTGATTGAGGCAAATATGGAGGTGTGTATTCATGTATAATACCATGGTCCACACAAAATTCATCAAAGGGAGAACAATCATATTCACCACCCCTATCTGAGCGAAGACGTTTTATTTTCTTATTGAGTTGATTTTCTATTTCTATTTTATAATTAACAAACATTTCAAAGGCTTCATCCTTTGAATGTAGTAAATATAATTTTTTATATCGTGAGAAATCATCTACAAAAATAATGTAGAAATGTTTCCCACCTCTAGATAGATTTCCTTTTAAATCTCCAAGATCAGTGTGAATTAAATCGAGCAATTCAGAATTTCTATGTGAAATTTGAGGACACAGTTTCTTGGTAGATTTAGTTTCAGCACATATTTGACATTTATTATTTAAATTAACAACACCATCAATATCCTTTAGTAAACCTAAAGATTTCATGCGTTGTAAATATTTAAAATTAACATGTCCTAATCTACTGTGCCATACATCAAAATAATCAATGATATAAGCAGAAGGACTTATTTCATTAGCAGAAGAGTTTGGTACATTCAACAGAAAGAGACCATTTGAGCAGTAACCCATGCCTAAGTAGTCTCCAGACTTGGTGAAAATGACTTTGTTTGATTCAAAGGACACTTTCACTCCAAACTCAACAAGTTGAGAAGTAGAAATTAAATTAACACGGATATCTGGGACAAACAACACATCTTTGATCAACAGATTTTTTCCAGAAGTCATCTTGATCATGACATTGCCCTTTCCGGTCATAGGAGAAGCAGTTGAGTTGCCCATGACAACCTGATGTTCCTCCTGTCCTACTTCAGTGTAGGTCACAAAGGCATCTCTGTTGCCACTGATGTGGCGACTAGCCCCCGAGTCAATTATCCAATCATTATTGTGGAATGATCCCATGCTGACAATGCTGACAAATGCCACAAATACATCCTCAGTAACAAGGTTGGTTGAAGGTTCCTTCGAATCCACTGCTTGTTTCTTCATATGCCTGCATTTAGGAGAAGTATGACCAGGTTTGCCACAAACATAGCAAAAAACATTCTTTTTATTAATATCTTTGTTTCCTTTATATTTACTCTTATTTCCTTTCCCTTTCTTATTTTTCCACTTATTTTTAGACTGATCTGTGGAAACTTTATTTTCTTCAACTTCATTATTTACAAAGTTAGCAATGCATGACAACTCTTTATTCGGTTCAAATTTTTCTCTAGTACGGTTTTGATCTTCAACTCAGATATGTATTATTACATCATCCAGTGACATTGTCTTTCTTTTGTGCTTTAAATTATTCTTGTAATGTTTCCAAGAACCAGGCAATTTTTCAATTAAAGAACCCACAACGAAAGACTCATGAAGATCATTTTTTTTTATTTTTCAAATCATCAAGTAAAATCTGAAATTCATGAATTTGAGTTGTTATATCTTTATCTACAGTCATATGAAAATTTAGAAAATTCGCAACAGTAAATTTTTGGGTAGAAGCCTCTTGTAGAATATATTTCTTATTTAGACTTTCCCAAATTTCAGATGCAGTTTTAATTGGAAAGTATGCGTCAAACAGTTGGTTAGACAATGTACTTAGAATCACATGGCGACAAATGCGATTTTCTTTTTCCCAATCAACAGAATCATTTCCAGGTTTGGGTTCAGTTAAAGCAAACGAGACATTAGAAACTTCTAAAGCAATACTAATTTTTTCTTGCCAACGCCTATATTGTTGTCCATTAAACTGTTCAATTTTCGTAACATCAAGGATTGGTGTTTGCGAAATAGTAGAAACAGTGACGATTTGGTTGTTATTATTTGATGGCGTCACAGGCGTAAAGGGGGTTTCAAAACGTTACATATTAGTACCCATCAGAGAAACAAGATACTCTTAAGATTGTTGATCGTATAGGGTACAAACCACGATGAAAAGGCGTAAACATAAAAGAGTATACCAGAGTATCGCTGAGGCGTGCGAGATGCACTGTCATTAAGAGTATCTCCGCGGTACTCGACGGCGAACGTTTGTGCAGTAGTCTCCTGCACGGTACTCTCCCAGGATCCAATTGCGTGTGTCGACGTGAAGCGTGTACACACAGTCACGGCGACGGACGAAAGGTAAATGATCATTCTTCCAGTGGGTAGACTGCAGGTGGAGGAGAAGAGAGGAAGAAGAAACGAGAGAAGGTTTTCATCTGTACCGAACGATAGCGGAAAATAAACATAAATAACCAGGAAAGGTAGCATGAAAGGATGCATTCGGTTGCAAAACGCGGTGCGGTTTGGAACTGTCAAACGAACAGGTGCATTGCAGCAACCCAGATTAAAAAATGGTTCAATGAACCGAAGGGCAAAACCAAGACGGGGCCGCGCCCAGACAAAGGGCTCCGGAGGCCAGATTTGCACCCCCTGCGCGCGGGATGCGACGTGTGCCGACTCGCCCGATTAAAGGGTTTTCGGACCGGGCCGGCCCAAACCCCATTGGCAAGGCCCACCATGTGCGTGCTTAGGGCCTATTCCCTTTCATTCTTTGATTGTACTATGGACAAGGGTCCATATATAAGGAGAAGGGAAGTCTCCAACACAAGCAATATGGGACTAAACCTTTTGCCATTTGGTTTGAAATACAACAAAGAAGTATAACAATCCCCCACTATTTCAAAACAAACAATATAAAAACTGAGTTGACCACTGGAAGAACTTAAACAAATGACATGCATAAGCTTTGGTAGAACTGAGTTCTTTGAACTAAAGCATAGAGTAGATGTACGTAATATGTGGAAGATTGGTGGAACTATGTTCTTGAACCAATTCCTCCTTTATCTGATTAGTGGTACATTACTCACATGCCATTCATAAAATCAATTACCTTTCTTACGGATTGGCACCTTTAGGCCATGCGCCTACTGGGAAAATTCATGAATGCTCTAGAGATCTGCCCAAATCTCAACAGGAGTGGCCCCACTCCACACTCATATAGTTGGACTTTCATCAAGCATATATTGCAATATATACACCACCATTAATGGCTATGAAATCCATTAAGAATTATATTCAACTGAATCACTGTAAATTGTTGTTTACATCATAAGAATGAGATACATTTATTACAACACGTTGAGTCCTCTAGTGACTTAGTTTTTCCCATTGAACCTTCTTCCCGGGATCACCGTTCATAAAGGTTGGGTGTCCATCACTTCGACTTCTGGTATGGGCATAGTCCCATTCTCCTCGATGTATCGTTCACTAGTCGTTGACTTAATGGCTTTGTCAGTGGATCATCCAAGTTTAATTCTGACTTAACATAATATATTGAGATTATGCTATCACATACAAGTTGACTCACAATATTGGGACGTAGACGAATATGTCTACTTTTCCCATTATAAACTTTGTTTTTAGCTCTTTCTATAGAAACTTGATTATCACAGTGTATAAACACTGGTGGAGAAGGATTCCCCCAAATGGGAAGATCCATTAGAACGTGTCTTAGCCATTCGGCTTCTGTCCCATCCTTTTCTAAGGCAATAAACTCAGATTCCATAGTGGAACGATCTATACATGTTTTCTTGGAGGATTTCCAAGACACATCACCTCCACCCATAATGAAGATGTAACCACTTGTAGATTTCAATTCATCTGAATCAAAAATCCAATTGGCATCACAATATCCTTCTAGCACAGTTGGAGATCCACAAAAAATCAATCCATGATTAATTGTGCCTTTAAGGTATCTTAAAACCCTATGTAGAGCATCCCAATGATCCTTATTAGGATTTTGAGTATATCTACTTAATATCCCCACTGCATATGCTAGATCTGGATGAGTACAGTTCATTAAGTACACCAGGCTTCCTATTACTTGTGCATATTTAACTTGTTGAACACTATTACTTTTATTTTTCTTGAGATTGCAATTAGAATTAAAAGGTGTACTTACCGGCTTACAATCAATCATTGAAAACATATTGAGAATTTTCTCAACATAGTGTTCTTGGGATAGCATGATGCAATCATCATTTTTAAGAAGTTTAATTCCTAAAATTACATCTACCTCACCCATATCTTTCATGTCAAAATTAGAAGCCAAGAAGCCTTTTGTACTATTTATTATATAAATATTAGTGCCAAAAATAAGCATGTCATCTACATAGCGACGTATTATAACAAAACCTTGGTTATCGACTTTATAATATATACATTTGTCTCCTTCATTTATATGGACTCCATATGATACAACGACCTTATCAAATTTCTCATGCCACTGTTTAGGTGCTTGTTTCAAACCATAGAGAGATTTGATTAGTCTGCATACCATATGTTCTTTTCTCGAAACTACATACCCTTCAGGTTGATCCATATAAATTTCCTCATCTAAATCTCCATTCAAGAAAGCAGTTTTAACATCCATTTGGTGTATAATTAATTTCTTAATAGATGCCAAAGCAATTAAAATCCTGATTGAAGAGATTCTAGTAACATGAGCAAATGTATCAAAATAGTCAATATCCTTTTGTTGTTTATATCCCTTGGCAACCAAACGAGCTTTCTATTTATCTACAGTCCCATCTGTTTTCAATTTTCTTTTAAATATCCATTTACATCATATGAGTTTAATACTTGGTGGAAGATCCACTAATTCCCATGTATGATTAGATAATATAGATTCAATCTCACTATTAATTGCTTCCTTCCATAAAGAGGAATCAGTTGAATTAATAGCTTCATTGTAAGATTGAGGATCATTATCCACTATAAAGGAATAGAAATCATCACCAAGATTCTTTTCCTTCCTCATCCTAGTGGATCTTCTGGGTTCTGTATCATCTGGTTCTAAAACATCATTAGAATTGGATGTACTTGGGATATTCTCTAAAATTTCATTTGAAGGATTAGCAAAGTTTTCTATGGTAGTTTTCTTGGGGAAAATGTGCTAATTTTTTTTAGCATTTTTAGATTCAACAATTGTATTAGGTTCTACAACATTGTTGCCACTTCTAATAACCAAGAATCTATATGCAACACTATTCTGAGCATAACCTATAAAAACACCATCTAGGGTTCTAGATCCCAATTTTTGTTTCTTAGGCTCAGTTAATAAGACTTCAGCTAGACACCCCCACACTTTGAGGTATTTCAAATTAGGAGGATATCCTTTCCATAATTCATATGGTGTCTTATTTGTCTTCCTACTAGGGATGCGATTTTGAAGAAAACAAGATGACAAAATCGCTTCCCCCACAAGTTGTTGGGTGCTCCTGAATTGATTAAAATAGAATTCATCATCTCCTTTAGAGTTCTATTTTTACGTTCAACAATACCATTTGGTTGAGGCGAATATGGAGGTGTGTATTCATGTATAATACCATGGTTCACACAAAATTCATTAAAGGGAGAACAATCATATTCACCACCCGTATCTGAGCGAAGACATTTTATTTTCTTATTGAGTTGATTTTCTACTTCTATTTTATAATTAACAAACATTCCAAAGGCTTCATCCTTTGATTGTAGTAAATATAATTTTGTATATCGTGAGAAATCATCTACAAAAATAATGTAGAAAAGTTTCCCACCTCTAGATAGATTTCCTTTTAAATCTCCAAGATCAGTGTGAATTAAATCGAGCAATTCAGAATTTCTATGTGAAATTTGAGGACACGGTTTCTTGGTAGATTTAGTTTCAGCACATATTTGAAATTTATTATTTAAATTAACCACACCATCAATGTCCTTTAGTAAACCTAAAGATTTCATGCGTTGTAAATATTTAAAATTAACATGTCCGAATCTACTGTGCCATACATCAAAAGAATCAATGATATAAGCAGAATGACTTATTTCATTAGTAGAAGAGTACTTTGGTACATTCAATAGAAAGAGACCATTTGAGCAGTAACCCATGCCTAAGTAGTCTTTAGACTTGGTGAGAATGACCTTGTTTGATTCAAAGGAAACGTTCAACCCAAACTTAACAAGTTGAGAAATAGAAATTAAATTAACACGGATATCTGGGACAAACAACACATCTTTGATCAGCATAATTTTTCCAAAAGTCATCTTGATCATGACATTGCCCTTTCCGGTCACAGGAGAAGCAGTTGAGTTTCCCATGACAACCCGATGTTCTTCCTGTCCTACTTCAGTGTAGGTCACAAAGGCATCTCTATTTCCACTGATGTGGCGACTAGCCCCTGAGTCAATGATCCAATCATTATGGTGGACTGATCCCATGATGACAATGCTGACAAATGCCACAAATACATCCTCAGTAACAAGGTTGGTTGAAGGTTCCTTCGAATCCACTGCTTGTTTCTTCCTATGCCTGCATTTAGGAGAAGTATGACCAGGTTTGCCACAAACATAGCAAAAAAACATTCTTTTTATTAATATATTTGTTTCCTTTATATTTATTCTTATTTCCTTTCCCTTTCTTATTTTTCCACTTATTTTTAGACTGATCCGTGGAAACTTTATTTTCTTTAACTTCATTATTAACAAAGTTAGCAGCGCATGACAACTCTTTATTCAGTTTAGATTTTTCTCTAGTACGGTTTTGATCTTCAACTCGGATATGTATTATTACATCATCCAGTGACATTGTCTTTCTTTTGTACTTTAAATTGTTCTTGTAATGTTTCCAAGAACCAGGCAATTTTTCAATTAAAGAACCCACAACGAAAGACTCAGGAAGATCATTTTTTTCATTTTTCAAATCATGAAGTAAAATCTGAAATTCATGAATTTGAGTTGTTATATCTTTATCTTCAGTCATATGAAAATTTAGAAAATTCACAACAGTAAATTTTTGGGTAGAAGCCTCTTGCAGAATATATTTCTTATTCAGACTTTCCCAAATTTCAGATGCAGTTTTAATTGGAAAGTATGCGTCAAACAGTTGGTTAGAAAATGTACTTAGAATCACATGTCGACAAATGTGATTTTATTTTTCCCGATCGACAAAATCATTTTCAGGTTTGGGTTTAGTTAAAGCAAACGAGACATTAGATACTTCTAAAGAAGTAATAATTTTTTCTTGCCAACACCTATATTGTTGTCCATTAAACTGTTCAATTTTTGTTACATCAGGGATTGGTGTTTGCGAAATAGTAGAAACAGTGACGATTTGGTTGTTATTATTTGATGGCGTCACAGGCATAAAGGGGGTTTCAAAACCTTCCATATTAGTAGCCATCAGAGAAACAAGATACTCTTAAGATTGTTGATCGTATAGGGTACAAACCACAATGAAAAGGCGTAAACATAAAAGAGTATACCAGAGTATCACTGAGGCGTGCGAGATGCACTGTCCTTAAGAGTATCTCCGCGGTACTCGACGGCGAATGTCTGTGCAGTAGTCTCCTGCACGGTACTCTCCCAGGATCCAACAACGTGTGTCGACGTGAAGCGTGCACACAAAGTCACGGCGACAAACGAAAGGTAAATGATCGTTCTTCCAGTGGGAAGACTACAGGCGGAGGAGAAGAGAGGAAGAAGAAACGAGAGAAGTTTTTCGTCTGTACCGAATGATAGCGGAAAACAAACATAAATAACCAGGAAAGGTAGCGTGAAAGGATGCGTTCGGTTGCAAAACGCGGTGCGGTTTGGAACTGCCAAATGAACAGGTGCATTGCAGCGGCCCAGGTTAAAAAATGGTTCAATGAACTGAAGGGCAAAACCAAGCCGGGGCCCCGCCCGGACAAGGGGCTCCGGGAGGCTGGATTTGCACCCCCTTGCGTGCGGGATGCGACGTGCACCGACGCGCCCGATTAAAGGGTTTCCGGACAGGGCCGACCCAAACCCCATTGGCAAGGCCCACCATGCGCGTGCTTAGGGCCTATTCCCTTTCATTTCTCAATTGTACTATGGACAAGGGTCCATATATAATGAGGTGGGAAGTCACCAACACAAGAAATATGGGACTAAACCTTTTGTCATTTGGTTTGAAATACAACAAAGAAGTATGACAATCCCCCACTATTTCAAAACAAACAATATAAAAACTTAGTTGACCACTGGAAGAACTTAAACAAATGACATGCATAAGCTTTGGTAGAACTGAGTTCTTTGAACTAAAGCATAGAGTAGATGTACGTAATCTGTGGAAGATTGGTGGAACTATGTTCTTGAACCAATTCCTCCTTTATCTGATTAGTGGTACATTACTCACATGACATTCATAAAATCAATTACCTTTCTTACGGATTGGCGTCTTTAGGCCATGCACCTACTGGGAAAATTCATGAATGCTCTAGAGATTGCCCAAATCTCAACAAGAGTGGCCCCACTCCACACTCATATAGTTGGACTTTCATCAAGCATATATTGCAGTATATACACCACCATTAATGGCTATGAAATCCATTAAAAATTATATTCAACTGAATCACTGTAAATTGTTATTTACATCATAAGAATGAGATACATTTATTACAACACGTTGAGTCCTCTAGTGACTTAGTTTTTCCCATTGAGCCTTCTTCCCGGGATCACCGTTCATGAAGGTTGGGTGTCCATCACTTCGACTTTTGGTATGGGCATAGTCCCATTCTCCTCGATGTATCGTTCACTAGTCGTTGACTTAATGGCTTTGTCAGAGGATCGACCAAGTTTAATTCTGACTTAACATAATACATTGAGATTATGCTATCACATACAAGCTGCCTCACAATATTGTGACGTAGACGAATATGCCTACTTTTCCCATTATAAACTTTGTTTTTAGCTCTTGCTATGGAAGCTTGATTATCACAGTGTATAAACACTGGTGGAGAAGGTTTCTACCAAATGGGAAGATCCATTAGAACATGTCTTAGCCATTCGGCTTCAGTCCCAACCTTTTCTAAGGCAATAAACTCAGATTCCATAGTGGAACGAGCTATACATGTTTGCTTGGAGGATTTCCAAGACACATCACCTCCACCCATAGTGAAGATGTAACCACTTGTAGATTTCAATTCATCTGAATCGGAAATCCAATTGGCATCACAATATCCTTCTAGCACAGTTGGAGATCCACAAAAAATCAATCCATGATTAATTGTGCCTTTAAGGTATCTTAAAACCCTATGTAGAGCATCCCAATGATCCTTATTAGGATTTTGAGTATATCTACTTAATCTCCTCACTGCATATGCTAGATCTAGACGAGTACAGTTCATTAAGTACATCAGGCTTCCAATTACTTATGCATATTTGACTTGTTGAACACTATTACTTTTATTTTTCTTGAGATTGCAATTAGAATTAAAAGGTGTACTTACCAGCTTACAATCAAACATTGAAAACTTATTGAGATTTTTCTCAACATAGTGTTCTTGGGAAGCATGTTGCAATCATCATTTTTAAGAAGTTTAATTCCTAAAATTACAACTACCTCACCCATATCTTTAATGTCAAAATTAGAAGCCAAGAAGCCTTTTGTATTATTTATTATATCAATATTAGTGCCAAAAATAAGCATGTCATCTACATAGGGACATATTATAACACAACCATGGTTATCGACTTTAGAATATATACATTTGTCTCCTTCATTTATATGGAATCCATATGATACAACGACCTTATCAAATTTCTCATGCCACTGTTTAGGTGCTTGTTTCAAACCATAGAGAGATTTGATTAGTCTGCATACCATATGTTCTTTTCCCGAAACTACATACCCTTCAGGTTGATCCATATAAATTTCCTCATCTAAATCTCCATTCAAGAAAGCAGTTTTAACATCCATTTGGTGTATAATTAATTTCTTAATCGATGCCAAAGTAATTAAAATCCTGATTGAAGAGATTCTAGTAACAGGAGCAAAGATATCAAAATAGTCAATGTCCTTTTGTTGTTTATATCCCTTGGCAACAAAACGAGCTTTGTATTTATCTACAGTCCCATCGGTTTTCAATTTTCTTTTAAATATCCATTTACATCCTATGGGTTTAATACATGGTGGAAGATCCACTAATTCCCATGTATGATTAGATAATATAGATTCAATCTCACTATTAATTGCTTCCTTCCATAAAGAGGAATCAGTTGAATTAGTAGCTTCATTGTAAGAGTGAGGATCATTATCCACTATAAAGGAATAGAAATCATCACCAAGATTCTTTTCCTTCCTCATCCTAGTGGATCTTCTGGGTTCTATATCATCTGGTTCTAAAACATCATTAGAATTAGATGTACTTGGGATATTCTCTAAAATTTCATTTGAAGGATTAGCTAAGTTTTCTAAGGTAGTTTTCATAGGAAAAATATGCTCAAAAAATTCAGCATTTTTAGATTCAACAATTGTATTAGGTTCTACAACATTGTTGCCACTTCTAATAACCAAGAATCTATATGCAACACTATTCTGAGCATAACCTATAAAAACACCATCTAGGGTTCTAGATCCCAATTTTCGTTTCTTAGGCTCAGTTAATAAGACTTTAGCTAGACACCCCCACACTTTGAGGTATTTCAAATTAGGAGGATATCCTTTTCATAAATCATATGGTGTCTTATTTGTCTTCCTACTAGGGGTGTGATTTTGAAGAAAACAAGATGACAAAATTGCTTCCCCCCACAAGTTGTTGGGTGCTCCTGAATTGATTAAAATAGAATTCATCATCTCCTTTATAGTTCTATTTTTACGTTCAGCAATACCATTTGATTGAGGCGAATATGGAGGTGTGTATTCATGTATAATACCATGGTTCACACAAAATTCATTAAAGGGAGAACAATCATATTCGCCATCCCTATCTGAGCGAAGACATTTTATTTTCTTATTGAGTTGATTTTCTACTTCTGTTTTATAATTAACAAACATTCCAAAGGCTTCATCCTTTGAATGTAGTAAATATAATTTTGTATATCATGAGAAATCATCTACAAAAATAATGTAGAAATGTTTCCCACCTCTAGATAGATTTCCTTTTAAATCTCCAAGATCAGTGTGAATTAAATCGAGCAATTTAGAATTTCTATGTGAAATTTGAGGACACGGTTTCTTGGTAGATTTAGTTTCAGCACATATTTGACATTTATTTTTTAAATTAACAACACCATCAATATCCTTTAGTAAACCTAAAGATTTCATGCATTGTAAATATTTAAAATTAACATGTCCTAATCTACTTTGTCATACATCAAAAGAATCAACGACATAAGCAGAAGGATATTTCATTAGCAGAAGAGTTTGGTACATTCAACAGAAAGAGACCATTTGAGCAGTAACCCATGCCTAAGTAGTCTCCAGACTTGGTGAGAATGACCTTGTTTGATTCAAAGGACACTTTCACCCCAAACTTAACAAGTTGAGAAATAGAAATTAAATTAACACGAATATCTGGGACAAACAACACATCTTTGATCAGCAAAATTTTTCCAGAAGTCATCTTGATCATGACATTGCCCTTTCCGGTCACATGAGAAGCAGTTGAGTTGCCCATGACAACCCGATGTTCCTCCTGTCTTACTTTAGTGTAGGTCACAAAGGCATCTCTGTTGCCACTGATGTGGCGACTAGCCCCCGAGTCAATGATCCTATCATTATGGTGGAATGATCCCATGCTGACAATGTTGACAAATGCCACAAATACGTCTCAGTAACAAGGTTGGTTGAAGGTTCCTTCAAATCCACTGCTTGTTTCTTCCTATGCCTGCATTTTGGAAAAGTATGACCAGGTTTGCCACAAACATAGCAAACACATTCTTTTTATTAATATCTTTGTTTCCTTTATATTTATTCTTATTTCCTTTCCCTTTCTTATCTTCCACTTATTTTTAGACTGATCAGTGGAAACTTTATTTTCTTTAACTTAATTATTAACAAAGTTAGCAGTGCATGACAACTCTTTATTCAGTTCAGATTTTTCTCTAGTACGGTTTTGATCTTCAACTCAGATATGTATTATTACATCATCCAGTGACATTTTCTTTCTTTTGTACTTTAAATTATTTTTGTAATGTTTCCAAGAACCAGGCAATTTTTCAATTAAAGAACCCACAACGAAAGACTCAGGAAGATCTTTTTTTCATTTTTAAAATCATCAAGTAAAATCTGAAATGTATGAATTTGAGTTGTTATATCTTTATCTTCAGTCATATGAAAATTTAGAAAATTCGCAACAGTAAATTTTTGGTTAGAAGTCTCTTCCAGAATATATTTCTTATTCAGACTTTCCCAAATTTCGGATGCAGTTTTAATTGGAAAGCATGCGTCAAACAGTTAGTTAGACAATGTACTTTGAATCACATGTCGACAAATACGATTTGCTTTTTCCCAATCAACAGAATCATTTTCAGGTTTGGGTTCAATTAAAGCAAACGAGACATTAGAAACTTCTAAAGCAGTAATAATTTTTTCTTGCCAACGCTTATATTGTTGTCCATTAAACTGTAACATCAGGGATTGGTGTTTGCGAAACCGTAGAAACAGTGACGATTTGGTTGTTATTATTTGATGGCGTCACAGGCGTAAAGAGAGTTTCAAAACCTTCCATATTAGTACCCATTATAGAAACAAGATACTCTTAAGATTGTTGACCGTATAGGGTATAAACCACGATGAAAAGGTGTAAACATAAAAGAGTATACCAGAGTATCGCTGAGGCGTGCGAGATGCACTGTCCTTAAGAGTATCTCCGCGGTACTCGTCGGCGAACATCTGTGCAGTAGTCTCCTGCGCGGTACTCTCCCAGGATCCAACAACGTGTGTCGACGTGAAGCGTGCACACACAGTCACGACGACGGACAAAAGGTAAATGATCGTTCTTCCAGTGGGCAGACTGCAGGTGGAGGAGAAGAGAGGAAGAAGAAATGAGAGAAGTTTTTCGTCTGTACCGAACGATAGCGGAAAATAAACATAAATAACTAGGAAAGGTAGCGTGAAAGGATGCGTTCGGTTGCAAAACGCAGTGCGGTTTGGAACTGCCAAACGAACAGACGCATTGCAGCGGCCCAGGTTAAAAAATGGTTCAATGAACCGAAGGGCAAAACCAAACCGGGGCCGCGCCCAGACAAGGGGCTCCGGGAGGCCGGATTTGCACCCATCTGCGCGCGGGATGCGGTTTGCGCCGACGCGCCGGTTAAATGATTTTAGACCGGGCCGGCCCAAACCCCATTGGCAAGGCCCACCATGCGCGTGCGTATGGCCTATTCCCTTTAATTTTTCAATTGTACTATGGACAAGGGTCCATATATAAGGAGGAGGGAAGTCTACAACACAAGCAATATGAGACTAAACTTTTGCCTTTTGGTTTGAAATACAGTGAATAAGTATAACATTAAATCTTAAATTTCCTCTATCTGTGGCAGTGTGAATTTTTTTTCTTGAGAAAATATGAATCTAGCTCATTTCGAGGCGGAATCATTAACACGCAACAAGGTGGGCTGAGAAAAAGATTTCTATACAGCAAGAATCAAAATTGTACCATATATACAATGAAGGAGCAATATACTACTTCAACTGACTATTCGTAATTCGTTATGTTTAGCATACTGCACAAACATATCTGTATCTAAATATGAATAGTATTTTTTAACGTTTATAAGCATTTTTGTTTATTTTTTGGGGGAGGAGAGGTGGCTAGAGCGCGGCAGCCCCTCGATACGCCCCTGGCCTCATATTTGTCATGCACAGTGATAGTCACACACATGCTATACCAGGCAAAGATAATTTTCGGACTTTTGAGAAGTTTTGAG
The DNA here is from genome assembly GCA_963693085.1 of Alisma plantago-aquatica. Classification (NCBI taxonomy): domain Eukaryota; kingdom Viridiplantae; phylum Streptophyta; class Magnoliopsida; order Alismatales; family Alismataceae; genus Alisma; species Alisma plantago-aquatica. The sequence continues at coordinate 1,271,383,996 of OY856409.1, read as the reverse complement.
GGAGGATGGGTTAACTTTCTACGTACCGAGAACTGTTTTCGGGCAAACCAAAACTGTGCACTCCGTTTGCAGCTCCTCAACATGTGCTGACCGGATGTAAAGCTCACAGTTTCGATGGGCAAAAGATCCAATGTCGAGGGGGGGTTTCCTCGCACCGTAATGTAACACGTGCTGAATGAGATCTCAGCCGTTCAACCCTCAAAACCCCCCTTAGAGATCCGTGTGCACAATAAAACACAATGTGCACATGGATTTCCAAGCAAGTTTTTTGGAGGCTGAAATCTCGTTCAGTATGGTGCCGAAAAACTCCCCTCAACACTGTGCGCACGGATCTCCAGGCAGGTTTTTAGGACTGAACAGTTGAAATCTGTTTAGGCGTTGAAAAATTCCTTTCAGCACTTGATCTTGACTAGTTTTGATGTGTCGACTCCATAGACGGGGATATACACCGAGACGGTAGATTTGAACTCGTAGGAGGTAATTTTGTGGGGGTGATGTAGCAATGGTAATGATTGGGTAGGAGAGGGGATGATGTCAATGACGATTGCATGGGTGATGTGATAATGGTAAAAGGAAACAAATATAAAAATCATGTGTCCGTTTGGATGGGAAATTTAGGATTACTTGTGCAATTGTGAAGATCGGCAATCTATATTGCAGCAGTTAGTAATCGCATGAGTTAGAAGTATGGTGTTTGGACAGCCGTTTGACCAGGAGAGATGTCAACGTTACAGACAATATGAAATTCTGTGTGTTCTGCAGCCATGGTCGGAACCATTGTTCCCTGCAAAAAAATGGCTGTGGATACTGTGATGCACGAAGGTGTGCCATGGCCCCGTCTTGATCATGGTAGTGGATATCCTGATGAACGATGGTCCTTTCGTTCATCCGCAGCGTTGCTGCTATGTTGTCGGGGTAGAGCCCTCCTCCACCGCCGCCAATGTTCTCCTGTGTTTGTTCTTATGATACTGTCCTTGATCATGCTCCTCTTAACCCGATTTCCTGGCAGTACCTCTGAACTATTGCCTCCTCGGGTCGCTACAGCCGCCACGCCCCCGGCTCCCCTTCAATTCGCTTCTTCTGCTCAGGCAGTGAATCTCATCCGAACTGCATCTTCCCGTCCCCAACGGCCCGACGGAAGGGACACCACCAATGACGCCACTGTCGCATTTCCTAGAATAGCAGGATCGCCGTCGCCTAGAATAATAGGATCGCCGACGCCACCGTCAGTCTGGCGGCGTCTGAGGCGTAGAACAGGACGCAGTCATGGGTGGAAGACCCATGCGGCCGTAGCCGGTGTTGCTGCTGCTGCCACCATGCTTTTGATCTGGATTTAGGGTTTATCTGGCCTAACAATGCGGAGCTTGAGAGGGGAACAAGTTGGACAGGTCTGAGGAAGAAGAAGCAAAGGCGGCGTAAGAGGGAAGTATCCGCGAGGAGAGAGAACTCGGGGGAGACGACTGGGATCTAGCAACGGGCTGCGTGGAATTTCTGAATGACGCCAATATTGGCGTGATTATAAAGGCCGCGATTTTGACTTTGAGTAAAAATGCTGCAGTCTCAATACCGTTTTCATCAATTACTATGATTAACATCCAAACGGCACCATTCTCAAAGTGGTAGTCTAAAGACCGCCGCTAAATACAATACCGTCTTTAATTACACCATCCAAACGGCTAAAAACTGACAAAAGCAACTAGAATAATTGAAGATTCTGCTACTATTTAGTTCTAAATTAACTCCTTTTTTTTGCCGCTTGAAACAAAAGCGAAAAAAGAAATAGAAATCCAATCAAAAGAGAAACTCTAGAAAATGAAAAGAAAACAACTCAAACTACCTAATACATCCCCAATAGAGTTGCCTGATATTTTACCCACGAGAAAAATCTGACAAGAAGCTAACTCGACGGTTGCATAAAACTCATGGAAAGGGAAAACGAAGAATAAATCTAGGAGTCTCCACTATTTATACGAGAAATAAGGGAAAATTGGCGTTTAAATTAGTGGAAAAATACAAAAAGGTTAAAAGATGACTCCACCGAAAAGCAAAATAAGAGTACAAAGTGTGGGCAAAGACAAGTCCTACTACGACCAAGGAAGGTACTAGGCCGACGCTGCCTGTGAAAATTATATTGTATTCTGTAATGAACACAAAGTGATAAAATGAGCAAAAAACAATCTTTAGTTTTCAAATCTTTGGGGGCTAGAAATGACCATGCATTCCCACCAACACCCCTAAAGATTCTTATATTTAGGTTGTTTGATCCCAATCACCCTATTATCTCCCAGAACAGAGTTCCATCTTGGGTGATTGAGTTGAAAACGTAAGAAATGATAAAGAGGGACAATGAGAAATTGATATGATCAAGATCTAACTTTTTAGTTCAAATATATCAATCAAGATTTGGAATTAACGTATCGTATGCTAGTAGATCTTGATCATGCAATTATGTTCGATAATTTGATAAAAGAGTGACCTTAAGCTAATTACCAGACCAAATGATTTTGAATAAGTAGTTTTGAAGAAATTGATTGAACAATTAAGCAATCATGGGGAAATTTAGATCCTAAAAGCTAAGCAGTGTCATTGTCTTACCATATTTACAACCTTTGAATTTTGGAAACAGCTGCGCAAGAGGAATTATCCTCTAATTAGTCAGACAACTAAATGCAAATAGGGTCATCATTTTCTCTCTGCCTTCAGGAGAGTCAAAAAGTGTGACCAAGTATGGTGGGTATGCAGGGGTAATTACAATATGAAATTAGGGTTCATGGGTCTAGGGTTTCAGCCACAATATTCTGGAACTAGGTTAACAAAATAATGCATGCTACAAAGCCAACCACATGAAGAGGTTCGACCACGTGGCACCTGATAGAATATAGGATTCTCCCCAAGTAGGAAAAAATATTTTATATATGACTTTGTGGATTTTTTTGAGAATATTCTGAAAATATCTAGGACAAAGAACCATTTGGATCTCCAGATTGTGTCAAATGATGAATACAACTAAACTAAGAAAAGGAAGATAAGAGATAACACTTTGGAGCCAAGTCTTCATTTTTTACCAAAACATATGAAATTTTATGAATATAATGGTAATTAGATATCACATGAAATTTGAAAATAAATATTCCATTCAACATAATCTGATATAACAATTTATTAGTAACAAGAGCTCAATTAAAGGGAAAATTATGCTCAAGTCCAGAGAAATATACATTTCTATATGTGAAATCCCAAACTATGATAGATGGGTGAAATTAGTGGATTAAATAAGAAGGAAATAATGAAAAAATGAGGAATATATGTGATGAAATCTATCATTAGACAGAGAATATATGAACTCAATAACTGAATGAATGACCAAAAATAGGGTGTCAACAACTATACCTACCAGTTACTCAAGACTAACTAGATAAGTAACCTCAATATTTCCTAAGATCACCACATATGGATATTGGGGCTCTATTTTACATTCTTAGAGGGTCCGATTTCCTTGGCACAAATGGGGTATCCCAACTATAAACAAACTATGATGACTCGATGAGGAAACACTACAGATGATATCATTCAAGTCTGGAAACCAACAATTTATTGCATGTAAAATGTTGCCATACAATTGTTTTCGAGTAGTATCCATTTCTATCAAATTATTTTGGGTGCCAACCATGATCAAGAAACCTTTAAACTAATTTGAGTTAGGTTTCTCACACCAATCTGCTAGCTGGAAAAGGTCCACTTTATGTCAGGAACCTCTCCTAGCAATCATCTTAAACCTAATTGTGAGATGCATTCTTGAGGTAATTAAGATCTAACCTACCATTATCTAAGATAATTAGCATCATGCACACACTAGAAAATACATTATGCATAATTTATTAAAAATAACATACATACAATACAAACTACATGGCATAATATTGACTATGATTTAGTAACATTCTCCACAAACCATCTAACATTGTTCTAGAATATGTTCAAAATCATGTTAAGTTACAATTACACCTTTAATGAAAACAAATCTACCCATAATGTTCCAAAACCTCAACACGAACCTTCCATACACACTACAAAATAGTAGGTTCACCTCATCGTGAAGTCACTTGGTTCATGTATAAGGTAGTGGAGCCAATAACTCTACCTCACAAACTAAAAAGTGTTTTAATAGATAAGTACAATAAACACAATTTTATCTTTACTTTAGTTTTTAAGGAAATTAGATTTCAAGAATCACTAAACAAAAATACTAGTATTTTCTTACAATATACTTGTAAATATATAAGTTACAACAACAACAGCTAAGAAATATGAATGAGAAACTACTATGTGTAACTATCAAACTTATGTTTTTAATATTTTCTTGAAACTACTTAGCTTTTACCTAGGTAAGTAGAAGCCTCCATGACATGCTCCCATGTATGAATCTCATATATCAAGTTGGACTAGCTCATCAATTATAAGTAGAATCCTCCATGACATGCTCCCATGTATGACTGTCCATGACACTCTCGTACATGCCATAGGGTTTAGCCAAAAATTCCAAGTTGGACTAGCTCATCAATGTCCACGAGAGGGCTAGGTAAGAACCTATAATATATGCAGTGGTGGAACCAGAACCCATAGGTTGTGGGGGCCAACAATTAGATATTCATTATAAGGTTTGAACTCATGACCTTTGCTACATCATTTAACATATCAACCACTACACCATGTTTAGTTTTGTGTCTTTATATGTGAAACATTGTATTAATAGTAATTGTATTATGGATTTATTGCCAAAAAACGTAGAATGCCCACAACAAGAATTGAACTCATGACCTTCAGTACATGAGTGCAACTACAAACCAATACACTACTTTCACATTCGTGTCTTTTATGTGTCATATATGATATATATTATAAATATAAGTTACAAATATATGTATATATATGTATATGCATGTTTATTTCTTAAATTTTTTTTGGGGGGGGGGCATGGCCCCTGCCCGCCCCCTGGTTCCGCCCTTGAATATATGTACCGTCTATTTTCCACACATTGGTACAAGGATGGCTAGACTCTCATATATCATTTCTCAAGTTTCATGTCACATAATTATTCATACTCATTTCACATTTTTTAGGAGTGGGAGTCTTTATCCCTGTCTAGTGGTCTTTCCCAATCCTTTCATCTTGATAAAATTAAGGAATTGAGGCCTCGATCCCACATATGTTCCCACACTCTAGGTAGTCCAGTACATAGGATCTAAACTACTTCCAAATCTTCTTGTAATGGATTGCACTCCCAATACATAGATTTGGGAAGGTGCACAATATTCAGTTCAACAATGTCAAGTATAAGCTTTACATGAGATACCAAAGGTCAGAATACACTTATTAGAGGATCATATGGTTTAAATAAAGCACACCTAATTATATATAATAGTCACACGCTCAATACGTAGATCTCAATTATGTACATGAATATAAATATGTACCATAGGTGTAAGGAGTGGGACCCGAGAGGGGACCCACTCCCTACTTAATTTGAGGAATGAATCCATTTATTCCAAACACACTCAAAAGGGTATGCTGGAATAGGTGTAAATTTTTTATTTCTCAAATGATTATATACATAATAGCCAAAGATTAGCGGAAAAATAATAAATCATGACTATATTCAATTTTACAAAAGTACATCGTCATCTCCCATACATGGTTTACATGAAAGTTACAACGTAATGATCTAAGTAGAAGGATATACAACTATCTCAAGTCTATCTTCCCAAGAGCTCCACCTCGCAAGTCCATGTCATCTTGTCCACTCTTCCAAGTCCTACACATGCAGTAGGAAGCATACCCCAGAAGAGAAGACAAAAATGGGAGATATCCACATAAGCGCTAGTATGTGCATATCAATTGAGATTTAGGCAATATGAGAAAATATGATATCAAATTTAACAAGACTTCCTGTATAAGAGCAAAGTACCACCCAAGTGGGTATCAAAAGAATATGAATTTTAAAATTGATAATAAGCAAGTCAGTAGATAATGTGTTTATAAAAAAGGAAAAGATTAATAGAATAATTCTTGCCATATAAAAACATGAACAAAGCATGATTAGTTCATTCAAAATAGTTATACCACTTTTATTTATGTAGGACTAAGAACCATAAAAGCTCAAGCCTAATTCGTGTGGAAAGGCACACTCTGGGAAGAAAGATGCACCCAATATATATAATATAAGCGGAAAGGTGCAATGGGTACGTTATGTCGGGAGGACACTAATGTGGACTTCTGGGAAAAGGTCCATCCTCGTGGCACACATTGTGCGATGGGTACGTTCGTATGGCATAACTGTAACATCCTGAGATGGGCTATGACATTCTACAAGAGGCTAGGAAAGGAGGACTCACCACAACAGACAAAATTAGAGAATGGGACCCAGATTGTTTGCTTGTTTGTTGGTTGTGTCAAAACAATGAGGAGTCAGCTATACACCTGTTCAAGGAGTGTAATTTCACTAAGAAATTCTGGGTGGCTCTGGGCACGGATGCTCGTCCCTCCACATGGAACCCCTGGGTGGAGCCAGGGGTGCTTACGACAGACCACAACACCAGGGACTTCTTGCTCCTGATCCTTGCGGAGGTTACATATTTCATATGGAAGGAACATAACACAAGGAAGAATGACAGGCAATGTACCATTGCACACGTATTGGCAGGAGCTGCATGAGGAGCTATTCATAATGTGCTATTTGCTCATTCTGAATGGAGAAACTCTCTGTCGACCCACATTCTTACTATTTGGGATGTACATTGAAGGAAGTCAGCATGGGGAGGGAGGAGTGAGTCACTTTCTTTCTCACCCGCACCTACCATATATTCTATTTATTGAGTAATAGGCCTTAGGGCATTGTGATTGCCATCCTTGTGGGGCATGTGTGGTGTGGAGGGTGACCATGTTGGCACTCTGATACAACCAGACTAGTTGGGACGATCGACAGTTGTGGGCCTTTTGGCCAGGTTTGGTCTGGTTTATTATTATGAACCATTCATGCACATGCACTCTGTGCAAAGGGCTAGGTGTTTTGCCTAAGTCCTTCATCGAATAAATTACCAAATATTATGACAAGTGGAAAGGTGCACCCAAATATTATGGTAGTACAAATGTACATGTTACTATAAATAAATTTAGTCTATTTATAGACATACCAAAATATAAAGGAAAAAATAAGTCTAGTCAAATTGAAATAATAGGATGAGAACATCCAACAGTTATAATGTGGGTTCTGAGGATCCATAAGTAAATATTCAACATTCTCCACAAATAAGATGAATGAGTCCACATTTAATTCAATATCTCAAATTAGGGTTCCACTGGGAATGAGAAAAAAATAACACAAATAAGAGACCAATAAGAATATCCAACAAAGTAAGATGATCGCAAGATTAGAATCAACACATAAATTTTCACATAAATAAATTCTCAAAAGAGAGAGAATAGTGTGTAGGATATTTGTCCATAGGACCAACAGAGAGAAAGAGAGGGAAAATAGGTTTATTTCTCAATGAGAATAATATGAAATGCAACATACCTTAGTTGAAAGCCTAAATTACTATCCACCATAGGATCATGGTAATGGTCAAACCAAAACCTAAATTGTCCCACTTTTATCAAAATACCCATTAATATTTAATTTGACGTGTATGCATGTGTTTAACATTAATATAATATCTATTGTTACATGTCTTTCAAGAAATATTGCATGTGTTTACTGAATCATTGCATAATTATATGTAAATATAAATTTATAACTGAAAGATATATACTCCAAGTCCATATAGTCTTATATTTATTTTCCTTCAAAATTTCACTAGGACTTTTATTATTGTAATTCATTTAGGAAATAACAACTTTTCCAACTTATGTTAATTTTCTCAATAACAAGAAACTGACTTATATGATCAGTGAGAAAGGAGAAAACTACTTTTCTCACTATTTTCCATTTTTGAAGTCATTTAATAATTCTTGTAACATATTTGTCATTATCTATTTTTTTGATAAAATTAGGATAGTTATTATTGTTAAAATAAAAAGAAACTTAGCACCAAGCTAATTGGGACCCAAGGAGCATGATTTTACCATTAAGTTTCGAGATTTCCTTTTATGAATTATGGTACCATTACGATTTTGGATCGTTGACATTATGTTTATCAAAATATCATATCTTTTCTATCAACATTCAATTAATTGAGTCATATTATCTTCAATTTGTTTCCAAAAGGATTTCCTTATATTATTATGCATGGATTTCCATATTTTACTTATTTAACATTTTAAGTCTATTAAATCAATATTTATTTTAGATGATAACACATTATTTATATTTATGGTCATGGTAACAAGAATTGTTATCCCAAAGCACATTATATGTCTTACTAATTATATTTTAGACATCATCTGCATTCTAATTAGCAAAAAGAACATATGTGACATATTTAATGAATTTACAAACATGTTAACACATAATTTAGTAATCATGTTAATATGAGTGCATTATGATATGTGGTGTTGATTATAGAACCTATTGCCACAAAAAATGTGATATACATAAACAATGTTCATTACAGTGTAAATTTATCCTTATTTGGTCAAATTAAAAAAAACATTCTAATCTCCTGAACATGAGAATAATTTCTAGAGTCATGATGCTAGATTTGGGTATGTTACAACACTCTACCCATTAAAAAGAATTTTATACCTGAAATCTATCCGTCTCTATACTACCAACCAACTTCCCTCCATCCCTTAAAAGGTTTAACCTAATAAGCCAATATAAGCAACATCAGAGTACCAAGGTTGCTTATGTATTTTTTAGTTGTGAATATTTTAGGGATTTATGTTGTTCATAGATCACTCATCCAACTAATAGGTCATGCTCATCTAGGGTTGAATTTTAGGTCCTTGTGCTACTCACTTATCAACCTTAAGATTCACATCTCAAAGATTCACTTGGTACTAGTTCCCACACCTTAGAGGGGTAAAGAGGGTAAGTCCACTACCCATTTATATCATGCAACATATTCCTTGTCAACACTTCATAAACAAAACTAGGGTTGCAATTTCTATTCTAACTAATTCTCAGGTTTCACTTCCCAACTTAATTCATCTCCTCATTGTGACTTAGTTCAAGAAAACCTCGATAAAATCTAGAAATTTTTTTTGTACATATAGTATTATAAGGAAAAATAATTTGATGTGAAAACTTTGCGATTAAAAGTTTAAGATAGGGTCCAAACTTATATGAGAAACCAAGTCACGTTTTTTCCATGTTAGGATCTCCTTATCATACTACACTATATCATCATTACCCAAATCCATCCCAAGACAAAATCATAACTTCCAAAGAGATGTGTCACAACTAACCAAGATTATAGGGTATGATCAACTAGGGTCTCACCACATTAGGTTTTACTAATCATGATTCTCATGTGTACCTCTTATGATCCTAAGCTGACCTTGCATCATATCATGAATATTATATGTCAATTTTAGGGTAAAAGTCTCACTTAGAGAGTGACTATGTAAGGTTAGGGTATTGATTAGGGAGATAAATTTCATATTCAAAAATTCGACCACTATGGCTCTAATATCATCTTGTAAGAAGTGAGACTTGAGAGGGGATCCACTCCCTACTTAATTTGAGGAATGAATCCATCTATTCCAAAAACACTCAAAAGGGTATGATGGCATAGGTGTAAAATTTTCATTTCTCAAATGATGATATAAAAAATAGCCTAATAATAGCAGTGGAATAATAAATCATGACTCTATTCAATTTTACAAAAGTACATCATCATCTCCCATATAGGGCTTACATGAAAGTTACACCAGAAGGATATAAGTAGAGGGATATCCATCTATCTCAAATCTACCTCCCCAAGAGATTCACCTCACAAGTCCATGTCACCATGTCCTGTCTTTCAAGTCCTATACCTCGGGTTGGAAGCATACCCCAGAAGAGAAGACAAAAATGGAAGATATCAACATAAATGTTAGTATGTGCATATTAATAGAGAGTTGAGCAATATAAGAGAAATATGAAATCAACTTTAACAAGGCATATCATAGAAGAGGGAAGTACCGCCCAAGTGGGTATCAAAAGAATATGAATTTTATAATTATGATAAGCAAGTCAGTAGATAAGGCGTTTATAAAAAGGGAAAAGATCAACAAAATAATTATTGCCATATTACAAAATTAACAGATCATCATTAGTGCATGTAAAATAATTAGACCATTTTTATTTATGTAGGGATGAGAACCACAAAAGCTCAAGCCTAAGTTGGGTGGAAAGGCACAACCTGGGCGGAAAGGCACACCTAATATGTATGATATGAGTGGAAATGTACATTCAGGGTGGAAAGGCACACCCAAATAATATGGTAGTACAAATGTACTTGAACTTGATACTATAAATAAATCTAGTCTATTTGCACACACACCAAAATATAAAGGCAATAATAAGTCTAGTCAATATGAAGTAATAGGATCAGAACATCCAACAGTTATAATGTGGGGTCAGAGGACCCATAAATAAATATTCAACAATCTTCACAAATAAGATGCATTAGAGACCACATTTAATTCAATATCTCAAATTAGGGTTCTGCAAGGATGAGAACAAAATGATACAAATACAGTCCAATAAGAATATCCAACAAAGTAATATGATCACAAGATTAGAATCAACATACAAATTTTCACATCAAATAAATTCTCAGGAGAGAGAGAATAGTGTGTAGGGTATATTTTTCCATAGGACTAAGAGAGAGAGAGAGAGGAAACATAAGTTTATTGCACAATGAGAATAATATGGAATGCAACATACCTTAGTTTAAAGCTAAAATATCCAATCCACCACATGATCAGGGTAATGATCACATCAAAACCGATATTCATTATATATTATATGAATTAGGATATCAATATTTCATTTTTTTACATTTATCTACTTAACTGAAATCTTAATGAATTCAAAATACAACAAGATAAAATGACCTATAGACTTGGAGATGAAAGAATATGATCTTTAACAAGTTGGGTTGAAACTATCTTTAGCCATATAGACTCGTGATCTTCTCCTGTAAACAACAAGGTTAACAATTAACTAGTCACATGGATTAAGATCTTCATATTGTTGGTCGTTGTCGAAGAAGAAGACACACTCCAGATCAATAGCTGGCTTCAAAACATCTGTGGAATGTCAAAGGGATCAAGGAAGGTTGACGATTTGGTTCAAGTTTCCAATGTCCATGAATCAAGATTGTCTACAATGTTCAAACTCTTTGAGTTGTAGTTCAATGGTTTTAGTGGTCGTAGCTTCTTTCAGTTAGTCCTAGGTATTTTTCACAAGTCACCATGTATTTTCATAAAGGTCACTTAGTCCATAAATGTGAGGAAAAGAACCAAGGACAAATGTTGGAATTAGTGGAGAATGGTTGTGCACTGCAACTATGATTCTTTGATGATGCTCCGTGCTTCTTTGGAAAGAGGGTATCATGATGGAAGGAGGTGTTGCTTCATGGTCATGGTGGAGAGGAAGAATAGGGAAGGGAGAAGATAAGAGGAAATCACAAGCAACCTTCCGCATAACACCTAACTTAATAGGGTTGCATATAGAGAAAGGAGGCAAAATATTTTATAGAATTAAGAATGAGAGTCAGTGGTTGTTGTCTGACTGGTTTCATTTTGTGATATATAATGTAGTGTGATAGGAAATCTTTAGCAATATACAACCCAACTAACAATGTTTTCTTATATACTAGTATTTTTGTCCTTTGTTTTATATTTCATTTAAGGAAAAACATTAACTAAACACAATAAATTTGACATGTAGACTAATTATGATGTGTATAATATAAACTTAATATATGTTTCCTATTATGAAACTATTTAATAAGTCATTTAATTTATTTGTGTCCTTTTTGAATTATCATACTAATTTATTTTATAATTTATCTATGACAACTTCGAATTATCCAGTTGATGTGAAATAACATAAATAGACTAACAACTACATGAAAAATTCAAGTTTAACATTATTTCTTATTTTTAGATTATTTAGTGGAATATTTAACTTATAAAGATGTTTTTGGTGTTATCTAAATAACTATTATCATAATGTATATTGTGTTACTATATTTGGTTTTTATGATCCTTTGGCAAATATCTACTCACAAAGGAAGTATATCCTTTTTATATTTCTTTAAATACATATTGTCATGCTAATTTTCTATTAAGTATGTGTAACATAATTTTCTTCTAAGAAAAAAATATCTATGGAAATAATGTAAAGAGAGATTCTAATTTTGATTTCCTATCTCCCCAAACTATTCTAAACTTGCATATCAAGAATTTGATTATATCAATAACTTGTAAGAGGAAACATGTGAAGATATTCATATTATTTTTAGTATAGAATTTTTGTGAAATTTGTATTAAATCAAAATAATGATAATGAGATTACCAAACTGATGATTTTCCATTTTTGAGGAGTTGCAAAGGATAGTGGTAATTTTTTTCAAAGAAAACATATAGACAAAATTTTTATAATTTTCAATAAGTATTCATTTATTTCCTTGATGTTTTTTATGTTATCACATATTTTCAATAGAATGTAAATTTCATAATGGAATTATACTTCCTTTATGATAGGCTATGAACGATAATGCTACTTACATGATATTTTATATATAAGAGAGAGATATCATATTAGGTTTTTGCAAAATGTATATATTGTATTAAATGGAATAATGTCATTAAATTCCATATACAATCACCATCTTTTGAAATGAGAATTTTATTTGAATTCTCTTATGATGAATAATTTCACACATTTACTACACATAATACATTAGTTTTCGTAAAGAAATTTGCTAGTCAAGGGCAACATTAATTGTCCCACTTGTCTGAAAGGCCCATCAATATTTAATTAGACGTTTATGCATGTTTTTAACATTAATATATACATAATATGTATTGCTACATGTCTTGTAAGAAATATGTATTGCTACATGTCTTGTAAGAAATATTGGATGTGTTTACTGAATCATTCCATAATTGTATGTAAATACACATTTATAAATTAAAAAGTAAGTTTTTTATTCTATTACCAGTTACCCCAAACCCATAAAGTATTACATTTATTTTCATTCAAAATTTCACTTGGATTTTTATTATTGTAATTAATCTAGAAATTAACAACAAGTTTTCCAACTTATGTTAATTTTCTCAATAATAATAAACTGACTTCTATTACCAATAAGAAAGGAGAAAACTACTTTTCTCACTATTGTCCATTTATGAAGTTATTTAATAATTATTGAAACATATTTGGAATTATATTTTATTTTCTTTTATTTTCTTAATGAAATTAGGATAGATACTATTGTTCAAATAAAGAAAAAGTTGGCACCCAAGCTAATTGCGACCCAAGGAACAAAATGTTACCGTTATATTTTAGTTTTGAGATTTTCTTTTATGAGTTATGGCACCATTAGGATTTTTGGCTCGTTGCCATCATATTCATCAAAATATCACATCTTTAGTATCAACATTCACTTAATCGATAAAAAAAATATTCTCTTAATTGAGTCATATTATCTTCAATTCTTTTCCAAAAAGGATTTCCTTATATTATTATGCATGAATTTCCATATTTTACTTATTTAACATTTTTAGTCCAAAATCAATATTTATTTTAGATGATAACACATTATTTATATATGGTCAAGAGAACAAGAATGGTTATCCCAAAGCACATTATATCTCTTACAAAATATATTTTGGACATTATTTGCATTTTAGTTAGCAAAAGGAACATATGTGACATATTTAATGAATTTACTTACATGTTAACAAATTATTAAATTATTATGCTAATATGAGTGTGTTATGATATGTGGTGTTGATTATAGAACCTATTGCCACAAAATATGTGATATGCATCTACAATGTTCATTAAGGTGTAACTATATCCTTGTTGGTCAAATTTAAAAGAGCAAACATTCTAATCCCCTAATCATGGAATAATTTTGAGAGTCAAGACACTATATTTGGGTATGTTACAATAGGCTATATAAAAATACACTACATTCAAATATATGTTCAAATTAACATGTCATCTAATGTCAGTTTTGCTGAAATATGAAGTCATTCATTTCCATGTTCTTTAGTTTTTATGTCCTTGACTTTATACATTTTATGGTACCATCCAATTTATATTTAAATCCATGGTTTTAATTTATATATGACAAATGTTAGGGTGATGTGTCATGAAGGTTAGATTATTACCACGCTCATGTTAATACATAACATGCTCTCTTCATTGCATAATCTTATATATACTATATATGTGTTAACTAATATCTTGAATTAAATACTATATTCACATTATTTATTGATATTACCACTCTACTCTATAGAGTAAAGTAATTAGTTTTAGATATTTTTAAACTAGTTTGGTTATAATAACCAATCGATGTTATTATCCAAAACAAATGGATTCTCATATAACTTCTATCTTACATATTAGTACCATCTTGCAAAAATTATATGTTATTTGTTTATTGAAATTAATGCATTACTATATGTATATGTTACTAAAATATAATTGGTCATGTATATGAATAAAATAATCCAATATATAATCAAATTACATAACAAAACTTATAGCATGTAACCTCCATCTATCATATTAAATTTTTTTGATTAATGATATTTTTAGAATACTGACCTATAATTTGTTGCCGTATTGATCTTGAATGGATTACCTATTTGCGTTTCAAACCCTAGGTGGAGGAAAATGACATGAATCCCATAATTGACCTCCATAACCAAAGTCATAGGTGATATGGGTGGTAAGGTTGGTAGAGATGATCAACATGGTCTACTAGCGTGGTGGTCCAAAGGAGTCATAGTAGCCTTTTGTCTCTATTGTACATCTAGTAGGGTGATGCAAGTGGGATATAATTACTATCGCTGGGGTAGAAAATTGGATGGGGCATCTGGTTGTATCATGATGTATCTTTAAGGACTAGGAGGGAAGGAGGAGAAGAATATAGGTATAGGAAGGGGAAGATGATTGTGTTACTCATGAAGGTGTTTGTAGCAGCTGCAATACACTGGGTTCTGGCAATAGGGAAAAGGAGAAGAGTGGATACAGGAGATATGAAGTGGTAGAGGGGGCTATTAAGATCTTCAATTATAGGAGTTTGTAGAAAAGATGTATAAAAGAATGGTCACTTAGGTTGAATTGGGTATTGATTGAAGATGATGTTGTGTTGTAGATCGTATGGAGAAAGAAGGTGAAGTTTGATCAGTGCAAGGTGAAGATAGGGAGGGATATTGGAGAAGTCTAAAACACCACTAGGGTTGAAGGAGGTGTCCATATTTGGTATAAGGTTAGCATAGTAATCAACGGCCAACATAGTAGGTGGATGCAACTTGCTAGATCCATGGCAGCTGACATATGGGAGAAAGTGACAAGGGGTATCTAAGGTTTAGGGATACATACTGAAGAGAGAAGGTAGAAATAGAGGAGAAGAGAAGGGAGAAAGAAGAGGAGGAGGTGGAGAAATGGCTTGTTCCACTCAATCAATGTAGATTCATAGAGCGCATCAAGAGAAAAGATGAGGAGAATTACATGTCAAAATGCACAAATGATAGAAACAAAATGGAAACTTAGGTATCCATGACTTGGTGAATGTAAATGTTATTAAATTTTCGAGTAGTTAAATTGGGGGATTTCTATCAAGGTCCAAAGGAGGTGAATTTGAATAAGAGGTAAGACTACCTAAGGAAAATGTTGATTTAGTACTTTGGGTTATTAGCGTTATGAAATAAATTAGGGACACTATAGTCATCTTAGCTATTTTGATGTGTATAATGCTTGATTTGCTATTTCATTTTATCTCATAATCTAAAATATATCATTCATAAATTATATGAAATATTTTCAAGGAATTTTATGAGTTAAAAATTCAAATGTAATATTTACTAAAAAGGGTACAAACAAGCCATTTCTTACATTTCTAGTAATCAATAAATGTTTTGGCTATCAACATTGTATAGCTAGATAATAGACATCATATGAAATAGTATGTTGGGGCTTCAGTCTAATTATAGCAAGTAATTATGCTAGGGGAAAAATGTCATTCTGGATGTAATTATAAAAATGGAAAATGAGTTATATCTCCAAATTTAAGTTAATCATCAATGTATTAATTACTATTAAGTGTCTTAACCAGATTAAGGTAACTACCGTCTATTTTCCACACTACCCGCCCCCTGGTTCCGCCCTTGAATATATGTACCGTCTATTTTCCACACATTGGTACAAGGATGGCTAGACTCTCATATATCATTTCTCAAGTTTCATGTCACATAATTATTCATACTCATTTCACATTTTTTAGGAGTGGGAGTCTTTATCCCTGTCTAGTGGTCTTTCCTAATCCTTTCATCTTGATAAAATTAAGGAATTGAGGCCTTGATCCCACATATGTTCCCACACTCCAGGTAGTCCAGTACATAGGATCTAAACTACTTCCAAATCTTCTTGTAATGGATTGCACTCCCAATACATAGATTTGGGAAGGTGCACAATATTCAGTTTAACAATGTCAAGGATAAGCTTTACATGAGATACCAAAGGTCAGAATACACTTATTAGAGGATTAGATGGTTTAAATAAAGCACACCTAATTATATATAATAGTCACACGCTCACTACGTAGATCTCAATTATGCACATGAATATAAATATGTACGATAGGTGTAAGGAGTGGGACCCGAGAGGGGACCCACTCCCTACTTAATTTGAGGAATGAATCCATTTATTCCAAAAACACTCAAAAGGGTATGCTGGAATAGGTGTAAATTTTTCATTTCTCAAATGATTATATACATAATAGCCAAAGATTAGCGGAAAAATAATAAATCATGACTATATTCAATTTTACAAAAGTACATCGTCATCTCCCATACATGGTTTACATGAAAGTTACAACATAATGATCTAAGTAGAAGGATATACAACTATCTCAAGTCTATCTCCCCAAGAGCTCCACCTCGCAAGTCCATGTCATCTTGTCCACTCTTCCAAGTCCTACACATGCAGTAGGAAGCATACCCCAGAAGAGAAGACAAAAATGGGAGATATCCACATAAGCGCTAGTATGTGCATATCAATTGAGATTTAGGAAATATGAGAAAATATGACATCAAATTTAATAAGACTTCCTGTATAAGAGAAAAGTACCACCCAAGTGGGTATCAAAAGAATATGAATTTTAAAATTGATAATAAGCAAGTCAGTAGATAATGTGTTTATAAAAAAGGAAAAGATTAATAGAATAATTCTTGCCATATAAAAACATGAACAAAGCATGATTAGTTCATGAAAAATAGTTATACCACTTTTATTTATGTAGGACTAAGAACCATAAAAGCTCAAGCCTAATTTGTGTGGAAAGGCACACTCTGGGTAGAAAGATGCACCCAATATATATAATATAAGCGGAAAGGTGCAACGGGTACGTTATGTCGGGAGGACACTAATGTGGACTTCTGGGAAAAGGTCCATCCTCGTGGCACACATTGTGCGATGGGTACGTTCGTATGGCACAACTGTAACATCCTGAGATGGGCTATGACATTATACAAGAGGCTAGGAAAGGAGGACTCACCACAACAGACAAAATTAGAGAATGGGACCCAAATTGTTTGCTTGCTTGTTGGTTGTGTCAAAACAATGAGGAGTCAGCTATACACCTGTTCAAGGAGTGTAATTTCACTAAGAAATTCTGGGTGGCTCTGGGCACGGATGCTCGTCCCTCCACATGGAACCCCTGTGTGGAGCCAGGGGTGCTTACGACAGACCACAACACCAGGGACTTCTTGCTCCTGATCCTTGCGGAGGTTACATATTTCATATGGAAGGAACATAACACAAGGAAGCATGACAGGCAATGTACCATTGCACACGTATTGGCAGGAGCTGCATGAGGAGCTATTCATAATGTGCTATTTGCTCATTCTGAATGGAGAAACTCTCTGTCGTCCCACATTCTTACTATTTGGGATGTACATTGAAGGAGGTCAGCATGGGGAGGGAGGAGTGAGTCACTCTCTTTCTCAACCCGCACCTACCATATATTCTATTTATTGAGTAATAGGCCTTAGGGCATTGTGATTGCCATCCTTGTGGGGCATGTGTGGTGTGGAGGGTGACCATGTTGGCACTCTGATACAACCAGACTAGTTGGGACGGTCGACAGTTGTGGGACTTTTGGCCAGGTTCGGTCTGGTTTATTATTATGAACCATTCATGCACATGCACTCTGTGTAAAGGGCTAGGTGTGTTGCCTAAGTCCTTCATCGAATAAATTACCAAATATTCTGACAAGTGGAAAGGTGCACCCAAATATTATGGTAGTACAAATGTACATGTTACTATAAATAAATTTAGTCTATTTACAGACATACCAAAATATAAAGGCAAAATTAAGTCTAGTCAAATTGAAATAATAGGATGAGAACATCCAACAGTTATAATGAGGGTTCAGAGGATCCATAAGTAAATATTCAACATTCTCCACTAATAAGATGAATGAGTCCACATTTAATTTAATATCTCAAATTAGGTGTAACATCCCTGACCTGGGTTATGAGTTAACCCTACGTGTTTTGCCTAAATATATAATTAAATCTTGGTGATTAACTCTGAGCATGTAATTAAGTTTCTCAGAAACATATATTTCAGTATTTGCTCCTTTTTATTTAAAGTTGTAGCATTGTTTTGTTATACAGGGACCTATGTGCAATTTACCCAGTTGAAAGGGTTAACTTGCAATTTGCACATGTTGAGATGTTCCTCTGATGTTGAGACATCATGAGAATCGTTTTGGTAAAGTTTGAGGGATTTCCCAAGCTAGGGCACCAAGGTGCAGCTGTGGAAGCAATCCCGGTGCTTGAAACCCTAATTTGGGGTAAAATGCAATTTACCCAAATTAAGGGATGCAAACTGTGAAATATGTCATCTAATGTATCTTTTTAGACTCTTGCCATCATTAAGAGAAGAAATGATGAGGGAGTCACCTCAATTGAGTTATCAAGATATGAAATATGCCTTGTGATTGAATAATCAGGGTATATGTGCAATATCTCTTTATGTATGTACCCTATTATTAGATTGTTCTTCTTTGCCTTATTTTTCTAGACCTTAAGATAAGGTTTGTCCTTATAATAAAGAGGAAGGGACGAGCAAGTAATGAAGGGAGGACTTAATTGGAATTGTGGGGAAACTTATGGGCCTTTAATGAAACATCACCCAAGTATATGTATACTTCACCTCTCAAGCAAAGGAATTTTTCCT
This sequence comes from Alisma plantago-aquatica, assembly GCA_963693085.1. NCBI lineage: Eukaryota > Viridiplantae > Streptophyta > Magnoliopsida > Alismatales > Alismataceae > Alisma > Alisma plantago-aquatica. The sequence continues at coordinate 1,271,364,579 of OY856409.1, read as the reverse complement.
TCGTGCATATCACTGTTTCATCCTTTCTTGGCCGACTAAGGACTTTCTTGGAGCTCAAGGGGGACGACCGAGGGTGCAAGGTAGGTTTGAACCCCTCTTCTTGCCTAATTCCATGGTTAGAACTCGAATTCAAGGTCAATTTGGTGGCTAACTCTCGAAACCCTATCTTTCTAGCCATCTCTTTTCGTCTTTCCTTGGCATTTTCACCTTGGCCAACCTGTGGGAACTCAAGGACGCCATTAGAGATTGGAGCTTGAAAGCTTGGAGCTCAAGGAGCAAGCTTTAGGCGGGTTTTATAACTCTAAACCCATGCTTTACTATATACATCTCTTATATGCGGTTAGATGATAGTTATTCATGTTTCCCTATTTTTCCTTGCTATTTTGCAAGCAAATCCATGGGATATTCGTACTGTTCTTGAGCTAGGAGATGAAGGCGTGATTTCCAAGAAAACCCACCGCTTTTCACTTCCTTAAACGGTCTCACCAGTTTGCTCTCTCGATCTCAAGACCGCGAGGTGAGCAAATGGTCTCTAGACCGCGACAGGGAAAACGGTCTCCAAGACCATTTGGCCCCGCTGACCGAGCGTGGACCGTATAAGAAATCTGTTCCTAATTATATAGGATAATCACCCTCAAAATATGGGAGGCTAACTCCAAAGGAATCGGGAGATATGACCTTTTTAAGTAACAACTTTAATTGAATTTATTCCTGATTTTCAAACGGTCTGAAATTACCTTTTTGGGAAAACGGTCTCAAGACCATGTAAGGTCGTTGACCAGGCATTGACCGTATGAGATTACTGTTCAAAATAATGTTAATTAACAACCCACCAAGTTTGATGGTCTAATTACAAACGGGCTAAGAGTTGAAGGGTGAATACTAGGGCTAACCCTAGGTGAAATCAGTACTGAAATTATGGTGACCTAATTAGGGTTTTAGGGTTGATTGACCTAAACGGTCTCAAGACCGTTTGGGGGTCATCCAAACGGTCTAAAGACCGCGAGGGAAATCAACCATGACCGTTTGGAGGTCTGGGGTCAAGAATAGTTGACCAATTGTAGGTACAATTACACCAAATTACATTACAATTAAATATTGATATAGTCATCAACTTAATTTGTTCAACCTTGTTGAATTCCCACTAGAATCCAAAATTGGATGGGCAAACGGTCTCAAGAGCGTTTGGAACTCATCCAAACGGTCTCAAGACCGAGAGGACAATCACCCAAGACCGTTTGAATGTCTAGGGTTAAGTAATTTGACCAATTGAGGACCTAATTGCAAATAAGTTATCAATTTAAATCAAAATTCTGTTTTGTGGTTCAATCATGATTCAACCCCTATCAAATCACCTTATACTTTGATGAAATCTTGGGCAAACGGTCTCAAGACCATTTGGGGTCCACCCACATGACCTCAAGACCGTTTGGGCCTAGTTTGGGCCCAATTGGAGCTCAATTGAAGGGTTCAACCTTGTGTTGAGTCACATTGTTGAGTGTTGATGGGTGAACATTGATAGACCCTAATTGAATCAACTTCAACCCTAATTGGTTAACAATTGAGGGTCAATTGAATGACCAAGTGGTCAATCATAATCTTAATTGACCCAATTCATAAGTGGTCATCATGGTTTTGACCTTTTGAGGGCTTCAACATCGGTTGACATTATAGGTTGTAACCATTGAATCTTGTTGAAGGTCCAAGCGGCTGAGACCATGTGAGCCTCGCGGTCTCAAGACCGTGAGAGGGCTCGCGGTCTCAAGACCGTGAGGGGGCTCACGGTCTCAAGACTGAGAGGGGGCTCACGGTCTCAAGACCGCGAGGGGCCTCGCGGTCCTAAGGTCAAGGTGAGCAAACGGTCTACATAGCCTCGCGGTCTTAACATCATTTTGAGCTTCGCGGTCTTGAACCAATTGAAGAGGCTCACAGTCTTGGAGTTTAAGGAGGCTCGCGGTCTTGAAGTTAGAGGAGGGCTCGCGGTCTTGGAAAGTCAAATTAGCTAAACGGTCAACACTTTCAAACGATCTCAAATCAATTGGAGATTGATGGTTGAAGATCGATCAATGTGATTCAAGGTTGATTTCATTCAATCAATTGATGATATAAATGGTTCAATGTTGCCCTAATCAAACCCTAATGACAACCTAGGATATTAAGGGGTTAATGGACTAAGGTTTTGACCATGATGATAATCAATGGGGTGAATTACCAAAATACCCCTGAAGGGTAAATTAAGTAATACCTTGATCAAATCAAACCCTAATCACATGATGGTGATGTTTTGGGCTATGTTAGCCTATGATGACTTAATCCAACCTGATTTAGGGTGATGTTGACATCACCTAACATTATGATGAGAGATAAAGTACTTCTAGAGAGAGAAAGTACTTCTAGATAGAGAAAGTACCCTTTTCAGGTGAAAACTCAATTAAAGCATCTCCAATGCACAGGAATGAGCATAATTAGGGTATGATCCACCTGTGTGAGATCATAGAAACCCAAATTATGATAAATGATGAACCTTTAACTAATCTAAGAGCATCAATGAAGATGTTACTCATACATGATGATGTTATGAGTTCAATTCACCTTAATGTGAATAGTAAACCCTAATTCAAGGGTGATGACATGTAATGTAAATAGTAAACCCTAATTCAAGGGTAATGGCATGCTTTTGAATATTAAACTCTATTTGATGTGAATTAGAGATTTAACTCTTATGACAAGAGTAGGAAGTATATTCCTTATTTTTGTATTATCTTTATCAGTTGTATTAACCATGCAGGTTCTGATATGAAGGTAATCATATCTAGGTATGGATGTTGATGTTATATTCATTAAAGGCATGTTGTTAGCCTTATGAATAAGTAAAGTAATCTGATGCCTTGTCAGTGGCATCCTATGCTGATAATGGGCTGTGAGAGCCATGAATACCATCAAGGTCATGCCTTAGAGATGACTTGTGATGAGGATAATGAGAAATAATGATTGATATGAGTTAGGCCTGTTACATTTAGTATTCTTCTTTTATAGCTGCTATGCTACTGTTATTGTTTGGAGAACAATGTATGCTGTTAAAGAATACTGAATGTACCTAACTAATCAAGTATAATGTAGAGCCCTGATCATAGATCCATCATTGTCAGAGATTAAGTGATGGTGAAACATGTTTTCCTCAGGGAACTCCTGGAGCACATACTTTTGAGTATGTGGGGTACATGGATGTGTAGAACCTTACATCCTAGTGTAGGAAAGTGATGTAGATGTGTAATCCATCCATCCTTCACTATAATTCCATACCGTATCAGTGGTAGGTAAACATGAAACCTCCTGATGACGAAGAAAGCACAGATATCCGTATCAGTGGTAGGTAAATATGAAACCTCCTGATGACGAAGAGAGTACAGAACGCCACTGTGACTCTAGAATAGCGAAGGACCAGTTTACCCTGGTGAGCTATAGTAGTAGAGACACGAGATGTCCTACAAGTGATCCTCTTACTGACTGAGGAAGGTGAAGGTCATGAGAATCCGGCTCTCTTAATGACCTATGTATGATACTGATGTGACTTCTCAGCGATCAGTTGGAGTATGAGTGGTATGCCTCATCTCCACAGGGCATAATGTTGTTTGTAAAACATAATCAACCATGTAGTATAACTTATTAGAGATGACTCCAAGTTAGTTGATTTATGTTACATTGCAATAGTGTTTATATTCTCCATATCTCCTAAATTGTAGAGATCTGGTTATACCTGCAACTGTTATAGAATACTTTGAAGTCTTTACTGCTTAAGATATTCTTTGATGTTATAATAAAGCTTCTAGCGAAGAGTTATAACTCTCGCTGGGACAATTATGTATAATTGTCTCACCCCGTAGACTTCAACTTTTTAGGTGGACGTCGGAGACAAAGGAACCAGCCTACAGGTGATCAGTCTCAGCAGCAGCAGCACCAGGGGCAGCAGTAATCTCAGGTGGAGATTGTCCTGCCATGTGGTGCAGTTAGAGTCAGTCCTATGTGTCCTCTGTACTCTCAGGTCTTGGAGTCTTTTGTTTAGTGATCTTGAGATTTTGTATCTGGATGTATATAATTACTCAAGAAGTAATTATCCTGAGATGTAAATAGTTTATCTCTCTTTATGAAAGAAGTTTTTTATGGATCCAAGTTTTTATCTCGAAAAGTTTTAATTTCCCGTGATTTTTGTCTTCCGCTGATTACCGATTCGCTTCCGCTAAGTTTTAATCGTGTTTATGTCATGGTTTGGAGATCAGAGCCCACATTAGGGTTCCACTGGGAATGAGAAAACAATAACACAAATAAGAGACCAATAAGAATATCCAACAAAGTAAGATGATCACAAGATTAGAATCAACACAGAAATTTTCACATAAATAAATTCTCAAAAGAGAGAGAATAGTGTGTAGGATATTTGTCCATAGGACCAACAGAGAGAAAGAGAGGGAAAATAGGTTTATTTCTCAATGAGAATAATATGAAATGCAACATACCTTAGTTGAAAGCCTAAATTACTATCCACCATAGGATCATGGTAATGGTCAAACCAAAACCTAAATTCATTACATATTATATGAATTATGATATCACTATTTCATTCTTTTTTTCATCTATCTACTTAACTAAACTCTTAATGATTTCATACTACAACAAGAAAATACTGACCTATAGCCCTGGAGATGAAGGCATCTGATCTTTAACAAGTTGGGTTGAAACTAGCCTTACCCAAAAAGACCTGTGATCTTCTTTGGTCACAAACAAGGTTAACCATTGACTTGATTCATGGATTAAGATCTTCATATTCTTAATTGTTTTTGAAGAAGAAGACACAAGCACAGATCATTAGTTGGCTTGAAAACATCTATGGTATGTAAAAGTGATTAAGGTCGAGGGTTTGGCTCAAGTTTCCAATGTCAATGAATCCAGGTTGTCTAAAATGTCTAAACTCTTTGAGTTTTAGTTCAATCGTTTTGGTGGTCACAACTTCTTGTAAGTACTCTTAAGTGTTTTACACAATTCAATATGTATTGTCATGGAATTTTCTGAAATGTCTATCAACGTGATGAAAAGAACTAAGGACATATGTCATAACTATTGGAGCATGGTTGTGTACTGCAAACATGATGCTTTGATGATGTTCAATACCTTGTTGGAAAGAGGGCATCATGGTGGTAGGAGGTGTTGCTTCATGGCCATAGTGGAGGGGAATAATAGGAAAGGGAGAAGAGAAGAGAAAATCTAGAGCAACCTTAATATGTTCGCAGATAGAGAAAGGATGCAATATATATTATAGAATTAAGAATGAGAGTCAGGAGTTGTTGTCTGACTGGTTTTGTGTTGTGGATATATAACGTAGTGTGATAGGAAATCTTTAGGAAAATACAACCCAACTAAAGCAACAATCATTTCCTTATATGCTAGTTTTTTTGCTTTTTATTTTATATTTTATTTAAAGAAAAAATATTAAAATAACATAATAAATTTGACATATAGTCCAATTATGATGTGTATAATACAAATTTAACATATGTTTCCTATTTTGAAACTGTTAAATAAGTCATTTTTATTTGAGTCCTTTTAGAATTATCATGCTAATTTATTTTATAATTTATCTATGGCAACTTAGAATTATCCAATAGACGTAAAATATCATAAATAGACTAACTAATACATGACAAATCCAAGTTTAACATTAGTTCTTAGTTTTAGTTTGTTTAGTGAAATATGTAATATATAAAGATATTTTTGGTGTTATTTAAATAAATATTATCACAGTGTATATTGTGTTGGTATATTTGGTTTTTATGATCCTTTGGAAAATATCTACTCATGAGGAAAGTATATCCTTTTTATTTTTTTTAAATACATATTGTCATGCTAATTTTCCATTAAGTATGTGTAACACAATTTCCTTCTAAGAAAAAGGTATCTATGTAGGTAATGTGAAGATAGATTTTGAATTTTATTTTCGATCTCCTAAAAAATATTCTAAACTTGCATATCACATAATGGATTATATTAATAACTATTAAGAGGAAACATGTGAAGATATTCATGGTATCTATAATATCACATTTTTGTTCAATTTTTCTTAATTCAGAATAATCATGAAGAGATTACTGAATTGAATATTTTCCATTTTTGAGGAATTGTGGAGGAAAGTGGAAAGTTTTTTTTAAGAAAAGCATACAAAAAAATTCTTATAATTTTTTAATTAGTATTTATTTATTTATTAGATATGTTTTATGTTGTGCCATATTTTGAATGGAATGTAAACTTCATAATGGGAGTCTACTTCCTTTACGGTAGGCTAGAGAGGATAATTCTATCTACATACTATTTTATATATAAGAAAGTTTACCAAATTAGGTTTTTGTAAAATTTATATATTGTATTAAATGGAACAATGTCATTAAATTCTATGTACAATCCCCATATTTGGAAATGAAAATTTTATTTGAATTCTTTTATGATGAATAATTTTACACATTTATTACACATAATAAATTAGTTTTTGTAAAGAAATTTTGTTAGCTAAGGGCAACATAAATTGTCCCACTTGTATCAAAATACCCATTAATATTTAATTTTACGTGTATGCATGTGTTTAACATTAATATAATATCTATTGTTACATGTCTTGCAAGAAATATTGCATGTGTTTACTGAATCATTGCATAATTATATGTAAATATAAATTTATAACTGAAAGATATATACTCCAAGTCCATATAGTCTTATATTTATTTTCCTTCAAAGTTTCACTAGGACTTTTATTATTGTAATTCATTTAGGAAATAACAACTTTTCCAACTTATGTTAATTTTCTCAATAACAAGAAACTAACTTATATGATCAGTGAGAAAGGAGAAAACTACTTTTCTCACTATTTTCCATTTTTGAAGTCATTTAATAATTCTTGTAACATATTTGTCATTATCTATTTTTTTGATAAAATTAGGATAGTTATTATTGTTAAAATAAAAAGAAACTTAGCACCAAGCTAATTGGGACCCAAGGAGCATGATTTTACCATTAAGTTTCGAGATTTCCTTTTATGAATTATGGTACCATTATGATTTTGGCTCGTTGACATTATGTTTATCAAAATATCATATCTTTTCTATCAACATTCAATTAATTGAGTCATATTATCTTCAATTTGTTTCCAAAAGGATTTCCTTATATTATTATGCATGCATTTCCATATTTTACTTATTTAACATTTTAAGTCTATTAAATCAATATTTATTTTAGATGATAACACATTATTTATATTTATGGTCATGGTAACAAGAATTGTTATCCCAAAGCACATTATATGTCTTACTGATTATATTTTAGACATCATCTGCATTCTAATTAGCAAAAGAACATATGTGACATATTTAATGAATTTACAAACATGTTAACACATAATTTAGTAATCATGTTAATATGAGTGCATTATGATATGTGGTGTTGATTATAGAACCTATTGCCACAAAAAATGTGATATACATAAACAATGTTCATTAAAGTGTAAATTTATCCTTATTTGGTCAAATTAAAAAAAACATTCTAATCTCCTGAACATGAGAATAATTTCTAGAGTCATGATGCTAGATTTGGGTATGTTACAACACTCTACCCATTAAAAAGAATTTTATACCTGAAATCTATCCGTCTCTATACTACCAACCAACTTCCCTCCATCCCTTAAAAGGTTTAACCTAATAAGCCAATCTAAGCAACATCAGAGTACCAAGGTTGCTTATGTATTTTTTAGTTGTGAATATTTTAGGGATTTATGTTGTTCATAGATCACTCATCCAACTAATAGGTCATGCTCATCTAGGGTTGAATTTTAGGTCCTTGTGCTACTCACTTATCAACCTTAAGATTCACATCTCAAAGATTCACTTGGTACTAGTTCCCACACCTTAGAGGGGTAAAGAGGGTAAGTCCACTACCCATTTATATCATGCAACATATTCCTTGTCAACACTTCATAAACAAAATTAGGGTTGCAATTTCTATTCTAACTAATTCTCGGGTTTCACTTCCCAACTTAATTCATCTCCTCATTGTGACTTAGTTCAAGAAAACCTCGATAAAATCTAGAAAACTTTTTTTGTACATATAGTATTATAAGGAAAAATAATTTGATGTGAAAACTTTGCGATTAAAAGTTTAAGATAGGGTCCAAACTCATATGAGAAACCAAGTCACGTTTTTTCCATGTTAGGATCTCCTTATCATACTACACAATATCATCATTACCCAAATCCATCCCAAGACAAAATCATAACTTCCAAAGAGATGTGTCACAACTAACCAAGATTATAGGGTATGATCAACTAGGGTCTCACCACATTAGGTTTTACTAATCATGATTCTCATTTGTACCTCTTATGATCCTAAGCTGACCTTGCATCATCTCATGAATATTATATGTCAATTTTAGGGTAAAAGTCTCACTTAGAGAGTGACTATGTAAGGTTAGGGTATTGATTAGGGAGATAAATTTCATATTCAAAAATTCGACCACTATGGCTCTAATATCATCTTGTAAGAAGTGAGACTTGAGAGGGGATCCACTCCCTACTTAATTTGAGGAATGAATCCATCTATTCCAAAAACACTCAAAAGGGTATGATGGCATAGGTGTAAAATTTTCATTTCTCAAATGATGATATAAAAAATAGCTTAATAATAGCAGTGGAATAATAAATCATGACTCTATTCAATTTTACAAAAGTACATCATCATCTCCCATATAGGGCTTACATGAAAGTTACACCAGAAGGATATAAGTAGAGGGATATCCATCTATCTCAAATATACCTCCCCAAGAGCTTCACCTCACAAGTCCATGTCACCATGTCCTGTCTTTCAAGTCCTATACCTCGGGTTGGAAGCATACCCCAGAAGAGAAGACAAAAATGGAAGATATCAACATAAATGTCAGTATGTGCATATTAATCGAGAGTTGAGCAATATAAGAGAAATATGAAATCAACTTTAACAAGGCATGTCATAGAAGAGGGAAGTACCGTCCAAGTGGGTATCAAAAGAATATGAATTTTATAATTATGATAAGCAAGTCAGTAGATAAGGCGTTTATAAAAAGGGAAAAGATCAACAAAAGAATTATTGCCATATAAAAAAATTAACAGATCATCATTAGTGCATGTAAAATAATTAGACCATTTTTATTTATGTAGGGATGAGAACCACAAAAGCTCAAGCCTAAGTTGGGTGGAAAGGCACAACCTGGGTGGAAAGGCACACCTAATATGTATGATATGAGTGGAAATGTACATTCAGGGTGGAAAGGCACACCCAAATAATATGGTAGTACAAATGTACTTGAACTTGATACTATAAATAAATCTAGTCTATTTGCACACACACCAAAATATAAAGGCAATAATAAGTCTAGTCAATCTGAAGTAATAGGATCAGAACATCCAACAGTTATAATGTGGGGTCAGAGGACCCATAAATAAATATTCAACAATCTTCACAAATAAGATGCATTAGAGACCACATTTAATTCAATATCTCAAATTAGGGTTCTGCAAGGATGAGAAGAAAATGATACAAATACAGTCCAATAAGAATATCCAACAAAGTAAGATGATCACAAGATTAGAATCAACATACAAATTTTCACATCAAATAAATTCTCAGGAGAGAGAGAATAGTGTGTAGGGTATATTTTTCCATAGGACTAAGAGAGAGAGAGAGGAAACATAAGTTTATTTCACAATGAGAATAATATGGAATGCAACATACCTTAGTTTAAAGCTAAAATATCCAATCCACCACATGATCAGGGTAATGGTCACATCAAAACCGATATTCATTATATATTATATGAATTAGGATATCAATATTTCATTTTTTTTACATTTATCTACTTAATTGAACTCTTAATGAATTCAAAATACAACAAGATAAAATGACCTATAGACTTGGAGATGAAAGAATATGATCTTTAACAAGTTGGGTTGAAACTATCTTTAGCCATATAGACTCATGATCTTCTCCTGTAAACAACAAGGTTAACAATTGACTAGTCACATGGATTAAGATCTTCATATTTTTGGTCGTTGTCGAAGAAGAAGACACAGTTCAGATCAATAGCTGGCTTCAAAACATATGTGGAATGTCAAAGGGATCAAGGAAGGTTGATGATTTGGTTCAAGTTTCCAATGTCCATGAATCAAGATTGTCTACAATGTTCAAACTCTTTGAGTTGTAGTTCAATGGTTTTAGTGGTCGTAGCTTCTTTTAGTTACTCCTAGGTATTTTTCACAAGTCACCATGTATTTTCATAAAGGTCACTTAGTCCATCAATGTGAGGAAAAGAACCAAGGACAAATGTTGGAATTAGTGGAGAATGGTTGTGCACTGCAACTATGATTCTTTGATGATGCTCCGTGCTTCTTTGGAAAGAGGGCATCATGATGGAAGGAGGTGTTGCTTCATGGTCATGGTGGAGAGGAATAATAGGGAAGGGAGAAGATAAGAGGAAATCACAAGAAACCTTCCGCATAACACCTAACTTAATAGGGTTGCATATAGAGAAAGGCGGCAAAATATTTTATAGAATTAAGAATGAGAGTCAGTGGTTGTTGTCTGACTGGTTTCATTTTGTGATATACAATGTAGTGTGATAGGAAATCTTTAGCAAAATACAACCCAACTAACAATGTTTTCTTATATACTAGTATTTTTGTCCTTTGTTTTATATTTCATTTAAGGAAAAACATTAACTAAACACAATAAATTTGACATGTAGACTAATTATGATGTGTATAATATAAACTTAATATATGTTTCCTATTATGAAACTATTTAATAATTCATTTAATTTATTTGTGTCCTTTTTGAATTATCATACTAATTTATTTTATAATTTATCTATGACAACTTCGAATTATCCAGTTGATGTGAAATAACATAAATAGACTAACAAATACATGAAAAATTCAAGTTTAACATTATTTCTTATTTTTAGATTATTTAGTGGAATATTTAACTTATAAAGATGTTTTTGGTGTTATCTAAATAACTATTATCATAATGTATATTGTGTTACTATATTTGGTTTTTATGATCCTTTGGCAAATATCTACTCACAAAGGAAGTATATCCTTTTTATATTTCTCTAAATACATATTGTCATGCTAATTTTCTATTAAGTATGTGTAACATAATTTTCTTCTAAGAAAAAAAATATCTATGGAAATAATGTAAAGAGAGATTCTAATTTTGATTTCCTATCTCTCCAAACTATTCTAAACTTGCATATCAAGAATTTGATTATATCAATAACTTGTAAGAGGAAACATGTGAAGATATTCATATTATTTTTAGTATATAATTTTTGTGAAATTTGTATTAAATCAAAATAATGATAATGAGATTACCAAACTGATGATTTTCCATTTTTGAGGAATTGCAAAGGATAGTGGTAATTTTTTTCAAAGAAAACATAGAAACAAAATTTTTATAATTTTCAATAAGTATTCATTTATTTCCTTGATGTTTTTTATGTTATCACATATTTTCAATAGAACATAAATTTCATAATGGAAGTATACTTCCTTTATGATAGGCTATGAATGATAATGCTACTTACATGATATTTTATATATAAGAGAGAGATATCATATTAGGTTTTTGCAAAATGTATATATTGTATTAAATGGAATAATGTCATTAAATTCCATATACAATCACCATATTTTGAAATGAGAATTTTATTTGAATTCTCTTATGATGAATAATTTCACACATTTACTACACATAATACATTAGTTTTCGTAAAGAACTTTGCTAGTCAAGGGCAACATTAATTGTCCCACTTGTCTGAAAGGGCCATCAATATTTAATTAGATGTTTATGCATGTTTTTAACATTAATATATACACAATATGTATTGCTACATGTCTTGTAAGAAATATGTATTGCTACATGTCTTGTAAGAAATATTGGATGTGTTTACTGAATCATTCCATAATTGTATGTAAATACAAATTTATAAATTAAAAAGTAAGTTTTTTATTCTATTACCAGTTACCCCAAACCCATAAAGTATTACATTTATTTTCATTCAAAATTTCACTTGGATTTTTATTATTGTAATTAATCTAGAAATTAACAACAAGTTTTCCAACTTATGTTAATTTTCTCAATAATAAGAAACTGACTTCTATTACCAATAAGAAAGGAGAAAACTACTTTTCTCACTATTGTCCATTTTTGAAGTTATTTAATAATTATTGAAACATATTTGGCATTATATTTTATTTTCTTTTATTCTCTTAATGAAATTAGGATAGTTACTATTGTTCAAATAAAGAAAAACTTGGCACCCAAGCTAATTGGGACCCAAGGAACACAATGTTACCGTTATATTTTAGTTTTGAGATTTCCTTTTATGAATTATGGCACCATTAGGATTTTTGGATCGTTGCCATCATATTCATCAAAATATCACATCTTTAGTATCAACATTCACTTAATCGATATAAAAAATATTCTCTTAATTGAGTCACATTATCTTCAATTCTTTTCCAAAAAGGATTTCCTTATATTATTATGCATGAATTTCCATATTTTACTTATTTAACATTTTTAGTCCAAAATCAATATTTATTTTATATGATAACACATTATTTATATATGGTCATGAGAACAAGAATGGTTATCCCAAAGCACATTATATATCTTACAAATATATTTTGGACATTATTTGCATTTTAGTAAACGAAAGGAACATATGTGACATATTTAATGAATTTACTTACATGTTAACAAATTATTAAGTTATTATGCTAATATGAGTGTGTTATGATATGTGGTGTTGATTATAGAACCTATTGCCAAAAAATATGTGATATGCATCTACAATGTTCATTAAGGTGTAACTATATCCTTGTTGGTCAAATTTAAAAGAGCAAACATTCTAATCCCCTAATCATGGAATAATTTTGAGAGTCAAGACACTATATTTGGGTATGTTACAATAGGCTATAGAAAAATACACTACATTCAAATATATGTTCAAATTAACATGTCATCTAATGTCAGTTTTGCTGAAATATGAAGTCATTCATTTCCATGTTCTTTAGTTTTTATGTCCTTGACTTTATACATTTTATGGTACCATCCAATTTATATTTAAATCCATGGTTTTAATTTATATATGACAAATGTTAGGGTGATGTGTCATGAAGGTTAGATTATTACCACGCTCATGTTAATACATAACATGCTCTCTTCATTGCATAATCTTATATATACTATATATGTGTTAACTAATATCTTGAATTAAATACAATATTCACATTATTTATTGATATTACCACTCTACTCTATAGAGTAAATTAATTAGTTTTAGATATTTTTCAACTAGTTTGGTTATAATAACCAATCGATGTTATTATCCAAAACAAATGGATTCTCATATAACTTCTATCTTACATATTAGTACCATCTTGCAAAAATTATATGTTATTTGTTTATTGAAATTAATGCATTACTATATGTATATGTTACTAAAATATAATTGGTCATGTATATGAATAAAATAATCCAATATATAATCAAATTACATAACAAAACTTATAGCATGTAACCTCCATCTATCATATTAAATTTTTTTGATTAATGATATTTTTAGAATACTGACCTATAATTTGTTGCCATATTGATCTTGTATGGATTACCTATTTGCGTTTCAAACCCTAGGTGGAGGAAAATGACATGAATCCCATAATTGACCTCCATAACCAAAGTCATAGGTGATCTGGGTGGTAAGGTTGGTAGAGATGATCAACATGGTCTACTAGCGTGGTGGTCCAAAGGAGTCATAGTAGCCTTTTGTCTCTATTGTACATCTAGTAGGGTGATGCAAGTGGGATATAATTACTATCACTGGGGTAGAAAATTGGATGGGGCATCTGGTTGTATCATGATGTATCTTTAAGGACTAGGAGGGAAGGAGGAGAAGAATATAGGTATAGGAAGGGGAAGATGACTGTGTTACTCATGAAGGTGTTTGTAGCAGCTGCAATACACTGGGTTCTGGCAGTAGGGAAAAGGAGAAGAGTGGATACAGGAGATATGAAGTGGTAGAGGGGGCTATTAAGATCTTCAATTATAGGAGTTTGTAGAAAAGATGTATAAAAGAATGGTCACTGAGGTTGAATTGGGTATTGATTGAAGATGATGTTGTGTTGTAGATCGTAGGGAGAAAGAAGGTGAAGTTTGATCAGTGCAAGGTGAAGATAGGGAGGGATATTGGATAAGTCTAAAACACCACTAGGGTTGAAGGAGGTGTCCATATTTGGTATAAGGTTAGCATAGTAATCAACGACCAACATAGTAGGTGGATGCAACTTGCTAGATCCATGGCAGCTGACATAGGGGAGAGAGTGACAAGGGGTATCTAAGGTTTAGGGATACATACTGAAGAGAGAAGGTAGAAATAGAGGAGAAGAGAAGGGAGAGAGAAGAGGAGGAGGTGGAGAAATGGCTTGTTCCACTCAATCAATGTAGATTCATAGAGCGCATCAAGAGAAGAGATGAGGAGAATTACATGTCAAAATGCACAAATGATAGAAACAAAATGGAAACTTAGGTATCCATGAATTGGTGAATGTAAATGTTATTAAATTTTCGAGTAGTTAAATTGGGGGATTTCTATCAAGGTCCAAAGGAGGTGAATTTGAATAAGAGGTAAGACTACCTAAGAAAAATGTTGATTTAGTACTTTGGGTTATTAACGTTATGAAATAAATTAGGGACACTATAGTCATGTTAGCTATTTTGATGTGTATAATGCTTGATTCGCTATTTCATTTTATCTCATAATCTAAAATATATCATTCATAAATTATATGAAATATTTTCAAGGAATTTTATGAGTTAAAAATTCAAATGTAATATTTACTAAAAAGGGTACAAACAAGCCATTTCTTACATTTCTAGTAATCAATAAATGTTTTGGCTATCAACATTGTATAGCTAGATAATAGACATCATATGAAATAGTATGTTGGGGCTTCAGTCTAATTATAGCAAGTAATTATGCTTGGGGAAAATGTCATTCTGGATGTAATTATAAAAATGGAAACTGAGTTATATCTCCAAATTTAAGTTAATCATCAATGTATTAATTACTATTAAGTGTCTTAACCAGATTAAGGTAAGTATTTTTATTTTATTGGGAAAAGAGAATTTTTATCTACAAATTATTTTGAGTAAGTTTTACCTAATGTTATTTCAATAAACTAACTAACTTTATTTCTAAAATACAATAATTATCCACTTATTATCTATATAATAATTTATTTTATTCCAACAAATAATAATATCTAGAAAATATATATATTCAATCCATATGTTATTATTAAATTAATCCATCACGTGTATAGTGGCATATATTATACACCGAAATGAGATCTAGCTTAATATTAAGACACATATCACCATATAACATAGGTTGAAGGGGGATTAAAACCAATCTCAGAGAAGGGAATAAGAAAGAAAGTGTTAGGAAAAATTATAAGTTTCTATATGTTACAACACTCCACCCCTTCAATTGGATTTCATCCTCGAAATCCATCCATCCATATTCTACTTAACTAAATTATGCCTCCTCACAAACGATAAGTTTCGATGTCACTACCGTTTACTAAAGTCTCTTATCTTACAAGACACAAGCATGAGTAACCAATTATGTATATAGTTTCATAACGAACTCATTTAGATTCGATACCAAATCCAAGTTGAGTATCCTTGTTTTCAAGTCTATGAGTATCATAGGATCACAACCACCAAGTCTGGTAAACTTGACATGTTTAAACAACAATAAAAACATTTATACTATTATTGTTACTATTTTCATGAATATTATTATTTTATTTATACTTTCTTAGACATAACTTCAAAACATACACTAATTACATTTAGGGTTTTACATAAGTGAATTTACATTTTAGAACTCATTTTAGACATCCAATTAATATTCATTATTGTCAAATTAGCAAGTTTTTCTCATTTACCCTAGTTAGGTAGTAGACAAATTTGTAATACCCTTGAACTAGCTAATATATAAAATTATTTTGATAATATGATTGAATGC